>OX243987.1:2502500-5002500 GCA_945859715.1 Apamea sordens | reverse complement strand
TAATTAAATCGGGAACCAGTTTCTAACAATTTCACTGAAATCGATACAACGTGCATTTCGTATGTGAAAATAAACTTGATTAAAATTATTCGCAATCATGGCAATCAATTGCACTACGAATTAAAATTACATCAATCAAATTGCATTTACGTGACATTTTCAATTTTGTACAATCTCTCTTTATGTTATTAACGTTTTAATAACAAATTGTTGCAATATTCTTGAACTATTCGTGATGTCAATCGAGTAGATGAGCTGCTATTACACTTATTTACTACTAGCTTCTGCCCGCGGCTTCGCCCGCGTAGATGTCGGAAATTTACCCACGGGAACGTGCTAACAGGATAAAATGTATGTGCTTCCCCAGAATGCCATCTATGTCGCGGGCCCTTTGTGGCTAATTACAATAAAAAACCAATTGTGTCTCATTAGTGGTGATTAAGAGGGTACCTATATGATATCTTTACCTAAGTACCTAACTAATTAAAAAAAAAACTCAATAACAGAAAATTAAATACCTACCTACCTAAATAAACCTATTTCTGATGATAACTAATCTAAACTCAATAAATAAGCAAAATCCCTAAAAACTAATATCTATACGAATGACTAAACCTACCTAACAGTATTATAAAATAACCTACGGTCACTACGTACACTATCAAATATACTACCTATACTTTAAAATTAAAATCTATACCTACAACTCATATAAAATAAACCTAAATAACTCTAAAAACTAAAAGGAATAAAAATGAACTCCACTGCGGGTGACCCAACCTACGACAAACTTAGTATTTGCGGTTGGTACAGTACAGACAGTGGTAATCGGGTATAGGGATCGAACCGCAAAATTAAGTTTGTTTTTTATTGTATATACTTTTCCGGGATAAAAAGTACCCAGTGTGGTGCCCAGGATATTAAAGAATAATTATACCAAGTTTCATCGTAATCGAACCGGTAGTTTTTGCGTGATGCCTGAACAAACAGACAGACAGACAGACAAAAATTTTTTTAATCACATTTTTGGGTTCGGTGTCGGTCTAGTAACACCCCCTGTAAATTATTTTTTTGATATTTTCAATGTACAGAATTTTCACTTCTACAGATTTATTATAAGTATAGATGATGAACTTATTTACTATTAAACTTATTTCTATATCCGCATTTTCAATGTCAGAACTCATAGATCCAATATCATCTATTTTCTCAGCGACAATATGATAAGTAAAGTATTTTTAGCCTATATTTTTAAGCCTCTTTTAGCCTTTGCAGTGGGGTATCCCATTTCTGGGCAAAGGTTTCCTATTCAAACCTTTCTCAAGTTTTGTTCGATCTCACGATATTACAAGAGATATGAAAAAAAAAACTTAACGTTCCCAATATTTACAATACCAACATACATATACATTTGCTTTAAGAAATAGTAGTTCCACATTTTATTGGCACAACCGGCATTAATCAAAACAATTCGCCTCGTGAAACTACTGACAATTAAAATGTTTGACGTGTTTCTTGCGCCCGCGCACCCGATTGACTTACTGATCGATTCAAGGTGAATACAATTCGACTGGATTCACGTGATGTTCGTTTGAAAATGATTGTCTACTCGTCGACAATATTTGCTTTAAACATTTGTATTCAAAACAATTCAATGCATGCTTTGGTATGCTTAATCGCCTGATAAAATTCTATAATTCATTTTCACACTATCTACAGAAAGTGGGTGGTCATTTCATGGACGCGACCACACAGCACCACCCAGCTTTGCACAATGTATATTTAAAAACACACTCGTTTTTTCCCCACAATGAAAAAAATATCCTACTTTCCTCCTCGCTTGCCTTCATCACACACTAGTGCGAAAAAAACTAGGTTTAACCCTGCGAACGCAGCCGGTTGCTGCAGGTAACCTTTTGCTTATGCCCTCGTTCGCGCTTTGTCGGGGGGACTCGGGTTCGACGCGGTTACCGCAAACAGTAAGACCTCTTCAACCGTGACGCTATAGCGGTCGATCGCTTAGACCGGTAAAAAGTCTAAGACCGCACTTTCTTATCTGGCATCTCGCAGGTCTCTGGTTGCCTTAATAAATTAGGGCCTCCAGAATGGTCATAAAACTTTTAGAGTAAGAGACTACTCGCTTAGGGTACCCCCCTGTGGGGTACGGATCTCGGTTTACTGGATCGCTGGGGATAAGGGACGAACTGGATTTGAAAGAAAGCGAATACTTGCTTAGGGTACCCATCCGCTTTTGGGGTACGGACCTCGGTTTAGGGGGTCGCTGGGGATAAGGGGGGATCCAGCTAGGATCGGATCATTTCCAGAACGCACGCGTTTAGACCAAGATATATCATCATGTGTAGATTATTCCATTTAGTGAACGGAAGAATGAACGCTTAATAAGCATCAATTTATTCAATCACTCAGACACTCAGTGTTAACACGCGTGTCAATTCAATGCTAAACTTCAAACAAACGCTGAATGTTTATTTCTTGATATAAAAGGATTTTTTTATGTTCTTTGTAAGGCATATGCATTGCGAATTTTGGTTCTGGTGTTTTATTCATACGCTGTGCTAAAAATATAAGATGGTATAATTCATAAGACGATTTATCTGCAATATTTTCAGTTATTAGCAACTATATTTTTATTAAGAACTAGCTTCTGCCCGCGGCTTCGCCCGCGTGGATGTCGGAAATTATCCCACGGGAACGTGCTAACAGGATAAAAAGTATGTGCTTCCCCAGGATGCCATCTATCTCTATGCCAAATCAGTAGTTCAGTTGTTTAGGCGTGAAAATGTAACATACAGTTTCAAGTTAAAATCCTTCCCTTAAAAACTGAATTACCCCTTTTTGTCCCGTCAGTGGTAAATTTTCAACAACTTTACATACTTATTATTAACTAGCTTCTGCCCGCGGCTTCGCCCGCGTGGATGTCGGAAATTATCCCACGGGAAAGTGCTAACAGGATAAAATGTATGTGCTTCCCCAGGTTGTGTCTCATTAGTGGTGATTAAGAGGGTACCTATATGATATCTTTACCTAAGTACCTACCTAATTTTAAAAAAAACTCAATAACAGAAATGAAATACCTACCTACCTAAATAAACCTATTTCTGATGATAACTAATCTAAACTCAATAAATAAACAAAATCACTAAAAACTAATATCTATACGAATGACTAATCCTACCTAACAGTATTATAAAATAACCTACGGTCACTACGTACACTATCAAATATACTACCTATACTTTAAAATTAAAATCTATACCTACGACTTATAAAATTAAACCTAAATAACTCTAAAAACTAAAAGGAATAAAAAGGTCGCACAGATAATACTGTGGCACCCTACGTAACCTACGACAAACTTATTATTTGCGGTTGTACAGTAATCAGGTCTAGGGATCGAACCGCAAAATTAAGTTTGTTTTTTATTGTATATACTTTTCCGGGATAAAAAGTACCCAGTGTGGTGCCCAGGATATTAAAGAATAATTATACCAAGTTTCATCGTAATCGAACCGGTAGTTTTTGCGTGATGCCTGAACAAACAGACAGACAGACAGACAGACAGACAGACCGACAGACAGACAGACAGACAAAAATTTTTTTAATCACATTTTTGGGTTCGTTGTCGGTCTAGTAACACCCCCTGTCATTTATTTTTTTGATATTTTCAATGTACAGAATTTTCACTTCTACAGATTTATTATAAGTATAGATTTGAGATAATTTTCAAGTTATGGAACAACAAACTCAATGATAACAAAGTTCAAATTCCATTGCAGCCAAAAACGAATTAAGAGCTTTTTGTTACAAATGGTCACTCAAAAATCAACTTAGAATACATTTCACTAAAGTAGATGATTCACTTAAATTCTATGAGCATGGGACTCAAGCGTGGAAATCTCAAAACAAAAGTCAAAAATACCGTTCTTGCACAAATAACTACTAACAGTCATTATCCCCGTAACAGCTGCGTTCAGTAACCGCCTCCTTGCTACAACACAATTATCTTTGGTCATTGTTCGGTTTCGATTTTCAAATTGACCAACACCCATTGGGTGATTGATCTGTTCTTACAGTTATGTAAACAGTCATTGTTTTAACACTGGCAACGTTGAGAGGGTTATGCCTTGAAACGTGCCACCTGTTCTAAATGTTTGTTGTTTTTTTTTTTTTTGTTAGTTGGCATTAACGCCTTTGCCAATGTTGTACGTCGATGTTGCTTAAAACCAAAAGAAAAGAGTAAAATGAATAGGTGCTATCGCCAAAATCTATATCTCACCACCGTAAGGACTATTCCTGCTTGCAGCGCATATTATTAGTCGACCTAAAAAGGATCCTCTTTTGTTTTACTTACGGACACAGCTGTGGTCATCATTCGTACGGGATTTTGTTTTCTAAATGGTCAGATATAGCTTTTGGCGATAGTACTTACTACATAGTTCAATATTAATAAAGGTAGGTTTCTGATAATGAAAGAGATAGTTTTTACTTATCGTGAGATAGATGCTGTTGATGAAAAGGCAGAAATATAAGAATTAAAAACTCCCAAAAAAGCCCAGAATATCTACTTAATAGGAAAAAGGAACAAGGACTCTCGTTAAGATAAGAAACCACTTTTTATACATATCATTGAGAAAATGTACAAAAATTAATAATCAATAGAATTCCTTGTTCCCAAAAATCCCTTTCTTGTCTGAATTCTGGATAATAATACACAACATTAATCAAAGGAAGAACTTCCTTAATTAAATTCCTTTCTCATTTATAAATTCCTCAATTTTAACGATGACTAAGATATAAAAATAAAACTATTCGAGGAATGCACCCGAATGCTTGGAATGTTCACAACAAAAGGTGCTTTCAATCGTGTTTTGAGAGAGGGAAGCTATAAAAAACTCTCCCATCAGACTTAATAAACTTAAACGTCTCTAAATGTAGGTTAAGGGATATTTCGTAATAGTTTTCTTGGCAGATGTGGTTGATAAGACGTTTTTTTTTGGAGTTCCGTCTTTGTTTTAGTAGCTGTAAAACTCATCCATTGTAATCAATGTTGCTTTGCTTACGAGATCTTTCTTCTGTGTTTTAACCATAAACGGTACTGATTGTCTTCTTATAATATTTTTGAGTCGATGGCAAAAATTGAAATATTTTATTAAATTATGTTAGATGAGTTGGGCCCTGTAGGTTGCCACGCCCATCGCGGCATCACTGGCCTTTTTAGGCCCTCGGAAATGCAGTGTATGAACACTTTGGTCTCTTCAACTTATGGGAAAAGGGTTTGACCAGGATCATCACCGCATTCCCACCCAGAACTGATTGTGCAACGTGCATTGCTCATTGCTATGCATCCTATCCGTAGTAAGACGAAAAAGTTGACACCCCGGGTGTAGTTTCATCTTCTAAAGAATGATAAATTCGCTGATTATGAAATCTTCTGTTAGTACTAAATCTAGCTATTGTAATTGGTTGACTAACATTGTGAATGACCGCAGTATCGTATTATGTAATGAATCCTGCAATGTCAGATATATGCGCCCCTATTACATGGCACTTGAACATAACTGGATAATTAAATAGACCCCATCTTCCTCTATTCTAAAATTAAACCAATCTCTACAGAATCCAGCATCACTGGCTGGTAAAAAGGCTTCAGCTATAATTTCCCATGTTTCAAATTAAGATCATGTTGATGTTGTAAGCAGCCATTTTGTCAGAGATAGGCATCTCCTACGCCGACTTTTTATCAAACGAGTCTTTTTAGACGTTTTAATGAATATGTAGAATTAGATACACACGCTCGGTATGTTACTTACATGGAAGTAATTTGTAAATATTTTTAAATGGTAACATTTAACAGATCTTATCAAAGGAAAATTGCTCATTTTCTGGCGTGTCATGCTCGGAATTACTTTACTACGGTTTTATGAAATTAATTTATGAACACGTTTGTATGAACTTTATCTATGCTACAACTCTACAAGTGACCGCTTGTTCTTCTTTATTAAAATTACTTCAAATATAAATCAGTCTAAGGTCATTGCAATGAATTAAGCCATAACTATCAGAATATAATGTAACATTACTTTACAATATTTTTAAATAGGGGATACACTAGGTATCATGGTGATATCTATGCTCAAGCTTCGGTATATTTTGTTTTCTTTTTTAGTTCAATGTGGATACGACAATAAATGAAAACACTGGCAATTAATATTTTGTAACTATCACATAAATCCAAGCACCGAAATTTAAAAAAAAGTTTTTTTTTCTAACAAACCAAATAGCAGTGATATACTATAGTTTCGCCAATCTTTGACTAGCTTGAGTGACTAAACTATTGGATTTATTTGTTTTAATTTTTGTATGCAGAATAGGAATGTTATTAGATATTGTCGTCTCCACCTTGTTATGCTTATTTTTATGTTTTATATATATGATTCGTCGAAAGTTATAGCATCATTATCTCTTATATAAAATGAATTATGATTGAATACGATCGTGTAACATATGTATAGACAGTTTTTAACACTTTACACCTCCGGTAATAAAGTGACAGAGGTCACATAAGCCTGCACTCGCTTCCTTATAAGTTTTATACAAGAAAATAATATTAAATATGTCATAACATAATCAATATCATAAAGCTATCGTCTACCGTCCATTTCTATTCCTGTTTAGGAACTGGATAGCTATATTAATCCTTGGTCTCGCGCCAATTTCTTCCTCCGTTTCCTCGTAGGCACAGTTATATTATAATAAAGCAACTACTAGCCTATTTATATTTCCTCTGTTACCATATTGTTATTGTGAGTCAAAAAGGGCATCTGTTTATTTTGGACTAGAGGAGAAGTCATGCTCTACTACTTAGTGATGACGATGAGTTTAGTTTTACTAATAACTTTTTCGCGAGAATCCGCTGGATGCGGGAAGTATAGTGCTGATGGTTCTGGCGATGCTTGTGGGAGACCTATGTTAAGTCAGGGAAACGATTTGTTAAACAAATTGAGTAACAACATTTTTTTTTTAAATTTCATGTCACTTGTGACGACGAATGACGTAGGGTGTCAATTTGCTTAACAATTAATTTTACTGACTGTATGACCAGCAGTGAACTGCTTCCAGTTGAATGATGACGATGATAAATAACTTCTTCGATAGATACTTACACAGAAACACCAGTCAGTCACTCAGTCAGCATTGCATCAGTCGTGGGTGATTTCTGTCACGTATTGAGGAGTTCAATACTGCTGTAGACACACACTGAGGCAAATTCCAGTATGAAGTGACTAAAGTGAAAACGATTGAACCTTTATTCCTAACTTCTTAATCTGGAATAAACAACTTGGGTTTGTGATACCTACCTAAATATATTACAAAAAAAAAACTTGAGGTGTCAAGGGACACCCGGATGGAACGAAGTTCAAAGAGAGAGAGAGACAGACAGAGAAACACGCGCACGCCGCACGGCTTACAACTATAGCAAAAAGTGTCGTTCCAACTTTTGGTCTTAATTTTTTCCGTCTAGCCTCCTTTCGCAACGCGCGATAAGGAACTTCGTTCCAATATGTCCTTCTTTTCGTGGTTATAAAAACAATTACCAGCCTATTGCTGTCCCACTGCAGCGCAGAAGCCTCTTCTCAAACTGAGATGGCATGACCACTGATCACCACGCTTGCTCGGGCGGTTTGAATACTGATTCACGTATTGTTATTGCTGTGTTTTTGGAACGAAGTTCCTTATCGCGAGTTGCGAAAGGGGGCTAGACGGAAAAAATTAAGACCAAAAGTTGGAATGACAATTTTTGATATAGGTAGTTGTAAGCCGTGCGGCGTGCGCGTGTTTCTCTGTCTCTCTCTCTCTCTCTCTTTGAACTTCGTTCCATCCGGGTGTCCTTTGACACCTCTCAAGTTTTATAATATTTTCACAATTTTCACCGACAAACATAAGCAACTAGCACGTAATACGCGGACATCCGACCGTTTGATCTATATCCACGGTTACGGGCAACCATTAGGCGTGTTGTAATAAATAACATTACTCCTTCCGTGTAGGATCTGTATTGAACAATATTATGCTTTACTTACGTAATATGAGGTTGTTTTATCGTATCTGTGTCAGAATAGCACCCTAATTGCGTACTACACTATCAAACTCAATCTGAATAATTTTGAAAGAAATAGGTAATCCATTGCTTCATATGTTCGAAAAATGTGTCTACTCAACAACGTAAATAACGCAATGAATGTTGTTGAACCGTCAAAATGAAAGCCATTGCTAGGTACTGTTAGTGTGTAACTGTAACGCAATTACCTCGCTGATGTTTTGTGTAAAATTCACAGACGTGATAGGCATCGATACGTTAAAACGATAAAAAAGTGACACTACCAAATCAAAACATTTATTGGTTTGCAAACATGGGTATTTAGTACATAGATGTTTTATTAAAAGAGTGCCAGCGATCGTTGACTCCAAAACATTAAAAAAAAAAACAACTGTCAAAATGAAGCCATTGCTACTTTCACTGTGATCACTTAACGATTCCTTACGTCGAAACCACGTCAATTCTTTAGCTAATCCCGCCGATCTTGCGTTGATTTCGCGCGGATTCGTTCATTGTGTCATAGAGTATTACGGCCCTGTAAACTAACAGATAGTAGATAGATGCTTCTTGCTGGGGAATTTGTTGTGCCACTTCTTCCCAACTATAGCACTAGGAAGTGATAAAGGGTGGGCGTTTTCGGGACTGTCATGTAATTTTGACATTCAAAAAGTGCTAATATTCTGCCTAACTTGAATAAATGACTTTGGCTTTGATTTTCTTTTATTAGCAAGAAATATCCGATTGTGATAAGAAAAAATTTTAGGTCCCTTACTGTTTACCTATAATAACTATTAATATGTTAAGGCTTGCAAGATAAATGTATGAGCGAAACCGATATCATTCATTACTTTCCAATTTTCTGTATGAAACATCAGAATATATTTTCATACAAAAACATATGGTTAATAATTTACTATACTAAACATGTGTTGGCACAGGTTTAATTGATTCAGTACCTAGTTGGCACCACCGAGGCCTTTGTTTTGTAGTCACAGTGTTAAACTAAAAACAATACACCTGCTCGAGTACATTACTACTACTCACTGTACCTATGCTGTGTACTACTTAGGTACTCTGTCGTCTGCAGCACAAGTTCACTATTTGGTCTTAAATATACGCCTAAAACATATATCAATCTGGCCACAGAATATATAGTAGTTGACGATGACTCTTGGCTATGTGTGTCAGATCAGTCTTCTGGCATATAATCAGCACTTCTTGTCCAACTTTGAGTCCCTCTGTGTGTCCTGATTGTCTGCAAAGGTTGGGTTTAAAGACTAAAAATAACACTGACGCAGACTACTTCGGTCGTCAGTAAAGAGGTTGACGACCTTATAATTGCTTTGGAAATTAAAGGTTGATTATGATTGGCAGAGAATATTAGGTACACACGGCTACAAGTCAAGCTATACAAAACCAGTTTGTCTTGGCCTCACTTTGTATGATATTTTCTCACAATGAACGGTCAGCCAATACTGGTTTTGCATAGCTTGACGTGTAGCCGTGTGTACTAACGTATATTATCCATGTTTCAATGGTTTAAGCAGGATTATGTGACCTTATCGACTGTTATTAGCTTCTATTTTCCCTTCTAGGTCGATTTATCAGGTCGACTGTTATAAACAATATTCAATCAACTTGTAATCATATACCGCATTAGTAATTACGGACTGCATTGTACATTGTTCATCAACAACAATAAAGTGATACCTGTTATACAATTATGTGGGTCATTGTACAAAAGAGGTGGGATATCTAAAGGTCGTTGATAAACTGTATGAATGAAAGAAAGAAAAACATTTTATTCTGCACAAACGAAACGCACAATTACAAATAATAAAAATAAAAAAGACCTAAGATACACATGGTCAAAAGACTCATACTCAAGCATAAAAATGTTGACACTTTTGTCTATTGCTTGATGTCAGGGCCAGGGACCAATGACAACTCACATTGATTGAAATTGACAATACAGATATTGGCAGATATAAAACGGTGTGAACATCGTACTCTCAATATACTTGTCTGTTGCTCTTGGCCTCTTTTGCAAATAAATTTTAACAGATTGCAAAAAGATTTAGAGTCCAGCTCTCATCTTAAGCTCAATCTTCAGCTATAAAACACTTTCCTGGTCCACTTCTACATCCTCTATGAAAGATATCATTCAATTTCCCACGTTTCTGTTTTCAATTTAACAAGAGTTGTGTCAGTTAGTTACCGAAAATATTTGGCCGTCTTCCGGCAAAATATGAAAGTAAAAAATTGCACTACGTACCTTTAAGTAGAATTTTTCCTATTATGAAACTGGTAAAACGTGTGTATTACCTATATATACACTTCTGCCTATCCCTTCGGGGCATACAGGTGTGGTGTTATGTTATGTATATAACGGCGCAGGATAGCCTTTACCAGAAGTCGTCATCGTATTAATGGTCCCGCAGCTTCAATATCATCAGAATTGTGCCGGAATATAGCAGAAGGCCAATTCTCGTAATTTAAAACGTTCAAAATCTAGTCGCAGGCTCATCTCAGCGACAAACAAATGTCAAAAACTTGTCAAAATGTAGGGAAATTAGAGGTTTTTTTGACAGATTGAGACTGAGATCAGACTGTGAACGTTCTTAAAATTACGAGAATTGCCCCTCAGACTGTGAACGTTCTTAAAATTACGAGAATTGCCCCTCAGTTCGTCGTGGACGTGATGCGATAGCGGCTCCCCTGACATCATCTCTGTCATCGGAAGACAGCCGCCACGCAACCATCGACGCGACGCTCTGCTATAGTGACTGTCACCAGTCACCAGCCAGTCTCACTCTTATCCGACCTCTTCGGTGATTCTTGTAACTTCGTAACAAACTGAGGTGGCACCACTTGCTGCGCTGTCATATACATATGTATGTCGAATTGTAAAAGGCGCGTGAAAAGAAAGAAAGTGATCTAGAGTCAAGTGTAAATTTTGTTTGAACTCACTAAAGATTTAAAAGACGTGAAAGCTTTACTGCTATAAAAAAACTGACGATGAATTAAGCACAAATCTCATCAGACAGGATGGATGAATGATGCTGATCATGAGTTTTCTCAAAAAACTTCGCACTGAGTGACTAAACATAATTTTTGTCATACATTACAAAGCAAAGTGTTTCTATTTCAATAACGTAGCGTTAAATTAACTATTTTCACATCACAACTACTTAGCACGTTCATTTACTGTGAAATTATTTGACATCGTAATCCATTTTTCGTCAGTATTAACGAGTATGAAATGCTTTTTAAACGACCATGTGAAAATGAATCACGTTTTTGTACAAACTGTTCATTTCTTCTATGTTATTCCAATTAACTTATTCTGAATGCAATCGTCTTATTTTTATTCAAATTTTATGCTCTTATTTTTGTTCTTTTGTCGGTTTTGTTACTTTTACACACCATCTTAATTGCTAAGCTAAGAAATTTTCCTTCTGTGTGTTTGTGCCCGCGACTCCGATCGCGTGAAATTTCGGCCCCGATCCCCAGTGTGGCATCCCATCGCGTTTTGCTAAATAAAACCTTCCTCAAGAATTAGGTTAACAAATGTAAAAAAAAAATCAATCAACCTCTTTATTATTAGTATAGATTTACCTCAATAATTAAGCTTAAAAAACTGAAGTGTTAAACGAATTTCGTCGCTGACTGTACTATAAAGTAGACTTATATTTCCGTTATAAAGCGACAGTAAGTACCTACAAAAATCGTTATATCCTATTATGTTAAAAGTATATGTATGTATATAGTATTGTATACAATAAAGTATTTTCTAACTGAACAGACAGCTGTGCTACTGGGGAGTTTGTTGCGCCATTTCTCCTTCCCAACGATAGCACTAGGAAGTGGTGAAGGGCAGGCGTTTTTGGGGGACTGTCTTTTGTAATTTTGACGTTCGAAAAGTGCTGATTCTCAGCCTAATTTGAATAAATGACTTTTGATTTTGAAACGGTAGGCTACATACCGAACAGTCACGTCATTTCCGTTTTAATACAATTGGAAATCTTGTCTCTTGTAGTTGAAAGTTTGTTTGAACCTGTATCGGTCATTACGCTACCGTAACCACCATTTTGACATGCTAAAAAGTGTGGTATTTAGTATTTATTACGTTAATGTAATCCGTCACACGTGGAGGGGTGCTCAATGAGCTAATTAGTGTGACCAACCACCGCCACACGGGCTCACATTCTTATTAACCCTGATTCCGACGCCATTTGTGAAATTATTGACGCTGTGGGTGTAGTATGGGCTTGTCTAATTACAACTTAATTAGTGGGTACGTAAGTGCAGTTTAGAAAACTTTGTCTTCAAGTTTATTTGAATGGAATACCCGCACCCTAATTGCGTAACACACTTTCAAACATAATCTGAATCATTTTAAAGGAAATACTAAATAAGAAAAAAAAATACTAAAAAAAAAAAACAAAACAACAACACATTATTACAACAATACATTATTCTCAAAAAGACAAAAAGCCACTTACATGATAACATAAGACAACATGTTGTAATTAACTTATTTTAGGTAACGGTCACTGGTTCAATACAATAGTCTTAGAATTATTTTGTTTTTAAATTTGTTGGATTTCATTCTTAACTATGTAGTTAGGGCTAGTAACAATTCGTGAGTGGTTTCCATTATGTGATGTGACAGTTTTGATTTAAAACCACTGAAAGAGCTTACATTTTTTATGTAGGATAGTAAATTATTATTTTGTGCTCCTTCATAGGTGATATTCTTTTTAGCATAATTTGCACGTATCTTTGGCAGGACACGTAAGCTGGGTCGACAAAGACTGCGTTTACATATTTGAGATTTTTTTGGTAAATGTTACGTTTGCGTGAATGGTATATTATACTTATTGCTAATCCATTGCTGCATATGTTCAAAAAAATTCGTCTGCTCAACAACGTAAATAACGCAATGAATGTGGTTGAATCCATGGTTACAGGCTGTGCGTCGATGTCCCTGGCCCTTGTAAAAGCCTGGGCCTGGGCCTGGCCCTGAGCTGGACCTTGTATTCTGCCCTGAAAAAGCGTATGAACATCAAATAAAAATAAAATGTAGTTGCACCCTTTTTACTCACATACGAGTACAGCAGCACTGTGCATTGCAGATTCTCTTCGGAAATCATCAGGCATGACGCCTGCGCATGTGTGAATATAATGTAACTCACATACAGGGTGATCAATGATCGTCATGCATCCTGTTCGAGTCGTGAACTAATCGCCGAGCGAAGGTTCCGCCGAACCGGAACAAAACCTGTTCCAGTGCACACTGTGGAGGCAAAGAAGAGAAGTGCATCTTTGGAATTAAGTTAGGTACAATATTTAAACATTTGTATGCAATCCATTTAAACGGTGAAGTAAAACATCGTAAGGAAACCGGCATGTCCTAGAACCAAAAATTCGAAGACATGTCTCGGTCTACCAGGTCTACCAACCCGCACTGGGCCCGCGTGGTGGATTACGGCCCACTCCCTCTCACCGAGAGGAGGCTATATCCCAACAGTGGGAAAGTTATAGGCTGATTATTATGCTATTATTATATTTATCTCATACCTTGTAAAAGGATAATTACAGTTTTTCTAAAAAGCTTTGATTGATATCGTAAACAGAATAACTATCTAATTGAATACTGTTTTTCGACTTTCGTTTTTTTTTTTATTGTTTTAATATAGCTATTAAAAGTGCAATCACATTATCAGCCGAAATCATATCATTTTCTTTATATCTTCAATCTATATATCTTATATTAATATTTGCGATTTTATCAATTCCGAAAAACAATAGCTAAGTAGTTATAAATACAATGAAAGGCTGACCACCTTCAAGCCATCCATATTCATTGGTGCACCAAATATCTTTACTAACATGAGATATCATGACCAAAGTAAAAAAAAAAAGTACTTGAATAACTTGGTAAAGATAATAATATCAATATTTTCATGTTTATTATAGCTAGATAAACCCTCCGTGTCTCGGAACGCACGTAAAGCCGTTGGTCCCTGCTGTCATTCGTGGATCTTTGACAGTCGTGGGTCGTCAAAAGCTCGAAAGTCTGACAACCAGTCTTACCAAGAGGTATTGTATTACCCAGTGGTAGGTACGACCTTGGTAAGACTGGTTGTCAGACTTTCGTCAGATAGGCAGTCGCTCCATGTAAAATACTGGTATTCAGCTGCATCCGGTTAGACTGGATGATTTTTATGTTTATTATACCTATCTATACCTCGTTAGAGAGTTAGTTAAAGATTTTGGTAATCTCTGTCTGACGTCACATAATAAGCCGAAAGTCGTGATATAAATCAATTATAATCACGCTTACATAAATATGTAAAATTTTGCGCTCGTGATTAATTCGAGAAATGTTTCCAAAAATTGCGCAAATTTTACGCATTTGACTACAAGGACAAAATCAAAATTAAAAGTCATTTATTCAAATTAGGCTGAGAATCAGCACTTTTCGAACGACAAAATTACACAAGACAGTCCCCCAAAGTGCTACTTCCTAGTTCTTTCGCTGGGAAGAAGTGGCGCAACAAACTCCCCAGCAGCACAGCTGTCTGTTCAGCAAGAAAAACCTGTTTCTATACAATAGTAGGTATGCAAAATAATTAACATTACATACCAATTAAAATTTGCCATATGTTAGCTAACCACACACAGACAAGTGACATTTGATATTTACCTATCTACCTTTCAATACAGAAGTAAAACAAACTATTTAAAGATAGTAAAATAATCTGTTTATTTAGGTAAACCAATATTCATAATCTTATCTGTTTTGAACTACTAGACATGCTATGATTATCGGGTGTCTATGATTAGGTACCATAGGTATGATGTGTGATTTGTTGACACCGTCGGCTGTCCAATACGACTTATCATTTATCAATATTCTAAATCTACAAAGCCAGCGATACGGTGATGAGAAAATTTTTACGCTTTGGGTCTAAACTCATGTGCTGAATAATAGTACTAGATTCCCGATAAGCACTTAAAAAACGGCCCGAAAAATAAATACACACACACACAGACCACAAATACTTTTGTGGTCTTATTTCAAATTAGTATGTTTTTAACCTTATTACTTAGACTTTAAGTTTCATTTTAGAATAAATGACTTAAAATTAAAAAATAGAATTATTTTATTTTTAATCGACATTTTAAATATATTTTGCAATGGTAATTAAACTTTATGTTTAAGCATTAAGGTTTATAATAAACTGAGGTTGTTAATATTATTAAACTTTTTTTTATGAAATGTAGATGTTTACGTGTGTGCAAGCGTGGCCACTTGAGCCACTGATTTTTGTTCCTGATCCTTAATCTAGTACCTACTATTATTGATCGCAACTTAACTGGTGAAATTTGGGTGTACAGTCACGAGCACCAATATGTCAATACTTACACATTACATAAAGCTATGGGTTGGAAAATGCTATGTTCGTAACAACATAAAATTTAATAAAAAAATAAAGGATTATATCGCTTTTGAATAAAGCCGAGTGTATACATACTTTTGCTCGTGACTTTACCTATTATCTGTAAAGTCTGAACTGTAAGTACACCTCTGCCCAACCTTTCGGAGATTACAGGCGTAATATGTTATCTATACATGATTGATTTATTTGATTGATTGAGAATCTTGTTAAGTATGTTTTACCTTATTACAATAATAATTCTTATTACACCCAAAATAATACATCCACCAATGAACCCAATGAAACCTTTTGTACTACGAGTACCTACCTTTTTTTTCTTTTGGGTGGTTGACCTCGGTGCAAACGAACTCAAATGCGGAACTGTAGTACTGTTACTTTCCTGCACTATGCCTGTGAACGATAGTACGGCATCACACATGACTGTCATCGATGTCGACGAACTACAACTAAGCCCACTCTAAACGAATCGGAATAACAAACAAAAAACCGTACATAATCGAAAACCGGTTCCTATGATATTGGCGGTCCAATTTGTAGTTATTGGGCCTTATCCGTTCCACTATCGTTTAGTTAGTACAACGAGCAATAAACTAAGGTTTATTAATCTCAAGTTAGTATTTAATCCGTAGATAAATGGCTTATAAACTGGTAAATGAGTAGATTGAAACCGTTTCCGAATTCTGGAACAGAAGGCCAGCACGAAAGTATTTTTACCTAACAATCAATTAATGAATTCAGCCTATCGCAGGCCTCTCCCAGACTGCGCCACAACACCCTGTCCTCCGCCTTCCGCCTCTAGTCTGTGCCAGCGGTGGCTGGCCACCGGGCCACCAGGCCACACACAGCTGGCTAGCTGGCACAGCTAGATGGACCAACGACCTAAAGAAGGTGTTCTTTAGGTCGTTGGTCCATCTAGCTGTGGGGCGTCCCACACTACGCTTGCCGATTCGCGGTCTCCACTCCAGCACTCGTCTGCTTCACCAGCCATGGCCAGCCGATTGCCACTTCAGTTTGCTTACTCTACAAGCTATGTCGGTAACTCCGGTTCTTCTCCGGATAATCACCTTACTGTGGCGAAGCCCAATGTAGTACTAATATTTTTAAATTTGTTGAAGAGTTGATTCAACGTTGTTACGTTGCATGACGGTGCTTTCAAATTGTATAATTCCTAGTTTTGAGAGTGATTATCATATATTTATATAAATATAAATAAAATCCTATTCTAGCCATGCTCAAGTGATGCGCTTATCAACGTATGCCCATCAATTGAGCACAGCTAGACCGACTTGGCAACTTTTTGTTATAAAATATTCGTACTTAGTAGGGCGAATGACGTTTTTGGGGGAAAAAACGGGAAAAGGCTCCCAATAAAATTGAAAATTTGGGAAACACTGAACTTGTTGAACACGGCGTTTTTTCAAGATAACAGCAACATCGGGTTAGCTACTATTTGTAGTAAAATGCCGATTTCCGACAAACAGCCCACTCTTGCTTCAAACGAGTGATAACACCACACTTCACTACACTTAAACCGCGTGTACTGAATACGTGTGATTGGCTGAATATAAAACAGAACACAGATTTACCCAATACCCACTTACTGGCCGATTATGTCTATCAAGCGTTTGGCGTGTTCCGTACGGTATTACGGATTCCGCACGCAACGTGCCCGGCATTAGACCCCGAGTAGGGTTACCATTTCGAAATTTTAAAAATCCTGACGAAACCGGACATTTGAAAAAGGTCCGGAAATATTAATAAAAAAGGGGGTTGTACAGACTCCAGCACATCAAGCTACTACAATCTGTCAAATTTCTTTAATAGATTTTCAACTTTATCGCTAAAGCATTAGGTTCAAGGTTGATTGGGAAAATTTGACAGTTTCGGGTAGCTTGACCTGCTGGCGTCTGTGTCTGTACATTAGGCGAGCCTTTTTTTGTAAATTGCTTGTTTCAGAAATCATTTAACATTTTTTATTGTATAATAAATCCCCTTTAATTGAAAAGTGATAATGTTTTGAGTTAATGAACTAGAGAAAAGGGAGAAAAAAATTGTTTTTCTGCATAAATAAGACGCACATTAAACGTCAGGTACAAACTAAAATAAGTACTTACTTCTTTTAAAGGAACAATAACCTAAGTAGCCAAAAGCCTTGTATTCGACAATAAGAGACATAAAAAAAAGTTAAAAAGACAAAAAAAATGTTAAAAAGACCGGACAATGTCCAGACAGACGGCAAGACAGCCGGCCATGTCCGCACAGATCCGAACGGATGGTAACCTTACCCGAGGGCCGACCGTTACAACATGTGTTGATGTGTCCGTCAGGTGGGCCCGTGGGCCAGTACACGTTTGACCCACACTAGTGTTGTGACCTCAGGTTCTGTTGTGTACTGGCTTCCCAGGTAGTGTTGTGAATTATGTATGGGTTACAGTTACAAATAGCTTATTTCTTTAGGCTTTTGCTCTTTAGGACCTCGTGGGAATCTCTAGCTGGGATGAAATGTATTTTTGTGGTTCTTCAGGGAGTATAGCTCTACCGGTGTGCTAATGTGTTCGCTGTTTGCTTCACATTATTTAAATGATGTTCACTAGTTTATCAATAATAGTGGTAGTGTTTGTTAGGGTCGTGAGTAATGAGTTAGAAAAATAAACCCTTTTGTCATTGCTAGCTGCAAAGATCTCATATTATCTATAGCTTCTCTCCCGCGACTTCGTCCGCGTGAAATTTCTTACTCCCCCGACCCACCCCATCGCAACGCATCGCCTGGCCGTGCTATTACTTCATTTAGCGTTCTTTCTTGCTTGTTTGCTCGGCTCCTAATAGTCCTAGCGTGATGTTCCAATACCCTTCCTCAAGAGTTAGGCTATCAAATGATAAAATAATTATTCAAATCCGACGGCAGTTCCAGAAATTAGCGCGTTCAAACAAACTAACTCTTCGGCTTAATTATTTAGTATATTAGGGCCGTGGCTAAATAATAACAGCCGCACAGGTCGATCGGTCAGGTTAAGCTATGCTTGCCGCGGTTGGTCTGTGGATGGGTGACCATGTTTACATACCGAGACCCCTCCGTGCCTCGGAAAGCACGTTAAGCCGTTGGTCCTGGCTGTCATTCGTGGATCTTTGACAGTCGTTACGGGTAGTCAGAAGCCCGAAAGTCTGACAACCAGTCTTACCAAGGGGTATCGTATTACCCAGTAACTGGGTTGTGGAGGTCAGATAGGCAGTCGCTCCATGTAAAATACTGGTATTCAGCTGCATCCGGTTAGACTGGAAGCCGACCCCAACATAGTTGGGAAAAGGCTAGGCAGATGATGAGTTCTTTCTTATTCTGACCGTGGATGGGCAAAGTTATTTAGACTGTGAACGTTTCGTTTTTTAATATAGCTTAATTTATGCCTCTTTTGTTCACTTTATAGCCAGTATTTATCAAGTCAAACGACGCAGCATACGTCACAAATTCACAAGTAAACGACCTTAAACAAATGCGCCATATTAACTCAAGAATTCAAGATCTTTTGTTTTTGACAAACGAGTATAATAATTTATGTTAATAACAAAAATTAAAAAACGCATTTTTCACTAACTTCCGAGAAAAACGTGAAAAGTACAAATTCAATGTCAGCGTTGTGTTGAAATGTAAATAAACAAGACATTACTATTTATGTCTTTTATGTAGTATGTATGGACGTCAGCGCGGCAAAAGGAGTATGTAAGCATCGTAGCAGATGGTGTTCTGTTTTTTCTGACTACCCTCATGGAAAGAAGGAATGAGTTTATGTGTGTTTATAGGTATATATTTTTTTCTTTTAGATTTACAAACGCGATGAGATTAATTATGTATTTCTAAAGGCAAGGACTTATAACTATTTGTTTGATTGCAGGCTTATAAAAAAACATACATTTTGACCGCGTAGGTATTGTACTTTTCTATATAACAGCGGATTTTTTTTGACCGAAGAAAAGTTTCTACTCTCTAGACCCCCAGAATCATTAACCATGGTTACCTACAGTTTACGCATCGATGTCCCTGCCACCATGTATAATATTTAATTAACTATTTAAAAGTAAATGTAAAATAATCAAATCAATTATAGAGCATTATAATGTGATACATAAGGGCCAGAGGGGCCCGTGGCTAAATAATAACAGCCGCACAGGTCGATCGGTCAGGTTAAGCTACGCTTGCCGCGGTTGGTCTGTGGATGGGTAACCATCTTTACATACCGAGACCCCTCCGTGCCTCGGAAAGCACGTTAAGCCGTTGGTCCCGGCTGTCATTCGGGGATCCTTGACAGTCGTTACGGGTAGTCAGAAGCCCGAAAATCTGACAACCAGTCTTACCAAGGGGTATCGTATTACCCAGTATCTGGGTTGTGGAGGTCAGATAGGCAGTCGCTCCATGTAAAATACTGGTATTCAGCTGCATCCGGTTAGACTGGAAGCCGACCCCAACATAGTTGGGAAAAGGCTAGGCAGATGATGATAATGTGATACATAACAATCATTGCACGAATTGTCGTACCAGGCGGATGCCTTCTTGGTGTTGCCACGCTGCACTTACAATACACTGTACACCTCTGACTGTCTCAGACCGCTACGATGATGTCATAATCCGACAGGTACCTACAATTCGGCAGACAGATTAGTGTTAACAGATAACAGAACGGTGTGTGTGTGTATTATACATCTAAAATTTAAATTAATCCTATAAATGCGAAAGTTTGTGAGGTTGGATGGATGGATGTTTGTTACCCTTTCACGCAAAAACTACTAACGGAGTTTAATGAAACTTTACATTAATGTAGCATTACATAACACATAGGATAGTCACAGGGGATCGAAATTTATGCGGGTGTATAAAAAAAATGATTTTTTGTTCGGTTGTTACGCTTTCATGCTGAAACGGCTGAACGGATTATGATGAAATTTGGCACATGGGTAGACCATGGCCTGTGTTAGGACTTAGGGTACTTTTATCCCGATATTCTCACGGAATCGAGACTTATGCAGGAGAAACCGCGGAGCGCAGCTAGTACAGCACTCAATAAACAACGCTAAAAGATATGTATTTAGTTACGTAACCTAAACTAAGTTGCATAAAAAACATCATTTACACTAAGTTTACGCCAAACAGAGCTTATTTAAGCCAATAAACAACAACTGCGCAGTTACGTGGCCGAGTGCCCGCCGTCAGCTGAGCGCACCTGCCGGTCGTTGACCCTGACCTGACATGTGCTGCCTGGTTCCTGCACATAAAATAATATCACGTTAATAATAAAAAGTAGTCAATAATATACAGGCAGTTAGAAAGAATTTTAAACACACGGAAATGAAAATAATGGTCAAAATAAGGCTATTTGGCAGTGATACCATACAGCGTCTTGGCGTCGTGACAGACAAAAAATGACACTACGCGGGTACGTAACTACGCGGCTACGCCACTACGTGACTATCACGCGGCTAAGCCACTACGCGGCTACGCTACTACGCTGCTAGGCTGCTACAGCCCCGCTGCTACGAAAACCGCCCGTTTTGGTAATTCAAGTGAGGGAGGTTGTCCGTACATAATTTTTTTTAAACTCCTTTTGCGTATAAGTATCTAAAGAACGTCTTAAAAATGAACCTACGTATAAATATTTACATTCTGATATCATTTATCAGTTGACTTGGTTATGAACTGACCATCTAATTATGTATTACATAACTTTTATATAATGTGAATTCAAACACACCCAATTCAAAAACTTGACCTTCCAACGCCAGATAATTTTATCGGAGGAACAATTTTGAAATTTTAACAGTTTAAAAATTGTAAAAAAAAAATCAATCAATCGTCAATTTTATTCCTCGAATAAAAGGTGGTTATGGAACAATCAGCCCAGAAAGAAAAACTTTTATTTTAGAGCTCAAGCTAATAAGCTTTCAGGTTAAAATACGATGATATGTTTATCGATAAGATAATGAATGTAGGTAGGTACCGAATATGTGGCTAGTAAAAAGCGGCCACGTTCGAGTCGTCCTCGCACACGAAGGGGTCTGTACCACCGTACAATATTTCAAACAGCACATATTTATTATTTGTTGTTATAGCGTCCATGGTAGTACACAATCAGTGTCTACCTATTACGATTCAAAAGATACAGCCCTGTGACAGACGGACGGGCAGTAGAGCCTACTAGGGTCCCGTTGGCACTCTGGGTTCCGAACCCAGGATTCTGGTAGTTATATTTCCAACAAGCACAAGATTCTCAAACAAAAACCTGGTTATTGTTGAACAAGACAAAGATTTTACTTTTTGTGTTAATATTTGAGTAATTTTATTTATCCTTAAGTCAATGACAAATACTGGTTCTTCTTATTTATGATAGTGAGCTCGCTAAGATCTCCTGATCTTTTATGAATTATAGTAAACCAGAATAGCAATGTTGTGAATAAAACTGGGTAGTGTAGAGTAGATCCTGATACTTCCTGTGCGAGTCGCAATAAATACTTTTTCTTTCTTTCTTTCTTTATATAATCAATCAGCCTATAATGTTCCCACTGCTGGGACACAGGCCTCCTCTCCGTGAGAGGGAGTGGACTGTAATCCACCACGCGGACCATGACATACTGGTGTCCTCACGATGTTTTCCTTCACCGTTTTGAGAGCAGTGGTGATGAAATAATTTACACAAAGTAAAGCACCTGTCTGGGTTCGAACCTACGACCTACCCCTCGTAGGTCGCGGCAGTTACCACTGGGCCACCACTGCTCAGACATAGTACTGACTATATATAGGTACTTCATTATTATTTTACTTAGTGCGGACGGGTCTCCAAGTAGCTTTTGAAAGCACATTATTCTGTACGGTACAGAATAATATACTTTCAGAACGAATATTCCCGATGAGACACCTTGTCGTCCACACTGTTGACGATCGGTTAAAAAAAAAGTTTCATTCGTTCACAGTGTTGACGAAAGGGAATGCTTTTTGATTATTCCCGGTCAGTAATACCCCAGTCGTTAACACTGTTATAATACATATATAGGATAGATTCCAGGTTTGCGAAAGCCGATAGTGAGGTGAATGAAAATCCATGACTACACATGGCTGCAAATTTTTTTCAAATGTTTCATCATGAGTTTCCTTTTCATTGTTTTCGAGGGTGCTGAAGCTGATAGTGAGGTCAAAATGATAATTCCAGAGGCTGCAAATATTTAAAAAAAACCACCCGCCATCTTGGATTTTCATTTTGAACTTCGTTCCAAGCTGGCGTCCCCCGAACCTTCTTTTATAACTACGAACTAATTATTGCTACGAACAATTGAATAAACCACTCTTATAATGTCATGAATTGAAACCATAGCTTGAAACAAAACGTCTACGTTTACCGCTAAATCGCTAACAGTTCAATTAAAGAACTATAAGTAAACCGCTACAGTTATTTTTACAACATAACCGATTCGCTAGACTATCTAGAATGTAGTCTATTGTCTAGACTCGTTCACCGATTGCTTTTACGTTATCTGATTTAAAAAATCTCGTTTTAAAAAGCTTAATCACTTCACAGTAGCTTTTGAGCTTTTGTTTAGCTCATTATAAAACTATGCTAGTTTTTGATGAAAAAAGTTTATTAGTGTTAATTTCATTGTTCAGTTAAGTTAAAAGTTATTTTTATCGTACTCGTAGTTGTGGCGCAGTGGTAACGCCACTTATGAGTTGTAGCTCGTGGGTTCGAACCCAAGCAGGCACTTTACTTTGTGTTAATTATTTCATCAGCACTGCTCTCAAAACAGTGAATGAAAGCATCGTAAAGGAAACCAGCATCGTCCCAGAACCAAAAGTACGAAGACATGTGACATCCGCCAACCCGCACTGGGCCCGCGTGGTGGATTACGGTCCACTCCCTCTCACAGAGAGTAGGCCTGTGTCCCAGCAGTGGGAACATTCTAGGCTGATTATGATAGTAGTTAATAATGATTGCTTCAGCCCTAAATGTTAATTTCATTGACTAAAAAAGCTCTCTCTAATGCCAATGCTATATTCTGGTGTTTTTCTCTTTTTTATAATCTTGCAGTAAATAGTATTTGCGCCATGTGTAAAAACTTAACAATAGTTCATTAGTTTTTTTTTTTGAGGAATATCTCTTTTGAAAGCACTAAACTCAAGTGTAATATTAGGTAGTCTAAATTAATCCGGGATTTTCGAATCTTATTCAATTGATTTCGCCAATAATTTTGCCTCTTCGTAATTCATTACTGTAACCCGGCAAAACGACAATTTCATCCTTGGCCTTACCTTCGTAATGTAATTATGAATTATCAACCTTATCTTCATTAAGATAAGGTGGACATTGTAACAAGTGGATAACTTATCTATGCCCAACCATATGATTTAGATTTATGATATGACTAACATTTTGTATCAAATTGTTACATCATCGAATGAGGCAACGAGAGAAAGTTCTATTGTAGTCCAACACATACCCATGTACTTCTACTTACTATTATAATTTTATGCGGGAAATTAATATAACAGTGTGGGTGTACCTAATTTTGACTTGAAGGGCTTGTGGCTAAGAAAAATAACAGCCACACGGGTCGATCGATCAGGTTAAGCTACGCTTCCAGCGGTTGGTCCGTGGATGGGTGACCATCTTTACATACCAAGACCCCTACGCAAGGCCTCTAGTATGTATAATAGTTGCAAAGCCCTTTTATCACCCCCAGTTCGGCACTATTTATCGGAAAAAGTCAAACATGAAACAGTATTTTTTTAAAGTTAATCGAAACTTACCCGGAGATGATAAAACAATCACACAAGCTTGTAACACAATGTCCCTCTTAACAGTCATAACTGTAATAAAGCATCGAATGGGAAGAAAATACGTGAAAAATAAAATATACGCAGTTGGTAGGTATCTCCCTCCGTAGCCTGTAACTAATTAATGCGGTCAGGTAGTGAGATTTAAAAGACAACCATTATATTATAAAGTATGAATAATTAGAAGACCATTGTTGTTCAGCCGTTTCAGACTAAATCTGATTAGCATGCAGACGACAATTCTGAAAAGATTTTTGTACACCGAGATTATTGTTATTGCATTGTAACGTTAATGATTATGAGCGTAAGGTAATTTCGCACTTAATTAAATTGCCATGTCTTACTACCATACCTACTCCTTAAAATTAGGCCTAATTTACTACAAATAATAAAAACAATTATACATTACGATTATCCGTTTTTATTTTGTTTTATCCAAATAAAATCAAAACAATTGTATAATTATTATCTTACCCGTGCATATTATATTCAGAATAACTGAATGTTTATTAAAAAATAATACTGTATTTAATACTAAGTACATCAAATACCTATTGTGAACACCGATAAGGTAGGTATGTTTTACACAACGGTATCGCTGTTTTACTTGAGCTGAATCGAATTGGAGCATGAAAATGCTCTACATGCCTATAAATTAAAAATACCTACCTAACGTTACAATGACGGTTTCGCTATTGTTTTTATTATGTCATTTAGTAATTGTACACACAATCAACAATAATTATTATGATGGAAATACGGAGAACATAACATATACACAGCTTGAAAACTATTATGTGGTACAGCGATATCGTACAGCGCCATCTAGTATCAAGTAGAAAAAGCAAATAGAGTAACAAAGGTACAATGTTAATGTTGTATTCCTTGTATTTATTATGTATTTTTCATTCTTTTTTCACTATACTAAATTTATTTATTTCTTCCCACAGGTGAAAATGGCAGCACTCACGCTTTATACCTCGAAACGATAGTCGAGGAAACGAGCGATGACTTGCGCTCCGAACGCTCCTCTGCCGCAACATGGCTCTCAGATTCAGATGCCGATTCCGTCATCCATGTGCGTGGAACTCAAGGTAATTGTGAATTCATTTATATTTTAGAGACATCTAAAAACAATGTAGTGCCCAGTACTGTATAACATTTTATTTAGCGCCATCTATCGGGTAGTAGCGGTACTTTTAAGGACAACAGAGCTCAGTATAAGTTCATATATTGTCGTACAGATGGCGTTACCTATAATAAAAAAACAAGAACATAAAGGTAACTTCACATACAGCATCAAAATAATTGCATCACACAACATAAATATTAAAACGAGTCCTTCATTGTGTCTAGACCGGCTTTGGCAAGTACATTGAATGTTATCCTACATATCTCTTGGACTACTTCCAACTAGTAGAAAGAATACTCATTTTTATTCGGTGTCATTGTCATTGTCGCCGTCTGGACGTGGCGACGTGCCGCGTTTCGGGAGAGTTTCAGTGTAACGTTTTCAGTGCTTTACGGAGTTTGTTTCCTTCAGGGTCGGAGTGCGACAGCGAGTCGGAGCGCGAGTGGGCTTGCCCGGCCAAGCGCAGGCGCCGGGAGCGAGCCACCTCGCCGGCCAGCTCGGGTTCGCTCTCGCGCTCTTCCAGCCTCGCGCAGTTCGAGTCGCTCGAGCGGTCCTGCGCCGCGCCCGCATCGCCCAGCCTCTCGCCCGACTCCTTGGAGTCTCCCCCGCCGTCCCCACCGCCCACGCGTGTACCGGCGCCGCGCACTCACCTGTCTGCCGAGAACCTCAGCGAAGACAGCGGCTACAGCGAGCGCTCGCGCCGGCCCCCGCCCGCCGCGTGCCACCCGCCCGAAATAGCGCGCCGTGAGGCGGCCGGCAGCGCGCCCTGCCTGCGCGCGCCCAGCTCGCCCAGTGCCGCACGCCGCCCGCCCCGCGCCGCGCGCGCCCTCTCGCTCCCCGCCGAGCTCGACGTGTGCGCCGAGCCGCGGCGACACGCGGCGCACCGCGCGCGCTTCCGACAGACCTTCGAAGTGTCCGACAGCCTCACCGTCAGCGTGGCCGACCTCACCGCGCTCGACTACCGGGGGGCCCCGCGGCGCCCGCGCCTGCCGCCCCCGCCGCCGCCCCCCAGGACGCCTCGACATGTACCGCCACCGCCACCCCCAGTCGAGGTGGTCGTCCGGCAACCCACCGTGTCTCCGGTACGGGAACCTAGTGCCGGCAGTGATTCCACCACCGAGTCAGAGCGAGCCTTCGCCAGAGAAATGGAAGCGACGGCGCGTCGGCTGGACGAGACTGCGCGGCGTGCACTCGCTGAAAGTGAAAACTACGACCGCGAACTGTCAGTGATGACAGCTAAACGACTACACGACTCGTGGGGCGCCTGGGACGACGTGCTAGACGAGCTGCGCCGGCGCATGGACGGCCCTTCCCCCTCACCCACCCCACCGCGGACGCCATCCCCGGACCCTCTCAGGGAACCAGTGTTCACATCCACGCCGCTGAGATCCTCGTGTGACGCTAGAGTAAGATCTACACCAGAGTTGCGCGCGCGAGCCACCCCGCACAGAGAGACGCCCGAGGAACTTCGCGCATCCCTACAACTGGTGGCGCCCCCTCCGCCAGGCGCGGCGCCGCCCGGGCGCTCCGTGTCCGCGGGCTCCAAGGGAGTGACGTTCTCGCCGGTAGTCGCAGAAGTGAGTTGGCGAGAGACGAGTGCGAGCACCACAGAGAGCGAAACGACCGCGAGCGACGACGCGGACGACGCCGAAGTGGTGGAAGTGGAGGGGGGAAGCGAGGAGCCGCGCGCGCCGGCCGCAGAGCGCGCTGCCGCCATGACGGAAGCGGGCGCGCGTGCGCCGCGCAGCCGTATTGCCGGCTTCCTCTCGCGATTTGCGAACTTCCGATTCTCGGGGCGCAAGGAGAAAAAAACAAGGGGCGCAGGCGCGAACATACGACCCTCTACGAACGGTGCGGCGACGGCGGCAGATGCGGGGCAGGGACCGCGCGGGACGGCCACCGGGCCGCAGTATGTGCGAATCCCGCTGAAGGAGGAGGGTGTGTCGCGGGCGGCGGGCCCTCCGGTGGCGGGCGGCGTGGCGCACAAGCCACCCCGGCCGCGCGCGCCGCCCGCGCCGCCGGCCGGCGTGCTGGAGACCGATGTGGACACACAGCGCACCGTGCTGCACGCGCGTTCGCTGCTCGCGCTAGCGCCGCCTGACCAGCGCGCGCCTCGCCCGCACAAGTCCATGGAGTTCCTGCTCGACAAGGACAACGTGCAGATCGTACAGGTGAGTCCCATAAGCCCTACACCTGACACCCTCATATTATCTTTCGCGACGCGACGGCTCGAGCTGCAATGTTTACAAACAGCGCGATCAATGCCGGGCGACGACCGGCCGGCGAGCGACGCCTCCCCTTCCCCGGCGATATACCGTATGCCATCTTTATATATTGCACTCCAACACACGTATTTCGGCTAAAGATAGATACGGGTAGCGAAAGCGTAGATAGTGTCACGCTTCATGTCGGTACGTGGTGCTAACACCACAGCGATGTAGGCCGGGGCGAGCAAAACGTCTTCGACCGGCCATTCAACGTCGCTCACAAAAAGAGCGCCCTACCCGGTACTCTTCTAACTGACTTAATAAGCACAATGCATCAAGTCCGTTAACTGCGTAATAAATTACCGGCGGCCGCTATCCCCAGGACATTACGCCACTATGCGGGCCGGATCACACGCGATACATTCGAGCAGGGCGGAGGTGAAAGTGCGCACATCTGTAGTGTCGCTAAGCATTATGTTCGCATTCCATATCCGTCGCAATAACAACGGTGGGCGTACCTCTATGTAAATGTATCAAACTGTGACATGCGCTGACGATGAATATCCGCAACAACGCGCTCACTAATCGATTTTCGTCCATCAATAACATCTCGTCTCCGAGTTTCCTTCCGCAATCCATCACCCCTTCCGCCGAGATAATGACTCAAAGTAGATATATAAAGCTACCGAGCTCAACAGCTTCAGATAAGATAACAAAGGGAACATTAACAAAGGGAGCGGATAACAGCGACTTCTGGAATTAGATCGTAAAGTGCTCGGCACAAGACAAACCAAAAGTCTTGTTATATGTATAACCAACAAAAAACCATTTATTCCAAGTAAAAATGGCTTGACTCATCTGTTAGGTACAATGCGGCTCATAAGACTTGCATTGAAAAGGTCTCGTATATCACTGAGTATTGAATTACACCTACACAAGCGTTTTGTGCCACTCCTAAAGTAATGTAAGAAACAGAAGTCTTATTGTAATCTTAGACACGGCCAGATATTTTCTTTACGTAAAGAATAGGAAGCTATTACTAATAAGCTATTATACCGCATCAAACACAATACTACGGAGAGCATTACGTTCTACAAAAACTATTCTACATGCTTCTCACGGCAATCAGCTGTAATTTGGTGCCACTTAATAACACGCATGACATAATCGCATCATGAGTTTAACATATTCCGTAAAAGAAGTGACACTGTGGCGCATAGTTGGAAAATGAGGGCGTACGAATACGAATGCACCGTTGCATTGGACACTGTTATCTATTCAGTAACAGGTCCTAGTCGGAACACTTAGGTAATTTCTGCCCATGACACACTAATCGTGTTGTTCATGATGTCACTGTATACCGTCGTGAATAATTCTTCTGCATTATAACACTATATTTCCTTAAGGTTATACAAACGTCTCGAGGGGCCAGAGTTTGTATTATGTCGGTTCTTGTTTATGTTGTTAATTCAAGAGACGTTCTCGATTTTATACGCAGTACAGGTGTTGTAAGGTGTGTCTAAGAACGCAAGTTTATCGACGATGACACAATTGGTGTTGGATGTAGCAGTGCTAGTAAAAAAAAAAACTGAAACAGAATGTATCAGAGATTCCAAGGTACTCATTTTGACGAAAGGGACGAAGCCTATACTCAGCAAAGCTGCCAATGATGATGATGATGATGAATGTTGACAAAATAAATACAAAGCAAGCAATATCCTATCCTATAGGGTTTCTAAATTTCTAAAACAACACACAAATCGAAGCAGCTGAGCGTGATTCAATGATTAACCACAATAACGAAAAAAACAAGTTGCACAATAGCCTAAATCGTGTACCCCAATTACTTCAAAGTAAGTCACACGGCCATAAACTAAACTGGGCTACTGATTCTCTTTACCGAACACCTTAATGTCCAATGGCCATTGACACACCATAATGGTAGTAATGTCCAAGGGCCATTGACATTCTTGGCCATTCATGAGAATTACAAACGAATTTCTATTGGCCTCGTCCGACTTGACCAAATCTGACCTCGTACACCGCTAGATAAATGGTACTGTCAATATTTATTTGTGAAGAATTAGCTGGCAGTAGACCTCCAAATAAAAACGTTTGTGGTTTTGCGGATGTAGGTACAACACTACAAGTTATATTTGGTAACAAAAATCAGGATAATTTAACACAATATCCTGTAGCAGCGGATAACCCTCTGATTTATTCTACACAAACGGAGCAAAAGTAAAATAAGATTAGGTAGTCGCTGCATCAATCAATCAGCAAGACTAAAGAACTCATTAGACTTTCTTATTGATTGATCTGACTGCTGAACAAACATATACACTTACATATAACAATCTACATAATCAGCCTACCATGTTCCCACTGCTGGGACACAGGCCTGCTCTCTGCAAGAGGGTCATAATCAACTATGCGGGCGCAGTGCGGGTTGGTAAGTAAATGTCCCATATCTTAGAATTTTTGGTTTTGGACACGTTGGTTTCCTCACTATGATAATAATGATAGGACTCTTCCAACGCAAAAATTATGCTTACAGCTTTAAGTTTCGTGATTTCTTTACTTTTGTTGCTATCAAGTCCACATATCGGTACATTGTATTGCATTTTATTGAAGTCCAATATCGGTCCGTGACACAAGGCAAAAAATATCAATGTATTACTTTATGATAACAGTCGACACCATTTTTTCTAGTTCATTTCAATATTGGTCCTCATAAAAAGCAGAAAGACCAATATAATTATTGCTTCGAAATAGATAAAAGACGACTCGTCGAATTTTTCTACCTGAGCCAGACAAAATTACGGCCTCTATTCGCAATATCACTAAAGTGCTATCTAGATTTTGCTCGGCAAACGATATTGCATGCGTTTCATCTTTCAGGCATATTTCATCTTACAATGTTATATTAAGTTTAATATAATAACTACCTAGTATATTCAGTTTGGTAGATACTAGGTAGATATTATATAAAACTTGAACATGATATGAAAGAGAAGAGAGTGAATGACAGCATGACGGTTGACAGAGGAGAATGGAAGAAGAAAACGCGCCGACCCCAAGTGACATGGGATAAGGGCAGGAAGATGATGATGATATTCAGTTTGGTAGATATCGCTTTGATTGGCTTGTTAAGCTACGCACGCCGCACTTCGTCCGTGAATGGGTGACCATCTTTATATACCAAGACCCCGAGACCGTGTCTCAGAATACACAATAAGCCCCTGCCCAAGCCCCGTGTCCCTTTCTTTATTCCGAGAGGGGTCCCGGCAGTCATTCGTGGATCTTTGACAGTCGTTACGGGTCGTCAGAAGCCCGCAAGTCTGACAATACACCTTACCAAGGTTTATCGTATTTCCCAGTAACTGGATAGTGAACTTGTGTAGTCAGATAAGTAGTCGCTTCATGCGAAATATTGGTATTAAACTGCATCCGGTTAGACTGGAAGCCGACCCCAACAATATTGGGAAAAGACTAGGCAAATGATGATATTGAGATATCGCTTTATGATGTTATGTTTCAGAAAATATGTTTAGAGAAGATGAGAATTCTGCATCTCAAAATAATGTTACAGTACTGTGAAAGTCTGCATTAAATATTCAAGAAACCTATTTGTAATCTGAAAGTGTATTCAGCGTTGCATATTCAGAGCCTTAGCTGTCGCCGTCCTTTGATGTGCGTTTCTAGTTTCTACATAGTTAAAGCTTCATTGAGGAAATCAACATCGTTTTCAGAAACTATAGGCGTATCTCTGAACATTTCCCTTAACATTTGTGAAATTCACCTCTTCAATAGGAATATTCTGTCTCTATTCTAATAAAAGTCTTTCTAAATTAAATTCCTCAATAGAATTGTCCCTTTCTTTATTCTGAGAGGGGTCCTCTGGGACCCCTCTCTTCTCTAGGGAATAAAGGGACAATTCTATATTAAAAAAATCTAAATCCTTTGCCATTATGTGGTTCGTGACGCTTATGTTTACTGTTGATATTTTACTGTTTTGAGTTGAGCTGCACAATTACGAACAAATGTGCACTGACTGGACAGGTCCACTCAATATGTGTGGTTCATTCTTCAAAAGACATTTCTACATGGTCTTCACGTGATCTGGTCAAGATTATGTCTGGACTATAAAAGAGACCTCTGAGTTAGTTTCGGCCTATCTTTTAAGAGTAGTCTGACACCGACTTAATCTAGTTTTTAAAATATGATTGACGTGTAAAAATGTTTGTACAAACCTACTTACAGAAAAACTCAAACTCAAAGTATTTATTTCAATTAAACCAATTACAGGCACTTTTGAATTGTCAAGGGGTCGGTCAGTCAGAAAAATGAAGCTTTTCCAAATCTTAGGTACCTATGGAGAAGAACGGGCAAGAAACTCCATGGAAAATAAAATCAATCACTTATTTGACATTTACCAACACTTTTGAAATACAAACTCTTCAATAGGAATATTCTCTCTCCAATGATAAAAGACTTCCTAAATTAAATTCTTCACTAGAATCGTCCCTTTCATTATTCCGACAGGGGTCACCCAAAAAAATTCCTAACCCTTTTCCAGTCCTTTGAGCCACATATGGTTCGAGGTGACAAGTAGCAAGGAAAGAAAAAAAATGGTTTATGTATCTCAAAAACACGTGCACATAAAAAAGATATGTAAGTTAATTTGAATAAAAAAACAAAACAGATTTAAAATCACGAGCACACAAGAGAAACGGCAGCTGCACGTCGTGACTGCCACAAGAAGGCTTCCACTCAGCACAGCGCTGATTTTCAATAGTCACTTGAAACCGACGTTCGGAAACCAAGTCAGGGCTTAAAGATTTGAACAGATTAAAAGATTGGGAAATGCACCCGGAGAGATGGGCAAAAATCGTCACACACATCGGACGCCTGAGTCCTAGACCACGGTGAACGTGGTGTGGTTAAGGTTTGCAAGGTCAACTTGGCCAGATATCGCACATGACAGGCAGGTTTGGAAGGAAAAAGGGGAGCGCTTTGACCAGCAGTGAGACACAATATAAGCTAAGCAAGGGAAAAAATGAATAGGTAGTATTCTATTATATTCTAACAAAAGAAACGGTGCTTGTTTAACTATTGTGTCTGCATCACGAACAGTGAAAGTGTTAAGAATGTCTGTCCCATAAAAAACCACCGCCATTTTATTATTAATGCTGAATAGGTTATTTTCCCTGGATGCATCAGTCTGATTTACAACCAAGCTTGTTATATCAGCTAGGTCAAACAGGACCAGATATATTACAACCGGTCGGGTCTCAAGCGTTTTATTTAGCGACCTTGTTTGCAATTGCACGACAGCCGTGAGATTTTTAGCTGATAGACGAGCTGTTGCAATCATTATGGCTGCTGATGCTGCAGAAACAATAGGTTACGTGGCGCTTTTGTTAAGTAACATTTGATTTGAGATTAGCGATCGGATTGACGATTATATACTGTTAAAATTATATGGTGAAGTACTTCTGTATGTCATGTTCTGTTAGAGACTTAAGCTTGCAACATATAGCAACGTCTCGTGCTTGATCATATAGATTATCTTAACCATTTTCTTTTTGTTTAAACGGAATTATAATACAATTATGTTATGTAATTTATAGTACATTACGATACTAAACGCCGTGCATTAATAGATTGATTAAGTCATACGTATTGTATACTATTTTATATCTCGAGTGACGTAAGTCACGCTTTTCTGTGTAAAAATAGACTACTTAAGTAACAGTAAAGCGTGTCATAAGTGTGGGTTTAGGTAAAGTACCTAATATCAAATTGAGTCCTGTTTTCGAGGACGACGTCTGCAAGTTACTGTTCGTATCAAAATGTTTGCCCATAGAAAAGAATAATAATGCAAAATGCAAAAACAGTTATTCACAAGCTTAAATAGTAGCACTCATCCAATACCACATGTTTATTTATCTTCAAACTTCAATGCAAACACTGTGTGCCCAAAAAAACAGACACCACTTTACAAACGTCGAAAAGAAACGCAATAAAAACGCGCGACCCGTCAGAGGTCAGCAGTGTCGTCATTCCGAACAGCTCCGAACACTGCTGCGATTATGTATGTACATAATATTATGTATGTTAGTCATACATACCGAATACCTACTAACTGCATACCGTTGTATCGCGCGTGATGTTATGAGTACAGCCAGCTGGGGGGCTAATTAAAGAGACCGTAATTTGAGGGGCAACTTTGTTCGTAGAATAGTTGGTCTCTGTGGGGGGCCAAAAATTATATTCGTTTTTTTCATTCTGTTCATAACTATTTGCGTCTGTTAGATTATGGTGACTATTTCGGAATTTTCGAAAAAGTATTGAATCGTTTGTTATTTATTACATGCAATTTCGATAGACATCTATGAAATGATTTCGAATTTAAAACTTGTGTCTAAGGCATCTAAGAGAATTTACACCATAACTGCGTAAAACACTATAAATCACAATCTGAATCATTTTGAAGGATATTGCTAATCCATTGCTTCATATGTTCGAAAAATTTGTCTGCTCAACACGTAAATAACGCAATGAATGTTGTTTAACTGTCAAAATGAAAGCCATTGCTACTTTATTTATTATTTATTTATTTATAATTAATTACAACGGCTTGCGTCAATGACAGTAAACTAAACATATTACATAATTTACATAATTCAAAAACAAAGAACAAGTCAAGTCAGAGATCAAACATACTTAACAATAACTTTAAGAAGAGAATATAAAATAAAATCAAGAGATAACAAGGTACAACTTATTTACCTAACAAAGATAGCTGTCACAGAACATAAGACAATTTGCCATGATCACCCTGAGTGTGTCATTAAAGGTGTCACATTCCGGGACTGTGTCTACTGTTAGTGTGTCACGCAATTACTCCGTGGGTTAGGCTGCTTAGGCTAAACTAATACTGGAATTTAGGTATGTCTAAAATCGCCTTTCTGCAAACGATTTGACAATTAAGTTTCAGTGAAAAAATGATCGTAGTTTGACCTATCCATCATTTATAGTAGTCTATAAGAATCCCCATATTATTCAATACTCTTAAATGTAACATACAGCCTTATTTACGTACCTTAATAAAATAAAGCCGTAAACCTCAATAGCTTCATGACTCGACACAAGCACCTGTTACATTTGAGGCAGCGTGTTCATAGAAGTTATTGTTAAATAACAACGACCATGAGTAAGCTTTGTTATTTCACATAAATAAATAGTAAAATCTGGAACAGGTTCTACGAATGAATGCTGATGTTCTCTCGAAGAAATATCATGTTTATTTGAAACAAGGTATTCAGCCTAGATTTTTCTGAAATATTTCATCCGGGATCAAAGTTTGATTGAAATTAGCCGGTGTATTCTTTAAAGATCTCACCGTGGTGAAGGCAGGTGAAGTGAGCTGTCATTCCGCCTGCTGAAGGCCCATTCCTGTAATTAAAAACGTCCAAAATCTAGTCGCAATCTCATCTCAGCGACAATCAATGTCAAAAACTTGTCAGAAATGTCTCTACATTTTTGACAAGTTTGTTTCAATCTGTCAAAAATAACTCCAATTTTAATTTAAGTGAGATATTTTTGACAGATTGAGACTCAGATCAGACGTTTTTAAAATTACGAGACTATCAATAATGACAATGACAGCTCACTTCACCTAGGTTTTCACGGTGAGATTTTTACAGGCATGCTGGATCGGATAAAATATACCTTTTTTCATAGTCTAATAAAACATGGTCTTCTCTTCCCAGGTGACACAAGCCTACGTCACAATAACATTGCCACTTTATTTCAACATAACATGTTACGTGGGTACATTATATCTATGATTAATTAGTTAAGATATGTCTTTATAATTTTATAATTTTCATTTATATGTTTTTTATCCTAAATTTTACAACAACGCGTCATTTTTAATTATTCGTTAAAAATATCTTCCGGTTCACGAAAGAAATTTCAGACGTTCGGGTAATTCAGTTTACACTATTGGTAACACAGGAAAGCGTAAACAGCATGATGACGTAGGCTTGTGTCAGTCACGTGGTTCCCGAGTCTCGGAAGAGAGTACCAGGCGGAGTTATATTATTATGCCATGCCTTTTTTATTTTTCGTTTCCAAATTGTAGCACAAGTTTGTACTTTCATATTCTTTTCAACACGAAGACATTAAACGTGGTGTTTCACATTTTTCTTTTTCTCGTGAGAATGTTTGTAAATTGTCATGTTGCAGCTTTTGTAGCACTTTAATTGCACTTTCATTTCACACATGCGATCATATTCTGTAATGTTGACTAAATGAAATTGGACTAAAGGCGCTCCCCTCATTGGGAGCATTCGCCTGTAAGCAGGATAGGGTAATACATATGCCTAATTAAATAGGTAGAAGCAATACAACCAGTGTTACCAAGGAGTATCGTATTATCCAGAAACTGGGTTGTGGATGTCAGATAGGCAATCGTTTCATGTAAAATACTGGTATTCATCTGCATCCGGTTAGACTGGAAGCCGACCCCAACATAGTTGGGAAAAGGCTAGGCAGATGATGATGGAATAGGTAGAAGTAACACGGCTAGGTCGCGGATAAAGGCTACATTACAGAGCATAGGTATAAGAATTCTGTGTTACAGACGAATGCGCTAGGTGAAGGAAGCACCTTAAGACAAATGGTCGCATATAAAAGTAAAAGAAGTACCGTAATATCTTCCAACATCTGTGACGAAATAAATCTTACTAACGAAATCTCAAAGAACACCGACACCTTTTCCATTTTTTTTTTCATTTCGTTCAAAGAATCTAATATCGATACGGAACATATTCATCCTAAATAGAGGTGGGCTACTAGCGCGGATATGTCCGACTATTCTGCGGATATCCGACTACCTGCCCGGACGGTAGCGGTTATATAAATCCATTGTATCCTGCGCTCTGCACTGACGCGCACAGATGTAAGATATACTCAAAATATCGAGAGGAAATATTAGTCTATGAATTTATTGAATCGAATTTGGTCGGAACATGGAGGTCATTGACTTTCGGTCGTTTGGAGGGAAACGGATATATTATTTGAATAGGCAAATATATTTGTAAGGCGTATTCATGTCGTGTTTGATAATATCAATGGAATTGGTACCCTACGTAATACCTCTAAGGGAATGCTAATTTGTTAACCAATTATTTCGTACTAACACCGCCCCGCGGTTTCACCCGCATAAGTTTCGATTCCGCGGGAATATCGGGATAAAAATAATCCTATCGTTAATCTTGGATATAAACTATCTAGGTGCCAAATTTCATCCAAATCCGTTCAGTAGTTTTGGCGTGAAAGAGTAACAAACATCCATCCATCCATACAAACTTTCGCGTTTATAATATTAGTAGGAAGGATTATATCTCGACAATGTATATCAGGTAAATAGGTAAACCACAAACTGTAATACCTACCTAAAATGGCAAAATTAACAAAGTTTCCTTGTTTTTCACATCGACGACGCAAGCAAAATTATCTTCGGCGTAAGTCTCGCTAACAAGTCCATGTGCGCATCACATAATACGTCAGTTATATTTATAATATATACTAATAATAAAGCTGAAGAAGATAGATTTGTTTAAACGCGCGAATCTCTGGAACTACCACTTGGATATGATTTTTTGTTTTTTGCATCTGGTATCTCAATTTTTGAGAAAGGCTAGGCTATAGGCTATTTAACATCACGTTATGACCCTTAAGAGCCAAGCAAAAAGGAAAGAAGTCAGAAAGAACGCTATGCGAAAACGTAGTAATATAATAATAATAATAATATCCCTGGACATTTCACACAGCGCCATCTAGTCCCAAGCTAAGCAACCTAATGCTTGTGTTATGGTAACAAGATGGCTGATAAACTACTTATATACATTTTTTTTTTTTAATATTAATAATATTATATTATTAATATTTAAAAAAAAAATATTAATAATATTAATATGCGATGGGGTTGGACCGCCTTTGTACCTTTTTGTGAGTGAATAAATAACAAGAAATTTCACGCGGGCAGAAGCTGGTAGTACATTAAAAGATCTTTGAGCAGCCACATGTTGGGATGATGTTACAATCGGGATTCACTGCGCATGACTCACTGACCGCATCATCCAGACCGACAAACACTAAACACAACGTTACTCATTCCATTTTTAAAAAGAGTCCACTACTATTGTCTGTGGTTTAACTACGTTACCTTTTTGGTGTTTATAGGAATATTAGCCCTGGATTTAATGACGTCATTGATGAGACGTGACTGAATTGTGGCTATGGAGTATGGTCATACGACTTGGGGAAATTACGAGTTGATAACAGTTAACTAGAGCTAACTTATTATTGCGTTATTTATTAACTAGAATGTTAATAACTTACTTTATTTTATAATATAACTCAAGAACGGCTGGGCCGATTATTATGATCTTTGATTTGTTGGATTTGTCTCCGCCCCAAATAGCAGAATAACTAGATATTAAAACATGGGTAAAATTCACGAAAAAAATAATAATAAAGAAGATTGATTCTGATGCAGTATAAAATTCGCCGGGTTATCTAGTGTCACAATATTTAGCAGTTTTTTGCCATTACGTAATTTGACCCCTTGTTAACCCAACACACCGCGCATGCTCTGAAAATAACCCTCATAACCTTTATCAGCTTCATCTAATTTTACAACGTTAAAATAAAATACCCATTCTGTACGTTAATTAAAAGGCAATCCAATTAAGGTTTCCATTAGATAGTATTAATTTAAAATGGACACAATAGGAGTCCAGTCCGGCCTACTTTCAGATACTTATAGGCGCCACGCTTATCCGGCCGGGTCCATTGATCCAGTTATCCGGACATACTTATCTGGTAATATCTGGCTCATCTCTAGTAGAATAGGTATTGTAAAGTTTGTGAACGATGCGGCTTTGTATTTATGGAGGATAAACTTTTGCCGCGGCTTCGCCTGTGTGCATTTTGTATTTAATCATTTTCAATACAAAATCCTATCGTCACATACCAAGCCGTGTATACCTACACGGAAGAGACCAGACGGTATGACATTGTTGCCTTGGAAGGTGGGTTGGCCTCTGGTGTAGGACGCAACCTGTATCGACACCTTTGCGCCATTTCATGCTCCTAGCACGGCGGGCTGTGCTAGCGCCACTGCTTTAATTAAACATTTTAGTAATCTATTTTTTCCAAACCAAATTGTACAAATATCTAGGATTAAATACTTTTCATCCTGGATCCTCTCCAGGTCATCTATCTGTCAAATTTCATAGCGATCGATTAGGCATGAAAATGCAACAGACAGACAGATACTTTCGCATTTATAATATTAATATGGAATGTATGGATACTCGTCTGCGTATATAAAAATAGTTATGTAATTCGTCAGACGAAATCACAACGTCTAAAAATATATAATTTTCGACTACATAATATGGACCCTGGACTCCAGGGTCCATATTATGTCTAATAATCTATGTAATCTAACCTCCTCTGCTTCTGTCCTGCGTCTAAAAGTTTTGTTCCAAATCTTCTTGGTTAGATTTTACTCATCATAATTTTTCTCTTGTCTCTCATCCATTTCACCAATCATAATTCCTTAGATATACGACCTTTTAAATCCACTGCAAGAAATGGAATGCCCAGTCTAAGCCAGGGGATCTGTTTTGAAAAGCTTAATCACTGCAAGGTCTTCAAGGAATTATGTCATCGAATTCTACCGGTGACTTATGTAAAGTTCCTGAGTGCGCACTGCGCACTAAGCTCTGTAATATAGTGTGTAGTTCCAGCATATCAAAGCTCTGAACAATTTCTATTTTTGATCGCACTTTTGTAAACATTTTCAGTAGGTCTCGTTATCCTTGAATTCCATGGAATGTTATGTTTGATCACCACGTTAAAAGTAACGTAAACTTTTTAAACGAATTTATTGTTCCTTTTGCAAATATTCTCCGAAGCGCTCTTCACTTTTCGTACAAATAATTCCAAGGAGTTTCTATATTCTGCCAGGTCTAAAATTGCAATGAACAGAGGCACCCACGTTATCCTCCTAAAGTACCAAGTCTAAGGATATCGTAGGCATTTCCTAATAATATTCTTGTTTGGCCCATAAATATCAACTCAAAGGAGCGTGGGAAGTCTTTTGAAAGCTCAATTGCCAGTGCTTCATTGTAATTCAAAACCGGAGAAGTAAATATTACGCCATAAATATCGATAAGAATTTGTTTTATGCGTTACTTCCACCTCTATTGACGTACTTCAGTTCATGTCTTTGCTACAGAATTTGAACGTGGAATACACTATTTGCCTGCCTTTCTACTAGAAATTGAACTCTAAAACCAGAATTAAAGAGTCTAGTTTTAAATGGCGTAGTTTCTGCTATCAGAGCCGTAAACGTTTTCCGCTCGCTGACGATTACGCGCTATTTCGTGACATGTCGTTTGACAGCTAATAAGAATGGCGGGAAGCAGATCGTCACCTGTCAATTTGCCGCCAATTGAGTTAATTTCCTGTTACTTTACGATCTGCTTATTTGTGATGAACGTTGTTATTTTGAATATCATTGCCTTTTTTTCTCTTCTTTGCCCTGTATTTTAGAGATAAGTGCAGTGCAGCATTGTGTTTTATATTTTTTAACGCCTGTTATAGATTCCTACTGAACCACCAATACATAATTATCTCTGAGCCGGAATGGTAAATTGAATTGTGTGCATGTATATTAAGGAACATAATTTATTTTTAATTAGTCACTAATAACCAATCGAAATTATACTGTAGCTATTTATAAATACATTTCTCAAGATACCTCTTAATTGCCATCAGTTTAAATGAAAATGAGAATTTATTTTACTCATTAATTATGTGAAAACCTTTCAAGAAAGCATGCGTGATGCGGGCATCGTGCTTCGTGATATTTAAGTAATACATACTTGATACTGCCATCTTTAATTTAAACTTTGATGGCCGCACCAAATTACTCTCGAAAGCTTTACGTGTGTGTTTGGAGAAAGTTATGATTATCCCATGAGAGATTACCTAGTATAAAACACTGTAACTTTAGTTATGAGAGAGAATGACGGTATAATTTTACATAAAAATTACAATTTGTATTTAGTTTCTTACTAAATATGGAAACCAAAGAGTCCATGACTAATGCAAACTTATCCTGTTTTACCGTTTTACGTAAGAGGATATTATATTTTAACACAGAAATAAAATAAACCATACAATGTTAAGGGCGAGAACATAACTCTATAATTAGGTAAAATTATGTATAATAATATTACCATATTAATATAAATATCATCTGAATCTTAATAAATAAATATCTTCTGTGATTCTGTTTCATGTTTCGAACCTTTCATTAACAAGTATGGGTTACCTCACTAGCGGAATGTGGCGGCCATATTCAGTAACGTTGGCGGAAGCTTGGTTTAAATTTGGAATAACATCGTAACCACGCAGACGATCGTCGAATGCTAATTCTACAACTATCCCATTTGAATTTGGTACGTTCCCGACGAGTGATGTCCTACGTACGGTACGGCGTATGATGAATAAGGAGCTTAGAATCTGCTTTTATTATGCAGATTATTTTTTTAAATGGAGATTAAGCTCTTTAAAGTTAATTTCTTAAGATCAGTCCGCACTCTAATTGCGTAGAATAAATCAATCACAATCTGAAACATTTTGAAGGATATTGCTAATCCTTTGCTTCATATGTTCGCGTGTCTGCTCCACAACGTAAATATAACGCTATGAATGTTGTTGAATTGTCAAAATGAAAGTCATTCCTACTGTGAGTGTGTAACGCTATTACCCTGGTAGGTTAAATTCAATGCCCCCAAAATATAATATATCTAAGTACTACTTAGATACTGTGCTACGATACGTATTAAGTACAGTACGGTTGAAATCAGTCTTTGATTTACGCTTAGCTTTGTTGTACATAGATAAACTATTAGTAGTACTATGTACAACGCCATAAATGTTGAACATTCAAATACTTAGCAAATTTTATTATAGCAAACCAGCTACCGTTACATATATCCTTCTATTTAAAATTTCATCCAAGATTACCATTAAATTAACTTATAAAACTGACCACAAAGCTTTGACGACACTTTTATTCATATTCCCTATCTCCGAACGGCTTACACAAGCGTCCGGCAGCCATTTTTCAATTTATTCGTCGTCGTCCATTTCAAATTGCATTAACAATAGTCGTATCATGGGCTGTGGGATGGAGCGGGATCCAGTTACAGTTACTTAGCGACGTAGACATTTAATCCTGTAGGAGCTGACTGTAATTCCGTTTTAAACTCTTCCTTCGCGAAAGTCATTTCTTATGCTAACAAGGAAATAAAGTAATGTTGCTGTTAAGTTGTGTAGCGACAAAAGTATAGGTAAGGAGATTAGTTGAGAACGAATGATGATTCCGTTTTCAAAAAATAAAAAAAATCTTTCATAAATTATTCTAAAATTAGCTAAACGACAAACAATGCTGTCTAATTTATGAAGCTTAAAGCAAGTCATCTGTCTACATTTTTATTAAACTTTGACCTTCCTATGATTGACGTAGATTTATAGAAGGCAGTTTATTTATCGTCGGCAAAGCTAAAACCACAGCATAGAAAAGATTGCAGTCTGCCAACGCCGCTGATTCATATCGTTATTTACAATCTGTGCAAATCTAGAGTCAGCTGTTTTACGGAGCGATAAAAAATTTACGACCACTCATCGCTTACCAGTATTATATCGCCGAGATTATTTCTCTGACGTCATTAAACTGGCATTAAAGCTTTTACTCTACTAACAGGAGCAGGTAAACATTCTAGAGAATTATTTGTGTCACTTGAGACGATCCTCTTAACGTGTAATTTGATAGACAGCGGTATACTTTGAAAACTTTGGCTTTGTTAAAGCGTTTGAGGTTTTATAGTCAGACAGGAGTTATAAAATAATGAGTTTAGATTTGACGGTCTTTACTTAGAAAGCTTCTTAGAAAGACAGAAAGTGGGATATAGTTAAACTTGCGTTACGAATCCTTGTCCAATTCTGCTAAAGCTTGGATTTACTGCAGTATCTCTATCTGTTTCTTATTATCCTCTTACAAATCTGCTTATATAACACTCACGTATTATATTACATTTCCGAAAACACGTTGTCCTATTACGGGATCTCATAAAAGGGTTATTATTCTCGTGACGTCAGCAAAAATTATTCCAATATATGTACGTCAAACAACCCCTTTCATATCAGTTCGTGTTTGTTTTGAGGTCACCTTGTTTCCTATCCCGGAATGTTCACTTGCAGAGCTAAAGCGTATTTCATAAAGTGTAGATAAAAGTTTAACGTGCATCGTGAAATGGAACGCAAATAAAGAATAGAACAGACAGACTGGTATTTTTAATCTGTGTCAGGTTTTGACTTTTGTTTGTCGATGGAGTTGGTTGCGTTGTGTTATGAGTTTTTGTTGGAATGTTTTATGTAAGTAGATGTAAAGAGCTTATTTAGCTTTTATATAAATGTGAAAGGTAACTGCCTAGTTGGTCTAGTGGTCCCAAGCACTATTGCCACAGATGAGGTCCTGGTTTCGATTCCCGGGTCGAGCAAAGTGTTCCTATTGGGATTTTCCATCTGGAATTTCTCAGTAGCAACTCGGAGTCTGGATTTGTGCCTCGTTGATGGCAATAGACTCATCTCTGGGACTTAAACATAAATGGTGAAATGTGGGATACTGGGCTGCCTTACCTTTCGGGGATTAGAGGCGTGACGATATGTTATGTAAAAGGTAAATAGAAAGAGAATTGCCACTTAAATTCAAGACTCGCTACGATAGCTTTGCAAATTCGCAATTCAAACAATACAATTCGGTTATCCACAAAACACAAATTACATCATTTGGACGGTAAATACTCGACACGACAGACACGAAAAGGTTAGTCACGAATCTAACGAAGGTTGTTAAGTGTTTGAGAGCGGTGCTCCAACGAAGTTTGGCAATTTTCCAAATAGGAAATTTGGATTCGGCGGCGAGTGCTCTCCATTGCATTTTCGGTCCCAATTTTCCAGTCCCAAGCACCTCGCCAGTCGCCGGTACGCTAAGCATTTGCGTCAGCTCTACCGCGAGTAATGAGCAGAATTTATAATATTCTATGACAGGCTGGCTGTACACGGGAGTTGCCTGTGCCAGTTTGCCAAATTAAAAAAAATGTAGTTCCTTCCTTGGCTCTGGAAAGTAGAAAGCTTATGTTTTTTAGGTCAAAATAATGCGCGCGAAATGTCCTGCAAATAATCACATTGCTTCAAGTTTGTGGTGAGTTTAAATCTTACTTGCAAATAAAAATGCACGATCATTATTTTATGATTTGCTTGCATGTGGCACTTAAGTACACAAACGATGCAAATATCTATTTACTTGTTTGTCATATAAAGAGCATATCAAATATTTAAAGCTAACATAAATTCTACAATGTATGTCAACTCACGTTGCGTAACTCGAACGATTCTAATTGAAATGCTGCGAGCATTCCAGAATAAGGATGTCAGTTATTATGATATTGATACGTCATTTGGAAAAACAATCATGGCGCCCTTCCGCAGTGATGCGAACGGCATTTTGATTTTCCGATGTTGAGTGGAATGACCTTAATAATTTTTAGCCATAATATTCTGGAACCATCCATAATATTATAGAAGCAAATGGAATGTTTCCACAGCATGTGGGTTTAGTAGTACCTACCTACATAAGGAATCACTTCTAAAACTTTTCCGAAATCTATGATCAGTTTCAAAATTAGACATCAGTCTTCATGCTACAAACAAACTTTTTTGAAGTGTTATTAGTCCTTGAACCTACATTCACCCTTACCCTTTTCTCACCTTAACCCCATGAATTTCGACCCCCTTCTCATTGAGTAGAGCTTATGCATGACGCAATAAACAAGGGAGGAATGTGGCCTGGAACAGACAGAGTCAGACAGAATCTATTTATTTTCGCAATTAACTGTCTCCATTGCCAAGGGGAGGAAGATTTCGAGTTTGGGTTTAAAATAGCAAACGTAATTCTCGTAAGGCCAATTATGATATTACCCAACTTTTGTACTGATAAAAGCTCCATTATGTTCGTAGACTTACAATAATTATTTACAACTTAATTTATTTTCAAATGAAAATATCACGTTCAAATTTTTGTCTATGGTCCGCTGGGCGCCAAGATTGGATTTCGAATTCACCTGAATTGACTTGTCCGCCGAACGATTTGAAACTGCTGTCAAAAATAAACCTACGACAAAATGAAAGTAGTTAGTTAAATACGGCCTCAATGATACCTATCAATCATTTAATTATGAACATGTAGTTACCTGGCGGGCTTCCAGTTCAAATTAATAATATATCTACTAACGAACAGGCAGCCATTGTAGAACATGAAGCTTTCATTAACGTTGGTTGTACGTTTTAATGAGGTCCATTGTGAATCTCGACCTTTTTGTTTGTGTTATTATGTTGGCTACAGATTTTTAGGCGGTTCACGAACTCTTGACTTTACCAACATTGTAACCTTTAGGTACATCATTTTTCATTTGTGGCATATAATGCCTATACATACTTGTGACAAAGGCAATTTGTACCAACCCGCTGTAGACAAAAAGGTTTTAATTAAAATTGTGTGGTCACTGGTCCCATCGCATGATTAAACTAGGAATAAAGTCGCTAAACCTAAGCTATGTCAAGTTTATACCAGCACACATTGTAATAACTTTGTCCATTTCAGTTTTACACTACCACACAAGGCGCATCATAATGTCGCACTTTGACGTAAAAGGCATAAAGACCAACATTCATGTGTTTCCTAGAGATAATAAAATGGTTGATGCACACTATTCTTCTTTGTTACCTACTACTTTTTAGTAGGCCACGAACCATTTACTTTACTGCTGACTCGTTAACGTTATTTTGTTTTATACTCGTTATATGTCGTCTACCATGTACCTATTCGAGAAAATGAAGAAAATTTTCTCATAATAAACACATCATATTTCACGTCAGTAGACTTTCAACGAGGTTGTTATGTCTGTTTTGTAAATAAAACATCCTATGATAAAGCTCCTTTGACAGCACGTGGAAGTCTTCCTTTTAATAGTTAAACAAAACACAGATTATTATTTCGCTAAACAATCCGGCCTAGATTCCCACAAACGCAATAAAACCGTGATAAATTCGACATAACTATGCAGCGCTACCATCGATTTCAAACATCGAACAGTGCAGTTCCGTGTTCGTCCGAAAATAGTTTAAACGTTGGATCGGTCGCATTCCAGCACAAGCCGACTGTTTGCCCGCCATATTAACATAGGCATTTCCGAACGTGAGGTAGGTGTTAGATGCACCGCGCTTAATGTGAATGAATGTGTGTTTTTGTGTTGCAATTTGACTGCTTTCTAATGTTACCTAAGTACTTAAAGGTTAGATTGGGGAAACAATTAGACCCGCTAATAGGGAAACACATTCTGGGCCTTTTTTTATTATATTACGTGTAGTTTATCAATCCATGAAGCGCAACAAATTACGTAGAGATTATTATGTAAAAGACTAAAGTGTCACCTCAAAAGCATTCTTCACAACACTACTTAATAGCCGTCCAAAAATAGCCCTAACGAACTCGTCCAAAAAGTCATTGGATCAGAAACAGTCGCTATTTACGGGATATAAGAAGAAAAGCTAATGGCCTTCGTCAAGCGTCCACTTCGTTGGCTTCGCAGCCATCCGGTGGAATTGTCCGCACATGCGTGAAACCTTTTGATGTAGGAGCGATGAGCAGCAAAGAAAGGGTCAACAGTGCAGTGTTCTGCATTGGAAGCGCATTTCGGAGGTTAACAGGCTTGTAACCTAAAGTTGCAGCAGCTGCCAAACGAATTTCATTTTCGGTTTTTGGCAAATTTTCGGCCTAAAAAACCATTTTCCGCAATTTTCGTCTTCAGCAAAAAAAAAACTACTAGCAAATAAATACTTTTAATTCATTTATTCAGAGATATTCGACAGTTACTACAACTAAATCACAATAATTGTGAAAATGCAGAGAAAATGCATTTTCTCGCATATCACATCAGATTGTTGGATAATTAAGTACAAAATTAATATTGAAAAATCAAAGAAAAACCTATCGACCAACAAGAAACCTTTTTTCTCGTTTCGGTTTTCGGCCGAAAATGCAAATCAGGCCGAATTTCGTTTTTGGCAAAAAAAATAAACATATTCGGTCAATCTCTAACTGCAGCAAAAGAATCCATAAATATGGTATTGTAGTCGGCAATGTAAAAATAGACGCTTCATGCCACACGGTTGACACGGTCATAGATAGAACTCTCCGTGTCATAGTTGCCAAACCAAAACAACCGTACTCGGTACCTACTCGAAGAATCGAAGAATGAATACAGAACGTAGGTATGCCCCACAAATATTTGTCTCATACGAGAAACGAATCCAAATGCCATTCGATCGTCGAAATCATAAATAAAACTTTGCCAGTTCATCGTCGAAATCATAAATAAAAGTTGAGTAAGTATTTGAAACACTGAAATTAATTAATCAGGCATTTTAATGTACAATTAGTATTCCGGTATTCATTCAATCTGAAACAAAATGTACGAGAATATTTTAGCAAAAGTCACAGACGAATAGCATTCTAACATTCCAAATACAAATAATTTGAGTTATAAAATGGCTGCGGTCTGAGTATTGAAATGTTGAACAGCGAATTAGTTATTCGCGTCAATTGCAATGTCATTGATTCTCGCTGACTGATATGTAGGTACAGGTTTAAAATTTATGTAGGCTACAGTTTGTGAATATTGTAAATTCTATTGAATCCACCTTTACTAGAACACCTTTAGAGATAGACGGATATAAACCTGCCAGCTCATTGCAATATTTCATTCAATTCTTAACCGGAAGTTTTGCATCTGGGATAATAAAGAGCTATCGTTTTTTGATAACAACAAAATCAATCAGCGTAGACTTTTCCATGATAAAATATGTTTTTTTTTTTATATTATTGGTAAGTATTCCTCATTTTCATAGGTACCTACTGTCTCACCTGTTTCTCGTTCCTACTACCTACTTCTACCAATTTCCTTTGCAGCTAGGCATAAGGAAATCACTTACCCATTTCCCATTCAATCTCCTTTCAATTTCACAAGCAAAGCTATCAAACTAAAGCACAGATAATTCAGCTCTACAGCCACCGCGTCTGGCTTATTGTTTACTGCCAGTATTTGCGGAGAAAGCCGCAACGTTTATTGCTGGCCATTTCTTTTGAACGCAGCTTTTACGGTGCTTAGCCATAGACAAACACGGGCTTCAGATTGAAACCACTGGTATTTGCAGCGCTTTCAATTCTCGGCTGTCGAATTTAGTTTGTCTGTGGTTTTGACTTGGAGGTGGTTTTTGTTTTATGTGGCTCTTATTCTATATTAATGGCTTCTGTAACTAAAAGTCTATTTTAAACTACTTTTATGATTTCCTTCGTCAGACGATGATAATATTTACCCATAGCAGGAAGATCATTTTCATCAAAACGTCAAGATAGAAGAAATATGCACTTATATCGTATAATCCCGTTCAAACACCACTAAATTAAAATTAATTGAATCTACTTCCATCTTCTCCGACTTCTATAGAAGAATTACCGACTGAAGATTTACGGCCAGCAATAAATTGTTAACAAAGTCAATTTTACGAATCACTATCGATAAATTTCTGACCATTGGGTGTTGACCTGACTAAACTATGAACTATGTTTTAAGAACAGTTGCCAAGGGTTTCGGCCTTCATCGTCGGGAAACTCCGTCTAATATTCCCATTGTTTAAATAACACGTGCCACTTACGTAAATACAATTTTTATTAATAATCATGTTGTTCCGGTGAACATGAGTTCATAATGTTGCAATAGGTAGGTCTAGGTACCTAAATACTATTCCAAATCTTCTTAGCGTGTCGATAGTAATCTATATGGACTCGGCCCAGAATTCGGCTACTTGTTTGGCGACATCACCAGTGTTCTTCAGTTCTTCTAACATGCAGCTGACAGGACATGCAGGACACGATATTAAGTCTCCCATCGTTTGTGGAACAGTACCACATGTACACTCCAAGGCGGAGTCGTCTATGAATCTCCACCTGAACAGGTTTTGCTTGCTTCGCCCAACCTGGGTCCAGCCAGAGTCTGAGACTTCCAGGTTACCCAAGTAGATACTATTCCAAATTAACATAAGTACAATAGAAAGAAAGAAAAAATATTATATAAAAAACACACAATACACCTAGGTATACAATAATTTATAATAAAGGTACTTACATAAATAACACTGAAATACTGTAAATGCTTGACACATGTAATAACCTCAAATTACGGAAGTCGGTCCCGATGTCACTGAAATGACAAGAGGATGTTGTTATTCATGCAAATTGCTTCTGTGATGGAAACTAATGTTGACTACCTTTATAATTAACTATCAAGTGCTTGCAAGCTTAAGTTTACAACCACATCAGCTAAGAAAAAAAGCACAGCAAAGAGTTTTTAATCAAAGATGGGCCATGTCATGCGATCCTTCATCTGCATCTTCAAAGAGCTCTTTCACTTTCCATCAAGTAATTCTAAATTTAAATGCACCAGAATCAAATCCATTCAGCCTACATGTTGATATAGTGTTTGCCAAAGTTTCGGCCTTCATTCGATTGGATGGCCACCTTGATCGCGAGTTCATCTATTTGCGGCCGGCACGCTCTCTCTCGATTAATGATCGAATAGCATTCAATCGAATCAATTCGACAGCTATAGGAATTCGAATCGCTTATTTATGGTCAGGTGTGGTTTGACATGTAACTTTTTGGGTTCCATTAATGTGTTGTCTTTTATCTTATTACTGGCTGACCCGACAGACGTCAGCTAGTAATGATTTGTTGTCAAATTTCAATAATTCATACCAAAATCCCGAATTTACATCTTTCCAACTTCCAACAACAACAACTTTTCCAATTTTCCTTTCCCCTAAAAGCTTATTCAGACTATTACGAACATGTTAAAACTCAAAAATAAAAATAATCGGTCCAATCGTTCTCAAGAGATGCGCTTAACAACGAACAGCATTTTTTATTTATATACTCACTGCGCCCCACGGTTTCACCCGCATAAGTCTCGATCCCGTGGGAATATCGGGATTAAAGTATTCTATGTCCTAATCCAACTCATGGTTTACCTAAGTGTGCCAAATTTCATCCAAATCCGTTCAGTCGTTTTGATACAAAAATCAAATTCAGAAAGCATTTCTTCTTTTTATTATATTAGTTTAAATATTTTTTTAAAATAGGTACCTACTTATTAGTTTAGTTATAGAAGATTTGAGGTAGGATTATGAATAATTGGACATTTGAATCAATATAATTACCCTAGCATCTGTTAATAACGACTGGTAAATAGAAATTATTTCCATTAAAGCTGGTACGGACGCCAGCAGGTCAAGCTACCCCAAACTGTCAAATTTTCCCAATCAACCTTGAACCTTAATGCTCTAGAGATAAAGTTGAAAATCCATCAAAGAAATTTGACAGATTGTAGTAGCTTGATGTGCTGGCGTCTGTACATTTCCTTTGCCTCTTTCTTCGCTACGTTTCCAGTTCTTAATAAAACCTTTTTTTAATTAAACCTATCGTTTGCTCGTCGTCCAGTAAGTTTCTCCTCGGTAAATTAAATTCTTATGAATTAATTGAATTTTAATCTTCTAAACGGAAGTTATATGAACATCAAAATGAATTCCAAGTTTATTTACTTAACGATATTATTATTTATGTTCTGTCCTTCATATTCCTTCGTTGATGTCATACTTATTGCTAAAAGTCACTAAGGTTAAGGTTGTACACAACAATTAAAATAATAATATTCATTTGTTTCTGTGTCACGAGTCTGGTGTAATAATCATCTATACATATACATACTTACATGTTTTTTTTATACATATTGTAAATTAAATTTTCGCTTTTCGTTTCTATCTGTGGGACCCCGTTGTTCCTCAAAACAACGGACAAAATACTTAAGTACGAGCCTTTTAACTACGTACATCCTATGTGTTTTTTATTTTTATTTTGTAATGTGAGTTTTGTTTGTGCAGAATAATCAATTTTTCTTTCTTTCTTTTTAATAAAACTACGCAACGGGTAGTGATGCGGTTTTCACCATCATTTATAAAATTTCTTCCGGAAGGTTTACATGTATGTACGAGTATTATACCTACCTACATGAATATTAAATTTACGTACAATAATTTTTTTAAATGTTTTGTCAAGTCGTAAAAACTGTGCAAAGCAAGGGCGGGTCGCTAGTCAATTATAAAATAATAATATTCATTTGTTTTTGTACATACCACATGTATAGCGGTGTACTAATCATTAACTATGATGAGGTATTCAAATAATTACAAATCGATTTATGAGTCACTGAACATCGAATAAAAATGCGGGCGCGGCGTTCACGATTATCATAAATTATAAAATATTTGCATACAAAATATTTTTTCTTCTGGTGTTGTGATTCATATAATTTACTTATCAAGTTCACGATCTTGAACAAACTTTAACGTCTAAGTACTGATAAGATGGAATTTAGATCAAATTGAAAAATAATCATTAAGCATCTATCAATTAAAGAAGAAGCATTCTTACTTATGTAAGACTTACCTACTTACAAGGAAATTAATGAATAAAATGGAAAATACGGTCATAGGTAAATAAATATTACCTAGATACTAGCTGACTCGACAGACATATCCTGTCCTTTCAATAATTCGTACAAAAATCTCATAGAAAAAGAGACGTTAAATTTTTCCGAATTATAAATTTTTTCCGGGAAAAACTTTTCCAATTTTCTGTTCATAAAAACCTAATTCGGACTACCTATTACGAACATTTCAAAACAAAAAATAACCAAATCAGTCAAGCCGTTCTCAAGTGATGCGCTCACCAACGAACAGCATTTCATTTGTTTAAATTAAATTCTGCCAACATACGGTTTACACGCTGACCTCACATAATTCACAAGAAGACAATAATTAAACACAGTAAATATGAAATGTCCAATTAATTCAAAGTTATGACGAATAAAATACCCATTGTTGTTGAAGGCCAGTTACCTATTTTTAAAAAAATAGATACTTATATAAAAACTATTGTTTACGTCAATTTCACATACCTACCCAGTTATTAAAATTGTAGTTTTAATTTATAATTGGATGTAATTTCATATTTGACAAGAATAATTATTATTGTTTGAGTCTTCGTAAATAGGTAGCGCCAATCCCCACGCTCCTGTGCCAGCCTCATCCAAGTTCTACCCGCGATGGTAACAATGGCGTCAGCCCATCTCGCCGCCGAAGTATTGTATAGGTACCCATAGACACTCTTGCTTGCTGTACAAACAATAAACATGTAGGTAATGGCGTCAGCCAGAACCCATTAGGATCAACACTCCCAAACTTTCCTTGAATTCTTGACACATCAAAAGCATTCCACACTTTCAAGCTACATAGAAAAATCATCGAGCCATGAGAAACAACAATATTCCGTATACCCAGCCAGTATTATAGCGAAGTGTTATGACTTGACCTATATTAGTAGGGTTGCTAGTCGTCTGGATTGGTTTGGAAATGTTCGGCTTTTAAGCCCCCCACACCCTAAGATATCAGTCTCAATCTGAATAATTTTGAAGGATATTGCTAATTCATTGCTTCATATGTTTGAAAAATTGGTCTGCTCAACAACGTGAATAACGCAATGAATGTTGCTGAACTGTCAAAATGAAAAACCATTGCTACTGATAGTGTTACGCAATTACCCCACAGCCTTGTGATTTGTCCGGACTTTTCGAGATACTTAAGGAGACTTTTTTTTTAATAAAAAGTTTAATCTTCTTCTTAGCATGTCGATGGCAATCTAAATGGACTCGGTCCATAATTCGGCTACGTGTTTGGCGCCAACAGTAGCATCCATCAGTTCCTGGAACGTGCAGACGACAGGACACGCTATTAAGTGTCCCATCGTTTGTGGAAAAGCACTACATTTACACTTCAAGGCGGAGTCATCTATGAATCTCCACCCGAACAGGTCCTCCTTGCTTCGGCCAACCTAGGTCCGGAGTCTGTTTCAAGACTTCCAGGTTATACTTCTGAGAAAAGAAAGATTTAGGGACTGACCACACTTATTCTAGCTCTGCTAGCGTTTGTCCATACAAAATCGTTGTTTTCAAAACAACGATTCAAGAAACAGTAAAAAGTCCGGATTGTTTTTCAAATGCCATGTTTTTGTCAAGACTTTAAAATTTTCGAAATGGTAACCCTACAACGAATAGATCACACGTGTGCGCAAGTATTTATAGCCGGCGCCCGCGATGATCTGCGGTTTCCGTCCTAAACTAAACTGCAAGATTTACGCGTTTTCGGGAACATTTATGAACTAATTTTCGTTTCGTACTGGTGTTTGATGTTTGGCTACTGGTTCTCTGTGCCTTAGTTGAGTTTCGTATAGATTTACTCAACAATTGGTTGGTTACTGCGAACTGTTTCTGAACTCATAATATTAGAAACCTATTATTCTCTACAAGTAAGTATAAGAACTTAAAAGGTAATTGTAGTTTTAGCTAAAGAGAAAACGCATCATTATACGTATATTAACGGTCGGTCACAAAGCAACGATCAGAACCCTAATTGCGTAACACACAATCAATCGGAATCGGTTTCATTTTGACAGTTCAACAACATTCATTGCGTTATTTACGTGTTGAGCAGACAAATTTTTCGAACTTAGGAAGCAATGGATTATCAATTTGCTTCAAAATGATTCAGATTACGATTGATCGTGTGTGCAATTAAGGTGCGGTTCGGCTGTTCCCATAACCTGATGCGCCAGCGGGGTAATTACGTAACACACTAACAGTAGCAATGGGTTCCATTGACAGTTCAACAACATCCATTGCGTTGTTTACGTTGTTGAGCAGATACATTTTTCGAACATATGAAGCCATGGATAGCAATCTCCTTCAAAATGAGGAACCGCCGAACTGACCGTTAGCCTTTTCTAGTCTAGTCTTTTCACGCTAGTTTCCCTGTTCAATTTTTCGCGTATTAAATACACGTCCAGATTTTGTTAGCAATGTCTGATTTTGTTTGTAGATTGTTAGCACTGGACTGGTGGGTGGTTGCTGGACACCGCTTTGATTAAAAATACAGTCCAATTGGTAACTCTTCCATTTTTAACATCTGTTATGAGTATCGTATTTTCAAATAGTAAAAAGATGTCGAATATACTCGTAGCTACAAATAACAACAGAGTTTGGTCGACTACCTATTACTTAGTTTAGGACTGATTGAATAGGTAGTCAAATAACTTAAGAATAAAAAAGAAAAAAAAGTAGAATAATTATGACAGTTTCACATAAATATGTTCTCTATAAAAGCTGTCAAATCGCAATATTTATTCCTGAAATGGAATTATCAAACTATTGAAAAATCAGGGTTAAGGGCTTTTTGGGTAGCGGGATCGTCCGAAAGGGTTACCGCTGCCCTGGAACATAAAGGGCTAAGGATGGAACACGGGTGGGTTTTAGTCAGTAAGAGTCTGACACTCCCTTCCGCTCCACCCAGAGCGGGAGGGGTCATTTGATGATTTCCCATCATCAAAAAAAAAAAAAATAGGGCTAATTTTTCCAACGCCAGTTAATTTTATCCGAGGAATAATTTTAAATTTATTCCATACAAAAACTGTCTGACATCAATTATTATTCCACGAATAAATATTATCTTTGATTGAAGAAGTAGCCCGTAGCTGATTAATGCCTGAAGGAAAATTTCTGAAAAATAATGGAAATACTTTTATAATTAAATTATATCGTATCCTCATCTATTTCACGTCTATACAGACGAAGCCAAAGGCCAACCCAAACTTATAAAAGATTTGTTAGCAATTTCCTTTCTACTAAAAGGAAATGATATAAAGGAGTTTACCAAAGGACCGGATACAGTGTCAAACTTGAGACTAATACCCTTTTATTGAAAATGCCGATAAGAAACTGCCACAGATTATGAAAAAAAAAATGCGAAAGTGAGGATGTCTGTCTGTTTATTATATTATTATCATAATGTTTAGGAAAAGTTCAACCATAAATAAGAAAGGCTTTAAATTTGGCAGTTCAACAACATTCATTGCGTCATTTACGTTGTAGAGAGGACAATTTTTTCGGACATATTAAGCAATGGATTAGCTTCAAAATGATTCAGAACGCGATTTATAAGTTGCTATAATATTTGCAAAATGTGCTTTTAATCTGAAAATCAAAATTGAAAATATATAGCATACTGATTCTTACCTCTACTCGTGCGACATTTTATTCGCCTACATAAAGGTTACTTATTTCACCTTTTCTTAGCATTTTCCTTTAGCAGTATTTTATAGAAGAAAATGTAAAAATAGCATTCCATACTTTCTTTTAGAAGCGTGAACTTTTATCTTTTTCTTCATTCTTATTTGATTTTCCGCAGCGTCTCTTGTAAGTGAGTAGGTATCGATTGACCTTTTAGGGAAGCCAGGTTGACGCAGTATGATATTTTAGGCCTGGGTTAGGTACACCTACGGAATAGGGTGGGCTGACCTATTCTTGATAAAGACTTCACCTTTATTTATAATAGAAAGTATAGTACGTTACCTATTTAGAATCAGGTCAACCATTAGAGGTCACTTTTTCTTGAAATCTATGTAGAGCAGACACATTCTTATGGTAAATATTGCAATGCGAAATAATGTCATAAAATTTAATTTAAATAAGAATATAAAATGCAGTTTTGAACTATTAAATACAGGGTGGCCGGGACATCGACGCGCAAACTGTAACCATGGATTCAGCACATGAGTTAAGACCCCATAGCGTCAAATTTTTAGTCGGTTATCAAAAAAAAAAATCTTTTGTTTCATAGAAAAGTGCAATACCTACGCGGTCAAAATGTTGGAACAGCAATATTTTTTTTTACACATTAATAATTAATTAATTATATCAAGACCTGGAATAAAATTACTATACCTACCTACAACAAAAGGTAAAATAATTAATAATGAAGCAAGGCCAGATAAATTAATTCTGTGATACATGGTGCTCACATATTTACAAACATTTTATAAGTGTACGAAAAAGTAGACAAGCTTTCCTCGTAGATACTATACGAATTATGCAGCAACAAAATCTGCAAACAACTGTAATCTTGTGTGTTTAACTGTACCTAATCTTGGAATGCCAAATGTCACAAATCTCCAAGTTCATTGCCATCAAACATTAGTAAACCAAACTTAATCTAAATAAACAACATAATCTAACAACTTTATCTAACAATTACTTCCACAGAGCACTTGATTTCCCTTACAGATTTATCTTGGCACTCTTCCGAGACCTCCCATGCTGTTATCAATGCATTCCGCTGGATTAGATTCTTTGAACGTGTCTGTGACGTAATCACCGCTAGCAATGCACTTACATGCGTATAGGAATTATATTATACTAGCAGCGCACCGGTTTCACCCGCATAAGTTTTTTGGAAGATCAGGATAAAAATTATCCTATATGTTAATCCTAGTTATAAACTATCTGTGTGCCAAATTTTTATCCAAATCCGTTTAGTAGTTTTTGCGAGAAAGAGCAACAAACACCCATCCATCCTTACAAAGTTTCGCGTTTATAATATTAGTAGGATTGATGGCGGTAAGTATAGACTTATTGGTTATTAGAATTTAAGCTTTATAAGCCGGCATTACAAAACAATTTAAGATACCGAATGCTTGTGATTTTGTAATCGTGTTTTAATATGGGTTATGTGGTACCTGAAATAAATGAATTTATTTATTTTTATTTTATTTTATAGACCTAAGTCCAAGTGTCCGGCTTCGAAAATAAATAGGGAGATAGGTCACATTTGATAAATCACGCAAAAGTATGCATAAAGCATCATTTTGCGTGATATAAAATGTGACCTGATTTAGAAAAAAAAATCCTAGGGTGTTTTGACGAATATAATGTAGTTTTGCTGTTGCCTGTTTGAGGATGAATCTCCATTGAATGTGTTCATCACTCACGTGTTCACGGAGGTTCTAATAGGGTCTAGGACCTTGCTGGGCAATTAAAAAGGTGAATGCTGTGATCTATTTTCTAAATGTCACTGTCGTAATTATCGCTTGACATTCATACCTATTGTTATTAGTATCGTAATAAGATTCTATTGTTTACCACAAATAAAAGACAACGTGACACGGTGGAGCTGTAAATAGTTTCCAAGGTCCCATAGATCATGTTTGTTTTATTATGCAGTTTTCAATGAAAGTGTGTGTGGCGTACTGATATTTATTTCTTTAACTATGTAACGAGATATTGCGTACGTTATTCATAATATATAGTTTGCCATGCCCGTGTGACCGCTCTTGTGCTCTCAAACATAGCCAGAAAAAACTAAAGAACATTATATGAATTAGAAAAAAGTAGTTCTTGAGTTATGAGTACCCTGAAGGGCTTACATAAAAAGACAGAGACTTACTAGCTGACCCGACAAACGTTGTCCTGTACTTTGTATAGTTCATTCAATAATCCCGAAGAAAAAAGAACGTTCTGTTCTTCCCGAATTTGATTTCCTCAAAACTGTTCCAATGTTTCATTCAATAAAATCCAGTCCAGCCGTTCTTATGTGATGAGCTTACCAACGAACACCATTTCATTTTTATTGACCTATAGTCATTGATATATCCCTATAGTATAGAATAGATAGCTATAGGTAGTAGCTGGGTTGTGGAGGTCAGCAAGGCAGACGCTACATGTGAAATACTGGTACACAGCTGCATCCGGTTAGACTAGAACCCGACTCCTACATAGTTGGGAAAAGGCTAGGCAGATGATGAATAGATAGGAATATGTAAGACATAGTGAAGAAGTCAACAAACGAAAACGTTGCAAAAGAAGCTATCAATATAATCGCATGCCGAAATAATCGAACGCTAATGCAATCGCGAGTTCACGACATCAATTAAGACGAACAAAGATTCAGATACTGCAAACTGCTAAGTGAATTTTGGCAAGAAGCCAAGGAACACGATAGAGTGTAGATAGTGACAATCTTAACATTAGATCTAGGCATTGGAAACTGATGGCAAAGATGGAAATAACGTCAGGCCAGTCACGTTTTTTTGCCGTGAAAAACTACGGTTGATTCGCCGTGTTTCGCCATTATGGAAGTTTGTCGGCGGCACTGCGTTGTAGCCGGTATACCATAATATACAACCGGTAGTTTGCCGTGTTATATACAAGCTCACACGATTATTCTGCACTGCGGCTAGCGCGCCGTACCGTAAAGAAACCATGCCGTGTACAACGGGTTTAAAGTAATTACTGACTAACTAAATGACTAAAAACGCTTATTCGTTTTTGTTTAAATTTTGGAAGGAATAAGGGGAACCCTTTGCCCAACAGGACAAAATATAGGCAAAGGAAAAAAAAAACTGAACAGCTAAATCGTTTCCAGTAGATAGGTAAATTAGTAGATGTTAGGCAAGGTATAAAACCCAGTAGACTTTAGTATTCGGACTGGAAATTCCGATGAAAATTCAGATTTAAAGCGCCAGGAGCTTTAGATTACATCAACCAAACTTTGAATTAACGTCGAAATCCCAATCTATTACAAATGTTCGACGTGAAACTGATTGATTGATGTAGTATTCTGTTTCACTAGTTAGCGTCGCTGTAACTTGATAGTGAAACAATTTATCTGAAGCCGATAATATCGACGGATTTGCATAATATACATCGTTGTAAATGGTGGCCGTAGATCTTGGCAGTAGGCGCTGCTACTGGATAATGTGGCAGTACAGCCGAGTTACAAGTGTAGGACGTAATTGTTATGTTAGAATCTTGTATCTTGGCTCATAGATTGCTTATTGTATAAGATAACAAACTAATAAGGACATCAGCAGAATAAAACGTCGTGCTCAGGCCCTCTGTATAGATTTTAGTAGTTTGTGATAAGTATTTTTTGTCGTTACGGGTCGTCAGTAACCCGAAAGTCTGACAACCAGTCTTACCAACCCAGTCACTGGGTTGTGGAGGTCAGATAGGCAGTCGCTCCATGTAAAATACTGGTATTCAGCTGCAACCGGTTAGACTGGAAGCCGACCCCAACCTAGTTGGGAAAAGGCTAGGCAGATGATGAGGATGTGATAAGTATCTATTTTTTTATCACCACTACAACTACTTCCTCCTCTTTGTGATAGGAATGGAAATCCACTACGCGGGCCCGGTGCCGGTTGGTGGATGTCACATTTCTTTGACTATTTGCTTTTTGTTTCCTCGTGTTGTTTTCCTTTACCGTTTTAAGAGCAGTGGTGATGAAATGAAATACACAAAGTAAAGATGTGCCTACATCAGAGGTGCAATTCTCGTAATTTTAAGAACGTTCACAGTCTGATCTCAGTCTCAATCTGTCAAAAAGTACTTCTAATTTCCCTACATTTTGACAAGTATTTGATATTTGTTTGTCGCCGAGATGAGACTGCGACTAGATTTTGAACGTTTTAAATTACGAGAATTGGCCTTCAGTTTAACTCACGACCTACAACTGCCCACCACTCTCCCTCATCAAATATTTCAGACAAATTGCCCGCGGTTTGTGGAATTCGTTGGAATTTACATTACTTATACTTCGGGCGTTCATGCTGGGCCTCTAATCTCATTGCTTCTGTCTGTCTGCTAAACTTGGGCATGATTCAATGTAGAATAATATTACCGGATGTTCAGACCTGGAAACTGCAAACAATAGACATTTAGTGGCTAATTGAAACTCCGGTATCTCAAATAGCCACCACCTCTTGCGTCATTATGGTTGGCGGTGGTAATATAAACCACATACATTGCCACGTTTGCCACGTGTCATCGTAAAATGATCAAAATCATGGCTTTTAATAGCTTTGATTGAAAGCTGCTCTAACATCTGACCAACAACGCTACCGTTTCTGATAAACATCCTACCGTAACATCATGCTTGCCATGTGATCCTCGAAGGGTTAGACAGAGCTGCACCTATAGTACAGCCACGTTTTAACATCATTTTTTAAACATCATCAGTGCAATAACCTGAATACTTCAATCTTAGGGCTGATTTTTCAATAGTCAGATTATTTTTATCTGAAAAACAAAAAGGATATATTTTCTATACAAAAGGTGTCAAATGTCAATCATTATTACTCAGTTAAAAGTTATTTGATATTGATAAATCAGCCCTTAACCAATTAAACAATGTTACGATAAAAAAGGAAGTGTGATAGAGAATTTTTTAAGCGAAATTGGCTAGTAGCCAACGAAATCTTGCATCGGTTTGTCTGCGCTGCTATAAAAAAAGTTTGCACTTTCCTGGCGTTTGCAATCTAGACTTGGAACGCCAAATTCTTATTTAGTTTTATATTGCCAATCTATAGATGTTAAGATTGGCGTAACCACCTGGTCCTACAAAAAGTTAATAACACAAGGGGGGTGAGAGCTATAAAAAATTAAAACATCTTGAAAAAAAAAAACAATATGGCTAGCTTTTTCCCAACTATTTCAGATCGGCTTCCTGTCTAGCCGGATGACGCTGAATTCTAGTTTTTCACTTGGAGTGACTGCCTATCTGACCTCCACAACCCAGATACTGAGTAACACGATACCCCTTGACTGGCTGGATCATCACTATCTGTAATTTCATACCTACATAAATCTATATTATTCCAATTTTTCAAGACACCTCCCCCCTGCCTTGAGGCTTGAATAAAGAATTCGAAAGAACACAGTCTGTACCTACTCAATTGTTTATTCATTAAAAACTTGAAAAAAGAACCATAAAATGTCAGCCTGTCAAATTCGGTCATAGAAAACAAAGTTATTTTTTTTTTAAAGGAGGAGCTTTAACATTTTGTCGCGTATTTTTTCACTATCCAACATGCCGAAAAAAATACAGTCCTACATTTGGCGGCACTAAAGCCAATTCCATTCATAGTCAGGCGTCACTTCCCACGTCCGTTGCTAGCTTGCATTGCCTACCAACTATTTCGCAAGCACAGTACCATATGGCGCGCACCGACAACGCTGATGGTAACTATGCACATTCTAAATTAAGACCATATGGACTGATATGAAATATTCTCTATCTATTTATTGCTTCTTCATCCCGGCAGATGTTATTTTCCTGTTTGTGTTTGCGTTGTGCATCTTCTAAACATGCAGATGTGTCCTAAATAAAAAAAAACGATCTAATTAACCGTTAAAATTCTCATAGCTTAGTCGACATAACTGTGATGGTGGTTTACGGTTTTCACTAATGCATGTTACGGAATTTCCTGATTAGTTCCAACCTTCTATCTTAGGTATATCTATGGTTCCAAACATCATAACTGTCGTGCCAGCGACATGAAGAAGAAGAGGCCTGCCTTATAGATGCGCTGCCGTTCGAAAGTCGAATTTATTGTGACTTCAAATACTAGTATTCTATAAAGTCTAACGTTTGTCCACCACAATTTAATTTTATTAAGGCTTTAAATATGCTCCAAAGATTAGCATCATTACTAAGCAGACTTTCCGCCAAGTCTAAACGCATAAAATATCTCTCTTTACGAACTTGGAGTACAGACAAATGGACGCTGAAAACAGTCACGGGTCGCTAACTAGTAATGAATTAATTAAGACTTGGAGCGAACAATACTCATCTGTCCCAGCTTTCAGGCTCCCGCAGACAGGCGCGACGCGACTCCGATAGAACTATTTCCATGAAGTTTTCATAGAAATTGCTCCACCAGAGTCACGTCGCACCTGTTTGCGGAAACCTGTTGTAGGAACTAACAGTTTAGCTTTGTAGGGCGTCGTGTCTGTCTATCATACCTATGTGACCAACGATAAATAAAATTGTTTATTTTGTAAATAGGATCAAATCAGAAGAAAAACTTATAATAATCATTGTATGTGACAGTCTCTTTCTGAAGCCTGATCTGCCATATTGACGGCCGGGTGACAAAACTTTGTGTTAACTGACACCGTTTTCCGATTGGAAAATCAACTTAATGGCTACTAAAGTTTCTCTTTACCTTTTCTATTTACTTAAGTATTATTTGCCACAACCCGTTTTAATTATATTGTGAAAATTGAGCGCCTGCTACCTGTGCTTATTATGGTAAAGGCAAACAAATTTGATGCCGATTGGGCGATTGCCAATTATTTTCGACATGAAATAAAACAAATATTATTAGAGAAACGGGCGGAACGACGTGTTAGTCGATCTGCACGAAACGTGCGAATCGTCACTTCTAATTTTTTTTTTTTTGCTATTGGCGACTTAAGTTAATTTATTTGTGGGCGAGTCGACATCTTCAGAAATATGTATTAGGTAATTGACACATTTTGAATTTATTTATTTATTTAGGCAACCAACAGTGATATTTTATGCAATAAACAAAAAAGGACACGAGCGCACAAAAGTAATAATTGTTAACTATTATAAAACAATATATACTTTTTTCATAACATAAAATGCAAGCCATAAAAAAAGTAATGAATCGTACGTTTCGGGGTACAATTCGTGCGAATCGAATACAGAATAACAGATAATTTATTACAGTAATTTTCGCATCGTACTGATATTAAAACTTTAGACCACATTCTATTGTTTAAACGAGCTTCTAAAATCTAAATAGATGGATCATTCTGGATAACGATATGATTATCCCATTTATATTCTATTGTAGATAGCTCCAGTACCCTGATGGTAGCTTATCTCAGACTTGCAAATAGTTAGAAACGTTGTATGGACTGGAAACTGGCTATCAAAGTACGGTGCTCGATCAAACTTGCTTCGGACCTGGTTTCATGGGTCTCGCTTGTTTTTTTCTTCATTACTTTATGATAGACTAGTTGCGCCCCGCGGTTTCACCCGCATATGTTTCGATCCCGTGGGAATATCGGGATAAAAAGTATCCTATATGTTGATCCTGGTTAGGTATATATGTGTTCCAAATTTCATCCAAATCCGTGTAATATTTTTGCGTGAAAGAGTAACAAACATCCATACAAACTTTCGCGTTTATAATATTAGTAGGATATTCAAAATCAAAAGTCATTTATCCAAACTAGGCTGAGAATCGACACTTTTTGAACGTCAAAGTTACATAAGACAGTCCGCCAAAACGCGCGGTTCGCGGGAGGAAGTGGCGCAACAAACTCCTCAGCAGCACAGCTGTCGGTTCAGTTAGATTTATTCTCTTATTTATATCTTAGATTCGACGGAAGTATTATCTTGTTAAGCGCCTAAATAATATGTACCTATTAAAATTCTCAAGCTCTCAAACTCCGATTAAAATCGAAACTGATATTCAAATAATTTACCGGCTTTACAAGCGACCTATTCGACAAACAAAGTACCGAGCTGTGAGCATCGTAAGTCATTAGCAGTGTGGAAAATGATCCGTCTAGAAAGGAAGTATTCGATTACTTTCGTACCATCGACGCTCGACTCGAATCGGTTCGACGCTTGATTTGGATCTTGTATTTCCTTATTCTTTAGCTCTTTTATGTTGCCGTAGACTAAACGTTTCGCGGGATTGTATATTTTAGTTTTACTTAAAACTTAAAACAATTAATAGATCGCAAAGATTTTGGATTTCTCAAATAAAAGTTGCTCTTTTTTAATTTTTATTTGTTGACTTTAGAAAAGCAATATGGCGTCATATTTCAGGTACAGCCAACTTTAGTTCCGAACATTTTTGAAAAAGGAACACCGTCAGTCACATTTTTTTCTTTTGTTTTTCAACACGCTACAAAAATACTAATGTGCCATTTCTAATTGTTTCAGGTAAACACAAAGCAATCTTTAATCAGCGCCATCGACATCACAGGTTTTTTTTTTTGTCTAATTCACCAGTCGCAGCGTGCAGGCAACGGACTAATTTAATTAGCTCATTATTGAGTGCTCTTTAATTCAATTAAGTACGCATAGCACACAGGTAACAGGTAATATTAACAGTGTAACATCAAACTGGTACCTTTTAGCGACAGATTTAATGCATTATTGGATTTCGCTTCAGGTAAATGTATTATGGTATATAATTATGTTACCCATGGGCCACGTATCGTGGATAACCTTGTTAATTTAGTATACCTACCAATTCAATTTTCGTGTCTGTGATTTTGCGGTGAAAATACTACATAAGTATCTATTAAACGACGCTTCGTCTTATTTTTTAAATTATGTTCGGAAAATGGAAAACTCTGAGAAAATTACAGCGTTATTCCAAGTTCTTTATTTCGTTTAAGATAATAAATTACCTACCCACAGTGTTTGCTTTGCAAACGGTAAATTTCGTTTTTCATAGATATATTTTAATCCTCAAAATAAGGTCGGGACACTTGAGATTTTCACCCACGTGCAATGAATTGTGCAATCGTTGCTGCAATTTTCTTGGGCGCACAAATCTGTTAAATTATCACGTTGAGTTATATTTGAAGCAAAAAGAGGTCACCCACACTTCAGGCTGATGATATCCCTGTCTCTTGAAGCGAAGCATGTAGGGTTCACATGTATTTTTTTTCAGACACTATTTTTCTAAGATGTCGACTTCATTCGAGGTTGCACCCTCAAATAATCACACCCACTCTAGGTTTGATTCAGAAATTTATAATTATAACAATTATGTATCTAGCTATGACATTTTCTTGCTGTATATTTATTCCACAAAGTAAATCACGACGTAGATTCTTCGAGGTTCGCATTCAATAAACTTCCCTTCAGCAAATAATATGCAACCGCAATACGAGAAAATACAGAATTATTTTACAAAAAAACATTTAAATCCTTCGTTTTTTAAAAATAGCATGGCAACCCTGCATACGTTCCATTCATCTGAGTGAAGCATTAGCCATTCAGGAGCGTTCATTTCATCGCTCTTTCATTCCGCGGGCAAAGGCATGCTGCATTGAAAGGATACGCTTTTCAATCCGCCATATATGAGGAAGAAAGGAGTTCGTACGAGGCTGCGGGGAGGCTAGCTTTCCAGCGACAACTGTATAATAGTTATTGTTGCCAGTTAATCTGCTTTTCTTCCTTTTAACTGTTATTTTGAAGCGTCAACGTTTGTGCTGTGGAGATAGGAATTCAACAAAGGAAAGCTTTGTAACTGTCGTGTGACTATTTTACTCGTTATTTTCAAAATAGATCTATTTAGGTATATGACGACTAATAGAGAAGTATGGAAGCAAAAACATGTTGCGCCGACCCCAAATAAATTGTGATAAGGGCAGGAGAGTGATAATCATGATCTACATATATGTCGTCAGGAAAGTTTTTTATACGAGTAGGGGAAGACCGAAGAAACGATGGATGGACTGTGTGAAAGATGATATGGCTACCAAGATGACGACTAATAGAGAAGTATGGAAGAAAAAGACATGTTGCGCCGACCGCAAATAAATTGGCATACCTAAGGTCAGGAAAAAAATGATTTTCAAAATAAAGCTTTCTCATTAACACTGTTTAATTGAAAGTTGAAAGCATGTGGCAACTGCACGTGGATATCGTGCCAGAGTGCATTTCGCCCAAAAATAACTCGTTAGTCGTTCCGTTTTATGGTTTCGGAAAATTTCGTCTGTCAAGGTGTAAATCTCTTGATAACAACGTAGGTAGGTAATCTGGTTTATTTTAAGCAAATGAGCACAGAGTTAATTTTACTGACAAAGTCAAATAATTTATTTCCAATAGGCACATAAAAGTAAATTTTAAACGTCAACATTTACAATAAAATAGAATTGATTCTAGTTGCCCCTACAAAAGGAGAAAAATGGGCATGAAACTCCAACGTTGCTCTTTTAAAATATTTCACAATTAGTATTTTGTATACATAAATTATTTACTTATAAGTGAAGACGATGCACCTAGAATAAAATTACCTACTATACCACAAGAGGTGAACAGAATTAAAAATAAAGCAATGATAGATAAATTAATGATTTATTATATTTATCCGTTAAATAATAAAATTAAAAAATAAAAAAACGAATAAAAAAAAAAATTAAGTATTATTTAATTTTTTACTTTTATTGTTTAATAATGAATTATTTTAATTATGTGATAGATACTCACATAGTGCCCACATATTAACAAATATTGTTAAAGTAGATGATTCTTTGTACTGTTAAACTGGAAGCTGACCCCAACATTGTTGATATAGTTAGGAAAAAGCTAGGTAGTTGATGAGTGTGCAGTGGTACAGAATATAAATTAACAAAGCCTTACAAAATTTACAAAAACACGATTTTGTAAAAAATAAATAATTCTAATTGAAATCGTGACTTCCATTACTACATATTTTATTTAAAGTCGCCATCTGCGATAAGTCCGATCATTTTACACTAGTTTTAAATAGCTTTGTCCTTTTTGTATTATGTGCTTTATAAGTAAAATATTTATTAAATAAATCGACGCATCATCCATCGTTGTCCATAAGGCGTGATCGTGGCCAAGAGCAGGCCGATTCAGAAATAATTAAAAGGAATATCCTACATCTCTATTATTACTGAAGGAAGACTCGCCATGTTTATAATAACTTTTAACAACTTCACAAGTGTGGCTCGATGACAGATTATTATGTTAATGGACTAATAAAAGGGAACATGTTTATGAACAAGCAGTTTGTTTATTGTTTATCTTCAAAAAGCTTTCTGACATGTAATATTCGTAATTTATTTGTTTCCGACTTTGTTAATGACTTAACTTTGTATTTGGGTAAAGTTTTCCTTTTTTACAATGATTTATTTTGCTTTAATGATATTGTGTCTATCTCTACCTCGTTGGTCGAGTGGTCGCAAACGCTACGTCCTGGGTACGATTCCCAGGTCGGATAAAGTGTTATTGAGTTTTTTCATAAAGGGATTTCTCAGTAGCAGCTCGCGAAAAAAAAATCAGTTGCTCCCTACATTTTGACGAGTTATGCGAACATAAATGTAGGGAACAGCTGAGTTTTTTTTCGCGATTTCAGTTTTGGACCCATAGTAAAAGTTGTTAATAATGAATACAATGACCTCTTAAGAGGTTGCTTGTGTTTTACAAATAACCCATAAGTACACCTCTATCTAACCATTCGGGGGTTAGGCGTCATGTTTTCTTACTTATCTACTGTAATATTTTACTACGATTTCTCTTAAAAAAAAAACGTTACCTAACTATGAAAACACGTGTAACCAAATATCCAACATTACAAATGCGTTCACATACAGACAAACCAGTCATATCTCTCGACATTCCAATCGTCATATTTTTTATTAACAGACCAATATAAAGGGGGCACCTTGAACCCTATACGGGCTGAACACCAACGAACCAGCCAGCATACCGATGAACTTCAAGAGCGAATCTATTCGAGATAGCTGGTATTCTCCACCAATAGCCATCAGTCATCGTTAGCTGGAGGATTTAGTTAACAAATTGTTCATTGTATAGCTAGTGTAGCGGTCAATTTTATCCAATTTATGCGAGCGCGGCCATCACTTATTCTCTATTGGCGCGGACAGATGGCAGTATGGCAGGATGTGTGTGGATTAGTGCATTAGGTGTCTATGCTTTGTTGTGTATCTAGCGTCTATGGTTAATGAATTTATGGCACTAGCACGTTTTTTTTTTACAACAATTTCTTTGTGCTAAGATGGAATGAATGAGCATAATAGCCACCTTTGTACCTATTTTTCTGATCTGTATATATATGTCTGTACATAAATGGTAAAATAAATAAATATATATATTGTATATACGAAATATAAAACCAATGAATTGATCCATTATCGCTGCATAAGTGGTATATTATAATATACATAGAATAGAGCTTACCTATAATAATTATTATTACAAACTATCTTCTGCCCGAGAGTTAGTCCGCGTGAAATTATAGCTGTAACATAAAATATATCCTATAACTGTGCCCTATTACTTCATTTTAGCTTGGCGTTTTTAATCAAACTTTTTTTCTTTTTACTCAGCCCCAAAGCGTCGTAGCGTGATGTCTAATAACTATCTACCTAAAACCTTCCTGAAGAATTGGGCTATAAAAATGTAAAAACATTATTTTAAATCTAACGGTAGTTCCAGAGATAAGCGCGTTCAAACAAACAAACTCTTCAGCTTTATTAAATTATAGGATAGATGTTGGTACTGTCGCAGTAGCATTCTTGCAATCTTCTAGTACGTACTTAAAAGAGTCATCATCATTAGTACCATAATGACCGCCAATGAAGATAAAAAGATTATATCAATGCCATATTATTTCCGTGGGTGGACTGCAGTCACCATTACAGTTGTTAAATGTCTTTGTTGTAAATCATCATCACTATCATCATCCTCTTGCCCCCCTTTTTTTTTGTTAGCCGACATTGTGTCCCACTGCTGGGCAAAGGCCTCCCCTTATTTCTTCCAAACCTCCTTGTCTTGTACGATCTCTGACCATGATGGCCCTGCAAATGTTACGTCATCGTCACACCACCTTCGTCGTGGTCTACGGCGGCGATGTCCTCCGTCAGTCGTCCAGTGAGCGACGATCTTTGCCCATGGCTCCGGGTGCTCTTGTCTTTATCTCAATAAAATTTATTCGGAGTCAGCGGAGCATCTCTTACACACATCTCTATGAATCGTCATTTCAGAATTCACCCGGGTGGGTGAATTCTGAAATGATGATTTTTCTGACGACCTTTCTTGTCATATACAAGCTGTTGTTTTGCATCCTCGTCAAATTTCAGGAGGCTGCTAGGAAAGACATAAATAATCAAATAAAATTACGATCCTGGTAAATAATGAATACATATATTTTTTTTTTTAGTTATTTAGGTTTGACAGTATTTCAAAATACACCACTTTCAAAGAACAGAATCGCGTTATTGTATACCTAGTAAAATTATTCATTTTTTCACTCTCCTGTAAAGTTGTTATTTTTGACTTACGTAATGTTAGAACTTAACGGCGATATGCAATATGATATTTGCCAGCTGACAAATGCCAATTTTTTAATCACACAGCGGTAAAAACGTTCAATAAGGAGCTCCTTATCGAACTCTTGGAATCTGAAGCGTCACTCGTGGCTCTGTTTACACATATTTAGCTAGGTCGTTAGATGCTAACTACTGGATAATGTACATTGCAAGCAAACAAGCAATCTTCTACATCATCGCGATAAGTGGTAAGGACAACGACTCAATTTGCGCAGTAGGTAGGTAGTTAGATCCTACTAATATTATAAACGCGAAAGTTTGTGTGGATAGATGGATGGATGTTTGTTACTCTTTCACGCAAAAACTACCGAACGGATTTTGATGAAATTTTACAGTAATAGGTACACTTCGATCAATAATAGTACTAGATTCCCGATAAGCGCTTCAAAAACGGCCCGAAAAATAAGACCACAAATACTTTTGTGGTCTTATTTCAAATTAGTATGTTTTTAACCTTATTACTTAGACTTTAAGTTTCATTTTAGAATAAATGACTGAAAATTTAAAAAAATAGAATGATTTTATTTTCAAGCGACATTTTAAATATATTTTGCAATGTTACATTAAACTTCGTGTTTAAGCATTAAGGTTTATAATAAACTGAAGTTGTTAATATTAATAAACTTTTTTTTATGTAATGTAGATGTTTACGTATGCGCAGACGTGGCCACTTCGATCCTAAATCTAGTACTATTATTGATCGAAGGTAATACAGCTTATACATCAGAATAACACATAGGATACTTTTTATTGCGATATTCCCACGAGATCAACACTTATGTGGGTGAAACCGCGGGGCGCTGCTAGTACTTTAATACCGATTGCCTATACGCTAAATATTTGTACGAACTAATAATATAGCTACATGTTCTGGGATTGGGTTTAAATTAAAATCAAAAGTTATTTATTCAAATTAGGCTGAGACACAGCAGTTTTTGAACGTCAAAATTACATTAGAGAGTCCCCCAAAACGCCCGCCCTTCACCACTTCCTAGTGAATTAGCTGGGAAAAAGAAGTGGCGCAACCAACTCCCCAGCATGTGCAGTTCCAGTAGTGTGCAGTGTCTAGATGTAATGTATGTGCACGTGTTATTTGCACCCGTCATAAGCAGAAATCTTAGAGCTGAGAAACTTAAAAAACAACGTTGTACAGTCACGAGCATAAGTATGTATACACTCGGCGTTATTCAAAAGCGATTTACTCCTTTATTTTTTAATGAAATTTTATGTTGTTACGAACGTAGCATTTTCTAACCCATAGGTTTATGTAATGTGTAGTATTTCAACGTTACATTCGTTATTTCACGAAAAAATCGCAATTGAAAGTTGCCAAGTGTTGACATATTGGTGCTCGTGACTGTACACTTTATACACGACTAACATAAACTGACCCCCGTGACTGACCCCCGCGACTAATATAAACTGTACCCCTGATGAAGTAACATAACATAACAATCACGCTCGTATTCACCGAAGGGTTCTGCAGAGCTGCACCTATAGTACAACCACGTTTCGCCAGTAATGTTTAAGTGCCCATCTAACTGGCAGCGAGCCTATTCCCATCAAGCTAGCACAAATCTGGGCTGCTACTGAGAAATCCCAGATAAAAACCTACTAACAGTTTGCTCGACCCGGGAATTAAACCCAGGACCTTATGCTCAGCAGTACCGCTTGCGACTACTAGACCAACCAGGCAGACCAAGGCCAAGTAAATAGAAAAAAACCTTGTTTATTAGCATAGTTTTACCAGTAACAACATTATTGACAAGAAACAAGTAGTTTAAACTGAACTATGAGGCTATTATTCTTAATATTTTTAGGGTCTACGAAATTGTAGCAATTTGCTACGAAAAGCGTAGCGTCTTGCTACAGATTTTTTTCGCTACTATCGATTTGCAACGTATTACTATTTGCTAATTTGGTATAAGACAATGCTAAATAAGAGTTTTTATTAGACCAAGAGAAGTCATGTGCCCAACTGTGGGGTAGAATAGATTACCTAAAAAAAATGTTTTCTTTGAATTCAAGATGAAGATTTATTAAATCTAAGACAACGGCATTTAATTTTATTTCTACACAGGTGAATAAACTTCATTTAACAAATTAATTCTTATAAACAAAAGGTCGTTGAACTCTTAATTGAACAATAGCCAGTTTACATTTAATTTAATTGTAGTTTCGTTTTGTGGCTCAATGGATAGCGTGTGATAAGACTGAAACATTACGTTCACTGCAGAACGAATGAATGATGTAGATAAGGGAGTAATATGACTCACTCACTGTTAACTAATGTTTGGTTTTAAATATCGGTTGTTTGATAAACCCTTTTTAATTCTTTTGTATCGATAATGTACGTAACTCCACCTATGTATGTAGTTTTTGTAAAATTATTATCCTAAGTAAGTACCTAGATGTATTTCATAACATAATGTTCACGTTTGAAATGGCATATTTTGCAACGTTTGGTTATAGTACTTACTGGATAAAAGACAAACCCTAAGAAAATACTGTTGTTATGAAAACATAACTCATTCGCATAAAAATAAACAGCAAACACAATTTGCATTCGCAAATTTTTGCAAAACTAGAAACCAGAACACCGATAAAAATAAAAATAAATCATAGTAGAAATATTCAAAAATAGAATATAGCGCTGAAAATTTAAACCAGCCATCTATCTTCCACGCATAGACAAACCGTCGGTATGAATAAATATAAATAAAGAAAAGTGCACGAGTAACGTTGGCATACAGCCAGCGCATTCGAATGAAGGAAAATGAAAATTACCGTTACGAAGTAGGGCTAGATAAAAATAAATATTTGTTGTTTACATACAAGTCGCCAAGCTTTGCTCGTTGACAGTTTGATTGGTAAACAAATAAGCATGTCAAGATACTGGTAGAACTTCCATTGTATATTCAGGAACTTTTATCGCAGTTTTATAACTTTGTGCGACAAATTCAGATTAGTTTTTTTTTTTCATTCTTGCTTCTCATTTCTATTTACTTTATATTGGTGTATAATATGAAAATAGACTATATTACATTTTCTGTAATAATTATTTGCCAAACGGGTAACGAACGACTCATGAATTTCCGTATTCGCAACAAAGATGGCAGAACTTACTACAATCGGCCGCACCAGCGCCATCTATTAGCATGAGGCCGAACTAACTCGCGCCGGTCACTGAAACACTACAAACGCTGGTTTATAATTTTACAGAGCGTTTTCTTCTAAACTGTTGACTTATTTTTTACCAATAGATACATTTCAATTAACACATTATTTTTCGAAATATTATTTTGAAATATTTTATGTCTTTCAATATTAAGTAGGTGTATTAACACCTGATTAACATTGAAAAGATTTTACATAAGCAGCACTATTTAATGGCTACGGTAAATTAATTTCCTTTTTTATCTTTATTATACCTACTTATTGTATTTTTCAGCAATACACTGAATAAAGACAAGCGAAACAAACTTTCAGTAAAATACCGTTTTCCGAAATCTCCCTAAAATAGCAACACTTCAGACCTAAATATTTAAACCTATTTCAACGTACTTTGACACAAATCTCTCAAAGTTAACCGGGCTCATATAGCAGTGTTGCTACACTAAACCATTGCGGTTACCCACAACTCACAACCTGACACTCATACCTAAATAAATACCTAATATGTCCAAACTTTGGGTAAAACCACGCAGTTTAATATGTATGAAGTTAAATACTTAGGTAGACTTTATTTTATAAGTAAATGTATAATTATTTGATGTTTGTATAATATCCTACTTATGTATATTTGTACGCTGTTGAGGCAACACATGACTATGATATAATTAAATGTAACATCTTGCATACCTACCATTTGTGTGTATACAATGTACAGACGCCAATACATCAGGCTACTACAATCTGTCAAATTTCTTTAATAGAGTTTCAACTTTAATCGTTAAAGCATTAAGGTTCATGGTTGATTGGGAAAATTTGACAGTTTCGTGTAGCTTGACCTTGGCGTCGGTACCTACCTCATGTTTTAGACAAATAATTTATCTTATCTTATTAAAACCCCAAGGAGTTTTTAAGGTAATTTTATTGGATGACATACCTAGATTTAAATATTAATTATTTAGTCGGTACGAGCTAAATATTTGAGCATAGTTCTGTCTGGCCGTGGTGAAAACGATTAACCATTTGATTACTTCTCAACTGACATAAATATACAAACGCACTGATAGACAACGTTCTGACTCCTATAATAAAATATTTAACGAAAACCTTTGATCTTCAACTTGACTTTTTTAACGCTCTCCACATCTAGCCGTCGGTCGGAAATGACCCCACGGGAACGCAATACCGAGATGAAAAGTCGCATTGATATTTATAATATTATTATGGAAGTATGAATCTAATTATCAGAATCGGATTAGACGGTCCTCTGTTGAGAGAGATAGGTAACGATAAAATGAAAATTACTTCTGTTCCCCCTAAATGTCAAGTGCAATACTTATTCGTATTTCTTATGGGTTACATGAGGCCATTTTTAGGGTTCCGTAGTTCACGTCTCGGAACCCTTATATGTCCCATGTCCGTCCGTCCTCGGCTTACCTTCCAAACGGTTAGCGCTAGAAAGATGTAACTTTGCATGGATATATGTATTTACCACGTCGACAGTGCTAAAATAAAATCACGAAAAAAACTTTTTTTTTGGTGTACCTCCCCCTACATGTAAAGTGGGGATGATTTTTTTTTCTCGCGTCTACCCCATAGTGTGGGGTATCATTAGATAGGTATTTTAAAAACATTGAGAGGTTGCTAAGATGATTTGATTTAGGTATCCGTTTGCGAGATATTCAACTTTATAGCCCAATTTTTTTTGTTAAAATAGAGCATCCCCTCTCTAAAACCTAAATGGCTGGCTCGAAAAATCTGAAAAAATTCATGATGGTAGTCCATAATTATGATGAACTTTGAAGGAAAACTAGTAACGGCTTAGATAACTTTGTTAGTTCAGGAGTTATACAGGGAGTTCAAAACCTACATTTTGTATTTTGACGGTCCTAAGCCCGTTAAAGTACGAAGGGATTTTTTTTTATTTTTCCTGGGTTCCTTTATTGATACTGAACCTACCCCTAAGCTATGGCATGAAATTTCTTTACCACCCTGTAGAGGCCTAACTTGTAAAATGCGCTTACTTGGAAAACTTCGTACAAAAATAACGAAATAATAAGTAAACAATAAAATTTTAAAAATAAAATCATAACAATTATCTATTATTACGGAACCCTTTGTGCGCGAGTCCGACTCACACTTGGCCGGTTTTTTTAAGCTAGGATAGCAAGTAAGTAATACCCTGGCTAACTTTCCTGGCTTGGCATCATGCTAAAGCTGTTTACACGATGCTAGTGTTTTTTTTAGCTAATAGCATTTTGGTGACTGAGTCTGTGGAGTAAAATGATAAGATTGCGTACTAAATAGCTTCACCGGCCACAAGAGGCTAGTACACAAGCCAGCGGGTTAATTGCGTAAAACATTAACAGTAGCAATGTCTTTCATTTTGACAGTTCAAGAACATTCATTGCGTTATTTATGTTGATGAGTAAATATTTTTTTCGAACATATGAAGCAATGTATAATCAATATCTTTAAAAATTATTCAGATTGTGATTAAAACTGTGTTACGCAATTAGGGTTCAGGACAGTAAAGTCAGTGGTGGTGGGCGCTATTAGCTCAAAAATACAAACCCATCCTATTAAACTATCACACCAGCTTATTATCTTTCTCACAATAGCTTACTAACCTAAAAATGAGGATAGTTCTGTATACACGAGGCTAGTGTGACTAACTTGCTAGCTTACTAGCACTATCTTGCTATCCTAGTTTCAAAAACTAGCCTCGTGTAACCAGGGCATTACCCCTTATCCTCTCTAACACGTTCTAAACTTCTGCGTTGAAATTCAATTTGACTTTTAACACTCTCCATATCATTGTACGTACATATCTTAATCTTCATCGGAATCAGATACTTAATATGACCTGAAAGGTCCTCAATAAAAGAGATATCGATAAATTTAAAGTTAATTCCGTTCCCTAAAAATGTCAAGTGTAATATTCGCATTTCTTTTCCCTTATCCTCTTTGAAAGCACTTGACCTTAATCTTGCCTTCAATAACCCCTTTTTGCACTTAGGACGGTGTTCTCCAACATAAGGTCAAAGTATTTATAGAAAGACAAACGTGGGGGAAGAGGCATCTGTAATGGATGAACTGAAAATAAACCTTTATCAATTGTTTCTATTTCGGTTGACAACCCATTTGCCAACGTATATACAAAAGGTTATAGTACTATTAGGTAAAAACCAGCGATAGGCACCTGTCCCATCGCCGGCGATTAACGAAAGGTGAGTAGACCTAGCTGAAGTGGTGGCAGTGGGCTGTTCCACAGGTTTCATAATAACATTATGAAAAAAAACCATTTCCAGGAAATAATGCCACAATAACCACGAACATGGTCCTGTTCCAAAAAGTAAATCCTCATGGGACATTACATCATCATAATTTAGGTCATCAACACGTTAATTTAATTACCTATATCTCTAATACCGTCACTGACAAGTGTACCTTGTTGACAAGCGAAGGAATACGGGTGGGACACATCGACGCGTAAACTGTAACCATGAATTCAGCACATGAAATTCTAGGCGTAGAAATTTTTCATAGTTTATAAAAACAAATCTGCTGTTTCATAGGAAAGTGCAGTACCTACGTCGTGAAAAAGTATAGCAGAGCGGTTCAGACACCAAAAACGGAACCCTTATAGGATCACTTCGTTGTCCGTCTGTCTGTCAAGACCATTTTTCTCAGGAACGCGTGGATGTATCAAGTTGAAATTAATATCAAATACTTAGGTCTGTGGTCCCTTGCAGCAGTGAAAAAATCAAACTTCTAAGTCGACGCGATCAAAAGATACGGCATTTTATGCTCCGTTATTGCGGCATATTTTGAGACTCGCAAGGGAATGAAAACCTATGGTACTTCCCGTTGACCTAAACTCATGAAATGCAATGTCATGTACCTAGTACAAGTAAAGGAAAAAGTCCGAAAATGTAAATTTGTAGTTGCATCACAAAAAAAATATTACTTTGCGATTACAAACTTATTTGCAGTTGGTAAACTAACCGCGACCTATGTCGATGTATGGGGACAACAGTTTTCCAACGGTCAAGTTAAGTTTGTCCCTCAATCCGTTTATCTTTTCGTTAGAGCAATGTTCGGTACTTTCATATTTTATGAACTATTTACTTAACTGAAAGTTTGTACGGAACCCTCGGTGCGCGAGTCCAACTCGCACTTGGCCAGTTTTTCTTTTAAATTACCGGCGAAAAAGAAGAATGACCAAAAGTCGTACCAAAAAGTCTCATGCATCAAGATCAAAATATTATAGTAATTATTTCCATATTTTTTTACGACACTACGCGTAAATTAAAGTAAAAATGTGTTGATATTGTTTAATTCCCTTTACATGACCCTGTTTCAAATGATATGATTAATATAACCTTGAATTTTGAAAGTGTCATGTCAGTCTGACGGCGCGGATTATCCTTTTTTTAGAGCAATAATGGCTGTTCGTGTATGTATGTACCTAAAATACAGGGTGGTCAAATAAGAGATATACACTTTATTTTTTAAATTTTATTCTATGAAATACAAAAATTATTAAGTATTTTTATTTAAATATAGTATTTAGGGCCGGCAATACAGTACGGAAAATAATCTCAGACAAATGTGGTGGACATTTGTCTGAGATTATTTTCCATACTAGCATGCAGCATACAGTATTATTTTACGTCTAGCAGCATGGAGATGTGAACCTTTTTCACTGCATTTTCATGACATTTTCACAATTTTCCTGCGTTATTTCAGTGACTGTGTCTCAGGTATTTTGTTTTAATTCTTGAAGGTTCATTGGCCTGTTAGCGTCCACGTCCACACGTCCCTCCCCACAAAAAAAGTCAGGAGCTGTTAAATCCAGGGATCTTGAGGGCCAATCAATGTCACCGTTTCTCGAAATTAATCGACTCGGAAACGTTCTTTTCAATATGTCGATTGCGGCTCGTACCGTATGACATGTGGCCCCGTCTTGTAGAACCACAATGTTTCCTGAGCCCAACTGATTCACCTGATGTAACCATGGATTCAGCACATGAGTTTAGACCCCATAGCGTCGAAATTTTTCGTCGGTTATAAAAAAAAAATATTGCTGTTCCATACATTTCGACCGCGTCGTAGCGTAAGTTTGTTGCACTTTTCTATAAAACAGAAGATTTTTTTTTGATAACCGACGAAAAATGTATATTATTATACTCGTTTCTATAAAAATACCTGACCACTAAATGCCTGCATTACAGTCTACATGCATGCAGCAAGGGGTACTGGGTTCGATTTCCAGGTCGGGCATTATGTAATTCGATATAGCTATAGGCTCACCCCCGCTTATATGGGATTGAAAAATTGCTGGCGAAAACTGGACATAGGTAAGTACTATAGGTACACCACTGCCTAACCCACCTAGAAATGCAGTCTTACTGTTATGTAACCCTCATCGCTATTTGGCTTTACCACAAAATACACATAAATACTTAAACCTTATTATCATTACAATACCGACCATATTATCATGCTAATTGGCACCGCACAAAGGCAGTCCGTACATCTTTAGAAATCGTACATACCTACGTCTGTACAGGGTGCATCTGCAACGCAAGATGGCCGCAATTAAATGCATTTAGTCAGAATCACTGTGTGCACAACGTCCTTTGATGTATCTTCCGCAAGATCCAGCATAATACGGTACTGAACACAAAGGAGTATTTATGAGATACCTACCTACTGGTTCCGGGATATCGCTATATCGGAAAATGAATTGAATGCTTTATTTATATATATACTATACTTACACATATTTATAGAGGGGCCCGTGGCTAAATAATGACAGCCGCACAGGCCGATCGGTCAGGTTAAGCTACGCTTGCCGCGGTTGGTCTGTGGCTGGGTGACCATCTTTACATACCGAGACCCCTCCGTGCCTCGGAAAGCACGTTAAGCCGTTGGTCCCGACTGTCATTCGTGGATCTTTGACAGTCGTTACGGGTAGTCAGAAGCCCGAAAGTCTGCCAACCAGTCTTACCAAGGGGTATCGTATTACCCAGTAACTGGGTTGTAGAGGTCAGATAGGCAGTCGCTCCATATAAAATACTGGTATTCAGCTGCATCCGGTTAGACTGGAAGCCGACCCCAACATAGTTAGGAAAAGGCTAGGCAGATGATGACATATATTTAAGTTATAAAGTCGCGTTTCGTGTCTCTATGTGTGACCATGTCGTTTTTCTAAACTACGCAACGGTTTTTGGATTTTTGGTGCGGTTTTTAACATTAGTTTATGTGTATAATACACAATTTATTGCCCGCGACTTCGTCCGTGTGAAATTTCGGCCCCCGACCCAATGCGTCGCATCCATGTCGCATCCATAGAAATGTAAGTCGCATCCCATCGTCTGCCCGCGATATTACCTACTTCGTGTTTCCTTAGCGTTCTTTCTGACTTTTTTCTGTTTGCTCGACCCCTAAGGGTGCTAGCATGATGTTAAATATACCTACTTATAGCTTTCCTCAAGAATTAGGCTATCAAATGAAAACATTTTTTTTTTTAATCCGTCTTGTGGTTCCCGATATTAACGCGTTCAAACAAACATACCCTTCAGCTTTAATATTAGTATAGATATAGATAATTATTTCCTTTATTTCAATAAATACATATAAATAGCCCACCGGTATCGGGAACAGGGTCCAAGCTTCAGGGCTCCAGAGAGAGGAACCTTCTTACAATGCAAGCCGTGTCCAGAAGTACCGCTTTCTGAATCAAGGCCTTGATCCAGCTGACCAACGAGAGCCTCCTCAGGTTTAGGTCGAGGCTTGGCTATTAGTATAGATTCATATTTCAATCTCAAATTTGATAAAAAGATTCAAGCGAAGCAGGGGCGGGTCGCTAGTATCACACTCAGGTAAATCTTAACTAAATCGGTGCCCAGTTACAGGTAGGCTCAGATGACTACCTGAGCCTACCTGTAACTGGGATCGGAGAGTTTTTCTCGTAATTTAAAGACTTTTAAGTTACGAGAAAAACTCTAAAGCCTGCAAGTTTTCATTTGTCTGGCTTCTTTTGAAAAAGGAAAAGTTTAGTACTCTTTCAGAACGGCCAGGCTCCGGCCATGTTTTTTTTTAAGAATGCTTAGAACATTTTTATTGTTTCTGCTGACGTAATAAAAAGTTTTTATTCTCGCTTTAACTGAAATAAGCTGCACCATTAACTATGTCCATCGTCGTAACATTATCCATTGCTCCATATGTTCGAAAAATGTGTCTGCTTAGTAACTGCCGAAATGAAACCCATTGCTACTGATACGCAATGTTACGCAATTACCCCGCAGAAATTACAGCAAACAACATATATTTTAGACCTATGTAAATCACTCAATAAAATTACAATTAATTATAGCTAAATACAAAATAATAACTATAGATTTTGGTAAGAAGTATGTAGGTAGGTACCTAATACCATTCATTCCCATTTCCTTGAGTTTCTTTCATACAAATCTCTCATTGCTTTCTCAGAATTCATCCTTACGTTTCTTCCGTTCTATTTTCTTCAAAGGAATACAATTTAATAAGTGCATTGATTCAGTACAGCGGGTTGAGATAAGCCCTGCGAGTCTGTGACGTCATCTTTAGCTTAGCTTGTTTTCCCAGACACTCCTTGTTTATTCAGCACTATGCGTTAGTAGAAGATAAGAAGTAAGTGAGCGTGAATAAGTAAAGAATCAATGAGAGCCCATTGAAAGATTCGAAAACGGAATTCTCTATGGATTGACCTAAGCAACGTTATAGTTAGGTACATAACACTAATGGCCTCAAACAATATTATAAAATATTGAAGAAGAGTACCTACCATCGACACGAAAAGAAGAAGGTACAGTCATCAAAGGAGATAAGTAACCAGGGTCGTCTGATATAATGTAGTTGAAGTGTTATTAGAATTCCTAAATAGTGTACACATAAATGGCGACATGGAAAATCGGGAAAATTGCGACCACGTTAGCAAAATCTTCGCTATTTATCTTCATACAGCCGACACGGGCTGTCGCGTCGTGATTAGCAACTACGCCCCCGAGTTTCAAGACGAATTCCGATTCCCGAAGCAATTTCCACGATAATCCGATATGTGTGTGAACCTGACCTATTTCTTCTTTTCACACGGAGACGGTAATGTAACGAGGCTGACGAGGTGAGACCAAGTGCCAATTAGGAGCCACAGTGTAGCTATTAGCGAGAGGAAGACGTAAATGTACTGTCATTAACACGCGTTCACTGTGCGATAAATAGCTAGACTGTGTATGTGTGTATACGGCTGTGTTCATGGAAATTGCCACAGTGTATCTTGAGGTTATGCATTTAAATTGCGAGTTACATAATCTGTTGACTATGCATCATACCGACGAAGAAGTTGGAATGCTTGAACTTGACATTCGTATGCAGAATTTACGAATCTTTGAATTTATTAACTTTGATTATGTGGCAGTTGCAATATTAACAATTTTTTTTTCCATAATACTAGTAATATGGCCAATATTTTTGCTTTGAATGTTAAGGTAGGTATAAAATTTTCTCATCAAAGAATTAGCATTGCCATTCAACGTGGCAATGCTGCCAGTCTTCTGGGCATTTCCGGATGACAGCGATACGGACGAGTACTTCGACGCCTGAGTGTCCTTTTGTTTTTGTATTTATTTGTATAGTTAGTTAGTTAGTCAGTTAATTTAGTACCTAATGTAAATAGTTAGTTGTATTAAATATTTTATATTTATACAATTTTCTCATTAGTTGTTTCTTTCGATTATTAATTAATTAATTATTCAGTAGATACTTATTTTTATTTTCAGTTGGCAACAACTACATGAACATTGACATATTTAATTGACAATGATAACTAACGCTAATAATAATTGTGTAAATGTAACTTTAACCACCCTTGCGCGTGTAATCTAATTCTTAAACACGAAATAATGCCCCATTACCGGAATTAATAAAAGCGATAACAACATTCACCCTCGTATTTTAGGGCATTAATGTGTAAATGGCATGTCATGCCGGACATGGTTATTTATATTATTTGTTCAATTTGACCTTAGTCGTTCGACTACTGTTTATAACGCTTTATCAAGAAGGTCATCCGAAAACAGTAAGTACCTACCTTTTGTTCCAAAATGGCGCGTATGACAGATTGTAATTCGAAATTCAAATAGCCATGAGTTTGCATGCGCTTGAAAAGGAAAAAAAACTGAGGCAGGAAACAGTCTCATGTTGGCGACAAACAAATATCAAAAACTTGTCAAAAATATAGGGAAATTAGACGTATTTTTTACAGATTGAAACTGAGATCAGACTATGAACTTTCTTAAAATTACGAGAATGGTCAGGTGTGAAAACATTTCCGTCGAATCAAGGCGATTACAATCAAACTAAGCTATCTCCTCTTGAAGTTTAAAAATAGTGTTTGATTGAATGCAGTCATCCTGCACATGATCAGAATCAACTGAAGGAAACCGTCCACTACTGCCTTCCTTCGTAGATAAGACATTCCTGACACTATAAAGGTCTAATGGGCCACATCCATCCACTCGGGCTGAAATATCCTTCAAACCTCCGATTGCTACAGTCATATATGTACTTACCTACATAAATTCCTACACGACACGAAATATTGTCCCATTTGCCTCCTGTATTTACGTGAGGACATTTCGTGGCCCAAATTCGGGTCACAGTTTCGTCTCCCTACATTTTTATGGGCAATATTAAACTTTGCAAATTCCGGAATGTGTTTTATGAGCAAAATGACTGCGTGCAGAAAGTTTTAGAATTTTATGTTTATGCGTGACTGTAATTAGCATGAAAGCTTGAAGAATCAATTATTTGGATAGTATTTTTCGATGTACAGACAGACCAGTACTCTACGTAATAATGTCATTATACTGATGTGTTTCTACTACACTCCTGGGTAAACAGTAGTACCTAATCGAACCTGAACATCGGTAAATTACTCCAAAAATAGAGCAAGGTATTATTTTAAGTTGCCTTGTTTATTCATAAAATAAATGAACATTAAAATATTGTTTCTGCAAAATGACAATAAAACTTAATTAGCAATACTCAAGTAACCGGTAACTAGGACCAACCTGTCACGCAATGCCACACCCACATCCAAACATACGCTCCACTTGAGCGAGCCTCGAACAAGTGCACAACAGCTGATCAGCTTCCCTGTGCCGATCGACTCGACACGCATCCATCGCTCCTTACAAATCTAATAAATCAAAAACAAACACCCTCAAGCCAGCAATGTACTACAACCTGTTCAACATTCACACGATTTTCTCGAAAGTCATGCTTACAATAGACATTTTCATCTGAGTAAGCGAAACTCTGATAGAGCAGAGAAGAAATGTGTCATCGTAACAAAATGATTGTTGAAGCCACTAGAATCTGATACGAGTAGTAAGGGTGTGTGAACGGAGCATGCGCGCTTGCCAAGGACACGCGCCGCGCCTCAGTCTGGCGGGAGGCAGCGCCGCGGCCGCCTGCCCTCTCGGACAACACCTCCATGTCCCACGATGCGGAGTGCCGCAGTGGCCGACGCGTAAGTCCGACCCGAACACCGCATGCCAGACCCAGCGCGAGACCCGGCACCGGCCCGCAGAGCGACCTTAAGCTCGGAAGCCCCGCGGTCGCTCCGATTCAGTCTTGTAATTGGATTTTGTCGTTCGATAAGCAACGTTATTCTGATTTGATTGGCGAACGCTTTCCGCTTCGATATTGCAGCTTGCTTCTTTCACTTCCTCCGGAGGCTCTCGTAGCTTTAAGTGTAGCCGCTTTATATGTATCGAAACAATTGGTTTCATATCGAGTGTGATATGACGACTTACGTAACTTAGTATTACGGAATCACTGGTGCATCACGATGCGATTATAAGATCGGCACACGAGTGCAGAGTTGAGCGGGCACTGGACGTGAGTGGAACAGTTAGTGGACATGACTTGCTGGGAGAGTGTAGGACTGCTGGGGCCATGTGCGCTCCTCGCTTCGTCAGACGTCAGGGTGAGTTCGATCCCCAAGGAAATCATTGTCACCAAATGTTCTACTTCCGTGGATTAATAATATCCGATCTATCCATTGTAGGACCGACATCCTTTAATAAAAGTTCCGTATCAAAAGCTCAACTGACCCTTGAAATTGTCCTAGATGTAATTTTCTAATTCAGTGAACTCTTCCCTTTACAGTAGTTTGTGGTAGACCAACGTTAGTGATTTATTGAGACGTCATCAAGATCTTTAATCCTTTAGGCAGTGAACAATATTTTTGTTTTGGTAATTAACTAATTGCACCGTTATTAACTAATTAGGTAAATGTTTTTAAAAACAATTGTTAACTACTCAAGTGTTACTAATATACTAATATCGGTTTTCTTAATGAGCTATTTTAAGTGTGAGAAGTTCCAGTTATATTCGAACCCGCGACTAGTGAAGTGTTCAGTTGAAATGGTGTCGATAGTGCTTCTGACAACCGAAGAGGTTCTTCAAAGAAATGGATTTTGGTACTGCCTGGATTCAATATGGTTTACCGAGGAAATGGAACCGTTTGAAGAAGTCAAACGTGAGCATATGTTTATCAAGCCGCTATCAAGAGACTTATATTACGCGAAAAACCCAGATATACCACGAAGTGAATCGGAAGACGAGAACTCTTTAACTTTAAAAGGGTTTATCAGTAAACATCAAGAATGGAAATCTAAGATCTGCATGAGAAGATTTGATGCGCAACGACGTAATTCAAGACAACCGCATTTGAGTTGGAACGGAATTAAAACAGCTAGCAATGGCTCGCTTAATAATGAACCCAGAAGAGCTACTTCTTTGACAGAAATCCTTCCAATTGCGAATAACTACAATAAAAGCGGAAAAGAAGGGAAACCCATTAAAAGTAACGACGAACGAGTACAAGATTTTTTCAAACGTTTACTAGAAAGTGTGCCTCCACCGCCCCTAGAGGATTTGCAAGATCCTATAGCAGATATTCCTTCGTGTTCCATCTTAAAGCAACCGAAAGATTACAATGAAATTAATGACATCGAAATACCCGAATATGCAGATTTTGAAAAGGAAAAAATACTGCAAACTGAAAACGAACACCGCTTATTGCCAGTTACGTCTACCCTAAAGAAATCTCAGCGGAAAGTCAGCTTTAATTTAAACACATCAAAAGCTGAATTCGAAAGCAACGAATCTTGGTATGATTCCATCTACGGTATATCTGATATGATGCTGCCGACTTCTGGAGAAAACATAATAGTGGATTTAGAAGATACTTATAACAGAATCCCTGGTCCAGATGAACAAGATAATTTTCCATCTTGGTCTGAAATACTGATCGAGTGTGAAGTAAATAATAGTATTGTAGCAAGTAAAGAATCTTTAATCTCCGCTGAAAAGGTCATAAGTCGCTCACATTGTGTTGGTGCTACCATTCACGAATTTGGATTTGACGAAATCAATGACGAAGAGGCTGGATATGCAAGATTTGCTATTTATAAAATACACCAATCTATAAAAACTCAGGAAAACATGATGATAGATTCGTCATCAATGAAAGACCTTAGTGAAAGTGACTGTAAATTAGTTAATAAAACACACAAAGACCCTTCATTTTTCGAAACAGTGTACCGATTAGCTCCTAATTCTTTTGACGATAATCAAGACTTGATAAATGATATACCATCAAGTACGTGAACACAAGTATTGTGTGTTTTTATACACTTGTAATTAAATTATCTATTAATAAACGTATGTTCAATATTCATGCTGCATTATTTGCTCTCTCTCTCTCTCATCTCATTTTCTTTTTCAAATAACATAGATAGTGCAAAATTATAAGTTTAAAATATGCTAATTTAGGAACTAGTGCCTTTGTGCCGACTGCGCTTTTTGAAACTGTATAATTTTCTTTGTATTCTGATTGAAACAAACTGTACGTGAGCGGATTTGTGATGCAATTTCATTTGTTGCAGCCTCCAGAGAACGAACTGCAGAAGAATTCAGATCGCGTGCTTTCTGAGCACGAATTGCGAGTCCAGCGGTCGTTGCAGAAGCTCAATGTGCCGGAATGGTGAGTGTTAAATTCATTTATACATCATATCTTCTGACATATAGGCCAGACCACTATAGGTTATCGAAAGGGCAATCAACATCTAGCCGAGCTATCTAGGGTAATGACAAATATAACCTGCACTTTGATATTATACTAGATTAGTCACGGCTTTCTAACGACGTCCTATATTAACTTGAAGCATTAAATTAATAATGAAATGAGTTCCGCGTGTTTGTTATATTGCATAAAATCTTTAGCCTACATTTTGTAATGACGTCTAAACAAGCCGCTAACAATTTAATATTAATGTTCCAAAGAAATATACTTAAGGCTAACATTTTTCTAGATAGATATCTAATAACATGAGCATTAAACCTATAGGCACGTCTCGCTTCACCAATCATGTCAAGGCTTTAGGAAAGGCGTTCGATGAATTATAGCACGACTTTATCCGAACTACTTTTAAAACTTCTAACATTCGGTCGTGTTTTATATATCCTTAGTACTTTTTTAAGATTTTAGATCCGGGTTAAAAGCATGAAAGGATTTAAAAATCGGTGTGCACGTAATGCTATTAGTTATGCTGCAAGGTTCCTATTTAGGTTCAAAGTTTTTATACGAGACAAAAACTCTAAAGTTTCCCTAACAAATATTTTTTTTTGTTATATTGTTCATCTATGTTGTCTTCAATTGTTTTTAATTTTTGTTCGCAACAATGTTGTTTGTCTGTTGACTTTTGCTTTCATCCTTCTAAACTTCGAATTATCTGGAAACTTATAGAACAGATAAGTTTTAATTACGATTCGGATACCCTCAACAACTACGTTTAATGTTCCAAGTCATAAACCTGTGTTATACGTACGAGTATAAAGGTGTTCATACACGGCAACAATAATGGCCAGGTTTCATGCTTAATCCTCATAAGTGTCTCCCAGCCTCACGATAATGAGTCTCTGGTCGGTCTTTATTATAATTAACGATGTCCTAATTGCATCTCGTCCAGCTGGACTACACGTGACCTAAGCTAACCTTTTATGTGGAAGCTTGTTTGTGGTAATAGCTACTTGGAGTACTTATTTATTTTCACCATGTTGTAGTAGTATATCATGGAAAATAGAGCTATAAACTCCGATTCTGTGAAGCTGCTTACTGCTGCTGTAATATCTTGAATTTTTCTAAGAATATACTGGTCAGAGGCGGGTTTACTTCATTCGCATTTTTACAAAAGAAAATTAAGTAGGACTCGACAAAAACGAGCGTCTTGTCTCGGGAACCCGCGGCGCGACACGTCGTCTTGGGTGATTGCCTGCCCCTTACGTTGCTACTGGAAGAAGCATACACTTAGCTTAATAGTTAGCTATTTGTAGCTAGAAACAATCGCAATGTTTTAAAAATAATTGTTATCGTCGTAAAGGCATTGAATAGATTGTTCTTTGACCTGACTGTAATGAAGTCGTCTGGTATTATGATATTTTGTCTCTTACCAGAAAGCTGGCCTTTTTTTGGCCAACGAATCAGCATTGCCATACACCGTGGCAATGTTATCCACTTTTGGGCACTTTTCCTGATGACAGCGACTCCTCTTTTTTATATTATTATTATATAATATTTATTATATTATTATTATTACATAATATTATTATTTTAAGACAATTAGAGACTTTTCAATCATAGGTAAATAGAAATATCACTAACCATTAAATTAAAAGTAACCTTAAGATTAAAATGGTCTTACAGTTATTATAAATACTATTCAACCCTATGCTAGTTAGATTAAATCGTAAATGTACATACTCATACACCCTTCCTGTTTCCGTTATTTATGGCTCAATAAAATTTTCTAATACATTAGGTTTTCTAATACATTTAATCCACGTTAACTTCTGTAAGTAAGTAATCCGCCGTTTGCACCGTTTAACTGAACATTATCATCAACCAGCCGGTTTCGATCAGTTAATTACGCGGTAATTAACCTATTGACTTCGTTCCTTAATTCAAAGGTTTTAATTAGTCATTTAGAGACATGTTTTTTGTTTATTAGCTAATTAACTTTACAACTTATGTTTACTTGTTCACGAATCTTGTAAATATACCTAATCGAAAAATAACTCGTTTTTCTCAATTATTTTAGTATTAGCAATAGTTTCGCATCGGTTTTTAAACCCTAGGTAGTAAGTGACACAGAAAGATAAAGTATATTTCTTACTTTATCTTTCTGCGTCAGTACCGTCCCTGAAAATTTCGTTTCGTTTTTCCGATACTCTCTTAAGGCATCATTCCAGTAGAAAATGAGATTTCCTTTTCTTGACTTGATTAGGTTCATATCTTACGAGAATATTCCTATACCTAAATACCTACTTCTTATCAGCTTTATGTAAGAGGAGCAGTGGTAACAGCCCCAACTAACGAGTTGTATGTCGTAGGTTCCAACCTAGGCATGCGTTTTAATTTTGTCTAAATAATTTCACCTCCACGGCTCTCAAAACATCATGAGGAAACGTGCATGTCATAGAACCAAAAACTCGGAGATTAATTGTCATCTATCAACCCGCTCTAGGGTAGGTAACCCGCGTGGTATATTATAGCCCGTTCCTTCTCGAAGAGACCTGTGTCCCAGCAGCGGGAAATTACAGACTAATTATGCAATCAAAGAGACTGACGACGAATTAGTGATCACATTGAGTAGGTAAGCATTAAGTAATTAGTGGCGCCGATTCCCTTGTTCACAAACTAAACTAAATTTAAGTTCAGTGCATCTTTTTCATTCTATTTCATTAAGAAAAGGACAGAAGATAAATATTAGTTTAGTCCTGTCAAATTAAGATACTCCATAGACAAATTAAAAACATGGCTACTAAAAATAGGTACGTCAATTTACCTCAGGCGCTGACTAATTTGACAGGACTAAACAAATTTTTATCTTCTGTCCTTTTCTTAATGGAATAGAAAGAAAGAAAAAGATGCACTGAACTTAAATTTAGTTTAGTTTGTGAACAACCTGTGAACAATCGGCGCCAATACCTAGCTGTATCAACCAGTTTTTGATCAGTCATAGTTTTATTCAAACCCCGTGTTCTAGAATCATTCCTAGCGTAATTCCTAGTCATGAATATCAATTTAAAACTGGCAGCTTTGATAATCGCGCGACTCCAATCTAACTTTAAATCAAGTTCAATCATGCCAAGTCATAGCTTTAAAAATATTTTCTAACAACGATGCTTTGTCATGAATCTCGATTTATTCTAGATTCGAGTCTACTTATAGCTTTTAGTCTGCAATATCAAAGTCAAAGGGAAACCTAACGAGCAGTTTCCCGCATCAAAGGAACTAAAGAAGTCGGACTCATCAAGGAGCATCTTCGTAGAAAATGGACAACGTCCCCAGCCTCTCACTCAGGAACAAGTCTAGCAACTGACCTAGTTTACTCATTATACAGGGTTAAATTAAATTAGTTAGCGAAACTCTGCAGATTTGATGGATATCAATATCTAAACTTGAAAAAAACTGATTTTGTCAACTCACACTTCAACTCTTCCAGCGGTAGTTGACCCCAAAAAGTACCTATAATTTAATACATCAAATTATGATTTTTTGTTTTATCGTGTTACGATATACTGCAGTAAACTTTAAACAAATATGAGTTAACTAGCTTCTGCCCGCGGCTTCGCCCGCGTGGATGTCGGAAATTATCCCACGGGAACGTGCTAACAGGATAAAATGTATGTGCTTCCCCAGGATGCTATCTATCCCTATGCCAAATCAGAAGTTCAGTGGTTTATACGTGAAAATGTAACATACAGTTTCAAGTTCAAATCCTCCCCTTAATAACTAAATTACCCCTTTTTGTCCCGTCAGTGGTAAATTTTCGACAACTTTACATACTTATTATTCATTATTTTCTGTCAAAAGTATCAATACTGAGTTTCGAGTTACTCGGACCGCGCATTCAATTTCTTCCACACAAACTTAACACCGCTAGATCCCCCTTTGAGGAGTAGTTTTGAAAAACTATAATGATAAACTTTATTACTTACTTAGGCAAGTATTCTTGCCAAGTTTCAAGTTTATTAACTAAATGAATAAGATTTTTCATATAAACTGTATCCCCCGCTTTTCAACCCCACAGGGGTGGAATTTTGGAAAATCGTTTGGCATTATTCATAACTTGATTCTAAGAATATTTATACCAATTTTCGAGTTAATCAAACCACGCATTTAATCCTCCCCTGAAAAATAGACTATCCCATTTCAGCCCGTCAGGGGTAGATTTTCAAAAAACCCTGATACACATTATTCTTTACTTTCAATATTAGGTATAAATACTGAGTTTCGAGTAAACCGGACTGCGCGCTAAAATTCTTGCATACAAACTTTGAAACCCCCCAATCCCTTATTAGGGGTAGTTTAGAAGAAAACAAAAACTGACAATCTTCATAATTTATTTTGGTAAGTATTAGTGCCAAGTTTCAAGATAATTAACTCAAGGAATAAGATTTTTCATATAAACTGTATCCCCCGCTTTTCACCCCCACAGGGGTGGAATTTTGAAAAATCGTTCGGGATTATTCATAACTTGATTCTAAGATTATTTATACCAATTTTCGAGTTAATCAAGCCACGCATTATAATCCTCCCTTGTAAAATTAACTAACCCTTTTCAACCCGTTAGGGGTAGATTTTCGAAAAACCCTGATACATGTTACTCTTTATTTTTGGTCTTAAGTATAAACACTGAGTTTCGAGTTAATCGGACCGCTAGCGCATTCAAATTATTCCATACAAACTTCAACACCCCTATATTCCCCTTTGAAGGGTAGTTTTGAAAAACTTATAATGATAAACTTTATTACTTACTTACTTAGGCGAGTATTCTTGAAAAGTTTCAAGTTTATTAACCTAAAGAAGAAGATTTTTCATATAAACTGTATCCCCGCTTTTCACCCCCACAGGGGTGGAATTAAAAAAATTTGTTTGGGATGTATTCATAACATGACTCAAAGATTATTTATACTAATTTTCGAGTTAATCAAGCCATACAGTAAAATCCTCCCCTGAAAAATTTACTACCCCATTTCAGCCCGTCAGGGGTAGATTTTCAAAAAACCCTGATACACATTATTCTTTACTTTCAATATTAGGTATAACTACCAAGTTTCGAGTAAATCGGACTGCGCGCTACAATTCTTCCATACAAACTTTGAAACCCCCTAATCCCTTATTAGGGGGTAGTTTAGAAGAAAAAAAACTGACAATCTTCATAATTTATTTAGATAAGTATTCATGCCAAGTTTCAAGTTTATTAACTCAAGGAATAAGATTTTTCATACAAACGAATTAACCCCTTTTCACCCTCTTAGGGGTGGAATTTCGAAAAATCCTTTCTTAGTGGATGCCTACTCTTCACGAAGAACACACCCTCCAAATTTCATGTCTCTAGGACCAGCGGTTTAGGCTGTGCGTTGATCTATCAGTCAGTCAGTCAGTCAGTCAGTCAGTCAGTCAGTCAGGACTTTGAATTTTATATATATAGATATGGAAAAATAACTTTAATTCCTACACAATAAAGTTCAGTTTACGCTACAACTTCAAACATTTTTATAACTTTTTTCAATAGTGCTAGCACTCTGAAATCAATTTAATTTCCATTAAAATAAAGTTGATATTTGTTTAACTTGAAATAACATCTATTTGAAATTTTAGTTTGAATAGACTTTACATCTATTGTTTATATCCATCACGTCTGCAGTTTCGCTAGCTTATATAATTTGCCTTTTTTTATGTAGGTAGTAAGCTACGCTTGCCGCGGTTGGTCTGTGGATGGGTGACCATCTGTCATTCGTGGATCTTTGACAGTCGTTACGGGTAGTCAGAAGCCCGAAAGTGTGACAACCAGTCTTACCAAGGGGTATCGTATTACCCAGTAACTGGGTTGTGGGGGTCAGATAGGCAGTCGCTCCATGTAAAATACTGGTATTCAGCTGCATCCGGTTAGACTGGAAGCCGACCCCAACATAGTTGGGAAAAGGCTAGGCAGATGATGATGTAGGTAGTAACACACATTTGGAAATTCATTTACTCCTTCCTCTTTCCAGGTACAAGAACGCACCCGCGCCCCGAGAGGGCTTCCTTCTCCGCAAGCGTCTGTCTGACGCATCCGCCTCGGCAACTCGCTGGAGCGGGCTCAACTCGAAGACCACCTCACTTGGCAGCCTGGGTGGCAACCAGCAGCCACCGCCGCCACAGCTGTCGCCACACACCACCAGTTTCGGCAGGTGGTCTACTAGCCGGCTTAACTCCAACCAAGTGAGTTTAAACTTAGGCAAATATTATAATTAATTGAATTGTAAATAGAGGTAATGTTATATAACATAATATCACGCCTCATTTCCTCGACCGGCACCCTAATTGCGTAACACACAATCAATAGTAATCTGAATCATTTTGAAGCAAATTGCTAATCCTTTGCTTCATAAGTTCGAAAAATTTGTCTGGTCAACACGTAAATAACGCAATGAAAGTTATTGAACTGTAAAAATGAAACCGATTCCGATTAATTGTGTGTTCCGCAATTAGGGTGCTGTCTTCCGGACCTTGTACCTGCAGTACACCCACATTTCACCAGTTATGTATAAGTCCCATGTAACAGCGGGCAAGCCTATTGTCAGCAACCGGCACATATCCACGCTCTCGGCTGCTACTGAGAAATCCAAGATGGATAAACCCAATAACACTTTACCCGACCCAGGAATCGAAACCAGGACCTCATGATCAGCAGTAGCACTTGCAACCAATGTGGCAGTTTCGTGAGCCAAGTTCATGTTTATTTATGTTTACGGTTTTAATCACGTAACTGAAACAATGAATTCAAACGGAGAATCAAACTACATAGGTACACAGTTCACCTCGCGATGTCGCTGTTCGATGAGCTCATGAAGAAAAAAGGCTCTGTTCGGAACAATCCTGACACAAAAACAGGAGTAAGACTTTGAACATTAATAAACACGTTCAATGGCGCCGATTCCCTTGTTCATAAACTAAACTAAAAAGTTCAGTGCATCTTTTTCTTTTTATTTCATTAAGAAAAGGACAGAAGATAAATAGGTATCAGTTTAGTCCTGTCAAATTAGTCAACGCCTGACGTAAATTGACGTATTTTTAGTAGCCATGTTTTTTAATAACGTCTAAACTGTCTATGGAGTATCTTAATTTGACAGGAATAAACTAATATTTTTATCTTCTGTCCTTTTCTTAATTAAATAGAAAGAAAAAGATGCACTGAACTTAAATTTAGTTTAGTTTGTGAACAAGGGAATCGGCGCCAATATGTCTAGTATTGCTTCCTTCAACTGTAGTTTGTAGTAAAAGTGCTTAAAATTTTCTCTCTTAAAAATAATCACTATTGATGTCAGTCAAAGCATTGTCTGCAAGTTCATCCACCTCAAGCGCAGTCTAGATACTTCTAAGACTGCGTTTCTTCGCTCATACGACAGGGCAGGCACCGTCATAAGGCTTCTCCCTTCATTTCCGCGGTAACGGTTCATTCACCGATTTATTCTTGTTATGTAAACGAGTCTATTGTACCTACTACCTAATGATAATGTTGCTAGAATTTAAATGGTGACCGACCAATCGACCGTAAAATGACCAGTAGTTAGGAAAAATTTAGAGGTAATGAACCGTGGCAATACTTCCTTGCTGAGACAATGTGATTCGTTGGATAGATAATAATGAACGATAGTTTTTTTATATCTCCGTTGTAAAATAAATTAACGACAGGGAATGATCAATTATATTGGACTGGATTATGATAACTTGATGGACATAGTGCACTCGTTAAGCTAGATACATTTGATTACTGGAACTCTAGGTACTTCATTTGATTACCGTATCGTTTAGTGGTATAGCTTGATGTGTAGCCGTGTGTACATAATACAGTGCAACCTTAATATAACGTGGGTAGGTACCTCAATATAACGAATTCCTCGATTTAACGAATTCTTCGTAATCCCCTTGAATTGTCCATAAGAGTCAATGTAAAATATACACACAATATAGGTACATTGCGAAGATTTTTTGCGAACAACCTCTTTATAACGAATTTTCAATTATCAAAAAAATGTGTAAACCTCAGCCTGAATTCTTTATATATATAACGTTCCCAGTCCAGTCGCGACAGGTTTCGACACGTTTTTACCTCTTTATAAGATAGACCAACCTAACCTCAATTTATCAAACCTCAGTTTAACGAATTACTTGATATAATTAATATTTACTTGTTCCCTTCGGATTTGTTATATCGAGGTTGCTATGTACTATCCACTATAACTATTACACTACTAATCCACTAAGCAGATATTTAAACGAAGTTGTCTGTCAATGTTATCATAATCCAGTGGTTGACGAAGCGGGACAGAATTAGAGTGAATGAGTGCTCATCGAATTGATGTTGATAATGTTTTAGTCCATGAGCTTATCAGAATGGAAAATTAGTCACAATCACTGTCTTAAAAGAGAATTTCTGTATACCAACGAGGAGGGTTTTAGATACTTAGCCTGTAATGTTTGCACTGCTGGGAGTGAGCCTCCTTTCGGAAAGAGCCTCCTATTTTATAAATACCATGTTACCTTCCACAGACGTCACCGTGTTCTTCAACACGCAGCAGCATCAGGGGCACCAGCCCTCTATGCTCGCCGTCAGCAAGATCCTCGTTCAGTGCGCGGCAACCCTACCTTGGCTGGCGGAGTCAGGAGAGACTCAACAGTACCCCGCGAACGCCACATGAGAGGTAAGAACAAACAGAAGAAGATCGAAACGATAAATAAGAAAAAATGCTTGCTAGTATGTATTTTAAAATAAGAAACAAGTGAAGTCTACTCCGCGGTAACAACTACTTTTGAAAACGTCACCTTTGTTGTGTTCCCATCAACAAATGAATGGAACAGTATCATTAATTTTGGATTGAATTTGGATTAGGTATTTTATCTAACCGGGGTACAGTCACGAGCACACACAACACAACTTTCAAATGCGATTTTTTCGTGAAATAACGGATGCAACGTTGAAATACGATACATTACTGATTACGTAAACCTATGGGTCCAAAAATGCTATGTTCGTAACATCATAAAATTTCATTCAAAAATAAAGTAGTAAATCGCTTTTGAATAATGCCGAGTGTATATATACTTTTGCTCGTGACTGTACAGATTGGTAATACGTAACGCTAACACACGTTGAAACAAATTCATCTAGTTGTTGTCTTATATTTCACCTATACAACCTGCGATAATGCATGTTTAATACTTAGAAGACAATCTTTCGTCGACTATCGAAAAACCATATTGAGCATAGCTTGTGCTTTGGTCTAAATACTAATGGTGCTAAATATTAACATCCATTTTTGCTCAATTTTCCAGGCTAGCATCATCCCTGCTCCAGTCGACACCCAAATCAGAAGCGTCTGAGGCGTCAAAAGCGTCAGAAGAGATTCAGACCTCGATCAAGGAAGTGACGTCAGCGATAGTACACTACGTGTCAGGATTAGAGCCAGCTAACGGCGACATCGACCGGCAACCCTCGCCGAGGTCCAGTCAGAAGTTATTCTGGCTTGAAAGCTCTTTTGTTGGTAAGTTTCTTTACATAACTTCGACAAGAAGCTTCTCTTTCGTGAGCAGTTTATTTTTATTAGAGAAAATGTGGTCTTCGTTTTTACATCGCAATATTATGACTACCTTCAGCTTTATTAGGTATATTTAGGTTATGTCGTTCGATCAAGCATTCTTGACATTTAGCTTTTCAGTCACGATCACGATATAACAAATCTACTTTAGTTTTAGGGTTTGCTATTTAATTCGATTTTCGATCATGTACCTATAGAATCTCACACTATTTCGACTAACTCATCGAATAGGTAAAACCGTCACCGTCAATCCACCTACAATTTTCCTCTGTAACGTTCCAGGCACGAAGCCGCTGGAGTCCCCGCAGACGCCGCTGGTGGTGTCGGAAGCACTGCCGCCGTTGCCCCCGCACCCCCGCCCGCCCTCGTCGCTGCGCCTCGACCACCGCGCCGCGCCCGGTGAGCCCGCGTGACCACTCCACTCCACCAAATACACTGCAGGTTTCACACCCAACTAACGACACATTCCCGTGTATAAGCAGCATTGCACATGCTCGCAACGAAACAATTCGACACGACGAACGCAACGCGTGGTTTGGGCATCGGCCCTTTTTGAACTTCAAAGTTCTCTCGATACAGAATTTGATAGTTGCGAAAAATCATGAAAATTGCATTTATGTTTTAAGAGTCTGAACCTGCAGTGTCCACTTTGTTAATTTTTATGTTACGTTAATACTCTGTGCGTTAATTTTTGTGCTGTTCTGTGTATTTAGTTATTTGTGAAATGAACTCGTTCAGTCCTTATGAGCTGAAAGATTTCATTTTGTAAAAACCTATGTGTAATAGAGCTTTATAGACTGTGTGTAAGACTCAGGACCATTATTATAATTATATTATTAATTATTATTTGTGTCAATTTATGCACTATTTTGGACTCCCGATATCAATTATTGTGTCAAGTGTTTTTAATTTTTCGCATTGTGGAAGAAGCACTGGCTTGTAGACGCTTACTTTTAATTTATGTGTTTGTCACACGCAGCTTTATGTTTATTTCAAGATGGCGGTGAATCGATATATGATTTTCAAAGTAAGGTTGCAGCTTACCAATATTTTTATGTATGGTTTAAATACGACAATAGCCGCCTAAATAATTATTTTAACGTGAACATAAAATTATATAAAAGGTACATTATTACATTTATTACCTATAATGCAATGTTTACTTTTGATGCATTTCTGTTAAAAAGTTTCACTCTTATTAATTTTATAATCATTGTTACGGAAATACAGTTTCCATTAATATTCTGGTACCTAAATCAAATATATATATATGATTATAATGAAATAGTCATAGTTAAGATTTTATTTTTGTTTTAGATATTGCCATAATTATAATTTCAATAGTAATCTGACACGAACCAGTAATATCTTTTAATAATAATTTCGTCCGATGTACAGATTAAATTATTTTTGTTTGTGTGTTTATTTTAATGCAAATCTCTAGTAATTAGTTTAATGGCTAGTTAATATACATAGTTTTGTAAATAAAATATTATGTTGCTATGTTTTATTTTAGGTGCTAAATCAATTTTTACCTGCTTTCAAACCTATATTTTTCAGTTCTAAATTCGTAAACACAGGCTTTAATAAATGTCACAAAATGTTTGAATAACGTAAAACAATTATGTTATTCACATAATATTTTATAAATATTTTTTTAAATATTACCAACAGTTATCAGAACCATAATGTGATGTGGTGGTGAGAAGTGACGGTATAAGTCTGAAATCTAGAAAATTTCAAGTTCCTTCTACTTAAATCACCTCGTAATTTATGTTGGGGCAAAGCTCCTAAGTAAATTATACAGGTTCTGATTAGGTTAGAAAAAATACAAAATTATTATTGCGTTCAAAATTCGCACCGCCGAACTACGAAAGCGTCACGAACTATAGACGACATAAGTATGTTAACATGTCCAAATAAAAATAAAAAATAATTGTCTATGACAGTTTGTAATGGCTGCCTATATTTTATAACAATGGCGCCAAAATCAGTACACTTAACTTTTACTGCAGCTCTCTAAAACTAATAAATTCCAAATAAACAGTACCTAAAAGAAAATGTAATATCAATACGTAGTTATAGGGTATAATATTTGTATGTTAGAATCTCGGTACCTTGTTCATGTTTATAACGAAGACTACAGGATATTGTCTTCATTATCATTTCAATATTGTACTTTTAGTTACGTTTTAATCATAATGATTATTGAATATATTCATTTTTATTTTATATGTTTTGTTTTATTTTTTATTTATGTGTATGTGAGTTAAGTTTATGTTACTAATTGTTATTGCTTTAAGAGAAAGTCAAGCGACAACTATTGGCATTTTCACAGCTTTTTGTATTTAACTTTAACAGCACTTTTTAAAATCTTTTATTTTGCTTTCATACAATTCGGACACAAGTCAAAATTATAGATACTCTTTTATTGTGTCTCCAAATCACACGTCAAATCATAAGAATCGCTTGTTTCTCTGATTATCCCTGTGCCTAGGACTTCCGACATAGGTACCTACTCATTGTCAATGAGATCATGTTATACGATAAGGTAAGTTCAACATACAATTCAATGGTACCTATTGTCTATAGGTCTTTCAAATCATAATATTAAACGTACGACGCTACACGTCTTCACAAAGCACCTGTCCTTTGTCCATTCTAATGAATCATTGATACCGACTTCCAGACTGGCAAGATTCCCAACGTTCCCTGAACTTAGGTATCACGCGGCCGTCTCCAGGCTCCACTACTCTTGAAGACGTGCTGGACTCACTCTTGGGGTTGCCATCGCAGCCAGCGAGGATACCCACGCCTCAGCCCAGTCCTAGGAAGGGTTCAAGCCCCTATTATTTGATGGGCGGCAAGGTACATAAGTTTTTTTACTTATGACTTTTTTATACAATATTTACTTAATTGATACAATTTGTATCTCCATGCAGGTCTTTTAATTATTATCGCTAAAATGAAGTTGCAATCTATTCAATGCGAATTATTTGATAATTATCGTGGCCCATAAACAAATCATAAATTGAGTTCGATTCTGATGTAACAGGTGTTGATTTGGACAAAATTGAATCAACAGAAATATAATAAGTATCATCATTAACCGAAGAAAAAAAACTTCGGTATTTGGTCAATTAGGAATTCCGGCCATATTGGTATAACATCCCAAATTGGTCCTACCAGTCCTAAATAACCGTCCTCAGAGTCCCCGGTACGAACAACTGGCCAGTAGCGGGCACAGCAGCGCCTCCCCGGCGTCGCGCTTCCTCGGCACGCCCAGCGAGACCCACAGCTCAGTCACGGACAGTCCCGAACACGACCGACCAGGTAGGAACGATATGTAAGTCTGAGCCGTTCCAATTTTTCTATTACATTACCACACCTCCACAAAAGACTAGGTCCACATCTATCTTACACTAAGCACCAGTAATCAATTGTTTTTGTTTATTATTCATCTGCTACGCTGTCTGACGGACATATCAGGTATCCTGTCTAGTGTCTAGGCGTATTGTGTAAATGGTTCTCTTTTGATATTACCTTGTCGTTTATCGAGTAGGCAGCATGAAGTGTCCTCCGCGGCATGGTTGTATTTTGATTTTCCGGTGTTCCTAACAACGTTGGTTCTGAGTCTTACTAAATTTTTTAATGTTAATTCATTAGCTTAAGGTTCATCCAGTTAAATCAATACCAAACTAAGTTAATCGATGTTCTGTACTATTTCAGGCAAGGATACAGTTGATAATCTTGGCGCCATGCAAGAGTCGAGGAGGCCGCGTTCGGCGCAGGGCGAGCACTCCCGCCGGAGAAGTGAGCCCTTTGCCCAAACAAGCGTGTCCCTCGACCGTCGCACCAGCCTCGATGCCGCAGCCCTTCGCCCTTCCGATGCTCACTTAACTCATCATGATTCCCGAGCTTCCCTAGCTTCTCTTCAGACTGAAAACAGCACAGACGAGGCCTTCGTCAGGTGCAAATATCCAAAATGTCCCTCCCGAGCCCCATTACCCGATGCCAAACGACACTACAAGACTTGCCACAATTGCACCACAATGTATTGCTCAAAGGAATGCCGCAGGGCACACTGGGAGAAACACAGAAAAGTTTGTTTACACACGCGAGCGAGCACCCTGTGCAGACAGATCATATCAGCGGCCAAGGAAGACGCCGATGCTTTGCATCAAATTAGCACCATAGGTCATAGAGGATACCTGGCCCTCGGAAGAGGTGTTGTTAAAGTATTCTTTACAAGTCCCGAGTCGGCCGAAAAGTTTACCACGCACGGTTTTCAATATTTAAGTGAGCCGGAGTTTATGAAGTGGACGTCTCTTCAGCCGAATGAAATGGGTGTAGAATTATACACTGAGGTGGTTAAACTTTGTAAAGCTTACAATCCTGAGACGAGAGTAATTTTATATGTGGCTGTGTGTATTATCAGTGAAGTGCCGACAAAAGGTGCCGTGAAATGGGAAAGACAGATGGTGTCGAGATGCGCAAAACTACGTCTCAGTAAAACGGTAACCGCTGCAATTCAGGAACAGAATAGAAGACGGCATAGACGAGATAGCAAGTCTACACCAGAGGATAGAGAAACTCTTATTCTGACTTCGAAATTAAGCAACGCAGGTGAGAAGAATGCAGCTACAGCGCACAAGTTTAGACAAATATGTTTCCAAAACATATCAAAAGAGCTAGAAAGTAGAGGAGTGAATTTAAAAAAGCATTTCCCCGAAGTCTACTCGAGATTAGGAGCGTACGTGGATGGTACGAGCGATAGGTTCATTCCGATGACCATTTACCCCAAAGATGTGACGAGTGGGAAGTCTTTCATGTGCGTGATCATGCCGGACAATGAAGTGGAGAGCGGTACGCCGGTGGACGGCAAAGTAACGACCGTAGACGTAGGCGTAGACCGGTCCCGACACCAGCTGTCTACTCCCATGTGAGAGTATTATATAAAACGTAGGTCGTTAGGAAATGCCGCTAAAGATGGCAGTTAACACCTACCGATAATGGTAGTAGTGAAAAAGACATTGTGGTTATTGGTGATGGTGTATTTCCCAATACCAATAAAATTCTTCTTAAATATTATTTAAATTTTAATCTCCGAATATGAATCTCGTGTGTGAAATGAAAGTATAATGTTAACGTGCCCTTAAAATTGTATTATGATTATTTTAGATACCTATTAATAATGCTACCTTTAATATATGCTAAACGCGTCTTAAAACCGCGCAAGTCTTTGAGTGTATTTAAATTGTGAAATATATAAGATCTATGTTGAGAAATTTTGACATACTCTCACAATATTTAGGACGCGTGCAAAATTAACATCATATGGTATAATACAAGTTTTTTCTAACTTTGTACAAAAGATAAGAATTAATATTTATATTACCAGAATAAACTGCAAATTAAATTAAAAGAGGTTGTCATCAATATTTATTTCTATTAAAATATTTAAGAGCCCCGTAGAGTGTTTTAATAGATTTTTTGAACAAAGTTACCAAAAACGAGCCACGAAATAATATAGCATGCCCTGAGTAGTGCTTGTACCTAATATTATATATTTACCTCTTGTTACTTTCTCCGTTACTATGAATGTGCACTTACGTTAGATAAATATTAATTTAAGAGAATTATAAGACGTTGTGACGTGTGTTATAAAAGTACATTTTTTATTCTAAGGATTTAGAACTTGTTTCTGCAATTTGACAATAGTTTAAATTAAAAATGATATTTATTGCAAAGCCTTTATTGGCACAGAGGAATGTATTTAAGATTTTTTTAAAGAGATGGAGTACCTAGGTATGCTATAGTATTCAGAAAAGAAGTGATTTTTATACAAAACGTAAGCTTTTAAATGCATGCGAGCGATTAGTGAGAATTAAAAACAAAATAAAACAATTCTAGTGTTTTGTCTTTAGATAGATGATTCAATTAAGATTTTTTTAATGGAAATTTACACATTTAGGTACTTATTTGTAGTAAATGTTTTTGTGGATGAGTCAGGTTGTGTTTCTAACATAATGGCTCATTAAGAACTGATGTGGCGTAATGAGTACGGAGCCATCGGGGAAGAAAAAATACAGTCGTAACTTAAACACATGGCATGATGGGAAATAATCAGTATTCTAGTCATCAGTCCCTTTACATATCTTTAAGAGATACCTACCTAATCAGCTCCATATTTCGATGCTCAAACCACACGACATTGAAGGCACTGGCTCCGAGCTACGCCACATACATTTTAGAATTTTACTCATCGGCTGGAGCGGGAACGGACAGTATGGATATGCAAGTGTCAAATATTCCTAAACCTTTACATTCCATTCAACCATTTAAAAAGGCACAAAATATTAAATAGTTTTGTAATTAACGTGAGGTGCCAACATAAAAATGAGAGGTTATGCTTGAATGATTAAAAATAACATAAGCATGTGCTCTACAGACTCTTCCAGGAAATTCTACCAAATTTACTGTACCTAAACAAAATAATCGTGTTTTGTACGAAAGTGTTAATTTTAAAAAGGAAAGAACGCGGGAAATTGTATTAATATGATTGGCAACCCAAGTGGTGGGTCGCCATTTTGGTTTGGCATCCAGTAAGTTCAAAATTAGTCATGTGTGGAACGATGTGTTGACAGAGAAAAGTAGGTTCCTATCCACGATAGGTATCCACCTTACCTGACAGTTTACTTGGGTATTGTGGATAGCTATGTCCATACACAAACTGGACATTATTGGATAAGTAGCTGCTTTAATTACTTGCAACGCGAGGTAAGACTCCCGGGAGTCTCGCAACACTCTACGCTTGATAAGTTAAACTTTCGTACAAACACCTTGACTTTCCCTCAGCAGCGGCGCTGGCAACAATTCTTCCAAAAAAATGGCATTCTATGTGGTGACTAAGCTGTAATGTGTAATTATTTATATCGTTGTTATATATAACTTAAAAGACAAGATAAATATGTTTAATGTTCAGGGTTCTGTTTCATTTTGAACTCATTGTAACGGCTTGTTGGATCGAAGAATGTTTGTAAAACACTGGATGTTTATGGTTTATGTAGCTAACCTAATCTAACTCTCAATAAGTTGGTGACAAGGGGTTGTAAAGTTCTTTGAGCGCAAAATAGAAGTAGCCCTTAGTAATAGAAACCTTTAATGTTGTGTTGTCTGCATCTAAACCGAAACTGTCGATATATAAATGCCTCATCCTTTTATATTTAGTTCTACGTATTTCTCGCAGTCGACAAAAATCGATTTATCTAGTAGATAAATGTTCAAAATACATTCATTCCTTCAAAAATCGGGCATTATAAATATTTTTTTATATTATTAACATCATTGCGCCAATGTGTTGGAAAAAAAACATATTTTATTATACAAAAAGAAATTGGCCCATGATGATACGAGTAAAAATTATTGTCTTGACCTGTGTATGTAAACTAACGCTCATTAAAGTTTTTCTATATAATTCTATAATAAATTATAATTTAGACATTTTTAAAACTAATCTACTATACTACCTACTTGTAAACGCCTATAAAGATTTTCATACATTATTATATTCATAATGTTGCCATATCAACTGTTTTTCATAGTCTGGAATCCAGATTTTTTATCTAGTTGTCCCTTATGTATTTCAAATAAACGGCCCAGCTACTAATTTTGTTTCATTTCTTGCCTTTCCCAACTAAACGGATGAAAGTGAACTAACTGCCAGAATCAAGAGCCCAATAATGGTTATGCAGCGTCAGCACTTATGGTCTTGGTCAGCACTCTGCAGCGACATGAAGAATTCTATCTTCAAACACGAACGCAACACGCAATGTACAAACATCAGTTAACTAAGAAAGTTACTGTAAGAAATTGTGTTGTAGCAGATAATTTACTTACGTGGGATCGGTGAGGAACCGAAGACTTATCAACCGGAGCTTTTTTTTCTCCGAAATAATCTGTGTAAAAAATTAAATAACCGGGGCGGCGGCGGCGGGAACTGTTTTATATTTGGCGCTAAAATTAAAAATCTTTGATTTGGCGCCACATTGGTCGCTGAAGTTAAAAAATACGCGTGTTATTCTCGACAGTATAAGGAATAATTTATAAATGCGCTATACAAAACTTTATTATTTGTGGAGCAACCTAGCGGTGGTAAAAAAGAATACGAAATGTTTCAATAAGTATATAAATATGCCTTTAAAATAAGACTGCAAAATAAAAATAACACCAACATTTTTTAAGATTAACGTGTTATCGAGAATATCAGTATTTATACTGGTAAAATACTTTTTCTCTGATACATTTCTGAACGAAATCAAGTTTTTGACCTTTGACCGAGTGACATTATTATGACATTTGATCAATTGAATTCGTGCGAAATACGGAGACGGACGTTAATAGGTCGTGCTGTAATATCGAAGCGCATTCTAGTGAATTTTAGTGTTTACTTTTCTTTAAATTAATGTTAAGCATGGTGCCGTCGACTGTGGTGTACGTTGCGGCGGTGCCAATCTCAGTAATCGTTGCCCTAGGTTTGCTTCGTAAGTGGAGGTCTAGGAAATGGGGTACCTGTGTGAGCAATACGTGTTTGAGAGGCAAAACCTTCCTCATCACCGGAGCAAATAGTGGCATTGGGTATGAAACCGCCAAGACTATTGCTAGGAGGAAGGGACGGGTGATATTCGCATGCAGGGACATTGGTAAGGCCAAGGAGGCCATCGCTCACATTCGCAAGGAACAGCCCAATGGGGGCGAGATGGTGAGTGAAAACGAGTAAAATGAAAAACGTTTTGTTTATTCAATACTTTGTATTTTCACTGTGTTACCTTCCATTGTAAAATCATTCTATTAATATTATTTGACATCATTCTAAAATAAGGGTTACTATTTTCTGCTTTGACACTATTATGCGCGTGTGTACAACACTTTCTCCCGTACGAAAATAACAATGTCAATATTACTTATGAGTTCATGACATTTGGCAACTAGAAGTGCATGAGCACCTGTTTTCTACCTCAATGCTGTTGTTGCATATTCCTAACACTGATGATTTTGGCTTGAAGAATAAAATTTGTGTGTGCGAGTTTAGATAAAATAGTCTTTAACACGTTAAGCGCCACATGTATAAGTCAATATACACCCTAGTGCAACTCTCACAGGCCGGTGTATATCTAGTTATACACCTCGAGTACTCCACTTCAGAGGCCAGTGTATTGGTGAATATACACCGCACTGAACATTTTCTTTAGCGATTTTGTTGCTAAAGAAAATGTTCAGGGTGTATATTGACTTATACACATGGCGCTTAACGTGTTAATTATTTAGACAAAGACTGTCATACTTTTTTTTTTAATCAGTAGACTCGTATTTTGTCTTCAATTTCATATTTTTTTAAGTACACTGTATGTATAAGCTAGTTGTAAGTTCCCCAAATAACATACTTTTATGGAACACTCATTCTTAAGATAAGAGATTATGTGGGTGTACTATAGTTACATCTTTGCATTACAGGCTTGATATTATTTTATGTTAAAAGAGATTTCTTGTAAAAAGAGTAACTGTGGAGTTTCTTGCCGGCTCTTCTCCATAGGAAACAACAAATGGGAACCATGCACCTAGTCTCTGACATTTTCTTAGTGCCCTTGTAGGTTTATGTGAAATGAAATATTTTGAATTTTATTGGATTTAAAAAAATCAAGTCATTGGATTTGGTATAATTCTTTTTAATTCTTAATTAATATTGCTTGGATGTTAAATTAACTAAAACAAAATGACACAAATTCTTATCAACAGAGAAAATGTATTTATTGTTGGCAAATCAACAGGTTATCAACATTTTGTTATGTAAATACCTACAATGGGTTATCTTGTGAACAATAATTAATAAGATGAAATTGTAACAGTCACAATTTTAATGAGATGTGGCTTATTTGAATCATATTATTATGCTAGAGAGCTGCAGATTTATAAGTGTGTCTGTGCTAGTTTGAGTTTTTATCTCAATTTGAATCTACCTCTTTATTATACATAATTGTACATACATTACAGACATAAATATAGAAATTTTACAAAGGGTGGTCTTATCGCTCAGAGCGATCTTTTAAAGACAACAACAACTTTGGATGGATTAAAAAGGGGAAGGAGATACAAATACTGTAGGTAGTCTAAAGATAAATAATACTTAATTTTTTCATACATTGAACAATGTAACATTATTTCAGGACTTATGAAAAATACCTTATAACAAAAGAAAACCTAAAATAAAGACTATTGACCCCAAATTGTAAAAAAACAATATGGTAATTTAAAAAAAATCGAAGGTCACTGGCTCCAGGAGTTAGGAAAAGCAACTCTATTTTACCTGTTATGCTATGTCCAAAAAGATCAGTTTTGCAAATAACAACATCACACCTGTATTGTCAAAGGGTTAAGCAGGGTTGTATTTAGTACATCTACAATTCACCAGTTAAGTTTGAGTCCCATGTATCAGGGGGTGAGGCTATTGCCATCAACCTGGCACAATTCCAGACTCCGACCTGCTGAGAAGTTCCAGATGGAGTAAACCAATAAAACTTTGCCCAACCTTTGGGAATCGAGACCAGGACAAGCATTAGTTATTTTTTTTATGTTATATCAAATATTGTGTTATTTCAGATCCCCATGCAGCTAGACCTAGCATCATTCGAATCAATAGAAAACTTTGTAGAAGTAGTAAAAGCAGGCTTCAACAAGATTGATGTACTCATCAACAATGCAGGCGTTGTTGTACCGTTGAACCAAGACCTTAAAACAAAGGAAGGCTTTGAAATACACTTTGGTGTTAACCATTTGGGTCATTTCCACCTCACAAACTTACTGTTGGATCTCTTGAAGAGGGCTACACCAAGCAGGTATGTTGAAAACTCATTAATGTGTGTTTGGCTGTTCATTAACACTTTTGTCTTTGCATTTTACCTTAGAATCTATGTTTGGTAAAATAATTATGGTAGTAGTGAGATAGCACCTCTATTGGAAATTTGGAACCAGTATTGAATGAGTACACAGAAACGAAAACAGTTCTGGGGGTCTACTCCGAAGTAGTATCGGCCAAATGTTCGGCCGTTTCCTGCTACGAAGTTACTATTTGGTTCGGTCGTTTCCGATCCTACACTCCTACACTCTTTCGAATATTGACTATGGTCCCGACCCAACTGAGCCGATCCGAACTATTTTCGCATTTTTCAATAATATTCGGTTCGGCCATGTGTCGGTCAGATCCGAACATTCGCATTTTGCACTTGGGAGTAGGCCCCCAGGAGGAAGTTGGATACAGAGCAAAAGCATACCTACTCAGACAGTCAGACCGCATAAAAGCTCATACTAAGGGACTGTTCATTTATTACGTAAGACGATTTGAGTGGGGAGGGGGGAGGAACAAGTTTTATTTTTTCTTATGGTGGGAGGCGTCTAGTAAAGTAACCAAAAATTATAACTTATTTTTTTTTGCTAACTTTTCTTTGCAGTTTATGTAGATAGATATACTGATAAAGGTAACATTGAAAGGGGGGGGGGGGGAATGGGTTTTTTTTAAATAAAGTTGATACTCGTATTTATATAACTTTAAATAACATCAATTGGAAATATACATTTGAATAGACTTAGCTAATTTAGCCTTCGAATTCCTAACTAATCTATTGATAGTTTGTAATGAGGCTTGCCACTTGACAGTTTGATACTTATTCAGAATAGAGAATTAATTAGATCGAGAGAACTATAAAATAAATCGTTAGAACTATTTGATAATAACAATACATCCATTAAAGTGTTATAACTAATTATAATTATGATTGTTTACACATGTTGCGATATTTTTGTTGGTTATTACAAATCTTTATCATTAAATATTAGGTAGGTGGATTGTATTTACAAAAACGACCTTTAACACATTTTCTATAGCATACATTCAAGTAAGATCAACAATAATCAGCAAGGTAATCGCGTAACACACAATGCCATACAATTCAACAATTTATTGCGTTATTTACTTTGATAAGCATACAAATTTTTCAAACATACGCAGCAATGGATTATGAGTTTCCTTTAAAATCCTTCGGATCGTGAATGTGATAGAAAGTGTGTTAGGTACGCAATTGGGGTGCTAATCAATTAGTGCTCAGTACACACGAGCGGCACGTTGTCGACGGCTGCACTTGCCTTGCCGTTGACGCGTGCCGCTCGCGTATTGGGGCACTTAATTTGTACAGACGCCAGCACATCAAGCTACTACAATCTGTCAAATTTCTTTTATAGATTTTCAACTTTATCGCTAAAGTATTAAGGTTCAAGGTTGATTGGGAAAATTTGTCAGTTTCGGGTAGCTTGACCTGCTGGCGTCTGTACAACCGGTTTCCGATGTATGTTTCGCCACAGCTCTAAAATAACCATTTAACATGTGTCAAATCCATCTTGATGAAATGAACCGAGTTTACCCAATGGAAGCCCACAAATTATCCTCAAAACCTTCTTGTTAATAATAAATAAACATACTCATACTCGTAAGTGCTATAACTAGGCCAGGTGGCCCTCCTGATATAAACAACGGCCACAACAGATACAGTTGTTTAACGTCTTTTAACGCTTCTATACACTGTGTTCTTCACGTTATCCATAAACTTTGGTAAACGCTACTATAGTTTTTACAAATTGAATCTAACAAAGGAAGTAGTACTTAAAAAGGCTTCGTTACAAAGATATTTGTAATTTCATTTATTGAACTATGCAGTAAGTCTTAATGTGGCCTATGTTGCCGCTTAGTGCAATTAAAATGATAAATCTATCAAATGCTTCGGATAAAGAGGCATGCATATCGGGTGATTTACGTCAATGTATTTAGTTTGTATGAAAATTAACAAAAAATAAGAATTAATTAATGTGTCCATGATGAAAAATGCTTATTTCCATGGTATGAACATCTGGTCGAAATATATGAATATCGTCCGGAACACGGGTGTATACCTATTCTATACTCTCAGAGTACATAAATAGCATGTATACGATACTGTATAACGTAACCTTTGGTCAAGTGGATGAACGGAAATATCGAAAGATAAAAAAAAATCGATACATTTATCTTGTCAGCCTCGCGGGTGTGGAAAACGTAGCTGTAGATATCGGATCATAGGCATAAACATATACCCCTGTATTCATAAACGTTGCTTAAAGTTAAGTAGTGATTAGCGACTGTTTAACCATACATTTTTTACGTTTAGACGTCACTTTACTTTAATCATCGTTAGTAAATAAACCACACTCTGTACAATGTAGGCATGGGCGATGCAAGGGTGGGCAATGCACATTCTAGAATCTTCATTACCCACCCTAGATAAATCGACAGTATTGGAGAGTTACTAGCTCCTCCTTACATAGTCGCTTGGTTTTTAAGTTTCGTAAGCCCTGGCTTGAGGCCTTAATTTATTGAGGCATCCATAGGCAAACCCAGTTAAGCAGACGACAACCTCATAGGTTGAAATACGACAAACCATTCCCAAAAAAAAAAAAAGTCAAAGACATAGTCTTAAGGCACGGCGTGCAATAATGGACTAAGTACATAATAATTGCACTGTCCTTTAGGTGAACCGTTTTTTGTCAGCTGTCTTAGAACGAACTATTCCAGATTGCCTACGTAAAAGTGAACTTTAATAAATAAATATATAAACTGCCTTATCTTATTTATCGCTTCTTACAGACATAATACCGTACATGTATTAATCAATGTATTGTGTGTTGCTTTTCAAAATCACTAGTTCCATCTGTCAAAAAATGGTTTACCTAAATGGACTGGGTATACGTCATTATTATATATTTCGTATAATTATATAATAATATATTTCGCCTTACACAGTAATAATAATAATGTTCCTAACGTTCTGTATGATAATCCACCTCCATATGGCAACGCAATTGACATATAAACGATTTATTTACAACGTCAAACAGAATAACAATACATATAGGTACTGTTCCATATTTATTACAGAATAGTAGTTGTGTCATCAACGTTGCACGAGCGTGGGAATATCGACTTTGACGACCTGAACTTAAAGCAGCAAGTTGAACTGGCGAAGAAAAAGGGCTCCCCCCGTCATAACCCGGGGTACTGCAACTCGAAGCTGATGAATGCGTACTTCGCGAAGGCGCTGGCTGCTAATTTGAGGAACACTGGCATAGATGTCAACATGGTCTGTCCTGGATTCTGTGCTACTAATCTGTTTAGGTAAGTTTTGAAAGTAAATTGTGGTAAAGTAATTCTTCCATATCCATACTTCCTATCCTGCTAATATTATAAACGCGACAGTTTGTGAGGATGGACGGATGGATGTTTGTTACTCTTTCACGCAAAAACTACTGAACGGATTATTATGAAACTTTACATCAGAATAACATATACGATACTTTTTATCCCGATATTTCCGCGGGATCGATACTTTTGCGGGTGAAACCGCGGGCCGCAGCTAGTACTTAATAGGAACAAACATTATTCCAAACTGGCGAAATGTTGGTGCACTAAGACTAAGTATAGGTACACCGCTGTCTAACCCTTCTAGGTTACAGGCGTGATGTTATCATCATCGTCATTCTCTGACCATTATCCCAACCATTTTTTTCCGAAACCATAAAAAGGAACGAGTTATTTTTGGGCGAAATGCGCTTTGGCACATTATCTACGTGCAGTTAGCACATGCTTTCAACTTTCAAGCTCTATTTTGAAAATCATCATGATTCTTCTGCCCATATCCCAATTTATTTAGGGTCTGCGCAACGTCTTTTTCTGCCATACTTCTCTTGGCTTGTGGCTAAGTAATAACAGCCGCACGGGTCGATCGATCAGGTTAAGCTACGCATGCCGTGGATGGGTGACCATCTTCACATACCAAGACCCCTCCGTGCCGCGGAAATCACGTTAAGCCGTTGGTCCCGGCTGTCATTCGTGGATCTTTGACAGTAGTTACGGGTCGTCAGTAGCCCGAAAGTCTGACAACCAATTTTACCTAGGGGTATCGTATTACCCAGTAACTGGGTTGTGGAGGACCGATAGGCAGTCGCTCCATATAAAATACTGGTATTCAGCTACATCCGGTTAGACTGGAAGCCGACCCCAACAGAGTTGGGAAAAGGCTAGGCAGATGATGACTTCTCTTTTAGTCGTCATCTCGGTAGTCACCCGTCCCCTTCCAGACATACCACAGTTATGTTGTGTATTTTTTTATTTTTATTATTCAGCAGATATTTTTTTAATAAAGTCTTTTATATTTCAGGTATTCAATAAAATGGTACCACTACATAATAATGGCCCCTATATTTCTTACCATCATGAAGAGTGCCAAACAAGTAAGTACTTACCTACTCGTATTATTATTATTTCAACTTTAGATTTAAGGCAATGGCGCCGATTCCCTTGTTCATAAACTAAACTAAATTTAAGTTCAGAAGCATCATTCTCTTTCTATTTCGTTAACAAAAGGACAGAAGATAAAAGTTTAGTCCTGTCTAATTAGTCAGCGCCTGACGTAAATTGACGTATTTTTAGTAGCTATGTTTTTAATAACGTCTAAACTGTCTATGGAGTATCTTAATTTGACAGGACTAAACTAATATTTATCTTCTGTCCTTTCATTAATGAAATAGAAAGAAAAATATGCATATATAAAGAAAAATATATAATGGGGGCCTACTCCGAAGTGCAAAGTGCGAATGTTCGGATCGGACCAACACGTCATGGCCGAACCGAATAATAATGAAAAATGCGAAAAAAGTTCGGATCGGCTTAGTTGGGTCGGGACCATAGTCAATATTCGAAAGAGTGTAGGATCGGAACCGACCGAACCAAATAGTAACTTCGTAGCAGGAAACGGCCGAACATTCGGCCGATACTACTTTGGAGTAGACCCCCTTGAACTTAAATTTAGTTTAGTTTGTGAACAAGCGAATCGGCGCCGTTGACTGCCACCGCGGTCATCGGTAACCGCCAACAATAGATTTTCTATTGTGTCTGTTGTCTGGCAGTCAACGTGTTAATAATGTTCCCACAATATCTTGGAATATTAATTATTATTTTAGTAAAAAAAAAACCGGCCAACTGCGAGTCGGACTCGTACACGAAGGGTTCCGTACTATATCTATAAAAATCACGTCTGTTGTATGAGTCCCCTTAAATATTTATTTTATTTTAATTTTATGATTGATTAATTATTATTAAAGTAAAAATACAACTAAGTATTTTGTGAATATTTCAAGTCCCTACCTGTTGCCATTATTGATATCGAGCAAAGACGTATTAAAAAAAAACTACTTACTAGATCTCGTTCAAACCAATTTTCGGTGGAATTTTACATGGTAACGTACATCATATTTTTTTTTTTAGTTTTATTATCCTCTTAGTTTAGAAGTTACAGGGTACACACATTTTACCACTTTGGAAGTGTCTCTCGCGCAAACTATTCAGTTTAGGAAAAAAATATATTAGAAACCTCGATATCATTTTTGAAGACCTATCCATAGATACCCCACAAAAAAATGAAGGTTTGATGAACAAAAAAAAATTTGAGTTTTAGTTAAGTATGGGAACCCCCAAAATGTATTGTTTTTTTTTTCTATTTTTGTGTGAAAATCTTAATGCGGTTCATAGAATACATCTACTTACCAAATTTCAACAGTAGTTCTTCAGTAGTAGTAGTAGTAGTAGTTCAGTAGTTCGTTCTTATAGTTTCGGAAAAAAGTGGCTGTGACATACGGACGGACAGACAGACAGACAGACATGACGAATCCATAAGGGTTCCGTTTTTTGCCATTTGGCTACGGAACCCTAAAAAACCGAAAGAACAAGTTCTGAAGATTTAGTTTTTCTTATCTTAGGTTGAAAAAATACATTTTCTGAACATTTACATGCAAGCGAGTAAAAATAAAACCTTATCTTTTCTGATATGAGAACAATAAGATATGATTAGTTTTTGTCTCTTTCTGAGTCTCATCTTGCGCTTAATGTTTAACGTCTAAATAAAGATGCTGACGCAAACCAGCCATCTAGTTTTAAAATATTGACCAACAAAATTATGACGTGTAAAAGTATCTTAAAAGATCTACTGACAGTAATAAACATTTATTTTCAACAGACTAATAAATAGATCTTATACGCGCTGTTGGATTGTCAACTTTCGGCGCTGAGCCGAGCGTTTAAAATCCAACAGCGTGCATTCAAGTAGTTGTCGCCTAGTGTTAGTGAAAAGGCGAATTATTATTATTAATCATTTTATTTCAGAATAATTTACATCCAATAAATTGTTACTTTAGATGCAATATTCAAATCCTGGCAAAACAAATCCAACACTACAAAAAACATGGAAAAACAAAAACAACTATTAATGCTCAAATTATTATTATTCATTTTATTCATCAAGTAACAAGGACTCATTAATACATAGAAATTAAAATATAGCACAAATCTTACACTAGAACATACTGAATACATTATACATTACATTACACACAAAACACAAAAACAATAACCACACAAAACATTTTCACACTGACAGCCGAAATATCTCTTCTAGGGCTCGGAGACAGTAGTCTTCTGCGCAACAGACCACAGCATCGAAGGCAAAACCGGCAAGTTCTACCGGGACTGTGAGGAGTACGCTTCAAAGTACGACTTCGACAAGGACGTGGAAGACAAACTCTGGAACGTCAGCGAAGAACTGGTCAAGGCTAGGAAACCGCTATGAATGAGGGGTGTGGAATAGGAATAGTTATTAAGGTAGTGTCATTACCGCGCAGTCGCGGACTGAAAATGTTTACCACCTTTACACAAACGATCGTAAAGAAACGTTGGTAAAAAATCGGTTACCGAAAAAAGTTCTTCTGTATTCTTCGATCAATAATCGTACTAGATTAAGGATCAGGAACAAAAATCAGTCGCTCAAGTGGCCACGTTTGCAACATCTACATTTCTTAGAAAAAAGTTTAATAATATTAACAACTTCAGTTTATTAAAAACCTTAATGCTTAAACATAAAGTTTAATTACCATTGCAAAATATATTTAAAATGGCACTTGAAAATAAAATCATTCTATTTTTTAATTTTCAGTCATTTATTCTAAAATGAACCTTAAAGTCTAAGTAATAAGGTAAAAAACATACTAATTTGAAATATTGTGGTCTTATTTTTCGGGCCGTTTTTGTAGCGCTTATCGGGAATCTAGTACTATCATTGATCGAAGTCTGTATTCTTGTTAAGCTCTAAAATTGCCTGCACAATGAAGCATGCAAGCAAGTCAATTTCATTCTCATAAAAAGTTGCCTGCAAAGAGTTTAATAAAACAAATGCATCGAAACTGAAATCTGATAAACATTTTTAGTACGCGACTGTGCACGGTTGACTTAGGGCTGACTTTTCCAACGCCAGATATTTTTATCCGAGGAATAATTTTGAATTTTCGACAGACATCAATTTTATCCACGAATAAAAATTATCTGTTATTAGCCCTTAGATGTTATGTTTTGATCCATATCTGCGTTTTGTGTGTGTTGAACGAAGTTTTTATATACTTAAGTAAAAAGGGTATATCTAAAAACATCTTGAAGAAACAGCGATTTATGCCTATGAAATTGGTATGTGTAGTTTACACATACCAATTTCATAGGCATAAATCGCTTGATAAATCTTTTACATTTCAACCCTTCCGTGCTTTGCACAGCTGCAATGACGACATGTTATAATATCGAGAATTCTGTGTTATCTCTTAAGTTTCTACTATGCTGCTATCTCTATCTTTAAGTTTTAAATATAAGTCTGCACAGAAATCATGCTCGAAGATTGATACCACGATATGAAGATACAGAAAGGTGTATAGAGGTATGAGGAGCAGGGTTTAAAGTTCACTCATTCTCTATAGAAAAGGGAGGATCCTTCTACCAGACGGGTGTTGTGTCTGGCGGGCAACTGCCCGCCATCAATCATGTCAGGCTGTTGTATATATGCTAATTGCGCGGTAAACTTTGCTTGCGCGATGCAGGATTTTGCGTGACTTCAGTATGACGCGTAGTTCGCATGTGGCATTGTAGATTCCGCTACAGGTGCGACTACTAAATATCAAGCCAAGTGATCAGAAAATATTGTAAAAGTCATTCAATGAATACAATGAATCTTTACTATTATGTGCCATAAAGTGTTTATTTATTATATTAGTTATACTGATCGTGGAATTCGTGGAAGACAATTGTGGTCACATCACAAATATACGCACGCACACGAATAAGGGTCGAGCTTAGTAGCTGCTTCGTCCATTTTAGTTTGTTTTGTCTGTACAGCCGAAATATGACTGTAATTTACGTAGTTTAAAATTATCTATGTTAAAAATGAAAACGATTCAGGAAACTATTCTGAACAATACTTTCATCTAGTGCATTCATTCAGTTACACATTGTAGATGCAACACACGTAAAACGCAGATATGGATTTCGCCAAAGCTATATTTCTGTTGTTATACTAATTAAGAGTTCAAATATACTTACGTACACTTCCACAAACTATGGGTACTTAAATTCAACTTTTGAGTTACTTAAAATAATTTAGATATAGTTTGCCATATTTCATTTAGTTTGAAAATGGCTGTGGTTGTGTTCAATTTTTTGTTAGGTTGTTGGTACTGTAAAGCATAATTCCTAGTAATGTATAATCTCAAGATACTCGGATACTATCGTTGTTAAAACAATGAGTTTTACTTTTCTTCGTAGGTTAGTTGTTTAGAAAATGTGGATATATCTGTAAAATATTTATTACAATTTTTTAAATGGGTATTTGTTTGTTTTATTGTCATACGCGTATTTATCTTTCTATTATTATTACTGTTTAGAATCTAGTCTGTTTCATTCGGGACGGATACTGAATTTTGCAAAATGCTTATTCTTCACTCCAGGCGGTGGACCACTTCAATCTTATTACTAAGGGCAAATTTCACCAAACTTTTATACCTACCTAATAGTCTTATTCTGAGATTTTTTTTTAAATTTTTTGACAGTTTTTCCATACTCGAACTGTCAGACGTCAAATTTATTCCAAGGATAGAAGATGTCTGGCTTTGGTAAAATCAGCCCTAAGGGTATGAGGGTGAGTGGTCAACACTCCCTTCCGCTCCACCCAGAGCGGGTCATTTGATGATTTCCCAACCGCAAAAAAAAAAGGGTATAAGGGTGAGTGGGCAACCGTAAATGTCCGCGGTTGTTACATACAACGTGCAACCGGCGCGCCTTAGCCTCGCTTGCTACACAAGAGCAGACCATGAAAACAAGTGAATAAAACACATGAAGTTTTTCAAACCCTTTATTAGGTACCACAACTGTAAAATATCAAGCTTTTAATCAGTTTTTACATTTTGTGAGTAAATCTCAATGACGAAGGAGCAGGTCACCTCAATTCTACGTGCATTATTTTTAAATTATACAAATATGGCTCCTTATCCAATAGTTTGCTTGGGTTGACCGGATGGTTCACATTAGTGCAACAGCTCATCTTTTCTGTAAAAATCTCACCATGAAATCCTAGGTGAAGTGAGCTGTCAAGTGAGTCTCTAGCATTAGATAGAATGACAACTCATCTAAAACTCACTTCACTAAGTTTTCACAGTAAGATTTTTAGAATACACCAGCCGGTGCAGTACGACCAGCCAGCAACGAAAGTTGGTTAACACTTACTTTTACATAACAGCTAGAATGAGATAAACAATGAGGCTGTGTTTTCGAACTTTGTGTTCGTATGTCAGCGACTTTCTTAAAAACTACTGAACCAGCTATCATTTTCACTAACCTAATCGACATACTTTCAGGAGCCTTTTAAAAGGTAATACACTGGTTTATTAATGTAATTATTGTAATAATGGTTTCCAAACTGAAGTATTGACCGACATTCATTGCATAATGCTCGCCATTCTCTCGTTGGGACTGGCAATTGCATAAGCATAAACAGCCTGTGACACGGGCCTCCTCCTTTCGAGAGGGGGTGAGCTGTAATCCACCACGCGGGCCCAGTGCGGGTTGGTAGATGTAACATGTCTTCGAATTTTTGGTTCTAGGACATGCCGGTTTTCTCACAATTGACAATATGTCAAACATTTGCTATTGGTTCAGGAGCCATAAAGTGATCTAGCGGTACATAAATTATTACATCAATAACACTCATTGAGGTAGACTTTCGAGACGGTAAAATATTGACCAGGAGTTACTTATTGCGCCAATAATCTACCATTACTTAACGTACCTAGTTTACATAAAAATAGAACTATTTATCAATACAAGAAGTGCAACGTTTTTTAATGAGTCCAGCTGCTCTTCTTTACAATTTATTTACTAGCTTGCATCAATCATCATCTAGCTTTTTATCGATTCTACAAAAGGAATCGGTAAATATTATGACAAATTTCAGTGAAAATAAAATTTAGCCGCATCCGGTTAGACTAAAAGCCGAATTCCGGCCATTGCAGCCACTCTCTAACGGAAACTAGCCTAGACCATCTACGCGGGAGATATTATAGTGCGCAGACACAGGAGCACTTACTCTCATAGTCCGATGGGACGGCAATCCGACACAACCGGAGATATCAGGCGCAGTTTCCGAGGCACGGGGCATCACAACACTTCGAAAGTCCGGGCTGTTACTGAGAACTTCGTAATGGAAACACCCAATAACACTTTGCCCAACCTGGGAATCGAACCCAGGACCCCACTGTCAGCAGTCACGCTTGCGACCATTAGACCAACGGGGCAATTTGGAAGCTGACAATAGGGAGAAGGCAGCTGATGATGATGAATAGAAATGATTCAAATGATTTTGCTTACCTACAATATTTTTTGCAAAAATAAATAAATCGTAACGAAGAACACTACAAATACATCTTAATATGAATCATGATATTCTTCTGTTCAAGACATAGTTTGTAAAAACAATAATTTACATATAACTTCACTGCTTAACAATATGGTAACCCGAAGCTAGGCACTTAGTGAGAATCAGCATTACAACTAAATAATTTGGTATAATGGCGCCGATTCCCTTGTTCACAAACTAAACTAAATTTAAGTTCAGTGCATCTTTTTCTTTCTGTCCTGTCCAATTAAGATACGTACTCCATAGACAAGTTAAGACGTGATTAAAACATTGGCTACTATAAATACGTCAACTTACGTCAGGCGCTGACTAATTTGACAGGACTAAACTAATATTTATCTTCTGTCCTTTTCTTAATGAAATAGAAAGAAAAAGATGCAATGAACTTAAATTTAGTTTAGTTTGTGAACAAGGGAATCGGCACCAACCAATGTAAAACTATTTAATTTCTAATATAAATAGTTAAATACAATTCATACTAGAATGGAGACGTCACTGCTTATATTTGATATTTTTAGTATATTTTACAACATCATAGCATAATCAGCCAGTGTCCACTGCAGGGACACCGGTCTCCTTTTTTATGAGAGGGAGTGGGCCATAATCCACCACGCAAACCCAGTGCGGGTTGGTGGATGTCACATGTCTTCGAATTTTTGGTTCTATAACATGCCGGTTTCCTCACGATGTTTTCCTTCACCGTTTTGAGAGCAGTGGTGATGAAATTAACCTTTGAAATATACAAAGTAAAGTGCCTGCCTGGGTTCGAATTCACGACCTACAAGGCGCAAATTGGGGCCGATATCACTGGACCACCACTGCTCTGCAACATCATAGCGACATTAATATTTAATACAACAAAAATCTAATAGGTACACATTGCATCTGAGTTACATAGACCTTAAGGTCCAAATATCTTCGAGTAAATCTATGAGGGAGATTAGCTATGAGTCAAAAATTCACGCTTTTTCACGATAACACCTTTATAAAAATATATAAATACACTTCTACATAAAATTTCACAACAATAGTTACTATGCATTATGATGCGAACAATAGATAAAATGTTGCAAAAATAAACTGCTGTTTGAGGGTCTTTGAAATGACTGGATATGCATGGAATGTGCCCTAAGTTATTTGTTTACATATATTATTTAATATTTTTTTCATTAAGGCAATCTACATGATAAATGAGAAAATAGATACAACCTGTCTATAGAAATAATGTTTCTATAATATCAAGTTTTGAGTATATACAAGATTTATCTGATCATATTATTTTTTTTAAGTTAGAACAATGTGCACTAAATATCGTCGTTTCAGATCGAAAACTTACTAAGTCGCATTTTAGCCATTTTGGCATACACGAAAAAGATAAAATATCTAAATATCATACATATACCTACTCCTGGGCCTGCAGCGTTGCCATTTGCAGCTGGCAGGCCATGCAGGCAGGAGGAAATGGCGGGTCGAACTAGTCTTTTTTCATAATTATTAGCCACAAATAGCAATAGAAAGGAGGAGGGAGAAACAAACGGCTGATAACAATAGTCAGACATAATTACCTATCTGATATTCCTAATTTCAAATACTTTTTAAGTAGTAGCGAAAGGTTATTTTAGTAAAAATCTTGGCCATATTGTGACTTAGTGAGTTCTCTCTGTACATTTAAAAATTTTACTACTCCTGTAGGTTTTGATTACATAGATAGGCACTCTAAAACTCTTTTATGGTTGAGCAAGCAAATAAAACACGAGTACATATAGCATATTTTATCAAACAATAAATATTTATATCACACAACACTAAAAAGGACGGCAACTACTTCTGTTAGTTTTTTTAAACGAATTTAAAAAAATCTATCAATCATTTAATAATATATTGAATAAACTGGAAAGCTAACGAAATTTTATAATTCACACAACAATACATACTTGATACATCCGATATTAAACCCTATGTACTTACAAAAGTTTAGGCCGAGTTTTTAATAAATCTAGTTATACAAGCTTCAGAGTTAAGTTACTAAATTATAGTATTTCAATTTATAAGGTTACATAAAACTCATTCTATAGATCTTTGGTTTACCACAATGGAAAAAAATAAACATACAAACAACCCGTCTGATTTATTATGCAAATATAATATTAAATATCCTTGTAAAGGGTTAAATGAGAATAAATTAAAATGTAAATTAAACTCAATCACGTTAATGTAAAAAATGTGTCAAAAAACAATAAGAAAATTGACAATCGCTATCTCACAAAGTGTAGTATTAATATTGTGACTTAAACATATAGGAATGTTCAGCTTTCAATATTATATGTTTAAGAATAAGTCCCACAACCAAATTGCACATTATTGGAACATTTACAATGCATCTGTATATTTTACGTATACTGTTCGTATAGTATATTTAAATGATTAATCATTTTTATTTATTTCTCAAAATCTGAGGCTGGCGAACCTTAATACAGGTTACCGTGTAACCTAGCTAGGACGCCAGATTCAATTCGTTTGTAACTCTTTATGATTTTTCCTTAAATTGTAAAATTATATTTATATTAACAGACTGTATGAACCACACTTTTTTTGAGAAATAAATAAATTATTATAATATTTAAATACGCGTAAAATTATGGAATTAGATCTACATTTATTTGTATTTTAAGTGAAATCGTCCCGCAAATCCAGACTAATAAAATTCATTATGAACAAGCGTAAAATTCTCTATATTTATACTTTTAGCATCAAACATTTTAAGTAGGTAAATATGTGCCTAAAAATAAATTGTCTGTGCAAACTAAACTATGTTTAAACATTGGTGCAATTGATTTCTATTCAATCCAATTTCTACAGGGTCAAATTTTATTAGTTAGCCAAACCCCGCAAACGTGGTGGGCATAACAAGACCAAACAAAAAAAAATAATTGATGATGATTTCATATTTTATTTGGTCCCGGCTGTCATTCGTAGATCTTTGACAGTCGTTACGGGTCGTCAGATGCCCAAAAAACTGACAACCGGTCTTACAAAGGGGTATCGTATTAAGTGGGTTGTGGAGGTCAGATAGGCAGTCGCTCCATGTAAAATACTGGTATTCAGCTCCATCCGGTTAGACTGGAAGCCGACCCCAACATAGTTGGGAAAAGACTGGGCAGATGATGATGATTTCATATTGAGAGACCGACAGTAGTATAATATTTAAAAAAATCGGATGTTTTGTGTAAAATGCACAGTCATGCATGATGGGCATCGATGTGTTAACAATATAAAATAAAAAAGTGACACTACCAAATCAAAACATTTATTGGTTAGCAAACATGGGTATTTACTACAGACGCCAGTACATCAAGCTACTACAATCTGTCAAATTTATTTAATATATTTTCAACTTTATCGCTAATTTGAATTTTTCCTAATAGCTTGATGTGCTGGCGTCTGTACATAGATGCTTTATTATAAGAGATTGTTGACTCTAAAAATCATTTTTTTTTAAATCATGTTTTAATATCGATGCCTAACACGTTTGCGGAGTTTCGCTAGCTAATTTAATTTGACCTTGTATTAAAAAAAACATATTTACATGGAAAAACTTGGTTGGATTAAGAATATTTATCACATGCCATGACAATGTAGAAAATTACGTAGTACTGTAAATTACTAGTACAAAGGTGATTCTGAGGTATATTCATAACGGACAATGGTATGGAGAAACTTGAGATTCCAGCTGATAGACAAATTACAGTATATAAAATTACATCTACAAGCATTCAAAATAGAAGAAAATAAAACGAAACTAATGCCCGTTTCACTAACACAAGACGACAACTGAATTAATTCTTAAATAAAACTGCGCTGGAGGATTTTCAACTTTCGACGCAATGCCCGAGGGTCGAAAATCTAACAGCTCGCTTTTATTTTGGTGTTCATAAAAGGGGCATTATAGTTTTCCAAGAAAGGGACTCAGCTCAATGCGAGTAAGAACTAAAGAACACTTGAAAAACTACCATATTCTCTTGTCCGTTTTTGACATACCTCCATCACATAAGGTCTATAAACCTGAAAGTAGCACCAGTGCCTCATACTTCGCTGAACCGGGAGCAGCAGGTGGACCTAATGCTCGACGCTGTGGTGGAACCGTGCAGCGTCACCGTGTCCGGGTGGTGGAGCAAGCCCAGCTCCTTCTCCGCTCTCTGTTCGAGTTCCACCCATCTGGAATAATGGAATTTCATATTTTTAGTACTGTGGAGGCAGGCAGGCATCTACACCGACACATGCGAACAAAGCATCAAAAATCCAGGGGGCCTACTCCGAAGTGCAAAGTGCGATTGCTCGGATCGGACCGACACCTGGCCGAACCGAATATTATTGAAAAATGCGAAAAAAGTTCGGATCGGCTCAGTTGGGTCGGGACCATAGTCAATATTCGAAAGAGTGTAAGAGTGTAGGATCGGAACCGACCGAACCAAATAGTAACTTCGTAGCAGGAAACGGCCGAACATTCGGCCGATACTACTTCGCAGTAGACCCCCTGACGTCACACAAATTCTGCATCGCGCAAGCAGAGTTATCATCGCAACTAGCATGTATACAACATCCCGACATCAACCATCAGCCAGTAGCCCACCAAACACACCACCAGTAGAGTCGGAGGAGCCTCCCGTTTCTATAGAGGATGAGGAACTTTACACCCTGTTCACTCTATAACCTACACCAAGTTCATCATCATTCAGCCGAAAGACGTACTTTGCTGAATATAGGCCTCACCTAAGCGTTGACACAAAGACCAGCCGCATTCAGCAGATTCCCGTGATCCACAAGGGCCCTATTTTATACAAAAACTGACAATGCGACATAATTGTCAAAAAAAAAATATTTTCGTCACATTTTCACGACAGGTGCTGTTAAGCATCAAAATGTATGAAGGAAACATGAAGAGACGCCAGCACATCAAACTACTACAACCTGTCAAAGGACATTGCTCTGCGCCCATACATTCTACATTGTCCGCCCTGGAACCAAGAGCATCGGAAAATGATATGTTGTATTGTCGATCATTAGAAAACATGCAACAATTCATTAATAATTCGATCGATCGATTGCAATCGCTTGGGCATCCCTGATCTTTTTCGATACGACTTGACGTTTGGCGAAGATGGCGGCGATTAATATTATTAGTCACGTAAAATACTTTAAAATGTTAATTTTGGCATGCAGCGAGTCCGTGTTACAAAAGTATTTGCAACTAATATAATAAAATAGACAATTAATTATCGTGTATGTCCGATATTTCTTGTGCACAGGGCGATTCCGGGCAATGTACTTTCTTTCATAGATTTTCAACTTTATCGCTAAAGCATTAGGTTAAAGGTTGATTGGGAAAACATTACAGTTTCGGATAGCTTGATATGCTGGCTGTACAACTGTCAGATTGTCGCCTATCAGCTTTATTAAATAGGCTTCTGGTCATCAGTTATTCAGTTCACCTTGTGGACCTGTGTAACCTAACCGTGCTGCGCTTTGCGGTACGCGGTCTGTCGCCACTACAGAACTTACATAATATTCATGACATTTATTTGCCAATAGTTTTAAAGGTGTCTTCCTTTTACAATAACCTTACGTACTATCGTCAAAATCTATATCTGACCACCGTAAAGAATATTCCTGCTTGCAGCGCATAATATTAGTCGACCTAAAATGGATCCTCTTATGTTTTCCTGACGGACGCAGCTGTGGTCATAATGTGCAAGGGATTTTGTTTTCAAAATGGTCAGATATAGATTTTGGCGATAGTACCTACAATAAACTGAAGCTGTATTTATCCTCAAATCTACCAGGAACCAGGAAGTTTAACCTACAACACACAATAACAATGTCAAACAGTGTGTAAAACTTACAGTAAGCCTAAGCTGTTTGCACAAATACAAACGAGAGATAAGACACTAGATTTCGTTTTTCCGTCAACGTCATCGGCGAATCTTCTCACAAAAAATGTTCAACATTGGCTCGTCCACGTTCAAAAAACTAAATGCGACAATCAGCTAAATTGGTGATTAAATAAATGAATCACATAATGAGTCTTTACTGAGAAGAGCTGTCTCAGTGAAAAACTTCTTAATATTGCGTAGTTATCGTCCATTTACCCTATGACACATATGGTACATGAACCATAGATGATATGCGTAACCATAGATGAGACTATGAGTCAGCAATGTGAGATCAGGATCATGAGGTTGACAAGAACTTGTCTATCGAACTTAGATTCAAGATCTGCTAACACAGCAATTCCTTGCTTAAAAGGTGGCATGTACCTATCGAAATGCCCTTTGTAATTGAAATAAAGTTTTTTGAAGTGAAAACTTCTTTAGCGGCGTTGTGCAGTTTTGTTGTGATGGGTAAAAAATGTTAAACTCGCGTCAGGACACGTGACCTGATCGAAAATTCGTAAGCCGGAGGGAGAGTAGAAATGAATATTGTATTTTACCACATAAATGATAGTCATTTTATACTGATAATTAAAGCAATTCGTGCAAAATTATTCCCTAACCATTCCAAAATATCAGAAATGCACAACCCGTTTTTTTTTTGTTATCATAAGATTTGATGCCTCGTTGGTCTAGTGTTCGCTACAGCTGAGCAGAAGGCCCTGGGTTAATAACCTGCCGGGCAAAGTGTTACTGCTGGATTTTCCCATCTGAAATTTCTCCGTACCAGCCCGGAATCTGGATTTGTTCCCAGTTGCTCGCAATAGGCTCGTCCCCTATTACAAGTCCATTTTTACAGAGAAAAGCGCAACTTTTTTGACGGTTATGTCACACGAACTATAACATAGTATACGATACGTGTGACTTATCTTAATTCCTTCCAGCAGTGGACTGCTATAGGCTGATGATGACGTGTGACGTAAGTAGTCCATTATTGCACGGCGTAACGTGCTAAACGCCGTACATCAATAATGTAGACGCCAGCACATCAATCTACTACGATCTGTCAAATTTCTTTAGTAGATTTTCAACTTTATCGCTAAAGTATTAAGGTTCAAGGTTGATTGGGAAAATTTGACAGTTTCGGGTAGCTTGACCTGCTGGCGTCTATACTATCATTTAAGTTTTTCAACTCACCTCTGTACAGCCATAGAGAATGCTTCGACGACATTATTGTCGTTCTTCGCCGATGTCTCGATGTAGGTCGCGATCTTGTTCTCCTCGCACCATTGCTTCAGCTGGTCGTAGGACACCTCCCTATCTTTTGAGGATACGTCTGACTGAAATAGATATACGGAAAATATGATAAATTTCTCTAGTAGAAGTTGTAGGGCAGATGGCGTTAAAAAATCTGGGGAGACCTTGCAAAACTGGTAATAGATTAATCCTATGAGGTGATAACGCCTTATTTATTTAACTTTATAAGAAGCTTAAAAGATAATCTTTTAAGATTTTACATAACTTTATTTTGTATAGTTACCGGCACGTAAGTTGGCAAGAGATTTTGTAGTGGGGGAAGTTTGCGCATGTAAAAAAATGTATGAAATTGTGCTTGCGCGAACTTCCCCCACTACAAAATCGCAATTTGGCAGATAGACCTCGACCTGGGTAAGGACATAAGCTAAATCTTTATCCTGGATAGCAGATGAAGTGGCGGTAAACAGCTAGTTAGTATTATAAATATAGATGATCACAAGGTCAATTCTCGTAATTAAAAAAAGTTCAAAATCTAGTCGCAATCTCATCTTAGCGACAATCAATGTCAAAAACTTGACATAACTGTAGGTTTTGAGGTATTTTTGACAGATTGAGACTGAGATCAGACAGACAGAGAGAATTGCCCCTCTGGTTTGTTCCCACAGACATAACATGAAAACAGTTTTGTGAAATGACTACTGTAAACTTTTATAAATATACAAACATAACAACATACCGGGACCTATTTTCAAAAGAAAAGAAAACCTAAATAAAGAAAAGAAAAACAAAAGAATAGCAAAAAAAAAAATGTAGCTGCAAAGGACAATACTAGTGGACGCACTAATGGTAACAAGCATAGATATAGGTTACATTTCTATGGTAATACTAACAAGGTTCAAATTCAAATGACTGACGCGTCATCGTGATATGCAACAACTGGCCTTAATTAAAGTATTCGCTTTATAGTCTAATCACATTTTATTAATGACATCGCATAATCTACGCGGCTTAACACCCAGGACTTGCGTAACATGACGACACGCGACGAACCGACGAACGTCTACATTTGAATACTTACTTATAGTTATAGTTCTAGCTTTGTATTTATAGTTTTATAAGTATTAGCTGCGCCTCGCGGTTCCACCCGCATAATTTTCGATCCCGTGGGAACATCGGGATAAAAAGTATCCTATGTGTTAATCCTGGTTATAAACTATTTGTGTGCCAAATTTCACCCAAATCCGTTCAGTAGTTTTTGCGTGAAAGAGTCACAAACATCTGAATCCATCCATCTACGAGACAAACTTTCACGTTTATAATATTAGTAGGAAGTAGGATAGGATCAGCCCGTGGCTTCGCCTACGTAGAGGAATGAAATTATTCCACGGGAACGTACTACATGGTCTACCTGTGAGCCAAATTTCATCAAAATCTGTACAGGCTTCAAGGCGTGGTAAAGGTAACGCCAAAATTGTATGGTTAAACAATCACTAATCATTACTTAACTTTAATAAATAAACCCCTTTGTAGCGGTATCTACAACGCCACACGCGAACAACGCGTCTTGCTGACGTCACGCAAATCCTGCATCTCGCAAGCAGAGTTTACCGCGCAATTAGCATAGATACAATTTCCCAACATCAATCGTTGGGCAATAGCCCGCCACACACAACACCCGTCTGGTCGGAGGATCCTCCCTTTTCTATGGAGGATGAGTGAACTTTACACCCTGTTCCTCAAGCCTCTAAACCTTGATAAAAATACACAAATTATATTGCGACGTAACCTAATCGTTCCAAAAACCAATTATTTTTAAGTTACGATCTTCCCATCGTCGTTTTTCAACATAGTCAACGAATAAACTATGTATGACGCAGCCAATGCAATAGGGGAATTAAGCAACGGTCACGTGATATGATATAATGTATAACAAGCCAGCGTTAATCCATAACCAGTTCAGCAGTTGCGTTGTGATTTTCCCCACACCAATGTCTCTGGGAGGACCCGAAGTGGAGCAAAGAAAAAAAGCAATCGTGTATAGAAAGTATTATAGTGACTAAGGCAAAAATTGTAATGGACAGTTGTCATAGTTTTGCAAAAAAAATCTTGGACGTGTATCTCTTTGTGTTTAGAATTATATGACGCATGTCTGTTGTTGCCATAGAAATGTAAAAAACATCTATGGTTGTTGCTGTTAAATTGGCGTAGTTATGGCAATTTCTAGAAATTATACTGTGTCCATTTATTCTGCATTTTCTCTGATAAAAATTAAACGTCATTTCAAAACCACAGTAGGTACCGTTTACCCGAGAAATATATTATTTTTGTAGACAATACTCGGGTACACTGCGATTCTTAGGTAACTATATTATTTTGTGATTCACTTATTAATTAATTTCATATTTGCTTATTATATTCCCAATGCTATAATTAAATAATCTATGCGGTTTCCTGAAGGTTGACTTTATTGAACGAGAAAAACAATTAATACTGATATACTTTTGCAATAACAGACGGCCGTGCTATAATAAATGTTTATTATTTCAAATCAAATCAAAATCGTTTATTTGCAACAAATGTGGTAGGCACAGACGCCAGCACATCAAACTCCTACAATCTGTCAAATTTCTTTAATAGATTTTCAACTTTATCGCTAAAGCATTAGGTTCAAGGTTGATTGGGAAAATTTTACAGTTTCGGGTAGCTTGACCTGCTGGCGTCCGTACAAAAGATGGTATAACTAAATTGCAGTGCAAAGACACATTCCGCCATGAAATGATGGCATGCAAATGTTTAATACATGAAGTTGGTATGTAGTAACATACAGTACAATAATAACGTAGTTAACTAAATTAACAAAGGAAGGTAAATAATTAAAAAATGATTACAATGAATTTGTATTGCATTGTATAAGGAAAAGTAACATAATTGAGCAATATTGCTTAGCGTCCACACTTCACCCACTTAAGGAAAACATGCCTGTATAAGTTTTAATGGCAATGACCCGGAAAGAATACGTTAAAAAAATTTTTTTGAGGGAAAGAGATTTCTTTGGAATTTCCAGCCTCAAATTCCCAAAGATAAATTAACAAAGGCTTTTTGTAATTGCTTGTCTGTTTCCGTGTTGCTTAATTTGTTCTTAATATATTTTTTTTCCCAATGTTTGCCGAAGGACCGATGGCCGGTGGAGCAGACGAGTCCAGAGGGCCTACTCCGAAGTGCAAAGTGCGAATGTTCGGATCGGACCGACATATGACCGAACCGAATATTATTGAAAAATACGAAAAAAGTTCAGATCGGCTCAGTTGGGTCGGAACCATAGTCAATATTCGAAAGAGTGTAGGAGTGTAGGATCGGAACCGACCGAACCAAATAGTAACTTCGTAGCAGTAAACCGCCGAACATTCGGCCGATACTACTTCGGAGTAGACCCCCTGGAGTGGAGACCGCGTATCGGCAAGAGCATAGTGTAGGACGCCCCCCAGCTAGATCGACGGACGACCTTAAGAAAGTGGCTGGGACGGACTGGATGTGGAAGGCGGAGGACAAGGTGTTGTGGCGCAGCCTGAGAGTGGCCTATGTCCAGCAGTGGACTGCGATAGGCTGAGTTGATTGATTGATTTTTTTAAGCTAAAGTTTCTAAGAAAAGCGGTGGTCAACACGTATTTTACAGTGGCTGGAAAACACAAACTTACTCTCATAAATAAAGTTTCAGTGGCGTTAATTGCGGACGCTCTATGGCGGTCACCCACCGTGGTCTTATAGGAAACCATTACTACTCTGCAGGGTAATTGCGTAACACACGCAATTACCCTGCAGAGTTTCATTTTGACAGTTCAACAACATTCTTCTTCTTCGTTTCCTTTGTAATTTGTGAACTTAAGTTGTCCCAAATAAACTTTATTTTATTATTTTTATTTTATTTATTAATTGCGTTATTTACGTTGTTGAGCAATTACATTTATCGAACATATTATTATTATTATTTATTTAATTCAGACACAGTGATCCATATCCATGTTAGTATAATTAAAAATTATGTTAGTAATCAAAGATCAATACATGCCAAAATAATACTATTATAACTAAAACTAAAATTAAATAACCAGAATACATAAAATCAAATTGTAAAATAAATTCATTAGCCAAAATCGCAATCATCTTTAAATTCATTAAAATCATTTACATGAAGCAATGGATTAGCAATATGCTTCGAAACCGATTCCGATTGATCGTGTGTTACGCAATTAGGGTGCTGGTTTGGCTAGTCTCATAAAAGTTCTATAAACTGTATCCTACGCACGCAATCATATCGTAATATTTAACCTAGCTACAGGTACTAATCCGTGGTTCCGTGTTAAAAACCTCACGTGTACGGTGTACGGGTACCCTCGTTTGAGGGGGTGTTTTGATGTTCAGTCGTACGCACCAAATCACGCAACCTTTGTACTACATTAGTTTTAATGAACTCTAGAAATGACCCCTTCATGTTTTAGCACATATTACTATAGGTACGTTCACCCGCACGCCCATAGTAACAATGTGACTTTGACTTTTCTTACAATTAGTACTAAGTTTGGTTTTCGTAGTTCAAGAGCGCAAAACAAAGGTAAATCAGTATCGGATTTGGCTTCCGTGACATTTCTATCACTGTACAAGTACCGCAGTATTATTGGAATTTAGGGCCAATGTCAGTATAATCGCTAATTAAATATTTGAAATGCTCCTTCTTAGTAATCTAACACTGCTTTGAATTATGTAATATTTCATTGCCCCGATCAGCGGGCATAATAACAAACTATATAGTAACTATCTGTTACAGTCTGCTTATCACGCCCAAAAACAAAAAAAAATGAAAGACAGGCAGCTTGGGACCTGGAGAAGGACACAGGCTAATTTTTATTCTGGATATTTGTACATAAGTATTTTTTTAAATATGAAATAAAAATTACACCCAGACGAAGTCGCGGGAAATAGCATTACAATCTAGTCAAATAATCTGCTTTTAATCTATCTTCTTCATAGCGTGTCGATGACAATGTTGATTGTTTCTGCCTAGAAATGATTAAACTATGGTCTAGTAATAGATAAAAATATACAGAACCACAAATACAATGACTGCTTCTGGTAAAGGCTATCCTATTTTTTGTCCTCGGGGAAACTCTCATGGATACCCTCCGTCTGGGAAAACCGACTCATGTCGGACTCCTACCGACACAAGTCCGGGGCCCGAGAGATATTTGTACATTCGCCGCACCCTGGTAAAGGCTATCCTGCGTCATATAAATATTATATATATTATAAACGACATACCTTATTCCCAACAACCATAAACGGGTATCTATCGATGCCATTCTTGACTCCAGCGTAATGCAGGAACTCGTTGAGCCACATCTTGATATTGTTGAAAGAGCTGCGGTCGTCGATGGCATACGCAAGGATGCATATGTCGGAACCTCTGTAGAAGGGAGTGCGGAGAGACTTGAAGCGCTCCTGGCCCGCTGTGTCCCATACCTAGAGAAAATAAATGTTTGTTAATCAAGATTATCTTTGGTTACAGTGCCCTCTATTACGTGGACCGTTATCATAACTACGAGACGACCAATGGTCCAAACTTACGACCCAGTGGGTCCCGCTCAGCGCGGCAGGCCCAGACGGAGCTGGCGGGATAAGATAATTTTCTTTCTTTCTTCTTTCTATTAAAGGCTCTGGACAGAGAGAGGTGGAAAAAGTAGGGAAGCCTTTGCCTCGCAGTGGGAAATTAATGGCTAATCCTACTCCTACTAATATTATAAACGTGAAAAGTTTGTATGGATGAATGTTCGTTACTCTTTCACGCAAAAACTTTTTGTTTGTTACTCTTTGACGGTGAAATGTATATTTGTTATTCCACGAATAAAATTTTTGTTACGATTGAAAAATCAGGCCTAAGTACTATTAATTTTTTTTTTTTTTGAGCTTAGTTTATGAAGACACTTTTTGGCTTATTAGTCGATTTGCACGAATTTACTCGGCCGAAACGGGCGAATCGTCACTTCTAAATCCTACTTCCTACTAATATTATAAACGTGAAAGTTTGTATGGATGGATGGATGGATGTTTGTTACTCTTTCACGCTAAAACTACTGAACGGATTTGGATGAAATTTAGCACAAAGATTAAATTAAGCCAGGATTAACACATAGCATACTTTTTATTCCGATATTCCCACGGGATCGAAACTTATGCGGGTGAAACCGCTGGGCGCAATTAGTAAAAAAATAAAATAAATCATAACTGATGAAATGTGGGTGTACTATAAGTGTACCTTTAATACCTTAGGTATAGGTGTCTAATTGTCTATACCTAACCCTTCGGGAAATCCAGGCATAATGTTAAGTGGCCGCCTCCTTGGTCTTAAGCTGAAAAAACCCCCAGGCCGGAAAAATTGTAATGGGATTTTTCCCTCGGGAATTCCCTAGCAGGAGCCTTGTCTCAGGGTGTTTAGATTTACACCATGGTTAGTGGCAATAGACTTTTGGAATTACATATTAATAAAATTATGGGATGCGCTAGGTGGCCCGCGAAATTCAATTTTTCTAACGCTTTTTTGCCATTTACCGGTCAGTGTCAGGTTTTATGTCAAAATTTTAATCAACATGCAACAAGAAAATGACATGCAAAAATCCTAAGAAAATTTGAATTTCGCGGGCTATCCTATTGCTTCGCCCTTTAACATAACTGGCGTTTGGTGGTGATTGTGGAAACCGCTGCCCACCCCTTCGTTGTATACAGGCGTTATATTATGTACATTGTATTGTTATGTAAAAAATCATTTCGTGTTTATAGTGCTACAGTATTAGTGTAGTAATTACCATAGGATGTACCTAATTACTCATGCACTGATGGACAGACACATGTCGTATTTTGCAAAGAGGATCATTATGTTTATTACACAGTAGTTCTAGTTACTTACTGGAAACTTTGTAGTACATAATATTATTTATGTGTGTATGTATATTATGTATTGTGTATGTTTTGTATGGTGTACAATAAAAAGTATTCTATTCTATATTTTACTGTCCAAAATGCTGAGGATAATTATATTAATTACTAATGCTCCTTGGTTACGTTCGTAACAAACCAACAATTACACCACGACCTTGATCAGAACAGCTCAAGACGAGATAGTGGCGGCCATATTGAAATTATTACAATATTGAGTACTGGCTGTATTGTCGAAAAACAAATGGTCGAAAAATGGTTTGCAAATTTTGACGAACAATTATCAAACATGCATACGAACAGAGCAAGTTAAATAAAAGCTTGTAAAAAGAAAGGTCCCTAGAGATTTATAGGGAATATTATACATAAAGGGAGCGCGTCGCTGGACTGACTGCCCTTCAAGACAAGGAGAAATTCCTAACCTTAGGCTGAATGTTCGCATGGAACAGATTGCAAGAAAACAATACAAAAAAAAAATGCCTGTGGTATGTAAGATTTTATTATAAGCCATAAATAAAACGACTGCTGTGCTCAAACATTATTGAAGTGAAACTTCTTATGCGGCGATTCGATAAATTGGACGAGATTGAGAGTGACATTTCAAGGACGCGTCACGTTAAGGCACATTTTGTTACATGAAAGAGAAGAAAGATATATTGTATAACTCTCACTCTCTTTTTTTCAGAATATTTTGTCAATTCTAACCAGAATTTTAGGTCAAAATCAATAATTGTCTAAAACAATTAAACACATCCCTTAGGACTGGAGGTACGCGTCCTCAGCCCCTAGTGCCACCTAAAAAGCTGGGAATAAGAAACGATACAGTAAACTGCTCAACATTTAAGAATAAATTAAAATAATATTAATTTAAAAATGTATCTTCAGCTAATCTTTCCTTCAAGTGACCTTCGCAATACGACTGTTATCTGATCATTTTATCAATTTGTTATTTTATTAATACTATGCACCTGTTTCTACTTTAACTTTACTGGTTTACCTTGCTACTTCCTAGATGCAGCCCCGGATCTTCAATTTTTTTTAGGCGTGGCATAAACCGAAAAATGCCGCCCCCGCCCACTTACATTTACTTTTACCTTTATCATCCATATAATTTCAGCTATCAGATGTCCACTAATTGATTGAAATTTGGACATAGCCTACATAGGCCTTCCGGAAATAATGCATCTATCTCTGTTCTTTGTGTTAAGCCTATTTATTTACAGATAATATATAGACATAAACGTGTAGGATATATATTTTATACACAGCACAGGATAGGATTTAAAATAAAAATACGTATAATAAAAATAAAAATCAAATATATTATTGCACTAGCTTCTGCCCGCGGCTTCGCCCGCGTGGATGTCGGAAATTATCCACGGGAACATGCTACCAAAATAAAAACTATGTCCTTCCCCAGGATGCCATATATCTCTTTGCCAAATCAGAAGTTCAGTGGTTTAGGTGTGAAAATGTAACATACAGTTTCAAGTTCAAATCCTCCCCTTAAAAAACCGAATTACCCCTTTTTGCCCAGTTAGGGGTCAATTTATCCCACAGATGCGGCCCCAGGACCGATCCCTGTGGGACACCGCACGACATCTCTCGCCGGTTACGGTACCAAACGCCTCCTGCCGGAGGCTCTATGCGGGGGTCGTGCGGTCCATGGCCCTTTACGGGGCACCGGTGTGGGCGCGTTCCCTGAGGCGGCGACCAGCCCGCCGGTTGAACGCGTCCCAAAGGGTCATGGCTGTCCGGCTGATCCGAGGATACCACACGGTCTCCGCTGAGGCGGCGAACCTCCTTGCTGGATTGCCGCCATGGGATGTGGAGGCCAAAGTCCTCGCCCACATATGGGAGTGGTGAGAGGAGGCAAAACGTCAGGGCGTAACTCCGCTGCCGCGAGAAATCACGGTACAACGGACAGAGCTCTGGCGGGATCTCATAGCGGCATGGAGAGTGCGATTGTCGCAACCCAGTGCTGGGCACGCCACAATAGCGGCGATAAGTCCCCTCTGAAGAGTGGCTAGAGAGGCGCCACGGCGCCCTCACCTTCCGCCTGACGCAGGTCCTCACCGGACACGGTTGTTTCGGTAGGTTCCTGTTCAGGATAAGGCGGGAGGAAACGCCAGGGTGTCACCACTGTGTGGATCGCCCGGAGGACACGGTGGAGCATACGGTGGAGGTCTGCCCGGCTTGGGCGGGGCACCGCCGTGTCCTCGTGGCGGCGATTTCTCGCGTTCGGCCCTGGTCCAGGCCATGGTACGGAGCGAGAATGAATGGGACGCCGTTACCTCATTCTGCGAAGCAATAATGCTCGCGAAGGAGGAGGCGGAGCGCGTGAGGGAGAGGCAATCTCTACGCCCTCACACTCCCGGCCACCGTAGGCGCGGGCTTGCGGGCGGCGAGCAATGGGCAGCTCGCCGCCTGGTAAGGACTAGGCCCGCGGCGTGTTGTGTTCCACGCGCGCCTCAAAGAGATGTCAGCACGATCTGACGGGGTCCGCTAGGGCCGATGCCGCCGGGGCTGCGGGTTGTTCGAAATAGATACCGTGGCCCCTGGCCCAGGCAACTGAAGGAACACGGGTGGGTTTTAGTCAGTAAAAGTCTGACACGCCCTTCCGCTCAGCCCAGAGCGGGAGAGGTCATTTGATGATTTCCCACCCAAAAAAAGGGGTCAATTTATTAATTATTTTCTGTCAAAAGTATTAATACGAAGTTTCGAGGTAATTGGACCGCGCATTCAATTACTTCCACACAAACTTCAACACCCCTATATCCCCCTTTGAAGGGTAGTTTTGAAAAACATATAATAATAAACTGTACTACCTACTTACTTAGGCGAGTATTCTTGCCAAGTTTCAAGTTATTAACCTCTTGAAGAAGATTTTTCATATAAACTGTATCCCCGCTTTTCACCCTACAGGGGTGAAATTTAAAAAAATCGTTTGGGGTGTATTCATAACTTGAATCAAAGATTATTTATACTAATTTTCGAGTTAATCAAGCCATGCAGTAACATCCTCCCCTGTAAAATTGACTAAATTTCAGCCCGTCAGGGGTAATTTTCGAAAAACTAGGGGAGGTTTCGAATATAGCTTCATCTCTTTCGCAAGCACGGTAACCAGACGCGTGCTGCCGCGATCTGCGATTCCTGCGGGCGAGCGGGCGCGTATTTTGCCGCGCGTAACTATGCCTACGCGCCTCGCGAATAATAAATGTTCGTGCAGCACGTCTCACTCCGCGCTCTGGGTATCGGTCGAGTTGATATGGCCATGAAATTTCTGTACTTGTACTATTATTTATTCCGTGGTCAAAGTTAAGTAAATGATGAGTTGTCTATAATGTAAAGTGTGAATTTGGCCGCCCTCTGAACTTGCCGCCCGGGGCATAGGCCCCGGCTTGCCCCCCCCCCTAGATCCGGGGCTGCCTAGATGTCTATGGTGCTCATACACATGAGCGTCAGTGCGTCACAAATCAACGGCAGAGCAATTGCAGCAGCCGTTTACACGTCGGAGGCAGCCGTCGACAACGTGCCGCTCGTGTATTTAAGCATCGTACTCTACTTTCTAATAATAATGTTGATGGTATAAAAAACTACTTTAATGGACTGCCTAGTGGTTGCAATGACATACGGCCATGATGTACAGACGCCAGCACATCAAGCTACACTACAATCTGTCAAATTTCTTTAATAGATTTTCAACTTTATCGCTAAAGCATTAAGGTTCAAGGTTGATTGGAAAAATTTGACAGTTTCGGGTAGCTTGACCTGCTGGCGTCTGTACTTGCTGAGACGTGGACGCTCACACAGGAGTCTGTGTACAAGTTGAGAGTTGCACAGAGAGCCACTCCATGCTTTTTTTTTTTTTTTTTTGAGGATGGGAAATCATCAAATGACTCCTCCCGCTCTGGGTGGAGCAGGAGGGAGTGTCAGACTCTTACTGACTAAAACCCACCCGTGTTCCTTCCTTAGCCCTTTATGTTCCAGGGCAGCGGTAAACCCTTTCGGATGTTCCCGCTACCCTGGCAGGCTTCGGCCCTATGGGGCCCCGTCGCTTTTGCTGACATCTCTTTGAGGCGCGCGTGGAACACGTGCACGCCGTCCGGCACGGGCCTAGTCCTGATCGGACGGAGAGCTACCCATTACTCTCCGCCCGCAGGCCCGCGCCTACGGTGGCCGGGAGTCGTCACGCGGCTCCCGACGCCCGGAGCGTCTCCCGCGGCGGCTGAGGCGTGAGGTGCGCAAAGTGCGTTCCCTCGCCCACCCCGCCACCTCCTTCGCTAGCATGACTGCTTCGCAGAAGGAGGTGACTGCCTCCCACTCCCTCTCACCCCGGACCATGGCTTGAACCAGGGCCGGGCGCGAGAGGTCGCCGCCGCTGCCAAGCCACTCCATGCTTGGCATAAGGTTTATAGATCCAGTTCCAAACATCGAGATCCGAAGACGTACAAAAGTTTTCGATATCGGAAATCGAAATAAACAGTAAACTGATTTTCCCAGGAAATTCTTAGAAGCAAGTCAGCATAAATATTATGTGGCTGTTTATTAGCGAATCATAAGATTATGGGAAAATAGTGTGAATAGTTTGATATTATCTATACTAATATTATAAAGAGATGTAAGTAGATACATAGATGTAAAGGTAATCTCCGGAACTACGGATCCGATTCCGAAAATTCTTTCACATAATAAATAAATAATAAATATCCCTGGACATTTCACACAGCGCCATCTAGTCCCAAGCTAAGCAACCTAATGCTTGTGTTATGGTAACAAGATGGCTGATAAACTACTTATATACATTTTTTTTTTTTTTGTAAATACATACATATTATAGATAGAAAAACACCCAGACTCGGAACAAATACATGTAGGTGATACAAATATTTGTTCCGTGCGGGAATCGAACCCGCGACACGCAGCGCAGCAGTCAATCGCTTAATCACTGCGCCAACCGTGCCGTCAAAGGGAAGATACATTATCCCTAACTGTCCCTAAGTGTCATAGGCTAAATTTAAAAACGTTATATAAGACAGTCTGCTTTAAACGCAGGCAAAGCCGCGGGCGAAGCGCTAGTAATTTATAAGCGCTATTAATTTATAAGTGAAGTTTATGTTTAACTTGTTTGTTTTTGTTCATAAAATGAACAATGGCATGACTGAACCATAATTTAAAGAAATGCCATTCAAAAAATAGGCGACATTACTTGCGGAAAATGTGTGGAATCTTTTGTTTGCTTACATTCATTATGAAACAATAATATTGTTACAGTCAGGTGATCATAATAACCTTATGCCCTAATTCTTCTTGCGTGGATTTCATATACCAATACATACAAAGTTTTCAACAATCCTAGAGCCAAATTGGCCCCTCTTTTTTTGGATGGGAAAATCATCAGAAGACTTCTCTCGCTCTAGGTGGAACGGGAGGGCGTCTCAGAGTTTTACTGACTAAAACTCACCCGTGTTCCTTCAGTTACCTGTGCCACGGGCCACCATATCTCTTTTTTTTTGCTATATTTTATTGATTTATAATATAATATTTTCTAGATATATCGTTTTTTATTTATTTTATTTTCAGAATCCCAAATTTGTTTTTGTACAATAATAAATGGGAGAATCGATAACTTTCCAATTTAGTCAATCACTAGTGTTACATACATAATGTAAAATAAATGGGTTTTGCACAGCACAATGATAGCGACAGATGTTTTTGTGTGAGCAAGTTGTACGGTGCATGGTAAATACACGCTATGTTTGATGAGTTAAGGTTTATAATTGATTGTGTAGTACGTTCCGATTTATGAATTGCAAGTGTGTGGGCGACTTTGTATTGATTGCTTTTACTGAACTACATGTGTAGTAGTGGCATGGTAGTGGGATCGTCTTAACAACATAGAGTTCTTATACATTTTCAACTACAGGGCATATCTCCTTCTATCCTATATCTATGGTCCTCACATTCACAATAATTAAAATAATATTATACTTTACAAAGTTAACCAGTTTGTCATGGAAGTTAGACTTACGCCAATAAAATAAATTATAGTATTGGTATTGTGCCATTTAAAAAAAAAAATAACATGCAGATACACAATCATTTTCATTTAGTCATCCTGCCTTATGCAATGGCATGCTAAGTAAGCCTTATACATACTTTTTACCTCCAAGCAGATAACACAACCTTGATTTTGAAGGTGACTGTTGTTGTATCATAGCAGAGGACTTAAACAAAGAATCTGTATCTTTTTTTATTAAATAATTAGGCACTTATGTACTTTGTTCTTTCTGCAGTTCTGCATCATGTATAAGTAGATAAGTATATGTGTTAAATGAAGTTAAATTAAAATGAGTTTTACAATGTTTTTAATTATAAGTGCCATAGCCACAGCTATGGCATTTTTTGTTTAAGTTCGTCCTTGCCAGCAGAGGACAAATTTATTTATTTTTTAATAAAAAATAAAGAACTGTAAATTCTGAAATTATAAAAATAATTACCAACAAAGCAACCATTTCTTATTTTTTATAAGAAACAATTACGAAATGTCGAGAAGCACCGGTTGCTTTGTTAATACAAGATAAAGTTTAATTCATTATATGATAATATGTGAAGGTCAAATTAATTCCGTTATTCTGGCCAGATTCAAATCTAACATCATTACACTATTGAATACAACCCACACTCTTACAGAAATACATTTATTTAGAGGAATTATGAGCAATTTGCTTCAAATACAATCTTAAAAAAAAAAAACAGAGCTCCAATGTCTTTAAAATGTATGTTTCTCGCAATAAACATAAAATAACCAGAATAACAAACAAACAAAACTCAAAACTTCATGCAAATTCTACATAACTGAGTAATATTGCATTTATTCAAGTCAAAAAAGGTATCAACAGGAAAACAACTAGATACTTACTGGATTAAATAAAAACTAAATTAACCTCCTTGATAAAAAGCTAATACATTTTCAAACTTTAACAAAGAATTAGTTAGTTTCCAACCTTGACACTTGTGTTAGCAAAAAAAAAAATTGGGAAACAGAGTTTACTTCACTTTATAAAGTTTAAGAGAGTTGTCTTATGAAAACTTACCTGTAATGTGTACGGTTTTCCGTTAACGTCAATAGTTTTGTTCATAAATTCGACGCCAATGGTGTGAAAACTGTGATCATCGAAGTGGTTCGATATAAACCTGCTCATCAAACATGACTTCCCAACGCCACCTTCTCCTAAAATCACAATCTTCAACAAAGTGCTCTTGTTGGCGGTCCTCCCGTAACCGCGATCATTATCTTCCACCATTATGTCGAACCACACATTATATTCACTAAAACGTTTCTTTAGAACCGCAGCCTTGAGTTAAATAAGAGCGCAAAATTACACTGTTTAATTAATGACTCATTTTCGAAGCGATTTGTTGTAGTCTAACCACCAATGTCACTACTAATCAACTAACGATGCTAGTAATTAATAGAAATAAAAGATATACACATCAAGAACTCGAGGAATTATTTATATTTGTAAATATTCTCGCACGACGATTATTCACAGCTGTTTTCAACGAATTTATAAATCAAATGTCAGAAATTGTTGAAATTGACAATTTGTCAGTCAACTCGAATTAGTGAATTGCAAATGTTACTAAATATTTATTAGATTTAGTAGATTTATTTGCTTTGAGCAAATTCAATTTATAGTCGAGTCAAAACGGTGCTTGCTGCATCCTAAAATTAAAATATAATTACATTTTACTATAAAGGTCTTTGTAAATGGTAAACGAACGAATAACTGTTTGTTTTCGTACGTTTAGGGCCAGCATCTGTGGCATAAATAAATTAAGTCGAATACTGAAGTAGAATCGATAATGTTACGTGTTCGATTATTACAAGAATCGAGTTTTACGTTTATGACTTTGATAATTATTGTATATGGCAGCACCAACACCACCACTGGATGCTGATATTATTTTTGTTTTACGCATTGCTATATTATTATATATTTTTGCCCATCGAAATTTTGTTGTATGTACAGTTTGATTGTATCAGTACTGCCACGCCATCTTACGGAGTATATTTAGGAGGATATATGTACCTACTGTCAAAGCCTACCATACTCAACGGTTTGTGAATATTTGTGATTCATAAATCAGAGCCATCTATTAGCAACCTAACATTATTAAAGCAACCTTGAGACTAGCTACATAATTTTATTATAATATTGAATCACTACCTATATATACAAAGGTATTTTTTTTTAATCTAAAAGCATCCTTAAATTTTCTAAATGTTTTATTCGTCTCATGAAATAGAGAGGTTTCTTTTGTGGACATGTTAAAAAATGAACAACGATAGTGGTTTTACTTCCAGTCTAGCGACATCTATTAAAAATATTTAAGAATTATGATTATAATAAACTGCGAAACAGCCATTGTGTTCAGTAACCGCCAGGTGTCGATAATATTTACCTTTTGTTTTGACGACCTCGACTCGCGAGTAGTCGCGAGATGTCACGCTCACTCGGCCGCGCGATAGAACTTTATTCCGCTTTGTTTTGCGGAGGTGAGAGGACATGGTGTAGCTATCGCTCGAGTTTGTGCGTTGTGTTCAATGTTTTTCTTATTAAAAAGTATTTATTGAGTGAATAGACATAATCATTTTGTACGAAAAGTGTTTTTACATTCGAACGATGACTGTGTATGTGTTCGAGTAGGTGAAAGATCGCTACATTTGCGCAATCGTTGGTGAGACTTGATGTCAATAAACTTGTCGGTTGTATTTTATGGGAAAGGTGTGCCGCGTCGCGCTGGTACCTGTTCTCGGCGGGTGGGTGCTCGAGGCCGGGATAGTGGCTGCTAGGTTGGCAGCGGTCGGCTCGTCAGTACCATGGAGTCGTAGATAGGATCGAGGTGAGTAGTAAAGTTTGGTGGTTTTCGTTAGAGCAGCGGGCAAGGGACGCGGGGCGCGCGGCCGCGTGCATTCACCTCTGACCCGCGCGCGGGGCGAGCGCCGCTCAAGGTCGGTGCGCCGCCTGAAGGTCGCTCGTCACGTGACGCGGAGGGTGCACACACCCCCGCCCCTCGCGCCTGCCGCCCCTACCGTATTTGTATTGACAGTCGCGTACTCAAGTGTTAGCTCACAGATTCGTGCGCCGATTATTATTTTGTACGAAAAATTGCACAATTTATGTATGAAGCTAGCTGTAAGCTGAGGTTAGTTATTTTATTCAAGGTCTTAACTAACTAACTTTAAAATAACTTTTTCATTCAAACCAACAGAATAAAATTCAGCCGTCACTAATAAATTAAAAAATAAATAGAATCTAAGATCTGGTTACTTATAGTTTCAAGGTTTTCACCTAGTTTTCCGACTTCCTATTAGATTCTATTAACATGTAAAAAAAAACAGTAGTCATAGATAACGGGCTTGCTAACAAAATGACAAATAGGTAGGCACTAGCCTCTATTTTTAAATCGCATTGTCTCATGCCTCGGTAACGCATGCATTGAACTAACGGTTTATAAAACGAAGCTAGGCATCTATTATAATGTGATGAACCTGCTATTTGGTATGCCATAAATAATAGATGTGTAATAATGGTGAAATGTATCTGGCACCAGTTTCATAAACAAACCTTTGGGTCGGTCGTCGGAAACATCTGCAGTTTCAAATTTCGAACGTGCAAAAATAATCGTGCATGTTGTAACGTGGCAAAAGATAAAGCTAAGTAGGTATTTGGGTAGGTATGCAACGGACTTTTATCACAGATTTTATCTTTTGTGATGTCTACAACTGCTGATGGATAACACGAATATTGATACAATGTTAAATTGTTGTTTGTATGTCATGTATAGCGCACGAGCGAGGTGTTAGTAAAATTTGACGCGGTTGATATCTAGCTATCATCACGCGATTCATTTAAATGAACTTTTCGGGAACATCAAATAAGATTTTAGCTTCACCAAGGCTTCACTAAAATCCAATTTCCTGAAACATTTATTAACACGCAAAAATTCTTTTCTCTTTCTGGCTCTCATAAAAAAATCTGAAATTACTGAATGAATTTTATAGCGCATTCCAAAAGATTTAAAATGCATCTTTTTTTTTTTGTATTTTTTATCATCCACGTCCGTTTTATCGTTGTTTCGTCTACCGATGAAATTTTAAAATTCACGATGACCTTGTGAGTTGCTATAATGTGTGTAAGTAAAGAAATAACTGCATCTTTTTGTAAAGCATCTGCAACAATCTGGCCTCGCAAATCGTGATCTACGAATGCCACTAAAGCAGGGCCCCACGACTCGACTGCGAGCACGACGCGGACGCCCGGCAAAAAGTTGCATATTAATGTACCTACAGCTTTATACACGTATTATTAATTCGACTCCAGACGTTCGATTCCAAATGAATAATCGGGTAATATGCCTCAGCCAGCTGTACAGTCACGAGCACCAATATGTCAACACTTGGCAACTTTCAACTGCGATTTTTTCGTGAAATAACGTATGCAAAGTTGAAATACGACACATTACATAAACCTATGGGTTCGAAAATGCTATGTTCGTAACAACATAAAATTTAATTAAAAAATAAATGAGTAAATCGTTTTTTAATAAAGCTGAGTGTATACGTAATTTTGTTCGTGAATGTACTTGATATTACGAATTCGGCTAAACGAATCTACCGAGGAAAACCATTGAGTTATAATGTACTACGTAGTAACATAAAAATTGCAAATCGGTTAATGAAGTTGTAATTTATTATGTAAGTAATGTAAATGTAAGAGATCATTAAAATAAGTGACCTCAGTTAAAAATAGTGAGCGCCTTGTTGCCGCACATAAAACAAAAGCCTTGATAATTTAAATATAATTTATAAACAATGAATTTATTCGGAAAAGAAACGAACCTAATTAACATACCCAATTCTGATTTGTCATATGCATTTGTATTACCTTGAAGGTATAGGTATACCTACACTACCTACTTCAAGTTGACACACCTTCGTCACTGTGCCTTCGTTCACTAATGATTTCGTCACAACAGTCTGTGGGTGGTAATTGTACGAGTATTGGCGATCGGTATCGGGTTAAGTAAATATTATATTATACTGTTAGATTTACATTAATTAATACAACGGTATTACGGTACATGGTCGAACGTTAAGCAACTGTCTGCTGTGTCTGCATATAAATTAGTTATTACTTATTGGTATTGCATTCGGCTCCTTCGGTCGTTGTAATTAATGTAACATTCAATTCTAAGCCGGAAAGTGTACTTTTAAAGCGAAGAGCAACCTTGAGTACATTCTTTAGTGATAGTGCGCCTTAAAAGGAAACATTAGACAGCTTGATAATATTAGTTGTCCAATTGAAGGTTTATTGAACACAATCGACTCAATTATTTTGAAAGTAGTATACAAAAACAAGCCACTACCAGAGTATCTATTAGATTAGTAAATTGGCTTGTAGCGAATTTGCATTTCCAAAATGGCTAAAACACAGCCAAGTAATAGTGGTATGAATAATGTAAAACATTATAATTCATTACAGACGATGTTATTATTATGGTAATGTTCATAAATTGTGGTCCTAGTGGTTTGGCAACAGTTATTGTTATCATGTCTGCATCTACGGACCGTTCTCCGACAACACTGCCTGTTTAATTGCAAAATGAATGTCGAAATAGGATCTTAGCTGGCTCATTGTTTGTACTAAGCCGGATGGGATTGATTAATCGCTGAACTACTGCAGTAATTAACCATTAACTTTACAGTTAGCGGTCAGGCCGTGTTATACATAATGTTATTGACTTTTAGCCAATCCCACAGCTGTAGCGACCAGACAAACAACTTTTAAATATAGAAAAATGAGCGCGGCGTGTTTAAAATACATTTATAATCCGGAAACTTTACGTTTATGAATAGATTTGAATGAATAAATAACTGCATTATCACGTTTTAGGATGCTGTAATACGCACCTACAAGTTGTATTTTTACTTATAACGCTCTTTCTAACCAACCAAACAGCGCATTCGTAAGTATTTTCACTTGCAAATAACGTCGACGACCTAGAGTTTAGGTTTACCTAAAGTCGACTTGTTTTGTTACACACGTTTGTTATTCCTTCAAAAAGTTTAATGATACTACATAGTATCGTTGACTGAATAAAAATGACTGCGTAATTTATTATTGCATTTACACTGAAAGGAAATTTTAATGAAGCTAACTGACGTAAAACGACGAATCTGATTAGTTAATTAATAACAGCCAATGTTAGAGCTTTTCAGGTGGCTACTCACTGCTCGGTACATTATTATCATCTGGTCGGTTAAGATAATTAATAAAATAATACCATGTGTTTTATCTGGAACTCTTGAGACGTATTATGTATCATGTGTATGACGCATCTATTCTTTTATATATTTTACAGAACATGAATACAATTATTAATAATATAAACAAATCTACCTATGTTTTAGTTATACATTACCTTGTTATGATTTGTTATCGCCGAGTTCAAAGGTCAAGTTTGTTAACGTCATACATTTGGCATGAAGCTAACAAAAAAAATAAAAGAAGCACGTTTGGCTGCGAGTGTACTCTCACTACTTTCTCGTGTCGATGTGTGTGTGCTGTCGGTAGTGTGCGTCTCGGCCGGTGACCTTGCTATCAGGCGGAAGCGCGCGGCCGCGTGAGTCAGCGCGCGTCTGCCGAGGGAGCAGAGACCTTCGCGTAACGTCTATACTACCATGTTCCATTGAGTACCGAGCCGGCCAGTTTTTTCGGCCCCCTTCTGCCTTTGTTCGATTTTCAATGTTGGAAGCTATCATTCTTTGTGGCGTTCGTCGCGTCATCGAGGACGTAGGTACCTATAGTGTTCGCTGAGGAACAGACATGTTTGCCATGGAAAAAAAAAACCTAATTTGGTTTAAATCAGGTTTAACCCTTTATGAGAATTTGTCAAACCAAATAGGATTACTCCTTGATTTTTCAAAACTTGGTTTGGTAAATACGAGCATCACATAACAGCCCGTCGCATGTTCCATTGTGTACCAAAAAGAGGTTCTCTTTGTTAATTTTTTTTTATTTGTCGGAGAGAATGTGTGTTGTTTTAACAGGCTGTTTCTCTTTTGGATGTCCTCCGTCATGTCGTTAGAATTCCTCTTTCTTTTATGATTGGTTTGGATTTTGTATAGTTTTGATGAAGGGATTTAGTAAGTAAGGTCAGTAAGTTAACTAACATACGCAACTTTCTTGCTTATTTATTTAATGTCATAGTGGTAAAGGTAACTTTCAACAGTGGCAACACTGCACAGAAGTCACTTCATATCCCTCCGTTCGTAATTCAAAAATCAAACCTCTTCGTCAGCCATCTTGTTTCATGACGTCACCCAGGCAACCTGTAGGTCGGCTGCCCGATCAAAACCCCAGTTCTTTCTTCCTACTGGAAGTGCCTATTGTACAAATGCCTGGTAGCCTTGATAAGTAGTAACCATGACGTGTATATGGAAATTAAGTTATTTAAAACAACCTCGCATGGACGCGCGTTCAAAATATTGTCGGTACCTAAGTAGGCACGACTTTGCATGATACATAACATTGTGTAACGTAAACTAACTACCTACTCAGGTACTTTGTCATCAATAAAGTTTCATAAGGTGTTCAACAGATAACAAAACAAAGGTTTTGTTTATCTTGAAATTAGTCATTAACGGCTGTTGAATTTGAAACAGGTTTGTCTGAATCTGAACTTCTAAATCTGAGAAAAGTATTCTGGAAATCAGTTGTCGTTTGTTGTTGTTGAGGAATGAGGAAATTTTCTTCTGGAAAGTTTTGATTATGATTGTGGAGGGCAATAAGAAATGAACAAAGAAAATATGGATGGAGTGTGTCAAAGTGGATATGGCTAGAAAAGGAGTGACTACCGAGATGACGACTAATATTAGAAGAAAAAGACCATGTTGATAGGGGTGAGGCATACACTACTAGGTACAATGATATTTTACTAGAATATCATTGACTAGGTACTATCTAATCTACTAGGTAGGTATTAGTTAATGGGATCCTTAGGCTTATGAGATTCTGATTCAGTTCTAATAGTCAAATTAAGGTAAGTAAGTCGTTTCCTCAGAAAATTAACTAACTGCACTGAAAATTAATTAACTAACTGCTTAAAAGCATACAGTAGCTATCAAGCCAAAAGCGACTCAACTTTGCAATTTGAAAGCAAAAAAAGTTGTTCACAATCTCAGTTCATCAAAAGCTTTCAAAAATATTAATATTCATCTCAAGTTCAGTACAGCCTGAGACGACCAGAGACAATCTCACGCGCGTAATGGAGCACATCACTATGACCCTAGCGGTAGTGCTGTGACACAGTTCCCGCACACGACATAGATACAGCCAAGATCATACGATATTTCGCTTCCCTTACCGTTACGCGATACTTTTGATACCTTAATGATAATATTAAATGTATGGTTCCGTAGACTGTTAAATATTTGTTTTCGAAGTCTTGCAATGTTCGCTGTTTCCACCTGGGAGGCACAAAGGTTTCTTGTGTTTGATCAGAAGGCCAATTCCCGTAGTTAAAACCTTTCAAAACTAGTCGCAATCTCATCTCAGACAGCGACAATAAATGTTAATAACTTATCATTCGTTCCACCCGCTGAAGATCCACCTGGACATGAGTTACCTTGGTAAGTCTTTAAACAGACTCCAGAGCCAGGTTGGCCGAAGCAAAGAAACCCTGTGCAGGTGGAGATTCATAGACGACTCCGCCTTGGACGATGGGACTGTCAGGTGCTCATTACAGGAACTGATGGACGCTGGTGATGGCGCCAAACAAGTAGCCGAATTCTGGGCCGAATTCTGGGCCGAGTCCATATATTTAGATTGCTATCGACTAAGAAGAAGACTTGTCAGAAGTGTAGGTAAATTAGACGTATTTTTTACAGATTGAGACAGATTAAAATAAGCACGTTCTTAAAAAATACGGGAAAATTGCCCCTCTGCTGGTATCAACAATATTGTTTTTATGCGACACAAAATGATTGTGCAAGAACTTGGGTACATACTTACCTAGAAAATCTACGACTGCACCTAGTTCTAGCCAGTTCCAACTAGGTGTAGCCGTACTAAAATATTTGAAAACTAGTTTTCGTAGTTTTGGTGTCGTAGGGTTCACACCTTATTTCATGTCAATCTAACACGAATAAGTGCCAATTCCACCAATTAAACTTAAACGCGATTAACACATCTATGTATACTGCGTTTAAGAACTGACAGTGACACTGACTGTTTGTCAACAATAATGACACTGAAAGCTCTTGAACGCGGTTAAGATGTGCTGATCGCGTCAGTGCACCATAAGCGTAGCATAATTGGTGATGAAATCCACCTTAAAAGCCGCAACTAGAAAGTCTAGGGGAAAAAATAGAGACGAAACTAAGCTTAGCGCTAATTTACGCTTCTATTTTGACAGATCGAAGCAAAACTAACGCTAAGTTTCGTGACTTTATCTTGAGCTAGGAGTCAAACTAACGGAATATGCGCTTTAAAAGCCTTATGATTTACGCTCTATGAATGCAGTTATGACGCTTTAAAAGTTCTCGTTTCATTATGACAGGTGCAAAGTTGTTAACCGTGGTTCTACCTGTTGTAACACTCAGGATCGAATTCGTGACATCACAAGATCGCGATTCAGAGCTATGCCCCACGCGTCAAGGTTACCCTTCCAATACCTCTTAGCCTCGGTGTTATCTTGATTCTTGATGAATTGACGAATTGCTACAAAGTGTGAACCAAGGATGTGATCTGAGGGGCAATTCTCGTAATTTTAAGAACGTTCACAGTCTAATCTCAGTCTCAATCTGTCATAAATACCTATAATTTTCCTATATTTTTGACAAGTTTTTGACATTTATTGTCGCTGAGATGAGATTTTGAACGTTTTTTTATTACGGGAGTTGGCCTGCTGGTCGATTTGAAGTGTCCACGTTATTCATATTTATGTCTGATTTAATAAATAAATGAAAGAAGATTTCAGTTCAGCCGATCGATTCTGTAAAAATCTCACCGTGAAAAGTTATGTGAAGTGAGCTTGGAGTGAGCTATCAATAGTGTCAATCCCTAGCATTAGTTGGAATGACAGCTCACTCCACGCTCACTTCACCTAAGTTTTCACGGTGATATTGTTACAGAATCGCACTCCAGGAACTTTTTGTGCTTCACTTGAGAGCTTAGAGATTCATGAGTGATCAATGTGCATCTGATAAACAAGGGATTTGGGATTGAAACTCACTGTGGCGCTCCATATGAAATCTATTTCCACCTGCAGGACAATTGCATAACATACCTAAGCCTGCAGAAAAAAGTTAAACGACAGATTCGACAAATGGACAAGAAAATGCGTTAGTAAATAAAATATTCTAAAATCTAACATCAACAAAACCATAATTTTAATAAATATTCGAAAGCTAACTAGCAGGTGATTCGTAACATTTGAATTTGAACCGCTCGCAGCGACTTGACCCCGGGACGCGTGTGTCGCAACAAAAGTAAAAGGCTGGGATGCATGGCCGACCGGAGAACGGTGAACAGAGCTCACACTTTTGAAACGAATGTATCCGCTCAAAACTAACATTTTACGAGCTTTTTCTTGCGTATTTACCGATTGAGCACTGAAAGTTAGAAGCATCTACGCAAGAGGGATCAAGAATAATGAAATTACAAAGAGAAGCCGATCTACTTTTGGAACGAAGTTCCTCATCGCGCGTTGCGAAAGGGGGCTAGACGGATGTAAACGCCGGTACTGAGCTTCACGTGGACTATGACGGGGTGGAAGAATGATGCAAACTTGATTTTTACAATTATTGGTTTAATGACCAAGAGAAATTTACAAAAAACAAATATGTATGCATATGGCGGATTCAACGATCTATGGGCGAATGACGTGACATCGTCGCTCGCGGCTGTTGTCTTTCCGTGTCGTGTGCGTGTGTGCGTGAAACGTTGGTGAGCGCACACATGCTAGGCGTTAACATGTTGCCGCCCCAGGAACGCAGTTCTGGTCCATGACTGGTAGCGGGCACAGTCAGTTGAAGGCTCGTCGAAGAGTGCCCGAATTGGTGAACACGTCGGCCACGCGGGTCACGCCGTCGGAGCCGGGGTACAGGCGCACCACGCGCCCTAGCAGCCACCGGGAGGGAGGCAACCGGTCATCTTTCACCAGCACCATTTCTCCGAGCTGGAGTTGCTTTCCTTGCTGGCGCCATTTCTGTCGTCGTTGGAGTTCTGTAATGTATTCTATGTAATAACGTTTCCAGAAATGGGCTTTTAATTGCTGGATTCTCATATATCGTGAGAGAGTAGGTATCACCGAAGGTTCTGTGTCCTGAGGAGAAGGTAAAGCTGTTAGCGTTCGTCCAATTAGAAAATGTGATGGGGTGAGCGCTGTAAGATCAGAAGGATCCGATGATAACGGAGTAAGAGGCCTAGAATTCAAAAGACCCTCGATCTGTACAAGAACTGTATTCATCTCTTCGTAAGTTAAGTTAGCGAAACCTAGAACCCTCTTTAAATGATATTTTACAGATTTTACGGAACCCTCGACTAATCCATTAAAATGTGGGCTATATGCTGGTGAAAATTTGAAGTTTATATGTGAGTTAGATGCTTGAGAGCTAATTTCCTCAGAATTTGACTTTAAAAATCTAGCCAACTCATTACATGCACCGACAAAACAGGTACCATTATCAGAATAAATGGTTCGCGGTCGTCCTCTGCGGGCAATAAACCTGTCTAATGCAGCTAAAAATGTTGTGCTACTCAAATCGGTGACAAGTTCTATATGAACCGCTTTAATGGCCAGACAAATAAATATACAGAGATAAGTCTTTATGAGTCTGCTTCCTCTGCCCTTTCGGTTCAGTATCATGACAGGACCGGCGTAATCGACTGCTGTGTTGTTAAACACATAATCCGTATGCAGGCGACGGGAAGGAAGGTTCTCCATGATGGGTTGAATATTTGTGACTTAAGCGATAATATCGTACGTTTAGTAAGAATTTTATCTTCGTCAATATTGACTGAAAATAATAAATTATCTTCTTTAGACGACCAAAGTAATCCTAACGTTTTAGAATATTCGTTATTACATAAGTTAAGTAACTCGTCGCTACTATTTTCACCATCTGCAGTAACGAGAAACCTATGCTGGCGCATTCTAATTAAGATACTGATAAGGTCATCTTGGACTATCGCACCTACCATTTGAAGTTGATTGAATGAGACACCAGAGGTCGTCACCGCAGACGCGTCGTATACAACCCGTAATTTTGTCGATAAGCTTGAGTCACGTAAGACACCGTGGTGTGGTAAAATATAAGTGTGAGTATCATTTTCAGGATGATTTTTCATTTAATGACATATGATTTAACGAAATGTACTCCTTAATAAAATTGCAATACTGCTCTTTAAAATGTGGTTCACGTTTAAATCTACGTTCCAAGGACAAGAATCTGGACAAAGCTTGTTCGTAAGAATCGCCCAGCTTATCAGGCGAATCCTTTAATGGAATCGTCACTTCAAATCGCCCATCAGGCAACCGAGCGGTATTATGTATAAAGCTTTGTTCACATTCGAGTAGATAGTAGTGCTTGTGTGCATTCGAGTAGTGCTTTGTTCATTCCTTAGATATTTGTTTACGAGTAGCGACTGTTTTCAATTCAAAAAATTTAGATAATTGATTATGTAATTGATCGTCGTTATTTTGTAAAATAAGATGATTGCAGTGGACTGTATTAATGGATTTTGTATGTTGTGTTGGCACTGGGCCTGATATTAAGAAACCCAGTTTAGATTTATTTAATGTTGGTTTATTTTTACCCAACGATATATTTTGAGAACCGAGTATTGTCCAAAATATATCAGCTCCAAGAAGCATATCGACTGGAGCAGGTATGTGGAATTTAGGGTCTGCCAATGTAATGTGTGGCGGTATATTTAATGTTGTGTAGTCAACTTTTGTAGTTGGCAATAACTGCAGGAGTGATGCGCGGAACGACAAGACAGGAGACGCTCTCGCTATAGTTGTTAAATAATGACGATATGAGTACGTCACAACGCTTTGTTAAGCATGATATTTGGGAATTTAACCCTTCGACTACGGTTGAAGTAGAAGAAGTAGGTAAGTTAAGTTTAGAACATATGCTTTCAGTTAGAAAACTTGAGGTACTTCCACTGTCGAGTAGTGCACGTATTTGATGGCAATCACCATTGATGTCTGTCACATGAATTAAGGCCGTGGACAGTAGAACACAATTATTTTGAATAGTTGACAAAGCAATGTCTTGTGGAGGACTATGAGGTTGACCGTTAACGTCAGGCTGTGGCAGAGTGTGTAACATGACGTTACTTGTTGAAGGTACAGGCGCAGACGGCGCAGGAGCTTCATGCTCGTGTAACAAGCTGTTGCGCCGCAGGCCGCATGAGCGACATGGCCCTAACCTGCATACATCGTCAGCATGACCTTGACGTAAACAATTTAAACACAATTTAAGTAACTTAGCTTTGCCAAGTCTGGTTTCTAAGGGTAATGATTTGAATTTTTGACAAACATAAAGTGCATGAGTACCTTTGCAATATGGACAAGTGTATTTGCGAGCTGGGGGAGAAGATGAGTTACCCACGAATGTTTTTTGACGAACATGTGTAGTGTCACTTGACCTACGCTTTTTATGAGCATTATCCATTGTTTCCAAAAAATCAGCACGATCTTTTAGAAAGTCATTAAACATTTTGAGTGTAGGCAACTCTTTCAACTTATTTCGATATGATTCCCACTTAATGCTCGTGTCTGTGTCAAGTTTGTTTGAAATTATTTGAATTAATAGTACATCCCAGTGCTCAGTAGGGAGGTTAAGTTTTTTGAGTGCTCTGAGGTTCCTATTGACTGTATCGATTAAGTTTCGTAATGATTTAGATGATTCCTTCGCTAATTGTTCCAAGTTAAAAATAGCTTGAATGTGATTGTTTACTAATGACCTTTTATTATTATAGCGATCGCAAAGAAGTTCCCAAGCTACTTCGTAATTATCACTCGAGAAATCTAAAGACTGAATTACTACAGCGGCACTGTCTTTCAACGCGGCACGTAAATAATGAAATTTGTTAATGTTTGGTATCGACTTGTCTAAGTGTATGAGAGTACTAAATGTGTCACGGAATTCCAGCCAGTCATGATACTGACCCGAAAAGATAGGTAAATGAATAGTAGGAAGTGCAAGTTTTGGCCCACCTTCAAGCGCAGTACAACAAGAACCTGTCCCCGAGCGGTCGCTGCCCGCTACGCCGGCTGCTGGAGCCAGCAGATCACGAGCGCGCGCGATCGTCCCGAAGTACTTGGTCTCGAACGCCTCACGTTCTTTGTACTGCTCGTCTGGAATTTCCATAGAATTTTCTATGTCACACTGAATTGAATCAAAATCGGTATAGATTTCTTCAATTTTAGATAAACGGACGTTCAATTCATTTATTTGCAATCTACTCAAGCTGTCACAACTCTCGACGGTTTGCAAATAATTTTCAAATAGCGTAAGCTTAGCTTTGTATGATGCACGTCTTTTAATTAAAGTTTTATCTTCCATGGTGAAGCAAGCAAATGGATGTAAGAAATGAAATCTATGTTTAAAGTGACTATTGAATTCAAATGCAAGCTAAGTTAAGTGAAAATAAGAATATATTATGTTTATTATACCAAACAACGCGATGAAATGAGTTGCTAGAAAGAATCACAAACAATTATTACAATGCAATTAGTTTAAAGATAAGAAAAATGGAACGATTACTTAAATCAGCATAATGACGCGAAGTGAGGGTACGCGTAAAATGTGCAAAAGCAAGCAGCGGGTGGTACGCAGAAACAGCAATCGCGCGACTAGCCGGTCCGGCCCGGGCCCGCTGTTAGCGCGGGCGATAGGCAGCGGTCAATCGAATGCACTAGAACATGCGAAATAACAAGTAGGTAGTTAAATACGCGATACAATACAGTTCCTATACACACCAATGGAATCTGGAATACCTGGAGCCTCTGAAATGAAATTTACGTTAGATTACGAATATGTTGTAGGCATGTTTTTAAATAAGATTTTAATGAGTGTAATAAGTAATGCAGGAATAGATAAGAACAGCCTAACCTGTTTTTTATGTATAGGTTGGGATGTTTGTTGCGCAATGCAATAAATGACTGATCTTTAGATCTACGAAATGGATCACAAAATGAAGGATTTGTGAATATGTTATGATATTATACAGCACTAAATTAAGGATTAGTGGCCGTTTTAATGGGGATAAATATAAGAATCACAAAATAAAGGATTTGTGAATATGTTATGATATTAAACAGCATTAAATTAAGGATTAGTGGCCGTTTTAATGGGAATAAATTAATATAAGAATCACAAAATAAAGGATTTGTGATTATGATTTAAGACTCACAAAATAAAGGATTTGTGATTATGATTTAAGACTCACAAAATGAAGGATTTGTGGGGAAATTTAGAAGATTTACGGGGCAAATAGACAAATTGGAACGAACTTACAGTAACGCTACCCTCAGGACTCACGTGTGACCTTCGTTGTAGGTGTAGTTCTCTTTGTCTTCAGCTCCCAACTCCAAGTAACTCAATGTTCACGAAATTCTTCTAGGTATAATGATGAGATTCCTTGTAGAAGAATCGTTTATATGATTCGTTGAATGTTGAACCCGTAGTAAGAATCTTCCACGTGACGGCCGCCATCCATGTCAGCGCAGTATTTCCTTTGTTCGTCTTGCCTGTGGGTGATTCAATAATCTGGGGCCGCAGGTCAATCCGGCATCGAGGGACCAAATGTAAACGCCGGTACTGAGCTTCACGTGGACTATGACGGGGTGGAAGAATGATGCAAACTTGATTTTTACAATTATTGGTTTAATGACCAAGAGAAATTTACAAAAAACAAATATGTATGCATATGGCGGATTCAACGATCTATGGGCGAATGACGTGACATCGTCGCTCGCGGCTGTTGTCTTTCCGTGTCGTGTGCGTGTGTGCGTGAAACGTTGGTGAGCGCACACATGCTAGGCGTTAACAACGGAAAAAATTAAGACTAAAAGTTGGAACGACACTTTTTGCTATAGTTGTACGCCGTGCGGCGTGCGCGTGTTTCTCTGTCTCTCTCTCTCTCTTATAGAAATCAAGCCAGTTATACTTCGTTCCATCCGGGTGTCCCTTGACACCTCTCAAGTTTTTTTTTAAATTTGATAGCCTACATTGTCTCACTGCTGAGCAAACGCCTCCCTCAAGTCCTGCCAGGCATCCTTTTCTAGAGCCACTTCGATCAAGCCGAGTGTATACATACTTTTGCTTGTGACTGTACGACCGTCCGTCGCGGCCGTTTCTAGTGGGCCACTACTCCTCGAACGGCAGGAATGGCATTATCTAGCTAAAGCTTCCAATGTCTCGTGACAGGTTGCTAGCCTAATAACGAGTAATGCTTGTATTATTTGTTTTCCTTTAAGAAACTTGACAAAACGCATTGCTGGAAAGATAAAGTCTCATACTCGTAATTCTGAGATATCTCGTTTCCACGTAAATGAACCACATGTTTTATTGTCTGCGATTACAAAAAGTCCGTATATAGGAATAAAGGCGCCTAAGCTTGTATTCGTCATCGCTTGTGACTCACCAATGATACTTACTTCTCGCTATCTACATTTCTATTTGATTGCTTCTGAAAGCCTCCATAAATCGTAAGCGATCTGAATCAAAAGCTATAATGTAATAACTCGAATAATATTGAGTTACCCAAGTATTCATAGTTATTTTTCTTATAAGACTATCTTGCGACTTCGTCCGCGTGAAATTTCTTTATTCCTGCCTTACATCCCCCACCCCGCACCCTAATTGCGTAACACACGATCAATCGGAATCTGAATCATTTTGAAGCAAATTCCTAATCCATTGCTTCATAAGTTCGAAAAATTTGTGTGCTCAAAACGTAAATAACGCAATGAATGTTGTTGAACTGTCAAAATGAAACAGATTCCGATTGATCGTGTGTTACGCAATTAGGGTGTCTTACATCGTTTTCCTTAGCGTTCTTTCTGACTTTTTTTCTTAAGAAGAATTTTCTTTAGAAGGGTCATAACGTTGCCAGGGTAGCGGGATCGTCCGAAAGGGTTACCGCTGCCCTGGAACATAAAGGGCTAAGGAAGGAACACGGGTGGGTTTTAGTCAGTAAGAGTCTGACAGGCCCTCCGCTCCACCCATAGCGGGAGGGGGTCATTTGATGATTTCCCATCCTGAAAAAAAAAAAGTCATAACGTGATATTACATAGCATACAGCCTTCTATTATACATACACACTTCCTCAAGTATTGGGCTATCAAATGCAAATCCGACCGGCAGTTCCAGAGATTAGCGCGTTCAAAGAAATAAACTCTTCAGCTTTATGATGGAAGGTATGAGCTGTAAATAACTGCGCCATTCCTAATGATTGGTTTCCATGAATTTCATCGCCATATTGTGTGTGACGTCTAACCATAGACACGTTTAGAAGTTTCCAGTTCCGAATTCCTGTTTTACCGTAACTGACGAGTTTGTAAGTTGTCACTAATTAAGTGCGATTTATAATCTACAGCGTGCTGTATTTATCTTTACATCACGTTGGTAAGCTGGCCACGAGGCTTTCTTCATGTTGGCAAGACAAGATTCTAAAAAGATGCTCGGAATATCTTTACGCATGGTTTTAAATATCATAACAGACTGCAGAGGTGTACCCGTGTACCCCACAGTACACCCACATTTCACCAGTTATGTTTAAACTCTACTGTGTGCTGTTGGAAACCACGTTCTGCTTTGTAGACAAACGAAGCGCACAACCTTTTATAATTGCCGAAAACCTGTGAATTTACGTTACGTTCCAATTGATCTGTCAAACAATGACTTGGTCATTTCGTTCAATTCTTTTCAATAGCGGGTTCAGCCACGAACTTTCTCCAGTGTACCGCAGTTCCCACGTAAGTGATTGCGCGCCGAAACCATGAGACATCCTTGCAGGTTTCGCAACTCGCCACGATACAGAATGATTCTGAGAAACCATTTCTGCGTGAGTCAGCGCAGGGTTCTGTCTGGAACGGGTCTTAAGCCGACATACCCCGCTTAGGTAGCTTTGACTCACTGGCCAACTGTTTTTGTTGATAACTTGTTCACAAATTTTAATTTTCAGAGAGAGGGAGAAACACTCATAAGTACTCAGGTTAGCAACGGTAACATTCTGTGACTCCATTACAATACTTGCGGAACGGGTGTGCATATCTGAGTTCACCACACCGAAGCGTCAATGGATGAATGTTTAGACAAGTTCTACAGCATGAGGCATCACATAGTAATTTCCGGAGTGGTTTTTTTTTTCATATCTTCGAGCGTCAATTAAGTCGCTTTAATTTTGGCACAGGAAAACTGCCAGTGACGGTTGGACCGGTCCGACTAGACGCATTTGGTGCGAAGGATATTTTTTACGTTCACAAGATATATTTGGCCTTCTTTCGCGACTGTTCTGTACTGAAAGTCAGTTGTAAAACAGGTGAACTTTATTACGTGAGGCTGTTACGTGACTAATCTAACCGTGAATCCAGTATTGTGACTTTTATAGCCTTATTTCTCGGTATTCGTGTCTTCTGAATAGCATTTAATAGTAGAATTTTGTCGGGAAAAACATGAAGCAATACCTACTGCGCACAACCTTCAAATGTCATTGATATGCAACTTTGTAAGTGGCACAGGAACAAACTATTTATTCATTATTGATAAAGCTATTTTTAGCAGCGCCCTTGTCTTTACATGGGCGTCTAGTTTGAATTTCAACATAGAATCGGAATCCAACCAAAATACTGGCACGTTCCATCCCTGCGAATTGTCAAAACCGTTATTCCAAATTCAAAGTTAACTTAACCCGCTGTTTCCCACAAACACACCATGGCTGAGCTCTGCTTTCCTGTGAAATGTCAACCGCCACGGAATGCGGCTGCGGCGACCCATTTACCCCCCCTCTGCAACCCTCACCTCCCCGACCAGTGGTGGGTGGGTACCGGTCCTGCGTGCCCTCGATGCGTTGATTCCGCGTTGCGAAACTCTCGTGTGAAGTAAGTTTGCTTTGATGCTGTTGTAAACTTGCTGAATGACGGTGTGAATTGTTGACTGCCCTTTGTACTTTCTTTGTGATTATTTCATCCAACGGTCGTCTGAAAGAATTCTTTTTAGCGATTATACCTCCTTTTGCAATTGAAATGAAACTAGGAAAGAAAAGAAAATTACTGCATAGTTATTTGTACCGTTCTAGCATCCTTACGTCCCACTTAGTCTCCGTGTTAGAAGAATTTAAAAATATCTGCTTGTGCTACACGTGAATTCACACACGTAGGCTTGATTTAATCAGGCGGGTTCTATCTAAAAGGCATCATTATCGCTCCGATAGAGTTCTGCTCCAAATGCGCCATGAATCATCATAACTTTTTCTAAAGCATAGTTGTTCCAAAATTTGTTTTCAACAACGTAAATAACGCAATGAATGTTGTTGAACTGTCAAAATGAAAGCGCTTTATGAAAAACTTTGCTGTAAATGAAAAGTTTTTATGTTATTTACAAACTTTAAACTTTTTAACATTCGCATTCACGTTATTGCCAACGAAAATAAAGTTCTCATGCGTTAAACGCAAATCGTAGATCGTTCTAATGAACTGATTAATTTCGGATTAGCCATGCCTGCGTCTGATTGGTCACGCATCCTTCAGGACTACAGCCAATCAAGACATTCGTGATCAACTGATCTATCTGCTGGTCGTGATTAGTATTTTGACCATGTCTTGAGAATGAGTGGTTTTTAATTGATTTTTCGCTAGTGTTTTATGTTGCTTATGCAGACTGAGTTTTTTTTTAAACATAAATGGCGAAAAAAATAATTTCGGGTAAGAGCCTAAATTAAAACTTTAAATGGTTTGGAGGAGTCGGTTGAGCCTGTTGTGGCAGTTGATAGTTAAAAGGTTTAAAGTTGCTTGCTATATGTATACAAATACTTATTCAACAATTTGTTTTAAAAATCATCAACTATGTTGGGGTCGGCTTCCAGTCTAACCGAATGCAGCTGAATACCAGTTTTTACATGGAGCGACTGCCTATCTGACCTCCAAAACCCAGTTACTGGGTAATACGATACCCCTTGGTAAGACTGGTTGTCAGACCGTTGACCGACCGTGTTCGGGCTACTGACGACCCGTAACGACTGTCAAAGCTCCAGGAAAGACAGCCGGGACCAACCGAGGCACGGAGGGGTCTTGATATGTGAAGATGGTCACCCATCCACGAACCACCTGCGGCAAGCGTAGCTTAACTTGATCGATCGACCCGTGCGGCTGTTATTACTTAGCCATTAGCCTAATTTGTTTTATACTTAAATGTTGTGGTGAAATATAATTATATATTTGCATTTCATTAACTTCGAATTCCATTTTGGGACAAATATTTAATCAAGATTTTGCATAATATTTGCAAGCGAAATCCTTATAATTTACCTACATATCTAAGATGATGTGTCAGTCACGAAATTGCGTATTTGACACCGAAGGCTGTATTACAAAACTTGTTTGTTTACAGGTATGCTTGGTTCATGAAATATCAATTAACTGGGGAGAGGAATATACCTAAAAAAATATTTTTGACTTTTTTTTTACTTATAATTTTTACCAGTAATTTTGGTTTAAAAACCAAACTACTGATTAGTTTTGGATGAAATTTCTATGGGACCAATCTGAAAGTATATCCTTACAAATAAAAAAAGAATTTTGCAAATCGGCTTATAAATAACGGAGTTCTGGGGTAACAAACAAAAAAATAAATAAAAACTTGAGAGGTGTCAAGGGACACCCGGATGGAACGAAGTTCAAAGAGAGAGAGAGAGAGAGAGAGAAACACGCGCACGCCGCACGGCTTACAACTATAAAAAAGTGTCGTTCCAACTCTTAATTTTTTCCGTCTAGCCCCCTTTCGCAACGCGCGATAAGGAACTTCGTTCCAAAAATACAGTTCCGCTCGACCTTCCAGTTTTGACGAAACCTATCCAGCTCGTCCCGACATCTGCTACGTGGTCTGCCGCGACCCCGCCTCACTGTCTCAGGGCACCAATTCTGTGCTATTTGGGCCCAAAGTTTGTCCGCCATGCGGCATTTATTAAAACTTATTATAAATTGCTTACACGAATCTTTACATGAACTTTGAACTTTTTCAGCCAGTCTTTCAACTGGCTGAAAAACCAGCGATTTCTTTCTTTTGTTCTTTCTATGTTCAGTCACGAGCACCAATATGTCAACACTTGGCAACTTTCAATTTCTATTTTTTCGTGAAATAACGAATGCAACGTTGAAATACGACATATTACATAAACCTATGGGTTCGAAAATGCTATGTTCGTAACAACATAAAATTTCATTACAAAATAAAGGAGTAAATCGCTTTTGAATAAAGCCGAGTGTATACATACTTTTGCTCGTGACTGTTCATCATTGGACAAGATAAAACTTTAAATGAATGAGTTAAATAAGCTCTTTCCTTTTATTTATGTACTTACTTGTATGTACATTAATATACAGGGTGTCAGGGTCATCGACGCGCAATCGTTTACCATTAAATCCAGTACATGATTCTAAATTCATGGTACCTACGCACTAGTTAATTTTTTTTCCTGTAGGTAATTTTTGTGTTAGCTTGTTGCATCTAAGATTTGTCATAATATATAAAACTTAATGTACTTCCAATCCATTATTAAAATCAATATGTTCTATTCTAACTTAGCTCGCAGAAAAAAGAATGCAATTTTTTTTTAATAGGTAACTATCCTTTCAATCACAGTTGAGTTCAATAGGCCTTTTGTAAAGAATGTTGCCATTGACAACAAGTTATTTTTACCTCAGAGTAACGGAATAGGGAACACAGGCATGCTAAGAATTTCCATTCTCTGTGATTTATAATTATGTCTGTGCAATATCGACAAGGTTAGTTTGCTGTCAACGTGGTTCATGCATACCATTCAAGATTAATTTATTCAATATTTTGACAGATTATTTTTAAATATTTTATTTAATAAATTTATTGACTAATACTTTTTGATTGATGGCCTCAATGGCAGTAAATTGCATGTCAAAAATGTTTACGAGCGCAAATCAAACTTGACCTATCCTAAGATGCACTTTTACGTCATCGTTGATGTGGAATTTAAATAAAAACATGGCTTACCTTAATCACTCGTTGTATACATATAAATAAAAACATTAAAAGTAATTAAACGTAGGTAGGTAAATCTTTATCTACCAGATAGATAAATCCTATCAACGACTGTTGGAATAAGAAACAGTTCTGCCGATATTCTGTAAGAACTCACCGTGAAAACAAAGTTGAAGTGAGCTTGACTCGACGTGAGCTGTCAAAAGTGTCAATCCATAGCATCTGTAGGTGACAGCTCACTTCAATCTCACTTCACTTGACCAAAGAATCAGCATTACCATACTGCATGGCAATGCTGCCAGCCTTTTGGGCACGTTTCCTATTCACAGCGATGCGGACGAATTTTTTGATGCCCTTTGATTATTTTGCCTCCTTTTTATACACTGCACTTAAGTTTTCAGTGAGATTTTGTTCGTCAGTTCAGTACCTTTATGCATGGACTGGACTTTCCCGTATTGCTCACGGAATCGGCTCGAAGCTAAAAATATCGGAAAAAAAAGTTTTGCAACGACACGCACGTATCTATGATTTGGACAATCTAAATGTTGACTCATGGTCAGGCCTACACACCAGTCGTGTTGGACTTTCAGTAAAGCAAAAGCAGTTACAAAATGTATGTCAATTTCAATTTCTGAAGAGTGATAAGATAGATCAATAGCCAGACCAACAGCCAGGTCGTCCACCCACGACCTACAGAAGATTGTGAAGAAGACCTAGATGAGACTCGGACAGACCAGAGAAGCATGGCACAAAAGGGAGGAAGGAGGTCGATACTCAGCAGTGAGTGGAACATCTGGAACATGCCTGCTATGATGATGATAATGTTTAGATAAAGGAATCTAACTATCTCTATTGCTGAATTGAACTTTTTAATGGATCATCCTCCTCAGTCAGTCAGTCAGTGCGTCCTCCCCGTCATGACATATGGCGCCGAAACGTGGTCATTGACGGTCGGGCTGGTCCACAATTTCACGGTCGCTCAGCGCGCTATGGGTCGAGCTATGCTCAGAGTCTCTTTGAAGGATAAAATAAGGAATTAAATTATCCGGAAAAGAACCGGAGTTACCGACATAGCTTGCAGAGTAAGAGTAAGCAAACTGAAGTGGCAGTGGGCTAGCCACGTTTGTCGAAGGACCGATGGCCGGTGGAGCAGACGAGCCCTGGAGTGGAAACCGCGTATCGGCAAGCCTATTGTGGGACGCCCCCCAGCTAGATGGACGGACGACCTAAAGAAGGTTGCTGGGACGGACTGGATGCGGAAGGCAGAGGACAGGGTGTTGTGGCGCAGCCTGGTAGAGGCCTATGTCCAGCAGTGGACTGCGATAGGCTGAGTTGATTGAACTCAGCCTATCCCAACTATGTAGCCTAACCTTTTCCCAACTATGTTGGGATCGGCTTCCAGTCTAACCGGATGCAGCTGAATACCAAACTTTATGGAAACGGATATTACGGATATTGGAAATATTTATTGAACTGCAAAAGATGTTGCCATTATGTTCTTTTTTAAATTACAATATATTGCTTTTATGTTATTTTTTTCAATCATCTAGTCTAGGTTAGGAAATCCAAACAACTAATAATGTTGCAAAATTATGATTGATACATTTAATAGAAGTCAGATAGAACGCCGAGGTCGCTAGCTCCAGATATTTGCGTACGGCCAGACGATGGGACCTTGGCCTTATTGAGACTGTCGCGAGAAATGATGACTTTTGAAATTGGAGCATTGGTGAATGCGACCTTCTTAGTCTGCGTGCTCTGTGAAATTTTGTTTTTTAAACTGGCTTTAAACTGGCAATTGTTTTTACGCGGGCTATTTATTTTTTAAACAATTTACCACAGACAAATATAGATAAGTAAGTACTGTAATTTACTTTACATTTTCTGGATCAAATAATTAACGTCCGATTGTTATAGTATTGGTCCTGCCATGCGATAAATATACAAACCAAACAGTTAATTACAGACCAGACACAGTTATCTAGCAGACCAACCCTTTTTAGTTATTTCGTTAGTTCTTAACTCACTAACCAATATTACAAATGCATTTTACGAATACAATCAACATTACAGACACAGCAACAAATCTGCGCGACCGCAATAACATAACTCGTAGTTAGTATCAAGGTGTACAACGTTTACTTGCGCGCGCGCCGCCTCGCCGCCGACATTATTATCGCATTACTTAACTAGCGTTGCTCCACGGAAAATTGTCTAGGATCTAAATATTTCTGAGGTATTTACAGTTAAGATTGTGCTAGATTTTATCTAGTTTTGAGCAAGTACTGTCGGCGGTAGACTGTAGTAGAGGAGCGGTTGGAAACGCGTGTATTCAGGGTATCGTGTGGGTTCGATCTAAGCGAGCTCGGTATACATGGTTCGGTTTTAAGACCTTTGGAATGGCTACGTCCAGTCCAGGCTGCACATTAATCAGCCTATAATGCTCCCAGGACACAGGCCTCTTCTCAGTGAGAGGGAGTGGGCCTTAATCCACCACGCGGGCCCAATGCGGGTTGATTGAAAAATGTCACAAGTCTTCGAATTTTTGGTTCTAGGACATGTGACATGTTTCCTCACGTTGTTTTCTTTCACCGCCTGTTTTAAGAGTTGAGCAGAGGCACAGTATTACAATATATTGTAATACTGTGGCAGAGGTGTCCCTCCAGAACATCCACAACTAACAACAATATTATTACGGCTTTTATACCGCCTTTCGCATAAGCAGCATTCCATTCCATTGCTCCACAAGAGTTTAGAGAAGCCATTGATCTGAACTTTCGTAAAATTATGCAGTATGCAGCAACACAGTTATCCAAATAAATTCCCAATAAATAACCATCGCAACGGTTTGTTAGCTAACCAGAGACAATACAAGGCGGTCGACCTGTCGGTGTCCAAATAATTATCTACAATACTACATGTATTATAGATAATGTAGGTACTAGAAATCCAACCTTTGACATTTACCTTAGCTCTGATTTTTCTTCCTGTTGGTGGGTTGCGAAAGAGAACTTTTCCAGTTCAGCAATTTGATTTGCTATGCATTTATGTTCATGTTCAACATTTTCACCATAATTATTTCATGTGGATTTTGCATGAGCAGCCGGCCCATTCAAAATCCGTATTCAATAATTTCTTGAAGAGTTGAAGCTTCATTCCATCCCAAAAGAAGCCATTGAACTCTTTTCGTAAAATTATTCACTATGCAGCTACAAGACTTCTGACTTATCTAAATAAATATCCATCGCATCGGTTCGTTAGCTAACGAGAGACAATAGATAGGCTGTCGACCTGTCGGTATCCAAATTATTTATGGCCCAGCCTCCTCATTATGCAGCAACTTGTCTGGCCTGCGGTAATTCTAGATTTACCGTTTAATTGTGTGCAACACCACCTTTCATGAATGATTTAATGTTGTGGTTTTAGTTGGTAAGAGGTTGTGAAAAAACTACGAACTTTTTCCTCATGAAAGTTGTAATTATTTATAGTCTTGGTTTTTTTTTCTGGCCTAATGGGTCTGTATAGCAGCCAGTTTTTTTGTTCCTTTCTCTCTCTGTAGTTGGTCCCTTATGTCTGAGGAAAGTGGTCAGCTTCGGAGTTGCATCTGGAGTGAATGATCCGCCTCCACCAGTTTCTGTCCAGCGCATCCCTTACCACCGTGCAGAATTTAGAGGACGATGATACCTTCACCTGATCGGTCCATCGTGTTGGTGAACGACCGCGCGATCGCTTGCCTTCGGTGTTTCCAACCACAATCAGTTTTTCCAAACTTTCATCGCCTTTGTTACTATGTGACCGAAATAGGAGAGAATGCGTTGTTGACAAATGATCGACAAGCGGGTTTTTATTCGAAGTTGGGTTAAGATCGGTGTATTGGTGCGTGTGGCAGTCCACGGTATTCTCAACATTCAAAGTTTTGTTTCTTTAAAGCTTTGGAATAAGTTAGGTCCTCTCTGAGTGCAGTTCCTGCTATAACTACTACTTTCTGCAGTCCATCATCAGTTATCAAGAAATTTTTAGCTTCCTGGCCTACGGGGTAATTGCGTAACACGCTACATGTAGGAATAGCTTTAATTTTGACAGTTCAACAACATTCATTGCGTTATTTCCGGTGTTGCTAAAATTTTTCAAACATCTGTAGCAATGGATTAGCTATATCCTTCAAAATGATTCAGAATATGATTGATATGTTACGCAAGGGTTCTGATCGTATCTCCACAATCTGACAAATAATCAGACGGCTGTTATTTTTTCACGGCGTCCTTTCATTCTGTTTTACTTTTAACTTCTGCCTCACGGTTTCTCCAGTCTCTTTACCTACTTAAATCAATACTACCTATGCTTTCCGTATCGACGTTCTAAAGTTTGCAGATAAGCCTCAGAGAACAACCAAGTTGTTTTCCTAACCTTACCTACGTAAGGCTACGTTGACTTAGCAATAAGTTCCGTGTTCAAAGAGATCTTTCACCACAGATCACAGGTAAGTCCGCTGCTTACTTGCTGGCGGCATGTTTGTAATATGAAGCTACGTGTATTTTGCACTGACCCCTGGCTTGACCTCTTCCTTCATAGAGATGAACAGCCGCGTCTATTTCTTGTACAGATTGATGCTCAAAACATTATTTACAGGTTTGTTGTATAGGTACAGTTCAACCAGAAAAGTTATGCGCTTCGGTAATTTTTATGTTTCCGAATTAGCACGAATTTTGCACCACAGAGTAACGCTCCACAGACGCAAAGCTTTTAAGTTTTGTAATGCGCGTTTTGTACCTTGTCGATTACCTACTCCGTTCGCAGATCGTCATCCGTCACTCAAAAGTTATTTTGGAATTGCATAGAATTGTTAATTTGTATTTTAATCATGATAATACAAAATAGGCAAGTGGGTACTTTCATGGTTGTAACAGCTTTACAATATTAGATATCACGTGTTTGTATTTCCGAAGATCGACGATGATTCCCGAAGTGAAAACTTTTCTTGGGCAGCTGTATGAAATTGTTTATGATGGGTTTCTTATTTTCGATGTTTGTTCTCTTCTCTTCTTAATTGCATGGAGTCACATAAGAGAAAAGCGCCAGCGCCAGCTGAATCATCCGTTTATTCTTTCTTTCTTTAGTCTTTCTTTCTCGCTGAAATACGTTGGGCTTCTTTTCGAAGCCCCAAAGTATTTGCGAGCTATGTTCGAGGTTCCTTAATGAGATTATTTGGAAAAGAACTGCAGAATAGAGACTGGACTAAAATAGCATGAACATAATTGCTTATTGTAATTTGAATGCGAATTCCATATATTTCGCTCAAGTAGTTTGAACAGCTGCTGTATGACGTAGAACCTGTTATAATATTATTACGTACTTAAACGTAGGTAAGTACTTCAGGAAGTACTACTAGTAGTACCTACAAGTAGTGTTATACTCGTACTTGTTGTAGGTACCTAGCTGAATGAGTTGAGTTTTTTCATCGGAATGTTTCTTATCGCTAGTGATTACATTGTGAGAGTGTAAAAGAATATGCTTCTTTTGTAATGCCCTGAATAAACTACCTATTTACAAGTAGGTGTATTATACCTACTGCCTAGCCTTTTCCCAACTATGTTGGGGTCGGCTTCCATTCTTACCAAATGCAGCTGTTTACCTGTATTTCACGCAGCGAATGCCTATCTGACCTCCACAACCCACTTTCTGTCTATCCCTACCTCTTTGTAATGCTGGTTGTCAGACTTTCGGGCTACTGACGAGTAACGATTGCCAAAGATCCACGAATGACAGCCGAGACAAAAATCTCACCGTGAAAAGTTAGGTGAAGTGAGCTTTAGAGTGAGCTGTCAATAGTGTGAATCCCTAGCATTAGTTGGAATGACAGCTCACTCCACGCTCACTTCACTTAAGTTTTCACGGTGAGATGGTTACAGAATCGTACTACTGTTCTTGCCCTCGATCAAGCCTAATGGAAAGCGATGGGATGAGGTCTATTAATGATGGAACGAGCATGACACTGACCTGCAAATTGCAAAAAACGTAAGAAAATTTGAATTTCGCAGGCTATCCTGGCGCTTCACCCTGGTAATAAATTTCCCTGACTGCAAAGACTAACTACAATTCATTTCGTACGCAAACACGTGCCGGCCAGAAAAAAAAGTACTGCTGTCATCTTATTTTATTTTTTTACTTTATTTTTGTTTTATTTTTTTATATACTGTTTGTTTTAAAATATAAAGTCTCTTTACTCTTTTTTTTTGTCTGTCATAAAACAGCGAAAGTGCGTCTTTTAATTACGGGAGGACACTGGCTCCTGCAACACAGTTTTAACTAGTGCAGGAGCCAGAGAATTCCATACTCTGGTGTACAAATTGTTATACGTCAATAAATAATTTTTATGTTTTTAATGTTATGTTATAGGGGAAATTACCTCTTGCGTTTTTTTTGCGATTACAACGAAAGTCGTAAAGACAGCGAAAGCTTAAAATTAATCCCCCGGTTGCTATTGTATTGAAATTATATGTTAAAACATGTTCAGTGTTAAATTCAATTAAACGGTTGGTATTTGTTTAATGTTACGCTTAAAACACTTGGTATAAAAATATGATTTTCGGCATTTTCAATCTCAAATAGCAGCCGGGGGGTTAATTTTAGGCTTTTGCTGTAATAATAAAAAAAATGCTCAAGATGTTATTTCCTATAAGAAAATAGTAAGTACTCTTTTTTCACTTTAATTTTTGGGTATAAAATGTTCGACAATTGGATGATGTATTGTTGTCCTTATACATATACTTACAATGATAAAATAATGTATGTGATAAACACGACCTTCCTGTTGAAGGTCTGATTTGACAAGTTGTCTACATTGTACATTCAAATTCAAAGTCACTTGCAGAAGGATGAAAAACAAAGATACAATACAATACATACATAAATATGAGACGCTAGTAAACATGGGAAGGGAGACACTGCCTTTATTTATTATACTACAGATAACGAGTTGTAGGACGTGTGGGTTCACTTCGAACCCTTCGACAGGCGCTTTATTTTGTAATTTATCTTATCATCACCATTTCTCTCAAAACGGCGAAGGAAAACATCTTGAGGAAACCGGAATGTCTTAGAACCAAAAATTCGAAGACATGATTTAACATATATACACCGACACGCACTGCGTTCGTGTGGTGGATTAGGCTGCTTTTCCACCATAGATGTGCTATGCTACGTTGCTATGGATGCGTTTGTTATCCACCAATCATATTCATTGATCCACATAGCATAGCACTGGTGGAAACGGGTTCAACTAAGCTATGTTTTTATATGGAAGGATGCGTGCTATGGATGGGACCTATGGATGCGCGAGTGGTGTAGCTATGTGCAGAGCAGAGTACTCATCGTGCCTTCCCTACTATTAGTGCATCGAAAACTCGAGCTGCGTGTTTTCCCCGCACAGCTACCTCGCGGCGGTTCATCTTACTCGCTCCGCTACACAGCTTAGTATTAGTGGAAACGGTCGCATAGTTTCGTAGCTTAGCTTTCACATCTTCGCAGCATAGCTGCATAGCACATCTCTGGTGGAAGAGCAGCATTCGCCTTCTGTGTACCAGCAGTGGGAACGTTATAGGTTGTGTATTGTCTGCAGCATTATTGTCCTTCTTCTATTCATCTCTATCAGCTGTCTTCTCAATATTCAACCTCTTTTCAGCCATACCATCCTACTAATATTATAAATGCGAAAGTTTGTAAGGATTCGATGGATGGATGTTTGTTACGTTTTCATGACAAAACTACTGAACGGATTTTGATGAAACTTTACAGTAATATAGTTTATACATCAGAATATCACATAGTATACTTTTTATTCCGATATTCCTACGGGATCGACACTTATGCGGAGGAAACCGCGGGGCGCTGCTAGTTTTTCATACAATCTATCGATCGTTTCTTTGGTGTTCACATAATAATAATACCCCTGCTTTTATAGCCACAATTTAATCTTTAAACTGCTTATAGCCATATATTATGTAAATTATGTTTACAGTCTAGACAGGCTCCACACTAATTTTATGAATGCGAAAGTAACTCTGTCTGTCTGTTTGTTACCTTTTCACACATAAACGGGTGAACGGATTTGGATGAAATTTGGCACACGAATAGACCATGGCCTAGGTTAGGACCTAGGGTACTTTTTACTCCGGTCGTACATTCCCCTGGGATAATTTTCGACCTCCACGCGGGCGAATCGGGTTACCTACCTGTTAATTCACGTAAACAATGTATTCATTCCGTAATATGTACATTGTTTTCATATACTTAAATCTATTGGTTTACGCGTAGCACGCCAGTAAAACTCCCAGTCGGCACGATTTTTTCCGACATCTTCAACAATCATCGTCATATTTCAGCCAATTTACACAAAACCTTAGCTTCCTAAAACACCTAAACCTTCCTCATGAATCTCTCCGTCCATATTGGTGAAAACCATATGAAAATCCATTGGGTAGTTTCGAGTTTATCGTGTTCAGACAGACAGACAGACGCGGCGGGGGAACTTAGTTTTATAATATGTAGTGATATACATGTATGTATAGTTCGGTACTTCCACCAGACTCTAGAAAGACGGAAATGTACATAAATATCAATTTGGCGGTAAACGGTAGTACGCTAAATGCCACCTGTTGGCTGTCGGCTGCTGGCGGCAGACTGAGGGCATGACCTTTGCCTGCAATCAATAAACCCAGCCAGTCATATATTAATATTTATTATGTTGGTACATATTTATAGACGTCTCGAGTTTTGTACACTAGGGCCGTATTAATAAATTGCTCTCAAGTTAGGCGAGACCCGTTTCACCGTTGCTGTGTGTTGTTTCTCGTGAAGTCTGGAAACACGCCTCTAAGAAACTAGTATTGTAAACGTGTTGCTGGCACGACTGTATGTCAGGGGGCCTAAAAAGGCCGCTTTGGCAGAATCATAATAGGATAACAATATGAATCATATTAAAAATCGTAAAATGGTCAAAAACTGACAGTTCATGATATGATCTGTGTGCAATTCATATCACAATAAAATAACATTCAAACTGTAGAAATAAAAAATAAAAAACCAATTTGATGAATAAAAACTGTGATGAAAAATTTATCGATAAAATTACGGTTTTTATTTTTTTTCACGCGGCAATGTTTACACCAAATATGAAATGAAATTTTACGACAATTAGAGGAATTGCTAATGATCTGCTGGGAATTCAGGAAATGAATAGCTTTTAGAGGTATTGCATAATATGAATAGCTATTAAAGTGGCCTTTTTAGGCCCCCAAATCTTGATGGCCCAAATCTTCGCCGCTTCCACTGCATCGGTGGCAGCACAAAGGTCTCTTTGACTGCTTGTTTTGGGACACAGAGGGCAGGATAGGAGGTGGAGCATAGGTTGGCATGGCTCTAAACTTGCCTCTAAATTGGCTACCAATTTAAATTTAAGTAAATTGCTGTTACACGGGAAATTGACGTAGTGTGTCATGTTGATGAACAATTTATTTCTCTGGCCGTACAAAGTCGTATAGAGTGACTACTATAGGCTTTGACTGTTATCAATTTCGGTCTCTATCAAGGAAAAAGTTATAGAAGAAATATGATAAATATCTAAAAGAAAAAAGAAACCCCAACATATTTTGTGCATGACCAATTTTCTGGTGGTCTCTGAACTTCTTATATTAAAACCGTCATAGTGCCAAAATACGTAGGTAACGCCGTGTTTCGTGTATTAATTAATAAGTGGTGACTGAGGCCTAGCGATGAGTTGTTGACAATACACCTGTTGGCATGCCACCAGGAGCAGGGTCGTTGGCACAAGCACAGGTCTTCGCACTCCAAACCTAACTCCAACAACCCTTCTTGATTTCACCACAAAATACTGTAAACGAAGAATTTATGTCTAAAAATATAATCACAATGTTCAAAAATGTACCAAAATTCACTAGGGTTGGGTCACAACTCATTTCCTAATTATCGATATCGAAATAATGTATAACATAATCAGTCTACAATGTTCCCACTGCTGGGACACAGGCCTCCTCTCTGTGAGAGGACTGGGCCGTAATCCACCACGATGGCCCAGTGCGGGTTGATAGATGTCACATGTCTTCAAATTTTTGGTTCTAGGACATGTCGATTCCCTCACGATGTTTTCCTTCACCGTTTTGAGAGCAGTGGTGATGAAATTATTTACACAAAGTAAAGCGCCTGGCTGGGTTCGAACCTACAACCATTCATTCGTAAGTCGCGTCGGGGCGGTTACCACTAGGCCACCACTGCTCACAAATCATATATGCCCAATGACAATATCAATTTTAAAATTGGTCCTAAATTGACACGGGGCGAATCAATCGTCATTGATCGTTATGCCCGGGCTATGACCGTCAAAACGAGGAAACCCTCACTGTCAGTCATTCGCTGATAATTTACGTCATAATGTTATTTATGAGTGATAATACGGAAGACACCTGTTGGCATGGCATCAGGGAAGGCCGTTGGCACACGACCGTAAGATCAGACATTCACCTCCGTTACTTTCTTCTATGACTAACGCAGTCACGCTTTTTACAGTCAAGACTTTTGTAATTGTCTACTTTATGAATAATAGATTGAAAAAGCTGTGTTCAAGTAAGCGAATAAACAAATATTTGGAGCATTATAGGTTTTTTTTAGTGTGCAAATTGTGGAATCTTTTTGTTCGACTGCTTTCGACTAGTCACAATCGTAAAAACTTATATCTACATACTAATATGTACATATTTGATGTATGAAATCATGATGCAATCAAATGAAATATCTATGAAATCGGGCAAATAATGAAGAAGAGCAAATTATTGAGCTTTCCTGCGTAGGTGTCTGTATTAATTTGACTTTCTAAGAAAAAGTGATTTGTACTTTGTAAGTACCTAAATATATCCATTAAAGTTCATATTTATGATTTAATTTAGCTTTCCTCATTCACTTTTATGGAGAAAATGGGCATTAACGTAGGCCTTGGACCAATAACTTGTGGTTTAATCATAGTTTACCGTCACACCTCAACCCCATAGTTCTTTGTTCGCAATAGAAGCGTGCTAGGGGGTATTAACCTCTTCTATTTCAGTCTTCGTGGGCGATAGGGTGCGTCGCCCTCAAAGACGACCTCACTCCATCGGGGTCAAGGATGTAGGAAATTAACGTTCACAATTTTCCTCAACGGTATTCGTACAGTCACTTGTAATGCTTTGTCACGATCTGCTCGTCTTTTTGGTTGGGTGATTGTGTTGTACTGTTTGGATTTGTACTTTGGACTCTTTGAGTGGGGCAATATGGACACTTGGACAGGTCTTGTTTGTATCGAAATTTTGAAAACATTTTGAGCAAAACATCAAACGAAATACAATATGTTCACTTGTATCAGCGTTTGGCCCATCCATATCACTATCACAATGCATGGAACTTAGTTTACATCACAGATAGTGCTGTGACCTTAAGATAATTATCGGTCGACGCCTCGTCTCACGTAGCCTTATCGATAACTGACTACAACCAAGCAAGGACATCACTTGCAGAGCCTATAAATACCATTCCAAGTAATCTGATGCGCAACGGTTTTTCCTCGTTACTTAAGCATTTCAGCAACCACTAAATGCTTCAAGTTGGGCAACAGATGCCAGCTTATGCAGCCGCGATAAATTGCTGCATATTTCTGTCAAAGTATTATCATTATCTCAGCTTGGTGCATGATATCTTTAGTAACTTATGCAACGTTACGAAACTGGTTCTGTACAAATGTATTTACTGAACATTTCGAACCGGTCTGGACGCGGAAAATCCTGGTTTAGATATTAGGAAAACCACACTTTTTCTTCCTCTGTTTATAATCAATTTATAACGGTGCGGTGCCGGTGTGGCTTTAATATGCGTATTGTGTAACATTTCCGGTTATATTTCAGAACAAATATTGACCGAGCCTTGTTAAAATTTGCATCCGCCACGTTGCGTTGAAAAGATAATCCATAAATAGGAGGCAGACAAAGCAGCTCGTCTGGCGTATCGTACAAATGACCGCTCGGCCTTGTCTAGGCCACGGTGACGCCATCTTGCGTGCGGATGAACTCCTTTTATTAGGACACCAAATTATACTCGTCTCGCTCTGAAATACTATTTGACTATCCAAAAGAAAGAGATGAATGATTTCAATCTCAACCGAATATAATAATAGAACAAGATAGACGTCAAGCGCTATAGATTAGGATAAAGACATTAGAATTTATTTGAAGTTCATGTTTTCTTTGTCGCGATTTCGATAGTAAAGTAACACGCTGGTGATTGCAGTGTTTTGTGCTAAACGTTAGGTAAATAATAAGCAGGTTTGAATAATAATGAAGGGGTATGACAATAACTGTTTCTAAACACTACGGTAATGGTGCAACCTAGACAAGCTATACGTTGTGTAATTGGCGGTTAATTGCGTTGCCAAGGCGACTGCACTGCAGCCTGTCTGAGTGTCTGATAGCGATAACTGAGAAATGTCTGGGGGCAAGGGACTTTATTGGACGCTAATTGGCCCGCCAGACGGTAGTGACTGATATCTATTCTGCATTAAACATGTGTATCAAATAAACATTTCGACATTCGGCACGAATAATTGAAGTTGAATGGATGGATAGTGTGCACAGCGGTATTGAGTTGACTTTAAAGTTTAATTTCAACGGTACATTGTGACTCATGTCTGTCTGTAGCATTCGCAATAGGTTTCGTATTTAATTACTCAACTTGGTACATAATACACTCATCTCACACATTATCGAGTGTGCTGCCGTGGCTCGGTATTGGGAGCGGCGGACCAGTCCTGCGCGCGAAAGGCGAAATGCTCGCGGCCGGCCGGTCGCTACAACCGGCTCCGTGAAGGCCGCACAACGCCCCTCCCCCACTCCCTTCTTTGAATTGTGCTAGTGACTGGTTTTATCGATAACTAACCGTGTAATCCGAACAATAGTGGCAGGTATTTGTTACTGATAAAGTGCGTGTATTTCCTTTTATTTGCTAATGTTATCTACAAGAACTGATAAGCTATAGTAAATTACGAGTATTTTAATTTCCACTTGTTAATCTGCATGGTTATTGTTCAGAAAAATGTGAAGGTGAACTAACAAAAAAAACACGTTGCATTGTCAAAACGGCAATTCATTCAGTAAGTGGGTATGACGCGTTCGGTCGCTATCGCGACCGAGCTTCGCCCTCGTAAACAGAATGCCAATGACACGAGGCGAGGGGTCGAGAGGCGTATCGATAATAATACCGCACGCTATCGCACAGCACTGGGTGCGCTCGCAAGGCCGCGCGACGCGTCCACGTCTCGTGCGTGTACACAAACACTGTTTCGAAACGTCCGACACTTTATTCCGAATTCAAACAGAGCCTCGCGCGGATCGAGCTTCGTTTTTTGGCCTCGATTTAGTTTATTTTTAATTGTATTTTTTTTTATCATCCAGTGTCATAATAATGAATGATTAATATGGAGTTTTATTTTTAAATTAAAGTGTCTCGATAATATTGCTTAACCTGGGTCAGTGTTAATGTTAATAGCGATGTACTTAATTGAATTGATAGTGACAACAATAACAATCATAATACCTAATTAACTATTATTTATTTTGGTTTCAGGTTACCCAAGATGCTGGTTTTATCATCTGGCTGTAATCCTCCACATCCATATTTGACTTTGAAGCGAACATCTTGGTCTTTCGAAGAACATTCAGTGAGAAAAATATGTAAAAGGATCACGGACACTGCAAGACTGAATTCAAAAGTTGCCTTAAAAATGAGTGGCGATGCAAGATGATGAAGCGTTCAGAAATATTTTTGTACTGAAACATTATGCGGAAAAGAGAAAATAGTTATTGAAAATTTTTCGAACTGTATTTTTCTATGAATTTACCATAGACGAACTTTAGTGTGGTGCTAATAGTGTAGTGAAGTGTTTTCGATTGGGACAAGAATATCGATAGTTGGTGAGGTGAACTGTGGGGATGGTGTGAGGGTTGGATGGTGATGAGCACCGCGATGAGCAGTGAGGGCGACGCGGTGAAGGTGGAGGGGGGACACGTTTCTGTCACCACTATCAGCATGTCGGGCCCGGAGACCAGCAACGGTAAGGTTCTTGACATTAATATGGATAGGGATGCAAATCTTAAGCCTGTTTTACTTGGTTCGATTTAATTGATTGTGGCACGCAATAAGAGTTTATACGATGCAAGTCAGTTGTTGCTTAAATTTTATTGAAGGTATGCCATGCCACAGGCAAGAAAGTTGCATCATGTATATGGCACTTTATTCAGTAGCTATAAAAAAAGGTTTGCAAAAACGATTACTTAAAGAAAAACTATTATTAGCACACTCGCACAGCACAGCACTAGGTACCTATTTATCGTTACTTATTTATTTTACACATAACTTGTATTATTTTATCAAGTAAACACATCACTACTATTTGTTTTCACGTTTATTTATGCGTTTTCCCTTTTGCGAAAATTTCCGATGCCATTGAACTTTCTGTTTGCAAAAAAAAAACTTTTCCATTACTTTCGGGTAAATATGTTATTTATTTGTATGTTTAAAGTAAATATCTTATCTAAGAGATTTGCTAAACTCACAAGTGTTAAAACGCAGACGTATCACGTATCAGCTGGTTTTGATAATGTTGTAGATATACATAGGTACAGTCATTTGCATATGCACAATACTTCAGTGATGAAAAAGAAAATAGGTAAGAACAGTTTAAAAGTAATTTATCGAATAATTTTATGTCAATTTAGAAGCTATGTAAAAGCGGTAGAGTTTGTGACTGTGGCCACACGTAGACAACTGGTAGGATAGGAAGAACGGTTGGTGTGTCCAAGAAGAGTCAGAGAGAGCGAGTCAGACTCTTCATCTAAATAAAATAAATAATCAGATGACTGTACTTTTCACAAACTGAAAAAAGTATTGCCAGTGAGGTTCTTCACCTTATTGAACTAGATCGAATAAAACATTGATCATCATTAGCCACCCAACTATGTTGGGGTCGGCTTCCAGTCTAACCGGATGCAGCTGAATACCAGTATTTTACATGGAGCAACTGCCTAACTGACTTCCACAACCCAGTTACTGGGACTAAGACTGGTTGTCAGACTTTCAGGCTTGTGACTTCTACCCGTAATAAACGACTGTCAAAAATCCACGAATGACAGACGGGACTAACGGCTTAACGTGCTTTCCGAGTCACGGAGGGGTCTCGGACTCGGTCACCCATCCACAGACCAAACGTGGCAAGCGTAGCTTAACCTGATCGATCGACCTGTGCAGCTGTTATTATATAGCCACGGACTAATGATTAAAGATACTTATATTTTTTAAATCCTACTAATATTACGAGTATATCTAAATGTGAAAGTTTGTATGGATGGATGGATGTTTGTTACTCTTTCAAGCAAAAACTACTGAACGGATTTGGATGAAATTTGGCACACTGATAGTTTATAACCAGGTTTAACATATAGGATTAAGAGAATTTTTAGCCCGATGTTCCCACGGGATCGAAACTTATGCGGGTGAAACCGCGGGGCGCAGCTAGTATTTTTATAATATAACTCTAGGCATCATTATCTTGCCCCTAACCCAATTTGTTATAATTATTATACTAGTATCACGGTATAAAATTGTGTTTGACATAATTTTCTTCCGGGTTTTATCGATAATGGAGAAATAGCCTATTCATCGACGCCGGCGCGGCACTTTGTTTTTGTTCCTCTATGCACGTGCACTGCTTACCTCACATTGATAACGAGTGCGTGTCTTATATAAATGTAGATAAATAATCATGATCTTGCTCTAAGCAATTTATTCAGGTCGAATCGAGTGCAAACTTGGAACTCAAAACATACCTACTTTTTCCAGTAGATACTAAATTAAATGACTAAGGGGTGATTTTTCAATCGACATATAATTTTTATTCGTGGAATAAAATTTACGTCTGACAGTTTTTGTATGGCAGAACTGTCAAAAATTCAAAATTATTCCTCCGATAAAGTTATCTGGCGTCGGAATAATCAGCCCTAACTAACTAACTATTATATGTAATTATTTATAATAAATACAAAAACAAGGGTCACGGGCGTCGCAGTACTCGTCCGCATCGCTGTCATCCATTCGATATTTTCCCTATTGCGAATGTTTTTTCTCCATAATAACTTGGATTTGTTATATAGATACATAGCCTAATTAGGCTATGTATCTATATAACATTTAAATCAATCTTGAGTAAAAAAAACTTGTCGCCTATTCATTGACCATACAGCATAAAAAATATAACTGATAAATGACTGTCAAGTGTTTTATGAATGAAAAACTTGTTTATTCATTAAAAATACACTACCTCGTTGGTGTAGTGGTCGTAAGCGTTACTGCTGAACATCAGGGTTCGACTCCTAGGGCTGATTATTTTTTTCCATCAGGAATTTCTTAGTAGCAGCCTAGAGTATGGATTTGCGCCCAATATTATTATTATGGGAATAGGCTCGCCCCCGTACAAAAAACAAGCGTCATATTTATGTCAAAAAAACATAATTAGGTAAATAATATAATTATACAAAGGTATACCTAATCATTATTAACCCCATAATAACAAAATTCCTTTCAGAAAGACTCGTCGTACTACATAGGTAGGTACCTATGTAACCTACCTAATTATGTATACGACAAAAATTATTAGATGTAAAATAAAAATGTTTTTTTTTTCACGTTCGACGTTGACATTCTGTTTCCGGTAAACACGAGCAAAGCCAGGCAAAATAATATTATTCACGTCACGCAAACAAATTATAATAAAAAGCGGTGATAGCGGGGTCATTGCACCCGCCACGGGGGCCTGAACTCTGTTTATGTCAAAATGCTATTGCGCGTTAGGTCGTCTGTATTTGTTCTAATGATGCCAATTTTTGACGGTTTTTCAATGCCAGATAACTTTATCGGAGGGATAATTTTGAATTTTTGACAGTTCTTCCATACAAAATCTGTCAGTCGTCAAAGTTATTTCACGAATCGTATTTTTGTGTCGATAAAAAATCAGCCCTCAGTACATACTAATAAATATCTATTTTTGTTTGAGCTTAGGTTATGGAGACACTTTTTGGCTCGATTTGCACGAATTTACTCGGCCGAAACGGGCGAATCGTCACTTTTAAATCCTACTTCCTACTAATATTATAATAAACGTGAAAGTTTGTGTGTACGGATGTTTGTTTGTTACTCTTTCACGCAAAAACTACTGAACGGATTTGGATGAAATTTGGCACACATGGTTTATTATTTATGGATAAAAAGTATCCTACGGGATCGCAACTTACGCGGATGAAACCGCGGGGCACAGCTAGTAATATATATTTTTTTAGAAATAAGGACACTAGGCAACAAAAGTGGTAAGAATAAAATATTATAAAACGTGTCTTAACTTTATTGGATAAAATTCAAAATGTGCCAATTGCCTCATACATATTTCTGAAGTTGTTGACTCGCTTACAAATAAATTAACTTCGTGCGAGTCGTATAAAGAAAAGAAAAAAAAATGATGATTCGCGTTTCGGGCGAGAAAATTCGTGCAAATCGACTGACAAGCCCACTTTTTGAGTGAAACTTCTTAGGCTGCGATTCGACACTATACCGTGAATTGAAAGTGAAGTTTCGAGGACGCGTCACGTTTATGCACATTTCGTTACATGAGATAGAAGAAAGATATACTTAACCCTCTCTGTCTCTCACACTAAATCTCTCTTACTCTTTATTTTTTAAGAAGCTTCACTCCTCTGCTGAACTGAACGCGTTAGGGTTCCGTAGCCAAATGACAAAAACGGAACCCTTATCCCCCTTATTTCGTCATGTCCGTCTACGCCCTCACTTTCAATCATAATCTGAATCATTTTGAAGGATATTGCTAAACCATTGCAGTATATTTGAAAAAATTATCTGCTCAAAAACGTAAATAACGCAATGTATTTTGTTGAACTGTCAAAATGAAAGCCATTGCTACACCCCTGTTCTTTTTTTTCAATTTTCATTCGTTCACTCACTTTATATTTTTTATCTATGTAAATGATTGAAATGTGTACAGACTACCCGAAACTGTCAAATTTTCCCAATCAACCTTGAACCTAATGCTTTAGCGATAAAGTTGAAAATCTATTAAATAAATGTGACAGATTTTAGTAGCTTGATGTGCTGGCGTCTGCACCCTTCTTTCGGATGGACGATGGACATTACTGTTAGTAAACAAACTGTTACTGTTATTAAAATAACTAATTGTTGACTCATAGTAATTAATTGTTTATCAAATGTCCCCGACTATAGGTACTTACAAATTCTACAATATGTAACATGACTTATTGATAAGTACTACCTAATAATAAACATAGACTTTAATTGTATTGTGATGTGTTTACGAACGGTAAAAGTTAGTACGAAAAACGAAAAGCCATATTTTTTCGCAACTTAGTTACCTTTTCAGATTTATACTCGATTTAATGTCAGGGCTCGCCGCAATTTTTCCGCTTGCAAGCTCCACTCCGCTTAAACCGGACATCCTGTCTGGGGGCGGATTGCGTATTTTTCAAATTATCGGTTTTATAAACGGATTTGCGAAGCCTCGTCTGCGCCGCGCAGTAATACCTACCTAACATTTCTGGTATATTTTTCACGAAGTTTTTCCATGACGTTTATAATTGTTTCCGCTGACGAATTAATCTATAAGGCTTCTACTTAGCTTCTTAAATAAAATCTACCTACGCCAATATGTATTAAACTAGCCACGGTTTCGTCCGCGTGAAATATCTTGTTTTAACAGAAAATTATCCCCGTTACTTGATTTTCGTTTGGCGTTCCTTCTGACTTTTTTTATTTTTGCTGGACTCCTAGTCCTAAGGGTACGTAGCGTGGAATCGGACTGGTATTTCTAGAGATTAGCGCGTCATTATTAGTACAAGATGTGCAAAACTGTGTAACCATAGATTTTTGACGTATAAACTCAAAAAAAAAAAACAAACACTAAATAAAATATGATGGACGTGTAGTGTTTGTACAAACCTACCTACTTACAAAATAAAATCATTTATCATTTATCAAACGTCACTTAATATTAATCATCGTTTATAAATAAACCCCTAGGTGTGTAATACGCAAGCCTTCCACCAGATAAAGAGACTCACAAATCAACTGAACTCTGAATTATGCGTTGCTGTCTTGTCTTTTACCGAGCCGGAAATCTGACTGCAAAACGCATTTAAAAAATGCATTCCAAGAATTCCAGTGTCCCTTGCAAGGTACCTACTTAAAAAGCGTTGCACGTTTTAAAAGCATAAGCTTGAATATATTTCTCGGTAATTTGGCATCGTGCGCATTATTTATGGTACTGTCCTCACCAAATATAGCTAAACAAATGCAATTATATTACATAACTCCTCACGACTTAAGTGACGCACCTTATTAATTACTGGTGTAACAGATTTAGTGACAATTGACAAAACGGTCACCAGTTAATTAACGCTTTAGTATATTTTAAGGATTAGTTCTATTTAGTGTCTAACTGTACCCACTAAAGCATTTGCCATTTTTTGGAAAAAAAGAAGATTCTATGTGTATAATAAAAATGACTTCAGCAGCGACGCCTGTTTATGACTGTACCTATACGTCGGCGCACTTTTTTGAGCGAATTATAAGTTAAGAAATAAATTTTTAGGGGATAGGTACCTCGTTGGATGTACGAAATGCAACCCGAACCTCGATTCAACTAATTTACATTTATTTTGGTCTAGTTATGTATATTGTTTTGTAGTTCCTTGCATTTAGTGCTTATTCAATTAATTAGGTAATTTAATGTTTATTTAAAATATTTTATTTGAAATAAACCTACATTAGAAACATCAGAAGCTAGGCACGGTTCCAATTGGTAGTTCCCTATGGAGAAGAGCCGACAAGAAATTCCGGTTCACTTCAATAACCTTGGACCTCTATTTCCAGGTCAGTTCTCGTACAGCTCGAGCGGCGTGCGCATCAGTGTGTCTTCAGTGCCTCATGATGAAGACTCCACTGACGCCGAGATCTCCAAGATCGACTTCTCACAACATCAATACGAGGTAACTATAGCTTTTACTCACGGCTAAAACGATTCTGAAACGTTGAAGAAAAACATCGTGAGCATGTCCTACCTGCATGTCCTAGAACCAGAAATTCGAAGACATGTGACATCCACCAACCCATATTGGGCCCGCGTGGTGGATTATGGCCCACTCCCTCTCATATAAAGAGGAGGCCTGTGTCCCAACAGTGGGAACATTATAGGTTGATTATGATATTGACGGCTAAAAGATATCTACGCTAGCTTTATGCATGGAAGAAGAAATGTTGCGGTGACCACAAACCAATTACGAAAGGTTAAGACTGGCACTATTGTGATAATAGTACATACTTAAGATATATTATAGCTGTTGATATACAGACGCCAGCAGGTCAAGCTACCCGAAACTGTCAAATTTTCCCAATCAAACTTGAACCTAATGCTTTAGCCATAAAGTTGAAAATCTATTAAAGAAATTTGACAGATTGTAGTAGTTCCACGCGCGCCTCAAAAAGATGTCAGCACGAATTGACGGGGTCCGCTAGGGCCGATGCCTGCCAGGGCCGCGGGTTGTTCGAAAGAGATACCGTGGCCCCTGGCACAGGCAACTGAAGGAACACGGGTAGGTTTTAGTCATTCACGGGTAGGTTTAAACTCAGTGGTATTCTTACAATTTTTAGGTTTATATAGTCTGTTCTACATAGTGCTATTTTTGTTAAATTGTAAACTTGGAAATAAAGTCTGACACGCCCTTCCGCTCAGCCCAGAACGGGAGAGATGATTTCCCACCCAAAAAAAAGGCTTTAGCGATAAAGTTGAAAATCGATTAAAGAAATTTGATAGATTGTAGTAGCTTGACGTGCTGGCGTCTGTACCTTAATAAATAAAGAAAGGGTAAAGCTACGGTTTCTTAGAAAAGCAGTGACCGTAATGTCCAAATATAGAGCGTTTTTTGACTCCATAATGTCAAATACTGGTGAAAATCACAGAGTTCCATGACGCCCGTTATAAATATGACGGATACGCTTTACTAGGAAACCAAAACTTTAGACAGAGAATGATGACGCATTAGTTTAGTTTCCCTGATCACAAAAAAGAGCCTTGCAAGAGTAACCCGTACTATGGGCAGTCAGAATCGCTTTTAGCGATAAGACCGCCCATTGTGTCACCCCTTGTAAAATTTCTACACTCATATCTGTAATATTTATAATAATAAATAATAGTCTATTCTTTTCTATCGATGCCTTGATGACTAGCTAATCTTATCGACGTAAGAAAGAATTTGCATTTGCTTTCTCTCCCTTTCTCAACACCCACGGGAAGAAAGCAGGACTTTACTGGCTTATGCTCTTCGAGATCTTCGAAAATCTATAGGTATAGAAAAGGTAACTGACACATTATTGTCCACCCCCGCGGCACCAGTCAACGGCAATGGCAACTTCAGCCGTCGACAACGTGCAGCTCGTGTATTTGGGCACCGTAGTCAAATACAGAGCGGTATAATTCCGATCCAGCCTGTCCCTTGCTGTCCTCTCCCAGCGAAGCCCTAAGCTGAGGTCCGTATCCCAAGGCTGTGCCCTTAGTGTGTATAATAGTCGCTTAGGTTTTAAGTTTTTTAAGCTCTGGCTGGCTCTGGCATAGGTTAACTGCGAGAGGCAATTCATAAAAAAAAGGAGCGGCACGTTGTCGACTGCAGTTGACTTTGTGGTTGACGCGTGCCGCTCGTGTGTATGCACACTTAGGGCCGCTTTTTAGATCCGTAGTTAAACTCAACCAATAGTTAAACATAATAACTAATGGTCAAAATGGATAAAAAAACCGGCCCTTTGGGTGGAAATTTCCGAGGCTCAATTAAGCGAGGTAGGCATCCACTACAATTACATTTACGCGGACGATGTCGCGGGCGAAGTGCTAGTATACCTAAATAGATAGTGCTATCGCACTCGCTACTCAGACATTAAGCTACGCTCATTGACGGATACAGTCAGTCAGTGTTTGCAATCGCAATGTGAACTTGATCTTCAAGCCGTGCCCTTGTAGACTGTAGTGTGTCCTTAATGTATCGGTCAATTGAATTACCGTCGATACTGTCTAGAGATCGTAGCATCACGTAGAAGTAAGCAGCCGATAAATTCTGTAAAAATCTCACCGTGAAAAGTTAGGTGAAGTGAGCTTAGAGTGAGCTCAATGGTGTTAATCCCTAACATTAGTTGGGCAGGCCCACAGCTTATTGGGCATACGGCAGACGCGGCCAGCCCAATCCCAGCCGATCGATTCTGTAAAAATTTCACCGTGAAAAGTCAGGTGAAGTGAGCTTAGAGTGAGCTGTCAATAGTGTCAATCCCTAGCATTAGTTGGAATGACACCTCACTCCACACTCACTTCATCTAAGTTTTCACGGTGAGATGGTTACAGAATCGCACTGCAGTTTAGTTTAGCGGCTTTTTGAGCAACGTCAGTAATCTGTGTTTTAGAGCGCAGTGTGGTATTGAGAATATGGTCCGTCAATTTGACGCCTAAGAATACTGCGCTCCATTGAACGTTGGCAAACCTTGAGTGTGGACTTTGAATGTATGTCAAAGACAGAGTCTGGAATGTCAATGAGTAAACATCATAATCTTGAATTTCAGGTGAACATGCGAAATAAGAAGAAGCGTTCATTGGGCGGCGCGCACGAGCTAGCCAGCAATGAGCGCGAACGACCAATGTCGTGGGAGGGCGAGCTATCCGACTCCGAGATGGTCATAGACACCAGTGTTAATAATGGTCAGTATTATCTACTTACTTTATTTTATTTTATTCAAAAGGAACAGAGTATTTATATTTCAAGATACTTAATTATTTACATAATTTAAAAAGCTAACAGTCTAAAATAATAATAATAATATGTACACACGGCTACACATCAAGCTATGCAAAACCAGTATTGGCTGACCGTTCATTGTGAGAAAATATCATACAAAGTGTGGCCTAGACAAACTGGTTTTGTATAGCTTGACGTGTAGCCGTGTGTATAAGTATATAAAAAGGACGGAAAATAAACAAAGGGCATCAAAAAATTCGTCCACATCGCTGTCAATAGGAAACGTGCCCAATAGGCTGGCAGCATTGCCACGTTGTATGGCTATGCTGATTCTTTGGCCAAAAAATAGGCCAGCCCTCTGGTCACGTGAAGAGTCGACCTACCGCTTGGCGATGTCTCGAAATACTAAGTAGGCACTCGGAACAACAAGCAGCTACAATATAAAACACAGAAACAAGAAGTACCAAATAATGTAATTAATAAAAATCTTAAATTCATTTAAATTCGTTTAGGCTGTGCGTTCACGTTGTCTGTGTAGAAGCTTAAAATTTTGCTCAAAAGAAAACCAAAGTGAGCACTAAGAAGGATTTTTGAAAAGTCACCCCCCTAAATGCGTTCAATAGAACTTTGTATGGAAATTCGTAATTTCTGCCGATGGAACATCCCATCGGACACACGGCTTTTATCTTCATAACTAGATCACACTTATGGTTGCTAACAGAACTCACAATCGACAACGGTCTTCGCTTTCGGTTGAGTGCGTAATTTGGGAATCCCCGAAGCAAGGACGTGTTTAAAACCAAAAACAATTGAACATAGGCGGTCTATTTTCGTTCGTATCGTTATACCAGTCACGTAAGTCCAATGACGATGCCACGTTATAAATAGGGCTCCATAACAATAAAATAGATGTAATTTATGTATACTACTGAGTAATTGAAGGCTGAGATCTATAAACGATACTTAGCACGTAATTTGGCTGAGCATTATTCCTGTCCCTTACACTCAGGGGTTTCAAAGGCCTGATAATGGTTCCTAGTTTATATTTAACTACGTTTTCTTAGCGTGTCGATGGCAATAAGTTCAAACATCTTTGGCCCCAAAATACAGCTGCGCGAACTCCGCTCACTGACGCAGTCATAAGATCATCAAGTGCACAGGTGACAGGGCATGCGGCAGGATGGAAGGTGAGCCGTTGTCGGTGGGGAGGTACCGCATACGCACTTGAGATATGAGCCGTCTGTGAATCCCCATCTGTAGAGATTGTCTTTGCTACGGCCGACTTGGGTTCGAAGGCTTTCAGAATGAACTACTGTTAAAGCATAAACTAACAACCTGCTCAAAACCTCCACTAAAGATTTTTCTTGTCTGTAAAACTTGATCGAAACACCTGCACCCTCATCCATATCTTTATTCCTTTACTTTATATCCCCAGACGAGACCAACAGCTCCCTAGACCTGCAATCATCAAGGGATTCAATCGACACGCTCCGCAATGTGAGCATCAAGACGGAGCCCGTCAAGACCGAGGGTTTCCAGGGCGTGGATGAGCAGAGGGTGCTGGACCTGAAATATAGCGCGCCGCTGCAGCCGCATCAAAGGAGTCTTAGTATGAACAGGGTAAGAAATCACTGCATTTTCAAGGTTGCTCCCATTTTGGGACATTTTGATACGTGACTTACTAAGAGTTTTCCAAATAACATCTTTAAAAAAAAAACTATTTTCTCACTTAACTGTGCATACACACGAGCGACACGCGTCAACGGTAGAGAAAACTGCAGCCGTCGACAACGTGCCGCTCGTGTGTATGAGCACTAACTCGTCGGCCACAAAATGTCTTATGTGTACAGTCACGAGCACCAATATGTCAACACTTAGCAACTTTCAATTGCGATTTTTTCGTGAAATAATGAATGCAACGTTGAAATACGACACATAACATAAACCTATGGGTTCGAAAATGCTATGTTCGTAACAACATAAAATTTCTTTAAAAAATAAAGGAGTAAATCGCTTTTGAATAAAGTCGAGTGTATACATACTTTTACTCGTGACTGTACGGCTTGGAGTGAGCTTCTAGAGTTTGTACACAGCAAAGTAGAGATATATACAATTAAAACCGTTTAGTTGGAAAGCCACAACCTCCCTAAAAAAATCTTTGGGTAACAATTACGCTCTTCGCTAAGAAAACGCAAGGAAGCCGATACATGCTTTGCCCATATTTTATTCGGAAGTCACCAATATTTACTTATTCCATTTCCCTCTTCCAGATATCAGTGCTGACAGACGGCACATCCCTCTCTCTAGCAAGACGACCATCCTCTCCGACTAGTAGTGCCAAGTCCCTCGCACTAAGCGACCAGGGCTCGACTCACATGCCACATACTGGACTCGATCAAGTACAAAACCTGACCATCAAGAAGGAGACGCAGTTATCTGGTGAGTCTATAATTATGAAAGTTACGTACCTACTTAGTTACTTTTTGGCAGCCCGCGAAATTCAAATTTTCTTACGTTTTTTGCAATTTGCTGGTCAGTACTAAGTTGTACGTTGATTAAAATATGATTCGCGGCCGTAACAAATATGTATTTACAGAATTGTAATCATTAAAGTCATCAACACAACTCTCTAAGATCAAGTAATCCTACTGAATGACTATTTCATGAAATCTTGACATTTTAGGATTATGGTAACTTAACAAGTTGTATTACTGATTCTAATGATTATAATTCTGTAAATACATATTAGTTACGGCCGCAAATCACATTTTAATTAACGTACAACTTAATACTGACAAGCAAATTGCAAAAAACGTAAGAAAATTTGAATTTCGCGGGCTACCTTGGAGCATCCACCTTAAGCAAAGTTGGGACGGGTCAAAGAGAAGTGTGTTGATACGTACGAAATCATACCCTGCAAAGTTTGTCCTCCTGAAACCTCACTATGTGCTGAGAATGGCAAACTTGGGAAGCATCATTTCTTCTCTCTGCTGTTGGAAAAGCGTGGGCTGCAAGTTTAAGCACAGCATCGCTAGCTAAGCTACACAGTTCCTGCCAGAGTAGCGGGATCGTCCGAAAGGGTTACCGCTGCCCTGGAACATAAAGGGCTAAGGAAGGAACACGGGTGGGTTTTAGTCAGTAAGTCTGACACTCCCTTCCGCTCCACCCAGAGCGGGAGGGGTCATTTGATGATTTCCCATCCCGAAAAAAAAAAAAAAGCTACACAGTTTTCAGTTAGTTTGCTATCATTTTATCCAGAAACTGCCTCCCAGACTATGCATGAGTTTTTTCTGACGATACTCCCACAGAGTTAAAATGCGAGTCAGTGGGTATGGACAAGCTGATCGGCGCGCTGCACGGCTCGCCACTGCTGGGCCGACTGCCGCGCGTGCAGTCCAGTGCCAGCACAGACTCGGCAGTACACTCCATGTATACACACAGGTAAGTTGAATTAGCTTTTTTAGTCTTCTCTTCCAGTAGAGTTGACTCTAAGACCAAAAAAGTTCGCTCAATTGGGGTCCCCAAAGATTGTCATAAAAAAAAATCATGAATGCTCATGCCCCCATAAGCATTCATGTTTTGTTGTCATCTATATAGGTTTTTTGAAATATACCTAAAACAGAGAGTCAGCGAAGGATACATTGCAAAAGACATACACAAATTCAGCCAAGAATTGATTGGATTTAAAGGCCCTAGAATAGTTGAACTCCCGTCTCTCCAAGACTTGGTTACCCAGCTTAAACTCTTAAAGAATATTTTCTTTCGCTTCTTTGTCAGGGTTCCTTGATCCCTTTGCGACCATATCAATCTTACGCTAATTGTTACTAAAAATAATAATTTATTTTGTTCACAGTGTATACAGCAGTCCTTCAGCGAGTCCCCGCGCGTCCCGCCACTACACGCCGTCCTTGTCTCGCAATAACAGCGACGCGTCGCATTCCTCCTGTTATTCCTATAGCTCCGAGTTCTCGCCCACGCACTCGCCAGTACAGGTAAATACCTGCTTATAGAACTTTTATCCTAGCCACTTGACCCGTTCTTGTATCTAAAGTCTATTCAAATTTATTTTTCAAATTGATGTTCTTTCAAGTTAAATAAATATCAAGTCTATTGTAATGGGAATTAAGTTCAGTTTCAGAGTGACTAGCATTGAAAAAGTTAGAAAATAATTGAAGTTGTAGCGTAAACTGAAATTTTAGTTGAAGTTCTAGGAAAAAAAAAAGGAATTAAAGTTATTTTTCCATAAACTCATATTTGTTTACATTTTTGGCTGATAAATCGCGAATGCAGATTAGAGCTATTACGTATCATTAGCAGCTAAAGCTTTTCACCCTGAAAAGAACTTGTTTCGTTATACAAATCTTAACCAAGTGTCTGTTCCAGGGTCGTCACCCACATGTGATGTACCGCGAGGCTGCGGCAGCATACGACGGCACTCATGATGACGAACCCGACGCGCCTGAAGACAGGCTGCATCACCATCAGGGTATTAGCAGACAACAGCTTATCAACAGGTAACTACCATTTAAGTACTACTTGATTTCCAAAGGATGGAGAGCGGACTTTCAAAATAAAATCCTATAAAAATGGCGTTTTCCGTAGTCATATTAGTTCGCTGTGCAACAGAATTTATTGGCACTTTCATCATTCCAAACTACTGATTATTGACCGACCTAGTTTTGCACAGGATCCCCACTGAAGGTATTAATACTTCAGGGTAGCGGGATCGTCCGAAAGGGTCATTTGATGATTTCCCATGCTCAAAAAAAAATAAAAAGGACTACACTTCCACCGAAGGTCTTAAGGTTCCAAAATATTCTCTGAAAACTGCACTTCAAAATGTCACATAATACTATGATCCTCCTGAATATCTTGATACCTCTCAATTACTGATGCCTGCCGCAAAAATCACCAAACCAACCCGCGCTGCGCCCGCGTGATAAATTTAGCCCACTCCCTTCTGAAAGGAGGCCTGTGTCCCAGCAGTGGGAACATTACAGGCTGATTATGCTTATACATATACCCCAGAAAAAAAAAATACAAAGAGTAATCGTCATTTTCACGTTGAACATGGATATCCCGTCCGTTAAGAAATCATTCTGAACGTCATTATCTGGTTGTGTTTTCCTGTAGACATGTAACGTATGAAAAATAACTGATTTAGATCGTTGGCATCAGCAGTGCGATTCTGTAACCATCTCACCGTGAAAACTTAGGTGAAGTTAGCGTGGAGTGAGCTGTCATTCCAAATAATGCTAGGGATTGACACTACTGACAACTCACATCAAGCTCACTTCACTTGAGTTTTCACGGTGAGATTTTTACAGAATCGACCGGCTGGATACAATATAATGGTACGGTCTACTAAAAAGTAATTTAATAGTATAAACGTGCTTAAAACCAGGTAAAATGAATCACTGTCCATTCCAAGGTTGCCTGGAAGAGAAAGCGATAAGGCCGCCCATTGTATGTTTTGTAGTGATGTGTATTTTTAACCGACTTCTAAAAAAGGAGGAGGTTCTCAATTCGGATGTTTGTATTTTTTTTTTAATGTTTGCTCGCGCATAACTCCGTCGCTTGCCAACCGATTTGAAAAAATATGTTTTTGTTGGAAAGGGTATACTTCCCAAATGGTCCTATAGAAATTTCATCAAAAACGGGTCAGTAGTTTGGTTTTTAAACCAAAATTACTGGTAAAAATTACAACTTAAAAGTGAAAAATAAAAACATTTTTGCAAAAAGAAACAATCGACTTCCAAGAACGACACTACAAAGTGAAAAATAACTTTAATTTCGGAAGTCGGTGGCAAACAACGAAAATGCGAACCCAACGACACCGACTTCCGAAATTAAAGTTATTTTTCACTTTGTAGTGTCGTTTTTTTTTGTTATGTATTTTCTGGTGTAGACGCCAGCACATCAAGCTACCACAATCTGTAAATTTTTTAAAATAGATTTTCAACTTTATCGCTAAAGCATTAGGTTCAAAGTTGTTTGGGAAGTTTGTTTCGGGTAGCTTGATGTGCTGGCGTCTTTACAATAATGTTATAAAGAAATAAAATGATACTAGAATAAATTATTAAAAAAAAATTTCTTAACTTTCTTTCTTTATCCAACAGTCCATGCCCAATCTGCGGCGACAAGATCAGCGGCTTCCACTACGGCATCTTCTCGTGCGAGTCCTGCAAGGGCTTCTTCAAGAGAACAGTTCAGAACCGCAAGAACTACATGTGCTTGAGGGGGGGCAACTGTCCCGTCACTGTGACCACGAGGAAGAAGTGTCCCGCGTGTCGGTTTGACAAGTGTCTGGGATGCGGGATGAAGCTGGAAGGTTTGCTTTTTTGAAAATTATTTTATTTTTTATTTTATTTTACCATTTATGTACACACATACTCGTATATAAAGAGACATTGAAAACAGAACAGAAAAAATAGGTACAGAGGTGATGCTTATTTCATAAGAAATCTCTTCCAGCATACCTGAGATAGGACAATAGATACAGAGATGTAGACAGCGTGTGATAGAGCAAAGGAGACAAACAATAATACATAGAATCAGAAATTATACTTTTTTGAAGAAAAAAAGATTCTTCTCTATGAGTTAAAAATATTATCAAATATTGTCGCATCCTATTGAAATTACTACTATTAAGCTGGATTTTTCCCACGTTTAAAACTCTTAGGCGTCGTTTATGATACCAATAGGAGGGGAGAGGCCCTTTTGCCCCTTTTTACTACCAGAATCCAATCTCTCGATAAGGTCTAGGGGGCGCTCCTACTTACTCCAACTGCTTTATGTATGCGGGGCAAAACGTTCGTAACTTGCGTTGTTGTTGTTCAGTACTGAATTCGACTGAATTTGGCGCAGTTATGGACCATATCAGCTGTTTTTGTTCATTACTTCACCGTCCATTGCTGCGCTGTGTTGTTTGGTTTACCTTGTCCAGCCGTTTTTTGACAGATGGAACTAGTGATCAGTGGCGTAACTATACCGTTCTAGGCCCGCGGCAAATTCATCGGATGGGCCCCCTCCCCCCAATATAAAGAAGCTGAACCAACAATAATAATATTTTTTTTAATTTTATAATACCTACCTAATTATTTATACACTTTTACTCGTAAGAGTACAATAATAAATCACTACGTTAAGTAGGTCTGTATCCCGTTAGGGTATATATGTTCTGTGGTCTGTATGTACAGACGTCAGCACATCAAGCTACTACAATCTGTCAGATTTCTTTAATAGATTTTCGACTTTATTGCTAAAGTATTAGGTTCAATGTTGATTGGGAAAATCTGACAGTTTCGGGTAGGTTGACCTGCTGGCGTCCGTACATACAAACTTTATAATAATTATACTTAGGTACTTGATTATCTAATAATTCAGTTTAAATTTGAAGTACAGTCAGCATCTAATTGATACATAGAGTAGACAAAATGATTTGAAAAAAAAAAAAAAAAATGATCCGAATCATCATAAATCAAAAATCCAAAATCATCCTGTCAAATTAAGATACTCCATAGACAGTTTAGACGTGATTAAAAACATGGCTACCAAAAATACGTCAATGGCGCCGATTCCCTTGTTCACAAACTAAACTAAATTTAAGTTCAGTGAATCTTTTTCTTTCTATTTCATTATGAAAAGGACAGAAGATAAATATTAGTTTAGTTCTGTCAAATTAAGATACTCCATATACAAATTAGACGTGATTAAAAACATGGCTACTAAAAATACGTCAATTTACAACGTCAGGCGCTGACTAATTTGACAGGAATAAACTAATATTTTATCTTCTGTCCTTTTCTTAATGATATAGAAAGAAAAAGATGCACTGAACTTAAATTTACTTTAGTTTGTGAACAAGGGAATCGGCGCCATTGTCAAACTATTTTCCCATTTGACTAATGAAATATATCCTCACTTGCAACAAACACCCAATTCTTACAACAATAAACTGCTAACTGCTTGCGTAATAATAATAGACTAGTGGAGTCTTTCATAAATACAAACTTGAATCAGGGATTCCCTGTGAGCGTCAAATTGGCGGGAGGCGCAGCGGGAATTCCCCGAACATCCGCAGTAATACCAACACACGCGTGTATGGCCTGTGGTGTGGCATCGGATACGTTCTAAAACTAGGTTACAACTTTTTTTTTACAAATGCTTTGAGTTTTTTACTTGTGTACATGCAGTTGCATACACTAGGTAGTAGGTAACAAAAATAAATCAAAGACAAAACTGTTTTTACTAAACATGTATGATAAATTATAAATGTTAGGAGTTGGGATTCTCCTCTGACCGGGGGCCCCTTCCGGCTGGGGGCCCGTGGCATTTTGCCGACTTGCCACCCTGTAGTTACGCCACTGCTAGTGATTGCAGCAAAAACACACAATATATTGATACACGTACGGTATTATAATGTAAGAAGCCATAAATAAGAGAATTCAATAAGATAAATAAATATATAAACTGGGCATTTTATATTATATTGATTTTTTATTACGACTTTTAAAGTTAACTTTTACAATATAATCTGGAATAGTTCGTTCTAAGATAGCTGTCAAAAAACGGTTAACCCTTAATTTGATTATGGCCACTGTGATAAACATTCATAAAAAAAAAAATTGAGCGACTATCATCTCTAATGGACAGGGTATACGTCTTGTTTCTCTTTAGCAACCAATAGTAATGTTGTCCTTCCCTCTTGTCACAGCTATCAGAGAGGACCGCACTCGCGGCGGGCGCTCCACCTACCAGTGCTCCTACACGCTGTCGGGCGCGGCGTCCACGGGCTCGCTGCTGTCCGCGCACGCGCCCACGACTCTGCGCCACGCCTCCAGCCTCACTTGTGTGAGTTGGAATATTTACTTTATCTCTATAAGAATAGGGTATATTTCGTATTGCAGAAATAACGCGAATATTTGTACTCATACGCTAAGTGAAGTGGCATGTATGAGTTGTAGAATTAATTTAATTTCAGTGAGCTTAAGGTATATTTTGTAATACCCAAGTAACTCCAATATTTTGACGAATTCACATATTGTCAGCATAATAGGACTGCTTACATACCAGTCATATATCTGACGAAATGTAGAATTTCCTCTTCATTTTATACAGTGTGTAACGGAAGGGGGGTATCAACCCTGAAGGAGGTGAATGTGCTCATGAAACTCAACAACTTTCCCCAAAGAACATAGGTCGAAATATGAAAAAAAATTTGGCCCTCCCATAGTAAATCAATCAGCTGGTAGTCAGTTTTGTAAGGGAGGGCCAAATTTTTTTTTCATATTTCGACCTATGTTCTTTGGGGAAAGTTGTTGAGTTTCATGAGCACATTCACCTCCTTCAGGGTTGATACCCCCCTTCCGTTACACACAGTATAAAAAATAAAATATTTTTTTTTGTAAAAGTTTCCCCACACCCTACATAAAGGGCTAGATCAATCGCTAAAGTCCAACGCGTAGTCAGCGACGAACAGTGTTGCAAAGACTCAAATAAACACATAGAAATTATGTAAAAAATTATGTTCTTTTCGCAGGTGAACGGTCCCGGGTCATACAGTAGCAGAGGAGAGTCCAGTAACAGTCAAGTTACACCAGATATACCGCCATTATTACAGGTAAATAAAATAAAACCACTTAAGAACATGGACATCTATCTATCTACATAAATATAAATCCCTATTTCCCTTGGTCACGTCATAACTTGAGAACGAATTTACAGATTTCATCCATCTTTTTTTTTAAGTTTTCTACTACTTTGTCGAAGGTTCTTACGGAATTTTTTTTTAAGAAAGTGGCTTCACGCGGACGAAGTCGCGGGCAAAAGATAGTTCACAATATAAATGATTTAGGTTCATTATATTTTTAGGTACGGTCAGCAACAAAAGTCGGTTAACACTTTAGTGGTTTAAATCTTAATTATTGAGCAAAATATTCTTAAAAAACATATAGTGATAGAATATTTAAGAATACTTAACTCTTTGCAATTACATGAAATAAAGAAAACCAATGTATCGCATCATTTTGTATCAATTTAGATGATTTGTAAAAGCAACAGTGTTAATTGACTTTTGTTGCTGACTGTACTAGGTACTAAATTAAAAGACAACTGACTAACTTTGTAAATAAATACAAATACAGAAGGATATTTAGGCGTCGAAGTACTCGTCCGCATCGCCGTTATGTCAGAAGACTGGTAGCATTGCCACGTTGAATGGCAATGCTAATTCTTTGGTCAAAGCAGTAGGTCACGTGAAGAGTAAATCAGTTTTAATCTTTTATGTAGCTCGGTAGATTCTATTACAATTATTGTAGTCTCAGTAGGATAGTGTCGTAATTTGTAAATGACAAAGTTTTGAAGGTAGTTGTAATATTATTTTGTCTTCGTAAAACTCTACTACCAGGATATATTCTTGGCTGAGAACTCCTCAAAAGCAGTAGTTATTTAACGTCATCTAGATCTCAATAACCAACAACAGCATCTTCATGACATCTGCAGATCCATTCACAACGATTCGATACGCTTCCGTATCGAATCGAACATCAATCAATGTTATCGTAGGAGTCATCTAAACGTTGTTCACAAATTCAAAACCCGAAAATTGTATTAAAACTCAAAACTCAAACTCAAACTATTTATTTCAAATAAACCAATTATAGGCACTTTTGAATTGTCAAGGTCTGTCAGTCAAAAAGATGAAGCTATTTGCCCATTCCAAAGCGAAGTAGGTACAGTCAACAGCAAAAGTAGATGATCAAATTCAGAAATTCAATACTAATGAACGGAGTTCGCGTCAGAACTGTGTGGCGTCGAAGTGATTCAAAAGTATGTAATTGTAAATTATACCAAACATTTACTACTAGTACAACTGCCATAAAGCTGCGAACTCCGTTCATTAGTATTGAATTTCTGATTTTGATCATCTACTTTTGCTGTTGACTGTACCTATGGAGAAGAACGGGCAAGAAACTCCACTATTTTAAATCATAATAATATTGCTACAAAGTATTGGTTACATCATTCATGTTCAAAATTATGCATTTGAGAACGATGCAGAACGTTAAAAGCGTTCGCAATGAAAAGATAAAAAAAAAAAAATTCAAATATTAAATTAAATCAAAATAAGCCATGGCAGCAAAGAGTTGACCAGTCCCTACTGACGGCGCCCGTTCACGAACATGACGCATAGATTAGCACCATTCAGCTCAACCATTTTGAAGGGAGCTAAATGATCCAACACATGCGCCACCATCAGCGAGACATTAGAGTGAGCATGACATACTCTCAGCCGCCAAGGCACATTCAAGTCAATGAAAGACGTACCCAGTAAATGGTAGCTTTATAGTATGCACATAGTACTCACATACGTTCTATGCAATTATACAATACTAGGAGATTGAATTTATATAATGCAAAAATAGTATTTTAAAATCTTCAGCAGCTCCAACAGTATGTAGGTAGGGTAGGCGTGTGAGAAGTATTTTCAAATGCTAATCAATTTATTTATGCATCCTGTGGAGCAGGACCAGCGTTTAGCCAAGCATTTTTGTCAGCGATGTAATCCCCCAACTTATAATATGCTTGGCTGCATAGCGTGCGTTTAATTAGTTTAAATCAAATTGACGACCGCGACTTTAAACTACTTAATTCCTCTGCGGGGGCAAGGCAAATAAGGTAATAAGGTTATCGAAATGTGCCATTTTCGATACAAATAGCCTGTCGAATGATTGTAAATAGCTTTGCAGGACCCAAACTCAAGTCAATAAAAAAACTGAATTCTCCATTAACTTAACCATCCTCCACTCCTCAGGAAATAATGGACGTGGAACATCTGTGGCAGTACAACGAGTCTGAACTGAGCAGGCTTGGCAAGTCCACCGGAGGCAGTCCTTCTGCCAACCCCCTGCTAGCCGCGAGCGGGATCACGGCACACAACTCTAGCCCCGACTTCCTGGCTGACCTGTGCAATATAGCTGATCATAGACTGTACAAGATTGTGAAGTGGTGCAAGAGTTTACCGCTTTTTAAGAATATTTCGGTGAGTATTTTTTTATTTGCAAACATTATTTTGAACGTTGAAAAAGGAGAAGAATTTGTATTTCACGCGTGTATTTTATTTTAGCCTTGTAACTCCACCATTCTCATTCGCTCCATGAACGTATGCGCCCTATAGTTGGAGCGAGATAGCAGCTAAATTAAAGTAGCCAAGGATATACTTACATAGCGTGCAATAGGAGTGGCCTTTCTCCAGCAGTGCACCTCTCCCAGCAGTGAACCAGGCTGATGATAATGGCTTAATCAGATATAATAATGTTTGCTGAGACACAGGCCTCCTCTCTCTGAGGGAGTGGGCCGTAATCCACAACGCGAGCCCAGTGCGGGTTGGTGGATGTCACATGTCTTTGAATTTTTAGTTCTAAGGCATGCTGGTTTCCTCACGATGTTTTCGTTCACCGCTTTGAGAGCAGTGGTGATGAAATTAAATACTCAAAGTAAAGTGCCTTCAAACCCAGGCGGTTTGAAGTCACGACCTACAACTCGTAAGTCGAAGCCACTGCGCCACACTGCTCTTTATGATGATAATGACTCCATAACCCCGTTTAATCTGAACAGATTTCAACAATTCTTCAAGAATTGAACTCTAATAGATTGTCTCTTTCTTCAACAGATCGACGACCAGATCTGCCTGCTGATCAACAGCTGGTGTGAACTCCTAGTACTGTCATGTTGCTATCGCGGCGTGAGTACTCCGGGAGAAGTGCGAGTTGGAGGAGGACGCGGCATCACGCTGCATCAGAGCGCTAAGTAAGTCCAATTTATGTGCTTTCCGAATCATCTGAAAGATTAGTTTCCTCGATAAATTCAATATTTTGTGATGTTTCCAATAGTACTACGTAGGCATTCTGAATTCGACTATATTCTAGTATAAATAAAGTTGAAAATTCTTTAAATAAAAATAACCTTAATTAGAAACTTAGTATAGCGTCAGATACTGGTGACCAATTGGTACTAAGTGCGATTCGTGAGCGTAAAAAGGATTGCTTTTATCAAAATAGTAATGAATGACACTTGGTACCTAAATTTTTCGACAGACTTCTACTTTCTAATATTACAGTTACAGTGTATTAACCTAATCCCTATTTGTCTCCAGGTTGGGTCTGACGCCATGTATCGAGCGCATGCTGAGCTTCACTGACCATCTGCGGAGGCTGCGCGTGGACCGATACGAATACGTGGCACTCAAAGTTATCGTACTACTCACTTCAGGTAAGTGCGGTATCCCTTGTCCTGTTGTATTTAGATAAAAATATATTATGATTTATAAGCAGTGATAGGAATAGGTAGTGCCTATTTGCCTAAACTTCGTAGAACAGAGACAAGAAACGGAGACTTCCTTAGGACTACATTTTTTCTGGGACATCTGTCCCGAAATTCGGGACAACACTTTTAAATACATTAAAAAAAATATGTTATTTGGAATAAGATTGCATCCCTCAACGTCAGTAAAATAAATATGACACAGATAGATAAACACATTTAGGTACATTTTGTTTCATGCTTTCCAATTACGTCATATTTAAAAAATAATATAAATATACATATATTTGTTACAACAATATTCTATGTGTTTTATTTTCCTTTAGAGCCCATAGAGGATAAGTTATTATTATGGAGTTATAAATTATAAATGTTATGTCTACTCGCAAACTTTAGGTAAATATAGACGAATTACTTATTCCAAATAACATATTTTTTTAATGTATTTAAAAGTGTTGTCCCGAATTTCGGGACAGATGTCCCGGAAAAAATGTAGTCCTAAGGAAGTCTCCGTTTCTTGTCTCTGTTCTACGAAGTTTAGGCAAATAGGCACTACCTATTCCTATCACTGTTTATAAGTTATAACTAATATTTTATTACGGTTATTCTTTTCAAAGTCACGGAGTTTGAAAGGAATTAAGTTTGCAAATCGATATTCGCCCTTTCTACTTTCGACTGAACAATGCATGGCAACATATAGACGACAGTAAATAAAGGCAATTTTCAAGCAATAATAACAGTATCTAAAGTGGTCAAAAAATAAAAGGCCCGTTTTGACATTGACAGTTCTAGTAGTTAATAAAGATCAAATTCGCAAAACACGTATTCGTTTGTATGAAACTGACAGCCGTGTCAAGAACGCATTCTCGAATGTTAAAACGGGCCTTTTATTTTTTGACAACTTTACCTTATGTCTCAGAGTAAAGTGTTCTTAAGCCTCGTATCCACTAGGCAACATTTGGCGCGCGACACGTGAATCTCAACATGTACGGCAACGCTGCACAACAGCGCGCGACGTTGCCAGCTGCCGCGCAACATGACGCGCGGCTTGTTGTTTGTTTAAAGTGCATCGTTAGTTGAGCATCAATTGTTGTCGAGTGGAGACGTGACGCACAACAATGTCCGTAGTGTGGTGTAACGAACGAGTGCTCAAATTAATCGAACTGTACCAAAACTATGAATGTTTATGGGATACTGCTCACAGAGACTATAAAAATAAATTAAAAAAACTAGATGCATGGGATTCAATAGCGAAAACACTAGATGTGTCTGTGAAAGAGGTTGAAAGCAAGGTACATACTCTTCGATCGCAATTCACTCGCGAGAGGAAGAAATTTAAATGTTCAAAAAAAACAGGAAGTGGCAGTGAAGATCTTTTTAGCAGTAAATGGTTTGCATATGAACCTTTGCTGTTTTTGATAAAAGGTGAAACAACAACTGGAAATAAAGACACAATTGAGAATCATGTAAGTTTTTTATTATTATAAAATACTAACCTAGCTACATAATTGTTTTATTTAAGCACGTTCATTTTGCCAAGATACCCTCCCTTGTTCGCTAATGAAATAGTTAGAAAAGTTATCTCTTATAACGGATGGTACCAGAGACGTGTCCACATTTTCATTCTCATCTTCTAAAGGATGTAGATTATTTTCTGTTACTTCATTACGCCAAGTGCCGTTTATTACATTAAATTCAGAATCTTCTCTGTCATAAGTTCCTGCTGGAGTATACAAAGCTCTGGAACGCTTATTTCGACTCAAAAAATTATGCAAATATACACAAGTCGTAGTAACAAGCTCAGCATTATTACATTTAAGTTCAATTGGGCTCCGAAATATACGAAAAACAACAGACATAACACCAAAAACATTTTCTACGATTCTTCGTGCCCGCGAGAGTCTGTAGTTAAAAATTCGTTTTATGTTACCTTTTTCGTAAGTTCCAGGGTAAGGTCTCATTAAATTTTCAGACAACGCGAATGCACTATCTCCGACGAGTACATAGGGTATTTGCACATTAGTTGATTCTAAAGTTTCCACTGGTGGCAACGATAGTGTCTTGTCAGTCATTTTCTTATAGAATGCTGTTTCACGAAATAGTCCTCCGTCAGATGATTTACCTTTAGCACCGACATTTGCATAAAGAAAATTATATTGTGCATCAACAATAGCTAAAAGGACTATACTAAACTGTTCCTTGTAATTATAATATTCACTGCCAGAGTTTGGTGGCGCTATAATAAGCACATGTTTACCATCTATAGCACCGACACAGTGGGGAAAATTCCACAACATGTTAAATTTTCTTGCGACTTCCTTCCATTCCTCTTCAGTTGATGGAATCTGAAATGTTTCATACATGAGCTTAATACATTATTATTGTTTTTAGGTGGAAGACCATAACTCTACGCAACATCAAAATGGAGATAATTCAATGCAACACCAAAATGAAGAAGCGCGAGCAGATCAAACCGAAACAATTCCGCATTCTGGGAAAAAAGAAGCAAAGAAGCGGAGTCACGACGAAAAAATTGATGAAGCTTATGAAGTAATGAAGAATGTAAAAAAAAGATTGGAAGACAGAGATGAAATGACAGATGAATTTGATGTCTATGGAAAGTATGTAGGATCAGAACTTCGAAATATAAAGGACGAATATTCTACTCTAATAGCCAAACAATTTATAAATAATATATTGATTGATACTCGTCTTGGAAAGTATCGACAAGAGTATAATACTTACGGCTATAGTACAAGAAGGCAAAGCACACCCGGCACATCAGCAAGTAATGATGACACCACAAACCAGGACAGTGTTCAGCAAAATAATGATGAAGATGATGTTAATTTTATATCATATCAAATTTATAGGATTAATCCACAGTTAAGGGATTCTAAATCATTAATAGACGTTGATTATTTGAATAAAGCTTAATATTTAACCTATCAAATCTTTTATTTTACATGTACTTACCCTTACATAATCTTTTAAACTCTGAATCAGCGCTCTGCAAACTTCTGGTACAATTTTACTAATTAATTGTCTTGATATTTTGAAGGTGTAGGACAGTGAAGTATAGGAATTTCCGGTTGCCAAATATCGAAGTGTAACAGCCAATCTGAGAGAAGCACTAGTTGCGTTTCGAAATTTTGTATCTTGCTTCGATATTATGGGTTCAATTTTTTGTAACAGTATCTCGAAGTCTGTTTTGTTCATTCGGGTAAAATTCGTAAAAGATCCATCAACCACACTGAGATCACTGAATACATTTTCTTTATTTTGTAGGTATTTTCTAACCCACCAACGTGGTTTTCTTCTTTTTGATTTCGATAAAATTATAACCACTGCCGCTGAAATCAACACAAGTTCCTCTGGCGACATGTTGTCGACGACTGAGAATGTGTGGACAGACAACGTTGTTAAACAATTGTTCCGCGTCAACATTCAACAAGTTGCGAAACATGTTGAGCAACATGTCGCGCGTCAAATGTTGCCTAGTGGATACGAGGCTTTATGTTTATTGTTACCCTTCCTGCTCAAGATTATAAAAAAAAATATATATTAGATATGATCATTGTTTAGCATTAATCCATGGATAGCTCTGTAGCCTTTTTTTTTTTTGACGATGGGAAATCATCAAATGACTCCTCCCGCTCTGGGTGGAGCAGGAGGGAGTGTCAGACTCTTACTGACTAAAACCCACCCGTGTTCCTTCCTTAGCCCTTTATGTTCCAGGGCAGTGGTAACCCTTTCGGACGTTCCCGCTACCCTAGCTCTGTAGCCTTAAGTAGAAATTAGACCACAGTCTTTGGTCCTTAAGCATACATAGCATAATCAGCTTATGTCTTCGAATTTTTGGTTCTAAGACATGCCGGTTTCCTCACGATGTTTTCCATCACCGTTTTGAGAGCAGTGGTGATGAAATGATTTATACAAAGTAAAGCGTCTGGCTGGGTTCGAACTCACGACAAGTCGGGGCCGTTACTACTGGCCCATCACTACTCTGTCCATGCATAAAATCGCATCTTTAGAATTACAATGACATAAGTGCAAATACTATGAATCGAGAAAAATGCATTTGAAACTTTATTTTTACTCTTTCCTCAATATCTTTTTTTTACGATACTATTTATAGATAATTAATATTATACAAATACCAGGTTAAATATACTTTAATGTTAGTTAAACATAATGTCTTTGTATTTTGTAGTTTAATTAATAAAAAAATTCGAAATACAATCAGGCGTTGTTGCAATCAAGTCTCGCTCAATTTGACGCTAACGCTACTTCCATCTAGCGGTATTTATTGTATTACAAAAGACTCAATGCTCCATTTAAGATAGTTTGTCACTTTTTACAGCGGTCGTAATACCTAACTAATTTTATCGATATTTTGCACTTGCATCATTGTAATTCTAAAGGTGCGAAATACTTTTGTCTAAGTAGAATTAAGACAACAGTATTTAGGCACATCGATTTAAATATCTGTTTAGGCATAGGTGTTTATTTGCCTTACTTCTTTGCACAGACGCACCAGACTTGCGTGAAGTGGAGAAAGTACGAGCTTCCCAAGAGAAGGCGTTGGCAGCACTTCAGGCGTACATCGCGACACACTCCCCCGGCACTCCAGCCAAGTTTGGGGAACTGCTGCTGCGTATACCTGAACTGCAGAGGACTTGTCAGGTGAGAAACGACTTTATATATAGACAATTAAGGTTTAGTTTTGGATACACTCACAAAAAAGCTTGAGTGAAGAATGGGAAGAAGCGAGAATAGATCTTAGGTACTAGCATATAAGGTCGAAAGTCAAATTGCATATTCGGTCTTGTTTACAGTCGCTTTCTGATATGTCATGTGCATTTATTTATATTGTGTATGTATCAGATAAGCGTGAGTACCAGACACGCTTATTTATAATTTTTGAGATAAAGATAATAGAACCTTATTTCGTAGAATATAGTGAATAGTGAAAACTAATGATAAAATTCCAAACGCTCTATCGTTTACCTACTGACTTTTGTCGAGTTTCGATATTATGTTATGAACCTTATTTCGTAGATTATAAGGTTTATAATATCGAAACTCGACAAAAGTACTCGATAAAGCGTTTGGAATTTTATAATTAGTTTTCACTTTGCAAGCATCCTAACTTTCTGAAATTGCCAATTTAACGATACAATTATTCCTCTTCCACAGTTCTTCATGCAAGTCGGCAAAGAAATGCTGAACCCCGCCAACAAAAGCAAAGATGGCGACGGACCAAGCTTCAACTTACTCATGGAACTGTTGCGCGGCGACCATTGACCTTGACCTCACCTCGACCTTCAAGGTCACCTCACACCGACCTCCAAAGGTCAACATCATACATTGCTCAAGAATATATTAAGTGAATTCTCTCTACTATGACATAAGGGCTGAGTTGATTTCAATCCTATATTTTTGTATTTTCATCAGTCATTTAATGATAACTAGTCTGCGCGCCTTTCCTCGGCCTTGCCTCGCCTTGAAAAAGCCTTGAAAAATATACTCGAAAATGCGCATTTTCTGGCGGTCATCAAATTATTATCTTTCTGCCTAATCTGACATTTTAATCAATCATAAAAACTTGTTTGGCCTTAAAACGTGAAAAGACTGTTTTTGATAAAGTGATCATCATTCTTATAAACATTTGTAATTTTTATCAAATTAAATAAATAGATAACATCTCATGTGACTTAAGACTAAGCTTATTTTTGTCATTAATCAATATTTATTAATTTGATAAAAATGAATATGTTATCATTCGTTTCATAATAAATGACATTTTTTATCTAATAAGTGCCAATCTAGCTTATAATAATGCATTTATTTTTATGTCTATCTGTTTAGCTCTCCAAACTGAAAATATTTACTGAACATTTTTCTACTTTTATAGTAACTTTCAGCGTGGGTAACACGGACATGAATTTCAAAATATTCATACAGTAAAATCTTATTTCTCTGTTCAAATAATTTTGTCAAACGATTCGTTTATAATTAGTTCTAAAAGTTAGGGTTCTAAATAATATCATTTTCTTAGCAACTATACCTAAATATATACCTACTTTGTCGAGTTTGCATCTTGCAGTGTTGCCTGTCACATAAAAACGATTGCTTTCCAACGACATCATATTAAAGTAACGAACATACACTGCCACGATTGCTTTTATATGTGTATTTATGTAACATTTAATAAATATAAGGCCAAGGGAACAATGATTAGGTAAGGTACTGAATAATCTAAATACAATTTAGAATGACACCCATGATTTTTGTAAATGGCATGACAATTTGGTATAATCTGTATAATGCTGGTCCTATTTTAAATGCATTTTATACGCACCGAAGTGGACCTAAATAAGGCAAATATTCACATAAATAATTTAAATGTCCATGTACTTTTGGAAATGTAGAAGTCCATATATATAACTTTGACGGTATTAAACGCCCGTCTTAAACTAGAAATTTTGTATTGAGTCCAGGGACCGTACGATTAAAATAAAAGTGTGTTTAAAGTTAAAGTCGATAACTGACTCTTGCCTCTGCATTTTTTAAACATATTAATGACTTTTTAAAATGTATATTTTTCGAATGTGGCCATGCCAAGGGAATATTATAATTAGGAAAAAAATATGATGTAACTACAACGATTACCCATTTTTGGTATTTTAATATTTCATGCGCGAGCATATTTTGATACGACGATGTTTTTTACAACCCATTTGTTTCATAATTATTTATTATGAATATGAAAAAGAATCCATTGAGTAAGGGATGTCTTTGTAATCATTGCCATTTTGATTAAGTTACTTAATATTAGTGTATAGAGATGTGGATATGTGCAGCTTAGAATATTAATAAATTTAGACATTTTTTAGATTTTTCTGGAGGTGAAACTTTCAGGAAATCAAATTAATTATAAAGTTTTTATGAAAAACTCATTTTTAAGTTATAAATTCGTTTTCATTTGAAACTTTCGTGTAATACGTTCGATTTATTTTTTCGCTTTTTAATTAAGGTGTTGGTGCAATACTTAGCATAAAGTGTATTTTGCTGTTTAAAATTCTTAAAAAAAACTAATTTTTTAATCTTAAATTCTCGCTACCTTTATGCTATGTCTTCGCCTATTTTTCGACAAAGCTGTCAAAAACAGCTTTGTGAAACCAGTCATTCACTGCCGATTTGTAAAATAAGACATTGCTATGAGCAAAACTCTCTTTATTGCAATACTTATTATTTTTTTAAAGAAAATATTCTCAATTAAGTATATTATAGATTTTAGTATTAAAGTTTAGTGCGTAGTGTTTATAAATAAAGCTTAGAAATGCCTTAAATTGGTTACATATATAAGATAGATGATCGAAAAATCTAAAGGCTCGCCTAATATTATCGAAATAATTTGTATAAAAAAACACTGTTTGATAAACTCCATTTATAAGCAATAATATGAAAGTTGGCAATACCATAGGTCCCCATAGTTTATGATGGATAGCCTAGAAAGTGTTACTACATTCCATGCAAAAGTGTCGTCAATATTTAGTTTTCATCTGTTTTATTTAATTTAGGGCTGATTTTTCAATCATCTGATAACTTTATTCGAGGAATAACTTTGAAATTTTAAAAACTATCAAACGTCAATTTTATTTCTCGAATTTTATTCGAGGAATACAATTCGAGAATTATCTGGATCCATGGAAAAATCAGCCCTTAGTGGAGCTAAATATTACTCGCAGCGCCTTCTTGGGCCAGTGTGTAAATCCTAAAGGCCATACTGCGGGCTTTACACTATCTGTAGCAAGGCGTTTCACTTTGACAGTTCAACTACATACATTGCGTCGATTACGTTGTTCAGCAGACACATTTTTCGAACATATGAAGTAATGGATTAGCAATATCCTTCAAAATGGTTCAGATTTAGATTAATAGTGTGTTACGCAATTGGGGTGCTGGTCAGTGTTGACCACTGTAATTGGCTGTCACTTTAAGCCATAGCATAACAGCGCCATTTGGATGATTTAGGAACTAAAAAAACCTATAAAAATAATCAAAGGCCTTGCTACACAGAAATATAATACGTTCATGCTGCGAGTACAGTTTTCTCCATAGCTATCAAACTCAGGAAAATAAAAGACGTAAACAAAGTTAATTTTGCATAGTTACTAGGTTTTATAATATCAGATGGGCACAAGTACTTCAGTTATAGTTTAGTTAATATATCAGAGCTCATACTTTAGAATTGAATTATGTTGTCAAATGTGCCACACGAAAATGTAATAGATTTTTTTTTTTCATTGAGATTTTTATGTGATTGTAATTTTCTTCGTGTTTTTGCCAATAACTACGGTTATAATAGTGGCATCTATTTATAGTTGTGTAGACTCTTTACTGAACTGATAAATTTAAGAAGTTAGTACGTTAGATTATATTTTTATATTCAGTAAAGTAGCAGATGTGTGTGCGGCAAGTCGATATGATTGTGAGGTCCGAATAATTTTTATATTAAAAATTAGTAGGAGCGTAAGAGTGGTATGGCGTCCATGTTTACTGTTATTATTTTATACATAAGTATTATAGTGATATTGTATTCTTCTTTATTTTGTAGAATTATAAAGATTTTTTTTATATATAGCGCAAAATGAATAAATATGAATTTGATTTAAACTGATTTTATTTTTAATTTATTACTTCCCTCCTGCCTCTACTCTCTAACCTCAAACTGGATGACTTTAACATCACTATGAAGACGTAACTGACTAAGGTAGGCAATCCCGAGTCGAGATCTCGCGTGCTAAGTCTGTAGTCGAGATTGGCTATTAGAGATTTCGCCCGGCAACCTGGCGAGATCGAGGTAAGGCTAATGAAAATGAAAACTACACCAACTTAGGGTATTGGTGTTATAATCAGCCTACAACGTTCCCACTGCTGGGCAGCCCCGGATCTTCAATTTTTTTAGGCGGGGCAATAACTGAAATATGCCCTCGCCCACTTACATTTATTTTTACCTTTATCATCCATATAATTTCAGCTATCAGATATCCACTAATTGATTGAAATTTGGACATAACCTACATAGGCCTTCCGGAAATAATGCATCCATCTGTTCTTTCTGTGTTAAGCCTCTTTATTTACAGATATATAGACATAAACGTGTACGATATTATATATTTTATACACAGCACAGGATAGGATTTAAAATAAAAATAAAAATCAAATATATTATTGCACTAGCTTCTGCCCGCGGCTTCGCCCGCGTGGATGTCGGAAATTATCCCACGGGAACATGCTACCAGGATAAAAAGTATATCCTTCCCCAAATCAGAAATTCAGTGATTTAAGTGTGAAAATGTAACATACAGTTTCAAGTTCAAATCCTCCCATTAAAAAACGAATTTTGCCCCCCGTCAGGGGTCAATTTATTAATTATTTTCTGTCAAAAGTATTAATACGGAGTTTCGAGTTAATTGGACCGCGCATTCAATTACTTCCGCACAAACTTCAACACCCCTATATCCCCCTTTGAGGGGTAGTTTTGAAAAACCTATAATGATAAATTTTATTACTTACTTAGGCGAGTATTCTTGAAAAGTTTCAGGTTATTAACCGCCTTTTCAGCCCGTGAGGCAGATGATGATCTCTCGTTTCGAGATTGTATTCCCTACCTAAAAACAGAGTTTGCACATAATCTAAACTCGAAAGTTTTTAGTGAAACCTACATAAAAACTCGCCATTCATGCCGATTAATTACGAGTTTCTCGATAAATAATACAACACTCAAAGATGCAGCATCATCATCAATCTACGGCTGGACATCATCAATGTAGGCCTCTCCTATTGCAAGCCATTCAACTTGACTTTCGGCAACTGCTATCCAGCTGTTATTAGCCACCCTGCAAAGATCAAGATCTTTGATCTTTGCAGGGAAATGGACATCATCGCTCCACGTCATGTCGAGAACGAAAGGTGCACCAAAACTAGAGAATTCCATGTTTGGTAAGGTTAAGGATTTTGGGCGTGCACCAGAAATTTCTCCGTAGGTACCGCGCGTAAATAAATACTTACTAAAAACAATAATTAATCTTGGGTGTCAATCGTAAGTAGCTATTCCGATTTATATCTATAATACTTACCAGACTTGGGCTGTATGCATCACATCGTAAAAAAGACTTGTGCTAGGTATACAACCTACCTATCTCAATAATTAATCAAATATTTTTATCGCTGTAAAGGGTATGGTAAAAGTTGATGAGTTTTGGTTTTAGTGTTTTTTCAGTTACAAGTAAAGTAAGTACCTACCTTGTTGGCTAGTGGTCGCAAGCGTTACTGCTGAGCAGAAGAGCTTGGGTTAAATTCCCGGGTCGCAAAAAAATGTTAGGCTTGATGATTTTTCCGACTTACAGCGCTATGAAACGAGCTATGCTCGGATTTTCAGGGACCTGAAAAGAAAGGCTCCGAAAGATTTTGCCAAAAGCTGAAGTAGCAGTAGGTTTGTTGACGGGCCGATGGCCACTACGCGATCATCACTACATCCTTAAGTCCGCGTTTCGACGAACGTAACGTACGCCGCGGCTCACCTAGGTGTTATACTAGCCCAGTCATGAAAATTGAGTGTAGTTGACAGGTTGGCTGTCGAAAAGCCAAAAAAGACTACGCATGTCCGTATAGACAAGACAAGACAAGTACCTATGTTTCAAAAAATCAGAGAGCCTTAATTTTTGGAGACGAAAATTGTACCTACCTTACAATTAGTTTGGGTTGTATCTGGGGGCACGGGAGTGCCCCCGCCAAGACGAGCCAAGCGAAGCGCAAGGGCACTACCTACCTTTTCTCGAGTCAAAATATATGGCTTGGCCGTTTCGTTACTACAAGAACCATTGTATGGTATGAGAGTTTTTCACCTTACGCTCATGTGAATGTAGTGAAATGGCCAAGCCACATATTTTGACTAAGGTGTAGAGTTTGCGAAGTTAGGCCTTGTAGAGTTAGCGCGCGTAGAGTTAGAAGCTTGGGTCTACATGAGATCTGGATTACTTTTTGACAGTGCGAGCTACATGGTCTCGTCTTGGCAACATTTAACATGAAATGTTTTTATGGGTTGCATTTACCTAATGCAGAAAGATTACCTACCTAAATATCCTAACTAATCAATCAATCCTAATTTCAAATTCCTCCCTCTGTGTATTATCTAAATAATATAATATCTAATATTATCCGCTTATCATCTCCTAATACTGTAATTAGGTAGATATATTTAATTATTTTGGGAGTTCTTCTTCCAGTATCTGTAATTAAGTAATTATTAAGATAATGCGATTAATATATAAGGTTGAAGTTTTTGTTATGATGAAAGAGCACAATGTGGTCTTCTTTAGTGCTGTTGTCGGTGGTTGGGTGCGCCGTAGCTGGCCCACCAGTCAGCAGGTCCAGGAGCGATATAGAATCGTTCAAGACTTTCCTGGAGAGGAGCAGACGAGGTTTGTGTAAATTTTTGTTTCGATCTAATTTGCCGAGAAAACTGTTGGGTCAAGTGCGAGTCGTATAGTTGCGCAAAATAGGTCACTATAGTGTACAGACAGTGTGTGTGTGTGTAGTGTACAGACGCCAGCAGGTCAAGCTACCCGAAACTGTCAAACCCCAATCAACCTTGAACCTTAATTAATACTTTAGCAATAAAGTTGAACATCTAATAAAGAAATTCGACAGATTGTAGTAGCTCGATGTGCTGGCGTCTGTACATCGAGTGCACATTATTATATTGTGTAATTATTGTATTACCCAGTAACTGGGTTGTGGAGGTTAGATAGGCAGTCGCCGCGCTCCATGTAAAATACTGGTATTCAGCTGCATCCGGTTAGACTGGAAGCCGACCCCAACATAGTTGGGAAAAGGCTAGGCAGATAATGATGATGATTATATTGTGTACATACATACCTACACTCCATGTCTTTGAACAATATTTGCCATCAACCCTCTAAGTAGAAGAATATTACACAATTTATAATAGGTTTTCTCGAAATTTATCCCATGGGAACGTACTACTAAAAACCCTATACCCCTAACCTGTGTCATAACTAGACATAGGATTATATGCATTTACTTGTTTGCATATGCAAATGCATATAATTCTATTTTATAGCATAATTGCATATTTTGGTACTTTTTCATTGACAATCATCGATCACTATTAGTGATCGATGTTGACAATGCTTATTTCAGTAGTTATACCTACGTGTTAGACGTGTTGTATTATGCACTCAGCGAGCGCACTGAATTTTTCAAAAAAATCATTTTCTGTCCGGTAACGTGAGTTGACGTCGAAAGGTCATTTTCAGCATAAATTAATATTAAGTGACAAACGTCACAAGTTTGCTGCAGAAAATCTGGAATAATATGTTATTGTTTATTGTCACAAGAATCATAATAAATAACTTATAATTTTTGTGTATAATTTACAGTTTATTATATGTTATAATAATAATTTATTATAACTAACGTTAATATAATTATGTATAAAATATAAATATAATGTGAAAATGAACGTAAATTCTAACAATAAATGGTTTTTTGATTGTGCATATTTAGCCGCTTTTTAGTGCATATTTGCATGCATATTGTGGCATTTTGATAGTGCATATAACCTGTGAATGAAAAGTAGCCTATGGATGACCTTCTCCAGGTTCCGGCTACCTATTATAGTTGTGGATATATTGCTTCAACGACCTTTCATCTGGCTATCCACCAAGGGCATTGGCTTTTAGAAAACCTTACTGGTTTGATAAGCTAATTGTATTATACGTTAGTAACTTATGTCTATGCTCATACGGATGCTCCGCACCCACTATTAACCTCTCGTGGGTCCTGGAGCCCCCGAGCTGCCACACATCGAGCTTTCTTTAGTCAGTCTGCCTCCTTTTGCACATTGTTGGCAATTTCGGGTAGAACTTATCTGTACACGTGCCACCTTTTTCAATTAGGTATGTTTTGTAATTACAAATCTACATGTAATGAATATCACGCAATCATTTCAAGATAAGGGCGGATTTGTTTAACTGATTGATTCTAAATCTAGACGCCGATAATATGATTTAGAACATGTGCGGAATTAGGACTTTGTCCGGCCTTGTTATTTGTCCGGTCTTTGCGACTGAGTGGTTTTTTTACAAAATTAAAAAGGTTTTTTTGGCATTTTTCGCAAAAAGTTTAATAACTTACATAATATCAAGATTCACACTAAGTACCTAACCTATTAATTAATTCCAACAGACGATGGCATCCTGCTAGAATCCCGTATGCTCGCCAACCCCAAGGCTTCAGTATGGGAGAACAGCGGCAAGTTACAGGGTGACATACTCCTCAATGATGAGCAGGCTGAGATGCTCCTCCAGCAGTATGCTGAAGGCAGGAATGCTTACATCTGGCCCAACACCAGGTGGCCTGGCAACACCGTCGTCTACGAATTCAACAATGAATTTAGTAAGTAGAATAAAATAGAAGAATCCCAGCAAAGCATATACCAGTGGCATGCTATAAGTTGATGCAACAATAAAAGTTCCACCGTCTAAACAGTGTTTATACGATGCAAGTCATTTGTATGCCACAATAAATAATAATCCATCAATTAATCTTCATTTGTTATTGTATACTAGAGGTAAGTAACTTGCATCGTGTATATTGGGGCTAAATTGATTGATTTGAAAGTGAAACTTTCTTATAAACCATGTACTCGTAGACAAACGTTTAGGTTTTCACAAACACGTACCTACCTACCTGATTTCGTACTGGTTGACGTCATCACGTTAACGCCGGCTGTCGCTGAAAACCAGCGTTGGGGCTCTGTCTAGCATTATGCTGAGCGATAACCGTTTTGCGTGGATGTGACGCATGTTTTCCCCCACTTTTTTTTTTGTTTCTTTTATGCGTCATGTTTACGGCAAATGAACGACTTTTTCTTTTTTTTTTACCTATTATTTTTCCATTTTGGACATCAGATTTTACTAACATACAACTTTAACACTATGACTAATGACATGTGTTGTATACAAAAACCTTACTTATGGTATGTATCAAATACTAATTTCCCTCTGCATAATTTCAGCCACGGCCCAAGTTAACGCCATCTACGCCGCGATGAGGGAAATCTCAGCAAGGACCTGCATCAGGTTCCGTCGCCGTGGGGCTGGGGATTTCAACTTCGTCAGGATCACAGTAAGTTCATTAAATTACGCGTTTAATTAAATTACCTTCTCCTTCTTCTATTAGCAGAAAGAACAAAATCAAGTTTTTTTTAAACAAGAGGAAGAGTTTCCTGTGTCACCGTTTATTTTTGATAACGCGATTTGTGAATGTCTCACCTAAATATAGGTAGACATTGATAATTTCACAGTTGCTCATTTTAAACTTTTATGATTATGATTGAGTTAAACTGTTTTCTGGAAATCGATCAGATAAGGATCTAGGTGCATAATTTGCTTAGCCAGGCGATAAATATAACCAATTCTATTAGGTACATTATCCCTTGTTTTGTTGTCTCAGGGCCTAAATAATCTAGCGCCATAAAAATACCGATGATATCTTTTATAATATTGTTTTAACACTAATTGGTTTGGTATAAGCCCACTATCAATTTATTATAGAATGGTATTCCATTAAAGAGATTTTTCATAATTTTCTTCTTCTTCTTCTTCTTTATTATTAATTATCATTCACTCCCATTTCATTCATGTCATCTCTCACACATTGCATTCATTCTTTCGTCTTCCTCTCTCCCTCCGGATGGAGGGAGAGAGGAAGACGAAAGAATGAATGCAACACACTGGACAAGACACTGGTGATTTTAAATGGATATTTAAAATCACCAGTGTCTTGTCTAAACCACTTTTTTCTATCACTATCCAGGGTAGAGCCGACGGTTGCTACGCCAGCGTTGGTTTCTGGCACACTTGGGGCCTCCACACCCTGAACTTGGCTCGCGACACCCCCGGCCGCGGCTGCTTCCACCACACCGTCATCATCCACGAATGGCTCCATGTCATCGGCTTCTTCCACATGCAGTCTACACATAACAGGGACGACTACGTCCGCATCATGTGGCAGAACATCTGGCCAGGTGAATAAACTTTTTTGTGTTGTGTCTCTGGTTTTACTACATACCTATGGATGTAGTAAAACCAGAGAGAAAAGATTGTACAGATTGTATAGACAGGTAAAGTCAAATTATTAGGTAGGTATCCATATAAGTGTTAAACTTGGATGAAACTAGCACAAACTTCTAATGATTATAATTCTGTAAATACATATTTGTTACGGCCGCGAATCATATTTTAATCAACGCAGAACTTAGTACTAACCAGCAAATTGCAAAAAACGTAAGAAAATTTGAATTTCGCGGGCTACCTTGGAGCATCCACCTTAAGGGGGAAGGGCTAGGTAGCCCGCGAAATTCAAATTTTCTTACATTTAGTTATATTGATTGACATTTCGTGAAATTATTATTCAATAGGATTATATGAACTTAGAGGATTACTTGTATTGATGATTTTAATGGTTATATTTCCGTAAAGTCACATTTGTTTCGCTTGAATAATATTTTAATCTACATTCAACAAAAATGACCTGCGAATTGCAAAAAACGTAAGAAAACTTGATATTAGAAACCTCAATATCATTTTTGAAGACCTATCCATAGATAACCCACAAGTATGGGATTGATGAAAAAAAAAAATTGAGTTTCAGTTCTAAGTAGGTATGGGGAACCCCCAAAATTTAATACATCTACTTACCAAGTTTCAACAGTATGGTTCTTATAGTATAGTTAGAAAAAAGTGGCTGTGACATACGGACAGACAGACAGACAGACATGACGAATCCATAAGGGTTCCGTTTTTTTGCCATTTGGCTACGGAAGCCTAAAAATATACTATACGAAGGAGCAGAGTTGTTTAATACATTACCTGATGACATAAAAGAGATACAATCCTTTACTTTATACAAAAGAACCAGCTTTCTCTAGGTTTTAAATTTAACCCACCACACGTAATTTACATCCTCATCAATAATTATTATTTATTAATTTGCTAAGTAGGTATTAAGAAAACTAGAATACAGGCCTGCCCTGTATTTCCGAAACATTACAGTACATACAATTAGTTTAATGTGTAATTGCTATTGACTTGCCTTCAAGAATCGATAATTATGTAAATAGTAAACCAACTTTTTCCTTTTACCTGCAACATTGTAAAAAATGTGTGTCTACTAATTTATTTACGAATACTTACCTTCACCATAAGTAATTCTTATATTTAGTTTTAAGATTACCTTGTATTTCTCATATTAAGTGAATTGTATTCTTTTTGAGAAATAAATATCTTAAACCGTAAACCGTTATGATGTAATTCCCAGAGTTGATGGGTATCTATGTGAAGTTCCGCCTGCCATGGTGATCCTGAAGTTTAAATTTTTATTTTCATCGTCCACAGGCATGGAACACAACTTCGACAAGTACGGAACGAACATCGTCTCCAACTTGGGTGTCCCCTATGAATACGCCAGCAACATGCACTACGGCAGATACGGCTTCAGTACCAACGGACAAGCGACCATGTTGCCTATCTTCGTAAGTACAGTCTGTTGTCAACATTATCTGACCCACCCTAAAAACAAACGAATTTGGACCCTCTACCTGTAACATTAAGGTTTATTCAATTTATATGAGCTTATCAGACAAGTGCTCGAGGACTCGATGAACAATACAATAGCATATAATATCTAATAGGTGTTCTTTGCATTGAAATTTAAGGACTATTATGTACATACCTGGCTGTTAGGCACATTGGGTTTGAGAAAAAGTTCGTCTTTGTAGAGCGGCCTCTGACATTCATACAGTGTGATAGTTTTAAAGAACTGCCTTTGCAACTGCCTCATACTGTAGCTACTTACCATTGTACGAATATTTCCTGTAATGCTTCCACATGGAAAATGATTAGACATGACTAGGGAAGAGTCGTCGAATACTAGGTATATACATCATAGCTTCGTGCTAAGATGTGTATACCTAGTATTCACAAAAACATGATGAGTGAGGATTCCAAATAAACGTCTCCTTTAAAGTTAAATAAGTTCTCTCTTTTAAATTTCCTTCCTCTTCTTCTTTTTGGCGACACTTAGATGATTCCAGAACTTTCCTGATCTTAATATTTCTTATTTTTCCAGAATGACCACGGTCTCATGGGCCAGCAGCAGTTCGTTACCGCCTGGGACTGGCTCAGGACCAACAGACATTACAACTGCCCCGGGGCCTGGAGCACTGAAATCAATGCTGAAGAGCTTTCCAAGGTTGTTCCCTATGAACATGAGTACGTACCTGAAGAGGATGCCGTAGTTGAAGATATCCAAGAGGATGTTGCAGAAGATGTAATGCCTCAAGAAGATATCGTTGCTGAAAATATGCCCCAGGAAGAGATCGTAGCTGATGCAGTGTCTTTCGTTGAAGATGCTCCCCAAGAGTTCTATGACCAAACCCTATAAACGAAGTACTTACCCACTAATAGACTGATTTACAAATAAAATAAGTAAGAACAATGTTTTATTTATTTATTGGCACACTGGTCCGAAATAGAATTAACTGTCTATTTTCTATATTACTAAAAATAAACTAAAAACAGTACACGACGTATGATTTAATATTTAAATACAGTGATGAAATAATTTAAACCAAGAGGTTTTATTGAAGTGAAAACTTCTTTAGCGGCGTTGTGCACTTTTTTGTGATGGGTAAAAAATGTTAAACTCGCGTCAGGACACGTGACCTGATCGAAAATTCGTAAGACGAAGGGAGTTTTTTTGATGGGTAAAAAATGTTAAACTCGCGTCAGGACACGTGACCTGATCGAAATTCGTAAGACGGAGCTTGCGTCAGGACACGTGACCTGATCGAAAATTCGTAAGACGGAGGGAGAGTAGACCGCATTCCAAAATATCAAAAATGCACAACGTTAATATTCAAGTTTTCTCTTCTGCCAGCACTCCCGGAGTGCAACCCGTTTTTTTATTCACGTGATACTCATCCTTAATTGACATCCGAGATGACGACTAATAGACACCCCAAATAAATTGGGAAGATAAAACTATAACTACCATTGTAATACATATTTTGATGAAATATTCACACATCTGATGAGCTGACAGAAGAAATGAAAGTCAATCCGTCAGTTATCTAGTAACGGGGAAAAACAAGTTCAGTTATCTCTATCATAAAATAAAGAGTTTATAAATGGTACCTTATGGTTTTCCGAGAAAAATATTTGTCACACACAAAATATGATAAAACAAATTGCGACTTTATTTTAGTTACACATTTCCGGGTGTTCCGGGCGGAAACTTTATAAACCTAAATGGAAAGGTAAGGCCCACCAAGCCTCCCCCCTTTTTTTCCATTCAAGACCACTTCTGGCGTATAAGCCAAGAGCCTGACTGTTAATACTAAGCTTGTAAACTTAATCCATGAGCATATAGTATACAGTCACGAACACCAATATGTCAACACTTGGCAACTTTCAATTGCGATTTTTTCGTGAAATAACGAATGCAACGTTAAAATACGACACATTACATAAACCTAAAGGTTCGAAAATGCTATGTTCGTAACAACGTAAAATTTAATTAAAAAATAAAGGAGTAAATCGCTTTTGAATAAAGCCGAGTGTATACATACTTTTGCTCGTGACTGTACATAAATCAATCAGCTTATAATGTTTCCACCGCTGGGACACAGGCCTCCTCTCGGTGAGAGGGAGCGGGCCGTAATCTACCACATGGGCCCAGTGCGGGCTGGTAATTTCATATGTCTTTACTTCACCGTTTTGAGAGCAGTGGTTATAAAATGATTTACACAAAAACCTCAATGCAATTTTTTTTTTTTTTTTTTCAGTTCAATAAAGTAATCATTGAAGAAACCAAATTCCCAATTATTCACCCCTTTATGTCGTAATAGACAGTATTTATTGTGACTCTTACAGCTCGTTTCTCATTCCGCAGCGAAGTTGGTAACTATGGAGAAGAACAGGCAAGGAACTCCATGTCTTTCCAGTCTACTTTTAATAACTGATCTTCCATGTGTTGGCATGGTGGTCGCTCAACCCATTTGTTTCATAATTATATATTATGAATATGAAAAAAATCCATTGAGTAAGGGATGTCTTTGTAATCATTGCCATTTTGATTAAGTTACTTAATATTAGTGTATAGAGATGTGCAGCTTAGAATATTAATAAATTTAGACATTTTTAGATTTGGTAGAGGGTGAAACTTTCAAAAAAATCAAATTAATTATCAAGTTTTTATGAAAAACTCATTTTTAAGTTATAAATTCGTTTTCATTTGAAACTTTCGTGTATATAATTAAGGTGTTGGTGCAATACTTAGCATAAAGTGTATTTAGCTATTTAAAATTCTTAAAAAAACACTTCTTTTTTAATCTTAAATTCTCGCTACCTTTATGCTATGTCTTCGCCTATTTTTCGACAAAGCTGGCAAAAACAGCTTTGTGAAACCAGTCATTCACTGCCGATTTGTAAAACAACTAATAAGACATTGCTATGAGCAAAACTCTCTTTATTGCAATACTTATTATTTTTTTAAAGAAAATATTCTCAATTAAGTATAATATTATAGATTTTAGTATTAAAGTTTAGTGCGTAGTGTTTATAAATAAAGTTTAGAAATGCCTTAAATTGGTTACATAAATAAGATAGATAATCGAAAAATCTAAAGGCTCGCCTAATATTTTCTAAATAATTTGTATAAAAAAACACTGTTTGATAAACTCCATTTACAAGCAATAATATGAAAGTTGGCAATACCATAGGTCCCCATAGTTTATGATGGATAGAAAGTGTTACTACATTCCATGCAAAAGTGTCGTCAATATTTAGTTTTCATCTGTTTTATTTAATTTAGGGCTGATTTTATACATGCACGTTTGCCCCACACGGCCCCCCAGAATTTGCGTTTTAGGTGCGCACTAATGTACAGTCGCCAGTACATCAAGCTACTACAATCTGTCAAATTTCTTTAATAGATTTTCAACTTTATTTCTAAAGTATTAAGGTTCAAGGTTGATTGGGAAAATTTGAAAGTTTCGGTTAGCTTGACCTGCTGGCGTCTGTACTCGCCTCTAGGAGTATATGTACTTACCTGTTTCTTTTTCAATGTACCTCTGTAATTTTGAAGAAATTTGCAAAAAAGGGGGCCGCGCCAGCCAAACGTTTTCAGCACGGCCCCCGTGTAACTTGAAAAATATACTTATAGCGTATTAAAAGGTTTCTTAAACTCAAGGAATGTACTCTATTAACACGTTATATGTACCGCAACAGATATTGTGAATTCGTAATGACAAATAATATATAGATGTGGATAGGGGGCCGTGCTGGAAAAAAAAGTTATAAGAAAATATCTAAAAAAGACAAAACAATCTTAGCCAAAAACTATTAAAAAATAATTGATGTTTGGCAAGTAACATAAGTAACGCATTGGTTTCTCATACAACTTGCTAAATTTGAAAAATAAATCAATTTTAGTTCATTCAGCACGGCCCTCCATAGTTGTCTATATATCTTTTTAAATATGACGTTTGCTTACAAAATTCGTGTTCCTAAACTATGTAGGTAGGTAGGAGTACATTTGTTCCAAATAAATTGCGATTCTGCTAATAGGATCAAAAATATCATATATTACAACTGATAGGGTGACCATGATACCATATATTAGGACATATTTTCTATCCTACCTATATTAATTAAATTATGTGACTACATTGAAGTATTAGTAGATTGTACAACTAATGCATAAAAGAAGTCATGTTAGGCCGAGACGTTTATATCCACCCGAACCGCAGGCGAGGGTAAAATGGCTCGTTTATGCCCGAGTTAAACACTCTGCTTTTCACTTCGATTGCGAGAAAATGAAACAAGCATAAAGTATATAACAGTATTTTCACTGTTCAAAAATGTTGCAAAATTGAAGAAGAGAACAGCCAATTCCCGCCACGAACCTTTTAAAAAGATTTTTTTTAATTTTCAACATTTTTGTGTCATTCGACTTGGGTACCTATTTCATACTGCCAAGTCATAAAAATGTTTCTTTGCGTTTTTAAATAATAAATGACAACTATTTTATCTGGTTTTATTAAATTAACGATAGAAAACATGGAAGTGATATAAATTAAAGCAAATGAAATAAAATAACGTTATTAATAAAATATTAAAAATTAGTAGGAGCGTAAGAGTGGTATGGCGTCCATGTTTACTGTTATTATTTTATACATAAGTATTATAGTGATATTGTATTCTTCTTTATTTTGTAGAATTATAAAGGTTTTTTTTATATATAGCGCAAAATGAATAAATTTGAATTTAATTTAAACTGACTGACTGACTGTTTTAGTTTTTAACTGATTTTATTTTTAATTTATTACTTCCCTCCTGCCTCTACACTCTAACCTCAAACTGGATGACTTTAACATCACTATGAAGAGGTAACTGACTAAGGAATGCAATCCCGAGTCGAGATCTCACGTGCTGTTTGTAGTCGAGATTGGCTATTAGAGATTTCGCCCGACAACCTGGCGAGATCGAGGTAAGGCTAATGAAAATGAAAACTACACCAACTTAGGGTATTGGTGTTATAATCTAATCAGCCTATAACGTTCCCACTGTTGGGGAGGGAGTACGCCGTAATCCACCACGCGGGTCCATTGCAGCTTGATAGATATCACATTTCTTCGAATTTTTGGTTCTAAGACATGCCGGTTTCCTTACGAAGTTTTTGTTCACCGTTTTGAGACCGTATTGGAGTTATATTTTATAAATAAAACTGTATGAATCATCTGCACTACGCATACTTACATAACGCAAAAACAGCCCACACGCACCACGATAAATCCATTAGGTATTTATTTTGGCTTCTCAAGAAGCATAGATAGGTAAAGGGCTAGTCGCGCACGCTCTCGTAATCTCACCATCAAGATGTTGAGTGAGATCTCAAGAAGATGATCTTTCAAAAATGAGACTGAATCTCGAAAAATGGCTCGAGATCGAGTAAAGCCGTTGGTCCCGGCTGGCATTCGTTACGGGTAGCCAGAAGCCCGAAAGTCTGACAACCAGTCTTACCATGGGTCGTATTACGCAGTAACTGGGTTGTGGAGGTCAGATAGGCAGTCGCTTCATGTAAAATACTGGTATTCATATATCATATGGCCCGCCCTTTTATTTGTTTGTTTAATACTTTAAGCACACAAACGTGGGTAGCGGGAACATCCGAAAGGGTTTACCGCTGCCCTGGAACATAAAGGGCTAAGGAAGGAACACGGATGGGTTTTAGTCAGTAAGAGTCTGACACTCCCTTCTGCTCCACCCAGAGCGGGAGGGGTCATTTGATGATTTCCCATCCTCAAAAAAAAAAAAAAAAAGCACACAAACGTACAGATGCCAGCACACCAAGCTACCGAAACTGTCCAATTTTCCCAATCAACTTTATCTATATCTATACTTATAATAAATCTGTAGAAGTGAAAATTCTGTACATTGAAAATATCCAAAAAATAAATGGCAGGGGGTGTTACTTGACCGACACCGAATCCAAAAATGTGATTAAAAAATTTTTTGTCTGTCTGTCTGTCTGTTTGTTCAGGCATCACGCAAAAACTACCGGTTCGATTACGATGAAACTTGGTATAATTATTCTTTAATATCCTGGGCACCACACTGGGTACTTTTTATCCCGGAAAAGTATATACAATAAAAAACAAACTTAATTTTGCGGTTCGATCCCTATACCCGATTACCACTGTCTGTACTGTACCAACCGCAAATACTAAGTTTGTCGTAGGTTGGGTCACCCGCAGTGGAGTTCATTTTTATTGCTTTTAGTTTTTAGCGTTATTTAGGTTTATTTTTATATGAGTCGTAGGTATAGATTTTATTTTAAAGTATAGGTAGTATATTTGATAGTGTACGTAGTGACCGTAGGTTATTTTATAATACTGTTAGGTAGGTTTAGTCATTCGTATAGATATTAGTTTTTAGGGATTTTGCTTATTTATTGAGTTTAGATTAGTTATCATCAGAAATAGGTTTATTTAGGTAGGTAGGTATTTAATTTTCTGTTATTGAGTTTTTTTTTTAAATTAGTTAGGTACTTAAGTAAAGATATCATTTAAGTACCCTGTTAATCACCACTAATGAGACACAATTGGTTTTCTATTGTAATTAGCCACAAAGGGCCCGCGACATAGATGGCATTCTGGGGAAGCACACACATTTTATCCTGTTAGCACGTTCCCGTGGGTAAATTTCCGACATCCACGCGGGCGAAGCCGCGGGCAGAAGCTAGTCATTAAATATAAATGTAAAAAATACTTACACATAAACCAATTTTAATTTAATATTCACATACTTTATGTCAATGTTTTTATGTTGATATCTTTATCATCTAAGAAGTCATTGATCGAGTAGTATGCTTTACTTATTAAAAATTCTTTGAGTTTAGCTTTAAAAATATTCAGTTTTTCAATGCTTTTTATACTATTTGGTAGTCTGTTATACATTTTTATCCCTATCCCAAATATACTCTTTTTAAATTTAAGTTGACAGATTATAGTAGCTTAATGTGCTGGCGTCTGTAGAGAGGCGGACTTAATGCCAGGCTGATTGATCTACCGGTCAACCTTTGGGCGATGCAGAGACAAACAGTGGTCAACAACAGTGGTTGACGGCACGGTTGGCGCAGTGGTTAAGCGATTGACTGCTGCGCTGCGTGTCGCGGGTTCGATTCCCGCACGGAAAAAATATTTGTATGACCTACATGTATTTGTTCCGAGTCTGGGTGTTTTTCTATCTATAATATGTATGCATTTACAAAAAAAAATGTATATAAGTAGTCTATCAGCCATCTTGTTACCATAACACAAGCATTAGGTTGCTTAGCTTGGGACTAGATGGCGCTGTGTGAAATGTCCAGGAATATTTATTTTTATTTATCATGAAAATCGCAGAGATTGAGAATTGCATTGTCGTGTCGCGAACGAAAGATGCACCAAAACTAGAGAATTCTAAATTTGGTAAGGTGCACCACAGAAATTCCTCCGTACCGTACCGTAAATAAAATACTGAAAACAATAATTAATCTTGGGTGCGGTCAATCGTAAGTAGCTATTCCGATTTGTATCTAAGTACTTATCAGACTTGGGCGCATCACATCGTAACAAAGACTTGTGCTATGTACCTATCTCAATAATTAATCAAAGATTTTTATCGCTGTAAAGGGTATTGGTAAAAGTTGATGAGTTTTGGTTTTAGTGAGACTGAGCAGACGGTCCTGCGTTCGGTTCCCGGGTCGCAAAAAATGTCGTACTGGATGATTTTTCCCACCAGCGCTATGAAACGAGCTATGCACGGATTTTCAGGGACCTGAAAAGAAAAGTCTCCGAAAGACTTTGCCAAAAGCTGAAGTAGCAGTAGGTTTGTTGACGGGCCGTTGGCCACTACACTGAAAAAGAGAAATAGCTGAACCAGTTTTGCTAGTTGGAAAATTCTCTAATAGGTACCAAAGTTTTGTTCCAATTAGCAGAACTAATGTAGCTGCAAGTCCCAAACTAGGTATGCTAATCGTTGTCTATTTATCAGTAGTCAAAATGTTAGCTAATGGTTATCAAAACGAACTAGTCAAACTGAGTTAGTTGCAAGAACAAACTATTTGATAGCCTGTAACCAGACACTTTGACTTGTATTCAATAGAATGTTTATTTAAAAAGTGTCAATCACTTATCTATATATACCGAAATAGAATACATTAATTTATAACTAAATCTATTTATTTGTTTGTAGCAATTTTTTTTACCAAATATTAAATCTTAGTTTATTTATTACTAGCTAAGTCAAATGTATAAAATATCAGTCAAACTTTGAGACTTATTACAAAACTGTTTAGCAATTTGTAGTCCAAATGTTGTTAATTATAACAATACGAATTTGTTTATTGATAATAAAGCGCATTGTTTAGTAACAAGGACACTAACTGTGTATCTATAAACTGTCAAACAGTTTTGTATGAATAACAAAACTAAGTTGTCTGCAGTTAGCTTTGAGGGGTTGGTAAATAATAACTCTACTTTTTTTTACAAAACTCATTTTAGTTACCAATAGCCCTTAGTTTAGTCGTCACTCGACTTTGGTGGCATGCAGCTAAAATTTTAGCTATTAGCAACAATTCTTTTTTTTCAGTATACGCGATCATCACTACATCCTTAAGTCCGCGTTTCGACGAACGTAATAGGGGGTACGCCGCCCCTCACCTAGGTGTTATACTAGCACAGTCATGAAAATTGAGTGGAGTTGACAGGCTGGCTGTCGAAAAGCCAGAAAAGACTACGCATGTCCGTATAGACAAGACAAGACAAGTAACTATGTTTCCAAAAATCAGAGAGCCATAATTTTTGGAGACGAAAATTGTACCTATCTATACCTAACAATAGGTTTGTGTTGTATTGCATTTACCTAATGCAGAGAGATTACCTACCTAAATATCTTAACTAATCAATCAATCCTCATTTCTCATTCCTCCCTCTGTGTATTATCTAAATAATAACATCAACAATGAAACAAAAAACCAAAAACATTCATATTATCCGCTTATCATCTCCTAATACTGTAATTAGGTAGATTTATTTAATTCACTTGGGAGTTCTTGCATTATCTGTAATTAAGTAATTATTAAGATAATGTGATTAATATATAAGGTTGAAGTTTTTGTTATGATGAAAGAGCACAATGTGGTCTTCTTTAGTGCTGTTGTCGGTGGTTGGGTGCGCCGTAGCTGGCCCACCAGTCAGCAGGTCCAGGAGCGATATAGAATCGTTCAAGACTTTCCTGGAGAGGAGCAGACGAGGTTTGTGTAAATTTTTGTTTCGATCTAATTTGCCGAGAAAACTGTTGGGGGGTCTAGTGCGAGTCGTAGTTGCGCAAAATAGGTCATTAGTGTTCCATCGATTGCACATTATGATGATGATTATATTGTGTAACTACATACCTATACTCGATGTCATTGAACAATATTTGCCATCAACACGCTAATTCTACTTAGCGTGTTGATGGCAAATATTATGAATATTAGACAATTGTAGTAGGTTTTCTCGAAATTTATCCCATGGGAACGTACTACCGGAAACGTACTACTAAAAACCCTATACCCCTAACCTATGTCATAACTAGACATCGGATTATATGCATAATTCTATTTTTATAGCGTTATTGCATATTTTGGTACTTTTTCATTGACAGTGCTTATTTCAGTAGTTGTACGTGTTAGGCGTGGATTAGTCCATGTTCAACCCCCACAATCTTTACCCCCGACCATGTTGAACCCCTAATTGTTTACAATATATTGGTCATCTTTTCTTTGTTCATATTCAACCCATCGTTGTTAAGTAACTAATAATGACATTAAAGTAATACCTACTGAGAGTCGAAGTTTGTTTGTGTTCTTTACAATTAATATTTTACAGGTATTATTAGCTGTTGGGTAACAAAAAAAACATGGCTTTTTGGTAAACATGGATGATGATGAGCTACTTGGGGTTTCTGATGTGCTAACTACATACTAATGAGATAGAATAAACTCTTTTGTATTTCAAAATGCCCATGTTATGGTAAAATATGGAGAACTTTATAATAAAAACACCTACGTACTATACCCATGTTTGCAAAGAAATAAATGATTTGATTTGAAAGTAACTGACGAAATATAGGGCAAATAGGGGATAGGCAAACTTTGAAAATGTAGCTAATAGCAATAGGGTAGATGAGAAAAGCTTTTGTGTTTTACTGTCCATTGAGGGATGAACGTGGGTTGAATAAAAGTCCATGTTCAACCCCCCAGGGGTTGAACATGGACTTTTATTTTTGAATGTATAAACAACATTTCGGGGTTGAACATGGTCGGGGGTAAAGATTGTGGTGGTTGAACATGGACTAAACCTTGGGCGTGTTGTATTATGCCGTTGATACGTCCGCCTCGCACACACTCAGCGAGCGCACTAAATTTTTCAAAAATTCATGTTCTGTCCGGTAACGTGAGTTGACGTCGAAAGGTCATTTTCAGCATAAATTAATATTAAGTGACAAACGTCACAAGTTTGCTGCAGAAAATCTGGAAAAATATGTTATTGTTTATTGTCACAAGAATTATAATAAATAACTTAAGTATAATTCTTGTGTATAATTTATAGTTAATTATTATGTTATAATAATCATTTATTATAACTAACGTTAATATATGTATAATATATAAATAATATAGTTTGTTGCTAACAAGGACACTTAATCTTTAATTAAAAAACGGTAAACACATTGGAGTATTTTCTGGCAACAAACTATATTATTTCAACGTTAAAATCCGTTTTAAAGTTTTGTCCCGATTCACCCCTGCATCCCTATTCACCCCGTTTTACGGTACATAAAAATCCAGTAAAAACTACGAATATCGAAATAGTGATTCTATGGATAAGTCTTCAAAAATGATATTGAGGTTTCTAATATAATGGTTATATTAGAAACCTTTAGTATTATTTATTCCCAAATTTCGTAAATAACAACTTAACAGCTATAACGCCAATGCGATGTTACTACCCAAAAAATGTGTCCCCCCCCCCTGTAACTTCTAAAATCAGAGAATGATAATACTAAAAAAAAAAATATGATGTAAGTACATTACCATGTAAACTTCCACCGAAAATTGGTTTGAACGAGATGTAGTAAGTGGACTGTTTTAAATTTAATTTAATTAAAATACATTACAATTAAAACAATAAAACACAATTATATAATATAAGGACCAACCACACGTCAGCCTAGTCAAATAACCCGCCCCTAACTGTTCCCGGCGCAAAGGTGCCCAAAACGCTTGCTGCATTGCCACGTTGGATGGCAATGGCTAACCTGTAGTAAGTAGTTTTTTTTAATACGTCATAAATCTTAAAACGGAACCCTTCATGCGCGAGTCTGACTCGCACTTGGCCGCTTTTTTTAGTGCATATTTTGGTATTTTGATAGTGCATCTAATCCGATGTGTAGTAACCCTAACCCATAACCCAGGTCATGATTTACCTGTGAATGAAAAGTAGCCTATGTCCTTCTCCAGGTTACCGCTACCTATTATAGTTGTGTTTGTACTTCAACGAGCTTTCATCTGGCTATCCAACAAGGGCGTTGGCTTTTAGAAAACCTTACCGGTTTTATAAGTTGTACGTTAGTAACTTATGTCCATGCTCATACGGATGCTCCACACCCACTATTAACCTCTCGTGGGTCCTGGGGCCCCCGAGCGGCCACACATCGAGCTTTCTTTAGTCAGTCTGCCTCCTTTTGCACATTGTTGGCAATTTCGGGGTAGAACTTATCTGCACACGTGTCACCACCTTTATCAAATAGATATGTTTTGTAAATAACGTAATAATTACAAAATCTACTTGCAATTTTATATCACGCAATCATTTTAAGATAAGGGCGGATTTGGTCAACTGCAACCTAATTGCGTAACACACAATCAATCGTAATCTGAATCATTTTGAAGCAAATTGCTAATCCATTGCTTCATATCTATACTTATAATAAATCTGTAGAAGTGAAAATTCTGTACATTGAAAATATCAAAAAAATAAATGGCAGGGGGTGTTACTAGACCGACACCGAACCCAAAAATGTGATTAAAAAAATTTTTGTCTGTCTGTCTGTCTGTCTGTTTGTTCAGGCATCACGCAAAAACTACCGGTTCGATTACGATGAAACTTGGTATAATTATTCTTTAATATCCTGGGCACCACACTGGGTACTTTTTATCCCGGAAAAGTATATACAATAAAAAACAAACTTAATTTTGCGGTTCGATCCCTAGACCCATTACTGTGTCAACCGCAAATAATAAGTTTGTCGTAGGTTACGTCACCCGCAGTGGAGTTCATTTTTATTCCTTTTAGTTTTTAGAGTTATTTAGGTTTATTTTCACATAAGTCGTAGGTATAGATTTTAATTTTAAAGTATAGGTAGCATATTTGATAGTGTACGTAGTGACCGTAGGTTATTTTATAATACTGTTAGGTAGGATTAGTCATTCGTATAGATATTAGTTTTTAGGGATTTTGCTTATTTATTGAGTTTAGATTAGTTATCATCAGAAATAGGTTTATTTAGGTAGGTATTTAATTTTCTGTTATTGAGTTTTTTTTTTAATTAGGTAGGTACTTAGGTAAAGATATCATTATAGGTACCCTCTTAATCACCACTAATGAGACACAATTGGTTTTCTATTGTTATTAGCCACAAAGGGCCCGCGAGATAGATGGCATTCTGGGGAAGCACATATCATTTTATCCTGTTAGCACGTTCCCGTGGGATAATTTCCGACATCCACCCGGGCGAAGCCGCGGGCAGAAGCTAGTATATATATATTCTGATATTATTATTATTATTTAAGTTCGAAAAATTTGTCTGCTCAACACGTAAATAACGCAATGAATGTTGTTGAACTGTCAAAATGAAACCGATTCCGATTGATTGCGTGTTACGCAATTAGGGTGCGGATTGTTCTTAAATATAGAGGCTGTTAATATGAATACGTGCGGAAGGACTTTGTCCGGCCTTGTCATTGGTCCGGTCTTTGCGACAGTGGATTTTTTTTTTACAAAATTAAAAAGTTTTTTTGGAAATTTCGCAAAAAAAAAAATAATTAAATAGTTTAATAACTTACATAATATCAAGATTCACACTAAGTACCTAACCTATTAATTCATTCCAACAGACGATGGCATCCTGCTAGAATCCCGTATGCTCGCCAACCCCAAGGCTTCAGTATGGGAGAACAGCGGCAAGTTACAGGGTGACATACTCCTCGATGATGAGCAGGCTGAGATGCTCCTCCAGCAGTATGCTGAAGGCAGGAAGGCTTACATCTGGCCCAACACCAAGTGGCCTCTCAACACCATCGTCTACGAATTCAGCAATGAATTTAGTAAGTAGAATAAAATAGAAGAATCCCAGTAAAGCCTATTTTATTAACTGAGGCAAAAATAAAAGTTCCACCGTCTAAAGAGTGTTTAGACGAGAAGTGGTGGCCCAGTGGTAATGGCCGCGACTTTCGAGTCCTAGGCCGTAGGTTCGAACCCTGACAGGCGCTTTACTTTTTCTAAATTATTCCATCACCACTGCCCTCAAAACGGTGGAGGAAAACATTGTGAGGAAATCGGCATGTCCTAGAACCAAAAATTCGATGACATGTGACATCTACCAACCCGCTCTGGGCCCGCGTGGTGGATTACGGCCCACTCCCTCTCACTGAGAGGAGGCCTGTGTCCCAGCAGTGGGAACGTTATAGGCTGATTGTGTGTACATTATTTTATTACCTGTGGCATACCATAAGTTGAAGCAACAATAAAATTCCATCGTCTAAACAGTGTTTAAACGATGCAAGTCATTTGTATGCCACAATCAATAATCCATCAATTAATCTTCAATTAATATTGTATGCTATAGGCAAGAAATTTACATCGTATATGTGAGAAACGATTGATTGAAGTGATTGATTTGAAATTGAAACTTTCTTATAAACCATGTACTGTACTCGTAGACAAACGTTTAGGTTTTCACAAACACTCAACAAACTCAACAAACTGGTTTCGTACTGGTTGACGTCATCACGTTAACGCCGGCTGTCGCTGAAAACCATCGTTGGGGCTCAGTCTAGCATTATGCTGAGCAATAACCATTTTGCGTGGATGTGACGCATATTTCCCCCAACTTTTTTTTTGGTTTCTTTTATGCTTCACGTTTACCGCAAATTAACGTATTTTCATTCTGTCTTTAAGTACCTATTTTTCCGTTTTGGACTTCAGCCTTTACTAACACACAACTTTAACACTACTTAAGACTAATGACATGTGTTGTATAAAAAACCTCACTTATGGTATGTATGAAATACTAATTTCCTTCTGCATTATTACAGCCAGGGCCCAAGTTAACGCCATCGAAGCCGCGATTAGAGAAATCACCGCAAGAACCTGCGTTAGGTTCCGTCGCCGTGGGTCTGGAGATTCCAACTTCGTCAGGATCACAGTAAGTTCATTATTACCTAAATGTCTACATACCCATACGTCATCCATCTTTTCCTCCTTAAAGTTATCACAATTTATTTGGGCTCGGTGTAGTAGAGTAGTGGTAGTCTCTTTATTTCCATTATATCTGTATTAGCCGTCCTCTTAGAGTCCGTTCCACGAAAGAAATCCGACAGACTCTGCGGTAAAGGCATGCGACGGAGACATAAATCATTATTTATACATTTACCTCAACATCGTATTACAGGCACTGGTTAAAAAAAACACAATTTTAAATAGAGAAAGGTGGAAGGGTTGTTGTAGGAATATTGCTAACTATCCTACTAATATTATAAACGCAAAAGTTTGTGAGAACGGATGATCCATCCGTGAGAGTAACAAACATCCATCCGCAACAAACATCTTTCACGCAAACACTACTTACTCAACGGATTTAGATTAAATTAAGCACACAGATAGTTTGTAACTAGGATTAACACATAGGATACTTTTTAACCCGATATTCCCATGGGATCGGAACTTATGCGGGTGAATCCGCAGCTAGTATAATAATAATTAGCTACACTTATAGCCACGGGACTTCTTTCGTGGGACGGACTCTAGTAGCCACCTCCCTTCAAACCAGAATGGAAGGAGATTAGGAAAGTTGGAATGCGTTTAATTAAATTACCTAATTAAATTACCTTCCCCTTCTTCTATTAGCAGACCAAAATAATAAAAAATCAAAATCAAGGTTTTTTAAACAAGAGGAAGAGTTTCCTGTATCACCGTTTATTTTTGATAACGCGATTTGCGAATGTCTCACCTAAATATAGGTAGATATTGATAATTTCATTCCATAGTTGCTCATTTTAAACTTTTATGATTATGATTGAGATAGACTGTTTTCTGAAATCGATCGGTTAAGGATCTAGGTGCGTAATATGCTTAGTCAGGCGATAAATATAACCAATTCTATTACATTATCCCTTGTTTTTTATGTCGTCTCAGGGCCTAAATAATCTAGCGCCATAAAAATACCGATGATATCTTTTATAATATTGTTTTAACGCTAATTGGTTTGGTATAAACCCACTATCAATTTATTATAGAATGGTATTCCGTTATAGAGATTTTTCATAATTATCTTCCACGTAATTATTCACTCCCATTTCATTCATGTCATCTCTCACACATTGCATTCATTCTTTCGTCTTCCTCTCTCCCTCCATCCATTTAAAGTCACCAGTGTCTGGTCTAAACCACTTTTCTCTATCAATATCCAGGGTAGAGCAGACGGTTGCTACGCCAACGTTGGTTTCTGGAGCACAAGGGGCGTCCACACCCTGAACTTGGCTCGCGACACCCCCGGCCGCGGCTGCTTCCACCACACCGTCATCATCCACGAATGGCTCCATGTCGTCGGTTTCTTCCACATGCAGTCTACACACAACAGGGACGACTTCGTCCGCATCATGTGGCGGAACATCTGGCCAGGTGAATAAACTTTTTTGTGTGGTCTTAGGATCCATATGTAGTAAAACCAGAGAGAAAAGATTGTACAGGTTGTATAGATAGGTAAAGACAAATTATTAGGTATTCATTTGAGGCTCAAACTTGGATGAAACTAGCACAGGAGCGTGGATATATTGGCACTATGACAGAGCAGCACATCTATGCATATAGCTGCAGGTGAAGTCGGGCTGCGGATGAGGATGAAGAAAATTTCTTAGATGCATGCAACTGGCTCTTAGAATCCTATATCTTTAAGTGACAGGACTACTTTAAGGGGGAAGGGCTAGGTAGCCCGCGAAATTCAAATTTTCTTATATTTTGTTATATTGATTGATATTTCATGAAATAGTCATTCAATATGATTATATGAACTAGAGGATTGTATTGATGATTTTAATGGTTATGTTTCTGTAAAGTCATATTTGTTTCGCTCAAATCATATTTTAATCAACATTCAACATGACACTGACCTGCAAATTGCAAAAAACGTAAGATAATTTGAATTTCGCGTTCTACCCTGTCTCTTCCCCTTTAACGTATCACAACTTGTGAAATATTACAGAAATGGCCTGGGGCCTTATTCTTTATGACACAATGAATGAAACCGCACGAAATGAACGCGAGATTGGCGGGATTTCGCCCTGATTTATGAATCAACCTTTATATATTTATGACCAATCACAAATTGGCTCGGTCGCGTCACATTATAGGTAAAGCAAAAATTTATATGATCTATAAAGATAACGTAGGGTTTTCTTATATTGAGAACGATTTGAAAACTTCAAAGGTTTTGAAGCCAAGCCGCAGACAACAAAAGTTTATAGAATTATATTATTGATATTAATGTAGATTATAGGATTTAGATAATCTAGCGGATCGTTTTGAACTGATAAGTTGAAATTGTAACTCAGTGATAACCTTTGCCATATCTTTGAGTGTTATATGGCATATGGCAGTTTTATTTGCACTATATTTTTATTCATGACTATACGAGTAGGTTATTGTTAAAAAAACTCATCATCATAAGTTCCGAAGTTTTATTTTATGATATAGGTACCTTTTCTTTAAAACCTTTTGATCAGTGGCATAAGTCAAATTATATTAGCTGACGTAATTCATAGATATAAACCCAGTAGTGAGAACATTACAGGCTGATTATGCTTATGCTTATGATGTAATACACAGAGTCTATGGGTGATCCTGAAGTTTAAATTTTTATTTTCATCGTCCACAGGCATGGAACACAACTTCGACAAGTACGGAACGAACGTCGTCAACAACCTGGGTGTCCCCTATGAATACGCCAGCAACATGCACTACGGCAGATACGGCTTCAGTACCAACGGACAAGCGACCATGTTGCCTATCTTCGTAAGTACAGTCTGTTGTCAATATTATCTGACCCACCCTAAAAATAAACGAATTTGGACCCTCTACCTGTAACATTAAGGTTTATTCAATTTATATGAGGTTATCAGACAAGTGCTCGAGGACTCGATAAACAAAACAATAGCATATAATATCTAATAGGTGTTCTTTGCATTGAAATTTAAGGACTATTATGTACCTAACTGGCTGTTAGGCACATTGGGTTTAAGAAAAAGTTCGTATTTGTAGAGCGGCCTCTGACATTCATACAGTGTGATAGTTTTAAAGAACTGCCTTTGCAACTGCCTCATACTGTAGCTACTTACCATTGTACGAGTATTTCCTGTAATGCTTCCACATGGAAAATAATTAGACATGACTAGGGAAGAATTGTCGAATACTAGGTATATACATCATAGCTTCGTGCTAAGATGTGTATACCTAGTATTCACAAAAATATGCTGAGTAAGGATTCCAAATAAACGTCTCCTTTAAAGTTAAATAAGTTCTCTCTTTTAAATTTTCTTCCTCTTCTTTTTTTTGGCGACACTTAGATGATTCCAGAAATTTCCTGATCTTAATATTCCTTATTTTTCCAGAATGACCACGGTCTCATGGGCCAGCAGCAGTTCGTTACCGCCTGGGACTGGCTCAGGACCAACAGACATTACAACTGCCCCGGGGCCTGGAGCGCTGAAATCAATGCTGAAGAGCTTTCCAAGGTTGTTCCCTATGAACATGAGTACGTACCTGAAGAGGATGCCGTAGTTGAAGATATCCAACAGGATGTTGCAGAAGATGTAATGCCTCAAGAAGATGTCGTTGCTAAAGATATGGCCCAGGAAGAGATCGTAGCTGATGCAGTGTCTTTCGTTGAAGATGCTCCCCAAGACTTTTATGACCAAACCCTATAAACGAAGTACTTACCCACTAATAGACTGATTTCCAAATAAAATAACTAAGAACAATGTTTTATTTACTTATCGGCACACTACTGGTCCGAAATAGAAATATCTGTCTATTTTCTATATTACTAAAAATAAACTAAAAACGGTACACGACGTATGATTTCATATTTAAATACAGTGATGAAATAATTTAAACCAAGATGTTTTATTTTTATTCACGTGATCAAATCCTCAATTGATAACCGAGATGACGACTAATAGACACCCCAAATAAATTGTGAAGATAAAACTATTACTACCATTGTAATACATATTTTGGTAAAATATTCATACATCTGATGACCTGACAGAAGAAATGAAAGTCAATCCGTCAGATATCTAGTAACGGGGAAAAACAAGTTCAGTTATCTCTATCATAAAATATACGAGTTCATAAAATGGTACACCTAATAATAGGTTTTCCGAGAAAAATACTTGTCACACACAAAATATGATAAAACAAATTGCGACTTTATTTTAGTTACACATATCCGGGTGTTCCGGGCGGAAACTTTATAAACCTAAATGGAAAGGTAAGGCCCACCAAGCCTCCCCCCTTTTTTCCATTCAAGACCACTTCTGGCGTTGCAAGCCAAGAGCCTGACTGATAATACTAAGCTTGTAAACTTAATCCATGAGAATATAGTTTAACTAATCAGCCTATAATGTTTCCACCGCTGGGACACAGGCGTCCTCTCGGTGAGATGGGAGTGGGCTGTAATCTACCACGTGGGCCCAGTGCGGATCGGTAATGCCACATTTCTTTCCTTCATCGTTTTGAGAGGAGTGGTTATGAAATAATTTACACAAAAACCTCAATACATTTATTAAATTACAGGCATTTTTCAATTGCCATTGCCAAGGAGTCGGTCAGTAAGACAGATGAAGAAAAGAAAGAAAAAATATTTATTGTGACTCGTACAGGAATCTCGTTTCTCATTCTGCAGCGAAGTTGGTAACTATGGAGAAGAACGGGCAAGCAACTTCATGTATTTCCAGTCTACTTTTAATAACTGATCTTCCATGTGTTGGCAAAGTGGTCGCTCCATACTAAAAAAATGGCTTTACAGCGCCCGTTTGCATAACGAGACCTTAATTCTATAAAAACAGGTGAAGGTTTAATGACGGTGCAGATGGAATTAAACAGGTAATCCTATAGGTAATTTAGATTTAGCTATGATCTTAATTTATTAAGAAAATGTGAACAAGGTCCTCGCTTCTTGAATTGCCTAGAGATTACCTATTTAGGTAAGGACAAAAGATGGTGCCTTGTGGTGCTCCTAGTTTTATTCGGCACTCTGAGTACCTGAAACCACTGGAAACTATGTAGGAATAAGATTGTATGAGTGTTATGATACCTTCAATTTAATTCACAGACCGTAAGTAAATTATGATCAATTCAATCAAATGCCTTAGGTAGATCCAAATCAAAACTATAGTGTTGTAACACACTAGTTTTTTTTTAATACTAATTTCACGGTATTATCTATACTTATAATAAATCTGTAGAAGTGAAAATTCTGTACATTGAAAATATCAAAAAAATAAATGGCAGGGGGTGTTACTAGACCGACACCGAACCCAAAAATGTGATTAAAAAAATTTTTGTCTGTCTGTCTGTCTGTCGGTCTGTCTGTCTGTCTGTCTGTCTGTCTGTCTGTTTGTTCAGGCATCATGCAAAAACTACCGGTTCGATTACGATGAAACTTGGTATAATTATTCTTTAATATCCTGGGCACCACACTGGGTACTTTTTATGCGCGAAAAGTATATACAATAAAAAACAAACTTAATTTTGCGGTTCGATCCCTAGACCCGATTACTGTTCCAACCGCAAATAATAAGTTTGTCGTAGGTTACGTCACCCGCAATGCACAGCTATTAATAATAAGTATTTAAAGTTGTCGAAAATTTACCACTGACGGGACAAAAAGGGGTAATTCAGTTTTTAAGGGGAGGATTTGAACTTGAAACTGTATGTTACATTTTCACGCCTAAACCACTGAACTTCTGATTTGGCATAGAGATAGATGGCATCCTGGGGAAGCACATAAATTTTATCCTGTTAGCACGTTCCCGTGGGATAATTTCCGACAGCCACGCGGGCGAAGCCGCGGGCAGGAGCTAGTAATATTATAATACTGTGCTAATTTAGTAGTGTTTCTGCAACTGGTGGCTGGCTGGGTTTCTACTAGCATTTTTGTTAGTGAGAAAAGCATAAAGTGACAAAAAAGAATAATGGAGGTGTTCATTATAATTTTTTTTTTAATATTTCCTGGACAAGCAACAACAGCAGTTGCTGTTTTTAAAGTGGTTTTCTTTTTTGTTTTGTTACTTATAATGTGTCAGTTGAAGTAAAAGGATAAAAATATAGGAAGGAAGTACCAGTGAAATTAAAAGATAGCCGATAAAGTAGGATGCAGGATATACCCGCCTTTGATGATAAAATCTGTAAATAATTGTCTGATGACACTAATCTTTGTAAATATGTTTATAAACATTTTGACATACTTTCCATCATTAATCAAGATTTTCAGATTAATTTATTGTTGTAGAATAAATATAACAACAAAAACGTGACATCACTGAATAGGTACATATCCATGCCTTGCAAAGCACGTTAAGCCGTTTGTCCCGGCTGTCATTCGTAGATCTTTGACAGTCGTTACGGGTCTTCAGAAGCCTGAAAGTCTGACAACCAGTTTTATCAAGAGGTATCGTATTACCCAGTAACTGGGTTGTGGAGGTCAGATAGGCAGTCGCTCCATGTAAAATGTATTCACCTGCATCCGGTTTGGCGGGAAGCACCGTAGTTAGGAAATGGCAGGCAAAATTAAATGATGATGACCCTGACAATTTCTAAGAAGAAACAAAAACACAATAAACTGAAATAACCAAATTGTTTACCAGCAGAGCATACCGAGAAAAATATAAAAGAGATTAAAAGCGCACAAATTACATAAAATCTATTTTTTCGTGATGTACAAGAAGAAACATGTTGCGGCTAGAAAGGAGGTGTCTAAAGTCCTTTCACAGTGAGTTTACCGCTGATTTTGCATCACTGTTCAAATCGCAGTGATCTTTATTCTCATCTTAGGTATTATGGTTGCTGTTGGGTTGCTTGCTGCCAATGACAAGTCTGCTACAATCATCGTGATCTTTATTCTTAACATAATAAGGTTGTTGTCAAAGGTAAAATAACGAGAGCAGACTGTACTGAATGATGACCAAAAAACATGCTGTGCCGACCCTAAATAAAGCGGGATGAGGGCAAGAGGATGATGACTAGAAGATTTAATTATTTATATGTCGTGGATAGATGGTGCCGTAGTACAGCGGACAGCGCCATCTAACAATTTGATGGGTAAACAAATAATCAAGTGATCGGTTCGGAAACGCAAGCGAGCCCTACCGCTTGGACACGATCATCGGTGGAGGGGATGCAGCGACGACTGGCGGAGAGACCGAGTGTTGCGACAGTCTACAGTGGGCAGTTGAGCTCGAACAGTCTTGGCAAACGCTCAGTTCCGTACGCACGTGTTTGTTTTCGACTCAAGTGTGCGTTTCGGTTGATAATCGCTAGTTTATTAAAGTTACTTTAAATTCAAATTATCTTTTCGTTCGAATACCCGCTACAGTGCCCACACATACGTAAACTATGTCGGATCGTGAAGAAGATCCGATGTTTCGCATCTCGGCCACCCAGTGATGCGACGTAAAAGCTTACCAATTAAATAAAGACCTCGCGTATATCTAAATTATAGGAGAGCACCGGCACTATTAATTTGCGTACAGTCACGAGCAAAAGTATGTACACACTCGTCTTTATTCAAAAGCGCGTTACTCCTTTATTTTTGAATGAAATGTTATGTTGTTACGAACATAGCATTTTCGCACCCATAGGTTTATGTAATGTGTCGTATTTCAACGTTGCATTCGTTATTTCACGAAAAAATCGCAATTGAAATTTGCCAAGTGTTGACATATTGGTGCTCGTGACTGTACTTGTACAGACGCCAGCACATCCAGCTACTACAATCTGTCAGATTTATTTAATTGATTTTCAACTTTATCACTAAAGCATTAAGGTTCAAGGTTGATTGGGAAAATTTGACAGTTTCGGGTAGCTTGACCTGCTGGCGTCTGTACATTGCATAATCAGCCTACCTTTCCCACTGCTGGGACAGGCCTCCTCTTACGAGGGAGTAGGCCACGCGGGCCCAGTGCGGGTTGTTGGATGTCACAAGTCTTCGAATTTTTGGGTCTAGGACATGCCGGTTTTCCTCACGATGTTTTCCTTCACCGTTTCGAGAGCAGTGGTGATGAAATTAAATACACAAAGTAGAGTGCCTGTCTGGGTTCGAACTCACGACCAACAACAACTCGTACGGCCGCTACCATTGTTCTACCACCGCTCTTCAATGTAAAGAAATATACAAAAGGAAATAATTTTAAGCCGGTGTACTAATGTCCCTCTGCCCAGCCCTTCGGGAAAACAGGGCGTGATGTTATGTTATACATATACTCGTATGAAATAATTTTAAAATGGCATGAAAATTAACATGTATGTGCATGTATTCGAGGTCGGCTACCAGTCTAACCGGATGCAGCTGAATACCATTTTACATGAACTGACTGCTTATCTGATCTCCACAACCCAGTTACTGGGTAATACGATACCCCTTGGTAAGACGGGTTGTCAGACTTTCCGGCTTCTGACGACCCGTAACGACTGTCAAAGATCCACGAATGACAGCCGGGACCAACGGTTTAACGTGCTTTCCGAGGCATGGAGGGGTCTTGGTATGTGAATATGGTCACCCATCCACGGACCAACCGCGGCAAGCGTAGTTTAACCTGATTGATCGACCTGCGCGGCTGTTATAACCAGGGATGTGTATATGTTACGGATGCACAATTTTTCACATACGCGGATGCAGATGCGGATTTTAAGAGGCTCACATCCGCGGATGTGGATGCGGATCTGTACAAAAAACTTAAGTGTGGGTGGGGTAAAAAAAAGACAGTAATATTTATCCTTTCTTTATTTAATGTATGTACAAAAGTCAATTTGAATTCAAAAAGCAGCACTTATTTACTTAACGTAATACGTAGTACTTGCGTACGTAAACAATACAGTTACATGTATAATGCGATGACAGTTTTTAACAAAAAGCACAATAAAAAAGTTTAATAAACTTGTTATTGACTATTTACGACAAAATAACAAACGTGCGCGTCAGATCTTGTAACAACACAAACAATAGCGAGGCGCGTCACCGTCACCGATTCACCGAAGTCCAAAACAAAATTATTGCCTCCTTATAATTCTTATTTCTTAGGGTCGTGGGGTCAATCAGCACGCGCAGTTGACACGCGCCACTCGCCGGGCCCGCCCCTTTCTTTCTTGTCGCGACCTGCTACACATCCGCATCCGCATCAGCTCCGCATCGACTTATGCAGATGCGGATGTCTAAATCGATGCGGATGTTCCGCGGTTGCGGATGCGAATATCCCTGGTTATAACTTAGCCACAAGTATGAATAAGATGACATTAAAATAATCAAAATTACGAAATGAACATCTTCAAAATTACGGTGGAACCCCATAGCACATTATCCAGGCAGTACGTAATCATGAGGAAAAATTGGAAGTAGAACGACGGGGTGCGAAGTTTACTTAAATAACATACCCGATAGACAAGTCTAATAAACAGATAAAAATTAAGCACTTATAAACACGAATAAGTAAACAATAGATTTTATTGCAGTGAAAATCCGAGTCACCAACAATTTGAGTTATAAAGTTTACTGATAGCATCTGTTTATCTATATAGATGCAGATAATTGCTTAAATAAAAAGCTGGTCTCTGGGTTGTGTGTATGTTATTGTGACAGGTTCTCGGGAATCAGAATGTCGCGAATTTGCGTTATTTTTGTGGCGTTTGGTCTGGTCAGTTTGATCACAGCCGGCCCCCCGGTTGTGAGGACTAGGAAGGATATTGAAGATTTCAGACTTTTCTTGGAGGGAATCCGGAATGGTATGTTATTTTAAAATATTTTTGTACTTACATGTAATTCAAAAAATTCAATTATTATTTTATTTTTAAACATATTTGCGTTACGACGCATATTGACTAATTCGCATTAAGACCGATTCGATTATGGTTACCGTCATAATTACGCGAAATGACCATATGCTAAATGACCAACACGATTAATGACCATACTTAAATACGAAAATGTGATAAAGCTAGTTTCAGTTTTACCTTTAGCGTCTGACTGTATTAATTTTCATGTGACCGATAACTTTTATTTTGATAAATTCTTCCTTTTAGCACCAGGCAATGTTGTCTTCCAAATTAGATCGTAAAAGACTTATTAAAACTAAAAAAAAAAAATTGAATCTCCAAGTTCTCGTTTAATTTCATCAAATGCCATTTTCCGTAAATCCCCCCTTATTTATTTATTGCACTTCTATTTTCCAAATTGTTTACCTACATAAATATAATGGTATATGTAGGTATCTGGCGATTGGGCAGTGGACCTTTTTGTCTTCTTTTTATAAATATTAACCAAGTTTGACTTTATGTATTGTGACAGGTATGTCCCTGTCCTTATGTACCAAACTAATTAGCAGACAATAATAAAAAAAAGTTATCCAGATAAACGAAGGTGTATTATCAATCAAGTGATCGAAAGTGAAGATGGAACGATAAAGGTGATAAATTGATCCCATCTTGATTAAAATGCTAAAACACTCTTACATACCTAATTTCATTTTCATTTATATAGAAATAGGTATTTTTAATAGATGTATTGGATAAAGGATATTAGTTTTTTTTAAAGTACAGCTGCATCCGGTTACACTGGAAATCGACCCCAACATATTTAGTTGGGAAAGGCTAGGCAGATGATGCATATTGTATTTTTAAAAGATACCTATTATTTCACCTAGCCAAGGATTAAGCTGCTAAAGCTAGTCTAAGTTACAATAAAATCCAAAGTTATTATAAGTAGGTTAATTAGCTAATCCATATTTTCTCACTTAGGCAACGGAAACGCCGCGCGTTTCCAAGCGAGAAAGAGGACTCTTCCGTTTGCCAATGATGAAGAACTAAGCGGCAAGTACCAGGGAGACATAGTCTTGGACGAGGAAGACTATGAGGTGATGCTGCAGGAGTACGCAGTAGGTCGTAGTGCTTACAGCTCGTCTTCAATCGGGCCCTGGCCTGACAACACCGTCATTTTTGAGTTCGCCGACGGAGAATTTAGTAAGTTGCCGTTGTTTTTTTCTTTTGTCATACTTCATTTGGTTCTCAAATTGTTTCTAGGAGTTAAAAGCCGAGCCACTTTTTTTTTGAGTGAGCGTAAAAGAAGAGCTGTATTTGTATTTTTCATTATCTGTCAGTTGAATTATAAAGAAAAAGACCGTTGTCCTTTTGATTTGTAGGCCAAAATTATCGCCAGCTAAGCTGTCTTATTTTTTGTCTTCACTAATCCATACATTTCTTCTAATATTAGAGAACTAGGAGACTTTAAATAATGATGAAACATAAAATAATAGTTCAACACGATTATCATCACTATCGATTAATAATTATCATTTTATTGCCCTTTTAAAAGTGACGATTCACTTGCGGAAATACCTTTACTTATTCATAGTTATTTGGTTTATGGTCTAATAAAATATCGCATATAAATAGGATAAGGAAATACTTAGTGCGATTAAAAAATTGTTAGAACATTATGATTAGATTCTACTAATTTCACAGAATGTTTTGCTTCTTTTGATAAAAGAAACGTAGGTAGAACATCTTATTAATATCAAACTGAAAACGAGTGTCTTCAAAAATAACCTCATTTCAAGATCAAGAATAAAAACAAAAGGTGTCTGTATCCACAATAAATGTGTCACGGATCTGATTCACTTCGTCAATGAGAAGTGTATCAAAGGGAATCAACGACATTGATCATATCTCCCCAATAAACATATCAAACGATGTAGATAAAATCGTCACATTTATAAATGCAATCAAAGATTCGAATTTTGATAAAATGCAGTGTGAAAATACTTCACGGTTCAAAAATCGAGTGCAAGTAGTACGAGTAGTATCCTATGGTTTAGTATACTAAACCTACTTCCTACTAATATTATAAATGCGAAAGTTTGTATGGATGGATGTTTGTTACTCTTTCACGCAAAAACTACTGAACGAATTTGGATGAAATTTGGTACACATATAGTTATTATCCAGGATTGACACAAAGTATACTTTTCATCCCGATATTCCTACGGGATTGAGACTTATGCGGATGAAACTGCGGGGCGCTGCTAGTTTCTAATGTTTTAAAGAAGGAAATGGTTTAGCTAGAATTCATAGAAAAAATAAAAGATTGTATGATGTAGGCACCTATTTCCACACGCATGACTGATCGGCGAATTTAAATTAGGAAGTAGTATTTTTTTAAAGAATATTTAAAGGGATTATACCCTTGGGAGGGAATCATTTCCCTGTTATCGACATAATAATCTCATGTGATTCTGATCTTATTTAATTATTACCTACAAAATATCTCTGATTAAAGTTTTGAGTATGAATATAGATGGCTATACGAGTAGAAGAAGACCAAAGAAACGATGGATGGACTGTGTGAAAGATATGAGAATGATATGGCTAGAAAGACAGTGTTTATCGAGATGACTACTAGAAGAGTATGGAAGAAAAAGACACGAATGATGAATATATCTCTAATTAAATGTTGGTGCTTGTAGATGACGCACAGAAAGCAGCTATTTGGGCAGCCGCAAGAGACATTGAAGCACACACTTGCGTGAAGTTCCGGTACAGGACATCATCGGACAAAGTCTATGCAAGAATTACTGTAAGTACATATGCAAGACTAATAAAATAGCCATAAATCTCGAGAATGTTTATTGGAATTAAAATAAAACCTCAAATAAAAGAACATAATCCACTAAATCAAAAGAGCTTATGTGAGATATAAACAAGCTTATGATACGGGTTGATCATGTTTTCGGTGAAAAGACTTAAATAGCACAAGCCCGTCAATAAAAATCACATATTTTGATAAAAATATGACCTGTATCTTATCGATTCAGGAATCTAATATATTCCTGAATCAATACACAAACACCAATCACGATTGGTGACGATTGGTGTTTTTACATTTACAATCTGATTGGCAATAAGGTTGTCTTGACCAGGATTACAAATATACTCCCTGAAAGTTTTAACCTCTATTCCATCAAATAACTATTCACGATTCTATAGGGTGAACCAAGCGGCTGCTACGCCAACGTAGGCCACAGGGTCTCCCGCGGTGCCCACCAAATGAACTTGGCCCGCAGCACCGTCGGCGTCGGCTGCTTCAGACATGCCACCATCGTTCATGAGTTCATGCACATCCTCGGCTTCCTCCACATGCACACGACCTTCAACAGGGACGAGTACGTCAAGATTCATGAGGAGAACATTGCACCTGGTAAGTCAATCAGTCAATCTTTATTTGTTTACATAGGTGCATAAAAGGTTTAAGTATACGTTAATTTGACTGCAGTCTACTGAATCGATTACTTGTACTTGTTATTTCTTTTCTGCGTCTTGAGAATTTTTTTTACCTGTCCGTACAAGACTATGTTATCAACTTTTCAGTTATGGTCTAATATAAATAATAAAAAGTGCACCCATTATTGTATTTGCTTTTCTCGCAACATGCAAGATACCACTGTCACTTGTAAAGACTCCGCTGCTGATGCAAACGTTTCTGTTTCTATTGTTCTAACGTTCTTCTTCCAATTTCCAGGCACTGAACACAATTTCGACTTGTATGGAGCTTCCAAAGTTGACAACTTGGGAATAGACTACGACTACGTCAGCTGCATGCACTACGGACCTTATTCATTCACCGCTAACGGGGCACCAACTATTGAGGCTCGGAAGGTTTGTATATTTGGATACTTGAACTTTGTGTGAAACTTTTTTAGGTCTTTTTATTTCCTTTTGAATGAGTTACTTTGTGATTGTAAATTACTACTATTTCTTTCTCATTATGTGTACTGCTACTACCGTTTCCTTTACATGGTTATGTACTGCATGCTCCGTACTCCTACTGCTTTAACAATTTCCTTGTCACCCTGTGGTCAGTTACCTACTTGCTTTGAGAAGGTGTGTATTCATAATATGAATGGATTTTGACTTTTCTTATTGTTTATTCTTCAGAGTACCAAAAAGGTCGATGACATGGGCCAGCGTGACTATATTACCGATAGTGACTGGCTTCGCATCAACAGATATTACAACTGCCCAGGCGCATGGAACTGAACATTAACCATCACTACTTAAACTTTTACTTTTAACCGAACGCATAAATTGTACGACTTTATATACACTGAATAATGTAAATATGAATATTCTTTTAAGGCTTATGTTTAACTTACCACCAGATAGTAACATATAAAAGACAAAAATAGTAAATTATCACAAAATGAAACCCGCATTTTAATGTAAACTTATAACCAAAGTTTTAACATCTCGCTATCATATTTAAGCAAAATGACTCTAAATAAATCATGTTAAGTTCTCGACAGCCTGTAAAAAATAATCTCTTTTTTCCATATTTTTTTTCTCTATACAATCTAGTAACTTAACCTAACCATATATTTTTTAAATTACCCTCGTCTATCCAGTTCGCAGCAAGATCATAATACTTTATTTGGTAATAAACCTACAATTTATGCCAATCATAGTGGTTTATTTAGGCAGAAATAGCGCAATTTGCTCGCTAAGATTTAGTGATCATTTACTACATTAAATTTGGTGTTCGAATACAATTTGAAGTGCAAGAACTAAGGGTATCAAAGCATTTAATGATGGTCATTATAATTATTTTACCCCTTATTTTAATACACGCTTTTTTTAAAATAACCTATGTGTTTTAATTCAGATTCTTCAATTTAAATAATATTATCTCATCATCCGCCTAGCCTTTTCCCAATTATGTTGGGGTCGGCTTACAGTCTTACCAGATGCAGCTGAGTACCTACTAGTATTACATGGAGCGGCTGCCTATCTGACCTACAACCCAGTTACTGAGTAATACGATACCCCTTGGTAAAACTGATTGTCAGATTTTCGGGCTCCTGGCGACCCGTAACGACTGTCAAAGATCCACGGGTCTTGGTTTGTAAAGATGCTTGGGCCAACCGCGGCATGCGTAGCTTAACCTGACCGATCGACCCGTGCGGCTGTTATTACTTAGCCACAAGCCACAAGCCCCTTAATAATTAAATATATGGAACGAAAAAAATTGCCCTAAAAGTAATTATTTAAATGTTCAGATAAGTAATCAATTGACTCAATCATTGAGCTTATTAAGTTACCAGCTACTGAATAAAAAGTTCACAAAAATGTCGGTGCCGCCGTCAGTGACGAGTTGGGTACAAGCAAAAGAAATCCTAAGACCAATAAGATATTATTTACAAAACACACAAGCTGACTTTTTGTAAGTGCTCCCGAGGGGTTTCGGCGACCTACATGTTGTCGAGAACACATGACGATGCGTCTGCGGCTTTGATCTCGACGAATCATGCGCCCGCGCCGCTTCTACACTGTCGCAGTAAATTTTGTCAGGACAAATTTCGACTCTTTGAAATTGTTGAGATTTAAACGCTACGGGCGCTGATTTAATCAGATTTATTAGGTTTTAACTACAAGAATGAATGAGTGCTGAAGTTGGCTATAATGTCGCTGTTTTGATGGGTAAGTAAATTGCTTCAGATGGCAGTTATTGCTTCTTTAGCGGTCTGTATTAAGAAAACAAACTCTTATTATAGCGAATCTTCTTCGTAAGAATGTCGGTAAATATAATATAATATTATTGAGCCCCAAGATACGGACTAAGTGTCTAGTTTGGGGCTGACTATGCAAATAATATGTTGTAATCTAGCCGTCTCAACTAGCTATTAACCTGTGAACCTGCTTACTGCACACTATCAACTACAATCTGAATCATTTTGAAGGATATTGCTATTCCATTGCTCCATAAGTTCGAAAAATATGTCTGCTCGACAACGTAAATAACGCAATGAATGTTGGTGAACTGTCAAAATCAAAACCCATTGCTACTGATATTGTGTTACGCAATTATATTTTCTATTTACTATTTCTATTAAGTGTAAATATCTCAAAAATGTTGCTTTGAATATGTCTTTCTTAATCTCTTACATTAAAAGATGCACGGAAATCTTAACTAGTCTATTGCACTATTGCATTTATTAAGTAACTTTGGCCAAGTGATCACCCAATGTGCCACATTTACTTTTAGCAATTTATATACAATAGGTAGCAAAGTATCAATATTTCACCTATTCAGAGATGTATCCGATCACTAAACCTTGACAGGTCACGGTCTGGTGACGCGACTGTTGACAGCTGTAACGCCGACAGTGATGCGCAGGAGTTGAAACCGATACCCCGCAATACCGCCAGCGGCGCAGGCGCGGTGGTCGGCTATTTACGAAGTTTCGCGGAAATTCGACGGAACATGCCGAAAGTATTAAGTTACTAGGACGTAGTTACTGCTCTTTTTCGAAAATTGTATCATGAAATAATTGACCCTTATTTTCATGCTACTGCTTTTTTCGTAAAGGCCAATTTTTCAAGGAGGAGAGGAGATTATTTTTTCCTTCATTCTATATGTATCTACAAAATGTAAGCATTGAGATTATGATTCGAATGTTGACATAAAAAGTAAGATGGAGACATGAACTGGCTAAAACTGTATTTTTGTTTTGTAGCATGTGTTTTATCTTTAGCAACAACAAAAAAGTGGCCAAGTGTGAGTCGGACTCGCACGCGAAACGTTCTGTACCACTGTACAATATTTTGCATTATCAAGATCGAGCAAAAAACACCGAAACAAACACGATCCTTATATGTATGGACCCTATAATTAACTTTTTTTGTTTTGTAATAGCGGCTACTGTAGTACACATTATTTGAACATTTCAACTGTCTACCTATTACGGTTCGAAAAATACAGCCCTGTGACAGATGGACGGACGGACGGACATCAGAGCCTTAGTAATAGGCACCCTTAGGGTACGGAACCCGAAAAACTCAACAGGAGTTGCCAAAAAAGGACATGTCAATAACGAAAATGACTTAAAATCCCCAGAGAGTAAAACCGGCATCGAACAAACGATTACACCAAAACTCTCCGAAGAGCTAACACTGACAGGCACTTAGAGAATTCAGTAAAAAAACGATAAAAGTGTATCTGTAAAAAAGTGTCAAAGTTTAACGACATTATTGACGTAAAAAAGTTAAAAGCCGTCAAAGAGCGAACTATTTTCGTACGAGTGTTTTTAATTAAAATTATAGTAACGGGCACAAATTACTAATTTCCTGAGGATATATCTGATTAACTATTATTTTTATCTTGAAACATTATTTGTAGGTTTACGAGCACTTCGGCACTGATGACTTAATATATTATGACAGATTTTACCCAAATAGCCATGAGACTGAAATGAAAACCAAAAACTGCGTTTTTCGTTAGCTTGCAAACTCTACCTACACATGTTCCTTATTTAATTTATCAGATAGGTTTAATTTGATTGCAAAATCCGTTAGAATTAAAATAACTTTCTAGGATTCAATGAGAAGACAGTGGGAGTTCCGCTGGGATCAGTTCTTTTTTTCTGTACGTCGACCTTTATTCATTATCTTTTCGAATACGGTATACTGTACTTACTGTTATGTTATCTTTTTTAGCAGGTGTAGTATCAAATTGATGTAATTTTGGACTTCATTACCTGGTTACTGACGAGGTGGACTCGTCATTGGTCAAAGCATATTAGGCAATTAATAAAAATAGTTAAATCCTTCTAACCAAAACATTATCTAAGCCGTACCTGGTTATTTTTTATCTTTTTGGATACAACATCCACAAAATATTTGTATTGGTTTAGAAATACACTCCCACAATATGAGAAATTAGAACTCATTTTTTAGAACGGCGCCTACCTCCGTGGTGGCATCCTTCCGGATGCGCTTGCGCCGCGAATCGCACGACTCGTTAGCATGGAAGCCCATTAATTTAGCGAACACGTCAACACAAGAGTGGTCGGCGATGGGCCGCAACCGATAATTATGTTTTGGTGATAAATTATCATTATGTCAAATATTTATTTTCAGATGCTGTGTAAGGTATGAGAGTGTGATTGTTTGAAGTAGGTAAATCATAGAATTTCTGATTTGCTAACTGTGAAGGGTGTAGTTTTCGTCGAATGGGACTTACAATAGAAAACTTTTGTGATATCTAATACTACTAGCAGGTAATGAAACAGTTCTAAAAGTTTTTCTACCAGAATTTGCTTTCAATCATTTGCAGTGAATGCAGCTAGCATTCACTGCAAATGATTAGGTATAGTAGATACAGTCATCAAAATAGATAATTTACCAGTGTCGTCAGATATAGTTGAAGTTTAGTAAAAAAAAAAACCGATGGATATGTTCATTGTCTCTATGGCATTCGCTCCATTCCATTTTCTTCTCCTTCTTCTGTAGAACAACGCAAACAAACAAACAAAGGATAGACTCCCAAAACAATAAATTCCGCACATTCTTAAATAAGCAAACTGTTTTAATTTTTTAGCAAAGCTTCGCCTCAAGTCTTGCTTTCTAATCTGAGCGGTAATCCATCATCAATTACGGTTTCTATTTACGTTCAACATTTAATTGTTTTAGTATTTTTCGTGTAAGTGCTAAAATTGTATCGTTAATTAATCGTTGGGACCAACTGTTGCGTGGATGCGACGTGAGTAATGGCTCCACTGATTTGATGTAATTGTCATGCGTGCGCGCAAGGCACTCGCCATATTTTGCTGGAGATTTGGGATGGAGGACTAACGTTTTTATGCTCAAGTCCTTGAAATATAAATGCTATAGCTATAGTTCAGTGGGTTCAATATTTTCTATAATATAGGTAGGTATAATAGTTTCTAAAAACCAATTTGGTTATTCCGAGTTTTTAAATCAAGTAGGCTTTGGACTAACACCTAAGTAGGTCCCAGGATCTATAATAAAACAATTAACAAATCCCAAACATCAACAACTTTACAGTAGGTACAGACGCCAGCACATCAAGCTACTACAATCTGTCAAATTTCTTTAATAGATTTTCTACTTTATCAATAAATCATTAAGGTTCAAGGTTGATTGGGAAAATTTGGCAGTTTCGGGTAGCTTGACCTGCTGGCATCTGTACAACCTACAAAAAAATACAACTCCCGATTGTATAACTTTTGGGGAGGTCCCACTTTTTCTCTCAATTTATCCTCCTAACATTCCCATACATGGCCACCATACCGGATGATGTGGTGACAAATGGTTATGTTCACGGGTTATTGAGTCGCCGTCCCTTCAGAATGAACACGTACACGTCACGTTAGACCACACCGTGGCCAAATTAATTATTATTGCGTTTTTACTGAGCTTCCACAAATTGACGTCAGGTATGATTTATTAGCGTTGTGAAATAACTTTTTTGAACTTGTTTTAATTGTTGCGAAACGAAATAGAGAGAAATTCATTAAAGGTCGGATAAACTGTTGAAACTGGAAGTTTATTTTAGTTAATACTAGGTTTTTCCCGCGATTTCATCCGCGAGAAATTTCTTAGTTTTTTTTAATTTAGAAATTTCTTAGTTTAGAAATTTCATAGCCCGCGCCATTACTTCGTTTTCGCTTAGAGATATTTCTGACTTTTTTCTTTTTGATCAGTACCCTAATTGCGTAACATACTATCAATCTCAATCTGAATCATTTTGAAGGATATTGCTGATCCATTGCTTCATATGTTGGAAAAATTTGTCGGCTCAACAACGTAAGTAGGTAACGCAATGAATGTTGTTGAACTGCCAAAATGAAACACCGTGTGTTACGCATTTACCCTGCAGCTCCTAATGATCAATAAGTTTCCACAAGAATGCAAAAATGCAAATACATTTTTTCAAATCCGACTGCTTCCAGTCGGATTTGAAAAAATGTTTTTGCATTTTTTTTTCGAACTTAATTTTTTTTTCTTAATTTTTATTCTTTAGGTTATCACTGTATTTGGGAATGTTGGTTCACCAGTTATTGGCAACATCTACTGTTATTTGATATTTTGTATACAGAAGCTGTTAGTGTACCTTTATAAATAAATAGATAAATAAAAACCCGGTATTTCAGTATGATCGACTGAATCTGGCTCTTAAAGCTTATACCTAATTTTTAAACAAACATGCGATGAATTTGCCAAAATTACAATCAGTTTACGAAATGAATTAACTGTCTCATTGTTCAACAGAAGAATGGTGTCAAGCTAAGAAAATCTAGCAGCAAGGCAACTATTATATTGGTGACATTAGAATTTTAAATTAAATTACGTTTCTCTTTAATGTAGATCAGTTATATTATTACTGAAGAACAAGACGACATTAGTACAGTCTCGTTATGCTCAGGCGCAAACGAGCTGTCTTGCGCCCGAGTCGCGCGCGTTCCCGCCGACAACTGTCATCCCCAATTATGGCCGCCATGACACCTTGGCGCGCTTGCATTTGAATATAGAACGTTTGCTTCAAAGGAATCCAAGTTTTAATATTTCGTTTTTGATTTCAAGATGTGTATTCCTTGTAAATAATCAATTAAATACGTCTTCATATTGTAAACATTTCATCAGGTTCAAAGAATTCGTAAACTATCGTCATGAAATTAATAATTTTATTAGCTACGTATTTTCGAAATAAATTCATAAAACATCACTGTTTCAAATTATCTCGGAAACTAGGAATAGAATACATATTATGTAGGTATTATGTTTATACATAGATACGTACTGATCTATGTGCACCTAACACCTATTTATGAAAATCTTTTATATGCCCATAAAAATATAAAATTGTTTAAAAAATACAGTGATATCCATGATATAAATACTAGGAACAAACACAAATTTGTTCTACCTACAACAAGGCTCAAGAAAATAGGTGGCTCGTTCAGATGCCAATGTATACGCTTTTACAATAAAGTTCCAAGCCCCGTTCAAGATCTAAGCCTTAATAAATTCAAATCATTCATTAAACGTAAGTTGTGCGAGAAAGCATTTTATACCGTTAAGGCTTATATCGAGGACAAAAAGGCTTGGGATTAAGCTGCTTCCAATTTTTACATATTGAATGTGTTTATTTTTTATTTTTGTTTTGTTGATGTTTTTTTTTTTTTTATATACACTTTGACATTGATGAATTTGATATATACTATGACATTTGCTTACTTTGTAAAGTATTCTATTATTTTAATTATTGTGAATGTGAAGACTATGTGGGTCATTGTATTTATATTATTTTTCTCTCTGTTCTCTTAGTTTTTGGCGTGGTCTGGCAGTTTGAGTAATTAATGTGGCCTACCCAAATGTCCTTTCTTTGGTATTGTTCGTCGGATCGTTGAGCTCCCTAAGTTTTGAGTTGAGCTGCACGATTTTTGACAAATGCGTGCACTGACTGGACAGGTCCTCTCAAACTGTTTGGTTCTTTCTTCAAAAAAACCATCTCAGACATAAATCTACATGGTCTTCACATGGTCTGACCAAGATTATGTCTGGACTTTAAAAGAGACTGTGACGTCTGAGTTTGTTTCGGCCTTTCTTCTCAGACTAGTCAGATAGGAAACGCCGACCTCATCTAGTTTTAAAATATGATTGACGTGTAAAAGTGTTTGTACAAACCTACTTACAAAAATAAAATCATTTATCATTTATCATTAACTACCTATACTTCTTCCCACTGATTTCTTGCGTAGGTTTTAAGGAGGTGCCACGGAGAGTCAAGATTGCATCACATTTACGATTTCGGTCCATTATACATAATAAATACAGTAATCTCACGCCTTCTCCACATGAGGGTAGGCAGAAACTACAGAACGACACTTGTTACGATCCTTACATACAGTCAGTGTATCAGTCTGGATATTTACTTATACAATATCTATTTTAGCAATAGATAGAAATATTCGGATCCCGGTTTCCCTACCCAGCTATTACTAATCGCATCAAAGGGCATTCCTTTCGTTCTTTTAGGAGTTTATTACTTTATTGTTTTTTTTTTTTACTTTTAACGAAACTATAACAACAAACCTTTCTAGTCTGAATCTAATCTGTAGCCAATGAGATCCAATGATATTTTAAAATTATGTTTTTTTTTAACTTTTATTCATTTTTATTTAATTCGTTGCGGATCTCTACTTACTTACAGAACCATCGCTCTTGTTTTAAAATCTTTCTGTTTATAATTATAAATTTCTGAAATCTGCCGTCGGTCGGCATAGAAATAAAATAGAATACCTACTCTTTATTAAGTACACCATATAAATTACAGACATGAATATAGAAATTTTACAAAGGGTGACACTATGGGCGGTCTCATCGCTAAGAGCGATCTTTTATGGACAACCTTTGGATGGATTAAAAAGGGGAAGGAGAGAAAAATATTGTAAGTAGTCTGTGCTGAACCATTTACACAAAATAAAAATACTTTACTATCTCTACTAAAAACTCAGTCAGTCTTCAGACTTCCTTTCTCTTCGACTAAATAAATATTCTAACTACTCTATGGCATCTGGCAACGTCCGTGGTGCGTTACGGTACGCTTCAGGCGTTTTTCAACATTTCACACTAATTCGAAGCGACGGGTCGCCGGTTCTATTCCGGGCAGACGGGAAGGTACGGCGGGATGACTACGAACTTACACACGAATGTAGTACAAACAAATATAAATAATTTGATTAAATTCGATTTATTATTTGTTAAGGAATGGTTCGATGATCGGTTTATGTTTTAGTCGCTTTTGCCCGGGGTCCGCCCGCGCGGAGGTCGGGAGTTATCCCACGGGAATGTATTACCGGTATAAAAAACAGTGTCCTATGTGATAATCCAGGTTATAAACTATCCGTTTGCTCATTTTCACCCAAATCCGCTCAAACGTTTTTGCGTGATTAAGTAACAAAATCCAAACATCTAAACATCCAAACATACCTACAAACTTATAATATTAGTAGGATTAGCGACCACCCCCTCCTTCGCGCGGTTTTTACGACTGGACAAAACATGAAGATTTCATTATTATATAATATATTACATAATGTATTCTCGGTTCAGCCCGAGAACCCGTCATCCCAGAGACAGTGGGATGAGCCGCTCTGCAGGTTGGTACGGAATGAACTTATTAATACGTCCACCAATACTGCTGAGCGTGCCCGCCTGCTGGCTGTGGGTGAATGGGAGTCGGGCCTCTGGCTTCAGGCGCTACCGTCACCCAATATAGGCACTATGCTGGGTGACACCACATTCCGGCTCGCTACATGTTTGCGTCTGGGCGCTCCTTGTGGAGCTCCACATCGCTGTCAATGCGGTGAAGCAGTCGACTGCCTCGGACACCATGGCCTATCCTGCGGCAAGAGCGCTGGACGAATGGCCTGGCACGCCAGCATTAACGACATCATCCGTCGGGCTCTTGTCTCCGCCGGGGTGCCAGCTGTTTGAGAACCCAAATGCAAAGAGGCCCGATGGAATGACCATAATGCCTTGGAACTTGGGTAGGCCTTTGGTGTGGGATGCAACCTGCGTTGACACCCTCGCGCCATCCCATCTTCCTAGCACGGTGGCCTGTGCTGGGGCGGCTGCTACAGGAGCAGAAAACCTCATACGGCGCAAATATAACAACCTGGGAGCTATATGTTTGAGCCGTTTGGGGTTGAAACACTAGGGCCTTGGGGTCCGAGTGCTAATCGAATTTTTCGGGACATCGTCAAGCGGTTGGTTGACTCTTCACGTGACCAGAAGGCTGGCCTATTTTTAGCCCAAAGAATCAGCATTGCCATCCAACGTGGTAATGCTGCCAGCCTTTTGGCCACTTATCCCATTGACAGTGATGCGGACGTCGAATTCTGCCTTTTTATATATTTTTTCGTATTATACCTACTTGTATATATTAGTGTAAGTTTGTTGAAATAATATTTACAAATAAATGTAGTAGGTATACACATAAACCTTCCGGATTTTTTTTCTAAAAGTTGTTGAAAGAGCGTCCAAATCTGTTGCGTAGTTTTGAAAAATCACGCGGTCACACAGGCAGACACAAAAAGTGACTTCAATTTATAATTATGTACCTATAAATGCGACAAGTCCCGTTGGCAAATTCGGTCTCAGCTATGGTTTCAGGCATATATTTGGGAAAAAAAAAATTTCAAACACTTCTGACCTAGGATTGTTATGTCCCGGTTTTCAGGTTTTTTACATCATACTTCTTCGTAATGATTACATAAACCTATTAGATGCGAAGACCAATTCTCGTAATTTTAAACGTTCAAAATCTAGTCGCAGTCTCATCACGGCCACAAACAAATATCAAAAATGTAGAGAAACTAGAGGTATTTTTGACAGATTTAAGACTGAGATCAGAAGGCCAATTCTCGTAATTTTTAATGACTAGATTTTGAACGTTTATGGCGTTCAAAATCTAGTCGCAATCTCATCTCAGCGACTATCAATGTCAAAAACTTGTTAAAGATGTAGGGAAATCAGAGGTATTTTTGATAGATTGAGACTGAGATCAGACTGTGAACGTTCTTAAAATTACGAGAATATAGGCCCCTTCTGTTTACAATGCGGCTACAGAGGCTAGGTATGATCTTCAAAGATTACCGCAAATAGTCTTGAAAAAGCTTGATTTATTGAAGAAATTAAAGTTTATTTCCCCAGAACTCTATCAAGATCTATGCCCGACGCGACCGGTAGGTATGTCGACCTATCTATGCAGTATAGAAGTCTGCCTAACCTTTTCCCAACTATGTTGGGGTCGGCTTCCAGTCTAACCGGATACAGCTGAATACTATTATAGTATTTTATTTGGAGCGACTGCCCTATCTAATCTTCACAACTCAGTTACTGGGTTACACGATACCCATGGGTAAGATTGGTGGTCAGACTTACCAATGGGTAAGACTACTTGACTTACTGACTATGCATTAGGAATACCTATATGTATTCAAAACTAATAACCATCTAACTTTAGCAAACTACCGCCATTTTGTCTATTATCGTTGTCATGTCCAATAGATCGGTTAATGACAAATAGATTGCCACAAATTGATGCCAATAGTGACCACGCCAAGAGACTGTCCGCTCCAATCATTATTCCGTGATGATCAGCTTGGCAAGACTGTGATGACACGTGGAGAGTACCTATGATGCTACAAAATGAGAATGAACTAGGTACTTATACTTAATGGCGATTGGGAGTTGCAGCGAGGTACCTAATTGCGTAACACACCAATAATTGCAATGCAAAAGGCATTGCAATTATTGGTGTGTTACGCAATTCGTCAAAATTCATTGCGTTACGTTGACGAGCAGATGAATTTTTCGAACATATGAAGCAATGGATTAGAAATTTCAGGACGACTTTTATTAAGGTTCAATAATCGCTCCACTAACTGCAGCTGATAAAATTATTGTTGTAAACGCAACTTAAACCCTAACACTTAAACCCCATAACAGCGATTAGCTACTGTTTAATCATACATTTTTGACGTTTAAACTTCACTTAATTTTAATCGTCGTTTATAAATAAACCGGTTCATCATCATCATCATTTCACCCGAAAGACGTCCACAGCTGGACATAGGTCTTCCCCAAGCACCTCCACTTCGACCGCTTCTGTACGCCGTTTTTGGTTCTTTAAATTTTGCACAAAGCTCCATACATATGTGACGAAGGTGAGCACACAGAGCAATATGGAAAGATTCTTTTTTTCGAGGGCCTGGCGCTTTAGCCCAAATACAGGTTCTTCCTAGTTCGGCTCTAGATGTTAAAACTTTTGTGTAGGTACTTTGGTTTTATCATACCTAGCACTTAACTGTAATGTAATATATGTTTTTTTAAAGAAATTTAAAGCCTATTTACTTATTAAAAAATTCATACCCTAAATAGGTATTAAAATATTGTATCGGAAATTCGTCATTTTTACCGATGGGAAATCCCATCGGGCACACTCCTAGGTAGTGGCTCGTTGGGAATAATATGCTTAGGTAAGTACTTACCTATTTCGAATCTCGCAATAGGTAGACCGTAAGTACAGCTCATCTGCTTGTATTATACTAGCTTTCACTGACATCTTACTTTCTTATAATAAAAATCTAATTTCCACATCCGCACCGCAAGAATTCAACCACATAAACTTATCACATCCAATTACTTAAAAACTTTATGTTAATTTTCTCCCGAACGCTATAAATAATACACGTTGACGTGTCAATTATTGCCTGAATCGTTTCCCGCTCAAAATATTTTACTTTTTTTTACTCGCAGGCGGGCCATAGTAAACCACGCCTCGCGGCCTTTGAAACCAAATTCAAAATTAGAACTTGGTGAAACTCCCACTTTTAACAACCAATACAAAACTAATCTTGAAGACGTTATTATAAAGTGTTAATTTCCTTTGCCAAACTTAAAGGCTGCAGGTTTGTGATTTGAAATCTATGCCCGTGAACATAGAGACGAAAATCACGTTTTCTTTTTCAATCGATGGGTGTGCTCAGACGGGGGACGTTTTCAGAGTATTTTTTGTACCAACACACATGTTGTTTTTGAGATGAAGTAGCAAAGCAGCCAGATCGCGGCACAGACTCCATTAGTTCGCACATTAGCATGAGTTAGTCGAATTATTTAATTAAATAAAGTAATTCAATAAGAGGGCGAATTAATAACAATTATTCGGTTTGGCCGCGTTCGATTGGCGCCGGAGTGGACGCGCAGGGTTTGATACAAAGTAAAAGTGACAGTGTTTACGAAATATTCGAGTAAATTAAAATCAAATTCGATTTTTAAATTGTTTGGTGTGTCAAAATTAGCTGTAATATGGAGCAAAATAAAGGTAAGTCTATCTTCCTTACCCTGTCAGTTTATTATATTTCTATTGCTAAAATGTCGCAAACAGCCGTGTCAGTATTAATTTAGTATGACCCTAAATTATGAATATGTTGGTTGGTATGTTGGTCTAGGAATAGCGATGGCGATAGTGGAAGCTATAGAAACTGGCTGCAAAATGTATTGGCGTTCCCAGGTCTACGATATTCTAGGTCTGAAAACTTCTGTAAAAAAAATACTTATCTAGTGCCTATCTAGAATATTCGCGTCAAAAGAAAAAAAAATATTAGAGACCATAAAGATAGATTTTTAAAGTGCGTTTTTTTAGAGAATTTTCAATCTGCACTGTATCTTCTTTAAATTCAAAACTTAACAATTTAAAACTTGGCTAGAAGAGACGGAGCCATAATCCCAGTACCTAGATAAGTAGGTACTTTTAATTAGGAGCTTTTTTAAAAGCTTCAAAGCCTACTTATCTGGATTTTTTATTATCTATTGTGGCAAATTGATTGTACTTAATATACTATGACTTTACAAATCAGCGCATATTGGTAGGTATGACATAAGTGACTCATATTAGTATCAAAAACAAAATAAGAAAAATAAGAAAAAAAAATGAAAAAATGTTTTATTCGATAACAAAATTTGTCTTAATAATAATGAGGTTGACTTCTCCTAATAAAACATAGGTAATCAAAAAACAAAAGGAAATATAATAGGTAGTTATAGGTAGGTAATATGAAGGTTTCCATCCGTTACCTACCTACTTAGTTTGCTCTCGAGCCTGCGTGCTAGGCACCTCATAATCAGCCTGTAATGATGTTCCCACCGCTGGGACACAGGCCCCCTCTCTTAAAGAGGCTATAATCCACCACGCGGGCCCAGTGCGGGTTGGTAGATGTCACATGTCTTCAAATTTTATGCTTCTAGGACATGCCGGTTTCCTCACGATGTTTTCCTTCACCGTTTTGAGAGCAGTGGTGATGTTAAAGTAAAGCGCCTGCCTGGGTAAAGAGCCTACCCACGACCCACAACTCAACAACACAAGTCGGGGCCGTTGTGACTGGGCCCTCACTGCTCCACTAGGCACCTACCTATCTAATATTTATGACAACCACTTAGCAGCTCTATTGGATCTCAATTGAAGACTGAATTGAAGATTGGAAAGCTCAAGTAAAATCTAACCTTTGCTCAAAGGCTTACTATTCCATCAACGACTACTTACACGATAAGAATAGTTGGTCGCCCTAATTAACTCAAGATAATGTTCATGTTCTTTCTCCAGAATCAGCTTACTGACAGGTTATTATTATTAGTATTAACTTATTTATTTATTTTACTTCGATGATCCTAGTTTTTCATCTGTGACTCAAGTGACAGCTATGTGACCAGAACCCAGCTATGCATAAATATGTAAGCTGTCACGCCCTTTATGCCTGGAGGCTTTTATTTAGGTAGTAAGTTTTTATTTCCATTTGAATTAATTATTTTTCAGCTTGAGTACGTATAGTTTTTATTATATTTGTTGGTATATTGGCGTGGCTAGCTGACATATTTTATGGCAAATAATTTAAGTTTCTTGTAATGTTAATTACTGAACATAGGTTCCTAGTATTGTACATGCACTATATTCTAACTGAACAGACAGCTGTGCTGCTGGGAAGTTTGTTGCGCCACTTCTTCTTCCCAGCGATAGCACTAGGAAGTGGTGAAGGGCGGGCGTTTTTGGGGGACTGTCTTTTGTAATTTTGACGTTCGAAAAGTGCTGACTCTCGGCCTAATTTGAATAAATGACTTTTGATTTTGATTTTGGATAAAGTTAGGTAATCTAGTTCTAGGTAAATATGTCTCCCAAAAATTAAGAAGAATAGATAGATAGTCTAAACTTATGTTACTTCTAAAGCGTGTTTTCTATCAGAAAACGTACTTGTGGATTCTAATTTGTAGTGCCACTTACAATAATTCAGTGCTTTAATTAGATTTTTTTATATATTTTTTTATAAAGTTATCATTTGATATTTAAGGTTAATTTGATATCCTCAATTTTCGTCCATCATCGTCGATTCAATTACAGTTTAAAAATGTTGTTCCAAGGTTCCAACAATGATTGTTGGATAAAATGGCGAGACGTACCTATAGTTTTAACCTTATACAGATGAATGTGTTACTAATTCCCTTTAGTGAGTGATTGCGTAAGAATTTAACTTGAACAGGGTTTGTTTACCTTTTCATCAAATAATTTTGAAACAGGCTATACCTAGTTAGCTACCCTTCTACAATTCATAACATAGGTAGATACGTAACCTTCGCGAGTTCGAAGGAGCATGAGCAACTGTTTTCACGTGCTCGCATTGTGCAGTAACCGATAGGGTTGCGCTTGCGCACACGCCGTCTGCGCAACAACGATCTACAGACGTTAGCCGTCGGTGCGTGTGCGATCTGCTTCACAAACGGGCTTTTGTGTGGAACGTTTGTTTTGGTGTTATTTTAGTGCGAATCGATATGGGGGGTAGATAAAACAAAATAAATTAAATCATTTGTACTGTTTAAGAAGTCAGCAAAAGGACAATGACCTTAGGGTCAAAACATATATGTTCGCACAGCTACATATCAAGCTATACATAATCAGTATAAGCTGACTTCTGATTGTACGGTCAGCAACAAAAGTCGGTTAACACTTTAGTTGTTTAAATCTTAATTATAGAGCAAAATATTCTTAAAAAACATATAGTAGGTAATAGGATATTTAAGAATAATTAACTCTTTGCTATTACATGAAATAGAGAAAACCAATGTATCGCATCATTATTGTATCAAGTCAAAGTCAAGTTTTGTAGTAAGTCAATTAACACTGTTACCTTTACAAATCATCTAAATAGATGATTTGTAAAGGTAACAGTGATAATTGACTTTTGTTGCTGACTGTAAGTACGTAGTCAGCTAAAACTGGAAATGTATAGCATAATGTGTTGCTGTATGAACATACGCCAGCACATCAGGCTACTACAATCTGTCTAATTTCTATAATATTTATTTTCAACTTTATCGCTAAATCATTAAGGTTCAAGGTTGATTAGGAAAATTTTACAGTTTCTGGAAGCTTGACCTGCTGGCGTCTGTACATAGGTACAGATCTACACTTTTTTTTAAATAGAAATATTTGTTCCCCAGATATCCAGAACACACGCCAGCCCATCACGAAGAACTACGACCCGAAAGCCCAGAACACTGCCAACTACAACGTGAACCCTGGAACCTACCCAGAGAACAACCACAACCTCTTCCAGATGATCAAATGCCATGAGGACAGTCTACTTCGGCTCCATCACTTAACAGCAGGCCGGCAAATCAACAGCACTTACGAGCCAAGTTACCAGAACGATTTAACTTGGTACCCAAAAGACCTCCAAAGACCGTACATCAAACCTGCCGACTACCTAGCATACGAAGATATGAGACGGAAGTACGAAGACAAGGGCGCGAAAGAGAGAGAGAACCAGAAAGAGTCTGAGGAGGAAAGAGACGTAAAATCGGATGATAGGAAGAAGCCAAGGAGGAATAGGACCACGTTTACTAGTCAGCAGCTGGCTGCTTTGGAGAAGGTGTTTGAGAAGACTCATTATCCTGATGCCTTTGTTAGGGAGGATCTCGCTGCGAGGGTTAACCTGACTGAAGCCAGAGTACAGGTAAAAAATGGGTTACTTACCTACCTTGATGATGTATTTAATGTTGAATTTTGTTTAATAAACACATGACATAATGAGAGCTGTGTGGTGGCCCAGTGGCAACGGCTGCGACTTACGAATTGCAGGTTGTGGGTTTGAACCTAAGCAGGCCAGGTCCTTTGTGTAAATTATTGCATCACCACTGCTCTCAAAACGGTGAAGGAAAACATCGTGAGGAAACCAGTATGTCCTAGAACCAAAAAATTCGAAGACATGTGACATCCGTCAACCCGCACTGGGCCCGCATGGTGGATTATGGCCCACTCTCTCTCTCTCACAGAGAGGTTGCCTGTGTCCCAGCAGTGAGAAAATCATAGGCTGATTATGCTTAACACATAACATCACGATTGTATTTTCCGAAGAGGCAGAGATGTATCTATCTATATATGTAGTTACCTATCTGTATGTCAACCGCACAACAATGGTAATGGTCAATTTGACAGCCCCTTAATGTCGTAGCAGTAATGGCGATTTTCGTATTGCAAGTGTTACAACTGACGTGCGGCTGGCTGTACACCACACCACACCAACATTTTTTAACCTACTAAGTTTTAAAGTAAAATTCATAATTCATAGAGTTCTCTTTATTACTTAGTTCTCGTACTTCATAATAATCTTGTTTTAAAAAAATTATCCAACAGGGTCAATGGTGGACTGCGATAGTCCAATTTGATTAATTTGGTTTTGTTCAGTTCTTCCATATTTTGTCATTCTACCTTCTAAACCACGTTTTCAAGCTTTTAAATGTCGATTTTCTCATTAGGTATGGTTCCAAAACCGTCGAGCGAAATTTCGAAGAAACGAGAGATCTGCACTGTCGACTCACAGAAGCTCAACCAACCAAAGTTCGCCAGAGCCCATCGCCGTACCTATCGGGATCCCACACCAAGATCCTAGGCAGGAATTTGCACGCAACTCCAAAGAACCATGGCTCCATCATTTTCAAGCCAACAACCTGAACTTAAACCTAGGGATCCCTATAGCGAATACAGGGCTGTACCAAAACGATTACTCCCTAATGATGCAGAATGTAGGCAATAGACAGTACGTCCCAAATTCCAACAGTCTGATGGGACAAAGTGTGGTAGGCTATGGAAGTACGACTGACAATGGATATGGTTCCTGCGGCCTAATCGGTGGATACAGCGGATCTCTGCAACCCGCTCATCACAGTTCTTATAATTTAAACTTAAGATTAAGACCTCACGATTTCAGCATAAACAACATAACGTTATGAAATGGCAAGTCATGTGTCTTTTTATATATAATATTTCTTATTTTGAAAATTAAACCTCTAATAATGAGTGTTATTTTTATTTATTTTATACCTTTATAACTACCTAAAAAAATATCAGAAATAATAAAGGATAGCTTGCAGATTATGCAAACTGAAGTGGCAGTGGGCTGACCATGTTTGACGACGGACCGATGGCCGGCAGAGCAGACGAGTCCTGAAGTAGAGACCGCGTATTGGCAAGCGTAGTGTGGGACGCCTCCCAGCTAGGTGGACGAACGACCTAAAGAAGGTGGCTGGGATAGACTGGATGCGGAAGGCGGAGGACAGGGTGTTATGGCGCAGCCTGGGAGAGGCCATTGTCCAGCAGTGGACTGCAATAGGCTGAGTTGATTGAATAAAGGATATTCGTAAGGACATACACGCACACCTATATATCTCACAGTTTTCAACTTTATTACTCCTTCTTTGTTAATTATACATCTGAGAACACTTCACAACACATTATTAAAATGCCGATTGCGATCATTGTTTGCCATTATATTTTATCGACATCTGGGTAAAAGCCCAGATTTCAGATGCCAACAGAAAAAAAGTAGTAAAGATGCGCGGGAACTTTGGATTTTTGACATAACTGACAATGTCATACATGACGTTTATAGCTCTTTGGTTTATAGCGCTTTTCTTTCAATTTCAATCTCATTTTGCAGAAACAAAAAAATTGTTTTATTGATAATTCAACACATAACACGCTGTAGTTATTGTTAAATTTTACGAAAGTCGTGATTGAAATATGTGTAATTAATTTCACAAACGTACAAGACCACAGTTGGGAATGTTGGGATTTTTTACTCACGTTACTCACATCAAAACAACATCATCATGTCGTTAAAAACTTTCAGCAAAACTTTATTTATATTGTTATCATTTGCATTTGCTACGCGTGCTACGTTTAAATACTTAACCAATAGAAGGAATAAAGAAGAAGAATGTAAGGCCAAAGAAATTCAGGAAGTTATAATGTTTTCGTATGGAATCGATGAAATTAAGAAGAGTAAATATTCTCGCTGCATGATTTCAAAAAGTATGGACAGATTATTGTATTATTTGAACGAGCCTCGGCATAATTTGGATATATGTATGTACGTATGGACTAATATGGATATTACTAACGCTATATTAAAGTTACGTTACCGAGGCGTCAAGATACGAGTGATATTAGACGCTGATATGGCGTTTTCTTCTGGGTCCTGTGTGAGGAGGTTAGAAAAGCAGCGTATACCGGTTCGTTGGATGAAGTCGACGAATTTGATGCACCACAAGTTCTGTTTGGCGGATACATTGAGTGAAAACTCTGTTTCAACACCATTTTTGATGGCAGGCTCATTAAATTGGACTAATCAAGCTTTGTGCGGTAATTTTGAAGACTGTCTGGTGACTTCACAGAAGGAACTAGTAGAACAATACAAAAAAGAGTTTGAGAGACTTTGGATTCTTTTTAAGCCAATAGTAGATTAAGTTTAGTAAGTTTTAACAGTAAAACTGTCTTACCATAACTTTTTTATAAGTTAGGAAGTACCCTTTTTTATAATTTTTTGACTAGAGTATTCCTTAGTTCCATGTAAAAGATAGCAAAAGCAAGCAAAACTGTTTTCTTTTCCTATAATATTAGTACCTACAACAAATTTTCTTTAGTACAACATAATAATATTATTAATTTCTGTGTGGAATGTTTTGTAATTTAAAATGCATGCATTTATTTTTGTAGTTTTAATACTTTATAGTTGACAATAGTTTATTGCTGCAAGTTTTTACCCACTTGGATGAAAAATCGCAATTTGATTATGCAAAAAAATATTGTATAATTTACTTTTAACACGTTGCGGGATGGTACTGACTTTTTCAAATTATGCGATATGACAGTAAAATTGTCCATACAAGTTCCGACCACTGCTTTATCCGTACCGCCCTAGAGCAATACTAAAGAATAATATATGATGACAGTACTTTGATAGCCGGATTGATGTGGTATGACAGTAAAAACGGGTTTCCTTGTTCCTCTATACAAAATTTCGCTGTAATGCCCATACCTCAGTTCCGGCGGTGCCCGTACTGTCATTTTCAACACCGACAAATCTACTGCTAATGCAGTGCGTCCCGCAATGTGTTAAGATACAACAAAACTTTCAAGCCATGTATACAAAAATAATGTTCTCTGACACAACATGACTGTGTTGGTAACAAAATGTGAACTACAGTCAGACAGTACAGTGTATAAATGATTTGATTTGAGTCCTGCTATCGAGAGAATGCGTTCTTGACAACACAAATATGTGTTTAGCTAATTTGATCTTTTTATTAGAATTGTTGCACTGACAGGTTACACACAAATGGACATTCTGTCAACGGTCAAACGGTAAGGCCATGGTTTCTGATTAGACCTCTAAGATTAATGTTTATATCAATAAATTATAGGTAGCACCCTAAGTGAAACTAGTATTATGTGTGGGTAAGCCACAAAGCACATTTTTATATTTTTGTAATGTTTAAAGTTATTGTAAGCATAAAATTGAGCTGATAGTTTGGCATGTCTAACTGAACTGACTTGAAATTACTAAAGGAAAATACAGAAATATTTTAAAGCAAACATCTAAAAACATGACACAATTTGACTCAGCATCAGCATTTTAAAAGAGATGGGTGAGTATAGCCCAATGCAAATTGAATGGAGGCTCGGAACTTAAGGCGAGTTGCTGCACAGTAACCAATTCATTATGTCAGCGGGGGTACTGTTGCAGCAAGGAGCATACTTCAGAGCCGCCTTAAAGAGCTATATATAACTGTTAGTATAGATTTGATTTAGAATTGTTGGAAGTGATGACAAAAAAATTTGATAATGACAGATGTTAATTTAAAACAATGTTTTTAATGCTCATATTTTTTTATAACTTAGATTAGGTACTTAAGAGAAGGTTCTATTTTTGTTTGCACCTGTGACATCTTTGATAAGAATAAATCTATATTAATTTGTCTCTATTTTTTTACTGTCCTGTGGTTTATTAATATTGGTTTTTAAATTATCACACGCCGAGACGAATTCAAGCATGCATAATCTGGTATGACCTGTGCCTTTGACCTTTTTTGAGCTACCAAGGTTTATTAAGTAGTAGATATTGGTCTCATCAAGCCAATCTCTTCTTCCAGGTAGCTTACCGGCCCGCACAGCCTGTAATTTAAAATGAGTTCAAAAATAATCTGTTCCTCCTAGTCCCCTAACCAGAGTATATTATAATGATGTTCTGTGCCCCTAACTGGAAGTTAAGGACTTTCCAAGTCTAGGTCTTTCCCCAGTACTTTAGCCTAGCTGAATCCTTTCTTTTGGGTCCTAAAAGAAAGGCTAGCGAGGAGCCATATAGTTTAAAAGTGCCAATGCAATACTAAGAATCTTGTCTAGGTACATTATTTCTGTAACGTAAGACCAAAAAATGCGGGATTAAAAAAGATCACTAAACGTATTAAAACAATTTCTGATCTATTTTGACGTTTACGTTTCCGAACGAAGACATAAACGTCATAGTGATCTGATAACGGAATTTACAGTTGTTTGATAAAACTGATAAGACAACAGTAGGTAGGAAAGTTCAAAGTCAAACTTTCTAAACATACGATAGATACTCGGTTACATATATTCAGAACTGATTTCTTTATAAAATCTGTGAAAATGGTGTCAGGAATAGTTGGAGGAAGGCTAGCCTTAGTAACTGGTAAGTATTTGTAAAACACTTTATTCAACATATCCATCGAAATTAATCGAAAAGAAGATAAGTTCATGGAGTAAGCTAGATTAATTACATTTTATAGCAGTGCATAATCAATAATGATGACAGAAAAACGACCTCAAAACGTTAATGCAGAAGCTTCCTATAAAGTTGAATGTTCATGATTTTTATTAAATAAATGCCTTATCAGTTTACAGAATGTCGACCTTTATTACCTACCCTGAATGTTCTTTGCTTAGCAGTCACACATTATTAACGGCATTTTTAAAGACTTTAAACTGTTTTTATTTTAATTAAGAATATTGAACCTCAAAAATTGTTGTTTTTGCTCATTGTACTCCATTAATTTATTACCTAAAGCATTAGAAAAATAATGGTTAATAATATAACCCTTTAGTTCATCAATATAAACATATACTGAGTTCCAATTTTTAAAAATAAATATAGGTACCTAAAGCAATGTAGTATTTAATTTTTTATGATGACCCACTGACTAATATTACACAATAACTGTTGTTATGGGTAAGTATAAAAGTTTGGTGGAATTCAACTTTCATAGGATGTATTACAAATGTAAAAGCTTTCTTGCAATTTAGATCATACAACTTTAGAAGGAGATGGGTATTATCACATGGGTAGGTATAACCCAAAAACCTGATTTACCTATCCATAGATGTTTTGTGTTAAGTAAATATTATTATTAATCTTTTAATAAAATAAATATATCTTTATCAATTTTTTACAAATAAATATATCTTTATCTTAATGTTCCCAGGTGCTGGATCTGGTATAGGCCGTGCAGTATGCCAGGTGCTATCCAGAGAAGGTGCTATTGTCATAGCCGCTGACAAGCACTATGATGCAGCTGTAGAAACTATTAAGACACACACAGCCTTAGCTTCAGGGAGAAATGGTACGTACCTATAGCATGAATAAACTCAAACTCAAAAGCATTTATTTCAAATAAACAAATTACAGGCACTTTTGAATTGTCAAGGGGTCGGTCAGTCAGAAAGATGAAGCTAGTTGTCCATACCAAAGCGTAGTATGTAGCTATGGAGATAAACGGGCAAAAAACTCTACAAACACTGTTTAAAATCGTTATTTAGTTTTTTTTTATTGCATTTTTTTGCGACATTACTTGAAGAAGGTGCTGACATCTGTAACACAGGTTTTTTCCTAGTTCAGAAGTTAAGCTTAGAAGTAGCCTAGGTTTCAAATATAATTGTATAATCTGTTTTATGTCATAAATTCATAATACTCCACCTGTAAACGTGGTGCTCTTCCACAAACGATGGGGCACTTAATATCATGTCTTGCGTGTCTTGTCAGTTGCACGTTACAGGAACTGATGGACGCTAGTGATGGCGCCAAACACATAGCAGAAATCTGGAGAGAGTCCGTTTAGTTAGATTGCCATTGACATGCTAAGAGAGCCCGCAGACATACAATTGTAAGTTGGCCGACTATCCAACGACTATTTTATAATTAAGTTGACCAACTTTATTGAATCTCGATTCTGATACGGTCAGTGTCCAATTAATTAGTTGGACGATTTAGTTGGAGAAGATGTGCGGGCTAGCACAAGTAATTACATCTATTAGTATACTCTGCGATTTACTCAGCCAAATTACAATTGTATGTCTGCGGGAGCTCTAAGAAGAAAGCAAGTTATTATGATTAATTAATTATTGGCCATTTGTTTGACCAAAAAAATTTAATATATTCCAGATGCGGAACACATGGCCGTTGAACTAGACGTGTCTGACTCAACAGCAGTGAGGAATCTTCTGCAGACCACATTAAAACAGTATAAGGCACCGCCAACGATAGTTGTTAACTCTGCTGGTATCACCAGAGACAACTGGCTATTGAAATTGTCCGAGGAAGATTATGACAGTGTTCTTAATACTAATTTAAAGGTAACCTTAGGATTTAATCATTGATAGACCCAAAAAATATACACGAATAAGTTTTGTAAAAGTTCTATGTTTTAATTTTTAGAATACAATAAAAGTGAAATCTCAAAGGTGAAAACATGCATTAGGTATAATCTTTATACTTTTGTTTAGTGAGTTTTGTCTTATACTTTGTGTTAGCAATTAATTTGCTTTTACAGGACGGATTTTTGAGATGGGTCAGCAAGGATAGGTACCTTAACAGGAACAGGAAAACGGTGTTAAGAGACTGTCCTTATTTTTTTGAGAAATTTTGATCCCCTTTCACAGATTTTGAAAAAATTAAACTTACTGCTAAAAATCCACTCTGTATAGGTACAATTATTATACAACTAACACTATTTTATTTACACAAGGTAGTAAATAAAATGATTAACAATACAAATAAATACAAAAAAAGATATTTAGGCATTGAGGTAGGTACTCCTACATTTACTTGTTTTGTCTTATTTTTTCAGGGCACCTTTCTAGTCATGCAAACATTTGCAAAGGCAATGACGGAAGCAAGCCTGCCCGGTTCAATTGTAAATCTTTCTAGTATTGTGGGCAAATATGGAAATATAGGTAAGAGAAGAGTATTATTTTAAATAATACTAATATTATTTCTGATCTAGGATATTTTACAAGCTTTTATTTACACAAAAATATCTTGCAAAATAACTAATTATTTTACTATTGTTTTGCAAGATATTTTTGTGTAAATAAAAGCTTGTAAAATATCCTAGCTCATTTTGAGTATCAGTACAGTAGGCCATTCATATATCTATAAAGAAAATATATCTGTCTATCTATAAATGTATCTATTGAAACATCATTTAAAAGAGATTAGTCATTTCCATCTTATAATAAAATTGGATAGAAATTGACTCATTCAACCAGTACCTCTCTACCAAGTACCCTACTTAGTTAGTGGTATTACAAATGTATCTAAGTACTATTTTCTGAATTGGGTTTAATTATTTCAGGTCAAACAAATTATGCCGCCAGCAAAGCTGGAGTGATAGGTATGACACAGTCTGCTGCCAAGGAGTTAGGGAAATTCAATATTAGGTAAGTATCATAATTTAAAAAATATTCCAGCCTATTATTGTCCCACTGCAAAGCTGTAACCCAGTAACTGGGTTGTGGAGGTCAGATAGGCAGTCGCTCCATGTAAAATACTGGTATTCAGCTGCATCCGGTTAGACTGGAAGCCGACCCCAACATAGTTGGGAAAAGGCTAGGCAGATGATGATTATTGTCCCTCTGCAAAGCGAAGGCCTATTGTCATACAGAAAAGGCATGAGCATTGATCGCTATGCTTGCTCAAGGTGGGTTGGCGATTTCAGTCTTTCATCCTTCCTACTTTATCGTACTAATATTATAAATGCGAAAGTTTGTGAGGATGGATGGATGGATGTTTGTACCTCTTTCACGCAAAAACCACAGAACGGATTTTGATGAAAACAGTAATATAGGTAGGTACATCAGAATAAAATATAGGATAATTTTTATCCCGATATTCCCATGGGATCGACACTTATGCGGGTGAAACTGCGGAGCGCTGCTAGTTAATCATAACTATCCATTGCAAGGTTGCCTGGAAGAGATCGCAGAAAGCGATAAGGCTGCCCATTGAATGTATTTTCTGGTGTACAATACTTATAGTATTATAAATAAATAAACTTCTGGTTTCCTCACGATGTTTTCCTTCACCGATGTCAGTGATGTAACAAACGTCAAAATGGTGTTTGCCCGTGTTTAAACGCACATCCTCGTGCATGAGCGGTGAGGTTTTCACGTCATCATAACTTTATTTGCATTTTAATAAAATAATACCATGACTTCAGGGTAAACGCGATATTGCCTGGCTTCATAGAAACTCCTATGGTGAAGACTGTCCCTGAGAAGGTGATCCAAAGCATGTTGAAGCTTGTGCCTTTGGGGCGACTCGGACATCCTAGTGGTGAGTGTGCATTCACTAGTTAGAGCTACAAGGATCGGCGCATAAATGCCACAGAAATTGTGTTGAAAAAACAAGATGGCGGCGTTAGTTCCGATTTTAGCCACGCGCCCATAGAACCTTGTATAGTTACCGGCACGTAAGTGGGCAAGAGATTTTGTAGTGGGGGAAGTTCGCGCACGCACAATTTCATACATTTTTACATGCGCAAATTATATATGGTTATAAGGCCCCAGTAATCTATAGATACCTATCTGTAGCGAACTGTATGATTATATTATAGTGAAATTTATGATTATACTGGCTACCATCAGTAGCGATCTGTCTTTAACTGAAAATAGGTTATTGGGTTCGGCCGGTAGACGATAATAGAACTAAGTTTTTTTACTATACCTAGGTATGCCATCAGTCGACTTTCCTTGCTGACCCTACCAACATCTCACGAGCACGGAGAAGACCTCGGCGGCCGCTGTTGCCGGCGTTGTGCTCTGTGTGCTGTAAAAACGTACTAATCTGCCATATCTATTTTATTTCAGAATTAGCCGAGGTAATAGCTTTCTTGAGCTCTGATAAGAGCTCTTTCATGACAGGAGCGTCAATCGACGTCACTGGCGGTTTCTAAACAGATAAAAAGCTAATAAAATTGCACATAGCTGCGAATTGGCGATACAAACCAGCGGAGTGATTGCGTAACAGACTTCGATTGGCTATGCCTTTCATTTTGACCTTTCAACAACATTTATTGCGTTATTTATGTTTTATAAACATATGAAACAATGGATTAGCAATTTCCTTTAAAATCTTTTGAATTGTGATTGAAAGTGTGTGCGTGTGGGTACAGCACCCTAATTGCGTAACACACAATCAATCGGTATCAGAATCATTTTGAAGCAAATTGCTAATCCATTGCTTCATAAGTACGAAAAAATTGTCTGCTCAACACGTAAATAACGCAATGAATGTTGTTGAACTGTCTAAATGAAACCGATTACGATTGATCGTGTGTTACGCAATCAGGGTGCTGGTGTATAAATTATAAGTACTTATGGTTCATGGGTTGGAGTAGGTGTAACAAACAATGTTGAAAGTATTTTTAAGAGATGTGTTTTTGACCTATGATGTAATTTTGAACCTTAAATGAAATGGTTCTAAAGTTTAAACTTGATCAATATTACAATACAATTTCTTACCTTTGTCGCTCAAACACTTATCAAATGCAGTTATTTTTAAGATACATTCGTATCCACTGCCATTTAGCATACTATGTAGAATGCAAAAGACAAGTTTCGTCATACCGCACCCCCGGTGCGACACTGTCACTTTTGCAAAAAATGCAAAAATTAGTTAAATATCTAAAAATGATCCTAAAGTACCCCTTTACTGGGTGCAATAACGTTACTTTTGTAGTACGCATAGTTTCCGTATGAGGGCGTGAGTTTCATTGCCGTTTTCGTTTGTTTTGGTGAGGTGTCAAAGTTTAAATGCTTCTCCTGAAAAACTACATTTTTGCATAAGTGTCGCACCGGGGGTGCGATACGTTTTTTTATTGCAAGAATGCATTGATGTGTTGTACTTAAGGTGGATGCTCCAAGGTAGCCCGCGAAATTCAAATTTTCTTACGTTTTTTGCAATTTGCTGGTCAGTACTAAGTTGTACATTGATTAAAATATGATTCGCGGCCGTAACAAATATGTATTTACAGAATCATAATCATTAGAATCAGTAATACAACTTGTTAAGTTAGCATAATCCTAAAATGTCAAGATTTCATGAAAAAGTCATTCAGTAGGATTACTTGATCTTAGAGAGTTGTGTTGATGACTTTAATGATTATAATTCTGTAAATACATATTTGTTACGGCCGCGAATCATATTTTACGTACAACTTAGTACTGACCAGCAAATTGCAAAAAACGTAAGAAAATTTGAATTTCGCGGGCTACCTTGGAGCATCCACCTTAAGTACAATACACATCACTTAAGACCACCGTCAGGACTATTCCTGCTTGCAGCGCATATTATTAGTCGACCTAAAAAGGATCCTTTTTTGTTTTACTTACGGACGCAACTGTGGTCATCATGTGCACGGGATTTTGTTTTCAAAATGGTCAGATATAGGTTGTGGCGATAGTACAATACTAGTTTAATTGTAGTCTCGTCCTGTCTAGTCCTAAGCTCAATTTTGTTGCGTAGTGCATAATATTTTATAATCATTTTAATGATGGTCTTAAAAACGATTAAGTTGTTGATTAAGATGTTAAAGTTTATATGTTCTGTTGTAATGGTGCTATGCTGATATCTACACGGCTACAAAGTGTCTTCTACACCTGTGATATTTTCATTATACTATTTAACTTCGAATTTTAATAATATACTTATTATCAAAGATACATATTATTTTAATAAAAGGGTGAATGATTTATATGTTGTTTTATTTAACACTGCAATGAAATAATTTCCTTTCGTTTTGGTTTAATAACCAAAACGAACTATAATGGTAATCCATTAAGTATACCCAGTTTTTATAGTTCCATACCCAAAGGGTGGTAATGGGACCCTATTGCTCAGCCTCTACTGTCCATCAATCTGTCAGCGGGCTGTATCTTGTGAACCGTAATAGGTAGACAGTTGAATTTTTCAGTGTGTATTTCTATTGTCGTTATAACAACAAATAATAATAATAAAAGGTAAAAATTAAAGGGGGTCTCCGTACCAGAAACATGTTTTTTGCCTTGTGGTACGGGACCCTTTGTGTGCGAGTCCGTATTGTTTTTCTCGGCTATTGCTTGGCTGTAAATAATTATCACCTATATTCAAATTTTATTTGTTTCAAATTGACGTTATTTCAAGTTAAACAAATATCAACTTTATTTTAATGGTTTTTAAGTTCATTTCAGTGACTAGCACTATTGAAGAACTTATAAAAATATTTGAAGTTGTAGCGTAAACTGAACTTTATTGTGTAGGAATTAGTTATATTTCCATAAACTCATATTTGTTTAAATTTTTGGCAAATATGTCGCAAATGCAGATTAGACTAACCATTGTCATCAAAAGGCAAAAAAATAAAATACATTCAATGCTTTTTATTTACTTATAACTATTTATTTACTATGTCTTCCTAGTTTTTAACTTATTTTTCTTCAACTCCGCTTTATTCTTCTGTCTCTTATCCCTCATGAAGGTTCTGTACTCTGTCCTTCTCTTCTCGTCTACAATTTCTTTGTACTTCTTCTTATTGTACTTCTGGAACTCGGCGTCTGCTAGAAGTTCGTCAACCATGGTCCTCTTCCTTTGCTTTTTAGTCAGCCTCTCATTTACGTGGTCTAGTGTAGAATCCATGATGCGACCAACCTGAAAAAGACATGTTTTATGAGGACAATGATTTTTACAACAATAAATTGTTTATGCTCAAGGAAAAAAGCTTATTTTTTTAATAGTTCAATGATTTTAATTTCAATATCAAAGTTTTTAACAGCATTTAGTTCCTACACTCAATAATGAAAAAATTAAAAGGAACATCTATAATTTGCACTGTATCCATTTACACCCTATATCCAGCACCACGAAGCTGGTTATCAGAAAATAATCTTTTCTAATGCAATTCTTTTACGTACTGGAAAAATCTGATAAACAACTGCTTACCTGAAAGTACTTAGGCAACACTTCCATGTCGTTCTTCTTATAGAAATGTTTGGGGTCCAGAGCTGATCTCATCTTCAGCACTTGAAGGTCATTCTTCAGCTCCTCGGTGACCTCTGGTGCTGGCAGGTTGAACCAGCCAGGTCCTTTGGTCTTCTCTCGTTCTTTCTGTAATATTTTACATCAATTCGAATAAAAATTTAAAAAATAAATAAAAATAAAAACCGAGGAACTCATGAGATAAACTATCATTTGGGATATCTTCTGTGTCATAATTAATCATATCGACGGCACGGTTGGCGCAGTGGTTAAGCGATTGACTGCTGCGCTGCGTGTCGCGGGTTTGATTCCCGCACGGAACAAATATTTTTATGACCTACAAGTAGTTGTTCCGGGTCTGGATGTTTGTGTATGTGAGTTTAAATGTTTGTAAATGCACCCACGACACAGGAGAAATTCCTAGTATGGGGCAAAGATTTTTTAAAAAAAAAAAGAAAAGAAAGACCTCTGAAAGTTTGCTTTGGCCTACACCTTCCAAGGTAAAGTTCCGGGACCCTAGGATCCCGAGATATGTCAAAGACATTTTTAAAATGAATAATTATGCTCTTCAGAGAATGATGTATGACCAACTGAAATCTCTCCCTAGTTTTTTTCTTTTTTTATATCATTTTTTCAAAAACTGTTCAAAATAACTTACCCTCCTCATTGCCTTCAGTTTATTCTTGCTAACATCATAACTAGGCATTTCATGCTCCTTCTCAATTCCTGGCTTCAGCACACTATTCTTCATCTCCTTCTCAACATCCACACCGCCGAGGTTTGACTTTAATTTCCCCGTCTCTAAATCCAGCTGATCAAAATGAAACAATCTCCTTTTCTCTTCTTTTTTGAATATGATGGACTGTGACCATCCCATTTCTTGGAAGAACTCTTCAAATAAACTGTCAATCTTTAAGTTTTTTAGCTTTGTGTTTACTTCTTCTTCTGCAGACAGCTTCTTGTCTAGCTCTTGTTGCTTTTTGTCAAATAATTCTAGAATTGCTGCTTGTCTGTCTTCTTTGTCTGTGGAATATGAATTTATGTGAAATTAGAGTAAAATTATAAGTGTATTGGCTCCTTCCTAGCATGTTGATGGCAATCTAAATGAACTCAGCCCAGAATTCGGCTATGTGTTTAGCGCCATCACTAGCGTCCGTCAGTTCCTGTAATGTGCAGTTGACACATAGGACATACTCAGCCCAGAATTTGGCTATATGTTTAGCACCATCACTAGCATCCGTCAATTCCTGTAATGTGCAGTTGACACATAGGACATGTTATTAAGTCTATTGGCTAATATAATATTGTAGGCCAAACCCCTTATTCCTGGATAGTGTTCAGTGTTGACGCACCCAGAAGGTTATATTGAATATGTTTGTAAGAACTGCTAAAAGAAGCAATCCTTTAAGTACTGTCAAAATATTTTTATTCACAAAGACACAACAATTACAATTTACAAGCTAACACTAAAATAACAAAATTATATTCTAACTTAACTAAAACTATTCAACAACTAAAATATAGCATCGAAAAATTCATCCGCATAGCTGTCTGGTAATCTGGACTGGTAATGCACCCAAGAGACTGGCGGCATTACCTCGTTAGTCGTTGTATGGCAATGCCAGCCCTTGAGTCATGGGAAGTGTCAACCAGCCGTTTTGAAATTTCTTTAAAAATACCATGAATGAATACCATGGGCCCCACTCGGACCCCACAGCCCGAGGGGGGCCCGAAGTACTTAATTACTTATATTTTTTATATACACAAGGATATTTTATTTAAAAACCAAGGTGAAAAATCAGATAAATGCCAGGTTTCAGTGAAGAGAAAGAATTTTAAAGACAACTTTTGAAATAAGTTACTAACCTATAAAATAAGGTTTCTGGGCATCATCAATTAATTCAGTCCTTATTTGGAGATCCTCATCTCCAACTGTATCGACAATGAAATCCATTTTGATTATTTTAATTTAATTAATCATTGAAACTTGAAAAATCACACGTTTTGTAAACAGCAATCTACGTTCTACGCGTGGTTTTGACACTTGATATGATTGACGTTTTTGAGTTTGACGTTATCCAATAATGTTGCCAATTCGCAAATGCAAAAAAAAAAAAATGTTTTTCGTCCAGAAAGGGTGAAAGAATAGATCCTGAATTTTGAATTTGATTTAAATGCATGCATGACATAACACAGTTATCAAAGCAATCGCACCCAATGATTAATGAGGCAATCCACAAAATGTGACGTGGCTTCAGTCCTACTAAAACATACTGTGGGTACCTAAGGAGATTAGGAACTAGAATGTTCATACATACACCTAATCACGTTAAAAACCACACATGAGTAGAGATGGCGTCGGCTTAATACCCAAAGGGAAAATATCCAGGTAAATACCTTGGGTAATATTTATTGAATATGCAGCATGCATGCTATGCTATGCATGATATGCTATGCTACGCATGCTGTGTTGTGCATGCTATGCTATGCATGCAATATAGTTTAAAGATTGACGAAGTGGCGATGGTTATTACATCAAAATTGCACTTAGTATCTCAGCACGGTCATAACATTTGTGAAAATAATGATTATGCATGAATAAGTAATAATACCTCACTAGAATTTATCCCGTTTTATCCAATTCCTTCACAAAACCAGTCTATTACCTAACATGAAGCAGCATTAAAAACCGAGCGCATCATTTGTCACTTTTACTTCTTTGAATTAATTATTCAAGGCCTACTTTCGAGGGTCTTCGTTAAGGGTGTGTTGGAGAGTCGTTATTGTCGCGAAAGCGGGCCTCGAGGCCCCTTGACTGAAGGTATCTACAGACAAAGTTACAGATTCGGAGAATTTCCACGCGGGTAATAATGTGACCTTTGTGGCTTGACGCAAGTACTTGACGGGGTAAAAACCCTTTTTGTTGTTATGATTTACCCGACAACAGGCATAGCAAAAATAAACACCGAGATGCTTTTAGTTAGTTTTCAGACCTAAGCTCTGACCTCAAAATTCTGAATTCAAAATTTTCAAAACTATTTTACGGTTTTTTGTCGTTAGTTAGGTAGATAGGTAAGTTATTCATTATCTCCTTGCGTTAAAAAAATCCCAACGATCGTATTTCGAAGTGACGTCGTATTCCCCCTTAAGCCATTATTTATTTGCCTACATATTTAGATTAGTCCATGTCCAACTAAAAACGTAAGTAACGACCGAAGTCAAACCTCAAACCATTCGCGAGTCCCACCAAATGTAAAGAGAATTAACGCCTTCAGGCCTTCCCACAGTTCTCACATAATGGCTGGCATGTACCCTAATAGCTTAACGAACTATCAATCTCAATCTGAATAATTTTGAACGATATTGCTAATCCATTGCTTCATATCATGTTTGAAAAATGTGTCTGCTCAACAACGTAAATAACGCAATGAATGTTGTTGAACTGTCAAAATGAAACCCATTGCTACTGATCGTGTGTTTCGCAATTACCCCACTGATGACGCTCACTATGCGGAACATTTACGTTAGGGACCCCGGTGCAAAAAAAAGCTGGGGCTCTATCTAAACTGGTTAGGTTTTATTTTTTCTAACCTAGTTATATTCTTTTTTTTGTTCCGTGTTTGAAAACCCTCATGGATGTCCTTCGCACTGGGGGGGGGGGGGGGGGGGTCTGTCAGACTCTTACTGACTAAAAACCACCCCGGTGTTCTATCTCACTGCTCACACCTACGCTGAGAGTCGCGGGATCTTCTGCAACCCCCGGCTGGAGCCGGACCGCCCGCTCGGGCCCCCCAGATTGGGAAGCAGCGTTGATAGCGCCCCAGCCACGCCCAACAAATTGGGCGCCGCCACCGGAAGTAGGGGTCGAAATCCCACCTATCCCAGGTAGGTACTTCATGGTAGACTCGACAGCGATTCAACCCTACGCAAATAAGCGATCACGATGTGCGATCCAGGGGGCCAACTCCCCCCCCCGGTGGGTTCCCGCATTGTCGAGGCGGGGGGGCTCAGTAGCCGTGGCGAGCTGGGCCACGGTGAAGCTAAGAGGAACCCCAGCGGGGGCCGCTCGTCCGGGCTGTGCGGTTTAGCCCGGGACGTAGCGGCCCACGGGTAGGTTGCGGTGCCGCTTGCGCGACATCGTGACCTACCCGAGGCGGGCCGCGATGTCCCCCGTGAGGGAGACATGGCGGCTGAGGACAGAGGCCGCGGCGGGAGGGGTTCTCCCTTCCTTCCGCGGCCTTGACGGGGCCGCCACCGTGAGATGGCGGACGCGGCGGGGCCGCAGGGGAAGAGGAGTGTCGGTGTTTCGTTGCCGCTCTCCCTATCCTCTGCGGCCGTAGCTCCCCCAACGCGGGGGGGCATGCGGGGCCTGCCTCTTAGGCGGGCGTGGAGGCCAGCAGGCAACGGGTGCGGGGGCTCCGTTGCCTGTTTTGCACAGGCCTCCACCTTGTGGGACGGGAATGGCCAGGTGTTCCCGGCCATTCCCGTAGCCCCCCAACATGGGGGGCATGCGGGGCCCGCCATACCACCTTGGCGGGCGTGCGCCGGGAGGGCCGTGGAAGTATTGATTTCCCATAGCCCTCCCATTACGGCGTTTGTAGGAACACCGCTGAGTTTTAGTGGGTATACTGTCCTTCCGACAGGGAGTCCCACATACCCCGTCTGGGTCCCCCGCGAGACGGGGATGCATAAAGCATTTCTCAGCGAGAAAAAAAAAAAAAAAAAAGGGGGCCAACTCCGAAGTGCAAAGTGCGAATGTTCGGATCGCACCGACACATGGCCGAACCAAATATTAATGAAAAATGCGAAAAAAGTTCGGATCGGCTCAGTTGGGTCAGGACCATAGTCAATATTCGAAAGAGTGTAGGAGTGTAGGATCGGAACCGACCGAACCAAATAGTAACTTCGTAGCAGGAAACAGCCGAACATTCGGCCGATACTACTTCGGAGTAGACCCCCAGGTGACGGCGCCCGCCGGGGGCCATGAAAAACCATATCCTCCGACTTGTTGAAGGCCACCTCCATCTAACTTTTTTTGTCAAACAAAGGAGTGCAGTTCATTACTAATATTTCGGTAGAGTAAGCTAGTATTCATAAATCGGTCACATAACAGCCGATTGGTTGAAGTGGCTAAACACAAGAACTTACACAACACCACAGAAAGAATGTATTATATTTATGTTCTGAAGGTGGAAGACATTTTTTGCTAGGTTAGTTCGTGGTTTGCTGGTCAGAGGCCGAGGGGCCCCCTGAGCTTGGGGGCCCCGATTCACGGCACCGCCTAGCCCTCTGATAGCTACGCCGCTGATCATTAGAGACGTACTAAAACGGAACGACTGCCATTTGCGGCAACGTGTCAATTTTAGTCCCTGAGACACTCGAACGGGGCGCTTTGAATCGGCACAAAAAAACAACTGTCATTTCATAAAGTAGGTACATTTAGTCCAGCGTACTTGTAATTATAGGTCAGTGCCCTGTACCTACACCGATCGTGGGACAGTTTCTACACGTTTCAGGCAAAATAGGTAAGTTTTAACCCGTAAATAGCTGTGTCACTATGTATTTGTTCCATATTTGCTTTGCTTACATTGTGTCAGGCACACTGGCACACGGTTATTCTGCACTTGACAAGGTTGCGGCAAAAATACGACAGGCCAAGGACATCTAGAGATTTTCCGTTGTCAGGACGCAAAGAAAATAAATAGAAAACCAGAAATAAACCTGCCAGCTTCGACACTGTGTATTACATAAAAAAAATACACAATTTCCCAGAAGTTAATCTCAGGTTCTAAAAATAATGTTATTGAGGTGTTGACCATCCATTGGGTACAAACTTCCGCCCGCCAGTCAAGTCAGCAAACAGCAGCAGTCAAGTGTGTTTAGTCAGCGTAAAATATCTTGTTTCTCCGACCCACTGCGTCGCATCGCATCGCCCGCCTGCACAATTACTTTGTTTTTGCTTAGCGTTCTTTGTGACGTTTTTTTTGTTGTGTGATGTTATTGGGCTACCTATAAAATGCAAAAGGAATTTTTCAAATCGGACTAGTAGTTCCAGAGATTAGCGCTACGCTTGCCGCGGTTGGTCTGTGGATGTGTGACCATCTTTACATACCGAGACCCCTCCGTGCCTCGGAAAGTACGTTAAGCCGTTGGTCCCGGCTGTCATTCGTGGATCTTTGACAGTCATTACGGGTAGTCAGAAGCCCGAAAGTCTGACAACCAGTCTTACCAAAGGGTATCGTACTACCCAGTAACTGGGTTGTGAAGGTCAGATAGGCAGTCGCTCCATGTAAAATACTGGTATTCAGCTGCATCCGGTTAGACTGGAAGCCGACCCCAACATAGTTGGGAAATGGCTAGGCAGATGATGAGTTCCAGAGATTAGCGCGTTCAAACAAACAAATAAACTCTACAGAGCTTTAGGTTCTCACTCAGTTTTACAAGAATATCTCGATATCTTCTGAAGGCAGCAAAATTCGTACACTTTTCGGTGGTGGAACGTAATATTTCCATATAATAAACGATGTGCGTTATAAACCCTTGGGGTTCCGGGATATTTTGCTTAGTGGCTTACTCCATCATTTCTCTTGGGCCTCCTAAGGAGCGTAAAAGCATGAAAAAGATGGAGGCAGCAGCAGTGGGGTAGTTGCGTAACACATTAACAGTAGGAATGGCTTTCATATTGACAGTTGAACAACATTCATTGCGTTATTTACGTTGTTGAGCAGACAAATTTTTCGAACATAATTATGAAACAATGGATTGGCAGTATACCTACTTCAAACTGATTGAGATTGTGATGGATAGTGTATTACTTAGGGTGCAGGTACGTACGTTAATGTTAATTGAGAAGTAATATGAGTAGGTATTCGTAATACTTCTTTTTACGCATGACATGATGACATTTTTCGAAATCATCGCATGATAAAAGTGAGGAAGACACCCTAACATCCTAACTAAAATATTATAAATACGAAATTGCGTTTGTTTGTTATGCTTCCACGCTAAAATTGCTGAACGGATTTGGATGAAATTTGGCAAACAGGTAGACCATTACCTGGGTAAGGACCTAAGGACATAGGCTAGACTAGACTTTTAATCCTCGATTGCAGACGAAGTTGCGGGCGACAGCTAGTTTACAATAATATTAAACACAGAAGCCAGAAATGCTATACTCCAATCGAATTTGCACAAAAAAGCGGTTTTGTTAAAATATGCATGAAGTAGTACAAAACAACATGCAAAATAGATAGACCACGTATAATAAAATAAAGATGCGTTTAATTACGCGAGCCATTAAAATGTACATGAATATCGAACCCCCCACCCGATATTCCTTTTTGTTTACCGCCATTGATGCGATCCACGTCGAATGAATGGCGAACCCTATTAAGGCTGAATGGACACAGTGTCATTGCTTTCTACAGATTATGGATGGCTTTCAATCAATGTTGCCAGATTTATGTTCGGGCAAAGCGTGATTTTCACAACTTTTTTGTTGAGTAAAAAAGCGGGATTCTTTCTTCGAAAGCGGGACATAACATAAAAACGTTTTTTGTTACGTTACTTAGCCTACACTGCTAAGCAAAGGCCTCCCTCAAAATCCTTTCAGGCATTCTTTTCTCTCATCAAGGTCTTAGCATTATGCTGAGCGATGGCCGTTTTGCGTGGATGTGACGCATGTTTTCCCCCAACTTGTTTTTTTTTTGTGTTTGTTTTCTTTTTTGCGTCATGTTTACTGCAAATAAACGTATTTTCTTTCTTTCTTTCTAATAGTGTATTTATTTATTTTATTTTAAAGAAAGCTTATCTATCACGTTTCCGTTCCTATAGACACTGTTCACAAAAATCCGAAACCCGTAATTTTAATAAATCAAATTATTTAGACGATGTTCCGCTATTCTAGGCAAATCAGGTAATCATGCCATTTTCGATACGGAAGCCTGTGGAATGGTTGTGAATAGCTATGCAGACGTATGAACGTAAACAAAGCAAAAGGAGTATGTAAGAAACGTAGCTGCCGGTCGATTCTGTAAAAATCTCACCGTGAAAACTCAAGTGAAGTGAGCTTGATGTGAGTCGTCATTAGTGTCAATTCCTAGCATTATTTGGAATGACAGCTCACTCCACGCTCACTTCGCCTAAGTTTTCACGGTGAGATGGTTACAGAATCGCACTGCAGGTGACGCGTGATGTAATGTTTGCATGTAAGGCTCAGAAAAATAATAAACTTAAATATCTCGCATAGTTAGGGCGCTATTTACACATTTCCAAGTATGTAGTGCACAATTCCAAGTTTTTGAGGCCTTTTTTAGTGTCATCTCGTTTAAAGATCCGAAGACCAAAATGTGCATCAGACAAAGAATATAGCGTAGCCGGCCGGCTTCAATGCTCCATTCTGTTATTTGTGAATCATCATCATCTGCCGAGCCTTTTTAGGGTTCCGTAACCAAATGGCAAAAAACGGAACCCTTATTGATTCGTCATGTCTGCCTGTCTGTCTGTCTGTCCGTATGTCACAGCCACTTTTTTCCGAAACTATAAGAGCTGCTACAGCTATACTGTTGAAACTTAGTAAGTAGATGTATTCTGTGAACCGCATTAAGATTTTCACACAAAATAGAAAAAAAACAATAAATTTTGGGGGTTCCCCATACTTAGAACTGAAACTCAAAGAAATTTTTTCATCAAACCCATACGTGTGGGGTATCTATGGATAGGTCTTCAAAAATGATATTGAGGTTTCTAATATCATTTTTTTCTAAACTGAATAGTTTGCGCGAGAGACACTTCCAAATTGGTAAAATGTGTGTCCCCCTCCCTGAAGCTTCTAAAATAAGAGAATGATAAAACTAAAAAAAAAAAATGATGTACATTACCATGTAAACTTCTACCGAAAATTGGTTTGAACGAGATCTAGTTAGTAGTTTTTTTTTAATACGTTATAAATCGTAAACCGCAAGTTACCTTTCATTCAATCAACTCATGATTGATTTTTATAGATGGTACGGAACCCTTCGTGAACGAGTCCGACTCGCACTTGGCCGGTTTTTTTCTAACTAAGTTGGGTTCGGCTTCCTGTCTCACCGGATACAGCTGAATACCAGTATTTTACACGAAGCCACTGCCTATCGGACCTCCACATCCCCGTTACTGGGTAATATGATACCCCTTGGTAAGACTGGTTATTAGAGTTGGCTTCTGATGATCACCAGTAACGACAGTCAAAGATCCACGAATGGCAGCCGGGACCAAAGGCTTAACGTGCTTTCCGAGGCACGGAGGGGTCTTTGTATGTAAAGATGGTCACCCATCCACGGACCAACCGCGGCAAGCGTAGCTTAACCTGATCGATCGAACCGTGCGGCTGTTATTACTTAGCCACAAACCCCTCCTTCTCGTTCACTCCTCCGGTTGTAAAATATTGATACGTTAAAGTGCCTATAGATAATAGGGTGTCTACGGTCGGGAACAAAGGCCTTTCGGGAAAGCCTACGTCACGTCCTCCCTTTGTCGTTTGTACAGTAATTTATTGGAATATGGAACGGTGAAAGGATAAATAATATGTTTATTATTTTCGCGTTCGCGTAGGCTTGAAATATTGGTGATACATTTTAAAAATACTACCTAAGCTAAAGTGTCGCCAGTGGGCGCAGCACCCTAATTGTAACACAAACTACTAATCTCAATCTGAATTATTTTGAAGGATATTGCAATTCCAATGCTTCATATGTTCGAACAATTAGTCTGCTCAACAATCTAAATAACGCAATGAGTGTTGTTGAACTGTCAAAATGAAAGCCGTTCCTACTGTTAGTGTGTTACGCAATTACCCCGCAGGCCATAGTGTATTTTTGTTTATGTATTTTTTTTTTCATTTAAAAAAAAATACCTTGCCCCACACTAGGAATTTCTCCTGTATCGTGGGTGCGTTTACAAACATTTAAACTCACATACACAAACAGCCAGACCCGGAACAACTACTTTGTAGGTCATACAAATATTTGTTCCGTGCGGGAACAGCGCAGTGTATAGTTAGTTTGTCATTTAATTTAATAACTTGTGTAAATAGATAGTTGTGTTATATATTGTGCTAGCTCACACGTGATACTACTTCGTTTTCGCTGTGTTCTTTCTGACTTTCTTTCATTTCGCTCGGCTCCTAAGGGTCGTAGCGTGATGTTAGATAGCTCCTCAAGAATATACCTTCCTCAAGAATTGGGCTATCAAATACAATAAGAATTTTTAAAATCTGACTGGTAGTTCCAGAGATTACCCCCTACATACATATAAACAAACAAACAGATTTTATCTCTTTATAATATTAGTAAATACCCCGTCGCATTGCATCGCATCGCGTGCCCGCGCTGTTGCTTCGTTGTAGCGTTTTTTCTGACTTTTTCGTTTTGCTCGTCTTCTAAGGGACCTAGGTAGCGTGATGCGCAGACCAAATTCAAATCATTCATTCATTCTAATCTCTTCACCACCCTTGGTTGACTGGTAGAGAATGCCTAAGGCATTAAGTCCGCCTTTGTACCTTTTTGTGCGAAAAGTTTAAATAAATAAATTCAATTGGGCAATAGAGGTATGAGGAAGGGGGTGTAAAGTCCACTTATCCTCTACAGAAAAGGGAGGATCCTAAGACCAGACGGGTGTTGTGTCTGACGGGCAATTGCCCATTGACTGATGTCGGGAAGTTTGTCTAGATGCTAAGTGCGCGGTAAACTCTGCTTGCGAGATGCAGGATTTGCGTGACGTCAGTATGACGCGCTGTTCGCATGTGGCGTTGTAGATACCGCTACAGGGCTATCAAATTGAGTTTTTTCAAATCCGTTCTGTTGAAACAAACAAACTCTTTAGCTTTATTATAAGTATATAATTATTATAGATAAGCATTTTTATGCGAGCTAAAGTTCACTTAGGCGTAAAAATCTAAGCTTGTTCAACGAAAATCTGATTCAATATCAGTGGAAATTATCTTAGAATTAGTATCAAACTTCGGAAACACTATAGATATAAAATATCCCAAAAAAGAACTAGCTATAGATCAGTTAAATACTACAGAGTACAGATCATAGACAAAACTAACGATCGGATTTGATTCTGAGCATCGAACCGATATTCTTCGAGCCAGCCAAGCCAAATAATCTATCTAGATAGGTACAGACGCCAGCACATCAAGCTACTATAATCTGTCAAATTTCTTTAATAGATTTTCAACTTTATCGCTAAAGCATTTAGGTTCAAGGTTGATTGGGAAAATTTGACAGTTTCGGGTAGCTTGTCTGTACGTAGGTTTATTTTCCCAGAGCTCGGAACAGCCCCAAGTTGTAACAAAAGCTAACACGGAGTTCTGTTTGTGTTCTCACATCAATAGACATGGGATGATAATATTGTGCCAGTTAGCTTAACTTCCGAACTTTCTTGCTGATTAATCAGCTCACGCTTAGCTGATTTTCTTGCTCGTTAATGTGAAGGAAACTTGTATGAAGTTACAGAAAACAACATACAGAAATGATTTTTTGTTTGCATTCTAGTGGCATACCACTTTTAGGTTAGGTCAGGCACCACCTTAAAAAGTGAACTGTGGTTTCAAGCCCCCGGAAAAACGATCATTTTTTAGAGGTTTAGAGGAACAGGATGTACGGTTCACTCATCCTCCATAGAAAAAGGAGGATCCTCCGACCAGACAGGTGTTGTGTCTGGCGGGCAACTGCCCAAGAACTGGTGTCGGGAAGTTTGTATGTATGCTAATTGCGCGGTTAACTCTGCTTGCGAGATCCAGGATTTGCGTGACGTCAGTATGACGCGTTGTTCGCCTGTGGCGTTATAGATACCGCTACAATCTTTTTAGGACTAGCCAAAACAATTAATGAATTATACTCATAAACCTTTGGAATAAATTCTCTAAGCGATAACTCAAGAAATAGAAATTTAAAATCCGTCGCGAAGTTTGGAAGAACAACGCGATCACACAGATACACATATAGATAGAATGAGAAAGTGGAAGAGAGTAGGGGGAGGCCTTTGCCCAGCTGTGGGACATTAATGGCTATTAAAAATAATTCACTGCAGACTCACCGTACTCCTGGCCGTACCCCTGGTGGTACGGTGGGTTTTTAAAGTTAAACGATACCACTGTATGAAGTGAACGTAGTGCTGTGCTGATGACGATACTAGACGAATAGAAAATGATAAACAGTTATTTCGCATATAATGACTCATTCATTAGTTATGTAGGTAAATGATTGATGCGGCAATAATGCATGTTAAGTACTGCGCAATTCTAACTCTTTAGTTAAACCGTACATATTACATTTTTTTCAAGCGTTCATGACAGTTGACATTTACACTCGACCTAAAGAAACACAAAGACATTAAATTATTTACTAAGACACATAAAGAATTGTAAAAATAAAAATTATATTGATTTTAATTATTGTGGAAAAACCTTTATTGGACGATACTGAAATAAATTTCATCCAAATAAATGGCGGAACCGCCCTTCTTTGTGGCTAATACCGCTATCATCGCCACAAAACCTATACAAACGGCTCCATTTTATTGCGGTGTTCATCTTACAATAAGAGTAAACGTTGTGGCACTGTAACGATTGGAAAGGTAGTCACTTTGTTTCTTTGTCATTTTGTTACAATAATATCTATATCTATACTTATAATAAATCTGTAGAAGTGAAAATTCTGTACATTGAAAATATCCAAAAAATAAATGGCAGGGGGTGTTACTTGACCGACACCGAACCCAAAAATGTGATTAAAAAAATTTTTGTCTGTCTGTCTGTCTGTTTGTTCAGGCATCACGCAAAAACTACCGGTTCGATTACGATGAAACTTGGTATAATTATTCTTTAATATCCTGGGCACCACACTGGGTACTTTTTATTCCGGAAAAGTATATACAATAAAAAACAAACTTAATTTTGCGGTTCGATCCCTATACCCGATTACCACTGTCTGTACTGTACCAACCGCAAATACTAAGTTTGTCGTAGGTTGGGTCACCCGCAGTGGAGTTCATTTTTATTCCTTTTAGTTTTTAGAGTTATTTAGGTTTATTTTTATATGAGTCGTAGGTATAGATTTTAATTTTAAAGTATAGGTAGTATATTTGATAGTGTACGTAGTGACCGTAGGTTATTTTATAATACTGTTAGGTAGGTTAAGTCATTCGTATAGATATTAGTTTTTAGGGAGTTTGCTTATTTATTGAGTTTAGATTAGTTATCATCAGAAATAGGTTTATTTAGGTAGGTAGGTATTTAATTTTCTGTTATTGAGTTTTTTTTTAAATTAGTTAGGTACTTAGGTAAAGATATCATATAGGTACCCTCTTAATCACCACTAATGAGACACAATTGGTTTTCTGTTGTAATTAGCCACAAAGGGCCCGCGACATAGATGGCATTCTGGGGAAGCACATACATTTTATCCTGTTAGCACGATCCCGTGGGTAAATTTCCGACATCCACGCGGGCGAAGCCGCGGGCAGAAGCTAGTTATCTAATAAAAATAAGCATAATATATTTTTTAGGATAATAAATTAATTAAAAATACAGATCATAGCTGTGTAGTAGATCCATCTGCTAACGAATTGTTAAAGGAAAAGTGCAATTTGCGAGAAATAGTGGTTTCATCTGATGCACCAATCGAACAATTATATGACAGGAAAAAGAGCGATTTCAAAGACATGGGGATGAATTTTGCTATAGGGAAAAAATATCCTCGGTATGAAAGCGTGAAGCACTTTCTTCAGAATGCTAGAAACAAATCTGCACAAGTGTGTAAAAGTGTATCCCGTAATAAAAAACGTAAGAAAATTTGAATTTCGCGGGCTACCTTACGTCGGACAAAAGAAAAATGTTATTATTTTATGTATTAGAATGCATGTTTTAAGTTTATAGAGTTGGTTAATTTTAAGTACATATTTAGATTAAAGGTATATTGTATTTAAGATTTGTTCTGTAAATAATTATGAATAAAATTTTTGTTGTCAGAAGTGGCTTTAATTAGTGTTACAACACTATTACCTGGTTGTATCGTTTAACTTTAAAACACCCACCATACGTACCACCAGGGGTACGGCCAGGGGAAGGGCGGGTCTGCAGTAAAAAAAAAAATGTATAGATTACCTATTTAAATATCTAGCAAGAAAGTTCAAGACTTGTGCGAAACGTTATGAACTTAACACTAGCAGTGCGATTTTGTAACCATCTCACCGTGAAAACTTAGGTGAAGTGAGCTGTCATTCCAACTAATGCTAGGGATTGACAGCTCACTCTAAGCTCACTTCACCTAACTTTTCATGGTGAGATTTTTACAGAATCTACGTATTGTAAATAAATAAATAAATAATAATAAATATCCCTGGACATTTCACACAGCGCCATCTAGTCCCAAGCTAAGCAACCTAATGCGTGTGTTATGGTAACAAGATGGCTGATAAACTACTTATATACATTTTTTTTTTGTAAATACATACATATTATAGATAGAAAAACACCCAGACTGTGGTCTAATGAGATTAATAATCTAATGACATTTATAGCTAATATAAGTTGTACGAAAGTAAATTCGTAGTCAGCTTTCAGTTCGAAAACTTCCCTTTAAATTGAAATTTGTCTTGAAACTTTATCTTACTCATAGTATGTCATACCTCCTCCTTCCTAATGTACACCCATTATAACGTTATTATTATTATTATAATTTAAATTGACATATCTCGGGACCCTGGGGTCCCGGACCTTTGAAAGGCGTACCAGGGGCCGAAGCCAACTCGCAGAGGCCCTATAGACAATTTTCAATGATGAGGAGGCACCAACCGACGATTATCCCTGTATGCACCATGCAAGTGCACCCAAGGACAACCCCCGGTTGGTGCAGGACTATTGTAGAACATGGAAACAAAATATACTGGGCTATGGGTGTGGGTGGCTATAGTAGATCGGTTACCTTGAACTATGGAAGGTCTATGTTTCCTGCCTGACCAATGATAATATAATTCACAGATAAAATGGCAGGGAGTGACTTGCACACTCATTAATGGGCTTCCGAAAATGTTCGCTAGCACTCAGTGTCGTAGCAACAAAGGGGCAACATGTCCTGAGGTGCTTGTGAGTGGTGGAGAGGTATTCCACGGCTATCAGGACAATCCCGTAAGTACGGTCAAGATCCCTACCAGCATCTTACTGCAATACTTCCTTCCTCCGAGCACGTTTGCTCTTGCGAATCTCTACCCAAGCCAGCCAATAAGCTACGCTGACGACACGCTGGTCCTGGCGCAGGGGAGGTCGCATCAGGCGGCGGCTGACGCGATGACACGCGGGGTTGCGATAGTCGTGGAAAGGATCCGGCGGTTGGGTCTCGAGGTGGCATTGCACAAGTCCGAGGCCATGTCCTTTCATGGGCCTCGGTACGGGCCACCTCCGGGATCCCAACTAGTGGTAGGAGGGGTTCACATCGGCGTCGAGACCACGATGAGGTACCTGGGTCTCGTCCTCGACAGCCGATGGAACTTCGTCGAGCATTTCCGACGTTTGGCCCCCAAACTGGAACGGGCCGGGGCCGCCCTAAAGCGGCTCTTGCCCAACCTGAGGGGGCCAAACGCCTCCTGCCGGAGGCTTTACGCGGGGGTCGTGCGGTCCATGGCCCTATATGGGGCCCCGGTATGGGCGCGTTCACTGCGGCTTCGAGCCGCACACTATCTGAACGCGCCCCAAAAGGTGGTAGCCGTAAGGCTGATCCGGGGCTACCGCACGATCTCAGGCGAGGCAGCAAGCCTCCTTGCCGGACTGCCACCATGGGATCTGGAGGCGATAGTCCTCGCGCGCCTATATGATTGGCGCGCGGAGGCACTACGCCGGGGGGAAACTCCGCATCCGCGGCAAACCGCGGCGGAGCGGACGAACCTCCGGTGCGATCTCATGGCGGCATGGAAGGAGCGACTATCGCAACCCAGCGCAGGGCACGCCACGATAGCGGCGGTAAGACCCCTCTTTGAGGAGTGGCTAGAGAGACGTCACGGCGTTCTCACCTACCGCCTGACGCAGGTCCTCTCCGGACACGGATGTTTCGGGAGGTTCCTGCACATCATCAGGCGGGAGGAGACGCCCGGGTGTCACCACTGTCAGGATCGCCCAGAGGACACGGTGGAGCATACGGTGGAGGTCTGCCCTGCTTGGGCAGAGCACCGCCGTGTCCTCGTAGAGGCGATTGGCAGCGGCGGCGACCTCTCGCGTCCGGCCCTGGTTCAAGCCATGGTCCGGGGTGAGAGGGAGTGGGAGGCAGTCACCTCCTTTTGCGAAGCAGTCATGCTAGCGAAGGAGGTGGCGGGGTGGGCGAGGGAACGCACTTTGCGCACCTCACGCCTCAGCCGCCGCGGGAGACGCTCCGGGCGTCGGGAGCCGCGTGACGACTCCCGGCCACCGTAGGCGCGGGCCTGCGGGCGGAGAGTAATGGGTAGCTCTCCGTCCGATCAGGACCAGGCCCGTGCCGGACGGCGTGTACGTGTTCCACGCGCGCCTCAAAGAGATGTCAGCAAAAGAGACGGGGCCCCATAGGGCCGAAGCCTGCCAGGGTAGCGGGACCATCCGAAAGGGTTTACCGCTGCCCTGGAACATAAAGGGCTAAGACTAAAACCCACCCGTGTTCCTTACACGGGTGGGTTTTAGTCAGTAAAAGTCTGACACTCCCTTCTGCTCCACCCAGAGCGGGAGGAGTCATTTGATGATTTCCCATCCTCAAAAAAAAAAAAAAAAAAGCCAGCCAATAAAGGCAAAAATGAGGTGGGAGCTCTGTTCCTCGTCAGTGTTCACTCCAGCCGGCCAATAAAGGCAAGCCAGAGGTGATGAACAAGGCTTCTCCCGGGAGATAGGGTCCGTGGGGTCGCTACTGCCCAACAGCTCGCCACATGCTGCCCTGCGGGTTCTTGTATCTCTCTTGGTCTGGCTCCTCAACCTAGACCTGATCCGGCAAAGTAAACTCTTCCGTCACAGACCTAGAGTTTAGAGCGCGCAAGCCCCACCACGACGACGTCAACGTAGAGATACGGCGGGTTATTATTATTATTTGTTGGTATACATTTTTGTATCTCGGCGCTGATGTGCCGGTTTTATAGAATAACACGGGCCGATCCAAGTGCTAACCTAAGCGATAGCACAGATTACTTAATAGTTACTGTATTATGGTGTGATGATATGTTTAGACTTTGTGTTGTTGATGAATTGATGATGTTTGTGGGTGTGATGTTTGGGCATCATTGTCGTTCTGAAGAAATTTTCGGACAATTCTGCAAGTGTTCAGAATAGCGGCTTTCTGTAGGGTTTGGTAGGTGGAAGAAGATAAGTCTAGCGTTTTTAAAGATTGGTGCAGTTGTTTGGGAATGACACCCGTGGTTGAGACTACTATTGGGATTATGGCAACGCTGCCCAATCGCCACATTCGGCTTATTTCTATTTTTAAGTCTGTATATTTTTACAGCTTTTCTGCTATAGTGTTTTGTAGGTTGTGTGTGTTTGGCACTGCTATGTCAATTATTTACGCAGTTTTATTAATTTTGTCTAGTAAAGTTATGTCTGGTCTATTGTAATGAGTAGTTCTGTCTGTGAGAATGGCTCGATCAAAGTATAACTTGTGTGTTGTGGATTATATTTGTAGTAAGGTACTGGAGGTGTAGTAATTAATTTATATTTTATAGCAATTTTTTGATGGATTATATTGGCTATTTGATCGTGCCTGTGTTTATAGTCAGTCTGAACAATTGCTCTACATGCTCCAGTAATATTATGTTGGATAGCTTCGGAAGAACTATGCCATCGCCTGCAAATATCTGTTGAAATGGGGATTCGTATTATTATTATTATCAATCCTACGGCCACCCGATGGTCAACCTTGAGCGTATCGAGCGCGGCATTGACCCACTTCTCTCTGCGCGTGTACCGTATGTGACGGATGACGGTATACCGCGCAGGTAAACAGAGGTAATCGAGAATTGCGGTATACTTCAATGTGTTTGTATTGCGACTGCACGGGGACGGATAAAACGTAGTAGACCACTGGTAGAGGTAAATATTATGAGTGGCATTGATCCATTTGATCGCTATTTTGGTTTCTTTATTGCTTTGGGTGGATACTTATCTATTTATGATGCCATGATTCCTATCCAGCCTGTCCAATTTTATCCTACTAGTAGTATTATAAACGTGAAAGTTTGTATGGATAGATGGATGGATGTTTGTTTGTTACTCTTTCACGCAAAAACTACTGAACGGATTTGGATGAAATTTGCCACACAGATGGTTTATAACCAGGATTAACATATAGAATACGTTTTGTCCCGATATTCCCACGGGATCGAAACTTTTGCGGGTGAAACCGTGGGGCATAGCTAGTATTATTATAATATTTTACCAGCTTTAATTGCCGTGGCTTCGCCTGCGTGGAGGTCGGAAATTATCCCACGTGAACGCATTACCGGGATAAAAAGTATCTTATGTGTTAATCCAAGTTATAGACTGTTTGTGTGCCAAATTTCATCGAAATCCGTTCAGTAGTTTTTGCGTGAAAGAGTAACAAACATCCATCCATCCTCACAAACTTTCGCGTTTTTATTATCAGTAGGATTACCTATCATGAATAGTTTTATTATAGGAATGTAGGTATGACTTTTAGTCAGAGTTCATATATGGCTGCAGCCCGGCAAAGGAAACAACTGACAGTCAGTCAGATTCTCTGTTCTACTATATATATAGAACACCAACTATGTAAGTACATATTTATAGTAGCGCCCCGCGGTTTCACCCGCATAAGTGTCGATCCCGTGGGAATATTGGGATGAAAAGTATTCTATATGTTAATCCTAGTTAGAAACCATTTGTGTGCCAAATTTCATCCAAATCCGTTCAGTAGTTTTTGCGTGAAAGAGTAACAAACATCCATCCATCCATCCATACAAACTTTCGCGTTTATAATATTAGTAGGATTATACATAGAACCTTCGTTCTGTGCAAATATGTAACTTAATGGTGTCACAACCTAAGCATACTAAGTAATAGACATGTGATTAATTTAAATTGGATTAATAAATTAGATTGAAAAATACATGAGTTACTATAATCAATGTTAATATAATAATCATTAAGGATTCAATTTCATAGCTACGAGTACATTTGATTTAATTTATTAGATAGGATCTGAAGGCCAATTCTCGTAATTTAAACCATTCAAAATCTAGTCGCAGTCGCATCTCGGCGACAAACAAATGTCAAAAACTTGTCGAAATTAGAGGTATTTTTGACAGATTGAGCTGAGATCAGAGGGGTAATTCTCGTAATTTTAAGAACGTTCACAGTCTGATTTCAATCTGATCTCAGTCTCAATATGTCAAAAATACCTCTAATTTCCCTACATTTTGACAAGTTTTTCACATTTGTTTGTCGCCGAGATGAGACAGCGACTAGATTTTGAACGTTTTAAATTACGCGAATTGGCCTTCAGTCTGTGAACGTTCTTAAAATTACGAGAATTGCCACTCTGATTATTTTGATAGATACAATTTCTAGCAAATTCAATAATTCATTAGAGAAGCAATATTTACACAGAGTTATTGGTATAACACTAACAACCTTGCAGGACTGGATTTCTAACATCATAAACAACAACTTTTGTTCTATAACTTTGATTAATTCATTAGACTTTCAAACAAAAATAAAAATATTTCAATTCAACCATGTTCAACTCATCCATCATGTTACTCGGAGTACTTAATTAATATGTATTTATGTTAATATAATCATTTAAATAAGTACAGTTTTAAGTGGAAATATGATTGAAAGTAGACTGCCAGCTCACATTTCGCTCATTGATGATTCATTAATTTTATAGCACTTTAGTAAAATTAAGGTCTTCTCGGTATTGAATCCAAACGAATATGTATCTACTTATTTAGAAATAAAGCTGTTTCTAGACTAAACAAAGCCATCATCTACCAAGCCTTTTCCCTAACTATGTTAGGTTCGGCTGCCAGTCTAACCGGATGCTGCTGTAAAACCCTGGTAGTTTTACATGGAGCGACTGCCTATCTCACCTCCACAACCCAGTTACTGGGTAATACGATACCCCTTGGTAAGACTGCTTGTCAGACTTTCAGGCTTCTGGCGACCCGTATCGACTGATAAAGATCCACGGATCAACCTTCCGAGGCACGGAGGGATCTCGGTAGTTAAAGATGGTCACCCATCCATAAACCAACTGCGGCAAGCGTAGCTTAACCTGATCGATCGACCTGAGCGGCTATTATTATTTAGCCACGGGGCCCTCCACCAGATTGAACAAAGCCAAAAACTATAAAATCAAAAAGTAATATTTAGTGCAGATGCAAAGCTTTACTTATACATGTCGTACACTATATGATATGCGACTGCAACAGCTCGGCGACTAGAAGCATAGACAGGCTGCAGCCAACAGTCTTCATATATTTTGTTCAAAGCTCCGCACACTTGGCTACGAGTTGCAGAGTCGCAACGACAGGCTAGGGGAGTTGAAACCTCTTGCTACTAATCCCAGCGTCCAGACGCATGGGTGTATGGTGCCATGCGTCTGGAAACTGAAGAACTGTCTGAACTGAACTGAACGGACGAAACTGACCTTCTTGTCGCCGAGCTATCGCAGTCGCATGTCACATAGTGTGCGAGGTGGTATATTCAGTGTCACAGTGTAACATGATTACAAACAAACGATAACAAGATTAACCGGCGAGACGGACAGCCTTCAAAAAGTTTAACAGCTTATAAAGCGAGTTCTATCTTCTACCTTAAAATCTATTGGTTGAAATCTCAGCAGAAGTAATTGATTGATCAGTCCATCGGGGGCCGTTTGATCTACCATAAGTATGTTTACCAAGATCAATCATCATTTGGCAAATATAGCGACTAGTTGTTGATCATAGAACGTGGGGAATGATGATAGATCGAACTAGCTGTTCCCAGATTGTAATGTGGGTTAACTGGGATGAAGCGTGTTTTGAAGATGTGTGTTTTCTAAATATTACCTGTTTGTTATAGTTGATGATTAGCTTGAAATATGTGTCGAAGATCATTCATCATGTTTGGATTATGTTCCTTCATATATTTTTGATGTATAGTTTGAGGTAACTTTCCGGTACGAATCGGAATTTACTAACGAAATCGAATAGGTAAGTAGGTATTGTACCTGTTTATGTTCTTACTAGTTCTCGACCTATATTGCAACTGGTGGGGTAAGTGCTCATATACACGAGCGGCACGTTGCCAAAGGCAGAAGCAACTGCAGGCGTCGTCGGGTCTACGGCTGCCGCCGACGGGTGTCAACGGTTGCAGTTGCAGGACTTCTTACACTACAGATTTGATGCGCCGCAAACTCGTGAAAGTAGTTTTTGGAGTACATACCTAGTAAAAGATTCTAATTCAAAAGTTTGGGTCAGCCTATAGCCTTTTCCCATCAATGTTGGTGTCGCCTTCCAGTCTAACCGGATGCAGATGCAAAAAACTGAGTATAAAATATAAAAATATTAATCTAATAGAGAAAATTTGTATCGATTAAAAATAAAAAGCGGCCGGCTTTACGGGCAGTAGTAGGTTTAATAGGTTGATTGGAAGCTAAATCAAATTATGTTTCGTGGCCGCGCGGGAGCTAAAATTGATTTCGCTCACCGTAATCTCGCGATACACCGGACATTTGACACCCGAATTTTAGAAGGAAAATTTACCGATTTATGAAACAGATTACATTTATATTGTGGCTGAGTGCATTATTTTACCAATTTATAAGTTATCTGAGCGCCAATACTATACCAAAATATAGATTGATCCTGAGACAAGTAATCCAATTGTTATGAGTGGTGACTTTTGCGAGGGGTTCGTGAAAAGGGACCTCTGGACATTATTTAAAAAATAAAGGTTACCTACTGTTTGTGGCTGTATAAATACACCGGCCTGAAGGCCAGTTTCCGTAATTAAAAACATTGAAAATCTAGTCGCAATCTCATCTCAGCGACAATCGATGTCAAAAATACTTCTAAGTAGGGAACTTAGAAGTATTTTGACAGATTGAGACTTAAGATCAGACTGTGAACGTTCATAAAATTTCGAAAATTGCCCCTCAGATTTCACATACCTATTGGGCATGAGCTAAGAATATATTTTCACCTGAAAAGATAATCTTAGCTGAAAATTAAATATGGTAAATAAATAAATAATAAATAAAATAAATACACCATAGTTCGTCCTTAAAATGAAACGAAACGATTCAGTTCTATATTTTTCTAAACATTCAAGGCAAAAGCATTCGTCTTTATATTCCTAGAAGTCACGACTTCAAGAACTTTTCCACGTTTTCTCTATAAATCTCAGTTTTGTGAACAAGTGTAAAATGAAACTACCTACGCGAAATGCTTGAACGTACTTGCTCATATACACAAGCGACACGCGTCGCCGGTAGAGGCAAGTCACACTGTAGTTTACTTTATTGTTTTGATCCTACTGCGCGTTAGTGGTGGATCGTTGTCGATGCAGAAAACGGTCCTCGTTGCAACTGGTTTGAGGACAACTTGAAAGAAGAAACTATCCAACATGCAATACAAGAAGGCGTTTTCTAGGTTTTCGTTTTAACGAAAATGAACGCGGAACGAGAAACGACGCGACGACTCGACTGTGTTTTCACAGGCGTAAAATAAAAAATAAAAAATCAGTAATTCAAGTAAGTAATCAGTAATTTTTTTTGTTTGTTTTTATTGTTTGTGTAACGAAGACTGTTTGAACCTAGGACGTAAAACGGTTGCATGGTTGTAGAATGGAACACGGTCTTTGTAAACGGTTCGTCGTCGCAACGCGACGTACGACGCGTCTACGTCGTCCCTACTGCGCGTCTCAAGCGCAAGTCAAGTCAAGTCAAGTGTCAAGTTCAAGTGAAGACGAGTGGTGTGTGTGTGTGAGTTCTAGTGAGTGTGTGTGTGAGAGTTGTGTGTCAAGTTTTCAGAAGAGATCCCAAGTTTTAAATTGAGAACATCGCCATATTGTTTTACTAGCAATTACTTACCTAGACACACTTTTCTTACGCACTAGCTGTCCCGACAGACTTTGTTCTGTCCAAACATTAGTTCATACAAAAGTCCTATAGAAAAAAGGACTTTCTAATTTTTCGTACTTTCCGGGAAACTTTTTAAATTATTATATCCCTAAAAACTTTATTCAGACTATTACCTACTAGTCTATATTGAGATACGGCTTATTCCTATGGGGTAATTCATCACACATACAAAGAGCTTTCATAGAATCACAAAAAAAAAAAATACTGCGAGTATAATAATAATAATTCATTTATTTTCAGGTAAAGAACACCCATTAATTACCACACAACATAAATTAGTAGAAAACTAATACTACTACTACTATTAGTAGGGTATTATAGTTTTAAGAGTTTTTTTTTATTATTATTGTCCCTCTCAACCAAAGCATCTAATCTCTTCATCACCCTTGGTTGACTGGTAGAGAATGCCTAAGGCATTAAGTCCGCCTTTGTACCTTTTTGTGCGAAAAGTTTAAATAAATAAATATTAATTCTGGGGTTATTTTATAAACGATGGTTAAAGTTAAGTGACGTTCAAACGTAAAAATGTATGATTAAACAGTAGCTAATCACTGCCCAGCGACGTTTATGAATAAAGGGATTAGTGTTTACATTAATTTTGACAGTCATTGTGCTTCAGTCACTACATTGTATTTTTTTCGAATTTCATATCTTTTCGTTTACGTCTACCAAAATAGATGTCTCGCAAAGTTCGGTGCAGTTATAATAACGTCAACGGCAGCCATATTGAAAAGTGCAAGTACGTGAGCGGAAAGCGGAGGGTAGTTGTGAAAGTCCCACGTGTGACGTACACCATGCGATGCGCTGGCTACTTGAACTTTTAATTGGCATGGCGTACACTTTGTCTGCTTATATTGAAAACCCTGTATTAAAACTTCAAGTTATTGTTTCGAAATTAGTTTTTATCGGCGGAAGTTTTGTATTGGAATTCTGTACAATAGTTTGGGCATAAACAAACCACACTGGGTTCGCGTGGTGGGAACGTACGCTTATTATAATGTTTGTTGTTGGTCTCTTCCTAGCCTTTTCCTTCTATGTTGGGATCAGCGTCCAGTTTAACCGGATGCAGCTGAATACTAGTATTTTACATGAAGCGACTGCCTATCTGACCTCCACAACCCAGTTACTGGGTAATACGATACCCCTTGGTAAAACTGGTTGTCACACTTTTGGGCTTCTGACGACCCGTAATGACTGTCAAAGAAACACGAATGACAGCCGGGACCAACGGCCTAACGTGCTTTCCGAGGCACGGAGGGGTCTTGGTATGTAAAGCATGCGTAGCTTAACCTGATCGATCGACCGTGCGGCTGTTATTACTTAGCCAGAAGCCCCTTGTTGTAAGCTGTTTATTGTAGGTGCTGTATTTTAATCAAAGTGTGGCGCTTTATATGTCATTATTCGTTACATAGCAGTTCTGCACCGTCGAGCAACAAAATAGACCCCTCTCGAAATTGACAACACCCAATCCTACATCAAGAAAGTATCAATTTCTAAATGCATTTTTCTTTCTTTCTTTCTTAATTGATTCTTCACTCCTAATGTAATTTCTACTTTATTAATTTGTTTCCTGCAACTTCACAGCAACTGAAACGGTAACAAATTACTTGATTGCAGGTTCCATCTTCAAGTTCTTTGAACAAAACGCTCAAGTTTCAAAGTTATAATTGTAGTCTCCATTGACGGTTGCTCTGAAGTTGTTGTCGAGGGAGAAACAATGGAGATTTCCGAGAATAACTTTGGGGTCAGAGCTATTGCACTGCAAACTATGGTCTTTGAGGGGCTCGTGGCTTTTATTACCAATAGCCGCACTGATTAATCACATGGATGGGTGATCATCCATTACATATTGAGAACCTTCCGTATCTCTGTCTGACTTCCAGTCTTACTAAGGGGTATCGTATTACTCAGTAATTGGGTTGTGAAGGCAGTCGCTCCATGTAAAATACTGGTATTCAGCTGCATCCGGTTAGATTGTAAGCCGACCAGATGATGATGATGAAACTATGATCTTAGACATAATCAACATATCATAACATTTATGCCTAACCTCCTCCTCCTCCTCCTTAATTAAAACCTCCTGCTTGTCCACCCGGGTGCACAGTGTCACAACTTTTAAAAATAATTCCCACTGTCCCCGGGGGGTGGCCAGTGAGAATCATTATTAAAATAATTCACTGTAGCCACCACTGGTGGACACGGCTACAACTTTTTCAAACACTTACAATGGCCACCTCCGGTGGACAGCGCCACTATTAAAACCAACATTCTCTTTGTCCAATCCTGGCTGATACTAGTTATGGGATTTCTCAGTAAAAAAGAAGCCACAAAAGGTCGATATACCTATCGTAAAAACGAAAAACTTTACATGACGCCAAGTACCTAATAAAATCTCGCTCTCAATACTTTATAAAATGTTGTCGTAAAATCTTCTACAGCGACGTATTGAAATATGCAAAATTTTGCTTTAAAAATAAAAATATTATACAAAGTTTGTAGTCACCCAATTTCGCTCGCAGCTGCTGCATTTACAAGATACTGAAACGCTGTAAAAGCTCAGTTCTTTATCTAATGAAATTTCTTTTCAGTCTCCTTCCATGAAATCGAGAAAATTGGATCGCACAATCTTGTTAGGTGGGTACAAGTTCTAGACTGAGGACTTAGAACTAATGTATTTTTGCTTTTAGCTGTAGATATCAGATGAACTTGTCATGCAAACAAAAACAATTTGATTATGCTTTGTCCGTTGATAAACACAGTTATGTCAAAGCCTATGTAGTGTTTATTTACTAGATCTAGTCAGATCGAATGACGATAGCTTTAAACAAGAACAGCAACATCCCAACAAAATTACTTAGTTGTGGCGTTTAGCATGGCAAGCGATGTCATGTCTTACGCGTCCTATCAGCTGCACGTTACAGGAACTGATGGACGCTAGTGATGGCGGCAAACACGTAGAATTCTGAAAGCCGAATTCTGGGCCAACTCCATTTAGATTAAGTTCTTATAATGTAACTGTTTGCTGTTCCTTTAAACAAAAAAAATAAAAAAAATAAAATTCAGGATGTTAGCGGACTTTATTTTAGTTTTTGAAAGCGGGTCAGTGACCGCTATTACCCTGCTAAGACGCGACAACATTAGCTGCCCATCTCATGATCCTAGATGTCAGAGTAAATTATTTCAAAAATCAAAAGTCATTTTTACAAACTAGGTCGAGAATGAGCCGTTTTTGAAAGTCAAAATTACATAAGACAGTCCCTTTAAACGCCCGCCCTTCACCACTTCCTAGTGCCTTAGCTAGGAAGAAGTGGCGCAACAAACTTCCCACAAGCACAGCTGTCTGTTCAGTTAGAAAGACTTGATTCTATACAAGTAATTAACATTACGAAACACAACACATTAAATTACATTATTTGCCTTAAGTTAGCTAGCACACGCAACACTGAACACTATTACTGAATACTCCTAAAACTAAATACCTAAATAAACGCCTCCAGGCATAAAGGGCGTGTCCGCTTACCTAAGCAATATATTTTTCAGAACATTTTATTTTAAAATGAGGTTTTCACCTCGATAATAATAATATGTACTTTCTTATTTTTAGCTAAAATAGAATTTTCGTAATTGCAGGTTTTCTTTCAATCTCGATATACGTGAACGTGCAGTCGACGAATGGAACTCAATTTTCAACACAATTTTCTGTGCATATGAAAAGGAATTCACAATTTAGCTAGATCAACGGTAGAATTTATTTAGCGCTGCAGGGAAAGTAAAGTATAGCGTAGTTTGAGTCAGTGTAGTAGGTACTAGATTAGGAGGTCCTAGTTCCACTATCTTCAACTGTTTTCATAGTGACTAGCTGTTTGTAAGTTCTAGGAATTTTGCTGGAAATATTCAATTTCAAGTCATTTATTCAAACTAGAGTGAGAATCAGCACATTTTGAACGTCACAATTACAAAGAGCAACGGTGCCAGTCGTATCGGCTCCGACTTACGAGTTGTAGGTCGTGAGTTCGAATCCAGCCAGGCACTTTGATATTTATTTATCCTCACACTGGAACGCCATACGGCAATTACACCAATGGAGCAAAAAATCACTTTATGTGCTGCTTTCAATCCATCCTGTGCGCGGTGGACATCGAACGAGTGGCGATGAACTTTGATTTGTTTATTTAATTTCATCACCACTGCTCCCGAAACGGTGAAGGAAAACATCGTAAGAAAACCGGCATGTCCTAGAGTCAAACATTCGAAGACATGTGACATTTACCAACCCGCACTGGGTCCGTGTGGTAGTTCATAGCCCACTCTCTCTTGTAGAGAGGAGGCCTGTGTCCCAGCAGTGGGAACATAGGCTGCATAATGAAGCACCCTTTAGGATGCTCATACGTTCTTTATCCCTTATACTTTATTACTTATACTAGACTGACTCAAAAACATAGTGACCCTACTCTAGCTCCTCGGAGTTAACTAGTGCATTTGCATTGATCCCTCGGGGTCAGGGAGACGATAACGAGACTTTCTCTCCCCGCGACTGTCTCTTTCTGTAAAAGCTGCAGTTAATTTGTGGGTAGTTGGGTACTAACTCTAACCAAGTTTAAAACCACTTTGTTTTAGATCGGTATCTTTGGCTAAGTGTCTTTTTAACTTCGAGTAAGTCTTAAATTGTAGGGTATTTTTTGCTAATAGAACAAGGATAGTTTACCGTTCATTTTCAAGTTTATTAAGAGCGGTCTTACAAGATACTAAATTGTCCTGGCTGTTTTATGTTAGCCTTCAGTAATCCTCAGTTTCGCACACTACAAAGAAATAATATATCAACCAAGGTCACCACCAGAAGGAAATGTATGGTGGCTAGAAGCGTCAGTCCTTTTACCGTAATTTCCTAAGTATCTAGTGTTGTTTATGTTTTCGCCTTATCAAGTTTTGTAAAAAAAAATGACATTTAAATATGATATTTTTAACCTTCGCCTATCGTAGACACTGCTGAACATAGGCCTCTCCTATTCTGAACTACAGTACCCTATCTTCAAACTTCCGCATCCAGTCCATCTAGCTGGGGGGCGTTCCACACAAAACACAAAATAAATATCATTATTAATTTATTTAAATCATCATCTGCCTAGCCTTTTCCCAACTATTTTCATCTAGCTGGGGGGCGTTCCACACAAAACACAAAATAAATATCATTATTAATTTATTTAAATCATCATCTGCCTAGCCTTTTCCCAACTATTTTGGGGTCAGCTTCCAGTCTAACCGGATGCAGCTGAGTACCAGTATTTTACATGGACCAAATGCCTACCTCCACAACCCAGTTACTGGTTAATACGATACCCCTTGGTATCAGCCTTTCGGGCTTCTGACGACCCATAACGACAGTAAAAGAACCAAAAAATAAACAACAATAAACTATTATTTAAATAAAACGAATAATTTAAATTATTCGTTACATTTTTAGCAATGTAGGCAGCTAATTGGAAATAACGTTTAGGCAACCTCATTAATTACAATTCATTCCTTTAAAATTGAAGTTCTACGTGTCCGTACTATAGATGAATAAACATTTATGTAAATTCTCAAAAAGTCGTAATTGGAATTTAAACAAAAAACAGCCCAAATGTCTCTCTTTACCGAACTTGAATGTTTAATGAATTCCAATAAAACAATAAATTGGCACACAAACAAAGATTTAAATCATTAGATTCGCCCTACCGCGTCAAAAAATAGTCGCGGTTCTGTTTCGTTTTGACACCTGTGATGAACAGACGCAGTGAGTTTACTCGATTGTCAAGGAACCGCTTTTTAAACGTGTGAGCTCCCTTCTCTCAGTATGGACACTTTTCCGCGTGACTATACGGTATGGTCAAATCTAGCGATTTAAATCCTTGCACATAAAATGACGCCGCATTTTATGTTCAATCGCTTTTAACACCACATTGATCCTAATAAAACCTCAAAGGAATTACGTTGTCAACGAGACTGTGAGAAAACACGAATACTGGCAGTAAATATTTTATTCGATTCTGAATTGTTCGCGTAATGTGAATATTTATAGAAATACAACTTGAAACCATGTTTAAATTAGAATTAAATTACATGGTAGGATCATCATTTATTTAATTTAAAAAATAAATAATCTTCATTAGACCTTAGTTTATTTTTGTTATTCGTGGAAAAACAGAGGACAGGTCATTAACCTACCTTAGTTTTTAATATTTAGATGTCATTTACACTTTATTGTTTTCTTTGAGACAAAAATAATAACTAAAAACCGTGTGAAAAGCAGCCATTTCATATTCGGCTTTGTAGCAAATATATCTACAAATTATTAGCAAAGGGACAAAACCAAATATATACTTACACTAGTAAGTAGTGAAACAGATGGGGTACTCCTGACAACGGTCCCATTTCCGACGTCCTCGATCCTTTTACTAAATTATAAACATAATATGTATACAACAAAAGATATCGTTTGTCGACTAGGCCGAAACCAAGAAAATTTGAAATTGGCTGTAGCATGTGAAAAGTAGCCATAACCGCGGCTGTGCTCGCGATTAATATGTCAATTACACAAATAAACTACGTTGGAAAATATTCGTAAAAAATGCTGAATGTATACAGAATTCCTGCTTCAGTAAAAGCAAGACATTCTGAACTTTTAGCAACAAATCTGCCGTAAAGAAGAAGTTGGGCGTTACGCCTGCAATGTTTTTTTTAAATTACCTATGACAATTCGGGCCGAAATAACATCGGGTAATTTCATAAAAAAAGTGGCTGTGACATACGGACGGACAGACAGACAGACAGACAGACATGACGAATCCATAAGGGTTCTGTTTTTTGCAATTTGGCTACGGAACCCTAAAAAGAATGCGGAATTTCCATTGCCGTCGCGGAATTTTCGGCAGGTGTGCTACGCGCCCGAGCTACGCCGTAGCTGTGCTACGCGCCTCTACGCTTTTAGGGAGATTTCTTTGTATACCTATAAATAATCTTGAGGCCCTTCAATGAGGCATAATATTTTCTTAGCTTTAAAATGCTGAAATTATTGTTATTACAAATGTCTTGAAAAGGCATTTTTTTATAAAAATCGGTCTAGTCTGGATATTATGTTACGAGTACAGCAAGAAAAAGAATACATACACCCGATGGAAACGCAAGTTTTTTAAATTTTTCTCTCCTGGATCACAAGAGACGTGTCGAGGGAGAAAAATAACCTCGTTTGTGAGCCAACCCCCCCCCCCCCCTTTGTAACCTCTTTTGTAGCTGAACAGTGGAGAATTATTTATTAGCCATAAAAATATTGAACAATATTCAGCTATTGATTCGCAATTTGCAACTTTATTACTTCGTAATAGTTCGGGGTTTTAATTGTTGATCCTGTGTTACAATGTAGGTATTAATTCGCTAGAAGTGGTTTCCACAACTAAGCCTTTTTGAGAAAAACAACAACTATCTTGATTGGTTTTAGATTAAAAGGATAATTAAGGTAACTTTAATATAATTTATCTTCTCTATGTAATAAATAGCCTGATGAAGTTTCTGGAGGTACCTACTTGAATTAAACCAGAACATGGAAACGCCTCGGCGCGGTGGCAAAATTTTTAAGCTATACAGGTATGAGGAAAAGGGTGTAAAGTTCACTATCCTCCATAGAAAAGGGAGGATCCTCCGACTAGACGGGTGTTGTGTCTGGCGGGCAACTGCCCAATTAATCATATCGGGCTGTTGTATATATGCTAGTGGCGCGGTAAACTCTGCTTGTGCGATGCAGGATTTTACGTGACGTCAGTATGACGCGTAGTTTGCATGTGGCGTTGTAGATACCGCTACAAAGCAAATTGACACCCTACATCAATTTGTCGTCTGATAGGACTAACCCATCTGTAGAAAAAAAGTTGTGAGTTGGTAGTCACTTTGCTTAACTTTTAATTTTCCTGACTTTACTTGAATATGAAGCTGAAGCTGACAAAATGCTAACTAATACTTTACGAACAAAGTCTTTGTGACATTATAGAACTTAGTAAAAATTATAAAAATAATTTCTAAATAGGAAGATGGAGCGACCACGTCTCTTGTTACTCTCTTCTATAAATATTATCAGGAACTTGAGGGGAAAACTTTGATGTTATTCGCTATTTTGTTTACCCTAAGAGGTGAGAGGAGTGGTGATCCGCTAGTATCGGCCCTGACTTACGTGTTGTCGTGGTTTCGAACCGCTTATTATTATTTATTTATATTTCAGACAACAAGATGGGCCCGTGGCTAAATAATAACAGCCGCACAGGTCGATCGGTCAGGTTAAGCTACGCTTGCCGTGGTTGGTCTGTGGATGGGTGACCATCTTTACATACCGAGACCCCTCCGTGCCTCGGAAAGCACGTTAAGCCGTTGGTCACGGCTATCATTCGTGGATCTGTTCTGTTATGTTTTCAGATAGTTTAGGGAGAGGGTTAGGTAAATTATTGAGTAACAACCTGAGTCAATCTGTTGTTAATTATTGTATGCCTGGGAAATCCTACAAAGAGATAATGTCATCAATAACTCGCAATAAATATGATCCAAATGCAATTATTTCTGTATTTGTAGGTAATAGTGCTAAGGTAAAAATAGATGACATCACTGACAGTGTCACTGAAATCTTGAAGATTAATTGTCAGAAAATAATATTGTGTGCTTTCCCATACTTTGAGCACTTATCAAGTAGGCAAAATTATTATATACATAGGCTAAATAACCATATACATTTATTAGTTAATCACTATAGTGACAAACTCATATTTTTTGACACCAACACTTTTGTTGAGCCATTCAAATCGACTAGGGATACAGCGTATCTGCCTATTAGTTTTAGACGTCAAATAGCAGGGCTATTAGCTTTTATTATTAACTCAGACATAAGTAGTATGTCGAAGTCGGATGTAATTAGAACCATAAAAATTAGTAATAGTACTAATATTAAGGTGGTTAGCAACAATAGTTTAAACTAGTCAGTAAGACAACAGAAGGTACCAATAACAATATCGTTAATCTCACCTCCAACAAGGTATCTTCTAGCACTCAATTAGTTAAGTGTAAAAAAGGGGCTAAGCAGAATTCCTTGAAATTATTTCATCAAAATATTCAAGGCTTTTCTTCCAAATTATTAGAAGTTGAGTTGTTTTTAGAAAAAACAATGTTTGATATTATTTGTATAACTGAACACTGGTTGAAAGATTATGAAATGCTAATTAATTATGAGAACTACAGTGTGGGCAGTTGCTTCAACCGAAAATCCATGCTGCGCGGAGGTTCATTAATTTTAATTAAAAATTCTATAAAATATAAGACTCGTAAAGACATAGTGGAACTATCGGTGGAACATAGCATCGAACTGTCCTGTGTTGAGCTAGATAAGCATTTTATAGTGTGCGTATACAGACCTCCAAACTATCAAAACTACTCTGTTTTTGAGTCAGTAATGGAAGATGTCTTGGCAAAACTTGCAACTGGTAATAAATCAGTAATTATTTGTGGTGACTTTAATATTAATATTTTGGAAATTAATTCAAATAGCAATAGATTATTAAGCCTCTTTAAATCATTCAATCTGTCAAATGTGTTTTTGGAACCAACACGAATAACTACGGCTACTGCTACATGTATTGATAATGTTTTCTGTTGCTGCGAATATCTAGAGAAGGCCATTGTAAATTATCTCCCTTCTGATCACAGTGGTCAAACCGTTTATTTTAAGTCCAACACACCGATTCAAAAAGTGCAGATTCAAACTAGACCAATAACATCGGGTAATTTGAATAAGTTTAATATTACTTTAAATAGCAAATTAAGTGCTCAGGGCCTAAGTATGACTAATGGTAATATTGTGTATGAAGAATTATTTTCATTAGTACAAACAGAGTTCAATAATTACTTTAAGAAGAACTCTAAAACTATTTGCCCTAAGTTTTTATTCAGTGACTGGGCAACTAAAGGTATCAGAAAAAGTAGGGAAAGATTATTTGAACTGTATGGCCTTAAGCCGTATATTAACACGGATACTTTTAATAAGTATGTTGCTAGTTATTCTAAAACTTTTAAAAATATCTGCAAAGCAGCCAAAGCTTCATTCATTAGTAACAAGGTTAAATCAGCAGACAATAAAATAAAGACAGTTTGGAAGATTATTAACAATGAAACGAACAGGAACAAAACACGTAATACTGATTACACACTGAACACTTCCCGCGGTCTCATTAGCGATAACATCGATGTTGCTCAGGAATTTACAACTTTCTTTACCAATATCCCAATTAAAACTACAGAAACTTTAAATTCCTCGCCCGCACTAGCTATAGAATTATTAAGAGCGAATGTCTCAGCCTGTACTGTGGAATTTAAATTTAAACATATTAACCCCATTGTCATTATAAAGGCATTTAAGCAACTTAAGATCAAAATTACCGAAGATCTGTGGGGCATGTCTACTAAAGTTTGTCAATCCATTATTGAGACAATTGCACCCTACTTAGCTTTAATATTTAATTTGTGCGTAGATCAAGGGGTATTCCCGGATTTCATGAAGTTCAGTAAAGTTATTCCACTTTTCAAATCTGGGGACAGCAAAGACACAAATAATTATAGACCCGTATCGGTTTTGCCGGTTTTCAGCAAGGTGTTTGAAAAAGTAATGTTAAATCAAATGCTCAATCATTTTAATCGTAACAACATCCTACACGATCAACAGTATGGTTTCACCAAAGGACGTTGTACAACGGACGCCGGTGTCACCTTATTAAAACACATTTTTAACGCATGGGAAGAGGCACAAGATGCAATAGGCATCTTTTGCGACCTATCCAAGGCATTTGACTGCGTGAATTTCGAAACACTGCTCTTGAAACTTGAGCATTACGGACTGGGTAAACTAGCTCTTAACTTAATAAAATCATATTTAAATGATAGATTTCAGCAAGTTCAAATAAACGGTGTGAATTCATTGGGTTTAAAAGTCAAAATGGGTGTACCGCAGGGCTCAATATTGGGACCGTTCCTATTTTTAGTATATATAAATGATTTACCTCATTTACTAAAAACCCGACCACAAATGGTGTTATTTGCTGATGACACATCGCTGATTTTTAAAGTAGGCAGACGTGCACAGGAGCTTGACGACGTAAATAATGCTATGCTTGTGGTCCATAATTGGTTTACTGTAAATAATTTAGTATTAAATGAGAAAAAAACTAAATGCATTAGATTCTCTTTACCGAATGTTAGAAGTAGTCAATGTCACGTTGTATTGAATAAGGAGATACTGGAATTCGTCGAAAATACGGTTTTCTTGGGGATCACGCTTGATTCAAAGCTGCAGTGGGGTCCTCACTTAACATCACTTGCAGGGCGGCTAAGTTCAGCCGCTTACGCTGTTTGGAAAATCCGTCAATTAACAGACGTGGATACCGCGAGACTGGTCTATTTTAGTTACTTCCATAGCATAATGTCTTACGGTATTCTGCTGTGGGGACGGGCTGCAGATATTGATTCTATCTTTATTCTGCAAAAGAGGGCTGTTAGAGCCATCTACAATCTCAGCAGACGCGAATCTCTAAGGGAACTGTTTAAAAACATTAACATCATGACGGTTCCTTGTCAATATATATACGAAAACATTATGTACGTTCGAAAAAATCTACATCTTTTTAGTAAGATAAGTGACAGGCATAATTTTAACACTAGGAATAGGAACAAACTAGATCAACCGTGCTTCAGATTGTCTAAAGTAAAAACTTCTTTTATGGGGTACTGTGTAAGATGTTATAATAAAATACCACTCAATATTCTTCAATTAAATGAGAAGAAATTTAAAACATGCATTAAACGCACACTATGTAGACAAGCATATTATAAGTTGGATGAGTATATCGTAGATAAAAATGCTTGGCTTAATGCTGGTCCTGCTCCACAGGCACTTGGGCTCACTAGTTGATTACAATTTCAATATTTGGAAGAGATGCTTCCCCTTTTTTTGTGTTTCTGACATTACGAACGTAATGTTTATTTTATTCAATCAAGATTTAATTCTTAATACTTAAATATTAAATACCTCTTCCTGATTATTCCTATAGTTTTGTATAAATTAGAAGCATTTTTTTAAAAAATTGTAAATGTAAGAACCATGGATCCGTTTTTATGATATTTTGATGTTGACTTGAAAGAGCATGGCAGTTGAGAATATGTCATGCTCACTTAAATGTCTCACTGGTGGTGGCGCGTGTGTTGGATCATTCGGTTCCCTACAAAATGGTTGAGCTGGGTGGTGCTGATCCACGCGTCATGTTCGTGAACGGGCGCCGTCAGTTGAGACTGGTCATCTCTTAACTGCCAGGGCTTATTTTTAATTTTATATTTTAAATTGTTCTTTTTTTCATTGTTCTCACATGTAGAAGCAATAAGAATAATGTACCCAGGATTTTGTAATAATATCTTGATTTAAAAGAGTGTCCTTGGAGTTTCTTGCCCGTTCTTCTCCAAAGAGATCTACGTTTTGGAATGGGCAACTAGCTTCACTTTCTGACTAACTGACCGACTATTTAAAATGTTGACAATTCAAAAGTGCCTGAAATGGTTTAATTGAAATAAATGATTTGAGTTTGAGTTTGAGTTTGATCTTTGACAGTCGTTACGAATAGTCAGAAGCCCGAAAGTGTGACAACCAGTCTTACCAAGGGGTATCGTATTACCCAGTAACTGGGTTGTGGAGGTCAGATAGGCAGTCGCTCCATGTAAAATACTGGTATTCAGCCGCATCCGGCTAGACTGGAAGCCGACCCCAACATAGTTGGGAAAAGGCTAGGCAGATGATGATTTCTGACAACAAGATCCATGTTGTTAGTAAAAAAAAAAACACTTAAAACTATGTTAGTTCACACATAACTGCATATAATTTTTGTAGAACGGACAGTCATACGAGTACCTGTCCGCTATCACACTCGGGATGCTGTTGCTACTCACACGCACTCTATGCAGTAGTGGCGCCGCTTTCTTGCGTAAGATCGCCGCGAAACCGCTCAGGTTCTGCAGTTTACTTTGTGTAATTTATTGCACCACCTCTCAAAACGGTGAAGAAAGAAAGAAAGAAAATAAATTTATTTAGCACATACTAAAAGATACACAATACACCAGCCGATCGATTCTGTAAAAATATCACCGTGAAAAGTAAGGTGAAGTGAGCTTAGACTGAGCTATCAATCCCTAGCATTAGTTGGAATGACAGCTCACTCCACGCTCACTTCACGTAAGTTTTCACGGTGAGATGGTTACAGAATAAACTGGCAGATACATACATCAGATAGCAACAAATAAAAAACAAATAGAAAGTATAAAAACGAAGGAAAACATGAACAAATCAGCATGTCATAGAAGTAAAAAATCGAAGGCATGAATCGTTCACCAACCCGCTCTGGGCCCGCGTGGTCCTACTCCTTCATACAGGGAGGAGCACTGTTTGCCAGCAGTGGGAACGTTGCAGGCTGATTATTATGAGTAATTACTTATCAAGGTTCTGCTGAAGGCATGTTTATTCTGTCTAGCTTTTTCCAAACGACGTTTGAGACTAAAACTTCGTTCATAAAAAATAATATCGGAAAAATTCTCTCAATATTCTACAAGCTACATTCAACAGGCTACGGTAAAGGTTCAAATCACAAAGTTGAATCGGACTTTATAACTATTAAAATGAATAGCATTGCAGAACCGCAATAGTTTACTTTTTGTTGCAGTGTACAATGTACTACTGCCGCGCATTTGCATTTTTTCAATAGGCATTTTGCGTTTGGCCTATAGCGTTTAAATTTTGGAAAAATCACTATTTCGATATTCGTAGTTTTTACTGGATTTTTATGTACCGTAAAACGGGGTGAATAGGGATGCAGGGGTGAATCGGGACAAAACTTTAAAACGGATTTTAACGTTGAAATAATATAGCTTGTTGCCAGAAAATACTCCAATGTGTTTACTGTTTTTTAATTAAAGATTTAAGTGTCCTTTTAGCAACAACCTATATATTATTTTATAGTTCAAATCCATTTTAAAGTTGCGCTGTGTGTTAAAGTGGCGCTGTGTGAAAATGTCCAGGGATATTATTATTATTATTATTCACCCTTGCACCCCGTTTTACGTATTCCTACATTATTTCAAAGTTACGTAGAGGTGTACCCATACCCATTTTTTCCACATCACTTCAAAAATTCAAGCGCCACCACTGTCACCAAGTCCATAAAAAGTAACCAACACAATTGACTGTATTTTTTTCTTTCTTCATTTTGTATTTTTTTTCCTAGTCATGTTTTCTAAAACTACCCACTAGTGCTGTAAGCGTTATTTCTGCACAATTATTACAATTTTATTGATGTTATAATTTTGTTTTTGCATGCTATGTCTATCGCATCATATTGTACACTATGCTTGTATATTGCTTGTATTTTAAGGATAAACAGTGTAACAATTGTAGATAGGACAATAAAAATTTTTTTTAAAGTTAATAATGGTTTCTATGCGAATTAAATAAAAATAAGTACGGTATGTAGATAGCGGACGCACAGCTGCACGACTAATGTGGAACTGGGCTGGCCATATCTGTCGCATGTCGGAGCAGCAATACGCAAAAACGCGCGGCAGGCTCAGACAGGGATGGCGGGATGAGCTGGACTCCTTCTTAAAGGCAATCCTTTAGGAAGGAGTCCAGCTCATCCCGCCATCTCTACTACTGCGATTGCGATTATTAGTCTGTGCTAATATTACTAGTACTGCGATTGTGGACCAATGTCCACAATCGCAGTAGACCGGGAAAAGTGGAAGGAGTGAAGGGCCTTTGCCCTGCAGTGGGCCAACACAGGCGTATCATACAATATTATACACGCGAAAGTTTGTATGGATGGATGGATGGATGTTTGTTACTCTTTCACGCCAAAACTATTGAACGAATTTGGATGAAATTTGGCACACAGATAGTTTATAACCAGGATCAACAGATAGGATACTTTTTATCCCGATATTCCCACGGGAGCGAAACTTATGCGGGTGAAACCGCGGGGCGCAGCTAGTAATAAAATAAATATAATAAAATGTAGATTGGAAAACCACGTTTGAGATGCGGAGTTTTATAGCAAAAGTTAGACGTATGCTATTAAAAATTTATTTCAAGACCTTGTTTGTCTGACATAGCTGTAGGCACCAATTAGCCGTTAGTATGAAACTTGTTGAGAGCTGGCTAGAAACTTTAAGAGATATAATGGAAGATAAAAGGTTATGAGCTATAAATAGGTTTCTGAGAAAGATATTGTATTGTCTGGGATCCTAACAGTCTCAATGTCGCGACCTCAGACAAAACAACAATGATAAGACTATTAACACTTTTGCTTCCCGTTTTCTCATGACGTAGGTCTTTAGTAATAAACTTTATAGACATGACACGTGTTCGCACTGAAAGTTATTAAAAGAAGAGGAAATACACACAAAGTTAGTCACCCTTTAAGAGAAAAAGAAAAATGAAAGAAAATGTAAAGAGAAAAAGTTAATCATGTCTGTTATGCATAAGTAAAACCAAAAAGCAGAAACTGCAGGCAGTATAAACCATCAAGCTCTGAAACAAGGCAGGCTTTAGCCTGCGGCTTCACCCGCATGGTCGTCGAAACTATCCCGCGGGAATTTATTACTGCGATCAAGTGTCCTATGGCATGGCTTAACTGTGTGCCAAATATCGTAGTCTGTTTAGAAAGGTAGGTTACAGACAGAGAGAGACTGAGGAGTACTTTCGAATTTATGATATTAGTATGGATAATAATTATGTTTATTTTTGCTCCTGGTTTCATCTTGTGTGAAACTTCACATGTATTTTTTTCTTATAACCCTGGGCTGGCTTTTACTTTGGTCATAGGCTTGAGCATTGCCATTTAAACGTGGTATTGCCGCCAATCTCTTGGGTACACTATCAGTTGACAGCGATGCGGATGAATTTTTCGACGCTATATTTTAGTTTGTGAATAGTTTTCAATAATATTGGATCATTTAATCACTTATAAATGTTTTTAAACTTAAAAAAGTTAAATATATTTTTTCGTCAACCCAACAAAATAAATACCTAGCCTAATTTTTTTAAATTTAATTTTAATAATCTTAATTAAAATTTGACTATTTCAACGCCCGACTACTTTTCTTAAAATAGAAAGAAACAGAACTTTGTTTCATTGCAAAGAACATCATTATTCGTCATTCTCGTGCCCATACCCGGATTTTTTTGGGGACGGCGCAACATTTCTACGTCTTCCATACTTTCCTATAAGTCGTTATCTCGTCCTATCTAAATAAATAAACGGGAACAAACATTACAATTTATTTGAGCCTACGCGATTTCTTATTGATTTTGACCCGAGGGAATCGAGGACCCATGGAGGACAACAAAGGCCCTCTTAGCCTCGACCTTGACTGCAAGCCTTATAAATAAAGATGGCGGCTTAAAACCCTCTTAGGGAGGAGAGGTTTCCTTCAGTTGTGTTCATATCATTCACGTAAGTAATGCGCCTCGTACGGCTGTAGGCTCTTTCATTTCATGGTAGGTACTGTTGGCAAATAAGGAAATGAACGTACCTAATCAACTACAGTTAACAGCCGTTTTGCGAAAGGTGCCAGCGGGTGATGAATGCATAATAAATAAGCAGCGAGGTATATTGAATGATACACGTCCAGTATTATAATGAATGTAAGAAGCCATAAATAAGATAATTCAATAAGATAAGGCAGTTTATATATTTAGTTTATTACGCATTTTAAAGTTACTTTTTACGTAATCTGGAATATACAGTACGTTCTAAGAAAGCTGTCAAAAAACGGTTAACCTAATGGACAGGGTATAACAGTAGCAATGGCTCCCATTTTGATAGTTCAAGCCACAGAAATCTTAATAATTATTAAGATTTCTGTGGTTCAAGCACATTCATTGCGTTATTTATGCTGTCGAACATATGAAGCAATGGATTAGCAATATCCTTCAAAATGCTTTAGATTGTTATACGCAATTATGGCGCTGTTTTCACAAATTGAGAAGAAGATGATGCAATTGATAATGGAGACTGTACAATTTCTTTGTACCACAAGTTAACAGAAAATAGATAGATTGGTTTATAAAGCTAATAGACCGATCTATATATTTTCTTTTAATTCTACGATGACTAATACACATATCAATCATCCAATTACATACAATTTCATACCATTGACATATCTAATGTTAGTTTTTTTAACAGTTTCCAGGACAGATTTTATAGATATCCGAAAGCAAATTGTTCTATACCGTTATTTTGTACTTTATAGTAATTACTCACCGTAGAGGTACACCTCTACGGTGAGTAATTACTATAAAGTACTACTACTAAGTACACCACCTTCGCCGTTGTGTACAACGGCGAAGGTGGTGTGACGAACTGATAACGCTTGCAGGGCCAACATGGCCAGACATCGTACAAGATAAAAGGGGCAACTCGATTGATGTCGATAGAGTTATTAAAATTAAAAAACGATGCATCCGTGTTATCAGCAAGGCTTGGTTGCTAGATAGTTGTAAACCTTTATTTAAAAAATGTAAAATTCTACTGATTCCTTGTATGTACATAAAGGATATCTGCATCTTTACCAAAAACATATGCTATACTTTAAACAACGTAGTGAGGTCCTAACTAGACAAAAAGGGCTAAGTTCCGCAACCTGCTGTATCAACCACCATGTCATCAAGATATTTATAAGAAAAATGTGTTTAATATGTGTGTCTTAGTTTATAATAACTTACCAAACAAGTTAAATTAATTACAGGGATTACCCTGTAATAAATTTAACTTGTTTGGTAAGTGTAACACATTAGTGTTCAAGACAAAATTGACAGAATGGCTTCTAAAGTGTTGTTTTTATAGTAATAAGGAATTTATGGAAAATATTTTATTTTAAATACTTTTTAAAATGTTATCAATATAAATTAATAAATTGAATAGTAAATAATTGCATGGTATATCATAATAATAGTAATGTAATAAGAATGTATGTAAACTTAATAAAAATTTGCACGCTTGCTTGAAGGCAGAATACAATAACACTTAGGTTATAAGATTTTACCTTAAATACCAAAACAATGTATTTCTAGCAAATAAACGTTGGATTTGATTTGATTTGAACAAAAAAAAATGGTCATGGAGCTCTTTAAGTTTATATAAAGTTACAGCTCTAAGATATTTTGTAAACATCGTGTACAGCTTATACTGCTGACTGTACATACAACCCCTAAAACTCGGTCAGGGTTGAGAGGGCAAAGTTGTTATTGTTTTAGGGTGGGTAAGAGATACTTTGTTGTTTACCATATTATTATGAAAATTCATTATGTTACTCGTCTTACCTTTGTTACTCGTGCTCCCCGGGGTACGGACGGGTCTGAAAGTCAAATGGCCACTTATGCTGGCTCCTAGAACTCCTAGTACAAGAGTCAGGGGTATACAGATGTCGGTGACTTTAAGTCTGAAGAAAAAAAAAAAACCCCCGTCCGATTTCGGTCACAATTTCCAATCTTAACGAAGATTAGCCAGGTTCGCCGGAGATATTATAGTGCACAAGTGTGTGCGCAAACATAGGTGCACTCTCTATTCTTTTACTCTCATAAGTAGTCCAATGGGACGGCAATCCGACACGACCGGGGAGAGATCAGGCGCAGGACCAACGGATTTACGTGCTTTCCGAGGCACGGGGATATCACACCACCAACTTCCAAACTCCAGGCTGCTACTAAGAAATTCCTATTGGATAAACCCAATAACACTTTGCCCGACCTGGCAATCGAACCCAGGACCCACCACACAGCAGTCGCACTTGCGACCACGAAACCAACGGGGCAGTTAAAAAAAATATCCACGGGATAACAGCTGACAGTATGGCACGAACTGACTCGTGAGTTCGTGTAAAAATGCATCCATTATACTGTATTTTTTATCTCCTCGGTAGCAACTGCATGGTAGTCAAACTTTTTATAAGACATTTAAGAATACAGTAGAGCCTTCTTTCCTTCTATGAGTAGAACTATTATTAGCAATTTATAGCCACTTTCTTGTATCAATGATCCATTCGAAACTTTTCATGTTTCGCTTCATTCAGGTTTATTTAACTCCAGAAGCTTTGATTTTAAAAATCAATTTAATAAAACTAAGATCATGGATTTTAGCCAGCGTTTGACGAGCAATAATTTGGACATAAATATTGATAGTAAAACCATTGAAAGCGTTGATACTACTTAATTCCTCAGACTAATCATTAACAAAAGACTGGACTGGAAATCACATATAGAGAATCTCTGTAAAAAAATGAGTAGTTCTGCTTTTGCCGTGCATTCCCTAGCTGCAGTCGTGTATGTAAATACCTTAACTGTCTGACAACCAGTTGGTAAGACCAAGGGTATTGTATTACCCAGTGACTGAGTTGTGGAGGTCAGATAGGTAGTCGCTCCATGTAGAATACTGGTATTCAGCTGCATTCGGTTAGACTGGAAGCCGACCTCAACATAGTTGAGAAAAGGCTAGGCAGTTGATGATTTGATTTTGACTTTGATGCAAAACCTATCACTAGTAGGTACTTTCCTAGAAGCAAGCACAATGCTGCAACCTTACCTGCATCGGCCTTAATGAGCCTCACAATTAGACTCAAGGCTTCAAGTAACACAACTAATCACCTGATTAACACTTGCAGGTGTCTCGGAAGTCAGTAATTAATTAATTAAGACAAACACTAGCGTACTAATTGCAGGCGTGTGTTCCACGTGGCCTGTTTATACATGTGATTGTTTATATCATACTAGCTTGTGGCAGCGGATTCGCCTGCGTGGAGGTGGAAATGATCCCACGCAAACTGGGATAAAAGTGTCATATGTGTTATCCAAGTAAAAACTATATGTGTGCCAAATTTTATCCAAATCCTATTAAAAGCATAATACTTATGATTGAAATACTATCGTGAATTCATACAAGCATACCTACTGCTCAGAAAGTCGGCTCATATATTTCAATCATGACTCGAAAGACACGTAGCGCCATCTAGTGTCCCAAAGCAATTGTGACCGTTCAAAGTTATTTTTTTTTTCTGGTTGAAAGGTACCGTCCTTTTCTATACCCCTGACAACGTATATACAAAATTTAATGATGGTCGGTTCAGTGGATTAGGCGTGAAAGGTACCAAACAAACAAACTTACTTTCGCATTTATAATATTAGTTAGGATTATTTGTTGTTCGAAGGGTAACTCGTGGTAGTTCGTTGTGGCATGTTTAGCATAATCAGCCTGTAAGGTTCCCCACAGTGGGTAGCGGGACCATCCGAAAGGGTTTACCGCTGCCCTGGAACATAAAGGGCTAAGGAAGGAACACGGGTGGGTTTTAGTCAGTAAAAGTCTGATACTCCCTTCTGCTCCACCCAGAGCGGGAGGAGTCATTTGATGATTTCCCATCATCAAAAAAAAAAAAAAAAAAAGGTTCCCCACAGCCACAGGCCTCCTCTCGGTGAGAGGGAGTGGGCCGTAATCCACCACGCACCCAGTGCGGGTTGGTAGATGTCACGTGTCATCGAATTTTTGGTTCAACGACATGCCGGTTTCCTCATGATGTTTACCTTCATCGTTTTGAGAGCAGTGGTGATGAAATTTACACAAAGTAAAGCGCCTAGCTGGGTTCGAACCAACGACCTACAACTTTTAAGTCGCAGAACAGTGTAACCTAACTCTGTGCTCTCTGTGGCGTATTTAAGTTGTATTTTTCCGGATAAAAGATATAAATTTTAACTTAATACAGTGCAACCTTAATATAACGTACCTCAATATAACGAATTTCTCGATTTAACAAATTCTTCGTAATCCCCTTGAATGGTTCATAAGAGTCAATGTAAAATATACTTTTACATTGGGAAGATTTTTTGCGAACAACCTCTTTATAACGAATTTTGTCAACCCAAAACCTTTATATAACGTTCCCAATAGTATGTGACTCAGTCGCGACAGGTTTCGACACGTTTTTACCTCTTTATAACAAATTTTAGTCCAACTTAACCTCAATATAACAACCTTAGTTTAACGAATTACTTGATATAGCGAATATTTACTTGTTCCCTTCCGATTTTTTACATAGAGGATGCACTGTGTTTTGCTTACCCAAAAATATTATTGAATACTCTAATATAATGAATAACCAGTCTTACCAATGAGTATCGTATTACCCAGTCACTGTGTTGTGGAGGTCAGATAGGCAGTCGCTCCATGTAAAATACTGGTATTCAGCTGCATCCGGTTAGACTGGAAGCCGACCCCGACATAGTTGGGAAAAGGCTAGGCAGATGATGATGACTGTAATATAATGAATGCGCCTCTTTTTGTGAACCTCTAATAATACTTATTTTTGGGTCCTAAAAATACTAAATAGCCAAATAACTGCGACCAACTTTGATGCAGCGCTCGACGACCGGCGCGCGCTGTTGCATACAGTTTTAACCTAAGTTAACCCGTTTGGTCGTGGTATCCTGGCTTAGTTACTGCGACTACTGTGAGAAAAGGCAAGAACCAACTGTAAAATTAGGTAAACTATTTTGGAAATCCTACTCCTACTTATTATTATAAACGCGAAACCGCGTGTTAATCTTTCACGCAAAAACTACTGAACGGATTTAAATTTGGTATACAGATAGTTTATAACCAGGATTAACACATAGGATACTTTTTATCCCGATATTCCCACAGGATCAAAACATATGCGGGTGAAGCCGCGGGGCGCAGCTAGAGATAAATAAATAAAAAAAAAAACAATGTACTATTTATGATATTGTTTATTAGTGCTCCATATGCATTCGAGTAGATAAACTATATTCACTAACTTGAAGAGTGGGGCTGTGATACCAATGTATAGTAATGGTAATGCCGTTTGTGATTTAGAAACAGACCATATTTTAAGTAAGAAGGTACTATACCTAAGGAAAAATACCTAAGTCGTCTCAACTAGCTATTAACCTGTGAGTTAATAGCTAGTTGAGACGACTTAGGTAGTTTAAAGTACACAGGTAGCCCCAAACTAGACACATAGTCTGTATCATGGGGCTCGGGGTACAAATTCCAGATTTAGGTATAAGGCAGCATGATACTTATCAAGAATGTTTGTGGCAAATTTCGCAGTACCTGTTTTTTTTTTTAATTTAGATGTTATACATAAATAATATTACTTCGTATGCATATATATCAGCAAATAAAATAAAATATTCATTCATAACGTTATAAGGTGCAGGTATTTCCATATATTTCATGGACGTGGTCGTGGACGTCCACGATATTGTCGTCACGTTAGAAATTACAAAAGCGCCATGTGTAAAAAATTCCGCTACTAGTGTATAGTAGAGCTTGAACTGAGAGAAGAGGTTTTGGGGCGTATCATACGCCCTTACATTTATATTCAACGTATTATTTCTTCTTTTATGGTAGTTTTTGGCTATCAAATCTAAATAAAAAGTTTGTCAAAGTATTCTACATAAAAATAGTTTAATGTTTTCACTTCATCGGTAACTATGGAAGATTTAGTTCTCTTCAATCTCATTGATCTCAATCTTCGGCTGGATCCAATCAAGGAAGGAGTACACCCTGGTGTAGACGTCGGGGTAGCCGCGTGCGCAGGGCATGCCCCACGATACTATTCCCACGACGCTGTTATTAGATACCAGAGGGCCGCCGGAGTCACCCTGCCAATGTGAAGAAAAAGGTCAGCATAAAGTCAAAGTCAAAACATTTATTTCAAATAGGCACATTAAAGGCACTTTTGAACGTCAAAATTAAATTAAAATACAATTGATTCTAGTCGCCCCTTCCAAAAGGTAGTTTTCGTATGGAGAAGAATGGGAAAGAAACTCCACCGTTACTCTTTTAAAATGTTTTACAATATTTTGCATACATTAATTATATAATTATATGTGAAGACGATGCACCTAAAAATAAAATTACTATACCACAATAGGTAAAAGAATTAAAATGAATTAATGAAACCATGGCATATAAATTGACTATGTGATAGATACATGGTGCTCACATATTTACAAACATTCCAAAAGTAGACTATTTTCATAAATAAATAAGGATTAATAAGTCCGGGTGTGACTATAAATTTACCTATTTATTTATTTTATTTATTTAGGCTAAAACATATTGCCGCAAGTTTGGGAACCGTGAACGAGTGAAAAGAATTCACATAAGCTACGACGCTAGCGACGAGCTATCAGACGCTTCAGTTTATGTTGTCTTCCATTCTTCGGCATCTTTCGACTCGAAGTGAAACGTCGACGAAATATGAATTCATTAGTGAACCAATTCCACGATGTTGGATTTCGGCATTCGTCATCACTCGCGTTCCGAATCTATCTTCTATACTTATAATAAATCTGTAGAAGTGAAAATTCTGTACATTGAAAATATCAAAAAAATAATTTACAGGGGGTGTTACTAGACTGACACCGAACCCAAAAATGTGATTAAAAAATTTTTTGTCTGTCTGTCTGTCTGTCGGTCTGTCTGTCTGTCTGTCTGTCTGTTTGTTCAGGCATCACGCAAAAACTACCGGTTCGATTACGATGAAACTTGGTATAATTATTCTTTAATATCCTGGGCACCACACTGGGTACTTTTTATCCCGGAAAAGTATATACAATAAAAAACAAACTTAATTTTGCGGTTCGATCCCTATACCCGATTACCACTGTCTGTACTGTACCAACCGCAAATACTAAGTTTGTCGTAGGTTGGGTCACCCGCAGTGGAGTTCATTTTTATTCCTTTTAGTTTTTAGAGTTATTTAGGTTTATTTTTATATGAGTCGTAGTCGTAGGTATAGATTTTAATTTTAAAGTATAGGTAGTATATTTGATAGTGTACGTAGTGACCGTAGGTTATTTTATAATACTGTTAGGTAGGATTAGTCATTCGTATAGATATTAGTTTTTAGGGATTTTGCTTATTTATTGAGTTTAGATTAGTTATCATCAGAAATAGGTTTATTTAGGTAGGTATTTAATTTTCTGTTATTTTTTTTAATTAGGTAGGTACTTAGGTAAAGATATCATATAGGTACCCTCTTAATCACCACTAATGAGACACAATTGGTTTTCTATTGTTATTAGCCACAAAGGGCCCGCGAGATAGATGGCATTCTGGGGAAGCACATACATTTTATCCTGTTAGCACGTTCCCGTGGGATAATTTCCGACATCCACGCGGGCGAAGCCGCGGGCAGAAGCTAGTGATCAATAAATTAAATGAGCAGGGGGCTTACCAGCAGCTCTAATAGCAGACGTTGAACTGCACTGCTTTTTTGTTCTATGACTAAGTACAAAAAAGCAGTGCAGTTCAACTTCTGCCCTGCTATAAGAGCTGATGGTAAGCCCCCAGATGAGCGTTCATATAGTAGTGATCGTAAACTATTTCTGCGTATATGGCGTAATAAAGACTGGAGACTTGGTGTGTTAGTGAGCCAGAGAAGTGATATATCTTATCTATATCTATTCTATACTTATAATAAATCTGTAGAAGTGAAAATTCTGTACATTGAAAATATCAAAAAAATAAATGGAACCTAAAAATATGATTAAAAAAAATTTTGTCTGTCTGTCTGTTTGTTCAGGCATCACGCAAAAACTACCGGTTCGATTACGATGAAACTTGGTATAATTATTCTTTAATATCCTGGGCACCAAAACCTTTTCCGGGATAAAAAGTACCACACTGGGTACTTTTTATCCCGGAAAAGTATATACAATAAAAAACAAACTTAATTTTGCGGTTTGATCCCTAGACCCGATTACTGTACCTACCAACCGCAAATAACGCCGGGACAGAAGTATTAATACCGGTATGCTCGATAGATAACGTTCTATACAAATAGCACTTTATACAAAAAACTCATTGATAAGTTTCGTCATCCACGCGAACGAAGTCGCTGGCACAGCTAGTTCAACATAAATACGGAATCAATAGGATTCTACGTAAGGTATAAAATCAAAACAACAAAGGTAAGAAGTCGGGAGACTGAAAACTATAAGAAAAGAAGCTGAAATTGTTTATATTTGAAATGTATGTATTTTTACCTAAGCTTTCCACATTTGCCGATATTTGATCGAATACGACTGATGTATAAATACTAATATCCGTCTGAGCTATCAAATGCGATGATGGAATATCTCCGAATCCAATAATGTCGTGATTCATTGTGTAAACCGCCATGTTGTATGTCAACAAATATTTGGAATTACATTAGAGTCAGATTGAAGCATGGAATTAGTATGTAGAACTACAAACCAATTGGCAGTGACATAAACGCGCAAACTGTAACTGCACATAAATATTTAGTCGTTTTATGAAAAAAATCTGTTGTTTCATAGAAAAGTGTAATACCTACGTGGTCAAAATGTATGGAAAAGTTTTTTTTTTTAAATAAACTTCTATTTCAACGCAGGAGTAATTCAGAATCATGTTCTGAATCCATGTTAACAGGTTATACGTCGATGAACCTGCCACACTGTAGAGTGCAACTTGAGCGATGTACTACATAAGTTGTAGAAAGTTGCAAAATTAACTAAATAACACATAGTGAGGTCCGTCGTGCTCGGCGGCCTGTTGCGCTTTGAGTGCACCGTGCACGGATCAATCTCATATTTATGTAGATTGATCGAGAAAAACAGGTTTTGCTGAGACTTGGTTGTTTTGTTTTTGGTTTTTTCTTTCTTATTTTTATTTGTAATGATATTGTACGTGATTACTAGTTTATTTATTTATAAGTAGGTATGTATTAGATATGATAAGACTGTGTGTGCTCCCCGTCACTTTTCCCTTTAGGTTAGGTTAGGTGGTTTTAGGTTCATTAGAAAACCAGCATCAGACAGCATCTGTCTGGCATTAATGCTGAAATGAACCTTTTTGGCGCAGCCGTGAGGCACACGCTATTGTTGTCTGAAACATTATTTTTTGTTTTCTTATTTTTGTATTTTGTGTTTCACGAACTGTGTCCAAATATACTTTTTTCTTTCTTTCTTTCTAGAAAAATAGCGTCGTATAATCTTTTATGTCGGAGGTGCGAACAGGGTTGAAGGAGTCTGGTTCATAGGAAACTAAAGCTACGGTTTCCTAAAAGAGCAGTAGCCGCCAGATAACAGCCGCAGTGACGGCTGCCACGAAAATGATGGCAGCGGGGTTTGACAACACACCAACTGACTTTTATAATTTACGTTAAAGTGACGTCATACGCCGGTAAATTGCGGACGCTACGTAGCGGCCACCGCTCTTCTAGGAAGCCGTAGCTTTAGACAGCTTAGGGCTTAATCCATATAAAACAGTCCCTTTATGTCTTCATCGTCATTGGAGTTAGACATTTGCAATACTAGATGCATCGCCGGTGTGTCTTAGAGACAAAGCTGAATTGTCTCATGTCGGACGAAACATCTCCTGTGTCTCTCTAAGAGTTTGGTTCACAGTTAGGCAGTATTATACCAGATATATTCAAGAACTAGCTGTGCCTACGACTCCGTTCGCATGGGTTTATTTTTTTTTGCGCCGAACCCTAATCCTTTTTCTAAAATAAAAAAAGCCTTTAAAGTTACTTCTTATAACATCAGCTATCTACCACTGAAAGTCCCGTCAAAATCGGTCCAGCCGTTTCGGAGATTAGCCGGAACAAACAGACAGACAAACAATTTAAAAGTTGTTTTTTAACCGACTTCTAAAAAAGGAGGAGGTTCTCAATTCGGATGTTTGTATTTTTTTTTTATGTTTGTTCGCGCATAACTCTTTCGCTTGCCAACCGATTTGAAAAATTCTTTTTTTGTTGGAAAGGGTATACTTCCCAAATGGTCCCATAGAAATTTCATCAAAAACGGTTCAGTAGTTTGGTTTTTAAACCAAAATTACTGGTAAAAATTACAACTTAAAAGTGAAAAATAAAAACTTTTTTGCAAAAAAAATCAACCGACTTCCAAAAACGACACTACAAAGTGAAAAATAACTTTAATTTCGGAAGTCGGTGGCAAACAACGAAAGTGTGAACCCAACGACACCGACTTCCGAAATTAAAGTTATTTTTCACTTTGTAGTGTCGTTTTTGGAAGTCGGTTGATTTTTTTTGCAAAAAAGTTTTTTTGTTTTATGTACCTTGTATACTTTCATATAATTATGCATTTAGTAAAAAGCTATTTTGACATTACAAAGAAATACTTTAATTTATTTGTTTAAAAGATGGTACAAAAGATGAAACCTTCTTCTAAAATATAAATTAATTTTATGTTAAGAGAAAAGTACACGTCTTCTAACGTTGCCTACATACATATTTCTGGAGTTGAAGACACGCTCACAAACAAATTAACATCGTGCGGGTGGCCTATAAAAAATAAGTAATTGAAAGTGACGATTCGCACGTTTCGGGCGAGTTAATTCATGCGAATCGGCTGCCGACTGCTGTTCGTTCGTTTTGAGCCATATGGAGGTGGTGGAACAGCCAAAAAAACTTCTAAATAGTGTACTTACGTGACAAGCACCTTCCCCAGTCTTAGTGAGGGAACAGATCTGTGTGCTGTGGACATCGTTGATGCTGCTGTAGATGCTCTGGCAACGTTCCACGCTCAGGGAGGTCAGGTTAATCATCTGTAGCTGAACTGGTAAGCTGCCAGGGTACTGAAAATAGGAACATTATGTCAGACCTTCATCTTGAGATATTTAGTTAGTACTTAATACAAGTATGGTTTAGTTAGTACTTAATACAAGAATACGACCATCCGTTCCATCACAAAGATAACTGATGTCACTTGGAAAGCTGCCACGCTAAAATGGAACTGGGCTGGACACATCTGCCGCATTTCAGACGTACAATGGGCCAAATTTACGACCCAATGGGTCCCAATGGGTCCCAAGCGACATTGCGGCAGGACCAGACGGAGATGGCGAGATGGGCTGGACTCCTTCAATAAGAACTGGCCTTTAGCAGCTTTGAACAGAGAGAAGTGGAAAGAGAGACATCACAGGTTGATAATAATTATAATAACTTAATACAAGCCTATTACTGTCCCACGGCAAAGGCTTCTTCTCTTCATAGAAGGCAAGAGCATTGATCACTACGCTTGCTTAAGACGGGTTGGCGATTTCAGACGTATTACCTGATAACCATAAGTCCAGCCGATCGATTCTGTAAAAATCTCACCGTGAAAAGTTAGGTGAAGTGAGCTTAGAGTGAGCTGTCAATAGTGTAAATCCCTTAGCATTAGTTGGAATGACAGCTCACTCCACGCTCACTTCACCTAAGTTTTCACGGTGAGATGGTTACAGAATCGCGCTGCTGGTTTCCTCACGGTTTTGTGATGTTTGCTACGAGTATTTACGTTTTGTTTTATTCTTTTGTTTATTGAAAAACGTATCATCAGAATTCTTATTAAACTCAATAATAAAATAAAAACAAGTTAAATGATTTTAGTGTTGATTGAGCACGAGGTAAGTACTATATAGATTGTACGCGACGCATTATTGACGCCATTGTACCCGAAAGTGGAAAATTGAAAACCAATCTTTCAGCAAAGTCAGGGGACCTGTAAAGAACTGTTCCATGGAATCGTCCCCCGTCTGCAATGAAACACCACATACATTGATATCGGTTAAGCCGTTTGGAAGTTGTGGTGGAATAAAGAAACTCACAAACATACATGAACCCTGAAAACATAACACTCCTTGTTTTGGGCAGTCGTGTAAAATTCTGCCTTTTTCTCACCACTAGGGAAAAAAAAATAATGAGAGAAAACATTTCATCACTGGATGCACTGAAGAAGGTAAATAGATAATATATTTTCTCCGAATAATAATAATAATATCCCTGGACATTTCACACAGCGCCATCTAGTCCCAAGCTAAGCAACCAAATGCTTGTGTTATGGTAACAAGATGGCTGTTATACTACTTATATACATTTACAAATATTTGTACCGTGCGGGAATCGAACCCGCGACACGCAGCGCAGCAATCAATCGCTTAACCACTGCGCCAACTGTGCCGTCATATATAATTCAATTCGTCATAATATAATTGTTATGGGATATTACAACTAAAGCTCTGATACTCGGAATGCGAATGCGGTGCGAGCCGTTTCTCTCTGTATAATCTGCACAAATACTAGGAACGGCACTGAAGGTACTTCTAACAGGGATTATAATAACAATGCTGATCTGAAACTTCGAACGTAGACGGTGGATGTGATGCTACGCAATAGTTGAAGAACTAACAAAATAGATAAACAAAAGTGACACGGTAATGGTCTCCCGAACGGTGCGTCGTCGTAGGTTTTCGTAATAGTGACAGGGTTGTCACATTAAAACATGATAATAACCTGAAAGCAAATCTAGTAACAGTCACACCTCAGCGACAAAAAAAATCAAAAACGTCAAAAATGTAGCGAAATTAGAGGTATTTTTGACAGATTGAGATTGAGACTGTGAAAGTTCTTAAAATAAAATTACGAGAATTGACCTGATTACAGTTTAGACTCCGTTTGTTTGTTGGTTCCACATCTGAACTACTACGAATTGCCAGCGATGATATGTAAACGCCAGTAAATTATAGCACATATGACATATATTTTTTTAGGAGTGTTTGTGCACATACCTCTAAATGGGTAAGGAGTGACGACTACGGAGGAGGAAGGAAGAAAAGAGGAAACATTTTGTTAAGTATAAACCAAACAGTTTATATTGTAATATTATGTTGCATCAATCAGCCACTAGGTGGCGTCTCTCCTGTGATTTACTCTTTGGTCATTCTATACTAAAAATGGCTGCGTGTTTTTCTTTTCTTGTTTCGGTATATTAAACAAACTGCTCTTTATTCAATCCTGGTTTAATTTACTCATAATCTATCACATTTAGCCGTTTTAAGAAAAGAAGAAAATGTTTGACATCTTTAAAAAAAATTGGCTGCCATTTATTTTCTGAAACCTTTAACTTAAAAAAAAATGTAAAGTTTTGTGTTCGACAGCCCTAGCCAGGTAAGGGGTGCCACGAAGCACTAATGACACAATTAGGGAGCCCTACGAATGTGCCGGGAATAATAATAGTGGCAGAGGGTCAGCACCCGCGCCTTTTGTAGCTACGCAAAGTTTTGGTTGAAGGGAAAATAATAAAACAGAAAATATGTATTGTAGTGTTTTTTACGTAAGTGTGGATTTTTGCTAATGTTGTTGAATCCTTTGGAGAGTTTTCTGTGAAGGTATTTTTTGATTGGTACTAAAATAATAGACCTAAAACACTATTTGTTCAAGTACCTACTTAATAAAGTTTTCTATCATTTATTGAAACGTAAGCAACCGATTAAGTACAGACGCCAGCATATCAAGCTACTACAATGTGTCAAATTTATTTAATAGATTTTCAACTTTATCGCTAAATCATTAAGGTTCAAGGTTGATTGGGAAAATTTGACAGGTTCATAGCTTGACCTGCTGGCGTCTGTACTTGAAAATATTTGAAGGTCTTAACATAACTCAGTTTATTAGAATATTATATTATACATATACTTTTTCAACAAAATAAAAACGCTTTTGAAGACTAAGGGCTGATTTTTCAATCGACAGAAAATGTCTATTCGTGGAATAACATTGACGTCTGACAGATTTTAAATAAAAATACTTAATTAAATGAAGGAAGAGATTACCTTCATTTAATTATTTTAATTTAGGGCTAATTTTTCTTTACGTATTTAAAAACCCAAATTGCGTGTAAAAATATGTGTTACGCATATACATGATATATATAGTATTAGTAAAGGAAAATAATTTTCTTCTCGACTCGAATCTCCCTTCTGATTAAAAGGGGAAATAAATAACAAATGTTTAATTTCCCAGTTGACTTGGGAGTATTCATAAATAAAGTCTTTGAAAGGAGGTTGATTTTCTTCCTTTATTTTCTTTTTCAGAACTTGAATGGCATTTTTCTTCGGTTGATTGATTCTTTTTGCTTCGATTATCGTGTTTTGTTTTACCTCATTCGCTGTTATTTTATTTATTTATTTAAACTTTATGCACAAGTAAAAAAATACTGTAGAAATGCGGATTGCCTGAGTCATTTCGTACCAGCCAATTTTAGGGTGATGCAGATACAAATCAAAGCAAAAATAGAAGAAAAAAAAAAGTTTTTTTGAACAGTGGTTCTACAAATACTAATACATGACAATAAAAATAGGTTTGACTTCTCGCTACATTGTAAGTTGTTACAATTTAGCTGTAAAAGTAACACTACTTGGTTTATATCTTTGGGTGATACTAATTGCAAAACTTCAAACCAAAATGCTAGTTAAAGTGCAACGAAAATCGTTCGAATTTACGTGGCGTTTATGTTGCGCGTTCGTGCTTGGGCCTGGGTATATTGCACTCATAGATATCCTGCGTTAGTAATTGTCCTTTATCTTATTAAGACCATTAAAACCCACCAAAACATTTGTATAAAGTAGATTGCCAAGACTTACATAACGCTTTCACTGATAAAACGTTATTAGTTCGAACTTAGAGCCAACCCCATAACTCTACAAACGTTACATTTTGATCAAAATGTGAGAGTTCCTAATATTAGATAATGGATACTCACTACAATACTGTTAGTTTTTTTAAGTTATCTTGCTGCGCCCTAACAGGGTCATGTACTCACTACGTGTAATAATGATGGTTGTGTACATTGTGCACTAAATAAATAATGAATTAACAAATTGATAATAATGATAAATGTTAATTTTTTGTAATTATATGTAATTGTTAGTGTTTAGTATATTGTAATAATTTGAATTAATATTATAATAAGTAGTATGTACAATTTGCAGTGCCCTTACAGGGTACATGTTTTAACACTGTGCCATGAAATTTGAATGCATGCCTACTAATCAGTGTTTTACATGTAGCAAACAAATAAATAAAATAAAATAAAATGTACGGCTTGGTCGTTTCGCGGTCGTCACACAATCACTTCTAGGGGCTCATGGTTTGAAATTAAATCACTGGTCTTATAATGTTGAGTCATGCCCTAGTTCAATGGAATGGTTACGCTATACTTCAAAAAAAGCTACTATACAGGATACATTTTTAACCAGTGCGCAAACTAACCATGAATTCAGTACATGATTCTGAACCCCTTGCGTTAAACTTTGTAGTCGGTTATTTAAAAAAAAACTTGAGAGGTGTCAAGGGACACCCGGATGGAACGAAGTATAACTGGCTTGCTTTCTATAAGAGAGATAGAGAGAGACAGACAGAGAAACACGCGCACGCCGCACGGCTTACAATTATAGCAAAAAGTGTCGTTCCAACTTTTGGTCTTAATTTTTTCCGTCTAGCCCCCTTTCGCAACGCGCGATAAGGAACTTCGATCCAAAATTTGCTCTGCCACATCTTGACCACGTAGATATTGCACTTTTCTATGAAACAGCTTATTTTTTTTTGATTACCGACTAAGAATTTCTACCCTAGCGGTTCTAGAATTACCTATGTGCTGATTTCGTGATTACAGTTTTCGCACTGGTTAAAAATTTATCCTGTATATCCATACTTACAGAAAGTCTTCCCCATCCACTAAGAAACAGATCTGCTCCGGCACCAGTATCCTCAGTAGGAAGCGCTATCGGCTGTACGAGGTTACTGAACTTGATGTCAGATTTGACCTTGAGGAGGCTGACGTCATTGGTGATGGACGAGCTGTCATAGTCCTCATGGCTGATGATTTTCTCAAGAAAGTATGTGTCGCCGCCAACCAGCCGGTTGTTAGTGCCGACTACCACCATTATCCCGTATTTTGATTGTCTGGAACGGAAATAGTGGTTGAATTATGCTCGATTCAGGTGGTCAAAAATCAGGTAAAATTTAAAAACGGGGATTGCATCGAGCATTCGCCGTTTTTAAATTTTATCGAACTTAAAAAAGAGTTTTGCTAAGGTGAGTAAATGCTCTAGTATTTACTCACCTTAATGTGAACAGGCATTTGTTACGCGGAAATGAGGCTGCATAACGAATAGAAAATTGCCAATTACGGAAACCTTATCACACTATTAACACCCGACACGCGTTCTATTTGCCGATTTGAGGAATATGGCTGAGCGCAATTTCAGTCAATGAACACGCTGCGGTTGCGTAACGTGGAATAGCGTTATAAGTCTGTTTGCAGCCTTATAGTAGTTTGAGTTGGAATGATTAGAAGTGTATCTTCTGCTTATTTAGTTCCGAGAAAGGACTTATATTAGAAAGTGAGCGATTTATTTTTCACTGTTTATCTTTTTCTCAACTTGTTTTTGTTTGCCGCTTTCCCTCGTTAATCTAATTGGTATTAAGCTAAATATCATGACCGCAGAAAAACAATGATCAAATCTTGCCTTTCAAGAATGGGTTGCATTAAATAAAAATGAATAATTGTGTTTATATATGTAGCATAATTATTAAAGTAGAGAACCCTGATCCGACAGCTAGGCTATCAAAATAGCTGACTGGTTTATCTTTTTACGGCTAAGAGAATGTTTCTAAATATAGTCACAATGGCGCCGATTCCTTTGTTCGCGAACTAAACTAAATTTAAGTTCAGTGCATCTTTTTCTTTCTATTTCATTGAGAATTAAGAAAAGGAAAGAAGATACATATTAGTTTATTCCTGTTAAAATTAGTCAGCGCCTGACGTAAATTGACGTATTTTAAGTAGTAATGTTTTTAATCTAAATTATCTATTCTTCTGTTCTTTTCTTAATGAAGTAGAAAGAAAAAGATGCACTGAACTTTTTAGTTTAGTTTGTGAACAAGGGAATCGGCGTCGATATCTGCCGATCCCTTTACTAAAGAGTAATTAATTTCCGATATCCCTGACGCATACAACATTAAGTCTTATGTGGCACGAAACACCTGACTACTCGGCGATAATCGTTAATCATGTTATTATTATATTATGGGAACCCGCATGTGATATTTTACCTATATTATGTACCTAGATTACAAAGAACCTTGACTTTCCCTTTCATTATCAAGGTTTTCATTTCATTACCTATTTTATTTGTTGATACTATACAAGGTGTCGTTTTGCATCCTCGTCAAATTCAAGGAGGTAACTATGCTACTGATTCTCGGCACGAATTAATAATAAAATAAGTAGGTTTTTAATTTTCGGAAATCGGCATGTATGGGACACGCATTTTAAAACGCGGCCTGTGTGCGACAACACAGTTACACACGCATAAAAACGCGGCCGCTTATACGATACCATAACGGGATTCTGTTCTTTGAAAGTGGTGTACCTATTCTGAAATACTGTCAAACTTAAGTAACTAAAAAAACAAGTATGTATTCATTATTTACCAGAGATCGTAATTTTATTTGATTTTTATGTCTTTCATAACAGTCTCCTGAAATTTGACGAGGCTGCAAAACAGCATGTGTATATAATTATTATAATGTAAAACTGAAGTTAGTTTTTTTTTTTTGATCTCTCTAATCTTTGGAACCACGAGTCGTATTTGAAAATTATTTTTGCAATTGATAACTTTATTTTTTAGGTAGGTTATAGGCTAGTTTAACAGCAAGCTACGCCCCTTAGGAGCCAAGCACAAAGAAAACTTGAGAGGTGTCAAGGGACACCCGGATAGACGAAGTATAACTGGCTTGCTTTCTATAAGAGAGAGAGAGAGAGACAGACAGAGAAACACGCGCACGCCGCACGGCTTACAACTATAGCAAAAAGTGTCGTTCCAACTTTTGGTCTTAAATTCTTAATTACTTTTTTCCGTCTAGCCCCCTTTCGCAACGCGCGATAAGGAACTTCGTTCCAAAAGAGAACGAAAACGAAAACGAAGTAGTAGCGTGGGCGATGCGATGCGATGCGACGCGATGGGTCGGGGGCCGAAATTTCACGTGAACAAAGTCGCGGGCTGAAGATAGATATGTTATTGTAATTATAATATTCTAAAATATATATTAATAAAGTTAATAATTTCACTTATCTCTTATCTCTCTCACTGGTTGACACTTCCCATGACCCAAGGGCTGGCTTTTACCTTGGCCAGAGGCTAAGTATTGCCATACAACGTGGCAATGCCGCCAGTGTCTTGGGTACATTACCAGTCGACAGCGATGCGGATGAATTTTTCGACGCTATATTTTAGTTTGTAAATAGTTTTAGTTAATTTAGGATATCATTTTGTTATGTTAGTGTTATCTTGTACATTCATTGCGTTATACTTATCTCTTTTGAATATCAAAGATTTACAAAAAAACTTCAAAGTTCTAAGACTCATGCCAAAATGTATGTAGTAGGCCTATATTTGGCAAAATACGACCCTTTTTAATTTATAATTCACAAAGATGTGGCAACCCTGTGTTTCCAGTTCTTCCTTTATGGCGCGTAACCTTTGTACAATATTGAATCAACTCTCGTTTCGTTTTCTCCGTAAAAAAAGGTCTGTTCTCCGGTTACGTGTTTATAGTTTTGTTGAAAATAGGTTTTTATAAAGAGACGAGAGATGATGACCACATCCACCATGCGGGCCCAGTGCGGGTTGGCGGATGTCACATATCTTCGAATTTTTGGTTCTAGGACTGTTTCGTCACAATGTTTTCCTCCACCGTTTTGAGAGCATGTGATGTAATTATTAACACAGAGTAAAGCGCGTGCTTAGATACGAACCCACGAATAACAACTCGTAAGTCGGAGTCGACTCCACTGCGCCGCCATTGCTCCAAGTCTTTAGTTATTTTTATTTCTTTTCACGCTTTTTCCAAGCAAAATTATCAGTTAATTGTTGTTCGTGTAAAACCATCGTCTAACCTAAATAAAATTTATTTGATATTTATTTATCCTCACACTGGAACGCCATACGGCAATTACACCAATGGAGCAAAAAATCACTTTATGTGCTGCTTTCAATCCATCCTGTGCGCGGTGGACATCGAACGAGTGGCGATGGATCACGGTGCGCTCACGCAGCGTGCAAGTGCAGCATTTGTCCATAGTCCCATCACTCCTTCCATATTGCGCACATTCATTGCGAATTTTGAAACTTAATGATTTTTCAAAGTAAATACATTAAAATTGAAAAACACGGAAAATTTTGAAAATACAATCGAAAAGTTGTAAACGAAATAGTTATCAGCTCCTTACCCCGCAGTACAGTGCGCAGCAGTCAGCACCCATCGTTTATTCAAGACGGTACCACCACAGAAGTGAGAATTAAACAAATTCCTCAGGGAGGCCTGGTAAGGCACCCGGCCTTTAGGGGCGGCCACTCCTCCCACGATACGAGCACCTGGCAGGTGGAAAAGCCCTGGCAGTTCGAATGGTACGTCTTCCTGCGTTAGTGATGGTAAAATAGGTGCTTGCTGCAGAAAGGCTCCTGAAAAAAGAGGTTATGGTTTAGTCTGGAAAATTTATGTTTGGTATGAATTACTCTAAAATCACGACAGGTAGACAGATAGTCTTTATTAGGGTAAGCGCACACGAGCCACCGGCCACAACCATCAGTGGCCGTCGCCTCTTGCTGCGGTGTTGAGTACTGCTGTAGCGGGTGGCCGCCACCGGCCACACGTGTGCGTTGAATCAATACAAAAAGTATGAAAAAGCATGTGGACTGCTTGTCGCTGGGCTATCGGTGGCTGTGGCCGGTGACTCGTTTGCGCGTAGCCATATGCACACTGTATACATTACAGAATGATAAATTTTACTTAGGGTGACTCAATGAGCGGTCTTAATTCTAAAAGCGATATTTTAAAGGCAACCTTTAGATGAATGGAGGGTAACGGAGAGACAATATAGTTAATTAAATAAATTGTCCTGGACCTTAATTTTAGTTTTGGAAGCCGGCATTTTTATTTTCCTACCGACTTCTGAAGTTTATTTTTCACTTTTGGAGTCGTCCCTTTGCGACCAGCCGTTATGATAACGATGATTTTTACTTGTTTATAATGATGTGGCCGTTTGGAGACAAAATAGTGAACATCATTAATATTGTTTTCAGTCAAATGGAAAGGAGGCTGGCAAAAAACGGAGGGACGAAGATGGGATGTCACACAATGGGAACAGCTAGTAACAGCGTAGACAAGTATTATGAATATAATGGCGAAAATCATAGTTCGGTTGGTTAATGTTATTTTTTCTTAATTAATTGCTCGTGGCTAAGTAATAAAAGCCGCATGGGTCGATCGATCAGGTTAAGCTACGCTTGCCATGGTTGGTCCGTGGATGGGTGACCATCTTAAGATATCAAGACCCCTCCGTGCCTCGGAAAGCACGTTAAACCCGTGGTCACGGCTGTCATTCGTGGATCTTTGACAGTCGTTACGTGTCGTCAGAAGTCCGAAACTCTGACAACCAGTCTTACCAAGGGGCTGCATCCGGTTAAACTGGAAGCCGACCCCAACATAGTTGGGAAAAGGTAAGGCAGGTGATGAATGGATGACTTAATTTATTGTTAGTCTTTTTTTTAACAAAAAAGACTAAAAAAAAAAAATTAAGTCATCCATTCATCATCTGCCACCTGACACTTAGTCTTAAGTTTGTAATATACACATTGTAAGGTAACCCTTACAATGTGTATATCACAAACTTAAGTCTAAGTGTCTCATTACTCATAGAAAAGCACAGCATGCACTATATTATGCGCAAATAATATCACAATATTCCATTAAAAAGTACTGTCCATATTTTAGTTTCTTTATATAATAATACAAAATGACAACGAAAAACTGTTCTAGACGTAATAAGTACCTAAATTGAAAGAGCTCAAAACAAACTAAATTCGACTACGAGACATAACATATTTACAATGGGATTTGAACACTAGGGTTTTTACGTAAGGTCACTGATTATGTTTTATGCGTCTTCGATTTTTTGGATCCAGGACATACCAGTTTCCTCACGATGTTTTCCTTCACCGTTTGAGAGCATTGGTGCTGAAATAAATTACACAAAGTAACCCGCCTGAAGAGCTTTGAACCCATGACGTACAACTGTTAGATAAGTCGGATCGAGAGTAAAAACAATTCGGAATAAAGATGCTTATAAATAAATAAATAAAATACACTTCACTGTGACATGACTACACGAGTCTCTTTTGAAATCTTTGTTGAAAGGTGAGTAATACCTAAGGCTTCTCTGCCCTTTCAATCAGCATTTCTAGTGAGTGGGTTGCAACATGCCAACTAAAAATAGCCAGCATTATCCCTGAATGGTAGTAATTAATACCTAGAAATAAATGTTTTCTGAGTTCTCTAGAAATCTGCAGTGCGATTCTGTAACCATCTCATCGTGAAAACTCAGGTGAAGTGAGCGTGGAGTGAGCTGTCATTCCAAATAATGCTAGGGTTTGACACTACTGACAACTCACATCAAGCTCACTTCACTTGAGTTTTCACGGTGAGATTTTTACAGAATCGACCGGCTGCTCTTTTTATTAGAGCTTCATGCGAATTTCCTTTATTATACACGAGTTTTAATTAACGTTCAATGAGGATGAAGAATGAAGAGGGGCCCGTGGCTAAATAATAACAGCCGCACAGGTCGATCGGTCAGGTTAAGCTACGCTTACCGCGGTTGGTTTGTGGATGGGTGACCATCTTTACATACCAAGACCCCTCCGTGCCTCGGAAAGCACGTTAAGCCGTTGGTCCCGGCTGTCATTCGTGGATCTTTGACAGTCGTTACGGGTAGTCAGAAGCCCGAAAGTCTGACAACCAGTCTTACCAAGGGGTATCGTATTAGCCAGTCACTGGGTTGTGGAGGTCAGATAGGCAGTCGCTCCATGTAAAATACTGGTATTCAGCTGCATCCGGTTAGACTGGAAGCCGACCCCAACATAGTTGGGAAAAGGCTAGGCAGATGATGACACGAGTTTTAATTAACGTTCAATGATGATGAAGAATGAACATGGCTGGCAGACAGACTGGTGATCGAGTTTGGTGTTGATGCCATATTTTGTGAGCAGTTGGTGGCCCAGTGGTAACGGCCGCGACTTACGAGTTGTATGTCGTAGGTTCGAACCTAGACAGGCGCTTTACTTTGTGTAAATTATTTCATCACCACAGCTCTCAAAACGGTGAAGGAAAACATCGTGAGGAAACCGGCATGTCCTAGAAGCAAAAATTCGAAGACATGTGACATCTACCAACCCGCACTGGGCCCGCGTGGTGGATTACGGCCCACTCCCTGTCACAGAGAGGAGGCTTGTGTCCCAGCAGTGCCTAACCTTTACCCACCTATGTTGGGGTCGGCTTCCTGTCTAACCGGATGTAGCTGTGTACCAGTATTTTACATGGAGTGACTGCCTATCTGACCTCCACAACCTAGTTACTGGGTAATGGGAAACCTTGGTAAGACTGGTTGTTAGACTTTTGGGCTGACGACCCGTAACGACTGTCAAAGACCACGAATGACAGCCAGCAACGGCTTAACGTGCTTTCCGAGGCACAAAGGGGTCTTGGTATGTAAAGATGGTCACCACGGCAAGCGTAGCTTAACCTGATCAAAATTAACGGTATATTACTGATAGTAATATTGGTAGTAACTAGGGCAACAAAGAACCTGCTGGCGTCTGTACTCACGTACATTACTCTAATAATAAATAAATAATAAACTTACCATAGGCTCCCAGAAACAAAGCAAAAAATACAATTGTATACATTTTTATCTCATTCAATGGACGTCCAATTAAAGTTAATACCACAGCCCTTATGCGCTACGCACTTAACTCCATCCTTATATAAAACGAACTTGGCAATAGATAAGCACTTCAGCACTTGACAATGAGATTGCACTTGAGACACAATTGATGGGTGTAAGGAACTTTGTTTATCCGACACTTTTATTACTTGCTGATGGACTCGAAAATTTTATTTTTTTCTGTTTGATTTGTGATTGTGATTAACTCGTGCTAAAGATGGTGAAGATTAGTTACTTGGAATTAATTGTTGTAGTAAATCCCCTTTTGTTTTTATAAGTATTAGGTATATATTCGAAAGTAACTCTGTCTGTGTACGGATTTCGATAAAATTTGTCAAGGAGATAAATGGTATCCTGTGGAAGGACATAGGCTTTTATCGGTAGCACGCTTCCGTGGGATAATTTCTGACATCTACAAGTCCATCTCATTGGTCTAGTGGCCACAAGCGCTTAGTGAGGTAGGAACTTATTCATCGCGATTCGATTCAAAGTGTTATCGGGTTTTAAATCTGGAATTTCTCAGTAGCAACCCGGAATCTGGATCTGTATTAAATGGGGCTTAAACATAACTGGCGAAATATTGGTGTACTACACTTATGCTGCCCAACCCTTCGGGATAACAAGGTGTTATGTTATCATTACTACCTAGCCTTTTCCTAGGCAGATGATGGGAGGTTATGTTACATAAATATGGATGTTGGTATACATATAAGTCAAAGTCAAATCATTTATTTCAAATAGGCACATAAAAGGCACTTTTGAACGTCAAAAATAAAATAATCGCCCTTTCCAAAAGGTAGTTTTCGCATGGAGAAGAATGGGCAAGAAACTCCACCGTTACTCTTTTAAAATGTTTTACAATATTTTGCATACATTAATTATATAATTACATGTGAAAACGATGTACCCAAAAATATAATCAATGAGGTTGATATACTCCAACACCATTAGGCCAGTTGCCATGAAAATCGGCATATACGTATTCTTTCATGGAGAAGGTTTTTTATAGATTTTTTTAACTCTGACCTCGACGCGGGAAAAAGCTTAATAACTATAAATTAAAAATATCTGGTAATAGATTATTTCTAGATTAATTTAAGCACACAAATGCACACAGGACTTAATGCCATAGACATTTTCTACCAGTCAACCTTTGGGTGATCCAGAGACAAACAGTGGTAGGTGCAATAATTAAAATTGAGGAATAAATATTTTTAGATTTGTAGCGGTATCTACAACGCCACATGCGAACAACGCGTCATACTGACGTCACGCAAATCCTGCATCTCGCAAGCAGAGTTTACCGCGTAATTAGCATAGATACAATTTCCCAACATCAATCGTTGGGCAATTGCCCGCCAGACACAACACCCGTCTGGTCGGAGGATCCTCCCTTTTCTATGGAGGTTGAGTGAACTTTACACCCTGTTCCTCATACCTCTAAAGATTAATTATTTTTTATGAATTAATTTAAAAACGAATTTCAAATTTCTGTCTTCAGTAACTTAAAAGAAAAGCTGATAAAAACATTACTCCATTACCCTCCACCGAAGTCGGATAAAAAGAAATAGCCATAAAGTTGCGCACAATCATGACTACTGGAAAAACATAGAAATACTTTAGCCAAATAGTGAGTCAGCACACACGTTAATAGAAATACAGTAAATACCTAACACTTATTAGCGTCAAGTATAAACTACTTCAAATGATTTGTTTATTAAATTGAGATATCATTGTGCTGCGTGGTTTGGAAAACCTTCATTTGCTATCTATTTTTTGCTAGGGTATTCCCGATTTCAAAGATCCCGATTAGAAAACTCCTTCGTCATCGTTTGGTGTAGACGTGTGTTACAAGGACCTTTTGGCGTCTGACACAAGTGACATTGACAGGGTAGCGTTTTATTTTTTCGTTTTTGGCAACTGTACAAACTGTACTGTGTACTGTGTGATATTGACACAGAAATTGTATAGACAAAACAAGATGGCGGCGTTAGTTCCAATTTTGGCCACGCGAAGAACCTTGTGGCGTTGTACAGACGCCAGCACATCAAACTACTACAATCTGTCAGATTTCTTTAATAGATTTTCGACTTTATTGCTAAAGTATTAGGTTCAAGGTTGATTGGGAAAATCTGACAGTTTCGGGTAGGTTGACCTGCTGGCGTCCGTACGTACCTACATGCCATTGTATTTTGTTATTCCGAGAGACTATTTTAGTAAGAGCCCTCTGCATTTTATAAGGGTAACTAGATTGGATGATTGTTTTTTGTTGAAGCCTTAAGCCCTTAAGTCAAATCTTTTTGCATTCAAACATTTTACAGGAGAAGGTTTTATTCGATTGGTATCAAAAAATTGTACTACTTACGGTTTTTGTTTTTTTTATTTATTATTACACAATTATGAACTATTTACATAACAGAGTATGGATATTAAGGCTATAATTATTATTTACATAAACATCTGACATAAGTTTCTTTGAACGTCGTTGTATATTATACAACTTATGTTTGCAGTTTCTGCACATTGCTTTGTAAAGGAGACTACATATACGTTTTATATTCTTTAGTGATTATATTATTTTATGTCTATTTCATATAACCTTTTTGTCGTCTACTGTCTCTGTGACCTCTGCTTGACAAAAGCCTTTAGCTATAAGTACTAATAATAAATAGGTAAAAAATGTGAGTTTGTACGTAGGGAAAATTCCCCAAAATGTCTTTCACTAATAGGAAGCTACAATATTGCTGAGTGTCATATATAGATAGGATATATTTTATATTAAAACAAGAAATTTCAAGAGGAGACGGAAGTCGCGGGCAGAAGGTTGTTTAGGTTAAAGGCTGCGCCACAAAATTTTGTAGGTAACTAAACTCGATTTCTAGAAGATTAATCGATCTCTGATGGGTTTTATTTACTGTTAAATCTTACGGCTACTGTGATTGGATGACCCAAATACCAACAATCAATCATAGGTTAGTTGGCACGAGATTTGAGAACAGCCTAAATTGAATTTCTAGGATTTCAGATACCAGGAGCAATACTTCCAGGGTCTAGAGTCTAGACAAAATCAAAGAAAGTCGTAGGTTCGAACCCAGATCATCATCTGCCTAGCCTTTTCCCAACTATGTTGGGGTCGGCTTCCTATCTAACCGGATGAGCTGAATATCAGTATTTTTGGAACGAAGTTCCTTATCGCGCGTTGCGAAAGGGGGCTAGACCGCTAGCTAGTTGGAACGACACTTTTTGCTATAGTTGTAAGCCGTGCGGCGTGCGCGTGTTTCTCTGTCTCTCTCTCTCTTTCTTTGAACTTCGTTCCATCCGGGTGTCCCTTGACACCTCTCAAGTTTTTTTTTTAGGTTCGACCCCAGATATGCGTTTATTTTGTGTAAATTATTTCATCACCACTGCTCTCAAAAACGATGAAGGGAAACATCGTGAGGAAACCGGCATGGCCTAGAACCAATTTGAAGACATGTGACTTCCACCAACAAACCCGCACTGGACCCGCGTGGTGGATTACTGCCCACTCGATCTCACCGAGAGGACGCCTGTGTCCCAGCAGTGGGAACGTTACAGGCTGATTATGCATTATGCATCTACTTTTACAGTATTTGTAAATATGTGACCACTACGGCACATAATAAATTTTCTGTCATTGTTTTATTTTAATTTTAAGAGGGGCCCGTGGCTAAATAATAACAGCCGCACAGGTCGATCGGTCAGGTTAAGCTACGCTTGCCGTGGTTGGTCTGTGGATGGGTGACCATCTTTGCATACCGAGACCCCTCCATGCCTCGGAAAGCACGTTAAGCCGTTGGTCCCGGCTGTCATTCGTGGATCTTTGACAGTCGTTACGGGTAGTCAGAAGCCCGAAAGTCTGACAAACAGTCTTACCAAGGGGTATCGTATTACCCAGTAACTGGGTGGTGGAGGTCAGATAGGCAGTCGCTCCATGTAAAATACTGGTATTCAGCTGCATCCGATTAGACTGGAAGCCGACCCCAACATAATTGGGAAAAGGCTTTGCAGATGAGATGTTTTATTTTAAATTATTTTTACCTATTCTGGTTTAACGGTGGAGTTTATTGCCATTTTTCTCCATACGAAACTACCATTTGGAAGGGGCAACTACTCGTAGTATCAATTCTATTTTTGTTTTGTAAATTTTGACTCAAACTCAAAGCATGATGATTTGATGTTAAAAAGTACCTTTTATGTACCTATTTGAAATAAATGATTTGATTTTGACTTTGGACTTAGAATTTGATGTTAATTTGCCGACGGTCGAATCGGTCGTGATCATTGATTTAGACCCTTTTCTCACAGCAAGATAATAATTATAAAATATTCATGAATAAGTATATACCTACTAATAATTATTATTTACGTACTTTGGAAAACAATTAATCTTTGATTCCGAGGTAACAGATAAAGATTTTCATTTCAATACCACGTTATCCAGAGTAGCGGTCTTGACACGAATAACTTTAGATAATAATTAATACTTATACTGATTTATTAATTAACATAATGGCAAGCGACATCGCGGCAGGCCCAGACGAAAATGACGGCGTCAGCTAGACTCTTTTTTTTACAAAGATTGGTGTTTGGAAGCTCTGGATAGAGAGAGGTGGAAGGCAAATAGGGAGACCTTTGCCCAGTGGTGGGCCAAAATTACTGTACAGGATGGCAGGGACATCGACGCGCAACCGGCTACCATGGATTTTTACATGACTCTGAACCACAAGGCGTTGAAAATTTTCGTAGGCTATTAAAAAAAATAATGCTGTAAAAAAAATTACCGCCTATAATCATGTGCTGAATTTATGGTTTTAGTTTGCGCGTCGATGTGCACACCAACCTGTATATAAATGTTGTTCTTCTTATTTATTTATGTTATTTTTTCACGTCTCGGGATCCTCGGGCCCCGGACTTCTGGAAGGCTTACGAGGGGCCAAAGCAAACTCGCAGAGTCCCTTTACACAATTTCAAATGATGAGGAGGCACCAACCGACGATTATCTCTGTATGTACTAAGCAAGTGCACCCAAGGACAACCCCCGGTTGGTGCAGGACTATTGCAGTACATGGAAATAAAACATATTGGGGTATGGATTTGGGTGGTTATAATGGATTGGTTATCTTGTTCTTCTTTTTGTTACGGAGTTTACTTAGAATACCTTATCCGTGATCAGAGAAAAAGTCAGCCAGGCAGTAATACCTCTATTACTTAAAGCCTCTTTTTACACAATATAAAGTAGGTAAAGCAAGTAGGTACTTATTGCTTTTTTAACTAGAAGAATTAGCAACCAATAATATCATAAAAAGCCAGGGGCTATACATTTCTTAGCTCCTAACAATTTAACTATAAAAGGACATGATCCACAGTAATTGAGTTTTAAACAACAGTCTCAGGAGACTTAAAATGGCCGCGTTTAGAGGAGATATATTAAAAATAAACAAGCTAATACAATTTTGAGCACCGTCTAGACTACCCTCCATCGTAAAATAACCGCTTGGGACACAGGTTCTGTCAGAAACTTTTTAACTGACAAAGTCTTAACAAGGAAAGTTTTTTTTTAACAGTTTGATGAATTTGCAGAAGGTTTAGTGAAAGTGTCGCTGGAATTAGAGTTAAGAGCGTTCACCCCGCGCGGGCTTTTTTTTTTGCTTTCGCGGTGGAAATCCTCATGGACTTCTTCCATCGTGGGGGTGACGGTTGATTTTCGCCATATTAAGCCGGGTGCAGACATCTTGTCGTCAAAAACTTTTGTCTTCGCGCTCAAAACCGATAGCCGATGGATCAGCGCGAGCGCCGGCGCCGCCCGAAGATTTTTTGTTTGTTAAGCGACGAAAAATTTCGACGCTATGGGGTCTAGTATCATGTGCTGAATCCATGTCCCTGCCACCCTGTATATAACACCCTGTATATGACAACACGGTTAGCGCAGTGGCTGAGCGATCGGACTGCTGCGCTGCGTGTCGCGGGTTCGATTCCCGCACAGAACAAATATTTGTAAGTCCTACATGTATTTGTTCTGAGTCTGGGTGTTTTTCTATCTATAATATGTATGTATTTACAAAAAAAAAAAAATGTATATAAGTAGTTTATTAGCCATCTTGTTACCATAACACAAGCATTAGGTTGCTTAGCTTGGGACTAGATGGCGCTGTGTGAAATGTCCAGGGATATTATATATATATATATATTCACTTCAAATCAGCCAGCGATGACGAAGCGACTGAGCATTTTGATTTCTGTGTTCTAATTTGCAATGTTATCAGTGACTCGATACCGATAAGGGTGCTCGAGATTATATTAATGAGAAAAGTCTACACGTCACGATTTGATGGCCCCATCAACTAACAACACAAATAAATTGAGCAGAATTTGCATTTCAAATAAATAAACTCTTTATTGGCATAAACACAGCACCCTAATTGCGTAACACACGATCAATCGGAATCGGTTTCATTTTGACAGTTCAACAACATTCATTGCGTTATTTGCGTGTTGAGCAGACAAATTTTTCGAACTTATGAAGCAATGGATTAGCAATTTGCTTCAAAATGATTCTGATTCCGATTGATTGTGTGTTACGCAATTCGGGTGCTGGTTACAGAAAAAATGAGAAATTCTGACGGCGCTAGGTTAGAGTATCTACCAGTATTTCAAAAGCCAGTGACTTCTTCCAATTAGGTTACAATTAAACAAGTCTTATGCAGCAAATGTATACAAATTTATCATTTAAAATTAAGTTTAATAAAGTAAAAAGCACGAAGAAGACGGAAAGAAAGAAAATACATGACCAATATTCACAATATTATCTCAGCGACAATCAATGTAAAAACTTGTCGAAATGTAGGCAATTAGAGGTATTGACAGATTGGGACTGAGATTAGACAGAAACGTTCTTTAAAATACGGGAATTGCTCCTCAGACATTGTCTTAGTTATTGAAATACTTTTTTTTAATAGAACTTTTATAATTATCATGATAATGACGACAGCTTGCAGAGTAAGCAAACTGAAGTGGCAGTGGGCTGACCATGTTTGTCGAAGGACCGATGGTCGGTGGAGCAACGAGTCCTGGGGGCCTACTCCGAAGTGCCAAGTGCGAATGTTCGGATCGGACCGACACATGGCCGAATCGAATATTATTGAATAATGCGAAAAAAGTTCGGATCGGCTCAGTTGGTCAGGACCATAGTCAATATTCGAAAAAGTGTAGGAGTGTAGGATCGGAACCGACCGAACCAAATAGTAACTTCGTAGCAGGAAACGGCTGCACATTCGGCCGATACTACTTCGGAGTAGGCCCTCTGGAGTGGAGACCGCGTACCACCAAGCGTATTGTGGGACGCTCCCCAGCTATATGGACGGACGACCTTAAGAAGTTGGCTGGGACGGACTGGATGCGGAAGGCGGAGGACAGGGTGTTGTGGCGCAGCCTGGGAGAGACCTATGTTCAGCAGTGGACTGCGATAGACTGAGTTGATTGATTGAGGTAATGGCTGACTTTGGATATGACGCTGTACCCAGTACTAGTCCAACGATAAGGAAGAGACGATCATAAACGAAAGATTTATTAAAATAATAATTGAAGATGACGATTACGTAATTCATCACTGTCTAGACCTTTTCTCGGGGACCTCTAATAGGGTTTAAAACGATAATTTTCGACTCCTGGGTCCATCTCAACCTTACTCAACCCCCAGAGCGCGAGGCTAATCAAACAACTCGTGTATTTGTAACTAAGTTACGACCCCTGCAAATGAGCTTACAACCCGCTTATAAGATCTAATGAAAGATACAGTGAAGTCGTTATGTTCAGCTCAGGGGTTTTTATGAAACGTTGAATTTGAATCTTAATTTTTGTAATATTTTGAAATACAATTTTAATTATTTATTAGCCATTAATGTCCCACTGCTGGGCAAAGGCCTCCATACTCTCTCTCCAGCACCCTAATTGCGTAATACACGATCAATCGGAATCAGAATCATTTTGAAGCAAATTGCTAATCCATTGCTTCATAAGTTCGAAAAATTTGTCTGCTCAACACGTAAATAACGCGATGAATGTTGTAGAATTGTCAAAATGAAACCGTTGACGATTGATCTTGTGTTACGCAATTAGGGTGGCGGGACCCACATCGCGGCAGGCCAGACGGATACGGCGGCGGGTTGAGCTGGACTCCTTTCGTAAGCTTTTAATTTATCAGCATTGTACCTATTGAAGACTTCTGGACATTCTCTGCCGAATGCAAATTGATTATAGATCTAGAGCCGATATAATGGATTTTAACCCTTCGTATCCGGAACGTGGATCCACGTGAGACACATTGTTGTAATTAATAAATAATCAAATCTAAATTACAACTGACAAAATGTTTTGAACGTAGACATGAGAATGTATGTACCTAAATTGTGACCTTATCACAATATGGGCAGACATTTTGTTTTATCGCGCAGCATCGCTGACCAAGGAATTTTCAAATAAAGAGGCGGCCGCTTGTCACACCGTAGCATGTATTTAATGGTTTATTTCGTAAACAATATATATCACAGTTTGTTAACATTAATATTAAAAGCACCATGAAAAACTTAATTAACGTGACAGTTTTATTTATGCCTTTGCGTGGTAAAGTTATAATAAGTTAACTTGTCAGTAATTAAAATATCGTGAAGCACATTAATGCTGACACGGCACGCTATATTAGTGACTGCAAAAATAAATGAAATTGACGCGAAAATATACACTTAAAATGTATAGATACTTTTTGTTTGTAAATTATGGAGTCACAGATTACTATGTAGTTAGTTACCTACTAGTTACGTGTTGTATGAATTTTGAGTTGTTAATTTTTTTACTGGACTTGTAACAGTTTGTGTAAATAGCCGAAAATAAAATAGTGAAACAACTAACATTGCATTAGTGATATTAAAGTAAGGTTGGACGATCTCAGGTTAGGTGGAGCGACGGTCTTCTCAGGGCAGCTGGTAGCAGTTGGATGACAGTTTGACGAAACGGTTGGCGCAGTGGCTGAGCGATCGACTGCTGCGCTGCGTGTCGTGGGTTCGATTCCCGCACGGAACAAATATTTGTATTGCCTACAGGTAGTTGTTCCGGGTCTGGCTGTTTGTGTATGTGAGTTTAAATGTTTGTAAACGCACCCACGATACAGGAGAAATTCCTAGTGTGGGGCAACGTTAAAAAAAAAAAAACGCAACATGTTGCCGTAGGAGACGCCTATGTCCAGTAGTGGACTGCTTTAGCTTGATGATGATGAGTGATATTTAACTAATACTTTAAACCAGATAAATACTAGATAAATAGTTTAGTGTGTTTTCCCACATGAAATCGGAATTCGTATTTTTTATTGCAGCTTACGCTTTTTTTGTTCGACCTTGGGCCCCACAATCAAATGAGAAATAAAGTCACATCTATGTCCGATGCTATGACGTATGAGCCTACCTACTATGATATAAAATAATCTTATAGGACGAAGGAGCCACTCCCCCGGAACCACTCCACCTCGTCGTTGATGTCAGCAGGCCGGTCCGGTGGTGACACCCAGTAGTCTTCAGGATAAAGGGCATCCTAGTGTGGAGGCTAGTGCTATTTGAATATTGTAATGTTTTTCCTGAACCATAAAGTTTCTATTACTTATTTATTATTTACAACGGTACCCTACAAATCTTGATAAAGCAAATTACCACAATAACCAAGTTATCTTCCAAAATTATTAAATTTTGAAAGCAATCTCGCTTATTGCGTACTAAAATTATATCAACCCAGTATTATATTATTTGGAGATAACAATGTAAGCGCGAAACAATAACTCTGAATGTTTCATAGTTGTTTTGTGTTAAGTAACCAAACTAAAACTAAGGCAATTTTGCTTAGATTGTCACTTAAAATAATTTAAGGAAAAAAGGTAGATGGCGCGACGGTGCAAATGAAATTATGAATGTTTCAAACGAAATTTCCCAGGAAATGATATTGTTGGAACGCGCTTCATTGAATAACCATTTCTGCGCTAATTTAACAGGATTTTCTTAGTATAGTTGGTAGTGAAGGATTTAGATTTTCCCGCCATGGCTCTGTTCATAATGATTCATTAGTCGTGAACTATAATCAAGTGGATGTTTTAGTTAGTTAACTAACTCGTTAATAATACGTATCGTGGAACGTGCACATAAATGTAAAGATTATCTCTGTAAGTTCCAGAAAAAGATTGCTTTGTTTTCAGTTAACCAATGTTGTTCCACTGCTGGGCAAAGTCTCCTCCATATTTAAAAGCTTGCTTATTTATGCTAAATACTTACGACTTTAGATATGTAAAAAAAAATTACAAAAAAAAGCAAAAAACAACAAATTACGCAAACAAAAAATTTAATGTAAGAAAGAGGTATGACATTTTAACAGGCTACAATACGGTGTGATGCACATCCAGTCGACTGTTTCGTTTTACATTTTCAATTCGAATTCATTTTCGTATCGACCAGTAAAAGGCGTGAATTTTTAACATTGCCACGTATGGGATGGTTCGGTCTCCATTAAAGATTCAGGGTTCTGCGTGAAACAATAGCACGTTGAAACACGTTTCAGGCTGAAAGCGGTCACGGCCAGCGGTTGGGTGTAGACAACGATGTTTAGTTTCTGATGGTTGACCAGTTTCTGTGTTTATTATGTTTTGGCTGTTTCGAGGTGACGTTTGTGTATGTTCTTTGAAGTAGCGTGGAAGTTTATTTGTTTGTTATCATCATAATATTTGGTTGAGTGTGAGCGAATGTATAGAGGATGGAAATAAGTTGGGAGTTAAAAAATCATAACTATTTTTCTAATTAGGCTGAAAATAAGTTTCGTCAAGGTCCAACGTTAGAAAAGATATCCCCAAAAATGTCCACGCCTCACCAGTTCGTAGTGTTTAAGCTAGGTAGGAAGCTGTTTAAGTAGGGATACATACGTAGGGCTGAATTTTCAATCGACAGATACATTTTTTAAATTTGACGTCTGAAATTTTTTAAATGGAAGAACTAATGGAAGATTTTTTTTTGTATGGAAGAACTGTACAAAACTCAACATTATTCCTCGGATAAAATTATCTGGCGCGGTATGAACCAGCCCTTAAGCAAATAGAATTGCTAGCCAGCCAATAAGTGCTGCTTAGTTTGTGGCTCACCGAATCTGTGACATTGTATTTTTAGTTTTTGATGATAATAAGTCATAAGTTCCTATTAAACAAAAACGAATCGTTTTGCTTAAAAATGGTAGCATTTTTTGGCTCGGGGGTTCTAAATTTTATCTGTGATAGCTTCTTCCACGAGAGAGGGTCTACTATGCAAAGCTTTGAGTCTTTGCTGAATTATTGTTAAAGATACAAGAGTCTAAAATTCGACGACATGACGTGATATCTACCAACCCACTCTGGGCCCGCGTGGTGGATTACGGCCCACTCCCTCTCACAGAGAGGAGGCCTGTGTCCTGGCAGTGGTAAAATTATAGGCTGATTATGCTATACAATTAGTCTTAATTTTAACCAATAACGGGCCGTAAATTAAGTATAGGAATCGGCCATAAATCGATTATTGTAGGTACTGACAGTAAGTGTTTGGTTACGGAAGGATGATCAGCTAGACCTTTTGACGGGTCATTGATCAATTATGATCCCTACAAATAGTTCAACACTTACCACTGAATGGAGAACTAACTTTTAATGAAGTGCTTAGTTGTTTAGGATATTTGGATTTCGAAGGGACAGGAAACATTATTCCTTATAGATTGACGTCAGACTTCCACTCAGGGGTTGTGAACAAATCAGTGTGGGGGTTTTTTTTTTTTTCTTCTTTGGCAACTGATCCGTGTCAACTATTCTGCCAGTGTCAATCAGTGTGGTTACGTAATGGTTTATCATGTAGAGGTTACCTCTGACAGCAGCACCCCAACCGCAACCTTATAGTGACGAGAATAAAGATCTGATTTTAACAGAACAGTCAGTGGCGGCAATCCAATAGCAACCTTATTAAAATAAGAATAAAGATCACTGCGATTTTGACAGTGTTGCAAAATCAGAATTAAAAATAGCTGTGAAAGGACTGTACTTAGGTTGGATATCCTCACATTATTTTTTATCTAAACGACTAGGTATAGGGAGAAAGGGAGCTCTAGTGGTAATTTCCTACTGTGAGAGAAAACACTTTTCTTCGAAAGTCCCTTCGATCAATAATAGTACTAGATTCCCGATGAGCGCTTCCAAAACGGCCCTAAAAATAAGACCACAAATACTTTTGTGGTCTTATTTCAAATTAGTATGTTTTTAACCTTATTACTTAGACTTTAAGTTTCATTTTAGAATAAATGACTGTAAATTTAAAAATAGAATGATTTTATTTTCTAGCGACATTTTAAATATATTTTGCAATGGTAATTAAACTTTATGTTTAGGTAAGCATTAAGGTTTATTACAAACTGAAGTTGTTAATATGAATATAAGAAATGTAGATGTTTACGTCTGTGCAAACGTGGCCACTTGAGCGACTGATTTTTGTTCCTGATCCTTAATCTAGTACTATTATTGATCGAAGGAAAGTCCCATCATTGTAGGTCGGGGAGGTATAATATCCCCCACTCATACATAATAAGCTGAGGAAGGCTACGGGGGTGAGACCATCTATTTATAGGATTCTTAGTAACCGTGGTTTGTATTGTATAATCCTATCTAACTCAAATTCAGTTAAACACCCACCAGGCACAAATTCAACCCCTGAATACCTGTTACCAAGCCAATGAAGCGGGTACTAAATTGAGCAGAGTATTATACGCTCAACGAAATAGGCGTCCTAAATTCTACGTTCAATATTCTAACAACTTTATACAGATTATATTATCGCAGTTTCTCTGTCAAACCAGAAATGTGCTTTACGAATAGCGGAGTAAAGTTGTTTTTATCTTGTCTGCATTCGTTTCCGGCGTAGCACGCGGGGATGTTTCAATACAAGGGGAGCTTAGCAACGCGTTTTGAAATTCATTGTCTAGATGTAGGGCTGACATTTTCATGTCAGGTTGTATTACGAGGTGAGAGCTGGGATATAGCTGGAGATTAGTTTAGATACCTCACGTCTAAATGTGGCCACAACTGGTAAATGTTAAGCCGAGTAAAATATTTTTGGAACGAAGTTCCTTATCGCGCGTTGCGAAACGGGGCTAGACGGAAAAAATTAAGACTAAAAGTTGAAACGACACTTTTTGCTATACCTATTTGTAAGCCGTGCGGCGTGCGCGTGTTTCTCTGTCTCTCTTTCTCTCTCTCTCTTATAGAAAGCAAGCCAGTTAGTTATACTTCGTTCCATCCGGGTGTCCCTTTTTTTATAAACTTCGAGATGTATTTATTAAATTTAAGTGTAATTTTAACGAATTATACACACCTTGAGAGCAATGGTGGCTCTGTAGTAACGGCTCCAAACTACGAGTTGTATATTCGAACCCAGTTAGGCGCTCACTTTGTGCAATTTATTTCAACACCACTGCTCTCAAAAACGGTGAAGGAAAACGTTGTGAGGAAACAGGCATGTCCTAGAACCAAAAAACTTGAGAGGTGTCAAGGGACACCCGGATGGAACGAAGTTCAAAGAGAGAGAGAGAGAGAGACAGACAAACACGCGCACGCCGCACGGCTTACAACTATAGCAAAAAGTGTCGTTCCAACTTTTGGTCATAATTTTTTCCGTCTAGCCCCCTTTCGCAACGCGCGATAAGGAACTTCGTTCCAAAAATCGTAGACTTTTGACATCTACCAACCCGCACTGGGCCCTCGTGGTGGATTACAGCCCCTTCCCTGTCACAGAGAGGAGGCCTGTGTCCCAGCAATCGGAAGTTATAGGCTGGTTTTGCTATAACACACTTTTCGGAATACATTCATTCTCTGAACAATGGCCAAACCGCACAGTTTCGAAAAACAACGCATTCATACAAAAAAACAACTTTAATTTAGAATATTTATAGATATAGACATAGTTAGTTATATTTAGATTTAACTTGCATGAAAAAACGTTGTTCATATTTCCATAGCGGCGAGAATTCTCAGGACGGCTATACAGCGACTATTCCCAGAATATGACATGCCTTCATAACAATTTTAGAAATATAAAATGACTAGCTGCGCCCCGTGGTCTCACCCGTATAAGTTTCGATCCCGTAGGAATATCGGGATAAAAAGTGTCCTATCTTGTTATAAACCATCTGTGTGCCAAAGAGACTGATATCAGACTGTGAACGTTCTTAAAATTACGAGAATTGCAAATCATCAAATGACCTCTCCCGCTCTGGGCTGAGCGGAAGGGCGTGTCAGACTTTTACTGACTAAAACCCACCCGTGTTCCTTCAGTTGCCTGTGTCAGGGGTCACGATATCTCTTTCGAACAACCCGCAGCCCCGGCGGCAGAATTGCCCCTCTGATGTGGTATATTGTGTGTCTTTTAGTCTGTGCTAAATAAATGCCACATTTCTTGTGAACAAATGAATGATGATGATGATAATGTATTTTCTATTTTTCTTTTCTTTATCCATCCATCCATCCATCCATACAAACTTTCACATTTATAATATTAGTATAATTAGTAGGATAAAAATATCCGGTGAAATGTAGGTTCAAACCCTTCTGCGTGCTCCTTCGGGGAATGCTAGCGTGATAACATGACAAATCATCACACCTGTTTTGGCGAAGATTAAGGCATGGATAAGGCAGAATTGAATCTATGTATAGTACACCCACATAACGCCAGTTATGTTTAAGTTCCATGTTATTACATGAACCATGCCCCTCCCCCCCAACCACCACCACGCCAGCAGCCTTATTGCAATTACCCGGACACAAATCCAGGCTCCAGGCTGCTGCAGAGAAATTCCTAATGGAACTCTTTGCCTGACCTGGGAATCAAACCCAGGACCACTATGCAGTAGCGGTTGCAACCACTAGACCAACGAGATGCAAGAAAGAAAGAATGAAAAAGTATTTATTGCGACTCGCACAGGAAGATCATAAAACTAAACTAAACACAATAAAAAATAAGATGAGATAGCTTTTGGTATGACATCAGAATATCAGATACTATTATGATGTCATACCTAAAGCTATGTTCGGGTTCAAATATTTTATTTCACATGTTTCCATTCTATTCCCCAGCAGCCCTATCGTATTCATAGCATATACATACATATCTCAATTGACATGCCATATATTTTTATCCCGTTTTTATCGGGATGCCATCGCCAATCCCGCGATACGCGGAAATTCTGTCGAAACAACAGGCGTGTTACAGATTTTATGTTTTTATTGTGAAAACTTTTCAGAACGACTGCTGTTCTGTAAAACGCTGGGAGTTTCAGAGTTAGTCGGCAATCTGTCGAATTGTTTTATGTGAGGAAGTTCGTGCGAAGCAATTATGTTTCGAGTACCGAGTCGAGTTTGTATTTTTTTATGATGTTCTCCAGTGTAAACGATCTATTCTTGTCAAAAATTTGGAACAATGATGTCTGTACCCATTAACTCAGCTTATTACAGTCCACTTCTGGACATAGGCCACTCCCAGGCTGCGCCACAACACCCTGTCCTCCGCCTTCCGCATCCAATCCGTCCCAGCCACCTTCTTTAGGTTGTATGTCTATCTAGGTGGTGGGACCACTCCACTCCAGGACTCGTCTGCTCCACCGGTCATCGGTCCTTCGACAAACATGGCCAGCCCACTGCCACTTCAGTTACCTACCTATATTGTTTGTAAAAAGCAACTTTGAGGACAAAATCAATACGAGCATGGCAATAGGAGCACTTCCAGTAGCTTGTAAAAAACAGTTGACAATCAAGAGAGGGGAGCGATCAAACAACTCAGCCTATCGCAGTCCACTGTTGGCGCCGGAACACACCGTCCTCCGCCCTCCGAATCCAGTCCAGTCTACCTCTCAATCTGTAAGTCTGTCGTTAGATACGCACCTGCACTTGATTATCGTCAAGATAATTTTGGCAACGGGGCTATTCCCCCCTTCATCCCCTCTCCCCCCTTAACACGGCTCTGCTAAGAAGTGAAGTTATTAAAAACTCAGTTAATTAAAAAAAAATGTCCTTCATATCTTTAATTATTTTTTATTAACTACTTATAAATGAATGATAATATCCTCGGGATCCTGATGAATGGTTATTTTATTAACATTTACTTTTCTCTTAGTACCTTTCGATAAGCTAGGTCAACAGCTCCAAGAAAGCTTCCTTTAGAACCATGGAAACTTAATGGACGTAACTAATGGGTCTTGCACCAAGACCATTATACCTTTTAATGAGAATAAAGGACCTATAAACTACAATTACGTTTTTAATGAAAACACATTAGGTACACGATTTCACATCCTTCTTCCTTAGAATGGTTAGTGAAATGTAAATAACTATGTACGGTATGCTATGCGGTTGTCACGGACACTCATGCTTCTTCCTCGTGTCGCTGGCACGACTATATTTTAAATCTCGTTTTCCTAAAACTTTGCCATTTCCACGGCGTTGTCGGTGGCAGAGCGCAGTGGTCACTTTGATTGCATGTTTTGGAACGAGAGGGCAGGATAGGAGGTAGAGCATGCTCCACAGTGGTTCATATGCTCCACAGATATACTGAACTTCGAAGTATAAAATACCGATGTTAAAGTTTAAAAGTACGAATTACGTGAGTTAGAAAGTACGCTATAACGACTTGTTTAATTGAGAAAGTTCATTATTGCGATGTACGGAACTTCGAAAGCTTGGTTCTTGAATCTACAGAGTTGTATTGATAAGTTTGGCAATTTTTCGGGCTATGTTGGTTACCTTGGTTCAACTGCGGATCTCTTCATTTCTGATTCGATCACGTAGGGGAACTCCAAGCATAGCCCTCTACATGGCTCTTTGGGTGACTTTTAGCCTTCTAATAAGGCCCATTGTGAGCGACCACGTTTCAGTGTCGTAGGTTACTGGCAACACGGACTGGTCAAAGACTTTTTTTGTCCCCTAATAATTTGGCCCTTAATAATTGTGTACACGAATTCCTGTACAAATAACTAATTCCGGTCACTAATTAAGTTACATAATTGCTACATTACAAAATAGTTTGCCAAGTATTCGAGGGTCCGAGCCCACTCATAATGCCGTAGCATAATTGGGATATTTATTTGATCATATTATAACGTTCATGTTGTAACTAATGAGGAAGAGAGAGTTACACGTGTTTGATTTGTTTTTCTTTTGGAATAGCAATATTCGTATATTTTAATATTATTATAGCTTTTTGGCACGTTACAACTACAACAACCAAAAAAAAATAGCTTTTCGTATTTGGCAACACACGTAAACGTGCCGCAGATAATCCCAATCCTAACACCATAACAAGAACTATCACTTACTGAAAATAGTGAAAGAGGACAGGTCATTGAACGGTCCCAACACAACAATATCATAACACGTCATAGATTTGCAATAGTCTGAGTGCCAATCCGTGTACCGCCTGTAATAGAGAGAATAATGTACCAGTCCCAACATCGCTCCCTGTGGGACGCCTGCAGCGAACACTGGAACGGAGGGGGGTGCATTGATTTTGATGATGTGACTAGAATATCAAGTACCAAGATTGCGTAGTCTGTGTAAGGGCGCATGTATTATAGCAAGCGAGAGATCATATCTTACGGTAGAGAGTGTGTCAATGGTCTTAGTTTAAAGAGTAGTGTTTGGGAGAACATAATTTATAATTAGTTTCTCTTTTAGTTCTTCTAAGAAATAATAATAAAATTAATTCTTGCATTTTATTCATCAGAGGAATTCGATGTCGTTTTTATTTCGATATTTCCATATCACCCAAGAGCTGTCTGCATTCCATTTATTTCATTTGTTTGTAAGCATCAGCTGTATTTTAATCAAGCAAGTCTGTGAACCTCGAAAATATCGAAACCTTAATAAAATGCAAGTTTTACTGCACTGTTGCCTTCATAAACTGAATCGGACATTTTAATTCAGTTTCATTTGTGCAAAATTTTAAATGCACATAGTAAACTCTCAATTGCAGTGGCAGTTTATTCCTCTTAGAACCAAATTCTTGGCTGTAGCTTGCAGGTGGCGTACACGAGATAAGCATAAGGAACTTTGAGTGAGCACTTAGTTCACTGAATCGTAAAAAGGTACAGAATATTTTGGGAGAGGTATGGACAAACTTCAGAGGAGGAGGAGGAGGAAAATATCAAAAAGGTTTCGTCCGGTATGTTTTATTATGTCGAATTTTCAAACGCTGAGAAGTGTATTTACATTTTGATTATTACAACATACATCATACATTTAATGTTACTTGGGTCGTTTCCCCAGCCTATTGTTTTTCTTTTAATATTTCGTAACTATGTTTTTTTATTTCTAACATTGCATATAATAAGAAAGAACATTTTAATTTACTACGGTCCGGTCCGTACGGTACGTGTTTTTTAATTAGATACGGCAATTATGTTGCTCTTATTTGTTTCTGTTAAAACCCTTATTAAAATGATTTCTATTTATCTTACAGTCGAGTTCATGGAACATTTTTTCACCCACTTTCCCTTCATTGAGTTGAACTCAATCGTTGAACTCTTCGTTGAGTTGATCTTTAAACACTTAGTTTCGATGACAAAATATTATTTTGGTGTTAAATTAATTCTATTACGATTGAAAAATCTACTGCACTAGGCTTAATTTTACGACGCAGTACATAATTTTGTTTTAGATTAATAGCAGTTTCATGTTAGCAGGATTTTATAACTAATTTTAGACAGAATTAAAGCACAAAATGATGTTGTGTTAAAATACAATGTAGGAGGAAGCTCGGAGGTAAATATTTCAACATTTAATTGCCTTTCGCAGCCAGGGCAGGTAGTTAATCCTGGTTCATTTGTTGTGTGCTGGAAGCGCGGTGCTATGTAGCCATGTCAGGTCGTTAGTTTGTGCCTGCTTGACATATGGGTTTACTTAACATCGTCTTTACAATGCAGGAGTTAGTTTCCTTAAGATTTTCTCCTTGTTGCAAGATTGTGTGGAATATTATTCGCCTCTTCTTCATAAAAAGCCAATTTGGGCCAAGTGAGGCCATTTTGAAGTTAGCTTAGATGATACTGGAGCAAGTAGGTAATATTAGTTGTATAGTTAAATTGTATAGCTATATATGTAGTTACAATTACAATATTTTTAGTAGCTACTGTATGTTAGGCAAAATGTTTTCGTGTGACGTCAGTATGACGCGTAGTTCACATGTGGCGTTTGTAGATACCGGTACAACAGTATAGAATATCCTCTATAGAGGTAAAGGTACAACGTTTTACGTAATCAGATCATAGTTAATCCCAACGTAGCAATAAAACTTAAGCTGTTTTAATATCCTGTAGATATAAACTAAAGCCCCTACAGACTTCATTTTTCAATAATATATAATTCACTAATCGGATTTCAATAAACCTGGAGAAAGTCGGTAAATATGCGAGTAGTGATATAAAAGTTGGATACAAGTCGACGGTAAAAGTTACCGGGCGATCTTGATTCGCACGGTTCTCAGATAAGCTCAGCAGATACGGGTTCTCAGGCGCGGTATAAGCTTGGCATATAAGTCGGTGATTTGTAAGTTTTGCACCTACAGTACTTAAGTATTATAGCTCTTTATACATGGTCAGCTATCGGGAATAATTCCAAACACGTGCAATGTTTTACATATTCTTTAGTGCGGTGTTAGGGACAAAGTTGAAATGTCTCTAGAGATGACTTTGTACTTACAGACGCCAGCACACCAAGCTACCCGCAATTGTCAAACTTTCCCAACCAGCCTTGAACCTTAATGATTTAGCGATAAAGTTGAAATCTATTAAATAAATTTGACAGATTGTAGTAGCTTGATTTATAACTGGCGTCTGTACTTTTATGCTGTACAAGGCTCTTTCGGTGCGTGGCCAATGCCGGAACTAACGCCGCCATCTTGTTTTTTAATTCGATGTCAACGTCATTCGAGCGCCAAAACATCCTTGTAGCAGCTTGTGACATACCATATATGCAGTCAGTTTGCATCACTAAAATCAAAGTGATCTTTATTTTACTTTTTAATAAGCTGTTGGGTTGTTGCCACTGACTAATAGTCTGTCAAAATTACAGTGATCTTTTATTCACGCATGCTATGGAAACTTAGAACAAAACTAAAATTCTATTTTTTTATTGAAAACAGCGCCATCTATCAAAACGTTAAAGGAAACAAATTATAAATAAATATAATAATAAATAAATATCCCTGGACATTTCACACAGCGCCATCTAGTCCCAAGCTAAGCAACCTAATGCTTGTGTTATGGTAACAAGATGGCTGATAAACTACTTATATACATTTTTTTTGTAAATACATACATATTATACATAGAAAAACACCCAGACTCGGAACAAATACATGTAGGTCATACAAATATTTGTTCCGTGCGGGAATCGAACCCGCGACACGCAGCGCAGCAGTCAATCGCTTAACCACTGCGCCAACCGTGCCGTCAGAATTAAGGCGTTACTACGGTAAAATATTAAAAAATAAGGTAGAGTTGTCTGTCTATAGCCAGTATGTACTATTGTAGTCTTTGTATTCACGTTAAAATAAGGTTGTCATTAGGTTACTAATGTCAGAGATAAAATAATTTTGTACTTTTACCACGGCGGGCGTGAGCTATTTTCCTAAACGTGGGTAGAACGTGTCTGTCGTCAAGAAAAACATAATGTATCTTTGTTTCCTTCTTCAAAGTTTCCTCCTTCCGAAAATAAATATACTTATGTACCTACGTGCTTAGAGAAATAAAACCAGGGGGAGAATTCAGTCACGTCACGTGATACATAATATTATGAAATAACGTAGGTATTCATAACATTCCATTTGTGATGAAAATTCATTAGAATTACTAATTGAGTTGCTCCGTGACGTGTACTCCAACATAATTATGTAGCAAGTAAAATATTCACGTGAAAATTCATCATAAATAGGTCTGAAACCTAACTTTGTGCATTTCCAGACATTTTCCTATATTTACAACTAGCCGCGCCCGCGTCTTCGTCCGCGTGAAGTTGTTCCCCCGACCCACCGCGTCGCATCGCATCGCCCTATTACTTTATTTTCGCGTACCTTATCGCGCGTTGCGAAAGGGGGCTAGACGGAAAAAATTAAGACCAAAAGTTGGAACGACACTTTTTGCTATAGCTGTAAGCCGTGCGGCGTGCGCGTGTTTCTCTGTCTGTCTCTTTCTCTCTCTCTTATAGAAACCAAGCCAGTTATACTTCGTTCCATCCGGGTGTCCCTTGACACCTCTCAAGTTTTTTTTTTGTTTTTGCTCGGCTTCAAAGGGTCTTAGCGTGAAGTTAAGTAGCCGTTCTCAAAAATTGGGTTATCAAATGCTAAAATAATTTTTCAAATAAGACTTTGTACTTCCAGAGATTAGCGAGTTTAAAAAAACAAACAAACTCTTTAATTCGTCATCGCAACAAAAGCGAATTATACAGTAGGACTTGATTTGTAAAGATTGAAAGCTACTATAATCTGCACCCTAATTGCGTACCACACGATCAATCGTAATCTGAATCATTTTGAAGCAAATTGCTAATCCATTGCTTCATAAGTTCGAAAAATTTGTCTGCTCAACGCGTAAATAACTCAATGAATGTTGTTGAACTGTCAAAATAAAACCGATTCTGATTGATTGTGTGTTAAGCAATTAGGGTGCTGTTCCAAAACCCTGGGATGAAAGCGAAAACGAACTCTTGTTTGAATAACATTATTAATTTGTAATTGAAAATTCATTGACAAAACTGATGAAACAGGTCATAAAATGTCAAAAACGAAAAACATTTTTAAGATGATTTACAAATTAAATTAGAATTTCGGGTTTAAGTGAGCTTGTGGCTAAGTAATAACAGCCGCACGGGTCGATCGATCAGTTTAAGCTACGCTTGCCGCGGTTGGTCCGTGGATGGGTGACCATCTTCACATACCAAGACTCGGCTGTCATTCGTGGATCTTTGGCAGATGATGATGGGCTTAAGTGTTCAAATAATTAAATCAAAGCACTCAATTTGTAAGTTTATGATTTATTTGTTTACATTTTCTTTCTATTCTTGAAGATACCTATCCTTCACTCGACTCACTATAAAAGCACTAGGCGTACTGTTTATTGTTTGTATTTTGTTACAAACCATCAAACCAAGGTCGCATTAACATAGAAATATCATAAATCCAGGATATGCTATACACTTAACGTCCCCCAAAACAAATACATAGACATAATAAGTATCCACTCAACTTTTGTTTGTCCCGCCATATTTTCATAGACAAAAGTGGTATGCTTTTGCCAAGAGTTATTTAGTAGTATGCCAAGTATACACTTACATACGTTGAATGTTCCCGAAGTAGACAGTTTACGAAAATTGTCCGGAATGTGTATCGTGACCTCGGCAAGAACCTTATGATTGAACACATAGATATAGGAAATAAGATTGAACAAGATGAGATGAGATTTCCCATCGACAAAAATTAGTTTATATATTTTATGCTTAGCAACTGTTCCTCTGCTGGTAAAAAGTCTCCCCAAGTCTTTTTTTTGTTACCTATGTATTTTCTGGTGTACAATAAAGTATATATAAATAAATACATATGCCAGGGCCGCGGTTTGTTCGAAAGAGATACCGTGGCCCCTGGCACAGGCAACTGAAGGAACACGTGTGGGTTTTAGTCAGTAAAAGTCTGACACGCCCTTCCGCTCAGCCCAGAGCGGGAGAGGTCATTTGATGATAATCCACCCAAAAAAGAACCCTCCTTAACTAGCTCCTTAAGGCTGATATTTTGATCCGTAGTTAAACTCAACCAATTGTTAAAAATAGTAAGTAAGTGATATAATATCATTGCTAATGGTCAAATAATTAACTATTGGTAAAAAAAAAAAAATCAAATAAACAAATTGATCAAAAACATGTTTTGCAAAATTTTAATCATTCGTTATTATTTCACAAATGGTTGAGTAATAAAAAAAATACTGATCAAAAAACTGGCCCTTAGTGCTCACTTTCGTTATACATTTAAGGAACTTATGCAAAATCTTATGTTTCCTGACCCAGTGTTTAAGGATGTGCGTTGTGTGTCAGTGAATGAATGAATGAATGAACGAATTGAGGGTTATTATTAGTGAGGGTTTTAAAAAAAAATTAAACGGCCGAAAAAACTGATAAGCAAAAAATAATAAACCTTTTTTATTTAACCTTAATAACTAAGTTCTTAAACTAATGTAAGTATACTTACCTAAATAATTTATTGATTGTTTGGCGCCGACTCAAAATTACTTAGGTAACATGTTTATTATTTTTTGCTTTTCAGTTTTTTCGGCCGTTCAATTTTTTTTGTTTAAAAGTTTTATCCACATAACAATGATTTACGGATTTACCTATACCTAGGTAATTTTATTTTTATCTATTCAGTACTTTTTTTTGTGCATAAATGTTGCAATCTTGTTTGGATAAATGAACACCGCCTTTAATAAACATAGAACAAGATGTTTTTTTAACAAAAGCAAATTGTTGGGCGTTTCATGGCCAAAATTGGGCATTTCCCTTTATAAGATACCGAGTAAGTATCTTAGCTAATCTTATAAAACATCAAAAAGACATTTAATCTGATTCATTATACAGTAATTCCTCGAAAATAAGAAAACATTTAGGGGTCCTCCTTTGGACACATTTAGCTTCAGTAGGTAGGTACAAATTGGGAACAAGATAACCCAGAAGGGTCAAATCTCTCCTTTAAAGATTACGAATCCGTTTTAAAAGTTTTCGTTTGAAGTTACCAAGTGGATTTGAGCATTTAGGGCCGGTTTTTAGATCCGTAGTTAAACTCAACCATTTGTTAAAAATAGTAACTAATGGTTAATTTTTTGCAAAATTTGTGTTTTGGTCAATTTTTAGTTTATCTACGGAATTTAACTACGGATCAAAAAATCGGCTCTATAGCGGGAGGGGGAGACAAGTTTCTGTTAACTTTAGTAAGGAGGTTTGACGTCTAGTGTCCAAACTGGGGTGGGCAAACAAACTTCTATTTGAGCTGTCGACTGTGCTCATTTACGGAGACGCGGAGCGTCGCGCGTCGCGTTGTGCGACGCGGCCCGCACTAAATTCAAACATATGGCGTTGTATGAGTGCGTTTACGGAGAAGCGTTTTTAGACGCGTTTGCTTGAAATGGAGCGTTTTTTGCGGCCGAGCCCGTCGCTGGCACCGCCGCGTCTCACGCGGCGTTTATCGCGGCGGCGCACGCAGCGGCAATTCTCGATGAAGCGATGCCCGCGGCGGAATCTTCTGCCAGTCATATTTGGAAATTGCAGAACGCAATTAATTATTAATTAATTATTAGTGATTACTAATTAATTTAATTTGCGCTCCCATCTTCCCCTAACCTAAAACTGGTCGGTTTGATTGAGTATCCCGCGTGCGCTGCAGCGTTGCCCGACGCGTGCTTTGCTACACGCTTGAGGATTCGCCGCAGGCGCAGCGGCGGGCAACGCCACGCTTCCCGCCCCGCGTCTCTATGAACAACGTCTTATATTGCCATACGTTTGTGTTTACGCGTGCGATGATAAGTGCCGCTTGACGCGCCGCCGCTCCGTAAACAGAAAATCGTACGACGCGCCAAGAGACGCCCCGCGTCTCCGTAAATGAGGCCTAAGAAGAGTTGTTTGTAGGTCTAAGTGCCTGGTGAAGTACAAGAACCTTGGCCACTTTGCTCTAAAGTACAGACGCCAGCACATCAAGCTACTACAATCTGTCAGATTTCTTTAATAGATTTTCGACTTTATTGCTAAAGAGTTAGGTTCAAGGTTGATTGGGAAAATCTGACAGTTTCGGGTAGGTTAACCTGCTGGCGTCCGTACATAATTTGTTGTCATTTAACAAATGAAACGAAAAATTACCATAAATTGATGTTTTATTTAAAAATAAACAAGAATGAGCGTTGGAGGCCTAGTGGCAACGTCCCCAACTTACTAGTTGTAGGTCGTGGTTTATCCAGACAGACGCTTTACTTGCGTAAATAACTTCATCACCACTGCTTTCAAAACGGTGAAGGAAAACATCCTGAGGAAACCGGCTAGAACCAAAAATTCTAAGACATATGTGACACTTACCAACCCGCACTGAGCCCGCGTGGTGGATTACAGCCCACTCCCCAAGAGTATTTCTGCTATTCTAGAATTTCGCAATGAACTGTATTCAACATTTAGGTATATACTAATATATGTTTTAACGATCTCACAGTTAAACTGCGTAAGCAGTTTTGTGGGGCAATGTACCTAGTGATAAGGAATTTTTCATGTGAATAAAGTTCATTCATTCATTCATATGCCAGCCTATGATTGTCTCACCTGGAGGGCAAAGGCCTAATCTCATATATAGAAGGCAAGAGAATTGTTCACCACGCCTGCTGAAGGCGGATTGGCGAACTTATTTTTATAATAAATCCAGGTTTCCTTTTTTTCCTTCGTTGGTTATAAAATAAAAAAAATCTGGTCATATTATATCATCTGCCTAGCCTTTTCCCAACTATGTTGGGGTCGGCTTCCAGTCTAACCGGATGCAGTTGAATACCAGTATTTTACATGGAGCGACTATCTTATCTGACCTCCACAACCTAATTACTGGGTAATACGATACCCCTTGGTAAGACTGGTTGTCAGATTTTCGCTTCTGACTATCCGTAACGACTTTTAAATATCCACGAATGATAGCCGGGACCAACGGCTTAACGTGCTTTCCGAGGCACGGAGGAGTCTTGGTATGTAAAGATGGTCACCCATCCACGGACCAACCGCGGCAAGCGTAGCTTAACCTGATCGATTGACTCGTGCGGCTGTTATTACTTAGCTAAAAAAATCAGGTCAAATCTTAATATTAATTGATGAAAGATTTTCGATGAACGGGATTAGATTATTCGAGTCTTTGATTTCAAGACCCTTTACAAGATCGTAATTCAAAAAGTTTCCTTTCAAATCAGGTTTGATTTATCTTCACATTTGAGGGTCTGACGGGTCAGACCCTCAAAGTTCTAACAATGACGGTCTGATATTGATGTTGTTGCAATAACAAGTTCAGGTTTGCCCTTTTCGGTCGGACACCATTTGTTATTGTAACTTTGACCCACTGAGGATTTGTTTATGTTCGTGAATCGAAGTTCAGCTGTTGATTTAATGTTATATTGGTAGAGACTGACGGGCGTTTAAGGTTCCAAAAGGAAATTGTAGCATTACTGGAAATTATAAACTTAACGGATTAGTACAGACGCTACCAAATCAAGCTACTACAATCTGTCAAATTTCTTTAATAGGTTTTCAACTTTATCGCTAAGTCTTTAAAGTTAAAGGTTGATTGGGTAAATTTGACAGTTTCCGGTAGCTTGATGTGCTGGCTTGAGTTTAGATACTACGAGTAATTATCAAAACTAATATTATAAAGAGAAATGATTTGTTTTTTTGTATGTTTGTTCGTTACAATTTCGCGCTAATACGGCTGTACGGATTTGGATGAAATTTGTAACCTGGGTAGACTATAACTTGGATTAGGACATAGGATACTTTTTATCCTGATATTCCAACAGGATCGAGATTTATGCGGGTGAAACCGCGGGGCGCAGTTAGTCGTAAATAAATACGATAATTCGCATTGACAGAAAGAAGTACTCGTATTACCATAATTTGAATCTGTAGTGCCGATCAGATAACCTCATTATTGACAAATAATTTTAATTACACAAAGGTAAAGGGTATCGGTGATGCCATTATTCGAATACTTGCAGCACGTATCAAGAGATAAACATCACACGCATACAAGCCCACAATTAAAAAGCTTTTTTTATAAGATTTTTACGAACCCTGTTAACCCTGTTATATTTAATCAGATAAGTTTAACTTTAATTCTTACATCACTAGATCGATATCAATTTCAAAAAGCCGAATAAGTATTTTTAATTTTAAATGTCAAAGTCAAAATTGATTCCAAACACATAAATAAACAAACTTGACGTGCTGGCATTTATTGAAAATATTAATACTCTGTTGGATTGAGGACAACAGAATTTTTGACAAAGCGACCCAATTGTATAATTTAATAAATATCATAGTTACTTAGTTGACTGAAGTTCCTTGGGAAACTGCGTATTTTGTATTTTATCACGTCGCGACTGTCTATCATCTTTCGTCCACCCTTGAGAACATCTTTTGTTCATTGTCACGTACGGAGTGGGCGTTGGCGTAACGTTAGAATGACTTAGGCCCGTCGTCCACGACGCTAGGCAAAAGTAAAGGGACTAACAGCGTTATTGTGGTTGGTTGCGGCATATACGGCCCACCATTTAAATACCAACTAGTGCTGTGACATTCTGGCTACTCATTGGTGAATTGAGTTCTGCACGCTAATTGCGTAACACACGATGAATCACAATCTGAATCATTTTGAAGGATTTTTCTAATCCATTGCTTCCTATGTTCGAAAAATTCGTCTAATCAACAACGTAATTATCGCAATGAATGTTGTTGAACTGTCAAAATGTTAGCAATTCCTACTGTTAGTGTGTTACGCAATCACCCTGCATAGTACCTTCGTGGACGATGGGCCTTTTTTTTTTTTTTTTTGAGGATGGGAAATCATCAAATGACTCCTCCCGCTCTGGGTGGAGCAGGAGTTAGTGTCAGACTCTTACTGACTAAAACCCACCCGTGTTCCTTCCTTAGCCCTTTATGTTCCAGGGCAGCGGTAAACCCTTTCGGATGTTCCCGCTACCCTGGCAGGTGGACGATGGGCCTTAGACGACAATCAAACAGTATCGTTACAGTTATAAAGGCATCATTCATTACTGATGGCATGCTGGGTCTTGGTGGCAGTGGGCAAGGGACATTGCTCGCAGAACAGATGGCTGATGGGACCGAAAGGTTCTGAAGTGACGTCCACGTACCAGACGTAGCGTTGGAAGGCCTCCCACAAGGAGGTCCGATGACACTGTGAAGGCCGCAGGAATCCGCTGGGTGCGAGAAGCATAGAACCGGTCGAAGTGATGAAGCTTGGGGGATTCCTATGACGACCTTCGGCTAAAATGATGATGATGATGATATAACTTAAACTGCTAAGTAATCGTCCAATAACGTCTTTCCTATTTACTATAAGCACTTCACGTATTCTTTATAAGATTCAACACTTGACTACCTACAGTTTAGGTTCACTTACACTGCACTAAACTAGCTCAAAAGGTTTTACCTTTAAATAAAGAAATGACGAAATGTGCAGAAAAATCTAGAATGCAGACTTGTTTGTGAGTAAAATCAAGTAGCTGTTTCTACTCATATTTATGAAAGGGAAGTTGAGTTGTTTTATTTTGAGTTTGTTTGTATGCATTTATGAATGGAACAGAAGTTATTAAAAATAGAAGCTTGAAAAATACAGTATAGAAATATGGTTGTAGTCAGAACAAAGGCAAAAATACTCCCGTTGTGTTCTTGATTTCTCGTTAATTATATCGAGAACGGTGTTCGAAATGAAAATATACAATCGTACAATGCCAATGTCAGACAATGCCATTACGTTGTGATCTCGCCTTCAAGCATATACAAGACAGCATGATAGGTACATGCCAAGTCTGTCACTAGCAGCCGTCCGGACAATCGTTGACGGTCACCATCTGACAATGAATGGTGGCACCTTTGTTATGTAAATCGAAGGACTGACGTCGTATCATGTTTATGTGTGGGGAGCCCTTATGGTGAAGCCTGACTGCGATAAGCTGAGTTCATTGATGTTCAAACCAGCAATGATTTATCAGCGGTACTGTACATCCGCGTCGTTCACTTGTTATTCGTGTAACCAAAAGCTTGTGCTGTTTCACAGAATTTTTCATTTGTTTTATTGTTTTTATTTTTATCAAATTGCTTTAGTTCACATATTCGTGCGATGTGACGATTCGTGATTATATTTTGGAAGGATACATAGGTATAATGTTTTCAACGAAGGTACGCATGACGACCAACCGTATCAACCTATACATTTCCAGTATAAGCTGGCTTCTCAAGCCCATACAATGTGAGGTCAGCTAAAGCTGGAAATATCTAGCTTGATATGTCGGTACCTGTTCGCCATTTTTCACGATCGTTTCAATTCGGTCGTAGTAGAAGAAGTCACTAAACAGAATTATAACAATCACCATCATCATCTGCCTAGCCTTTTCCCAACTATGTTGGGATGAATACCAATATTTATCATGGAGCAACTGCCTATCTGACCTCCACAATCCAGTTATTGGGTAATACGATACCCCTTGGTAAGACTGGTTGTCAGACTTTCGGGCTACTGACGACCAGTAACGACTGTCAAAGATCCACGAATGACAGCCGGGACCAACAGCTTGACGTGCTTTCCGAGGCACGGAGGGGTCACGATAAGTAATTAATTCTCAACAGCGTACGGAACGACCTCGGCAAGCGTAGCTTCGATAGACCCGTGCGGATGTTAATATTTAGCCTTGCACCCCTCAAACTCCACCATTCCTGGTGGGCGACTGATCGACAGTCGTGAAGGGCAGGCGTTTTTGGGGGACTGTCTTTTGTAATTTTGACGTTCGAAAAGTGCTGATTCTCAGCCTAATTTGAATAAATGACTTTTGATTTTGATTTTGTGTCACCATTTGGGAAAGTTCTAATTACCTATTAATTATTTTTTATCTTCTTGTTACTGCGTCAAAATTGATCTAAACTTCTATACTAATATTATAAAGAGGTATAAGTTTGTTTGTATGTAGGGGTAAGCTCTGGAACTACCAGCTGGATTTGAAAAATTCTTTTTCCATTTGATAGCCCAATTCTTGAGGCAGGCTATAGGCTATTTAACATTATGCTAGGACCCTTAGGAGCCGAGTAAAAAGAAAAAAAGTCAGAAAGAACGCTAAGTGAAAACGAAGTGATCCGCGGGCAGGTGATGCGATGCGACGGGGTTGGTTAAGGGAATAAGGAATTTCGTGGAATAGAGGATTTCGTGGAATAGAGGATTTTCGTCGCGGGCAGAAGCTAGTCTTTACATATAAGCATAATATATCTGAACGTCTGTATATCACGGAACTCCTCCTAAACGGCCAAACCAATGTTGATGATTTTTTTTGTGTGTATTTGAGTGTGTCCTTGGATGGTTTAGATTCACAATTGGACTCTGTAGGTGGCGTTGTTAGGCAGGACAACGTCTGTCATGTCAGCTAGTCTTCTATAAATTCTATGGAACCTTTCAACGTTGTAGACTTAAGAAATCAACTCGCAATCACCTCTTTGTGATAAAATCCTTAAAAGTTTATCTTTGAACTTCCCACGTTTAGCTTCACGGCTCGATTCTACGAAATATTATATCGAGTTTATTTCCATTAGTTTTCTAAAATTAGACAGAACTCAGTTATGTAAAGTTTTTGTTTTTTAAAACAGGTTCTTTAGTGAAACCTTAAAACACATTGAAATTATTGTATCACTGTAATCATCATCATCATTTCTGCCGAAAGACGTCCACTGCTGGACACTCACTGTACGGCTGGTCCATTAATTCAAGGTCGCTCAGCGAGCTATGGCACGAGCAATGCTTAGAATCTCTCTGAGGGATAGAATCCGGAATGAGGTTACGCGGCAGACCACCAAAGTTGTCAACCTAGCTCACTGAATTAGCGAGCTGTAGTGGCAATGGGCCGGCCATATTAGCCGTAGAACCGATGACCATTGGGGTAGACGCGTTCATGAGTGGAGACCGCGAATCGGCAAACGTGACGCCCTCAGGCCAGGTATAACGACATCTTCGCAGAGTGGCTGGTAGCAGCTGGACGAGAGTTGCCGGGAATCGAGCGAAATGGTATGCAATTGGGGAGGCTTATGGCCAGCAGTGGATTACTGTAGGCTGATGATGACTTCGAACAAATAAATCCCCGATAGCAAAGACATTTAAATATACGTAGGTATCTAAAATCTCTTTGCCCAAAATACACAAAATGGCGTCTGTAATTTGATAGAACTGAATAATTTTTTGACAGACGCCTAAGCTAAAATTTATCAATTAACACTAAAAATTCACTTTACAGCGAATTTCAGTAAATAAATTCCCGTAATGCTGAAATAAATTAAGCTGTCGATGGCAGATATTTGACTGTAGCAGCAGCAGCCAGCACTATTTATTCTAAGTTATTAAAATTGCAGTCTAGACGTGTAAATAACATTCGACTGCTCGCTGCAGGGCGTACTGTTTCAATTACAAACGTTAATACCTATTGAAATATCGAAGAAGTAAATAATGGATTTAATATTTTCAATTATATTTACGTTTGAAGATTCGATCTGCCGATCTATTCTGTAAAAATCTCACCGTGAAAAGTTAGGTGAAGTGAGCTTAGAGTGAGCTGTCAATAGTGGCAATCCCTTAGCATTAGTTGGAATGACAGCTCACCCCAGGCTCACTTCACCTAAGTTTTCACGGTGAGATGGTTACAGAATCGCACTGCAGTTCTGTAAAAATCTCACCGCGATAACTTCGGTGAAGTGAGCTGTCATTCCACCTCAGCTAAGTTATCACGGTAAGATACACAGACACACACAGACAGAAAGAATAGACAACAATGCAACTTGTGTGAGGGGCTTGTGGCTAAGTAATAATAGCCGCACGGGTCGATCGATCAGGTTAAGCTACGCTTGCCGCGGTTGGTCCGTGGATGTGTGACCATCTTTACATATTATCAAGACCCCTCCGTGCCTCGGAAAGCACGTTAAACCATTGGTCCCGGCTGTCATTCGTGGATCTTTGGCAGTCGTTGCAAGTCGTCAGAAGCCCAAAAGCCTGACAACCAGTCAAGTTACCACCAAGGGGTATGGTATTACCCAGTAACTGGGTTGTGGAGGTCAGATAGGCAGTCGCTTCATGTAAAATACTGGTATTCAGCTGCATCCGGTTAGACTGGAAGCCGACCCCAACATAGTTGGGAAAAGGCTAGGCAGATGATGAGTAGTAGTTATGATATTATAGTTAGTTATAGTAAAATTATTGTTAGTGTGTTTGTTATTGTCAGGACAAGGTTTATATAGGAGAAAATTAAAAGAAAAAAATAAATGGCGGTACGACGTTCGCCGGGTCAGCTAGTTATATATAAAGAAGATAAGTAATTACCTTAAAACCACGTCTGCAGTATCTAATGCGTTGTAATTTCAGTCAGAAACCATTAAAGGAGCGTTAAGGTGCCACAGCAGACTAACATTAGCATTTAAACGACCTCCTTTGAGGCAAAAGCCGTGTCTTTGCTTACAGGTGCTCTAATTAGTAATAAGTCGTTAAGGACCCGCCGCGCTATAATGAGAGTAGCAAGCAGAGAGTGAAGAAGTTGAGATGATCTGAAGTTTGTCAAACTGTAGTGTTGGGTGTGGGAGTGAATGGTCGCGATGAGATTTTGAATGGATATGGAGGTAGAGAGCCTCCTCCTTGGATTTTAGTTGTTAAGGAGTGTTGGATTTAAATGCACATAATATAACATAACCTTTAAGGGACATAGGACTTATAAAAATATAACTGGTAAAATGTGGGTACAGTCACGAGCAAAAGTATGTATACACTCGGCTTTATTTAAAAGCGATTTATTCCTTTATTTTTGAATGAAATTTTATGTTGTTACGCACGTAACATTTTCGAACCCATAGGTTTATGTAATGTATCGTATTTCAATGTTGCATTCGTTATTTCACGAAAAAATCTAAATTGAAAGTTGCCAAGTGTTGACATATTGGTACTCGTGACTGTACATTTTACCAGTTATTTTGGAACGAAGTTCCTTATCGCGCGTTGTGAAAGGGGGCTAGACGGAAAAAATTAAGACCAAAAGTTGGAACGACACTTTTTGCTATAGTTGTAAGCCGTGCGGCGTGCGCGTGTTTCTCTGTCTGTCTCTCTCTCTCTCTCTCTCTTATAGAAAGCAAGCCAGTTATACTTCGTTCCATCCGGGTGCCCCTTGACACCTCTCAAGTTTTTTAAAGTTCTATGTAACAGGGGGTGAGCCTATTGCCATCAACCGGCACAAATCCATACTCCGGGCTGCTACTGAGAAATTCCTGATGAATTTCCTGATGGAAAAATCCAACAACACTTTGACCGACCCGGGAATCGAACCCAGGACCTTAACTCAGCTAAGCTCAGCAGTTAGTAGTACAAATATAAACTGATAAATGATTTTATTTTTGTAAGTAGGTTTGTACAAACACTTTTACACGTTAATCATATTTTAAAACTAGATGAGATCGGCGTTTCCTATCTGAATAGTCTGAGAAGAAAGGCCGAAACAAACTCAGACGTCACAGTCTCTTTTAAAGTCCAGACATAATCTTATTCAGATCATATGAAGATAATATGAACTAACGGAACATAGCAGACTAACACAGATTTCAACTAATAGAACTGCTCATCATTTGCACTAAAGTCAGATTTCAACTAGGTAATAGAACTACTAGAACTCATCATTTGCACTAAAGTATATCGTATGGTTCCTACTTGATATCCACTATACAGTTAAGCGTCCAACTTAAATATTGTTTTAAAACTATTCTGCGAGCTACGAATGTACTTGACTTCGGGTGTGGTATATGTGATACGCTTATGACGTTTTATAAGTTCGAATGTTTAATATTACCTGATAAACTGCTTACTGTCTATATACGGAATTAATCCTTATATGTACATATTTTTTACATTTATAAGAGATATTCAGGCTTCTACATTTCTGTTCCCATCAAATCGCTTCAGCAGTTTATTTCTTTGGCTTACAACTTCATGTATTTAAGCCTATTTGAACTTCGTTACTTCATGCCTTTATATTCATTACAATTTCTTAAAATTTAATTTCAAAATAAATCTATACTAATATTACTTGTATCAATTCGAATATGATCTGTATGTAGGTAACATACAGATCATATTCGAATTGATATCACGCCTAAACCACGAAACAAATTTTGATAAAATTTGACAAGGAGATAGATGGAGTCCTGGGGAAGGACATAGGCTACTTTTTGTCCCGGAAGCACGTTCCCGTGGGATAATTTTCGACATCCGAGCAGGCGAAGCCGCGGGCGGAAGCTGAGTAGTGATATTATAAAAATATTTTTACCGTCGTTATTCCATCGTCGCCATTCCCTTATAACTTGTACACAAAAAGAAAGCCAGCGTCGGTCTACCGGGAGCGCACAGACCGTGGCTAAAACAAACTTCGTAAACGTTTCTATACACTGGGGCTGACCCTGTTTACCCTTACCCCGCTTTGAAGTTAGCCTCCGTACCAGTAAGATTTTAATTAGGATTTATTTTAACATCTTGATTGCGTCTGCATGTGCAAGTTAGATTGTTTTCTTGTAGATTAGTTTCTTCTTGTTGTTCACACAAGGTTTTCTCCTTGACCAGGAAGTTGGAGGAAAACTGAAGGTTCGAGTGTAATGGAATGTAGATTTTATGCAAGTAATAGGAGAAAATATCTGCCATCATGTAGGGCTCACCTTTGTGCTTATAAGTACACTATACTTACCGTTGTACCTACTCATACATTACCTATGCAAACTTTTACATACACATTCTTACACGACAGTCTATGTTTACAACTTTAAACATGGCTACTAAATTTTCAACAACATTTTCAAATACATTCAAACATAGGATAGCACTGACCTGTATTATACAAGTAGGTACGCTGGACTAAATCATCATCATCATCTGCCTAGCCTTTTCCCAACTATGTTGGGGTCGGCTTCCAGTCTAACCGGATGCAGCTGAATACCAGTATTTTACATGAAGCGACTGCCTATCTGACCTCCACAACCCAGTTACTGGGTAATACGATACCCCTTGGTAAGACTGGTTGTCAGACTTTCGGGCTTCTGACTACCCGTAACGACTGTCAAAGATCCACGAATGACAGCCGGGACTAACGGCTTAACGTGCTTTCCGAGGCACGGAGGGGTCTCGGTATGTAAAGATGGTCATCCATCCACAGATCAACCGCGGCAAGCGTAGCTTAACCTGACCGATCGACCTGTGCGGCTGTTATTATTTAGCCACGGGCCCCTCCGCTACGCTGGACTAAATATACTATACGAAATGACAGTTGTTTTTTTGTACTGATTCAAAGCACTCCGCTTGAGCGTCTCAGGAACTAAAATTGACATATTGCCGCAAATGGCCGTCTTTATATTTTGGTACGTCACTGATGATTTAGGTCTAAATCGTGGAATAAGACTTATTGTGTTTACTGCGAGATATTTAGAATATTTTTATCATAGAAGTATGCGCATCTTGTAAAACTCGCTATCCAAAATATTTGTTCCACAGACGCTCACGTTGCTGTCAGCGCTAAAATGGCGAAAATCAAATGTCTTCATTTTGTCATTGATAGTATGAAGTCGTACTTGTCTATTCTACTTAGTCGGTGTAGGATGCCAACCGCGACCCACTGAAGTACTCGTAAGAATGAAATGCATTACTAAATCATTTCCTAATATATTCTCGGCACCCCAGCATACCTCACAAGATAAGATGTGCATTAAAACAAGCGACTTAGCGCTTGCATGCAGCCAACTATCTTGCCTTTCTATCCTGCATAGGAATTAGCTTTTTGGTACTCATTTAGATTAGAAGAAAGTGCCACCGTATCTGCATTGCAAAGTTGAAAAAGCGTTGAATGCCTACAGTCTAAAGCTAGGGTTTCCTAAGACTGCGGTGGCTACCACATACTTAGCGCAATTTACCGTCGAATGACGTAAAACGTTCTATTATAAAGATCAAATATTTTTTACCGTAAAAACATAATTGATTAGATTACTAACCTTCTGAGCCATAAGTAAATATCTAGAGAGATCCAAGAGACCATGAAATTTTTATTATGTAGGCACGACAGTATTGTTCTTATTTAAATTAGGGTACACTCAAGATAAGTGATCGAATTCCGTGTAAATTAGATTTGTAACAGATCCTTCGTTGAGAGAAGATAAACATTTACCTAATATACTCTCATAATATAATAATAATAATAACTTTATTTCCAATTTTACAATTTGCTGCAATAAGTTAATTAATCTAATACTTAAAATCATAATTATGTACATGTACATATGAAAAAATAAGCAAAATAATCATCATCATCATCATCTGCCTAGCCTTTTCCCAACTATGTTGTGGTCGGCTTCCAGTCTAACCGGATGCAGCTGAATACCAGTTTTTTACATGGAGCGACTGCCTATCTGACCTCCACAACCCAGTTATTGGGTAATACGATACCCCTTGGTAGACTGGTTGTCAGACTTTCGGGCTTCTGACTACCCGTAACGACTGTCAAAGATCCACGAATGACAGCCGGGACCAACGGCTTAACGTGCTTTCCGAGGCACGGAGGGGTCTCGGTATGTAAAGATGGTCACCCATCCATAGACCAACCGCGGCAAGCGTAGCTTAACCTGACCGATCGACCTGTGCGGCTGTTATTATTTAGCCACGAGCCCCTCTCAAATAAGCAAAATAATCAAAGGGCATCAAAGACTTCGTCCGCATCGCTATCAACAGGAACAGTGCCTAAAAGGCTGGCAGCATTGCCACGGTGTATGGTGATGCTAATTCTTTGGCCGGGTAATTGATTTAATAATATATAGGTAGAAATAGACACCTATTATTAAATCAATTAACCGGTCAAAGAATTAGCATCGTACTATAAACCAGTCGCTAATTTTTTTTAGCGTCGATGCTAATTCTTTGGCCGGTTAATTGATTTAATAATAGGTAGACATAGACACCTATTATTAAATCAATTAACCGGCCAAAGAATTAGCATCGTACTATAAACCAGTCGCTAATTTTTTTTAGCGTCGATGTTAATTCTTTGGCCGGTTAATTGATTTAATAATAGGTAGACATAGACACCTATTATTAAATCAATTAACCGGCCAAAGAATTAGCATCGTACTATAAACCAGTCGCTAATTTTTTTTAGCGTCGATGCTAATTCTTTGGCCGGTTAATTGATTTAATAATAGGTAGACATAGACACCTATTATTAAATCAATTAACCGGCCAAAGAATTAGCATCGTACTATAAACCAGTCGCTAATTTTTTTTAGCGTCGATGTTAATTCTTTGGCCGGTTAATTGATTTAATAATAGGTAGACATAGACACCTATTATTAAATCAATTAACCGGCCAAAGAATTAGCATCGTACTTTAAACCAATCGCTAAATTGTGGAGACCCACAATTTAGCGACTGGTTTATTAGCAATATCAGCCTATCCCACTGCTGGCACACAGGCCTCCTGTCGGTGAGAGGAAGAGGGGCGAAGTCCACAGTGCGGGTTGGTAGATGTCACATGTCTTCGAATTTTCAGTTCTAGGACATGCCGGTTGCCACACGATGTATGCCTTCACCGTTTTGAGAGCAGTGGTGAATAATGTACACAGTAAGTAATGTACAAATTAAAGCGCCTGTCTGGGTTCGAACCTACGACCTACAACTCGTAAGTCGCGGCCGTTACCACTGGGCCACTGCACTGGTTCATTAAATAGAGGCAATTGATAAAAAAATCTCTAAATTCTATCGTTTATAATAACAAAGCTAAGTTAAAGTTATTTGCACACTTTAATCAAATTCTACTTAGTTTCGTTAACTTGTTCAATCAAGTTTATCAAGTTTCGTTTCAGGAGTTATTTTCAATATTAAATCAAGTTATTTAATTCTGTTAAGAGTTTTAAAATGAACTAGATTATAAAGTAGTCAGACGAGACGTTTATTTAATCCTTCAAGAAAATAAATATGAGAGGTGGAAAATGGCATGACATTTTCTGCCAATACATCTTTGAATAATGCAGATAGAAATCCAGTGTTTTTTATGTAAAACACCATACTTCTTTTTTGCACAAAATAAGTAATGGATTCAAATGAATATTTATTCCTCAATTAGTGAAATAGTATCTACCCGCGTTTCTCTGCTTCACCCAAATGTATAGTAGGTATAAATAACTATACCTATTGGTAATTTGGGAAATATTGATTTAGCGCTGATTTTTAATCGACATATAATTTTAATATATTATTATTTATAATTATTTTTATTTTTTTCGTGGAATTAAATTGTCGTCTGACAGATTTTGTATGGAAAACTGTCAAAAATTCAAAATTATTCCTCAGATAAAGTTATCTAGCTTTGGAAAAATCAGCCCTTAAAGAAATAAATAACATTTCATTACTCATAAAGATTTAAATTTTTCCACAATATGGAAATTCAATTCAATTAATTTATTTTTCAGATCATAAAATCCAATCTGTTAGTAGATACATACACAACTTAAATACTAAGGTTAGTACCTCCATAATAATTGTTAATTACAAAGGTCTTAAAACTACCTTAGTACAGTCAACAGCAAAAGTAGATGATCAAAATCAGAAATTCAATACTAATGAACGGAGTTCGCGTCAGAACTGTGTGGCGTCGAAGTGATTCAAAAGTATGTGATTGTAAATTATACCAAACATTTACTACTAGTACAGCTGCCATATAGCTGCGAACTCCGTTCATTAGTATTGAATTTCTGATTTTGATCATCTACTTTTGCTGTTGACTGTACCTATATTACACTACAAACTAAGTTAACAAAAACAATGAGCATAGAGCATTTTTATCAAATATATATAAAAGCTCAGGACGGCCTTTATCAGAATCCATCTTGCAACGTGGGTATTGTCTTCGAAACAACGATTTAGCTTCTATAACATTAAAATAATTCTACAATTGCGTAATGATAATCACTAATATTCTGACCAACACTAACCACTTTAAAATAAACTTTGATTAAGGTGATGGATAGCGATTCGTCGAAAACGTGGGGCGCTGGCGACCGCTCTGAAGGAATGTGCCTCCAAAGATGGCCGCCCCGCTACCATCGACTCGACGCTCCGCTAGAGTGACGTTGACCACCTGTCACTCTTGACAATAACATTCCAATGTCCGCCGACACGGCCAGACTGACATACGACCGTCCTCGGGCGTTATTGTATTCCTGGAACAAACAATGTCTAATCACCAAGACATCTGCTCGTCCATCCTGCTACATTCAGGACTTTACATGGATTTTCGATTGTAGCGTCAAACACAGAGTCAATCATATTAAGACATTGAAATGAACAAGTGCATCCCTTCAACCAGCCCGTAATGGATCTGGCCCGGACGACACTGGCCCATCAACTTGTGAACCAACACAAACACATCTGGACCGGACGAGTGCATCCCTTCAACCAACCCTATTGGGTGTGGCCCGGACGACACTGTCCCTCCGACCAGGATAGACTATGGATATTACTTCTAGTCGGACGAGTGCATCCCTTCAACCAACCCCACTGGGTGTGGCCCGAACGACACTGTCCCTCCGACCAGGATAGACTATGGATATTACTTCTAGTCGGACGAGTGCATCCCTTCAACCAACCCCACTGGGTGTGGCCCGGACGACACTGTCCCTCCGACCAGGATAGACTATGGATATTACTTCTAGATCGGACGAGTGCATCCCTTCAACCAACCCCACTGGGTGTGGCCCGGACGACACTCTCCTTTCGGCCAGGCAATTCTGGATTGAATTGTGCTTACAATAACCAACAGACTCATGCAAGACATAAAACATACTGACGACATACCTATGATTGCGGAATATCCTGTTCATCCCATATTTCGATTTCGTTATCTACATCAGGATCAGAAATAAGCCTCTCAGGCACTACGTGAAACGTTAAATTTACTGAGAGTTTATTAATGACTACATCGCTTTGAATTTGAGTGGTAAATTGAATATCTTCACCACCTATGCCACTTAGCTATTCGAGGTTTTTACGCACAGTACCCGCAAGTTTGTCACAAAAGCTTTCTTTTAAAAGAGAACATGATGACCCACTATCAAATAAAAAAGGGACTCGCTCACCAGAAGATTTCTCCAAGATGCTCTTGAAGAGGGGTGGTGCTCACACTGATGGACGTCCTTGACTGCAGCTCCACTGCCGTTCCTCTTGTCTGGACATACAGTCGCCACGTGCCCGGGCTGACCACACGTGTAGCAGGTCGGGGTCGTCCTTTTCTCCACGGCTCGTGATGAACTCGAAGTATCTTACAGCTTCGATCTAATTTCGTCTCGACGTTTCCTACAATCGGCGATACGATGTCCAACTAACCCACAATGGTGACATTTGCCTGTGAATTTCTCCGTTAAACGTTTTGCTTCAGGTTCTTAGACTTCGGTATCCGTGCGTCGCTTAAGTGATATTCCACCAAGTATTCGAAATAACTGAGCTCGAGTCGTTATTGTTTGTGCGTTTAACTCGCGACGTATCAAGCTGTCCTTCTGACACATTACACAACACGGATATCGCAAATCCAGTAATTACCTTCTCAGGCATCGTATTTTCAGGTATTCGTTCGATGAGATTCCATAACCGAAGAGCAGATTCGGACGCAGTCTCTATAGCGCAAGCGGTATTTGTTGGGCTGCTATAACTCGAGAAAGCAACGCTTCCATGCTGCTCAATAGCTTCTCAGCAGTTCTAAAATCCGATTGCTTTACTACATTCTGCACTCCATTCGATCCCACTTCTGATAAAAGCTCAGGACGGCCTTTATCAGAATCCATCTTGCAACGTGGGTATTGTCTTCGAAACAACGATTTAGCTTCTATAACATTAAAATAATTCTACAATTGCGTAATGATAATCACTAATATTCTGACCAACACTAACCACTTTAAAATAAACTTTGATTAAGGTGATGGATAGCGATTCGTCGAAAACGTGGGGCGCTGGCGACCGCTCTGAAGGAATGTGCCTCCAAAGATGGCCGCCCCGCTACCATCGACTCGACGCTCCGCTAGAGTGACGTTGACCACCTGTCACTCTTGACAATAACATTCCAATGTCCGCCGACATATACATCATCTGCCTAGTCTTTTCCCAACTATGTTAGGGTCGGCTTCCAGTCTAACCGGATGCAGCTGAATACCAGTATTTTACATATAGCGACTGCCAATCTGACCTCCACTATCCAGTTACTGACCAATTTTTATTTTATTTATTTATTTCAACCAACTTTGGATCATACAATTAAGCTAAAATTAGAAATTATTAAAAAATTACATTTGAATTGATAATTATACATTTAAATTGAAAATTATACATTTAAATTGAAAATTATACATTTAAATTGAAAATTATACATTTAAATTGAAAATTATACATTTAAATTGAAAATTATACATTTAAATTGAAAATTATACATTTAAATTGAAAATTATACATTATTATTGAAAAGAACCTTCGTGAATCATACAACAGTGGTTCACGTACTGACAGTCGTAACGTTCAGCAAAAGCGCTCAGCATATTGTTGCCGTTTGTCCGCACCCTACGCAGCAGGGATGTGCACCGCTTGCGCGTGATTGTGTGGAAACTATCCACACGCGCCTCGGCAAACTTCCCCAACACGCTACACAAGCGCGTCAGCCCCAAGAGCGCCTTGAACGCGTAGAGCACTGTACTGTTTCCGCGCGTAACCCATCCACAGACTGCTAGTATAAATGACGTACAAAATGCCCTTAATAGGGCTATTTTGACGCCCCTTGAACACCGAGCAAATCTGCGGGCAATCATATTCGCACGAACAGACAGCGCCCTACGTTCCCTTTCAATATCTGCTTCGTCTTCCAGATCAGAGAGTTAATAAATGTCCAAGATACTTAAACGTATCAACTCTATTAGGTGAGCATCCGTTGAGCTTAATTGCCGGCCAGTAACCAGGATACCTCCTCTTGGCCCGAAAGACCATGCACTCACTCTTATTCGTGTTATAAGACAAACCATGTTCTTCAGCATACTTTTCACAGATGCCAATCAGCCTTGACACACCACAGACAAAACACAGGTACAGTCACGAACAAAAGTATGTTTACATTCGGCTTTATTCAAAAGTTATTTGCTCCTTTATTTTTGAATGAAATTTCATGTTGTTACGAACATAGCATTTGCATTGCAAACCCATAGGTTATGTAATGTGCCGTATCTCAACGTTACAATCGTTATTTTACGAAGAATCGCATTTGAAAGTTTCCAAGTGTTGACATATTGGTGCTCGTGACTGTACACAGGTAAAATACTCGTACAATGGTTTTTCGCAAGAAGGGAAACAATGCATTTCTTGATCAAATGTCGTTCCTGAAAGGTTTATATAGGGGCGACGCGCAACCTGTTATGATGGATTTCTTGTACAAGATTCTGAATCCAAATTCGGTGAACATTTTCGTCGGTTATTAAAAAAATTATATTGTGTTCCATACATTTTGGCCGCGTAAGTATTGCACTTTTCTAAGACACAGCAGTTTTTAGGGTTCCGTTGCCAAATGGCAAAAAACGGAACCCTTATAGATTCATGTCTGTCTGTCTGTCTGTCCGTCCGTGTGTCACAGCCACTTTTTTCCGAAACTATAAGAACTATACTGTTAAAACTGCTGAAGGGATAAAGCGTTCTTTAAATTTTGTGGTTGAACACAAGGATTTATGAGATGTAGGTCGACGACACTTTGTTAAATGTGTACTCTGGCGTGTAAATATAATTCAGTGATTTCAGGTGTAGGGATTACGTTTGGTTTGAGATACGGTACCTATATTTCCTCAACCATAATTTACTCAACTTTATTAGGGTTCTGTAGTCTAATGGCTAAAAACGGAACCCTTATGGATTCGTCATGTCTGTCTATCTGTCTGTCCGTCCGTATGTCACAGCCACTTTTATCCGAAACTATAAGAGCTACATATACTGTTGAAACTTGGTAAGTACATGTATTCTGCGAACCGCATTAAGATTTTCACACAAAAATAGAAAAAAAAAAACAATAAATTTTGGGGGTTCCCCATACTTAGAACTGAAACTCAAAAAAAATTTTTCATCAAACCCATACGTGTGGGGTATCTATGGATAGGTCTTCAAAAATGATATTGAGGTTTCTAATATCATTTTTTTCTAAACTGAATAGTTTGCGCGAGAGACACTTCCAAAGTGGTAAGTGTCCCCCCCCCCCCCCTGTAACTTCTAAAATAAGAGAATAATAAAACTAAACAAAATATATGATGTACATTACCATGTTAACTTTCACCGAAAATTGGTTTGAACGAGATCTATTAAGTAGTTTTTTTTTTAAAACGTTATAAATCGTAAACCGCAATTTACCTTTCATTCAATCAACTCATATGATTGATTTTTATAGATAATGGTACGGAAACCTTCGTGCGCGAGTCCGACTCGCACTTGGCCGGTTTTTTTGATAACCGACGAAGAATTTCTACGCTAGAAGGTTTAGAATCATGTGCTGAATTCATGGTTACAGTTTGCGCGTCGATGTCCCTGCCAACCTGTATATGGGTCAAGTGTGCATCGGTTATAGGGCACTGGTGTCGGTAGGCCAAGGACCTATTGTTGGTTACAAACATACTACACACCGACATACCTGCTTATAGTATACAAGGTCAAATTAAATTAGCTAGCGAAACTCCGTAGACGTAATGGGTATCTATCGATATGTAAACATGATAAAATAACAAAAGAAAGATTTGATATTCTTTGTTTTTGGTTAACAACCGGTTGTAGTGTAGTTACATGAAGTGTCAGTTTAGAAAAAAAAAATCATTTTTTTGTTTTATCACTTTTTTAGTTTTTATTACTTAGCTCTAAAGGGGTACGCAGATGTGTTCAGTATATCACGGTACACCCTCATTTCTGTCAAAGTTGTTATTGGGGTAACTCTAATCTTGTAAGTATATGTATACGAATTTGTGTGGGGTAGGTACAACTAAAAAGTGAAAAATGAAAACTTTTTTGAAAAAAAAAACCGACTTCCAAAAACGACACTATAAAGTGAAAAATAACTTTAATTTCGGAAGTCGGTGTCGTTGGGTTCGCATTTTCGTTGTTTGCCACCGACTTCCGAAATTAAAGTTATTTTTCACTTTATAGTGTCGTTTTTGGAAGTCGGTTTTTTTTTTCAAAAAAGTTTTCATTTTTCACTTTTTAGTTGTACCTACCCCACACAAATTCGTATACATATACTTACAAGATTAGAGTTACCCCAATAACAACTTTGACAGAAATGAGGGTGTACCGTGGTATACTGAACACATCTGCGTACCCCTTTAGAGCGTACAGGCGTGACGTTATGTTGTGTGATTGCGTAAACAATACATACATAAGCGATAGCAGCAATAGCCGTTGATTTGCTGGCATTTATTGAAGAGTTCCGTTGTCTGTCACCGAAACTCATCATCAGATCTTGTCGAAATTTCTAAATTTCTATGGGACCATTTGATAAGTATGTATACCCTTTCCATCAAAAAAATAATTTTTCAAATAGGTTGGCCAGCGACGGAGTTATGCGCGAACAAACATAAAAAAAAAAATACAAACATCCGAATTGAGAACCTCCTCCTTTTTTAGAAGTCGGTTAATAAAAGCCGCACGGATCGATTGATCAGGCTTGCCGCGGTTAGTCCGTGGATGGGTGACCATTTTGACATATTGAGAACCCTCCGTGCCTCGGAAAGCACATCAAGCAGTTGGTCCCGGCTGTCAATCGTAGATCTTTGCCTGTCGTTACGGGTCGTCAGAAATCCAAAAGTCTGATAACCAGTCTTACCAAGGAGTATCACATTACCCGGTAACTGGGTTGTGGAGGCTAGATAGGTAGTCGTTTCATGTAAAATACTGATATTCAGCTGCATTCGGTTAGACTGGAAGCCAACCCCAACATTGTAGATGGGAAAAGGCTAGGCAGATGAGATATCGATACCACGTCTGCGGAGTTTCGCTGACTAATTTTATTTGAACCTCTTTACAATTATACAGGGTGGAAGGGTGAACAGTGGCAACTTTCAAAGGACGGATAGATAATCTTAAATAAAAAAATATTACAAATGTTTTAAATGTATGTCGCAATTTTTTTTTGAATTTTACAGTTTTCTAATTCCGAAATTTTACGCGAAGTGACCGCACCCGACGATAACGCACGAAGCGGCCGGGGTTTCCCCCGGCCGCCGCGCGCCCGCGCCGGCGCTGCGCCGGTACATGCGGGGCAGAGGCCTAACAGTAATGTGGCTATGATTTTTTATTTTTCGGGATATTAGAAGAAAAACTTAGAAAAAAATAGGGTCATATTTTTTCAACGGTTTTATAATCTTCTCATGATACTTATGCACCTCCTTAAATATTGCCACTGTTCACACTAACAGCCTGTATTTCTTACTAATAAAATCTACCTACTACAAAGTTATAATCAAGAAGGCGAGTCAAGAAAACTAATGAACAGATAATTTTTCATGATGAAAGCTTCAGATAATTACAGGCAAGCTTGGAAATGCAACAATTTTCTCGATAAGGCAATTTTCCTAATATTAATAAACCAGCGGGGAATTCTGTAACTTTATGCAGTGTCTTTCATGTTGACAATTCAACAATATTCATTGCGTTGTTTACGTTGTCGACCAGACAACATTTTCAAAAAATTAAATATGATTCAATATATTAGGAATTTCCTTCCAAATCCTATAGATTGCCACAGAAAGTGTGTTACGCAATTGTACCCTGTCCTTTAGGTTAACCGTTGTTTGACAGCTGTCTTAGAACGTACAGATTCCAGATTACGTAAAAGTTAACTTTACAATGCGTCATAAAATAAATATATAAACTGCATTATCTTATTTAGGGCTTCTTACAGACATTATAATACCGTACGTGTATCAATCAATGTATTGTGTGTTGCTGCAATCACTATTTCTATCTGTCAAAAAACGGTTTACATGTACAGGGTATAGGGTGCAATTTACATCAGACAAGTCGTCTGATAGCTTGCCGAAAATAGATTATAAAAAAAAAAAATTGTTTCATTAACCACAACAAGCAGCCAGATCTGACCTTTAGCAAGGTAGAAAATAGGCTTATTTTAAAGTCACCAATCCATGCTATAATAATAATATCCCTGGACATTTCACACAGCGCTATCTAGTCCCAAGCTAAGCAACTTAATGCTTGTGCTATGGTAACAAGATGGCTGAATTCAGATAAACTACCTATATACTTTTTTTTTTTTTTTTTGTAAATACATACATATTGTAGATAGAAAAACACCCAGACTCAGAACAAATACATGTAGGACTTACAAATATTTGTTCTGAGCGGGAATCGAACCCGCGACACGCAGCGCAGCAGTCGGAACGCTCAGCCACTGCGCTAACCGTGTTGTCGTGTCTATGTATTATTGTCTGCCATTTATTTTTTCTCATATTCTTGTTAATTTTCTGAATGGTTCAATATCAGTTTATACTCTGCAATCAAGTGAAACAGGATTAAATTGGTTTTTATTTGCGCTGGCAATACCGTTTACGCGCCATTACGCCGCTGCGGAATGTTTCATGAATTTATTTGCATATGGCAATTTTCTGCGAGTGAAATGGCGGCAGTTATATTTTGTTTATTATCCTAGGGGAGTAGTTTGCTTGATCGTTTTAATGTATTTATATAACTGTGGGATTAAATCTTTAGAGTTGTGGTGGCCCAGCGGTCGAGACTTACAAGTTGTAGGTCGTTCGAACCCAGACAGTCTCTTCACTTGGTGCAAATTATTTCATCACCACTGCTCTCAAAACGGTGAAGGAAAATATCGTGAGGAAACCGGCATGTCCAAAAACCTAAAATTCGAAAACATGTGACATCTACCCTGAACCCGCTTGGTGGATTATGACCCACTCCCTCTCGCCGAGAACAGGCCTGTGTCCCAGCAGTGGGAATATTATAGGCTGATTTTGCTGTAAATCTTTAAACTTCATTCAGGGCGCGTAATTGGTGGAGATACCTTTAATTATTGGTTACCACTATATTCTTGTCTTTTCACCTATACCGAAGCATAATTTCGTAGTTAAACATTCCTTTATTATTATTAGCATACCAACCTACATATTCCTACAACGTTTACCGCTGAAATTCTCTCTGGAATTTTCTCGAAGAATTATGTATTTCAAACAGACGTATGGTAATAGTCTTGTCCCCATACTAGCGTCATTTGGGTGTACTTGTAGGTTCTCCTCTACCTAAACCTTCAGGAAATACGGAAATAAGTGACAGCTATATGAACAGAACCCAGCAATGCATAAATATGTAAGCTGTCACGACCTTTATGCCTGGAGGCTTTTATTTAGGTAGTAAGTTTTTATTTACATTTTAATGAATTATTTTTTAGCTTGAGTACGTATAGTTTTTACTATATTTGTTAGTATATTGGCGTGGCTAGCTGACATATGGCAAATAATTTAATTTTATGTTCTGTGCCTTGTAATGTTAATTACATAACACCCAGTATTGTATACAATCAAGTATCAAGTATTTTCTAACTGATCAGATAGCTGTGCTGCTGGGGAGTTTGTTGCACCACTTCTTCCCAGCGATAGCACTAGGAAGTGGTGAAGGTCGGGCGTTATTGCGGGACTGTCTTTTGTAATTTTGACGTTCGAAAAGTGCTGATTCTCAGCCTAATTTGAATAAATGACCTTTGATTGAAAAGATCAACAAATGACAGCCCCAACGGCTTAACGTGCTTTCCTAGGCACTGAGGAGTCTTGGTATATGTATAAAGATGGTCGCCCATCCACGGACCAACCGCGGCAAGCGTAGGTTAACCTGATCGATCGACTCGTGCGGCTGTTATTACTTAACCAAGCTATTCCTTGAATACCAAGTAAAATACATTCAAGGTATGAACCAAGCTAACAATAGACAGTACACTGTGGTTTCCCTAGCCGCATTATATTGAAACGTCTGGGAAACTAGGATTATCGGTTTCTCGACTTAGTTCGGCTCGAATGGAGAGCAAGACCAATATGACGCACAGCTTCCATTTAAAGCTTGTGTGGATTTCGGCTTAGAGGACTTATGTTGGTATATTATTGGAGAAGTTTTGATTAATTGAATTTAACTGGATTACGAGTTTGTTAAATAGTAAAGTTATTAAGCTTCTTCCGTTTATGTATTTTTCTTTATTAATCTGTCTACCAGGTGAAATCCACGTAACGTAGTTAGCCGTAACCTTCTTCAATATGTGGGTGTCATTAGTTTGTTCAAGAATAGTCTCGATTTATATTAAGGAAAATTAACAAGGTACCTTGTTAATTTTCCTAAGCAAAACAAATGGAAGCTGCCAATTATTTCAATATTGAACTTCTAGTTTACTTCAATTATATAATAGGGGTTAAAGTATGAAATTGCAGTTTTATTGTAATAGGTATTTCGAATTGACATCGGTTTGAGATTTTTGAGTGAAACTTTTTTCATATGGTACCTACCTATGAACTTCTTCTTTTAAAACATTTGCAACATTCCATTATCGACTTTCAGTTGTTTTTTTTTATTCAGCTTAGACAAGAAAGATGGATAGTTCGAAAATTCGAGTTATTTTTGAATACGAGTTCCGACGCGGAACTAACGCGGCAGAAACAGCTCGCAATATCAATGTTGCGTTTGGAGAGGGGACTGCTAATGAACGCACCATGCGATTTTGATTTAAACGCTTTCGTGATGGAAACTTTTATTTGAAGAACGAACCAGGTGAATAACAGTTAATTGAAAGAGATGGTGGAAGCCGATCCGAGCCAAACTACCCAGAAATTAGCGGCATGGTTTAACGTTACCTTACCAACAATATTGACTCATTTGCGTCAAATCAATAAAATAAAAAAATATGAGAAATGGGTGCCTCATGATTTGATTTGATCTGTAGAAACTTGTGTTGTCTTGTTGAATGGATACAGAAATGAAGGAATATTGGAACGAATTGTGACATGTGATGAAAAGTGGATTCTTTACGATAACCGTAAGCGAAAACTGCAATGGCTGACCCCAGGTCAAACGCCGCAACAGTGTCCTAAAGCAAAGCTTACCTATAAAAAGGTAATGGTAACTGTTTAGTGGTCTCAGCATGGTGTTGTTCACTATAGCTTTCTCCGATCTGGTCAAGCAATAACGGCAGATGTCCACTGTGCCGAACTCCGAACAATGATAGCAAAACTAGCAGTGAAACAGCCCCGACTCATGAATCAATCTTCACCATTATTGCTCCTAGATAACGCGAGACCTCATACAGCACAAGAAAGCGTTTTAACTCTACAGGAACCTCAATTAATTCATTCGTCACCCTCCGTATTCGCCAGACCTTGATCCAACGGACTATCATTTTTTTCGTGATATGGACAATTTTCTACGTGATAAAAAGTTTTCTTCTCAGGAGGCAATACAAAATGCTTTCACACAGTTTGTCGAATCTAGATCACGAGAGTTCTATCGCAAAGGCATTAATGACCTTCCCATTAGATGGCAGCAATGTATAGATAATAATGGTAATTATTTTGATTAAATAAATATGATAAATTAAAAAAAAAAAACTAATATAAATTTTTCAGTACAAATCGGCAATTTCATACTTTAACCCCTAAATATGTCGCAGCAGGAGGCCATAGATTATGAAAGTTCTAACATTTGTTACAAGATGGCGGTAGTGAGGTTATTCCATCTGTCTGTCAGTTGGCACTGTCAAGTAATGTCAGGTTATTCCACTTGTCTGTCAGTTGTCGCTGTCAATTAATGTCATTTTAATAAGGGAGTGTGATTGTCAGGCATTCTGCCAAGGAACGTGCGCATGAGCGGATAACCTCACAGCCTCCATCCTTTTCCATCGCGGATATTTGTGATTATCGTAATTTATAAAGTTTGTGAAATAATAAAAGAAAATCAACGCTATCTGTTCGTGGTATTATTTCCTGTACGAGGAGGAAGGCTTGCCCGAAAATAACATTGCTGTTCTATCCCCGTCCTAAATAAATTAAGTAAAATCAATATAAACGTTATTATTATAAATACAAATTCTGGAAAAACAACAATCTACTTAATAAAAATCTTAAATTCACTGATCCACAACGCTCAGCCTAAACCGCCTAAACATGAAATTGTGCACAAGAGTTCCTATATATCCGAAAGTGAGGATTTCTAAAAAAACCGGTCAAGCGCGAGTCGGACTCGCGCACCGAGTGTTCCGTACACATTTGTAGGTATGTAACTAAAAATTTACGGTTTTCGCAATTTTTCCTTTATCTGTGCTAAGTACCTATAAGATGTTGCTTCGTAAATTTGTTCGTTCGGTTCTACGAAAATTTGCGGCATAAACGGCTGTATCTTTTGATTGCGTTGGCTTAGAAGTTTGATCACAGCTTTTAGGGTCAGTAGACTTGAGTATTTGATATAAAGTCCAGCTTGATACCTCCACGCGCTCCTGAGAAAAAGGGTCTTGACAGACAGACGGATGGACGGACAACAAAGTGAACCTATAAGGGTTCCGTTTTTTCCTTTCGAGGTACGCAACCTTAAAAATATGATTGAAGTGTAAAAGTGTTTGTACAAACCTACTTCTAAAGGCATAAAAGTTTGTATGGAATTTTTCCTTCTTTATCCGATGGTAAAACTCATCGGGCGGGCGCACCATGGAAAGCTTGTTATCAAAATAAACCTGTCAGTCTCGCTGGCTATTTGGCTGAAAGACTAAAAGGTTGACCTTTGGCGTGTGAGTTGATTAGTGTTTCAAACGAGTCCTTAGGGGTATACCCTCTTTGAAAATAGACATTCCAAACCCTTTACCTGGAATGTGGGTAACAGTAGGTACTGCAGAATTACACCTGAGGAATTTTGCGGCAGTAAAATTGCTAGATGAAAAGGTTAAAGTAATCAATATAAATAGCTTAAAAAAGCATTGTATAGACTATAGAGTAAGGGAAATTGTTATACCGACAATGCCCAGTACCTTTTTGGTTAGATAGAATGATATAGTAAAAAGTGTTTTCAAGGGGTAGCCGCCAGGGCTGCGGGCTATTCGAAAGAGATACCGTGGCCCTTGGCACAGGCAACTGAAGGAACACGGGTGGGTTTTAGTCAGTAAAAGTCTGACACTCCCTTCCGCTCAGCCCAGAGCGGGAGGGGTCATTTGATGATTTCCCACCCAAAAAAAAGGGGTAGAATAAACTTCTGGAGAGAGGTGGGCTGGTTGGAATAACCACCGACGGCCACCATGGCCCACGCACAATGGTCCATCTGAAGGACTAAGTGCGGAAACCAAACCCATAACATAGAACATAGGGGTATCGTGTTACCCAGTAACAGGGTTATGGAGCTCAAATAGGCAGTCACTCCATTTTAAATACTGGTATTTACTTACATCTAGTTAGACTGAAAGCCAACACCCCAACATAGTATATGTAGTACACGCATCACCTCTGTACCTATTTTTCTGTTCTGTTTTTTTTCTTGTCTGTTTATACAAGCCGTTGTTTTGCATCCTCGTCAAATTTCAGGAATAGAATAGAAGTTCTATTCATTCTACCATAACATAATTATGGTGTACAAATATTAAAATGTCATTTAATCACATTTACCTAATTCGTGTTTGTATTTATTTCGAGCAGAAGCCTTTTTGTGGCTCACTTCTGATTGCATGCGAAAATAGAGGACGCTATAACAGCCTCCTCTATTTTCGCATGCAAAGCAAAAATGCATGGAAGACAAAAATAATCAATTAAAATTACGTTCCCTGGTAAATAATGAATACATACTTGTTTTTTTAGTTATTTAAGTTTGACAGTATTTCAGAATACACCACTTTCAAAGAACAGCAATCGCGTTATGGTATCGTATAAGCGGCCGCGTTATATGTGTGTGTAAAATGGCAGTTACAGTGCGGTCTTACACCGGACGCGTTTTTCTCACACATGCCGATTTCCGAAAATTAGAAAAGTACCTTTTATTTTATTATTGACTAGCTGTTGCCCGCGACTTCGTCTGCGATCCAGGAGGAAAAGTAGCCTATGTCCTTCTCCTGATCATGGTCTACCCATGCGTCAAATTTTATCTAAATCCGTTCAGCTATTTTAGCGTAAAAGCGTAATTCTTAAATTTTCTTAAAAAAAAATTCCGTAAGAACCTTTTACAAAGTAATAGAAAACTTAAAAAATAAAGATGGATAAAATCGGTAAAGTTGTTCTCAAGTTATGGCGTGACCAAGTGAAATAGGGATTAATTTTTATATTTATATAGATAGGTAGATTCGTGTCGAGAATCAGCAGCATAGTTACCTCCTTGAATTTGACGAGAATGCAAAACGACACCTTGTATTACATAAATCCTACTAATATTATAAACGTGAAAGTTTGTATGGATGGATGGATGAAAAAATTATAAGGCATGAAAATTATACCTACTACTACAAACAAAAAATGACAAAAAATTATAATACTAAACTAATAACTAATACTAATTTTTGGCACACAGATGGTTTATAACCAGGATTAACATATAGGATACTTTTTCGGGGTGCAGTTAGTGGTAAAATGAAATAAATAAATACTTGGGAAAGGCTGGGCAGATTGATATTGGAATAAAATGGTTAATTAACGTGTGAAGATTAATTTTACAAGTAAGGCTGTTTACCTATAACAATAATTACTATTTTTGTTTCAGAAGATAAGTGACGTGATTTTTTGGGGCTTGTAAATAGCTCTTATGTGTAACTTGGGTCATCATCATCATCATAGTCGTTACAGGTCGTTAGAAGCCCGAAAGTCTAACAACCAGTCTTACCAAGGGGTATCGTATTACCCAGTAACTGGGTTGTGGAGGTCAGATAGGCAGTCGCTCCATGTAAAATACTGGTATTCAGCTGCATCCGGTTAGACTGGAAGCCGAACCCAACATAGTTGGGAAAAGGCTAGGCAGATGATGATGATGATCAAATCAATAGGTAACCTATACTTAATTTACTTACCTACATAAGTTTAAGATTCCATACACAACAAAACCAAAACCCATCATATTCAAGCTACATATTCCATTTACTAACATCACCAATGCAATTTTAGCTACAAAAGCGTACTAACGTTTCCAGTGCGGACATTTTCATGCAAATATGTGTGGTCGAATCCATCGAACGCAGCCGACATAGCTTGCAATGCTGTTGGACTTCAAATAATTTCATTCTGAACTGAAATGTAATATTTGAATGTCGCGTGGCGGGTTTATTGAGAGAGAGACATTGCCCTTACTATGAAATATATGTAGGTAAACTCAGGGAAATGAATTATTTATCTTATAAATCACGAAAGTCATTCTTTGACAGTTGTACATGTAAAACCTACATAATAATTCCATTAATGGTTATAACACGGCCAATGGATGTACTTGACATCTACCAACCTGAGCTGGGCACGCGTGGTGGATTACGGCCCACTCCCTCTCACTAAGAGGAGGCCTGTGTCCCAGCAGTGGGAACGTTATAGGCTAATTATACAGGGTGGCAGGGACATCGACGGGCAAACTGTAACCATGGATTCAGCACATGAGTTTAGACCCCATAGCGTAGAAATTTTTCGTCGGTTATTAAAAAAAAATATTGCTGTTCCATACATTTTGACCGCGTAGGTATTGTGCACTTTTCTATGAAACAGAAGATTTTTTTTTTGATAACCCGCGAAAAATTTCGACGCTATGGGGTCTAAACTCATGTGCTGAATCCATGGTTAGTTTGTTTGTATTGTGTATTATGTAAATGGATGTAGTGTGTCATTTTAAAAAACAATTCATTATTCATTTCCCCGACGGAATATAAATTATGGAAAATATATTGAAAGGTTTCTACAGAAATAAATTAACTAATGGACAGTTAGAACGAAGAATTAATACCGGCCCTGAAGTATGTATGTAGGTGCGCGAAGTTGAGGGATTTTTATAACGCTTTGATCACAATAATTTTTGAGCATTTTGCTTCATAGTTTCTACAGAAGATTTTTTTACGTTCTTTTACCTGAAAATATAAAATATTATAGATATTTTTGACGATAAATATGTAGTTGGCAATCTACCTCTTAGTTTGGCACAAAGAGAATAGAAAACCACGTAACTACCTACCCAAGGGATTTCACGTTAACATTTCTAAAACGTTAACACGTTTTATCAAAGGACGTCACGTCATGTCGACTATTTTGTAAAGGTAGTAAAAACATGTCCAAATACTGTGAATACCTTCCATAAATATGAACGTGTCATACTGTCGATTCCTGTAACACAGGTTACAACCTAGCGCAGGAGTCTGGGTTTCCTTTTTTAATTGTATCATTCTTTTATGTCAATAAATATTATTATTATCTCCTTTATTTCATTTAAATACTTACAAAATACATTTTTAAATATTTTTATAAACAAAAGGATAAAAAAAACATTTAAAAATATAAAAAGTAGTAGCCCACCGGTATCGGGAACAGGGTCCAAGCTACCGGTGGTCAGGGCTCCAGAGAGAGGAACTTCCTGACAATGCGAGCCGTGTCCAGAAGTACCGCTTTCTGAATCAAGCCCTTGATCCAGCTGCCCAACGAGAGCCTCCTCAGGTGTTGGTCGAGGCTCTTGGCTATTAAGCCATTGGCTGTCACGACTATCGGCACAATGATCGCTGAGTCCACATCCCACATGTCGACAACCTCGCGAGCCAAGTCAAGATACTTGATTTGTTTATCTTTCTCGGCTTTCACGAGGTTCTCATCATGCGGGACGGTTATGTCAACAATCATTGCGCGCCGCTCTGATCGATCCACCACCACTATATCAGGCTTATTGGCAACAATAGTCCTGTCAGTGATGATGGATCGATCCCAGTACAATGTGATATTTCCATTTTCGAGAACTGGGTCGGGCACATACCTGTAGTACGGCACCTCAGATTCGACAAGGCTGTATTTCAGAGCAAGTTGCTGATGGATTATCCTGGCTACAAGGTTGTGTCTATGCAAGTACTCTCCGTTAGCTAGACGAGAACACCCGGAGATAATATGCCTGATTGATTCTCCCGGCCGGTGGCATGCCCGACAGATGTCAACCGTGCCGTCTTTCACAATAAATCTCCGGTAATTGTTCGTCATCATAACTTCGTCCATAATTGCACAGACAAAACCTTCGGTTTCTCCAAAGAGGTCACCGAAACGCAGCCAGGCTACGGACGCTGGTAGATCTACATCGGGTCCATGTAGGGCCCGGTAAAAGCGTCCGTGAAGCTCCTTACTCTGCCATACTTCCATGCGATTATTGGTGTCAAGCACTACCGGCTTGCACCAGTTCTCTTTAGCCAAGGAGAGTGGGGTGAGGCCCTTGTCCACCGCGACTACATCTCGATGCATCCCCACGTCGGTTTCTAGGAAATATTCCCTGAGACTGCATATCTCGCGATTGTGGAGGGTCTTAGCGTTTAAAAAGCCTCGACCTCCACACTTTCGCGGGATATACAGCCTCATTACCGATGACCGTGGGTGATGCATTCGATTTGCAGTCAGCAGCGTCCGGACCCTCCTATCCAGAGCGTCCAGTTCGGTTTGAGTCCATTTGAGTATGCCGAAAGAGTACATCAAAACCGGCATGACCCAACTGTTGAAGGCACGCACCTTGTTTCCGCCTGATAGAAGACTATTAAGTACTTTTTTCAGGCGGCCAAAGAAGCGCTCCTTCAGCGATTGCTTCATGTCAGTTACATTGATGCCTAACGCTTCCGACATACCCAAATACTTATAGGTTTCGGATGCGGAGAGGGCTCTAAGGTTTGCGGAATCCGAGAGTTGGGTTCCCACGGATTCCACAATCTCTCCTCGCTTTACATGCATGACCGCACATTTGTCCACACCAAATTCCATCCTGATGGCGCTACTGAAAGTTTCAGTAATTTTCAGTAGCTCCATTAGTTGCAAATTGTTGGGGGCAAAGAGTTTAAGGTCATCCATGTAGAGGAGGTGAGATATAACCTGGCCACCTCTCCTCAGCCGATAGCCTAGACCTGAATCCTCCAGCAGTGTGCTTAGAGGATTCAAGGCTAAGCAGAACCAAAGCGGGCTCAAACTATCGCCCTGGAATATGCCTCGCTCGATCCTTATCGGTTCGCTATTCCTCTGAATATTTCGACATCCTGGATAGCGAAGGACCGTCCTCCATTGCCCCATACACGACCTCAGGAAGGTTCGCAGAGTTGCATCTACTTTATACAAATCCAGAACCCTCATGAGCCATGTATGCGGCACCGAGTCATAGGCCTTCTTATAATCTATCCAACATGTCGACAGATCCTTTCGGGAACGACGAACCTGTTGGCTAATGGCCATATCAATGAGGAGTAGCTCCTTAGTACCGCGGGACCCATTCCTACATCCATTTTGAGAGGCAGACATAATGGAGTTGTTGTCTATGTGGTTGTTAATTTTAGCTCTCAAAATGGATGTAAGAACTTTATAGACCGTCGGTAAACACGTGATCGGCCTATAATTTTTGGGTTCCGCGGTGCTACCTGATTTATGGAGCAGGTGGGTAACTCCTGTCGTTAGGAATTGGGGTAGCGAACCAGACTCCAAAGCAGTCTGGAACTGAGATGCCAAGCGAGCATGTGACCTTGAAAACCATTTGATCCAAAAGTTGTGCAGCCCATCCGGCCCTGGAGATTTCCAGTTAGGTAACGGACGGACTGCACGAGCTACATCTTGGGGGCAGATGGTAATACCCTCCATGTCTGGTATTGGATCACAGGCTCGCTCGACCTCTCGAGCCCAATCACCTTCGGTGTGACTGACAGGCGCCGACCAGATATTACGCCAAAAGGAACACATGACATCATCATCCGGCAGGCATGTGTCAGCCACACCTTGGTCCGGTTGCTCCCAACCCCTATAAACCCACCTTTCATCGCTCTGGAAGGTACGATTCTGAGTGTATCGGTCTACTCGCCGCTTATACCGACGAATACGGTTTGCCCATGCATACACTTTCTGCTTCAGGAAGTCGATACGCTCTGTGACACAAGACGTATATTCTTGAGGACTGATATCAGTCCCTGAGAACGCCCGTCTCACAAAGCGCATCACTCTAGGGCGAGTATTGCCCTCCCTGAAGCAGATTAGTTTGCCGATGAGCGCCCTGGCCCCATCAATACGGCGTTCAATCCTGCACTGCCAAGCTGGTACAGCTGGTTTCGGTCGTGTAGCTCTAGAGTCATTGGCAAATTTGACGTGAGCTACACGACATGCCGCTACAGCCGCGCAATACAGAATTGAATGAGTATCGATGAGGTCTTCGCAGGTATCAAAATAGCTTGACAACTGCGAATCCAGGACCGCCACCAGCGCCCTATTTTTGTTATGCATGGGCAAACGAGGTAAGCGTGGCCTAAGTTCAGGCGACATGAACCGATATTCCTGAATTGCACCTTCCAAAGCACTCCTCAATTCCTCATTGCTTATTATTATTATTATTATATTATTATTATTATACTTGACGAGAACATAACATGCTGAAGTTTTTCGAAGTGAGCTTATAAACTGAGCGTGTTTTTTCCAGGTACCTACTTAGTTAGGTCAACAATTTGTTTAAGGGCTAATTTTTCCAACGCTAGATAAATTTATCCGAGGAATGATTTTGAATTTTTGACAGTTCTTCCATACAAAAACTGCCAAACGTCAATTTTATTCCACGAATAAATATTATCCGTCGATTGAAAAATCAGCCCTAAGTAGTGTAGATTCATCTCAATTACCTCTTTTCCTTGAATTTGTATACATGTGTATTATAAGATTATAAGCTACTAGCTGACCCAGCGAACGTCGTACCGCCATCGAAATCAATCAATCCGGTCTCGAGATATCAAGAAAAAAGCTGTTCCATGCCAAATGTATGAGAAAATGAATGACCAATTTTTTTTTCGTGTTTTCCCACATTTTAATAGTTATTCTGCTATTCGGGGTGGAGAGAAATCCAACAAATGAAAAATCATAAAAATCGTTCTAGCCGTTCATGTATGGTGTAACTAACCCGACTTTGTTTAATTTATATGTATAGGTTTGTGTACTTGTGTACGTAATTAATTTATAATTCATGATTTGTTATCTTTTGTTTTTTTTATTATTATTTAATCCTCTAAAACTAAGCCCATGCCATCTTATCTCTTCACCATCCTTAGTTGAGGGGTAGAGACGTCCGCTTTCGTACCTTATTGAATGCGAGAATTATAAATAAATACCTAAATCACTGAACTGATTATGGTGATTTTTTGATCTTTAACATGAAAAAAAGAAAAACTCATCTTTAAGGAAAATGGGATGGATAGCAAGATGATAGTAAATGTGTTTCATTTTCCTTTAGAATTTAATCCAGCATATAAATAAGTTTAAAAGTAATAAACGGACGATTCTATTCGAGATGCAGAGACGTCGCAATCAACAGTAGCGGATAATAAATGCACATGATATGTGATACAACCTGCGTATGTTGAACTTAATGAAAACATTCACGGGGTTAATCTAGTGAATAAATTGTGCAATGAGGTTCGCAGAATCTCCCCTTTGATATATCGAAACGGATATTCATTGAAAACGACGAATAAAACAATATCAACGTGATTGTGCGGAAGTATAGGATTTGCGGATATTGGAATTGGAATATTTGAAGTATCGTTTTTGGAATGGGTTTTCATATTTCTATTGTATTGTTTGACAGGCTGGATATGAATGTACTTACAGTAGGAGAAGATTACTGAAAATTGAAATTAAATCGGTAAATGCTTCGATCAATAATATTATTAGATTAAGGATCAGGAACAAAAATCAGTCGCTCAAGTAGCCACGTTTGCAACACGTAAACATCTACATTTCTTAGAAAAAAGTTTAATAATATTAACAACTTCAGTTTATTATAAACCTTAATGCTTAAACATAAAGTTTAATTACCATTGCAAAATATATTTAAAATGTCGCTTGAAAATAAAATCATTCTATTTTTAAATTTTCAGTCATTTATTCTAAAATGAAACTTAAAGTCTAAGTAATAAGGTTATAAACATATATATTTGAAATAAGACCATAAAAGTATTATTTGTGGTCTTATTTTTCGGGCCGTTTTTGAAGCGCTTGTCGGGAATCTAGTACTATTATTGATCGAAGCCTGGAGTAGTTACTACTTTTCAACCTGGATGGCTGACAAGTCGCGGGCAACAGTTAGTTATAAATACAAATCAATGTTAGTCTCGTAATTATGCCATCAATTTATAACAGACTCGCGGAGCTTGCATGCTAAAATTATGTCAAATGTTAAAGCCTCTACAGTACCTAGGCTCATGTGACCCACACCGTACGTTTTCAACTATGTAAATAATATACCAATTTCAAAACCAAATCCTTTTCGAGAATTCATAATAGAAAGTGTAGAAACTAATGCAAATATTGTTTAAATAAGGTTATATTCAGACTGTGTCACGAGCGTGGAAAATCGTGGCGTCGTACTTCTCGTACTTCTATTTTGTGACTTGTGATCTCTGATTTTTAAATGAAGATTCAAAAGATAGACTTTTGAGGTTCAATATTGAGAGTAGAGGAATGTCTGATCAGATCAGCCGCACAGGTCGATCGGTCAGGTTAAGCTACGCTTGCCACGGTTGGTCTGTGGATGGGTGACCATCTTTACATACCGAGACCCCTCCGTGCCTCGGAAAGCACGTTAAGCCGTTGGTCCCGGCTGTCATTCAAGGATCTTTGACAGTCGTTACGGGTAGTCAGAAGCCCGAAAGTTTGACAACCAGTCTTACCAAGGGGTATCGTATTACCCAGTTACTGGGTTGTGGAGGTCAGATAGGCAGTCGCTCCATGTAAAATACTGGTATTTAGCTGCATCCGGTTAGACTGGAAGCCGACCCCAACATAACTGGGAAAAGGCTAGGCAGATGATGAGGAATGTCTAATCTCCATTTTAAAATAATTACGGCACCCGCACTTAAAAAAAAAAAAAAAACTTTTGGAAGTATTTCATACATAGGTATCTGTCGTATGTAAGAACTCTTGTCTTGTTAAAAACTCTTTTCTATAAGTAGGCTAGTGCACACTTGGGCGGGCCATGCTGCAACGCAAAGAATTGCAAAATTCCTCCTAGATCACTTTAGTAAGTTTTGTATGAATCATAGCAAACTGCAGGCGGGCCGCACCGGGCAGCAGCGCAATGCACTGGCGCGATGGCGGATCGCTCGCCAGGCGTATTTTTGCGGCTACTGTTTTGCGATGCCATGCGGGCGATGTGGCCCGCTTGTAGTGTGAAATATTTCATACAAATATGTAGGAATGTGATCTAGGAGGATGTTTGCATGCGCCTGACCTTTCTGAAGAACATCACCAATAAGGCCCTTTTGCGGCGTCCCCTCTCAGCGTTTCCACATACATCAAAATCAAGTCATTTACTCAGATTAGGCTGAGAATCAGCACTTTTCGAACGTTAAAATTGCAAAGGACAGTCCCCCAAAATGCCTGCCTTTCACCACTTCCTAGTGCTTTCGCTGGGAACAAGAATTGGCGCAACCAACTTCCCAGCAGCACAGCTGTTTGTTCATCTGCCTTGTCCTTTCAGCCAACATATGTTCTGGCAAAATGTAAGGACTATTCTTACATAGGGTTTTTTCGTCAAAATAGAGCATCCATTACATAGTTTATAAAAATATTCTAAAACTCACTGTACCCATTTTGGAGGCATGAGGAACAGGGTGTAAAGTTCACTCATCCTCCATTGAAAAGGGAGGATCCTCCGACCAGACGGGTGTTGTGTCTGGCGGGCTATTGCCCAACGATTGATATTGGGAAATTGTATCTATGCTAACTGCGCGGTAAACTCTGCTTGCGAGATGCAGGATTTGCGTGACGTCAGTACGACGCGTTGTTCGCATGTGGCGTTGTAGATACCGCTACACCATGTCCTATAATTATGTAAATCAATTAAACGCGTGTTGGTGTTCGTGGCGCTTGATATGCTGCATGGTCACAATGCTCTAAATTGGAGTGAAGCTTTTATTAAGCTAGAGTTGGTAGCGATACAATTTAGTTGGTTCTGTCAGGAACAAGTAAAAACAGAACAAAAGAAGAACGGAATAATTGTAACTATCGTACGATGTTGATGAAAAGTTTTATTGAGCACTTGGTGGATACTTAGTAAGCTTACGCCGTTTCGACTGCTTTCAGCGATAAGCGTAAGTTCAGGGATATGTGACCAGCTTTGGGTTTCATCTCGATAGGCCTCTTGAACGCAAAGAATTTCGCAGTGAGTTTTTTCGGTAAACATCAGAAAGAAAACAACGCCATAAATACAACTTTAATTACACAAAAATATCAATGTGCCTCAACTGGATGCAGCTGATTACCAGTAATTTCCATGGAGCGGCTGTCTATAATTCTGACCTCAACAACCCAGTTACTGGGTAACACGTTACAGAATACCCTTTGGTACTGCTATTTGGTACTGGTTGTCAGACTTTTGGGTTTCTGAGTAACCCATAACGACTGTCTAAAATCTACGAACGACAGCTGGAACCGACGGCTTTACATGTTTTTCGAAGCACGGAGGGGTCTCAATATGTAATGGATGGTCACCCATCCACGAACCAACCGCGGCAAGCATACCTTAATCTTCGATCGACACGTGCGGCTATTATAATTTCGCTACGAGCCCGTAACTTTATTACACAACAACACAACATAATTACTTACTCCATCGCAACTTTTTCCACCAAATTTGGTGGAAATGAATAATCGCCTGAACATGTCACCTGCGGCACGACGTTGCGCGGGGATTTAGATAATAAATTACCTCATAAATGATAACAAAATGTTGCCCACACAATAAATAACAAAGTTTCAAACCACTCACGGTGAGCCGAGTCTTTGGGGAATAATCGGAGGTACATTTGGCAAAAGAGATACATAGGTATGCAGGTTATTAAATTATTTAATTTTGTCTTCTGCCATCCCACTTTTTCGGGGTCGCTAACACATTGCTTTTTCTTCCATACTTCTCTATTAGTCGCCATCTTGGTAGTCACATCCTTTATAGCCATAACTTCTTATATTTTTTTGGCTTATTAAATATATTTTTATTTGAATTGGTGTGAGTAAACTGAATTTACTTAATCATCGCTCGTCTAGATGTGTTTACACTAATAAATATATACTCAACTCACCTGTAAGGTCAATGTTTCAGGTTCTTGATGGAGCATCAACCGCTACGAGTACACAGTGGGTCTTCGAGCCTGATTATATTGATTGAACATATAGAACATGACAATTTCTTCTGTGCAGCTCTTTTGTTGACTGTACTTCATCGAGGTTTTCAGCGTTTTGGAAGTTTGCGTAGCAAACTCAAACTCAAACTCAAATCATTTATTTCAATTAAACCATTTCAGGCACTTTTGAATTGTCAACATTTTAAATAGTCGGTCAGTTAGTCAGAAAGTGAAGCTAGTTGCCCATTCCAAAACGTAGATCTCTTTGGAGAAGAACGGGCAAGAAACTCCAAGGACACTCTTTTAAATCAAGATATTATTACAAAATCCTGGGTACATTATTCTTATTGCTTCTACATGTGAGAACAATGAAAAAAAGAACAATTTAAAATATAAAATTAAAAATAAGCCCTGGCAGTTAAGAGATGACCAGTCTCAACTGGCGGCGCCCGTTCACGAACATGACGCGTGGATCAGCACCACCCAGCTCAACCATTTTGTAGGGAACCGAATGATCCAACACACGCGCCACCACCAGTGAGACATTTAAGTGAGCATGACATATTCTCAACTGCCATGCTCTTTCAAGTCAACATCAAAATATCATAAAAACGGATCCATGGTTCTTACATTTACAAAATTTTAAAAAAATGCTTCTAATTTATACAAAACTATAGGAATAATCAGGAAGAGGTATTTAATATTTAAGTATTAAGAATTAAATCTTGATTGAATAAAATAAACACTACGTTCGTAATGTCAGAAACACAAAAAAAGGGGAAGCATCTCTTCCAAATATTGAAATTGTAATCAACTAGTGAGCCCAAGTGCCTGTGGAGCAGGACCGGCATTAAGCCAAGCATTTTTATCTACGATATACTCATCCAACTTATAATATGCTTGTCTACATAGTGTGCGTTTAATGCATGTTTTAAATTTCTTCTCATTTAATTGAAGAATATTGAGTGGTATTTTATTATAACATCTTACACAGTACCCCATAAAAGAAGTTTTTACTTTAGACAATCTGAAGCACGGTTGATCTAGTTTGTTCCTATTCCTAGTGTTAAAATTATGCCTGTCACTTATCTTACTAAAAAGATGTAGATTTTTTCGAACGTACATAATGTTTTCGTATATATATTGACAAGGAACCGTCATGATGTTAATGTTTTTAAACAGTTCCCTTAGAGATTCGCGTCTGCTGAGATTGTAGATGGCTCTAACAGCCCTCTTTTGCAGAATAAAGATAGAATCAATATCTGCAGCCCGTCCCCACAGCAGAATACCGTAAGACATTATGCTATGGAAGTAACTAAAATAGACCAGTCTCGCGGTATCCACGTCTGTTAATTGACGGATTTTCCAAACAGCGTAAGCGGCTGAACTTAGCCGCCCTGCAAGTGATGTTAAGTGAGGACCCCACTGCAGCTTTGAATCAAGCGTGATCCCCAAGAAAACCGTATTTTCGACGAATTCCAGTATCTCCTTATTCAATACAACGTGACATTGACTACTTCTAACATTCGGTAAAGAGAATCTAATGCATTTAGTTTTTTTCTCATTTAATACTAAATTATTTACAGTAAACCAATTATGGACCACAAGCATAGCATTATTTACGTCGTCAAGCTCCTGTGCACGTCTGCCTACTTTAAAAATCAGCGATGTGTCATCAGCAAATAACACCATTTGTGGTCGGGTTTTTAGTAAATGAGGTAAATCATTTATATATACTAAAAATAGGAACGGTCCCAATATTGAGCCCTGCGGTACACCCATTTTGACTTTTAAACCCAATGAATTCACACCGTTTATTTGAACTTGCTGAAATCTATCATTTAAATATGATTTTATTAAGTTAAGAGCTAGTTTACCCAGTCCGTAATGCTCAAGTTTCAAGAGCAGTGTTTCGAAATTCACGCAGTCAAATGCCTTGGATAGGTCGCAAAAGATGCCTATTGCATCTTGTGCCTCTTCCCATGCGTTAAAAATGTGTTTTAATAAGGTGACACCGGCGTCCGTTGTACAACGTCCTTTGGTGAAACCATACTGTTGATCGTGTAGGATGTTGTTACGATTAAAATGATTGAGCATTTGATTTAACATTACTTTTTCAAACACCTTGCTGAAAACCGGCAAAACCGATACGGGTCTATAATTATTTGTGTCTTTGCTGTCCCCAGATTTGAAAAGTGGAATAACTTTACTGAACTTCATTAAATCCGGGAATACCCCTTGATCTACGCACAAATTAAATATTAGAGCTAAGTAGGGTGCAATTGTCTCAATAATGGATTGACAAACTTTAGTAGACATGCCCCACAGATCTTCGGTAATTTTGATCTTAAGTTGCTTAAATGCCTTTATAATGACAATGGGGTTAATATGTTTAAATTTAAATTCCACAGTACAGGCTGAGACATTCGCTCTTAATAATTCTATAGCTAGTGCGGGCGAGGAATTTAAAGTTTCTGTAGTTTTAATTGGGATATTGGTAAAGAAAGTTGTAAATTCCTGAGCAACATCGATGTTATCGCTAATGAGACCGCGGGAAGTGTTCAGTGTGTAATCAGTATTACGTGTTTTGTTCCTGTTCGTTTCATTGTTAATAATCTTCCAAACTGTCTTTATTTTATTGTCTGCTGATTTAACCTTGTTACTAATGAATGAAGCTTTGGCTGCTTTGCAGATATTTTTAAAAGTTTTAGAATAACTAGCAACATACTTATTAAAAGTATCCGTGTTAATATACGGCTTAAGGCCATACAGTTCAAATAATCTTTCCCTACTTTTTCTGATTCCTTTAGTTGCCCAGTCACTGAATAAAAACTTAGGGCAAATAGTTTTAGAGTTCTTCTTAAAGTAATTATTGAACTCTGTTTGTACTAATGAAAATAATTCTTCATACAAAATATTACCATTAGTCATACTTAGGCCCTGAGCACTTAATTTGCTATTTAAAGTAATATTAAACTTTTTCAAATTACCCGATGTTATTGGTCTAGTTTGAATCTGCACTTTTTGAATCGGTGTGTTGGACTTAAAATAAACGGTTTGACCACTGTGATCAGAAGGGAGATAATTTACAATGGCCTTCTCTAGATATTCGCAGCAACAGAAAACATTATCAATACATGTAGCAGTAGCCGTAGTTATTCGTGTTGGTTCCAAAAACACATTTGACAGATTGAATGATTTAAAGAGGCTTAATAACGTTATCGTGTTTATTAGCAAGGACATGCCCTGTGGCTGTATTCGTGAAGTCGTATACGAGATAGAGAGTTAAATAAATAAATCGTTTATTAACTCTGGTTAATAATCGATTTATTTATATATAGTGTTCTTACAGTTCCTTATAACTAAGTACATGTAAACTATTCCTAAAATTATTGTTACAAGAGAAACATAATTTTATATTATAACTTGTGGACTCCACACTAGGTCGAGCATGTTTCGTGGAGTACTTGTGAATTTTTAACAATTTGAAATATCAGGGTCGATACTGTATTGTAAAATTTGTAACATATTGGTTTAAGACAAAAATAACAACATAAAATTGATTAACCTAAACCAAAATCAAAAATATAGACTTGAAAAATAAAATTAATCTACTATATAAAAATAAGTCGGGTTTTCCTTCCTGACGCTATAACTCTAGAACGCACGAACCGATTTCCACGGTTTTGCATTCGTTGGAAAGGTCTCGGGCTCCGTGAGGTTTATAGCAGGTAGGAGTAGGGTAGGAGTAGGGTAGGAGTAGTGTAGGAGTAGGTTAGGAGTAGGGTAGGAGTAGGGTAGGAGTAGGTTAGGAGTAGGGTAGGAGTAGGGTAGGAGTAGGTTAGGAGTAGGGTAGGAGTAGGGTAGGAGTAGGTTAGGAGTAGGTTGGAATTAGGGTAGGAGTAGGGTAGGAGTAGTGTAGGAGTAGGGTTGGAGTAGGGAAGGAGTAGTGTAGGAGTAGGGTTGGAGTAGGGTAGAAGTAGGGTAGGAGTAGGGTAGGAGTAGGGTAGGAGTAGTGTAGGAGTAGGGTAGGAGTAGGTTAGGAGTAGGGTAGGAGTAGGGTAGGAGTAGGTTAGAATTAGGGTAGGAGTAGGGTAGAAGTAGGGTAGGAGTAGGGAAGGAGTAGTGTAGGAGTAGGGTAGGAGTATGGTAGGGGGTAGGACACCACGCGAACGAAGTAGCGCCGGGCAGCTAGAAATAATTTATATGGCAAAACAACGTTTGCCGGGTCAGCTAGTATAATCATAAAAACAATTGTTTGAAGTAAGGTGTGTCGTAAATATAGGTATTTATTGAAATTTTGCAAGGATGCGTCTAGAGGAATGATAAAGTAAGAATGTGTGAGTATGAAATGGTTGGGGAGGTAGTCTGAGAGTGAAGGAATGAGTAAGTAAGTGAGTGTAATATAAAGTGTTTGTGATAAAATATGTTATGACATTACTCTAACGAAGTCTTCGGTTTCTGAGTAGGATTGAGCTAACAGGCATTGTTTAATTAAGGGCTGATTTTTTAATCAGCTGATAACTCAATTCGAGGAATAGTTTTGAAATGTTGACAGTTATTTCATACAAAAACTGTCAAACGTCAATTTTATTCCTCGAATAAAAGTTATCTGGCGATGGAAAAATCAGCCCTGAGTTATATCTTTCTTCTCTCTCATGTAACGAAATGTACCCTAAACGTGACGCGTCCTTGAAATTTCAATCTCAATTCTCGTACAATTATCGAATCACCGCCTAAGAAGTTTTACTTTAGCCTGTCACTAGTTCAGGTGTGATACCCCATACCTACAAGTAGTTACGTTTATAGTAGCCACAGGTATAAGCCTTGACCCCAATACAAGAGATAAGATGTCACGACCACTCACGCATTCGATATGTTTACATAATAGCTACATTTTCCAGATTCGACACTATGCTTCTATTTCAATATTAACATAATATATTATAATCACTCGATCGCTTATACAACTATCTGCTTAAAGGCGAATTCTATCAAACTTTTATACTTACAATAATTAGTCTTATCTTGACATTTTTCCATACAAGAACTGTCAGACGTCGATTTTATTCCACGGATAAAAGATATCTGACTTTGGTAAAATCAGAATTCTAAGAAGAAAATAACTACCTCACAGGTTTGATGCTCTGACCTAGATTTTTACAACGTTTTCTACCAGAACCTTACACCATTCCATAGTTACCACGTAATCGTAAAAGCGACTTCAATCGATCCCTATCTTTTATAGTTTCTGCCTCACGCCATTCCAGCTTATTGTAACCCCTTGAGGCTTGCACTAACAACAATAGCTCCTGGTAAGCTGGCATTGCCATCTATCAATGTGGTAATAAAATGCCCTCTAAAACGACTTTTCCGAATGGTTCAGCATTCAGCACAACTGTAAAAAGGTTGTAAAGCGACTCTATTGAGTTCTGTAAAGGCTTGTGGGTGTTTTATGGTTCTTTCATAAACAAGTTAAGTGCAACATGACATGAGCTTGAGGTATCAGCAATGAATACATACGTATCTATAGGCACTTACTTATCTCATTCACTGATGGGCCTAGGCCTCTCTTTTCTTGTGCCAATCCTGACGCCCCTGTCCCAGCCTCATCCAGGTTTTGCCCGCGATGGTAACAATGTCGCACAGGTCGATCATCATCAGGTCATCTTTACATACCGAGACCCCTCCGTGCCTCGGAAAGCACGTTAAGCCGTTGGTCCCGGCTGTCATTCGTGGATCTTTGACAGTCGTTACGGGTAGTCAGAAGTCCGAAAGTCTGACAACCAGTCTTACCAAGGGGTATCGTATTACCCAGTAACTGGGTTGTGGAGGTCAGATAGGCAGTCGCTCCATGTGAAATACTGGTGTTCAGCTGCATCCGGTTAGACTGGAAGCCGACCGCAACATAGTTGGGAAAGGCTAGCCAGATGATGATGGTAACAATGTCGTCCGCCGTCGACGACCGACATCTCGTCTTCCAGTCCTTGGAGGCCACTCTGTCAGAGCCTTACTTACCTAATTATAAGAACTTAGATATCAGATATGTAGGTATCACATAATCAGCCTATACTGAGCGGGCGGGCCGTAATCCACCACGCGGGCCCAGTGCGGGTTGGTAGATGTATCATGTCTTCGAATTTTTGCTTCTAGGATATGCCGGTTTCCTCACGATGTTTTCCTTCACTGTTTTGAGAGCAGTGGTGATGAAATAATTCACACAAAGTAAAGCGCCTGTCTGGGTTCGAACCACGACCTACATCTCGTAAGTCGATACCACTGGGCAACCACTGCTCTTCTATGTCTGCTTTGATAGGTATCTACAACTTGAAAATTATAATCCTCAAGACGTGTAGACATTTTGGGTCTTACTACAAAAACTTAAACATTTGTTGAACGAGTGTTTAATGTCAGTGTTAGGTAAAAGTCCATATAATTATGTCGTGTTTAAAATGTGTTTAGCCTAAACAACTGATAAAAACTGTTTTGTGGTAGTCAGGTTTATGTCTAAGTTAATACGAGTATAATCAAACAAAGTTTCCATTGTATGACATTCAGTTTGATGAACCAAATCAAAAGTACTGGTATCGGAGGATTGAGGTACAAAAACTCGTCAGAAAAATGTGATCTGATACTCTTCTAACCTAGTCTTTTCCCAACTACGTTGAAGCCGGCTTCTAGTTTTACCAGAAGCAGCTGAACACCATTATTTTAACACGACACCCTCGGAAAATTTGTTATCCCATATAATTACTCCAGTAATTATTTTCGCCTTGTAATACGAGAATAATACTTACCCCTTTTAGAAAATTAACATTGAAAACGCGTCTATTTGTTCCTGTTTCGAGGCAGTAGCATAATTCAATACGGCAGGAACCGCCAGCTTGACAGACATAAACTCGGATTACTTTATACAGCCATGTCTCGAAAAATAAACCATGATCGGTATGCTACGTATTCTGCACAACAGTCTCGATACAGAGGCAAAGTATACTTTCCTGGATATTTATTTATTTATTTAGGTTAACCAACAATTGCTTACACTATATACATTTCTGATTTAATGACTAGTAACATTTACAAGTGCAACAATTAATTACAGAAAACCACATGCACAGAAAACGGCTTCACATAACATATATTTATAAATTATTGAAATTAGAACTTGTAAATACAATGAATAAGTATTCCATAACAATAATAAAGACAATAATATATCTTATCTTCTGAATGTTTGCGGCTTAATAGCAAGGCATCGGGGTGTTGAATAAGTGACGGTGTGCGAGAGAATCTTAATCTGCATTGGTTCTAATTCAATGGATTTCATATTTATCAACGAAAATTTGTGGTGTATAATTGATCCAATACTAAAATAATACGAGATAATGTCAGTTTTCCAACAGAGAGCAGAGTCTTAACGGAATGGTTTCCGAGAAACGGTAGAAGGAGCGTTGGCAGACCAATAGCCAGGTGGGTGACAACCTACAGAAGATCGCAGGGAAGACCTGGATGAGACTCGGACAGACCAGGGAAGCATGACACAAAAGGAAAGTGGCCTGAAACAAGATGATGATGATGATGAATGCCAGTTTCTAAATTTACAGACGTTAATCGTAAAATGGATCACATTAGGAAATTGCTTTCAGATTGCATTACAGGGGTGAAAAGTTTATCAACCTCGAGCTGTAACTATTACCTAATGCTATTAAATACCGATTCAAATTAATGGTAATATATGCGAAAGTACCCATTAAACGTTCCTTTTACTTGTGTTCCACACACTATAACCTAACGAACTAACGTATTTCTAGAGTAATTCTGCACATTAAATGAAAGAACATGAAATAGCTTTCCAGAACGAGGTCGAACGTTACAGTAAAATAATACAATGGGACATTATTTTCTAACATAGTAGGTATTATTTAGACGACAAGGATTTAGCTGAGACGTAGGTAGGACAATATAAGTAAAACGTAGGATTTTATTAAACAAACAACAAAGTGACGAAGGTTGAAATATTTGGGGGAAGGTGCCACGTCAATGTGAATAAAGAAAAATATTTTTTGAATCCTATATTTTGTCTTCTGTGAAGAAAATAAAAGTAAGTAATATTCTTACTCCAATCACACATTCTTCTTCTTCGTCGTGTTGATGGCACAACAGTGTATTCAATTTTGCCTGGCCCAAAACTTCGTCACTTCTACGGCATCCTCAGTGGCAGTGCAGAGGTCGCTATAGCTGCATTTCTGGGCACAGAGGGCAGGATAGGAAGTGGGACGCAGTTTGCGCCACAGCTCCACATCCACACCCTGCTGCTGTACCACCAGGTAGCCACATATTTGGATCAGGACCAAATTTTTTACTACGCTTTATAAAATATACATGTCCTGCTAAACTACCTAAGAATATTATGGTCGCTGTTTTTTTTAACGTAACCTGTTATTTATAATTTAATATTAATAAAGCCTCATAAACACTAGTAATCGTTTTAATAGATAATAGCACAATGAACATTGTTATTATAATTTATACAAGGTAATATTACATACATCCCGAAATTCTTTCCGTTGTAATACTCCTGTTGTGCGACACCATTATTTTGAAACCTACAAACCTATGATAGAAGTTTCTTGACTATTTAGTATGGCAAGATTGGCTTCAAGTATTGGCCATGTATTCCGGATAAGCCGCCATGTTGTTTTACTGTCATTTTAGCATTTTGTTTGTATCGTCAGTCAGCGTCATTCCATTGTGATTTCCGTTGTGCAATTACGTCAAAAATTTGGTCCTGAGCCATTTATGCAATGTGACCGACATTGCTAGATATAAATCACTGTAACATCATTTTGAAGACTTTGTAGGTATCATGCAGCAGTTGAACCTGCTACGTTTAGCATAGATTTTTTGCTATTTAGTTAATTTCACTCTCCTGCCATTATATTAATTTATTTGGGGTCGGCACAACAATTATTTTCATTACAACACGTATTTTTCTCTTAACAGAGGTAATAAATAAAGGTATGGAATAAATAGGTAATAACTTTGATACAGTCCTTCCTCTACTTTTTTCCACATTCATACTCAAAACTTATCTAACGATATTTTTCTCATTTTTGCGCTCGAATAGTTCGAAATATCAAGCGATGTGCACACACGCGTGTCGATGTAATCGATTGGAAGGTGTGTATGATGTGTGCCGCTCTTTACGCACAACAGAACGTCAGAATTGGTCCGAATATTTGAATGTCTGGTATTTGGTATCTAAGTTATTTCATACACAGTTTGCATATGGATGTAATCTGACTCTTAGGTCTGTGAGTACCTTATCGATCAAATAAGCAGTTTTCCTGAACAAAAGTTTTTCCTAAGTACGATAACTGTAGGTAAGCTGACACGATTCGTATCTAGATATCATAATTACGTAAACTAGAAAATGCACTTCTCAGTGCTACCAACATTAATGTAGCATTGTGTTAATTAATTCTAACTACACTTTATTATAACAGTAGCGTTGAATTTCATGTTATTAAAATTTTACTGTCATATCTGTGTTAAAATTTTGCTTTTAGCCGTTGTTGTTTTTGTAATTAAAATTACTAACGACATGTACACTAAGTAATAAATGAAATGAAAATACACCCAACGTTGCCTGTTCCATGTAAATGAAGGTATAACTAAAAGTGCTTAGATACCTAATGGGCACCAAATCAAGTTAGAAACCCGACTATGAAGAAATTTTGGCGATAATCAAATTAAACTGTTCACGTTGATGAATGATTTTATTTTGTATGTACCTAGGTTTGTAAAAAGACGTCACGTCAATCATATTTTAAAACTAGATGAGGTCGGCGTTTCCTATCTGACTAGTCTGAGAAGAAAGGCCAAAACAAACAGAGGTCATAGTCTTTTAAAGTCTAGACATAATCTTGGTCAGATCATATGAAGACCATGTAGATCGATGTCTGAGATGGTCTTTTGAGGAAAGAACCACACAAATTGAGAGTTGTTTGTGACGTAAAAGGGAAAACCATTTATCAGAAAAACAACTCGTATCATGTACTATTATAATGATTTATCTACGTTATCTGTTACCATTAAAAGTCACTTTCACGCGCTTTCACGGTTGTCACCAAATATTTTATCAGACACAGACACCAAAATGCGTTTAGGAGAGGGGAATGTTTATCTAAAGGTGACATCACACTTAATAAAATGGCAATTCTAGTTGATCGTTCAATAATTATGGTTATATAATATGTTCATGAAATGTGTCGCCGGTCGCGGCTAGATGAATAATCTTCTACTGAATATAAATCTTAAATATATTCAGTCACTGACTGAGAGCAGTGGTGGCCGGCCGCGACTTACGAGATGTAGGTTCAAACCCAGACAGACGCTTAACTTTGTGAAATTTCTTTCATCACTACTGCTCTCAAAACGGTGAAGGAAAACATCGTGAGGAAACCGGCATGTCCTAGAAACAAAAATTCGAAGACATGTGACATCAACCAACCCGTACTGGGCCCGCGTGGTGGATTATCTCTCAGAGAGGAGTCCTGTGTCCCAGCAGTGGGAACATTATATGTATGCTGATTATACTACTAGTCACTGATAGACAACGCACAGCCTAAACCGCTGGGTCTTGAAGCATGATATTTTGTACAAGAGTTCCTTAAATAGCGTAAGTCAGCACTGAAGGATTTTTGAAAATTCACCCTTATAGGAGTTTAATAGAGGATTAAGTTTCTGTGGAAGTTCGCACAGCTTATGATTAATAAATTGTCACAATAAATAAAGTGAATAAAACCAGTACGATGAATGTGGATGCCAATTATATTTAGATGTCTTTGGTGTACTTACGAACCGTCGCAAATGTTAAACCCGAAAACGCTGCCCTGAGTGGAAAATGTGGAAACTAGTTATTGTGACGGGAAAAATACAGATTTCCGTCAATGTTGTTGGTCATCTGCTCTTCAGTCAGTCTGTGTAATGTGTTCACACCCTATATTGATGTACCCTCATGCGTGATCAGACTGTTAATCACATGTCAATCACCTGTGACTTATCATTCGACATTGTGTCTATATACTTTCGCCCAAAATGTGCCACAATATTGCACTTATCTAAAATGTTTTGTAGCACTTGTGGATATGACGCATTTAAAAACTTGTTTGCAAACAATTACAGTGTCTGTCTTGATATCGGTAGACTGTTCAATAAACGATCACCAACTTTACGTATTTACGAATCACCTTTAAGCTTTCATTAGCCTTCATTAAGCCTTCATCAAGCGTACTGGCTTTATCTAATCTAGCAGTTAAGATTGCACTCTTCTCCCAAAAAATGTTTAAGTATAGCGGTTGATTCAGGTGCACTAAAAAAAAAAGAAGAAGCGGCCAAGTGCGATTCGGACACGCACACGAAGGGTTCCGTACCACAAGGCAAAAACAGCCGTAATAAACGCGTTTCTTGAATGAAGACCCCCTTTAGTTTTAACTTTATTTTATTTTTACATTATTTGTTTTTATAGCAGCAACAGAAATACACAATATGAAAATTTCATAAGATACAGCCATCTCATGAACCGTATTAGGTAGACAGTTGACAGTCAGACACGAAAAATCTTTGTCACAGACAGCCAGCTTTGATAAAAAAGCACCACAACGCAAAATACGTTGGATTTATAAAGTTATCCTATCAATCGAAATATTTATTTATAACAACAATCAGGAGAAATGCGGTGATCAATATATCTCAGAATACACGCTGGCTTCTCACATATTCCCGCGCAATTTACCTCGTAACCGAAGACTATGTGTTACGTGGTGACATGTCTATCGAACTGTTGTATTACGGAAATAGATATACTCGTCGATACGGAGATGTCGACGTTTTCTTGTGGCTTTCGGTTTATTTTCCGATTTCCGTTGACATAGGTAATGGAGAGGAGAATTTTGTATTTTGTAAATAAATGCTTATATTGTCTTTGTCGTTCGTATTTGAGGTCTTGAATGAATGGAATAAGTATTGTAGCTAACCTAACAGCAGTGCGATTCTGTAACCATCTCACCGTGAAAACTCAGGTGAAGTGAGCGTGGAGTGAGCTGTCATTCCAACTAATGCTAGGGATTGACGCTATTGACAGCTCACTCTAAGCTCACTTCACCTAACTTTTCACGGTGAGATTTTTACAGAATCGATCGGCAGTTGTCTTATGATGCAAAAAAGTAGCATACTATTTTGCTCAATTTGAATAATCATAATTAAAGTAGATACATTATTTACTATATTTTGTAGGAATTTTAGATAATACTTATGTATAACCAGTTGAGTGAGATACCTGAGATACAGGTTTATTCCTAGTTCAGGTAGAATCCAATAATTTCTTATCTACCTCTAGTTTAAGGCCTTAGTTTGTAAATATTTATGTAAATCAATTATTTCAATAAACAATAAACTTATAAACCTAGTATTATCAATGTATTAGTATTTGTCTTGATAAATAGAATTTTTTGCACCCCGTCTCGGGGTGCAAAAAATTCTCTCGATTTTCTTAAGATAATTCATACAGAAATGTGGACTCATGCAGAAAAATTAAAGAATACATTTCTTAAATATTCTTTCTTTAATATTCTAGGAGTAGTCTAGGTTCTCTAGATCAAGTGTCGCAAAGGACCTAAAATCGAACAACTTATCACCTGAGACAACTCGGTTCCGACGATCCTGGCGCAAATGCACAAAGAGGTCCGACCCCAGATAAACTGAAAAAAGGGCTGGATGAAGAAGTCTAGGTTCTATAACCTAGGCAGCAAGAGTGAGTAAATCGTGCTCAAAAATGTTTCCACCCCGCCTTTGAACGACATCTAACCTTTAGATTTTCTTTTGACCATTCGTTCTAGGAGTCGTCAAATTGGCCGTAGATAAACCTATTTCAAGTTGAGGAAAGCTGCATAAACTTTCCACCCCAAAATGTGCCGCCCGCCCTCGCCTTGCTACGCCACAGGTGCTAACGTTCCATACAAGTTCTAATAACAATAGAAAGCTCTTCTAAAAAACCATGTTATCGTGAACCTGAGAGATTTAACCGTAAATTACCCTGGTTTAGTTTAGTCAATAAAGCTGCCATGACAGCCGCAGTTGGGAGTAATTACTTCGGAGCCACGTGTTCCGGCTTTTAAGGCTAACGACTCATAACACATCCATATTGTGCCGACGGATTTATGTGACGACTAATGACGTTTTTATTATGTTCTACTTCGTTGAGCGATGTTTGTTTTGACGGGAAATGGCGGCGAAGAATCATGGGCGTTTTGTATTACCTAATCTAATATAATATATCTAATAAATAAATAATAATCGCTTTTGAGTAGATAAACCATTATTTATTTATGATTATTTTTAGGCGTTAATTTCCAACTGCTGTGCAAAGGGCTTCCTACTCTCTTTTCAACTCTCTCTGTCCAGGGGGCCTACTCCGAAGTGCAAAGTGCGAATGTTCGGATCAGACCGACACATGGCCGAACCGAATATTATTGAAAAATGTGAGAAAAGTTCGAATCGGCTCAGTTGGGTCGGGACCATAGTCAATATTCGAAAGAGTGTAGGATCGGAACCGATCGAACCAAATAGTAACTTCGTAGCAGGAAACGGCCGAACATTCGGTCGATACTACTTCGGAGTAGACCCCCTGAGCTGTTAACGGCCAATCTTTATTAAGGGAGTCCAGCTCATCTTTCTCAGTAGATAAACTAACAAAGAAAAATACAGTGTTATTTTCCTTGACATCAAATACATTCTATTATCTATTAATATTTCTTTTATTTTGTTCATAAAATTATTTCACGTCTTTACGAGCCCGACAAACTGTTTATTTACTGTGTAGTAATTATTTACATAGACTGGTAGCCGGTGCCCGCATTGCTTTTTACCAGAAATAAGATATTTATATTGTTATGCTTTTTGTTATGAATTGTGGATGTTTTATTAGCTATACATTATGTTAAATGTATTTAAAAGTTCCTGCCAGCTGCTGAAAACACAAAGGAAATGCCAGTAGGTACCACCTGTACCACGGTACCAATCAGCCTATAACGTCCCCACTGCTGGGACACAGGTCTCTGTCCTCTTCTCTCTCTCTGTGACAGGAATCTAATGGGCCGTAATCCACCACATGGGCCTAATGCGGGTTGGTAGATATCGCATGTCTTAGAATTTTTAGTTCTAGGACATGCCGGTTTCCTCACGATGTTTTCCTTCATCGTTTTGAGAGCAGTGGTGATGAAACAATTTATACAAAGTAAGGTGTTTGTCTTGGTTCGAACCTAGGACCTACAACTCGTAAGTCGCGGGCGTTACTACTAGACCACCACTGCTCTCAGAAAGTAGACTTTCTTTCCAGAAAACTTTTACGACACGACTTTTTTTTGATACGACATTTTATGTAATTAATAGGTACCAATCTTTAGAATGAGAAGTTTAGGGTTACCTACTATCGGGTCGACGGCGCGTTGTGTTCCACGCGCGCCTCAAAGAGATGTCAGCACGAACTGACGGGGTCCGCTAGGGCCAATGCCGCCAGGGCTGCGGGTTGTTCGAAAGAGATACCGTGGCCCCTAGCACAGGCAACTGAAGTAATACGGGTGGGTTTTAGTCAGTAAAAGTCTGACACGCCCTTCCGCTCAGCCCAGAGCGGGAGAGGTCATTTAATGATATCCCACCCAAAAAAAAAGGGTTACCTACTATTATTTATGCATGAAAACTTTTCAAAAAGTCACTTCGTTTTCATCAATTCATTGTGAAAGAAATAATTATAGTAACACACACAGAATTTTTCATTAAATTGAAAAGTTTTTCGACAGGTCAATATTTGCCCAGGGCCGTGTATATTCAATTTATTAAAGTCCCCGTTTCCTTGTTATTATATTACTTTCTCGGAAATAAAAAGTTCATGCAGACTGTTGGGTGGAGTTTTTCTTTTATTAAGAGGGTCACGCGAACTTTCGTCTGTTTCTTTAATTCAGTTCGGTTTTCGTGAAACAGCCTTGTTTTCTTGTTAAAATTCAAAACCTCGGAGTGAAAATATATTTTGATATATTATAGTATCTACGGCTTTAATGAAATAATACCTTTAGTCCCATTCAAAAGTTACTTGAAACTTTTCCACTGCAGCTGTGATGTCACATTATGATTTAAAATAAACATAGGTATTATAATCTAGTCCGAGTAAGAGACCCACTCCGACTCGTACTCGGACTCTATATTTCTATTTTGACCTGGTTATTTTTTATGTAGTGAAATTAGTCAATAATTTAATTCAACTGCGGCATCGCAGTTGAAGTGGAAAAATCTCAACTAACTTATATTTTCTGTAATACGTTCCGTAAAAATTTAAATAACTGGTTAAATAAATAAACCCGCCAAGAGTAAGTTGGGTTGCAAAGATCATCATCTGCCTAGCCTTTTCCCAACTATGTTGGGGTCGGCTTCCAGTTTGGTTAGACTGGAAGGCGACCCCTTGGATGCAGCTGAATACCAGTATTTTATATGGAGCGACTGCCTATCTGACCTCCACAACCCAGTAACTGGGTAATACGATACCCCGACTACCCGTAACGACTGTCAAAGATCCATGGAAAGCGTAAAATTTAAAACCGTGATCTTATAAACATTCCGTTTCTCCTTTTAAGGTCGGAACCCAAAAAATCAAGATCCCTATAATATTATGAAAGACAACATTGTCCTTTTCATGTGTCACAAACCACAGGAATTATGTAATAAAAAACTTAAATTCACTTACAGACAACGCACAGCTTAAACCACTGGATTTAGAAGCGTGAAATTTTGCACAAGAGTTCCTTATATAACGATATATTATATGTATAAGCCAGCATTATTAAGAAAGCCTTTTCGACAATTTGTTACCGGAAGAGAGATTAAATAGGGGATGAAAGTTTTTATGGAATCTTGTCATTTTTGCCGACGGGAAAACTCATCAAGCGTGTGCACGGTTTATTGTTCGATAATTTTGTCCATTCTCCTAACTTCGATCTTTTTGACAGACGTACTCAGAAATAAAGTCTGGCAACCAGGGCTGTAGAGGTCAGATAGGCAGTCACTCCATATAAAATACTGGTATTCAGCTTAATCCGGTAAGGCTGGAAGCCAACCCTAACATAGTCGGGAAAGGCTAGGCAGGTGATGAATAGATAATAGAAAGCGTCTATAAACAAACTGACAACACTAGCAAATTACTTCGTAATGAGTTTGTGCTGGGATTAGACAATTTAACAGCTACAGCAATCAGGAAACTATTAAATAAAGCTCTTTTACCAACGGTCTCTACAGAGCTCGGCGTTATGCTCCCAAGTGCTCCCAAGTGTAATGCGGATGACAATTACTTGCAAACGTTGTTAAGTTATTCCCAGCATTTTGTTCAAACAGGTTTTCAATAATATGCTTAAATTTTAGATTTTCTTTTTATCAGTAGGTACTTACTTGCCGAAAGCGTTATGGCCGCCCATTGTATGTTTTGTAGTGTTAAATGTTATTTATTTTGTTATGTATTTTCTGGTGTACAATAAAGTATACCTATATAAATATTATAAAAATTGAGAAGCTTACTAGTCATAATAAATATTATTTTATGCAGTTTAGTTATAGCAGTATCAACCTACATAATTTTAAAAACTTTGTTTTCAACACAGATCACCAGAAATACAGAATAAAAGAATTTTAATTTCTGATTTAAATAAATCAGATACACTTAATATTCCATTATTAAGCAACAAAGCATTCATTGTATAATTTTCTGACAGCATTATAAGATAACTAACAAATGAGACCCTTGAGAGAAGGGTCTCATTTGTTAGTTATCTTATAATAATCTCAGTACAATGGAGAATAACAAAAGGTAAGTTGGGAACAAACATTATGATTTTAAAAGGCGTTAGTTTTCCATGAGCTCCTGAAATCTTCGCAGTGATCGATCACTTAATGTATAATCTTTTATAAACTAACTTAGCTAGTCCTCGTCCACAAATACCACTTTATTCATAAACATTGCAGTGATTAGCGACTGTTTAACCATACATTTTTGACGTTTAATCGTCACTTAACTTCGTTTATAAATAAACCCTATTATGCCTACGACCGTATCAGTGGTACGTATATAATTATGCTCTAATTGTGAATCCCCTCATAAACCGACAATAATTGATTTGCATAGTTTCCCTCCAGTTTATGTCCAAGCATTATGATTTATGTTATCGCTCATCCGGCAGTGTCTGCTTCGGACGTATTTGGAACACACAAACTTCATGCATGATTGTCCGTTCCCGTTTTAGCCTTCGATTCCGATAAATCAAAGCATTGTTAATCAAGCCTCACGCTTGTCTAAATTGTGATCAGGATCCTATGTTATAAGCTAGGTTGTTTTGAAATTGTAAAGCTGTAGCCTGGACATGATTAGTTTGTTGATCAATAGAGGTACCTATTAACTTTCAGTGCCGCTCTCACGAACCGCGTGTTTTGTTGATATTTGTATGCTTAACAATAGTTTTTTGATCTGAGCACCTTTATTTGTAGTCTGGTACCGTTAGAACATCACTTAGGGTTGATGTTTCCAAAGCCAGATAATTTTATCCGAGGAATAATTATGAATTTTTGATAGTTTTTCCATATAAAAACTGTCAGACGTCAATTTATTCCATGAATAAAAAATATCTGTGGATTGAAAAATCAACCCTTACATAAATACTTACTTATTAAATCCTATTCCGAAGTAACGTCTGAGAGTCGTCTATAGGTCCACTTTCAATGAAGATATCTGCTTTATGGTAGTGGAATATTGCAATTTATAACTTGAGCGTTATTATGGGCTCTTCACATCCTTTATAATGAAAACTTCTTATAGAATCTTCAATGAAATGTTTTGATCGTAACTCGGTACCTTTGAAATAGAGCTTTTGTAAAATGTGTAGGTAAGGTCAAAATCAAACAATGAGAAAATTTTGAAGTATATTTACAGTATATACAAACACTGAAAAATCTTTCGAGTTACATATTTTCAACTACACTTTTAATTTACATACAATTTAGGGCTGATTTTTCCAACGCCAGATAATTTTATCCGAGGAATAATTATGAATTTTTGACAGTAAACATATAGACACAAAATCTGTGAGACGTTAATTTTATTCCACGGCTAAAAATGATTTGTCGATTGAAAAATCAACCCTAAGTGTTCTTAAAATATTATAATTTCTAGTTTTGCTAATGAATATCTACAAAACATATAAATTATTTGTGTTACAATGAATTAATACTTAGCTACATAAATAAATGACTTCTGCTTATAATTTTCCACGTCGTTTCATTCTGAGTAACAAGATTTTATGAATTAATTTGAGTTATGTTTGTGTTGCAACGAAGCGTAAAATTAATTACCTGTCAAATATTGTATTAGTGTTCTGGGGATTATTAAATAATATATTAAGGTAATTTGGTACGTATAGTCACCCTCGTAATTGCTTTAAATAAATACCACCCTTGACAACAAATTCCCAGTACCTAAATTGTAACGGAGAAACCAAAATAGACCTTTTCGTTTTATGGTGTGCAAGGGTAATTCCTAGAGGTGGGAAAGTAATTATCAGGGCGTATATACTTATTAATATAAATACTTGTTACCACTCAAATTACGCTTTCAATTTAATGAAATTTTGCTTTTCACTATAAAATCAACACAACTAAGTAATAGACTAATTTCTTAGTACTACTTTCATTTCAAATTTTCTTATTAATTCTATTTCAATGGTGCTATTATTAAAATTGGACTCAGATGTTTCAAATTACTTATTACGTAGATACCTTTTGCTTTCCAAAAACTAAGTTTGATAATTGATTTTCACTATAAATAATTTATTTCATAGAGATATTGTATGCTTTCGTAAAATAAATAAATAGGTACAGACGCCAGCAGGTCAAGCTACCCAAAACTGTCAAATGTTCCCAATCAACCTTGAACCTTAATGTTTTAGCGATAAAGCTGAAAATCTATTAAAGAAATTTGACAGATTGTAGTATGTTGATGTGCTGGCGTCTGTACGTACCTACTGTGAAGCTTGTTGAAATAATTACCTAAGTTAGCTGTTGGAAGGTATTTGGAAAGGGCATCACACACATACCCCGTTACTTTACATACTTTGGCAAGGAATTGACGAAGATTAGCAACATTCTTTAGCAGCATTCCTCTAAATCACACGTAGTTTATATACGAAAGTGCCCTTTAGTTGTAGCTCATTTAAAAGTTTGCACGTTTTTGAAGAAGTTTTTCTTAGTGCCAAAAGTTCTCAGTGCTTTTTTATCTACGGCATAATAAACAAGATTTTCTTGTTTCTTTTATATTTTCTGAATATTTCAACAAGTTATAACGCTTTACCCGATTTTGTAAGCGCTCCGCTTACAAAATTAGCGTTGAAAGAAAATCAAAAGGATCAAACGTTTGTCACTGATTTTGTCTGAAAGAAAGTAGATTTTTTTCGACGCCCATTCTTTTTTCAGCAAAGATATCTTTGTGTAAAATACATAGATAAAAACATGTTCGCGTTTATTTCTTTACTAGCTGAAAAATATGTTCTTTGATCATTTTTAAGGACTAGCAAAATATACCTAAACCATATACGTAATACCGAAATTATATAGACGTTCGTATTAACAATATATACTCAGAAAACCCATTGGCATTCATAAAGGAAAACAAAATATTCAACTCTTTGTATTTAATATACCTAACGATATTATAACGTCATTTTGTACAGCATTTATAAATGAAAGAATATAACAATGAAAGTAACCGACTGACAAATTTTATTTCAAAATTATCTTTATCAACTTCATTAAACATTGTAATCCTAATTCAAAACATCTGCGTCCTACAACTTTAGATAACTTTGTTTAAGTGCAGTGATGAAAAGCTAATTTATATCTTGTCTAGAGAATGAAAATCAATTAAGAATTGATTGAATGAATTCAACAAAGTTTCTATAATGTGTATATATTATAGAAACTAGAAATTCTTAATTATAAAAGTATTTTATACTTATAAAAGATATATATATAATTATAAAAGTATTTTTATACTTACACTAGTTTCTTTTCGCTTATCGTGCTTTCTTGCTTTTTTCTTATTGGTTCTCGGCTCCTTAGTGATTGTAATATCAAATAGCCTTAGAAACATTATTGTTGCATGTAATATCCTAGTGAAGAAAGGTTATAGGCTATTTAACATCACTCTACGACCCTTTGGACCCGAGAAAAAGGAAAAGTCGGAAAGAACGTTATGCGAAACAGAAATAATAGCGTTAGGGGAAAATGTGGCTGTTATTTTTGTATGTCATGGTGTCTTACGACTTCCACGCGAACGAACTCGCGGGCAGAAGCTATAGTACAATACCTATATGTAAAACTATGAACCAATGGGCTTGACACCAAAGGTTAAATAGGATAGCTGTCACTTGCCTGCAACTGGTGATAAAAATGTTTCAGACTTTTCAAAATGAAATGATACTATTTTTATTTTAGTGGCAGTTTCAACGAATTAAATTGATTTCTGAATGATTATTATTAAACTCGAGTCGATATTGAGTACCATAAAATGTGTTGATAGTAAAATCCGAAGCGCTGCATATAATAATGCATCTGCAGACATAAATATTAGAATATATTGCACTGTAAACAGTTTTTGAAAACTACACTGAAAAACTTTACAAATCGATATCACTAGTCTTAATCCTACCACTACTAACACTGACTACAATTTAGTAAGCGTAATATCCATTCAGGCTTCATGTGTCGGCGAACCGACTAGTCTTACATCTGTCAAAACCTTTTAGTAAAATACATATTCAAATTAATTACCTTTTTAATAATGACTAGATGCAATTCGTTAACTTCAGACGATTTTCGATTGACGTCGCGGCGTCGTTTTTGTTTAATCTAGTCTTCTTACACCTTCGAAATATATACCTAAAGTAACCCTAATTAGTAAAAAGTCAATTTAATATTTGGAATTCACGAACGCAAATGCATTGAAAAAAATATAAGAAACTGTTTGCTGTAATTTTCCGAAACGTGTGTGCTTTGAGCATATTTGTGTACGGAATTGAAGTATTTCTCGGGAGGTTTGTTTACAAGACATACACATTTGCCCTCGCGAATTGCAAATACTAGGAAATAAGTGTCAACATTGGTTTATATTTTTATTTCGTACTTTTATAACAATAATTATGAACAAGTATGCCCTAAGCTATGACTGTCGTCTCCTGTCTATACAACACACGGCTCTTTTGAGATTTTCTGTAAAACCACTCTTATGAATTTGGACCTCTGCCTTGCATTTGACGATTGCTGGTTTCTTCACTTGTTTGTCAGTCTTGTCACCCTGGCCTGTATTGTCTAGTTCCTCGTCGGATCACGTGTCCGAACCTGGGTATTTGACGATAAGATCCAGCTCTTCATCACTCGGTTTCACAGTTCGCACTTCTGTTTGACCTTCGAATTTTTTTGGTCTATCCAATTTGTTTTCGATATTGACTAGGACGTCAGCAACGCATCGGTGGTCTTCTGGGGACTTGACTTCGGCGTCATTTCCTGCTTCTCCTTCTCCGTTGTTATTTTGCTTGTCTCTTTCTATTTCAGCTTTGCTATCTTCATCTTCGCTATTTTCTTTTCCTTCTAGAATCATTTTATGGGTAGCTTCTTCTGTCACGCTGTCCGTAGGCGCCTCGTTGATGCATGAATGTGTGAGCGTGAAGGGTAGTTTTAGCGACAGGTCTCCGCCCATCGCGCTGAATGTGAGCTTCACCTTCACGTAATATGACACGTATATCGCAAACACATTTCTGTCTTCTGGCGTGTTGTTGCTAAGAACAGTCGAAGCGAGACTGGCGCCGGTTTTTGAATATGAATCTTCGAGTGCTATCCAATTTTTGGTTATACCTGCGAACAAATTGATACCTTGAAAAACGGAAATAGCATGTGTTTGGACATTGGTTAAAACATTCATAGTGATGAAATATTGTCGTTTGTATGTATATTGGGGGATGTCATTGCTGGTAACGTGTAGAACCAATCAATAATAAAAAAAATCTTACCTCTATGTGGCGTAAGCGTGTACGTGTCAGTATGTGTCTGGCTCGGCAGGACGACATCATTACCCTTCACCAGAGCAACCACATTCTTAAACTTGCCATTGGAGAACATGCATACGTCCACGTGCTGAACCACCAAAACCTACGAAAAAAAAAACATATTTTTTTACTTCCGTAGCCACAGTTATTAAGCTCTCCATAATAAGGGCGTTTAAGAAATAGGATGAAATTTTCCGGTCGGAGCCTGAATGGAAATTGCACATTAAGTATGAAATAACGTCATAATTAAACGTCGCTTCACATTATGGGCGGCGCGGTTCGGCGCGACAAGCGTTACTAATGCGCGGTCCTATTTAATATACAAAGCTTGCTTAGTTACAGTATTAGTTACTCAGCAAGCTTGTTACGGGGGAATAAAATATTGGTTAAACAAGCATTTAAATCGCATTTTTGTTCGGTGTTTTGTCCATAATTGACGTGGTCTGATGACCATTGCATCTAAAATCTAAAAAAAGATTAGCACATCACCTATACAAGCACCTCCATTAGTATGCTTGAATAATTAATCAAAACTTTCCAGGTTGGTAAGGTGATAAACGCACATAATATGTAAGGATGTTGAATCACCCTGCCAAAGTTGGGTTCCCTACTTACAAGTAACATAATGTCGTTCATCTTTTCCTACGTATTTTATCAAAGTTAAATGCCGCGTGGTGACGCGCGAATAACGCGTAATTTGTCGCGCGTCGTGGGGTCGCGCCACGCTAAGACGCGATTAAATGTGATTTCTTTATGACGCTCCGATTCTCGTCTCGTGACATGTGAAGCGCCTTAACTTTGCTGTAATTTTTCTGGCTTTAATGTTTACATCATTTTCTTGTTATTTCCCTTTCATTTTACTTTATCAATATGTTTTGATCCGTTAATTGGAAGGTACGGATACAGGTGGAAGGCAAAGCTTCTCTCTTCTAATAGAAGGTATAGAGCTATACATAACGTTTGTACAAACCTAATTATTATTTTATTTACGGAAATCTGTGTTGAATAACTGTACCAAGGACAAATAAACAGACGTCTAATAGACATAACAATGTACACTAGGTAAATGATGAGCTTCATTAAGTTCATAATAGGATTGAGAGCTGTCGGGAGAAGCTTATGATTGTCATTAATATTATGTGCGCATTATTTGATCACGAGCGGTTTACTAAGCTTTGTTAGGCTTGTTTACATTTTGATTAGGGTAAGTGAATAATGAATTAATTCAACACGGATCCGTTGTAGTAAGTTTTTACTTGATATTTAGATGCAAAAACCTTTTCTGAAGGTACTATTTTCTTAAATAGTGGTTTCTGTCCCACTGCTGGGATAGAGGCCTCCTCTCTGTGGGAGGGACTGAGCCATAGTCCACCACGCGGGTCCAGTGCGGGTTGGTAGATGTCACATGTCTTAGAATTTTTGGTTCTAGCACATGTCGGTTTCTTCACGATGTTTTCTTTCACCGTTTTGAGAGTAGTAGTGATTTTTGCAAGAAAATGTGTGAAAAGCTGATAGATCTAAAACAGAATATCGAGCGACAATAAAGAACATCGAAAATCGAGCAAATCTACAGGAAGACCTCAAATTAAGTATATTTATTGTAAAATTTTGTTGTTTCATTTTCCTTTAAAAAATCTTCGTAATAAAAATATCGCAAAGAAAAATATCGTTTAGTCTGGTTTGCAAGAAAAATAACATTCATATTTTACGTTCAGGTGCTCTCAAGGAAAATACGAACATTCTCTTAGAAATATAAGTTACAGACAACAAAGGATAATAAGTTTAATGTTTTTTCATAATTAGGTTTAACAGAGTTCTGCAGCTCTTTTAATAGGCTCGTATAAAGCTCTTATAGAGCTAACCAGGAACTCTGAGCCTTCAACACGTGGTCCTCGTTTAATGTAATATTGCGCTCAAAATTTTCGCTGACGTTTTATGTTTACACGTTTTTGTAAACGTTTTTAATGCGGGTATTTCACAAAAAGTTTACAAAGTGTAACGATTATAGGCATGTTCTTATGTGGTACAACTTTTTTATCACGAGTACCTTTTTTTAAGTACTTAATAACTGTAAGAAGGAGGTTGTGAAATAAAACAAGAGAACATTTTCTGAATGTTGAAAGTGAGAAGATTTATAGAGTTGTCCTTTGTGCAAATATGTACAATAGGCTAGTATCGTATAATATTCAAACTCAGTACTACTGCTGGGTTAGCTCAAGGCCAAAGTAATACCACTTAGGTACGGTCGAATGTTCCCGATTTGGAAACATGAACCCTACTATTATGCTGGAGCATGGTTAGTTATGCTTCGTTTGTTTGTAAAGGACATTTCAAAGTCATCTGTCTTACATCTATCTACTATACCTATACCTATGCCTATACCTATGCCTATGCCTATACTATGCCTATTTTCGGTAACATTAGGCGGCACCTAAATGAATGCCTCAATAAAACCGCGCTGTTGGTTTTCACATGGCTCAGCACTAGAAGTTGAAAATTCAACACACTTTTTTCTAGACATTCATTTAGATGTTGATGATTAGTGTTTGTGAAAACGGGTATTAAATAGGTAACACACTTTATGAAAATTAGAAGTAAGACAGTTTTAATTTCCATTTATTTTCTTATAAATCTAGGGATTCTATGTTAACATACCTTGATTCGTCGCACAGTCTTCGACGAGTGATTGCCGACGATCACACCAACTCTGATGGACTCTCCGTGGGAATACGTTGGTTTGTCCAGCCAGGCTTCTAGTTCCACTCTATAGAAAATAAAATAAACGTTAGTAGGTATATTAGAAAAACATATAGATTACATACACATACACAAACTCTCGCATCCTTCCTATGAGGGTAGTCAGAAACTACAGAATGCCACCTGCTTAGATCCTTACATACTCCTTTTGCTTGATTTACGTTCATACATGCACAAGAACACCTTGGGTCTTCGATCAATAATAGTACTAGATTCCCGATAAGCGCTTCAAAAACGGCCCGAAAAATAAGACCACAAAAGTATTTGTGTTCTTATTTTAAATTAGTATGTTTTTAACCTTATTACTTAGACTTTAAGTTTCATTTTAGAATAAATTACTGAAATTTTAAAAATAGAATGATTTTATATTCAAGTAACATTTTAAATATATTTTGCAATGGTAATTAAACTTTATGTTTAAGCATTAAGGTTTATAATAAACTGAAGTTGTTAATATTATTAAACTTTTTCTAAGAAATGTAGATTTACGTGTGTGCAAACCTGGCCACTTGAGCGACTGATTTTTGTTCCTGATCCTTAATCTAGTACTATTATTGATCGAAGCCTTGGGTCGATAAAAACTTTGTAACTTTGTAAGCATTCTTACAAACCCAACAACTGAAAAGCTTTACATCTCAGCACATGGTTTCTTTAAAAAAAACGAACGAACTTTTTTTTTTTGCCTATTTTTAATTTAGATTTATATTTAAATGTTTTGGCATGGATTCTGTTTAAAAAGGATTATAAAACAAATAATAATGTTGTAACCTTTGTACATTTCCACTTGCGTGTGTACCGTGTAAGCACCATTATTAGCTCATACTGAGGTAAAGGGAAGTGGTGTTTGAAGTACCGTACATAATTTATTATTTCCAGTGGTGCCTACTCAACGTTTTATGAGTGGGTACATGATGAAAGTAAAGATAATTTCAGGTATACAAACATTCATTTTATTAAGTTGTTTTTACTTTGATTTTTTTTGTTAGAGTCGAAGTAAGGTATCAAAATAAACTACATAATATGTAGCTAGAAATATTTATCATCGAAAAATCGATGTTAAATATGCGCCCGAATTGCGTAACAACAATTTGGATGATTTTGAAGGAAATCCATTGCTTCATATATTCGAAAACTGTGTGTCTGCTCAACAACGTAAGTAAATAACGCAATGAATGTTATTGAACTATCAAAACTAAAGCCATTGCTACTGTTAGTGTTACGCAAATTACCCCTCTGGTCAAACCTTTGAGTGTAAATAAAGTCATTTTCTAAAACTAAAATGGTTGAAGGGATTCTACAGTTTAACATTTATATTACACCAGAAGTCCTGAAAGGCGGAATATTCTCGTGAATTTTAGAACCTAACGAATGCCATATTTTCAGGCAGGCGTTGAATAAGTTAGCAAAAGCCCGACTCTTCTACCAACGTTGTCTACAAAATGGTTCCATTAGCATAATTGCACAAGTGAAAGTAACGATTATACAGTTTAAAGAGGGAGGCATTTTTAACTTGCAAGTTTGCGAAAATGTAGATTTTCTTGTGATTTGTGAAATTGCTTTGATTTAGATAAGGACGCTTCAAAGTTATTTTTGGGTCGGTTTTATGTGAATCGTGAGCTAGCAAACTCAGCATTTTAAGTAATGGAATTTACTGAAACAATGTATCTACATAAATATACTCGTAAATACGTGCACGTTATCTTGGATGGAAAATAAAAAGCGTCTTCATATATTTCCGTTCATTTTACTTCCCTGTGTTATCGTGATGCTGCGATGTGGACGTTGACGATAATATCATCACCTTAGAAATCATAAAAGCGCACAATAAAAGTAAGGAAAACAGATGAGAAAAGGTAACCTCGTTCGAAGTCACGTATTTAATACCACCTTCATTATTAGAACCCACTGCAACCGTGCGTGCACAATATTTAATTCCAGTTATTTGTACCAGTGAGCAAGACAATGGTTTGAGCTTTGATAAATTTAAACAAGTCCTTGGTCGTGTTATCTCACCTTCCGTCTGAGAGCAGGAAAGGTTTCTCGACAGTCGCCCGCGGCGGCTGTACCTCTGAGTTTTCTGAAACAACACAAACCTTGTAGCTAAGTTCCTTTTTACCCTTTAAAGAAGGTATAATTATGTATACAGACATAAAATAACTTTCCACTACAATGCACTTTGCAAAACAAACATTATTTTGATTACAATATTTGTAATCAAAATAATGTTTGATGTGTTCATGCCAGGCTTTGAGGTAAACCCCCAACAAGCAGCCTGCGATGTATCGTAGTGAGGTATTCTTCGGCATGTGCGTGCGTGTCTATTAGCATGTTGTGCATGTATTTGTTTTACACGGAGGTGACATCGAGGTAGCGAGCTAAACCGCGACCGCAAGGTATCACAGTGAGGCATCTTCAGCATGCTATTTTCCTTAGCATCGACTATTCAGCCTAAGCTTAAGACATTATGTTAGTTGACATTTTCCACTTCAGCTGTATTGCCACATTATACGTGATTATTTTTTATGATAAGTCAAAGGTAGTTAATTTAATTAATAACAACGTTATAGATGTTCAAACATTTGAATCACTAGAATTTTAAATCATAATGTGATGTGTCACAGCTGAAGTGGAGAAATTTCAACTAACTTTTAGAGGCTACTGTATATGTAATTTATAAGAGTGCTCTAAAAGCCTCGACTACTTAAACTCACAACATTGCTTAAAAGTAGTAGCAAGTTAGCAACCTGTGCCTGTATACTTATCTCTCTATTTACCTAGCCTTTATGAGATATTAAAGTTAATCCCAAGTTCATAACAGGTGAAATGAGCTGGCGCTACAAGTTGCTAATGTAATTACGACGTAGTTGGTTCTATGGTTGTTAACTTCTACGCTAATGCTGAATTTAGACTGGCACAGAATTATATTAGGAATATATGTAGAGAACCTTCAAAGTAGGTTAGGAAGAGAATGTACTGGGAATTTGGTGTTGGTTACGCAAATTAAGTGGAAGTAATAAACGTTTGATCTATCTAAGAGTAATTACGTGCCGAAGATGCCTCACTGCGATAACTCGCGGTCGTGGTTTAGCTCGCTACCTAGATGTCGCCTCCACGTAAAACAAATGCGTACATGCATTATTGCATTTGGCAATAGACACGCACTCACATACCAGAGGATACTGCGATACATCGCGGGCTGCTTGGGTGTATACCTCGATGCCTGGCACGTGCGGGCGTGTCTAATAACATGCATTATTTTGTTTTACATGGAGTTGACATCGAGGTGGCGAGCTAAACCATGACCGTGAGGTATAGGAGTGATACATCTTCGGCATGTAATTACCCTAATACTAAAATTAGATGACATTTTACTTTTATCAAACAAACTGGTATTTTTTTGAAGTGATTCAACAGAGGGGCCAAATATAATTTTGTGATCACTCACGTTTAGCTATGCAAACCAAACTTCCACAAACTTTTATTTTATTCCCAGTTGAGCGTGGGAGTCTACCACGCAAAGGAAAATAAGAATATTAACAATCGTCTTAAAGCCCCGAAGTTTTACTTTACCAGGGTTGCGACATAATACGATTATAAAGATTGGAATTAATTTCGGAGGCAACTCAATTACTAAGACTTACCGATTTCTTCAGGTTTCGGTCGGCAGTTCTCAATATCCGATTCCATTTTCGTTTTATTTCTCAACCTGCGAACAAAGTTTGTCGTTGATAGTTAATTAGGTAATCAGCTCTCTACCTACAGTTTAAAGTTTAAATTTCATTGGACGATTGGGTTACCGACAAAGTTAGACTTTGAATCATTAATGCTAACCGAATTCGGAATGGGTTCAGACCTTTGAATCATTTACATGCTTTTGAAGTTTTTTGGCGAACAAGTATGAAAGCGTGAGAATTTTACATTATTTCACTTCTAAGTATTATTTTAGGACAATGAAAAGTAGCTTTGAAATAGTAAACTCATCATACTCTATTGAGGAATTTTATAGTTTTCTTCGTCATGTATACACTCATGCCGTCTTCCCATGGGGTTTGACAGAAACTACAGGACGCCACCTGCCACGATCCGTACATAGGTACACCCAATTCCACCTTTTTTTTCCTCATTTACAAAATCATCATTAATGAAAAGAAAAAGAAAGTTGCTTAGCTCCAAATAAAACCTAGCCGTAATTAATGGACAAAATTTAAAAGATAAAGTTGAACCACAAAAAACCTAAAGCCCAGGCACATCTTTCTAATTTCCAAAGGTCAAATCGAATAAAACCTAAGAAGGCCACTTAGGCTAATATAAAACAGCAATTAAAAAGCAATTTTCTTTAGTGTTTGACGGCACTAAAAATAAATCTGAATGAAAAAGCTTTCAGCTATTGATTATGCACTCTGCTCGGCTGACAATAGTATAAAAGCGGCTGCCAATAGTTTTTAATAATAACAGCAAAGCTACAGTTATTATATCCAATGAATTTGCAATTAGATATTAACATAACCGAAGTAGAAATCAATGCAGTTTGTACTCGTCATTATGAACGACTTTTACTACGGGACCAACCTATAAATCGTGAAAAAAAGAAAACTGTTGATCCATACATTACCTATGTCGAGTTATGCAAACACAAATCTATGGATCAACTGATTTTTTTTACGATTTCAGGGTTGGTCCCGTAGTAAAAGTTGTTCATAATGATGAGTACAATGACCCCTCTTAAGGATGAAAACAATCAAAATTTAACGGTGTATTGAACACTAGCTTCCGCCCGTGACTTGTCCGCACGAAATTTCATGTTCCCCGACCCACCGCGTAGCATCGCATCGCATCGCCCGCACTATTACTTCGTTTTCGGTTAGCGTCCTTTCTGACTTTTTTCACTTTGCTCAGCTCCTAAGGATCGTAGCATGATGTTAAATATTACAACTTTCCTCAAGAATTGGGCAATCAAATGCTAAATCTAAAATCCAATTGATAATCCTAGAGATTCGCGCATACAAAACAAGTTTGAACAATCAAACTCTTCAACTTTATTAAATTGGTAAAGATGTAGATTCAATGAATTTGCGATTAGGTATTGAAATAATTTAAGTATAAGTCAACGCAGTATGTTTCTAGGCATACTATTCAATTGAACATTGAAAAGGCACTTGTTAATCAATGTTCAATCAATTTATCGTTGAAAATATAAAAAACTTAGTGTTCATACACTAAGTTTTTTATATTTTGTTTTTAAATGTTGTCATCAACATTTACTAATGAAATAAAATAATGAGAGAGTTACATAAAGTTTTTCATGATAGTCACTTGGATTTTAATTAATTTCATCATTTTGTTATAAATTAAACACATTAATAATAAAGCACTGTGTTTTCAAGTCATTTTCTGGCAGGTGTCAGGATGTCACAGCATGAATGAAGCTTTTGTGTAATGTCAAAGTTATTTAAGAAAAAGTATTTATGTTAACGCTAAAATTAGTTTTATTGAAAACCTGTTAAGGCCACTCAAAGACCCTAGCATATTTTTGAATTGTAAATACCTATGTATGATGTAAGGCATTAAGGTATATGAGTAAAGTATTAAACGAAGTAAAAATGTGCGAAAAATATAATTTCAATTTTTAGAATCTTTAAAATTTACGTTACGTTACCGTTACTCGTGTTTGCTAGGAATTTACGCCTACGGGGGCGTAAATTATCGTAGCGTCTCCGGCAAGGTTGTTACAATGCTACGTGCCGCTACGTAGGTGTAGCAAACCGCTATTACGCACGTAGCCACATGCCTACGAGCGTGTTCATACCGATAAATTATTAAACTCTCGCTTTGCGAACAAAAGAAATATAACAGCGGGGTATTTGCGTAACATGCTAAAAATTTCAATGTCTTACATTTACACAGTTCAACAACATTAATTGCGTTAGAGTGCTAAGAGGGTATTTATTAGCGCTACAAGGATATTTTAATTTGTATCACAGAAATTATATTCTATTGACAAAATAAGAAGGCGAAGTTAGTTCCGATTTTGACCACGCGCTAAAATAACTTTGGTAGCGTTGCATTTACGTTGTCGAGCAGACGAATTTGTAAACCTCATAGGCAAGGGATTAGGAATTTTCTTCAAAATCTTTCAGTTAGAATACCACACCTCAAAAAACAAAGATTGAATACCCTATGCAAGCAATTTTTACAAGGAACGGCTTCAATAGACGCTGTAAAGAATACAAATCCCCTACCGGACCGGTCTGTAAGAGCAATCTCAAAGGCAATGAACCTCGTCGCAGCTCTGAAAAGGGTTCCGCCTGAATACGTTTGGGTGGGGCGAGAACTTTATTAGAAATCTGTATGGCCAGACTGGACGCTCTCTTTGAAGACAATGTAACATCAGGACTCATTCTGTATATTATACAGAATGAGTCCTGTATGTTATGAAACAGAGATTTCACAGGGAATGTAATATTATGTTACGTTTCTGTAATGTTTGTTTTTATAAGTAAAGACATTATAACGCAGCTTGTTTTAGGTTTTTGACAGTTTATTTTATCTGCCCCTAGAATGATTTTTGCGAAATCATCATTCATCATTCTTCTGCCCTTATTTTTGTCTTCCATACTTTTCTATCTAGTTCAAATTAAAATTATCTTTATTGTAGGCATATGTTAGTTACAGGTCTTAACAATAAATTAAAATTCCAATATGTCCTACCTAATAATAGGCATACAATAATTATTTAGTGTCATTAGATTTAGTAGTTTAGTAGTCGTCATCTCGGTAATCACTCCCATTCTAGCCATATCATCTTTCACACAGTCCATCCATTATTTCTTTGGTCTTCTCCTACTCGGATAGCCATTTACATTCATTCACAAAACTTTTGCGCAATTTAGATACAAAATTTAGTTCATCTCCACTTAGTATTTTCAAATAGGCAATAAGCTTTTCCCACCTAGCAAAGAATATTCAGGATTAGTTTGATTGTTTATAAGTTATTCATCAACTATAAAAGCTTATCTATCTAGCTAGAGCGACTTTGTCAAGACTCGGTTTATCTTCAACGTTCCTTTCACCTTAAGTCTTTCTACTTGTACTAATAATTTAATATTCAATGCTTCTAAAACAAGGAGAAGTTTAAACGCTGTTCTCAAAATACCTTTATATTTCAAGTGTTGTAAGTATGAGGCTTATTTAAACAGTTAGGTGGCTATTATGCAACGTAAGTGTTTAAATAAGCTTCATACACACTCTAAGGACCATAATACCCTGAAGTCATAAAGAGGCATTAAAGTGTTCCTACTGAATATTACTATGGTGCTTGAGAAATGATGGCCGACGTAAATTTAAAGCTTGCATAATAAGTATGGTAAAAGATAAGTACCCATTTATGAAGTGAAGTGTTTAGGTAGGCAGTGTGTGATGCAGTGCGCCATCTCTGATTTGGTAACAAAATACGTGAATAATTCTTTTTTAATCCTGTGTTCCTTGAGCGAACAGAATAAGGTCAGATAGCGATAAAGTTTCTGGTAAGTGTTGAAGCGACTGCTTCATGTAAAATTCAGCTGCATCCGGTTAGACTGGAAGCCGACCCCAACATAGTTGGGAAAAGGCTAAGCACATTGATCTTGTTCCTTAAGTTAACACCCTTATAATTTTACTACGTGCAAGTCAATAAGTGACATAATATCAGCGAAAACAATGATGGAAAAGTTCAAAATGTATACTTAAGCGTAATTTAAATGTAGGTATGTATATGCTAACGAAAAGCTTATGTCAATCCCGAAAGTGAGTGTAGAAATACAAAACGCTTTGAAAGCAATTGCCACTTGTGTAGGCCGGTAGGTTGCCCTCCGGAGACCTAAAAGTAATTACGTTTTCAGCCTGGAATTTTCAGTTAAAATTTCACACTTTCAGTAAAATGCCGGTGAAAATTGATTTACCAAGCTGCTGCCAATATATATATATATTAAATCATTGCCCCACACTAGGAATTACTCCTGTATCGTGGGTGCGTTTACAAACATTCAAACTCACATACACAAACAGCCAGACCCGAAACAACTACCTGTAGGCAATACACATATTTGCTCCGTGCGGGAATCGAACCCGCGACACGCAGCGTAGCAGTCGATCGCTCAGCCACTGCGCCAACCGTTGATAAGATCGATTGGTTAAGTTATCGGCCAGCGTATCTGTACTGCCATACAGCAGTGGCCTGTCCCAGCTCACAATTGTGTGGCTAGTGATGGTAAATTGCCCAGTATATACTCCTAGTGAGAATTTTGAGAATATTCTTTTGGAAGAAAATTTACGAGGATTATAAAATTGGATGTCTCTATAGTGTCGATCTATTTTTATAGTAATATTTTTGAGTGTTTAAGAAGCTGACGTCAAAATAATGTACTCCACAGCTTACGTTCTCAGTAAATTCTGCTGAGCGAAAACATTCTCCAGAATATTTCAAAGAAAATTATCATAAAGTAAGACAATAATGTTAAATTTGGATTTCTGTATTACAAATAATGAGCCTTCATAAAAATAACATTGTTGGAAGGGTAAATATTAAAAACAAAATCTTAATCACAAATTATTTGCAACAGAATTTGATTTTGTAATTTAACACGTTTTTGATCGTTAGTTAGTGTTGGCACTTAAATTTATTGCCTCCTAACAACCATAATAAACACTACAACTTTTAAATTATTTCACTATTAAATTCTCCCTGTTCCGAGAATATTTTTCGTCTAAAGGAATATTGCAGAATTTTCTCGATCGGAGAACATCTCCGTGAGAGAACATTCTCTCGGCCCATTACTAGATATATGGGGTTGTTGAAGAAAACAATAGCGTCATGCTAAGCAATATGCAAAGAACTGTCGCTGTCATTTACCCGCTATCCTGTTAGAGCTAGAAGTATCATGAATCTAATATTGAAGAATCAATTTACGCTTTGGCAAATTGACCTGAATCTGCTAACATTGTTAGTTCAGGATGATGAAGTCTGCGTCAGATTGAATTGATAGCCTCATAACAGCAGTGTTATAGAAATATTTTCGGGAGCGCACTCAATGAAACACCAAGTCAACGAACCAACTGTTTAGGTATTTACGCCCTACCCATAACTTATAATATTATTAGCTAGATACCACAATAACTATAATATTTAAAGGCCACAAACTCGCAAACCACTTATATCCCGAAAGCTATATTTCGAATATAAAGTGACAATCTACACAACAAAATAGGAGCACTGACATGGACGCTGAACTTAGGAAGTAAATATAATTTAAATGCGCAGTAATTTGCTTGTTTTCGTCCAAACAACCCTGTTAACCGCAGATCGGGTTCAGGAAATAACGTTTCCTGTAGAATGCAAACTGGAGTACGCTGCCACGATGTCGAGGCTGCACCATTATTCATCTTGTTATGAGAAATTTCTCGTAAACAACGTGCTGTTTTCAGAGATTAACCTTTGACACTTTCAGCGTGATTTAAGTTCCATTTTGGTACTGGTTAAATTAAACTTTGCACATAAATCATGGTTTATAACAAAGTTTTAACACGGGAAAGGACGTTGACCTCTTGATTTGTCCGATTCTTGTGGTAACACATTGCGAAAGATGATATGGCTTGAAAGGGGGTGACTACCGATGAGAGAAATATGGAAGAAAAAGCTGACCCCAAATAAGTTGGGATAAGGGCAAAAAAATGATGATTGTAGTAACACATTGTCTTTCTAAAGTTCGGTAACCTATACATAGGCAGGTATTTAAAAAAATAGGGGGACACAACTTACTCCTAGAGAGAGCGATAACTTACACACCCGTAAAGTGGTCTGAACTTAAACTGAAGAGGATTTAGCAAAGCGCTCGAGCGGTACATGCAGCTGTGTTCTACAACATTGTCATATGCACAAACATAGTGGTACATCAACATCAAAGGCACGACGTTCCCACCGCGGTATCTGCTGGTTTACGAGAATTAATGCAAATTTATTAGAATAGAATACTCTTTATTGTACACCATACAAATTACATGTATATATAAAATTTCACAATTTTGCTCTTAGCGATAAGACCGCCCATTGTGTCACCCCAATGGACGGTCTTATCGCTAAGAGCGATTATTTAAAGGCAACCTTTGGATGGATTAAAAATTAAGGAGAGACAATACAGGGTGGCAGCATTAATTTAACACACGGGTAGGGCTAGTGGCCAGTAATCATAAAAATTATAACAACATAAAAAAAATCGTAACTTGCTCGCTCTCTTTCCTTCAATTCGCCTTCTCTTTGCTCGTTAATTGTTTTAATTACATTGATGCGATGTTATGATCCGTGACCCCGGCAAATGACCCCTGCGCTACAGTTAAGTCAGGTTGCTCTAAGATGCTATTTTATAAAATTGTTAATAAATAAATAAATATTAATGTTTAGTTAAATTAAAATATATTCATAAACTACAACGCAAAACCGTATAGGTACGTGTGTTAAATTAATGTCGCCATTAAAGCGCCACGCTGTATAAAGTATATTTTACTGGTATTAAAACAGGATTTTTTCTAAAACAGAGCGAATAATCTTCTAATCGTGCGTAGGCTTAAAATATATTTATAGATTCCCATAACTCCCAAGGTGAAAGTTGTAAAATTCAAACTAAATTGAAAGCCAAACATAATGTCCAATTAAACAGAAGTTACGATTAGTAGTATACCTAACCAAAATAGCCTATGTTTTGGTTTAAATCTCCGTTTAGCGTAGGTACGTAAAATATAAACAAATCTAAAAATCGTAAATCCATTGACAGACAACGCACAGCCTAACCATGATGGGTAGTACAAGTATGAAATTAGAACTAGAAAGAAGAAGAGTAGAAGCATTGTGTCTCTTATAAAGAAGGTTAGTAGAAGATTTTATTTGTCTCATGTGTCCCAAAATCCCATCGTAAAATATTCAAACCAATTCGTTTTTATTCGAGACGAGCTTTTGACTTGTCTCGTATGAACCAAATGATAACAAGACTTAAATATTCTACTAATAAAGGAGATGGAGAAATAAATGAGTGTGTTGCGTGTCGGTTAATTATAATGCAGGGTTGAAATGGTTACAATATCACATTGTTGGAAAACAAACCTACATTATTTCTGACATGTGCGTGTCAGTGGAGGTATAATTTTATTTGCGTTATGTTACCGCTGGCCGTGTTTTGGTTAAACATGTTGACAGTTCATGTCAAGAATCATTTTAACGTTAAAATTGGTTAATTTTAGCATTTCAGTACAAAGTGCTATTTTGTCAGCGGTTAGCCCAAACACTGTAGAGATTATAACACAAGTAATTTAGACAAAAACCTACGCAAAAGGTTGATAAGTAATTCCTTTGTTCTAACAATTTAGCAAGAATTGTTACGTGCCGTGATTCGGATTAATGTCAATCTCGTTTGTGTCGACTCCTCGGGGAGCAAAGATTATCTTGTCTAGTTTACTCATTACTAGGCTCTTTAATCTTAATCTGCGTTCGATATAACAGTCAAATAACTTTTTCTTATACTAAGGTACTACTAACGTAGTAGTACCTAACTATATTTATTTATTTAAACTTTTCGCACAAAATAGGTACAAGGCGGCCTTATGGCCAAGCCTCCGTAAGCCTATATTGTGTCCCGCTGTGGAGCCTTCTCCCAAAATGGGAGCCTTTTCCTACCAAACTTCCTTTTCTTGAATGATCCCTGGCCAAGTTGGCCCTGTGAACCTCGTCAGATCGTCATATCGCCCTCGATGGCAATGTTGGCTTTTAGGCATCTATATCACGCCTAACGACCCTTAATTTAACTGTAAACTTTTGGTAATAAATTACTATTGAAAGAAAATCCATTAGACCACAAATCAAGATTCAAAGGAGGTTTAAAATTGAGTGAGTGGGTCAAGTTTAATGGCAAACGAAATCACGGCAGGCCTAGACGGAGTTGATGAGATGAGCTGGACTTCTTTAACAAAGATTGGTCCTTGGCAGCTTTGGACAGAGGTAGAAGAAGCGAAAATTATACAAAGTGAAACATTGCATTTGAACCGAGCCATGTATCAACTTGTTGGAGCAGTACTAACACGGCATCCGTACCCAGTGAAGTAGGATGATGTGAATTATGTATGCTCAGGTAAACAGTTCCCGAACGCGTCAATTTGAAGTGCCTACTGTCAAGTATAGTAAATAAAACCTCTAAAAGGGTTACCTAAATTGAGTTTAGTTGATTGCAAAATTGGTCGGCTTGGTAACAAAGTTAAATGGGTTAATATATTCGATTAGGATTAAATTGGAAAACATTTTAACGAGGTAGCAATTAACTTGGGATGGCTGCCAATTTGCAGGGTGGCCCAGTTTAGTGGTCCACTGTTTCTGGGCTTGCACATTGGGCCTACAAACAAATAATGGCATCAGTAACAGGAAATTTACTTAATCCTAAAACCAACATTACTTTATTTGTAGGTAACAGTTCTAATGTCAAAAAATATGAAATCACTGACTGTGTAACTGAGTTGTTAAAGTTAAATTTTAGAAAAATAATATTGTGTGCTTTCCCATATTTAAAAAAATTGACAAATAGACAAAACAATTATATTTATATGCTTATTAAGCATATGCATTTTTTAGTTTTGTGGAAACTTTAAAGTCGACTAGGGATACTGTATCTGCCTATTAGTTTTAGACACAGCAAGGATATTATTAGCTTTTACATAAACTCAGACATAAGTAGTATGTCGAAGTAAGTATTATTAACACCATAACAGTTAGTAATAATACTAATAATAAGGTGGTTGACCTAAATGCGTGTAGCTCAAGTGCTATAAATATTTATACAAATTGTACGAAGGAAGTTCCATTTCCCTCATGCACTATGAGCTCACTGCCTGGTGATGACATTGAAGTCTTGGGATTAACTCCAGATAATCATTTAAACTAGTTTGTAAGACAACAGAAGGTACCAGTACCTAACAATATTCTTATACCTAACAACAAAAAGGTATCTTCTTGCTATAAATTAAGTAAATATCAAAAAGGAGATCAGCAAAATGCCTTGAAACTATTTCATCAAAATATTCAAGGTATTTCTTCCAAATTATTAGAAATTCAAATGTTTTTAGAAAAAACAAAGTTTGACATTGTTTGTTGTACTGAACATTGGTTAAAGGATTACGAAATGCTATTTAATTATGAGAACTATAGTGTAGGCAGTTGTTTTAATCGTAAATCTATGCTGCGTGAAGGTTCTCTGATCTTGATTAAAATTTGTTTAAAATACAAACAACGAAATGACATAGGTTTATCAATTTGAACATTGCATCGAACTGTCCTGTGTTGAGCTCGATAAGCATGTTGTAGTGTGCGTTTACAGACCCCCCTACTTAATTATCAGAACTTTTCGTTATTTGAGTCAATAATGGAAGATGTCCTAGCGAAACTTGCATCCAATAACAAAGCCGCAATTATTTGTGGTGATTTTAATATTAATATTTTGGAAAATAATTATAATAGCAGTATATTATTAAGCCTATTCAAATCTTTCAATGTATCTAATATTTTTACAGAATCGACTAGAGTAACTCCAACTTCTGCTACTTGTATCGATAATGTCTTTTGCGATTGTGATTATTTAGATAAAGACATCGTAAATTATCTGCCATCTGATCATAGTGGACAAACGGTAACTTTTAATTTTAAAACACCTTTGCAAACAGTGCAAATACAATTTAGACCAATAACAATTGGTAAACTAAATAGGTAGATTCAATAGTACTACTGTAGCGGTATCTACAACGCCACATGCGAACAACGCGTCATACTGACGTCACGCAAATCCTGCATCTCGCAAGCAGAGTTTACCGTGCAGTTAGCATAGATACAATTTCCCAACATCAATCGTTGGGCAATAGCCCGCCAGACACAACACCCGTCTGGTCGGAGGATCCTCCCTTTTCTATGGAGGTTGAGTGAACTTTACACCCTGTTCCTCATGCCTCTAAAGTACCCTAAATAATAAGTTAAATGATCTGGGCCATGATATGGATGATGCAAATTAATTGTACGAGGATTTCTTTTCAGTTGTGCACACTCAATTCAATAAAACTTTTTAAAACAAAACAAAAAGTATTTGCCCTAATTTTATATTTAGTGACTGGGCAACTAGAGGTATTAGGATAAGTAGGGAAAAAGACTGTTCGAGCTGTATGGCCTTAAACCTACATATTCCAAAATGTTTAGAAATACCTACAAGATAGCCAAAGCCCATATTAGCAACAACATCAAATCAGCAGAAAACAAAATAAAAACCGTTTGGAAAATTATAAATAACGAAATTAAGGAGTATTCCCAGATTTAATGAAATACAGTAAGGTTATTCCACTTTTTAAATCTGGGGACAGCAAAGACACCAATAATTATAGACATATTAATGGCTGAAAATCAGAGCTGTCATTAGACAGTAGCTTTTAATTTTAGTGAACGATTCGAAGTTCTAAAACTCACTACCAGTGGCGTAGCTCATCCTAATGGGGCCCTGTATCAAATTTTTTGGGGGCCCTTTTTACCCAACTTTGAAGCTACACAGGGTATTGTTTTTTACAAAATAAAGAATATAGCATACTGATTTAGAAGGTGAGGGGCTCGTGGGTAAGTAATAACAGCCGCACGAGTCGATTGAAGGTTAAGCTACACTTGTCGCGATAGGTCCGTGGATGCGCGACCATCTTTACATACCGAGACCCCTCCGTGCCTCGGAAAGCACGTTAAGCCGTTGGTCCCGGTTGTCATTCGTGGATCTTTGACACATTGCCCGATCCGGGAATCGAACCTAGGACCTCATGCTCAGCAGTAGCGATTGCGACCACTAGACCAATGAGGCAGACACAGTTTTCTTCCATACTTCTCTATTAGTCGTCATCTCGGTACTCACCCACTTTTTAATCATATTGTTGAACCAATTTATAGAAATAAATATCATTCATCAACAAGAATTTTTGGTTCTCGATATTATTTTAAAAATTATTGCTTATACACGTCACGTTGGGGGCCCCTGTAGCTCACGGGCTCCGTGTCGTCGATACGGCTGATACAGCGGTATAGCTACGCCCCTGCTCACTACATTAGTCAGATTGCTCCGTGGTTTGCTGCAAGAAATAGATCAACTTCTTGTTAGCCACAGAATCCCATTATGATGTTGCGAGCGTCACGGGAGAACTTAGTGAAACATGGATACGAACTTTAACCTACTGCACCAAGTTTAAATGACATCCAATGACCTAGAACGTATTAAGTGCTTTATAAAACTTTACAATGATCGGATCGCGTGTTCCTAATCAAAATAATACGTGGGCAATGAATGTTTAATCGAACAAATCACTTAGTTGTAGTTACTGTTTTAAAACTATATTCAATAGAGTACTACAAAAGAGTTCAATCAGAATTTTAATGGGAACCTTATTTTAGATATCATACAGTGGGTAGGCACACCACAATATTGACCGCCGACCCAAAGTGACATTCTATCTGCAATGACGATATTATGAATGTGTTGGATTGACATAAGCTACCGAAAACCAGAGGGGCAATTCTCGTAATTTTAAGAACGTTCACAGTCTGATCTCAGTGTCAATCTGTCAAAAAATACTTCTAATTTCCCTACATTTTGACAAGTTTTTGACATTTGTTTGTCGCCGAGATGAGACTGCGACTAGATTTTGATCATTTTAAATTACGGGAATACGGGCCCTTATGTCAATCCTGTTGAAATCCGTTGTGGGAATGCGAAACGCAATTAAAGCGATTGCCACCTGTCTAGGCCCTCTGATGAAGGTCGCGGAATTTCAGTAAAGATACGGTAGGCAAAGGATCGGTCATTGTGACAATGTTTAGGGGAGGCCTTTGTCCAGGAATCTTTCGGCTGAATAGTGTATTTTTTTTGAGTGGATGAATATGTAGGTTCTTTATTATGAGTAGAGCCCAGTAAGTGGCCACGTTAATCGTCGTCGACGTCGTTCGTCGTCGTTCGTCGTCGTCGTTAATCGTTGTGGCCATTTGCCTGACACATGCTGAGCTGGACTCCCATTTGGTGAAACCTTGAGACGCACACCGCACTGTGTATGTTTCGTTATTAATTTAATTCGTCATAGTGTCACTTTGACTTTGATATTTGTATGTTTTTCATTTTGTCTTTTTTGTCGGCACCTTGTTTTATATTATTAATGTGGGTAGTTCTCTAATAATGTACTTTTGTGTGTTGCGCTGTCTTTTTTGCGTGCGCCAAATAAATGATTTATCTATCTATCTATCTATCTAATCGCGGCATCAGTAGCATCATTTGAGATTATCTAAACTAATAATAATAATTTATTTAATAAAAACGATTACAAAAGGTGTACATTTATCAGGAGTGGCAAATTTCCCATACATTTATAGTGCCTAAAAATAAACTACAACTAAACTGCAGGTGTATGGTTATTTGCCGCCCGGTAAGGACCAGGGGGCCTACTACGAATTGCAAAGTGCGAATGTTCGGATCGGATCGACACATGGCTGAACCGAATATTATTGAAAAATGCGAAAAAAGTTCGGATCGGGTCAGTTGGGTCGGGACCATAGTCAATATTCGAAAGAGTGTAGGAGTGTAGGATCGGAGCCAACCGAACCAAATAGTAATTTCGTAGCAGGAAACGGCCGATACCACTTCGGAGTAGACCCCCAGGCCCGGGTCGACGGCGCGTTGTGTTCCACGCGCGCCTTAAAGAGATGTCAGCACGAACTGACGGGGTCCGCTAGGGCCGATGCCTGCCAGGGCCGCGGGTTGTTCGAAAGAGATGTAGGCAACTAAAGGAACACGTGTGGGTTTTAGTCAGTAAAAGTCTGACACGCCCTCCCGCTCCGCCCAGAGCGGGAGAAGTCATAATATGATGATTTCTCCCGCTCCGCCCAGAGCGGGAGAAGTCATAATATGATGATTTCCCTCCCAAAAAAAAGGTGTATAGTTATTTGGGCATCCCAAAAGATGGAGCATGGTTTGGTCAGAAGCACCGCACTAGCACTGGGTGTCAGAGGGATATAATCTTCCATACTGCTAGATTGTGTGTCAGACCAAATTTGGTTTGGCGAGTCATCAGAGAGCTCTCGAAAGGAATGGAAATTAGTGTGGGTCGCTATCGCCAGATACGGTGAAGAAGACTATAATAGTGACCTACTAAGGTCTGGAGGCTACTGATCAGAATGGTGTCTTACCTGAGCATGTTGTACTGGGCAAGTGCACTGAGCGTGTGGTGAGGTGAAGGTGGCGGCAGTACAGGTGGCGGCACACACTTGCCCGGACCCTGTAGCACTCTGATGCCCATGCGCACCGTGCTACGCCGGGATACCTTTTCGTCTGGACGCTCCGCTGTGAGGAAAATTGTCTATGTAAGTGGTTTACAAACACAATGAGAAAGTTAGGTGTTATAACTGTCTATGAAAACGTTGGGGCCTTTGTTCTGTAATAGAACTATAACAGGCTGGTAAAATAAGAAACTAACGCTTATTTCTAACCAGGTAGCAGGTAAAATTATGAAGACCGTAAAAACCTACGATAGCCAGTTCCAGAATCACCGTGAATAATATAGTTCTAGCAAATTCAATCCCACATTTTTATAGAATCCTACTCAGGAAAAACCTACATTAAAATTTCGTAAACAATTGAATATAATTATAGCACACAATACACCGCAAAATTTTGATCGTTTTAATCCTTAAAAGGGGTCAAAGTACTCATCATTATGAACAACTTTTACTACGAGACCAACCCTGAAATCGTGAAAAAAAAATCAGTTGATCCATAGATTTATGATTGACTGATTTTTTTTTTAACAACACTTGAATATTACACGATTTTGGCTAACCGTAATTACAACGCAAACCAATTTAACGTTTAAGTTCTCAAGCGAAACACGTAGTAATACCCCAATTTGGCAGCAGTGGACGCGCTGCCCGGGTTTCGCAAAAAGTGAAATGGATTTAAATGCACATCTAGCGCGTTATTATTGTCATTACTCACTAACCCATTGCTGAATTTATCGAAAATTATATTTTTAGTTATATCTGAGATATTTAAACAGTCGTGGCCCAGTGGTAACGGTCATCACTACTACCCTCAAAATGGTGAAGGAAAACATCGTGAGGAAACCGGCATGTCCAACCACCAAAAATTCAAAGACAGGTGACTACCCGCACTGGGCCGCACGGGGCAGAGAAGAGGCCTTCTGTGTTCCAACATTGGGAACATTATAGGCTGATTATCCAGAAATGTTTATACAGAATGTATCACAAAGGTGTAGTCAGATGTAAGGGTTTGGTACAGACCAACAAACTGAACGACTTTCCCCATGGGACCAACAACGTAATCATCATCTGCCTAGCCTTTTCCCAACTATGTTGGGGTCGGCTTCCAGTCTAACCGGATGCAGCTGAATACCAGTATTTTACATGGAGCGACTACCTATCTGACCTCGAGTGACTGGGTAATACGATACCTCTTGGTAAGACTGATTGTCAGACTTTCGGGCTACTGACGACCCGTAACGACTGTCAAAGATCCACGAATGACAGCCAAGACCAACGGCTTAACGTGCTTTCCGAGGCACGGAGGGGTCTTGGTTTGTGAAAATGGTCACCCATCCACGGACCAACCGCGGCAAGCGTAGCTTAACCTGATCGATCGACTATTACTTAGTCACAAGAACTCAACGTAATCGCGAAAAAAATATCAGCCGTCCCATATATTAATTAGGTCGAGTAGGTATTGAAGTTTTGTATGTGACAGTTTAAATTTTTTTCGCGTATTCGGTGTAAGTCCCATGTAGAGTTGTTCAGTTTGAGAGCCTGCTCCACACCCTTAAATATGACCACACCTGTCTGATACATGTTGCATAGAAGTTGAACTCTAGAAGAACTCTAGAAGAAAGAAGAACTCTTTATTATGATGTAAAACAACACATCGGGAATATAGAAGCGCGTCATACCATAAGTGTCTGTGTCTGGTCGCTGATCTAACATTATTATTGTCCTTGATATTTCCATCATGATATAAATAAATTATAGCAAATAGTAATGTTTCTTACTGTTCTAACAACAATCTGAAGAGAATAAAGAAACCCAATTAGATACATATAAAAGACAAATAAAGACACTGTCAGTAATCCTTATAATGTTCAGGAATGTCCCAAGGGCCGAGCTAAACTTTATCAAACGCTTTCTCAGAGTCCACAAAGTCTAAGGACATCTCAACGCTGTAATTGTATTAATTAGTACGAAACAGTAAGAGAATTGTATAAGATTTGTTTTAGTTGTTGTTCTCTTAGCTTTAAATGTCTGCGTTTGGTAGGGAAGAATATTGAAGTTAATAATATTGTGCGTTTGTATTGTGCACGTTTTTGGGTTTGTGTTTGTTATAAGTTCCATAAATGTTATTTTATTAAGTGTGGTTCAGTGTGAAACAGAGATTCAGACGATTAATAAACGAAGAATTTTAGATCTCATTTATTACACATTTGAATATAGCCCAGTAAGCGAAAATCGATTGACTAAATGGCAATTCTGCTAGATAACAGGTGACTAAAATCGCAAGTTTCAAAGTAGAGTAGGTTTAGACTTTTCTCGTATGGCGACAGCCAATCTATTCTGTAAAAATCTCACCGAGAACGTAGGTGAAATGAGCTAAAAGTGAGCTGTCATTCCATCTGATGCTATAGGGATTGATACTATTGACAGCTCACTTTATCTAAGTTCTCACGGTGAGATTTTTACAGAATAGATCAGCAGGTCGTATGCGGCGGGTGACTAAAATCGACCGTGAAACTCAATCGCAGGCGATCGCCCGCCGCATGAATGTCACATTTTGATGCAAAATAAACTAGTCACCTGCGATTTTTATCGACCTGTGGCTATCCACTTATGAGGCATTGTGGTAAGCAACCAGCCGCACGACAAAAATCGACCTACTGTAAATCCCCCATTATTTGCTTACCTATTATAATCCGAAGTTGCTTTTAAAGGCTTCTCATTTGATGAACTAGCTCTGTTTGTTGCTTGTTTATTGACGAAGATTTTATCAGATGTATCAAACAACTATGCAGAATGAGTAGTTTACATCAAGCAAGCCATCACCCACATGAAAACACCCATTGATAACATTCAAAAGTAATTATGACCAATAACTTACCAATATAAGCTCTGACGTCATAGGAAGTGCCTATGGGTGCGCCATGGTACTGCTTAGCTGGTACCAGCTGCACGCTAGGTGGTGCTAGCGGTGTCAACTCCAGATGGAAAGGGTACGCGTTGGAACCTAGGCGTTTTATAAGAGCTTCCTGTGTAACAGAAAACAAGTGTCAAAATAGCTGAAAACTCGGTTATAATGATATAATTATTGTTTAATTCAATCATAGCTCCTAAATGTTAAAATAATTTCTAAGTTTCAGGGGCTCTCATTTGAATAAATATACGTTCGCTGATTGAAAGGGTAAGTAGGTAACAATAAAACTGATTGAGTTTCAAAATGTTAATGGAACTTGTAACTAATTAGAATTACTTTGCAAAGCTTGTATAAACTTTCTAAGAGCTATTGTATTTAGTCATATTCGCGATATTACCTACCACTATTATTTGAACGTTTGCAAATATTGTATCTCTAAATGAAAGTTAAATAAAACGAATAAAACACCGTTGAATCGGGCATTTTAGCCAATTTGTAACCCAAATAAAGAAGGGGTCAAGTTAATTAAATCAAACAGTGGTCTCAATTAAGATACACCATAATATTATCACGTCGGCAAAAAGTATTAATCAAATTTTCTACGCCAGTGCCTTTCCAGGATAATGCAGAAGTTTCCTGTAGTCTATACAGTTTCTTAGTGTAAAACAAAGTCACTTTTCTTGTCTGTCTGTGTAATCACTTAGTTCTTTTAAATTACACAATGCAACATTTCATTTGCACCTGTGTAAAGCCGGGCCAGGTCGCTAGTTTCACTATAAAATAATGTTCTGCCTAGCTTACGCCGCAAAACCCAAAAAGTTGTTGTTTTCAAAGAAGCTAAGTAAGAGCTTCAGTGAAATATTGTCCGAAGAATTTAGGGGAATACCATATTTATTTTAGGCATAATGAAAACCGAAAAAGATATTACATTTATGAGACAACAAAGTAAAAGAAGATTACGATGCGAGTTACATTACACGCATTATTAAAAACGTTAAAAAAAGATAAAGGAACGGGAGAAATACAAGATGATCAAACAATTGTTATGTAATTGCTACGCTTCGTGTTACGAAAGCTGATCGTTAATTATTTATTTATATTTATTGCGAATATACTCGTATATAGAGAAACGAAAATCGCAGAAAAAGGGAATGTGTAACAATATCCTATACAAATGTTGTGACTTTATTAAAGCTATTTCAGTAAATGACATAATTTTCTCTTTATTGGTCGTCTTTTTGTAGAATGGTATTCAATTTGAACACGTTTCAAAAATAATTTCAATTGTGACAATAATTTATTACAGTACCATTTTGGCACGTGTAGGCGTATAAATAAAATGGTTTTATGTACTCTTGAACCAAATATAGACTCTGTGGTCTGTTCCAAAAGTATCAGGTGAAAATATAAACAAATGGATCCGGAAACGTACCAGTGGGTGTATCTTACAATTTAATCATGTTATTTAAACAATAATTTATTTTTGGTAAAAGTGATGAGATATAAAGTTGAAAGCTTCTGAATACAGACGAATGTGTTACTAATTCCCTTTAGTAAGTGATTGCATAAGTATTTAACCTGAGTAGGGATTTTAGTTTGTTTACACTTTCATCACATACTTTGTGAACATACTTACAACTATCTCCCTAGATACTAGTTTGGGGTCTGTTCAGATACACTCAAGTGACCCAAGTTTAATTTGCATACTTTGAACAAGAATATCGAGGGATGATTGACAAAGTTCTGACTTTAACTAGTTTAGTATCAAGATGTTGCCATCTCCTCTTACGACGTCCTTTGCACGTTCTAGTAACATAATGATAACAGTAGTTTCGGATAGAACAAGTAAGTCTAGGTAACTTTGTGTACGAGTTTCGTTTACTGTTATTTGTTGTTGTGTATTTGTTTGTTAAATTAATTAGCGTCATTCAAATTGTGAAAAGAATCTGTCTTATAAATCATATAAGTACTTGTAGACAAAACTCAAACATAAGGTCGAGTCATACTGATACCACAGGCAACTCAAAAAGCTTTGGAACAGGTAGAACGTAAAAAGCCTTTGAACTACATAACATGAGAAAACTTGCCCGTAGTACTGTATACAAGCGAATAGTGTGAATCTAGCTGCGACCCACACCTGTTACGCCCCAGGTCTTTATGCGAGGAGCATAGAAAATCGTTTTAGATGACCTTTACAGCAGCTGCAGCGCCATTACTTCCGAAGATTTACGAGCTCCAGCGAGGGGATTGTATCGAAAATACGAGTTCATTTATTTTTTAGAATATCTGTTCGGTTTTTCGAATAAAGTGTATTCGTATTTATTAGTCGGCAGAATGTTTTTATTAAAAGATAGGACGTAAGAGGCTTAGAGCTTACAAAAACATTTTTATTTAAAACTAGTGCCGCACCCCCCCTGCTTCGCACGGTTTTTACGACTTGACTAAATAACGAGATTTCTTTAACTAACTAATATTATAAACGTGAAAGTTTGTATGGAGGGATGGATGGATGGATGGATAGATGGATGGATGTTTGTTACTCTTTCACGCAAAAACTTGGATTTGGATGAAATTTGGCACACAGATGGTTTATAACCAGGATTAACATATTAGGATACTTTTGATCCCGATATTCGATATTAAACGTATGCGGGTGAAACCGCGGGGCGCAGCTAGTAAATTATATGAGTTAAATAGGATGAGGATGCCATAGGAGCGTGGAGATTGACACATGAAAAGAGAGGCCTGTGTTCAGCAGTGGGTGAAGTCGGGCTGTAGATGATGATGATGAAGTTTAAAAAGTTCGAATGTATTATACACATAAACCTTCTGGAATAAATTTTCTAAATGATGGTGAAAACCGTATCAAAAACAACAGCGGAGTTGAGAAGAATATCGCGGTCACACAGACAGACACGAAAAACGACTTTAATTTAATTATAACATGTATAGATTCTGCACAAAACACGACTTTTTTAATAAATTAAAATTCATAGAAATGGACGCGCTGTCAAACTCATTATCAATATTTTGAGACTGCGACATTCAGTCTGTGATCCCAAAATGGACCCTTTTTATGAAACTATAAAACAGTACGTTGTTTGATTAAATATAAAATCTCTTTACGTCTATATTCCAGCGTACAACTTTTTATTAACTTTAATAAAATTTGCTTTTGCACCGTTACACAATGTTCTCACCATAAATAAAGCCTTTGTAGAATTATCTAGAGATACTCGTAAAAGGAAAATAGGGAATGTATAGAGCTGTTCATTATACCCTTTTGTTGCACGAGTGGGTTTAAGGAAATTAGTAATTAGACATACTCGTATTTTTTAAGTAATTAAGTTAAGTAGGTAGTAGTGTTTGATCTTGTTCCCCGTTTCTGAATATAAACTAGATTTTGCTGATCAGTACACTATTCATAAATGCACTATCGACCGGATCACCTTTATGCCAGTACACGAATGGTATCGTAAATTACAATTGAAGCGATACGAAAGAAATTTGCCCATGAATATTTTAACAGGTGCCGCTACTCAGCACAAAGTTGCATGTCCGCTACAAATAAATTAGAAACATCACATCGTTCTATTTCTGAAAAAAATCAATAGGTTAAAATTTACCTGGAGTGGAGTATTAGGTTCCTTGTCGTGGTTGCAGTGTGGCGGCCATATTTGTGCCAGGCTCATGATGGCTTCGTTGCAAAACTTGAGACCCATGACCTCCTCATCTTCTCGCCCATATCTGTGAAATAATTCTTCGGTAATAATCTGTGTCTAGGATAAAAATTTCTGGCCTGAGAACTTTTTTTATTCAGCTGTTATTTTCACTATCTATAGGATAGGTATTTTTGCTCTATTAGCTAAAGTATAACTTTGATTTGTGATCACATGACAGTTTCATACTGCATTGGTTTTTAACCGTGTGTGATATTCATGTGTGATCCCACATTTTTACCATAAAATATCATACAGGACAGCGCCCGGTGAACGGTCGCTTAATAAAATTGAGGATGCATCATTTAACATTTTACTAGGTATTTGACAACACAACTACACTTCATGTTCAAACATCCACCATCTTCTTGCTGAGCTCAAAATTGTCTGTTGTTTTGCTAAGCCCATAAAAGCATTACATTGGGTGCTCAAAACATATCTTTAAATCAATCTTTATTAATAGACTTTTTATCAATATACTATATATTGATAAAAAGTCTATTAATATACTTTCAGATATACTTTCAGACGATTTAAGTATAATTTATACAACAACATCTATCAGGCACCACAAAACGATTCCCGACCACAAAATTGTTATAAATGGAGGGAAAAGCGTGCTTTAATTAATGGGCAAGGTTGAAATGTGAGTGGAAATCCTGAGTTTTATCAACGGAGGGTTCAATTACAGGGTCTTCTTGTACAATTTAGTGTTTTGAAGGTATTATTTTCATTTTTTGTGGGGAGCAGGTGATTCAGATGGAAGTACCTAATATAAGGAAACTTTTCCAGGGTGGGCCTAAAAATGGCATGATGATATCTAAGATTGAAAATAGTACCTACTTATTTTATATTTTGACCTCGGCAAATAATACTGTAGGTACCTATGTCTCAGATATACACGCACGCATACTTAGTTATTATGTATGTACGCGGGTCACCAAAAGAGATAAGTAACCAGGGTCGTCGGATATAGTTGAAAGGTAAGAAACCGATGGATATTTTCGAATTAAATTAAATTTAATTGATGGAAAACAAACAGTTCATTTATCAAATTACATTTCATTTCATTTGGTGGTCCTTTGGTATACAACAGAGGGGCAATTATCGTAATTTGAAGAACAGTCTGATTTCAGTCTCAATCTGTTAAAAGTACCTCTAATGTCCCTACATTTTTGACAAGTTTTTGACATTGATTGTCGCTGAGATGAGATTGCGACTTGACTTTGAGCGTATTTAATTACGGGAATTGGCCTTAGTCATAGTGCTGAACTTGAAAGTCAAACAAAAAGACACAAAATATAAAAGATTTTTTTCGATTTTCATTTCATTACTTTTTGTATTATGTTTCGCACAAAGAATTTTTTAAGTTAGGTACTTACGGAAAAGTATTATCTACGTTATCTTCGGCCCGCCTTTCCGTTACCTTTGTAACTTTATATCTGTTTGCAGCCGTATAAGGAAACTGTCTTTCATAATATTCGTATGTTAATACGAATACTAAGGAGAAATATCATGTTTCAGCACTTTCAGCTTGTCCGGAGGAGGTAGAAAATCTTTGACCTGAGGGGTCAATTCTCGTAATTTTAAGAACGTTCACAGTCTGATCTCAGTCTCAAATTCTCAATTTGTGAAAAATACCTCTAATTCCTAACATTTTTGACAAGTTTTTGACATTCATTGTCGCTGATATATGTATAAGACTGCGGCTACATTTTGAACGTTTTTAATTAATGGAATTAGCCTTCTGATCGATTTGGGGATATTCAAAATTATTTTTGTCGTTTTCAAGAGACGTTAATAGTTTGTTATAAAGTTTTAAATAAAAAACAAAAAGTTTTTCTTCACAAAAATTGATTAGTTAGGAAAACGTCTACATTTCTACGTCATTTTATTTTAAGTAGGTATCGTACATATGTAAAACCAAATCAATTATTTATAAACTTAAACTCCCATACCTATGTATTACAAAAACATCATTCTAAAGTAAAGAACATTGACAGCGAAGTGTAGTACAACGATTGATCCCTTAAACAGATTTACGACAAGAGATAGACTCAATACGAAACTCCGCTCACAAACCCTTTTTACTTCACCATACATACGAAGATCCACCTACCTATATGTAGGTATCGAACAAATTGTTACATCGAGGAATAGTAACGTGTAACAAAGGGGCTTAGGCCTATGAGAGGGTTACATCATTAAAGGTCTCTGCACACAGCGGGCGGGGCGCGGCGGGACGGCGGCGCGACAACGCGACGCTGAGCAGCTGTTGTAATGCTACTAGATATTATGGACGACGCCACACAGAGCCGCCCCGCTCGACGCCACGGTAACCGCCGCGCCGAACGGGAATACAAGTCAGAAGCGGCGTGGTGGGAGTCCCACCACGCCGCTTCTGCTTGTCTGCGAGCGCGTTTTTTATTTATTTCATGCATCCATTTCCGTTTACGTTGTTTTTTCTTAGCTAGCGCAAATAAGGGCAATAGCGTTTCTGCCGCAGCGCCAGCGTCGCGTCACCGTCCCGTCCCGCCGCGCCCCGCCCGCTGTGTGCAGAGACCTATAAGGCCGCATTCAATGTGGTTGCACGCGCAGAAAATATTGCTATTCAGTAGGTAGTATGCTGTAAATACAAATGAACCAATTTGTCTTCTATAGTTAGGCAATGGTTTTAATTTTTTAACGGGTGTTTTAGATTAAATTAGCATCTTGTTGTGAATTATTATTGCGATAGAGTGCATTTAGAACTTCAGTGGTGGGAAACGTTGTTTCAAACGGATAAGTATGAATAAACATTATTATAATGTCCGTAGGTAGTGCGTAGAGCATAGTGTGGGACGCCCACCAGATAGATGGACGGACGACCTTAAGAAGGTTGCAGGGACGGACTGGATGCGGAAGGCGGAGGACAGGGTGTTGTGGCGCAGCCTGGGAGAGTCCAGCAGTGGACAGCGATAGGCTGAGTTGATTGATTTATTGAATAATAATTTCCACTACTTAGTTAACTACTCATTCATTCATAATTTTCTAATTTCCATACAAGACTAAAGGTCAATTTTATTCAACGGATAAAAGATATCTGACGTTGGAAAAATCTGCTCTAAATACAGAGTGGCAGGGCCATCAACGCAAACTGTAACCATGAATTCAGCACATGATTCTAGTCCCCCTTGCGTAGAAAGTTTTCGACGGATAAGTATCAAAATAACAATACTACTAATAGCAATACTTACGAGGTTAAAATGTATGGAATAGCAATTTTTTTTGACATCAGGATCACATAAAGTGTAGAAAAAAGTATATGTGTATTTTAAACAATCGAAACCCATTTCATTGTTTGAATTTTTATTCAACAAGAAAACTTACTCAAAAATAGCAGTATCGATTTCATCATGCAAATATTATATCTCAGAGGACTTTCCTGACTCCTAAGCCGTCATTTAAAAGTTTCTCCATCTTTTCTCGATTCTCTTTACACGTGAAGAAGCTTGGAAACATTCATAAAGAACGATTTACGTTTTATTCAGTTTGTGTTAGGTTGAAGCTTGGATACTGACTTCCTAATACTTTTTTTTGCTTGGAAATTACGTACTCGTATATTATATTAGTCTTTGTGGGTAGATCAAAGGAAATAAAGTAAGCAAAAGTTGACTTTAATTTATTTTTGTCTGGTGGTATTTGGTAGTTTGTTGTTGTTTTGTTATTGTTTATGTTTACAAATTGATGATGAGTAACTGAGCTCTTTGCCTGGCGCGTATTATTAATGAGGTTTGTAAAGAAATACACTGCAGTGCGATTCTGTAACCATATCACCGTGAAAACTTAAGTGAAGTGAGCGTGGAGTGAGCTGTCATTCCAGCTAATGCTAGGGATTGACACTATTGACAGCTCACTCTAAGCTCACTTCACCTAACTTTTCACGGTGAGATTTTTACAGAATCGATCGGCTGTTCTCGACAGGAGAACCAGTGCGATTTTGTAACACTCTCACCGTGAAAACTTAGGTGAAGTGAGCGTGGCTGCTGTCATTCCAAATAATACTAGGGATTGACACTATGAATTGACAGCGCACTTTAAGCTCACTTGACCTAACTTTTCACGGTGAGATTTTTACAGAATCAATCGGCAGCTATGCATAGCTAAGTATTCACAACTGTCCGTTTTGCTATCGTATCGAAAATGACACATTTTGATAACCAGATTTGGCTTGCCCCCGACAGCAAACAGCTGTCGGAAAAATAGTGGTCGTCTTTAAACTGACAAAAATTTCGGGTTTTGGACTTGTGAACAGCGTTTAGAGGACTCCTACGATAACATTGATTGATGTTCGATACGTTACGGAAGCGTATCGAGTGGTTGTAGCTGAAATACAGCACAAAGTCTAATGAAATTACGTCCGGCTTACGTCGATCCAGCCATTTTAAGGTATTTTAGACACTTAGACAAAGAAACCGAGTCCATTAAAACGACGACACGGTTGGCGCAGTGACTGAGCGATCAACTGCTGCGCTGCGTGTCGCGGGTTCGGTTACCGTACGGGTCACATATTTGTATTGCCTACAGGTAGTTGTTCCGGGTATGGCTGTTTGTGTATGTGAGTTTAAATGTTTGTGAACGCACCCACGATACAGGAGTAATTCCTAGTGTGGGGCAACGTTTTTAAATAATTATAACAGCCAAGTGCAGGTCTTATTCCCTGACTGATAGTTTCGTACCATGCTCTAACTAAAAGCCAAACATGACTACCTACTTAATTTGACTTCCTAAAGAAATCCTCACCTGATCCGACTATTTTGCACGGAAAGTTTTTATTTTTTATTTGAGATTTGGATAAGACTTGTTGACTTGACATAGCAACTGTTTTATTTTTTATAAAACTTATTTAGGAATGAAACAATAGCGCGATACAACTTTACGCTTAGCGCCATCTATCGACATTTCTATGGAGTTCTTCGAAATTTTCGAGTCTAATACAACTTGGTCGACTATTACTCGTAAACTTGTAAAGCTCAGTTAAATGTGATAGTTTTCCTTTAAACTTCGTTATATATAGGTACTACTGCCGTGACATTTGAATTTCTAACTACAACCGTTTAGTTGGTAGAGGGGGGGGGGGGACACTTGACTCTAACGAAAATTGGTAGGTACTATAAAGCTTGATAAGTCACGAACGGTTTACTTAATCAAAAAACGGTCTGTGCCAGACCCCTAATATTTTTGAAAGACCTACCCAACGATATCCCACACTATGGGAAGGACGAAAAAAAAAATTATCATACCCACTTTAGATGTAGGGAGGTACCCTAAATAATAGTTTTTTTTCAAAATTTTATATTACTACTTTTTCGACGTTATTAACGTGTACTCATGCCAAATTACTACTTTCTAGTACCAATAGTTTTTCAGCTAAACCGCGGACAGGCAGACAGACGACATGGCGAAACTATAAGGGTTCCTTGTTGACTACGGAACCCTAAAAAGAAAGAAAGGAAGATTAAAAGCCGGTAACATTACATCCATAAAATAAACCAGATGTAACCTAAAACAGAAAGTAAAATAATGATACCGCGGTAATAGAATTCGTTTTACCGTTTTATTGTTATGGCATTATACCCTAAAAGGACACAATAACGTGGACCGTAGTAAAATTACAGATTGTAAAAGCGAATACGATATGTCTGGCATATCGTATTCGCTTTTACAAGATGAGTATCCATTTTTTATTGTATTACTATTTTATCTTTCAGCTATAAAATTAGGGTAGATGGAAATTATCTTCGTGTAACATTAGCGCTGAAAGAGATGACGTGCTTCGTCGAGCGGCAAACATGGCGTTTTATGTCTTTTTTTATCAAGTTCAAGCTGACTATTATCGTGTTAAAATCCCCTGGGTATAACGGGACCGGATGTAAGCTTGTACGTATCGCCGGTTTCCTTTGAACCGGTAAATTGTATAGATAAAATATAGGCAGCTGCATCCGGTTAGACCGGAAAACCCCAACGTAGTTGGGAAAAGACTAGGCAGATGATAATGATGATAGGTACTGTGAAGAACTGCAGTGCGATTCTGTAACCATCTCACCGTGAAAACTTAGGTGAAGTGAGCGTGGAGTGAGCTGTCATTCCAACTAATACTAGGGATTAACAATATTGACAGCTCACTCTAAGCTCACTTCACCTAACTTTTCACGGTGCGATTTTTACAGAATCAATCGGCTGATGAGCCATTTAAAGAAATCAGCAACGTTAACATTTGTTCACCTTTATTTTGACTGAACGTATTTACATACTTATTGCCGACTAAACTATCACTGTTTTTTCCTAAACAAAAAAACATAATAAAATATATTTCACCCCGTTCTAACCTTGCTTGACTGGAACCCGCGCTAAATTATAGCCAGCCTGCACTACATAAGGTTGACTTTCGCGAAAAACCTTTACAGTACATAGGTAATGTTGTTTAACTCTATATATATATACTAGCTGTGCCCGCGACTTCGTCCGCGTGCAATAGTGACTTTTCGGGCAGCATATTTTGAATTACATATACCGTCGTTTGGGTAGCTAAAAATTTACTTTACAGTAATGCTTCTCTGTATACGATATTTGACGTATGGCCATCGGGGATGAAAGCATACAGGCTCCTAGGATTGCTAACCCGTGACAGAGCCACATACAACTGACCGTGCGAGAAACAGCTGATACTTAGATCTACTATCTACTACCCACAACTTTCAGCGTCTGACCTTGGGCTTTATTAATTGTCATCGCAAAACATAGGCTGACTGGAAACTGGACTCGTTTAAAACTAAATGGAAAATTGTTTGGAATGAGAGGAATCCGAGGAATGAAAACACTTTTACCTTTTCCACACCCTGTTAAAATCTCTGCTTCTATCAGATTTCGTTGTAAATTGGTCACATTTAACCTGGTGCCATTGCAAAGTTTCGGGGGGCTTAAATTTCTAAGAAGCATTATGGGTTCGCAGAAGTCTCAGACTCACGCGATAGCGCGTGAGCTTCGCGATCGACAGATAAACGTGCCTTTCGTTGTTCCCTATTTCGAGTTGTCATCATTCGAGAACGATTTGAACTCAGTCGAGATTCTCGCTGAGTCGAAGTTTTTGCAGCACGAAACCTAGCCTGATGTTCCCGAGTTGCAGAGAGCCTTGCCTTCACGACCTTCCTTAGATTCCTGTGATCGAACTAATTTCATCCTTTTAGCATTTCTGCTACATTGGGAGAGGTTGGATCTTCTTCGAGGCATTCTTACAATAAAATAGTACCTACTTACTACTTAACACACAGTTATTTAGTAAACACATATTATCGTAAACAATTAAATTATAAATACTTACAGATTATTATACAGTCTAAAATTATCACAGTTTAAGTAATAAGTGTTAAGACGTGTAAACCAAACGTACTAACTTTATAAAACAAAAGAATTGCTAGAAAAAATTATTACTAACCTGAGCTAATGAACTTATACTTAATAAAGAAAATCAAGAAAAAAATGCCTAACCTATACCAAATACTTATAATATTTATATACAAACCCTAAATACAAATTAAGATAAGTATACCGAAAATCAATGAAAGAAATGCCTAACCTTATAACAAATGCTTACAATATTTATTTACAAACCCTAAATAAAAATTAAGATAAGTAAATACCCAAAAATCAAGGAAATAACCGCCTAACCTATACCAAATACTTACAAAATTTTAAAGAAAATTAAGAAAAAGAACCTAACCTACAAACTCTAAAATCTAAATAAATGAAATATGCAAACAGTCAGTATTCAAGTGAATCGCAATAATCAAATGCAACTATTCGTCTATACTCTCCAGGATACGTGCGTTCGCTACGAATAACTGAATCCTTATGGCAGCGGTGCGTTTTTTTTTTTATGAATGGCATCTCGTAGTTGACCTTGAGAGGTCGTGACTACAACCGGACTATCCTGTGGTTGCCTTAAGAATTCTTAAAGCCTCCAGCCAGGGCTACATCTAGATTAAAACTAAGTGACTGCTCGCTAAGAGCGCCCCCTGTGGGGTACGAACCTCGGCTTAGGGCGTCGCTGGGAGAGGGCAGCAAGGGGACAGGCTGGATCGAATTAGTATTATTAATGCTTTGATGAGCGCGGCGTTTCCTAGGACTATCTCTGAGAGGCCGAAACAAATCAGAGGTCTCAGTCGGGGAATTTAAAGCCACAGGCTCAGCTACGGCGCGGGCTGGCACTTCAGCGGGCAAGGGTCGGTCGGGGGGTCAGCGGCGCGGCTCTCAGCGCGCTTTATATAGCCACGGACACGCAGGTGCGAGGCGTGTACGTACTCTGATAGAATACCTTAACAAATGTTCGCCGTGATTCTTTAAATTGACATAACTTTTTTATTTATGAACCGATTGACATGAAATAAACACTAACTGTTAAGTGAAGCTTACTACAATATATTAGTGAAAACCGCATCTAAATCGAATAAGCCGTTTCAGATATTAGCGTGCACAAACACACAGACAAACAGACAAACAGACAAAAAAAAAATTAATTACAATTTCGGGTTCGGCATCGATATAATAACAACCCCTGCTACTTTTTTTTATATATTTCTATTGTACAGACACCACTTTTCTGCAATTTTATTATATGTATATAGATATAGATAAGAAATGCATTGGAAGATCGATAGTGCCTGATTGAATCGACGAAATCACGTAAATGGGATATTTTTCGAATTGTCTGAAAGACACTATGTTAACATGTCAATTGTATTGAAAGAAAACTGCGATTACTACGGGAAGTTCAGCCGATCTATTCTGTAGGGAATCACTGTGAAAGCTTGGGAGAAGTAAGCTGTCAATAGTTTCAATCCGTAGCAATCAGGTGGAATGACAGGTCACTTCACCTACGTTTTCAGAGTAAAACCATAGTAAAAGCAAACAAGTACGACATCTTCATACATTCGCACCGCGCACGGTTTGTATGTGAGCGCGCTCGTACGTATGCGTCGTCGCACGCACACACTGACAAAATTTATCGCTGCTAAAGGTGCGCCAGTCGTGGCTGTGACGCCGGTAATATCGCCCGCGCCCGCGTACGCTTCGCCGCTGCCCTGCTACTCGTAATAAATAATTTGTACGTGTACCTACCTACCTCCTTTAACTACAAAGACTTCATAATCATTTCATTTTATTTGAATAAATACAATATGATTCAGTAAAACCACGTTTTTATTAGTCATATTTCGATCGTAATTTTTCAAATAACTAAACAGATAAGATGACGTAGGCAATGAAAAAAATGTAGTCGGCTTCTGGTCTATGTACTTACACACGGCTACACGTCAAGCTATACAAAACCAGTTTGTCTTGGCCTCACTTTGTATGATATTTTCTCACAATGAACGGTCAGCTAATACTGGTTTTGCATAGCTTGACGTGTAGCCGTGTGTAGAAAAAATAATTAAAAAAAACTTTGTATTAAAGGTCCCTGATGCTTACACTACAGGGGAACATTGTTTTGTATAGAGATTGACTATGCATTTTTGACGATTGAATAAAGTACAAGTGACATCCCTACGAGTTTAGGCTATTATCGCTCGCTCGGGGCTTGAGTTGGCCTACTTATTTGCTTTTATTATGGTAAAACTCTCACCCTGAATAGAGGTGCAGTACTTACAATCTATCATTTCAATACTGGTTATTTACAAAAAGGCAAATGATGTCTTTGTTTCATTCCACCCTAAATCTAACATTTTGAACTCACGATATTTGATTTTCAGATCAATCAGTTCAGTTATACAATAGTAGGTACATATGAAGGTACCTACTATTGTATCTGTTTCTCTCTATCAAATAAAATATGCATGCATTTAAATGCATGCATATTTTATTTGATAGAGAGAAACAGATAAATTATTTACTTCACCGGTATAACATTATTGGTTCCGTTCCTCATAATTTACTTTACTACTTGATAGCGTTAATTACTATTTCCCGGAACACAGAAATAACTTCCATAAAGGATGTTAGGAATATAATGTAGTAGAGGAAACTTGTGTAATAACGTCAATATTTATTATACTAGTTACTAGTCTCAGTAGGAGCCAGGAATCTGTATTTGTGCACGGTTGACGGCTGTAGGCTCGCCCCTTATCACATGGAACATAAACAGAACTGGCGAAATATGAGTGTACAGTCACGAGCATCAATATGTCAACACTTGGCCAGTTCCAATTGCGATTTTTTCGAGAAATAACGAATGCAACCTTGAAATACGACACATTACATATACCTATGGGTTCGTAAATGCTATGTTCGTCACAGCATAAAATTTCATTAAAAAATAAAGGAGTAAATCGCTTTTGAATAAAGCCGAGTGTATACATACTTTTGCTCGTGACTGTACTATACAGGCTGCCAGGGAGATCGACGCGCAACCTTTTACCATGGCTTCAGTAGGTACATGAAATCTTTCGTCGGTTCCTAATAAACGCTAGGATGTCTAGGATCATGTACTGAATTCATGATCACAGTTTGCGCGTCGATATCCCTGCCACCCTGTAGGTAGACCCCTGCCTAACCTTTAGAGAAATGCAAGCGTGATGTTATGTTATGTGTTACTAGTTCTAGGAGATACTAGAAATATCTAAATATAGAATTTAATTTCTTGACTTGAATTGTGTCCTAAACATACAAGTTGTGGTCACGAACTTCGATATCCAATATAAGAAGATTATACCGAACTTATTATGAGTCAAGAAATTCCTAGACTTGGCTATTTTGAAGTATGTGAGTAAACATTCGAGATTTTTGGCAATACCCACTCACCTATGGTTTGGATTATGTCATGTAATAAACTAATTTAATATTGAAAGCCACGCATCATGTTCGTGAACGGGCGCCGTCGGTTGAGGCTGGTCATCTCTTAACTCACCGGCTTCATAAGGTTCATAACTCATTTGTTGTTCCTTTTATAACAAGATACCCTCTTCTTTGCTAGACTTGCCTTTCAATGCGTTTAAAGCTCAAGTAAAATCTAACCTTTGCTCAAAGGCTTACTATTCCATCAACGACTACTTACACGATAAGAATAGTTGGTCGCCCTAATTAACTCAAGACAATGTTCATGTTCTTTCTCCAGAATCAGCTTACTGACAGGTTATTGTTATTAGTATTAACTTATTTATTTATTTTACTTCAATGGTCCTAGTTTTTCATCTGTGACTCAAGTGACAGCTATGTGACCAGAACCCAGCTATGCATAAATATGTAAGCTGTCACGCCCTTTATGCCTGGAGGCTTTTATTTAGGTAGTAAGTTTTTATTTCCATTTGAATTAATTATTTTTCAGCTTGAGTACGTATAGTTTTTATTATATTTGTTGGTATATTGGCGTGGCTAGCTGACATATTTTATGGCAAATAATAATTTAAGTTTCTTGTAATGTTAATGACTGAACATAGGTTCCTAGTATTGTATACATGCACTATATTCTAACTGAACAGACAGCTGTGCTGCTGGGAAGTTTGTTGCGCCACTTCTTCTTCCCAGCGATAGCACTAGGAAGTGGTGAAGGGCGGGCGTTTTTGGGGGACTGTCTTTTGTAATTTTGACGTTCGAAAAGTGCTGACTCTCAGCCTAATTTGAATAAATGACTTTTGATTTTGATTTTAACTGCCAGAGCTTATTTTTAATTTTATATTTTAAATTGTTTCTTTTTTACATTGTTCTCACATATAGAAGCAATAAGAATAATGTACCCAGGATTTTGTAATAATATCTTGATTTAAAAGAGTGTCCAAGAAGTTTCTTGCCCGTTCTTCTCCATAGAGATCTACGTTTTGGAATGGGCAAATAGCTTCAACTTTCTCACCAACTGACCGACTATTTAATTTTGACAATTCAAAAGTGGCAAAAAATAATTTTTTGAAAGATATAATTATTTTTCTACATGGCCTTTGGTGGACCTGTGTTCGACCCCTAGGTCGGCCAAAGTGTTATTCAGTTTTTCTATCAGGAATTTCTAAGAAGCAGCACGGAGTTTGGACTCATGCTCTGTTGATAGCACTACTGCTATCAACAGAGCATGAGTCCAAACTCCGTTCCTCCGCTCGAACCATAATACATGGTACTGGCGAAATATGGGTATACTATTAGGTACAGCACGGCCTTACCCTTCAGGGAAAACAGGCGTGATGTCATGTTATTGTTTTATTAGGTAGGTATAGCCACGAGTATCCAGTAGGTACCTTAGAAAAAATAAGTCTATGCGAACAATTACTAGTAATTGTTCGCATAGACTTATTTTTTCTGGTATCATAGGTAATTTTGAGAAGTATCTAGATACTTCTCAAAATTACCTATGATACCAAACTTTCCAGCATTGTATTGTGTTTTTGATCCTTATAAGAAATAGGATCAATTGGCATATCTTTTTTTTGTGAAAGTTGCCCATTTTCCTGCATTTTTTTCAAAATCTGTGAATGCACTTCAAACTTTTTCAAAAAGTTAAGGAAAGTCTCCTGAGACAATTTTCCTGTTAGTTTCTGTTACTGCCTGCCCCATCTCAAAAATCCACCCTAGATATATAGGTTATTTTGAGAATTATCTAGTAATTTCACTAACATAGCAACAAATAATTTAATTAACTAAGTTAGCTTTGCCTAATTATTTAGATAGCACACACAGTTTAGTAAATCATGATCCATTATAATCATAATCTACCATCACATTAAACTACCAACATTTAACAATGTACATACAAACTAAGCGTCTACTTTCCTAATAATGGTTAGACGTTAATGGATTTTGTTACCATGTACCAAATTATTAAGGCATTTTACGTGCCTGGAATACTTTGTTATGGAAATTTTGGGTTGTAGGGCTGATTAAAAACTATTAGCCCTGTTTATACGTCATGTACAGGAATTAACGCACACCACCAAACACCCCAATTAGAATATTATGTTATGTTATAATCATAATACATACACTGAAGTTTTACTGTATAATATATAAAATATAGTTTATATATTAAATTAGTTATACTGATTATGAAAGAAAATGATGGTCACATTACAAATCTACGCACGCACGTAAATATACGCACACGTATATGTGTCTAGCGTACCTGGTAGGTACCTACTTCGGCCATTTTGGTTGGTTTTGACTGTAAAGCGTATGTGTGACTGTAATTTAAACTTACGTAGTTTCAATTATTTTTGTGATAAAAAATTACCTATATCAACAAATTTTATACACAATTACAGTTATTTTTTTTTTACATAATTATAGTTTCCTTTAAAACATAATTATAGTAATAGCGTGTAAACCGAAACCGTATTTCCTAAGTCAATTTGCCAATTCGACCTTTTACGATAAATATAATTTCCTGAGAACGTGATACATTGATTACGTCATAGGAATTGTTGCTAATGAGCTGTTTACTTCTTTCAAAAGGAATAAGAAAATTTTCGGAAAATCGGATTCTCATTAGCAGTAACAAAGAATTTAAAACAACTTCTTCTATAGTTCCTCACCTGAATGTCAGTGTGACCTGTCCATACAGCTTCTTATTCTCCAAGTACTCTGGCTCCACGTGCAGTACACCCTGGATCCTGTCGATGGCGCCATTTTCCACCACCAAATCGCGTGACGCGAGGTACAGCGTCAGCTTGTTGTTCGGTGATGATTTCTTGAACACCCTGTAGAAGATTTGAGTGTTAGGTAAGTATCCGGCCTATTCTGTAATAATCTCACATTAAAAACTTAGGTGAAATGAGCTGTAATTCCACCGGATGCTAGGGGTTGAGACTATTGTAACTTATTTAAAGCTCAATTCACCCCAGTTTTCACCGTTTGATTTTGACAGAATAAGCCGGCTGAAGCGTAATTTTTTGGTATCATCTAAGGATTAATTATGTTAAAGACGAAAGCTTACAAATCTTTAGCGTCTGTTTTGGGGTCTCGCAACAAAAGATAATTAATTATATCTCATTGTTTATCTTGTCAACGCTTGTGTTATTTAATTAGGAGACACTTATATACCCTTGTTAGTTATGTAAGTGTGTTCATTGGGAAGTAAATTCGTTTATTATTATGATAGCTGCCTAGTTTATCTCGTGGTCGCAAGTGCTGTGTCCGGTTGATGACAATAAGCTCGTCCCCTATTACGAGTACAGTCACGAGCAAAAGTATGTATACACTCGACTTTATTCAAAAGCAATTTACTCCTTTATTTTTTAATGAAATTTTATGTTGTTACGAACATAGCATTTTCGTACCCATAGGTTTATGTAATGTATTGTATTTCAACGTTGCATTCGTTATGTCACGAAAAAATCGCAATTGAAAGTGGCCAAGTGTTGTCATATTGGTGCTCGTGACTGTACATGTAGGTTTAACTCTGCATAACCTTTCGGGAAACACAAGCGTGCTATTATGTGTGTGTTATATGGATAAATGAAGATCTCAAGAATTCTTGAAGACAATACGTCATTGTCAAAGCTACATTACCATAAGGAAATTACTCTATCTGAAGTCTGGACACATCAAGATTACATGCGTCGAAGTCTAAATGAGCTAGACATGTTGATAAGGTCAATTGCCAGGCCAATTGCCACCAATCCTGCAACCGTCCGCAACCAGAGCGGTTCAAATTAACTGATACATCAACCAATTTATACACTCAAGAGTATTACGTCAGAATCACATTTGTGGAGCGCCAAATACAGTTAGACATGCAAGTTTGGAATGTGATGTATAATTTTTTAAGTATATTTAGTCATAGACGTCACCGAGAAACGAGATAAATTTGAAAGATTGTCAGAGGTAACTGGAGCCGTCGACACTCGTCGACGGCAGGTCGTTTGACGTCAACAACGTGCCGCTCGTGTATTTGAGTAAGTTGATCAAACAACAACACTAACATCAGATAGAAATAATGGCGCACTTTATTCACCAAAAAAAATGGCCCTTATAATAACATTAAATTGATTTCTTTTCGCTATATCCAATAGGGATTAATTCGATAAAAAGCTCGTTCAGGATCCTTGTCACATCCAATCGCACAATTTAGCGCAAAGAATTTTATTGAACCCTGCTGCCATTTTCTACATTCTCCACGATATTTCGAGAGAAAATATACTTTATTGCTAGAACTTACCGTTGAGAATTGAGTGCGTTGTCACTCGTCATGCTTAGTTTGTTTTGTGACCTGTGGAATAGAGAATACTATGTTATTGTTCGCACAAATCAAATGGAATTTATTGGATCTTTAAATATTTAAGAGAATAGTATCTGAGAGTTTATTTAAACAAGATATTTTTGAATCGTGTGACCCCATTATTAAGATATACATTCTTCATGGGCACATAAAAAGAATGTGTAGATATCGTTGACAATGCTGTTGTAAAATATGTTAGAATAATAAAACCGTGATCATTGCAAGATGCGATGAACGCATGGGGTACAAATCAACCCATCATCACCAATATCAATGTTCCTACAATACCTACACATTAGCACAGACTACTAAATAGTTACTACACATTAGTATCAAAATGACGTCTATAATATGGACATTCATAAATTCACGGCACTATTTCATTGCCGCTCTATTTGAATTCAACGATTGCAGATTGTTTGGCAAAATACTTTTGCTAAATAAATCCACTACCATCGTACTTATAGTTCAATGAAATCTGCCAATATTTTTCGACATCACTAGTCACAATCCACTTTTCACTTTGTTAAAATAATAACTTGTAACTTACTAATAGTTTTTCTTTGATTCTAAAAAACAATCAAATGCATCAAATAACACAAACACAGACGGCAACAACTCGAATAAAACTGTTTGCGTTCCAATTATGAACATTTATTTATAAGTACTATCAGAGCTTGATGAATATTAGATGTGTTAACAATGACGTAAATAAGCTTATGAATTTTCATTATACGGACGGATTAACTTACTATCTATGGAAAACTTACTTGATTGTATTATTTTATGATGATTATTATTATTTTAATTTAAAATAGGTATCTCACAAGAAATAATCGCCTCACAATCATTTCGCTCCATTTTTTATTTGAAAATAGAATTTGGTTGGTCATTGGTTTGTATTTTTTTGGCTATTGCTACTTTTTTTATTACCTTTCAGTATCCAAAGTATTCGGCCTACATCTTTTTATGAATGAAATTATATAATTGAAACACATCTCACTTTTTTTTTGTCACTGTCACGCACTTTAAGTAATTACTTTTATTGAGCTTTTGACTCTGTTTTTGTATCTATTTTCTAAGTTTATTCCCTTTTTTAGTCCATAAAGATAGAATTATATTTTTTAAACAAATTAAACGGTATTTAACGACGTCTACAGCTATACTTTGGTACTAAGTATATCACAATAATTATGAATAATTTATGGGTACAACGCAACACTGAGTCACAGTCCAGGCGGCTATCTTATGACTTCAATTAATTAGGTAGGTACTTGATTCTCAAGAATTCTGTTCGGAGCAGAACTAACTTGAAACAATATTGTCACAATACTGACATAGTTTCAAAGACAATAACTGCTCATAGCATTATTTAATATCGACTTTATCACAATCGATTTAATTCGCGATTTCGGCGACATATTTGAACAAAATATCCGACAGCTGACGATCGATCAAACAATTGAATCTAGTATCTGTTTTTGTAGCTATAAAGTGTAATTTACAATGTAGAGACTAAGAGTAAATAGTAATTTGGTATGCATGGTATGTGACGCACAATTAGCGATTGAATTTCGACGGATGACACAATACGTTGAAGTGTTGCTGCATCGAAATAACCGAATAATTTTGAGCGGAGGCGACATGGTGGCGAGCTGTTGTTACAAACAATTTTGATATCATTGTCCTGTTGGTATGTAAACCATGAGCTCTAAGTGATGTTGCATGAAGTCATCTTCCTATGTAGGCACTAGAAAGCCATACAGTTAGGTTTGTATATACACAATGGCCGATACTGGACTTAGCAAGTCCATTGCTTCATTTGAATAGGTACTTACAAGATGTCGGAAACCTTTAAAGTTCTTAATTCTATAGTCCTCAAGGCCGAATTTCAGCCATGGCAGCCCATCTCAGCGGAGACTAGCCATCGACGCGAGATATATTAAAGTGCACTTATAGTGTGTGCACAACCAGAGGTGCACTCTCTCTTTCCTCACTCTCATAGTCCTATAGGATGGGCCTCTCTTTTCTTCTTCCAGTCTCCACGTACACGCGATAATCGCAAAAAAAAAGGTCGGCTTCCAGATTTTACTTGGGTTGACTGCCTATCTGAACTCTACAACCCAGTTTCTGGGTAACACGAAACTCCTTGGTAAAACTGGTTGTCAGACTTTTAGGCTTCTAGTCAGAAGCCCAAAAGTCTGACTACTAATTTTCTTAGATCTTTGACGGGTAACGACTGTCAAAGATCTACGAATGACAACCGGTACCAACGGCTTATCGTACTCTCCGAGGTACGGAGGGGTCTCGATATGTAATGGATGGTCACCCATCCACGAACCAACCGCGGCAAGTGTAGCTTAACCTTCGATTGACCCATGCGGTAGCTAAATTTTATTCCAAATGATTGTGCGATATTACAGATGACTAGTTTAATAATTGTTCACAATAGAGTATGCTCATCGTAACAATAACATGGCTGTATCAGCTATAAATTCAATTAATTTTAGCTCAAATGCAGTCTGACATTGTAATTTGATAATATTGTTACTGGCATTTATGACAACAATACTGTAGGTACCATATCGGAATTAAAATGGATTCACTGATCCTTTAATTAACATATGAAACATGATTTCAAAAAAGGTTTAACAGGAAATAGATTATGGTAACTGGCCATATTTGCTCAAAAAATAATGTGTAATGCCATTTGTTTAAAAAAAGAAAGATTAAAAAAATAAAATTTTAATGGCATTTCATTTTTTTTTTTTACCTTGTGGCCATATATCGTGGTTTGGGTTTATAAAACCTTTTTGCTTTTTGTACTCGTTTTTAGTTTTTCGAAAATATAAGTGGTGACTAACTGTGGTGTTGGGCCATAAACCCTTCTGTATTTATTATAGCACCCGGCTGGCTGGCTAGGTACTAAAATTAAATATTCTACGGCCAAGTCTGCTAATTTAAAATATTCATAAAGGGACACCACCCTCATTTAACGTTTTGAAGAAGAGTCTTTGCTTGCTTGCGTACCCTTGAGTTACCTTGAACCAGTGAAATGCTTATCACTCATAAATTATACGTTTCCAAGGTCATCGTCTTTAAGGGCTGCAGGTAGGCCTACGGTAAGTGGCCGCTTTTAGGGGAAGCTTTTTTGTAAACAAAGTGACGGGTTTTCCTTGTTTTGAAAATTCTTTTGAAATAAGTACACAGGGTAAATATTTATAATGCTTACTTACCTTTGGATCGATGTTGATAATAATAATTGGGCAAAGATATTTACTGCAGTGGTCCAGTGGTTGCAAGTGCATGAGATCCTGGGTTCAATTCTCAGTTCGTGCACAGTGTTATTTGGTATTTCGATGAGGCATTTAAAAAAAAAAAATCAGTTAATCCATATATTATGTCGAGTTATGCGAACATAAATCACCAACCAACCAACCGATCAACTGATTTTTTTTCGCGATTTCAGGGTCCCGTACTCCCGTAGTAAAAGTTGTTCATAATGATGAGTACAATGACCCCTTTTAAGGATTAAAATGATCAAAATTTAACGGTGGATACAGAATGTTACAAAAATAAAACAAGATTTTAACTGTCAACCCAACTTTTTTACACCAAATTACTATAATAAACAGTTTTAATATCAGTTTTATTAAAGAAACTAGAATATTTCTTTTATAACAGAAATGTTTACTTTATGGTTTATTTACGAGATCATGAAGGCAATCTCGTCTGTAATTAAAAGAAAAACGGATGTTTCAAAGTCTTTGAAGTTCGGTATATTCATTGGTGCGGTTCGGACTGGTTTGATTAAACGAACCGCGGCCGCGGTATTGAAAAAAAAAAATAGTTTTGCGAAGCAGGAAATAAAAATTAAATGAAAAACTAGGTTAGTTTTAATTAGATTTATGAATCAGATTATGGGGATTTTTTCATGTGGTTGTAAATGGTATGCAGCACCCTAATTGCGTAACACACAATCAATCATAATCTGAATCATTTTGAAGCAAATTGCTAATCCATTGCTTCATAAGTTCGAAAAATTTGTCTGCTCAACACGTAAATAACGCAATGAATGTTGTTGAACTGTCAAAATGAAACCGATTCCGATTGATTGTGTGTTACGCAATTCGGGTGCTGATCAAAATGCGGGTAACATATATTAATAATAAACATTTAATTCAGACCAAGTCCATAATTTGTTAGTACCTAACAATGTACTTAAAAAACGAATGTTAGTATTGACAACAAAATTAAATTATGAAGCCGCACCCACCTTTGCAGCTTGGGGGACTCCCACGGATTGGTAAAAATATCCAGTATAGTATTGGTACTGCCACGAACGCGAGCGAGTAGGGAGGCGCATCTTTTCCTTACGATAGCGGCAAAGCCATCCACCCGCCACTCAGCAAACATCCCTGACGCACTACAACGCCATGGCAGCCCCAACAGTAACCTGAGTGCATTTTCAGAAATGTGTGGTCATATTTAAAAGTGGGTACAGACCATTAAACTGAACAAGTTTTTCTATGGGACTAACATCGTAATCGTGAAAAGTCATCAGCTGTCCCATACATTTGTCGAGTAAGTATTGGAGTTTTGTATGTATAAGTTATTTTTTCTCTTCTTTCATGGAACTTCCTGCTGGTTTTCTTTATAAGTCCGAAAGTCTCTAAAAGAAATATTTTTCGTTGCAAAATTATAAAACGTAGATAAGGGTTGTGAAGTTCAGATAGGCATGTGAAATACTGGTATTCAGCTGCATCCGGTTAGACTGAAAGCCGACCCTAAGAGTTCCCAGAAGTTAGTAGGTACTAATGAGGTTTTAATTTGAAACCTAAATCCGGGGCTTTTATTGAGTCAGTCACTGTACTGTAATTTTGAAGCATTCTTCTAAAGGAACGGAATAATTTGAAAACCTAAATTCCTTCTTTCAGCTATAAATATACCCTACTGAAGACATATTTCTGTCACTTTCAGTACGAGTGGGTTACTCGAGACACTCATAAATATCGGCTCTCTCGCTTGACCTTCAGTCTGCTCCAACAACTTGCAACTTGGGTATAAATCAAATACTATACAATCTTTTTATAAGAAACGTCGTGATATTTTCGAGACGATTGTATCGAGTATTCTATATTTGGGTTTTTGCGAATCGAGAAATTGTCTCCTATTTTGGTCGTTATCATAATTTGATTTTTGAGTTAAATATGTTTAAAAACTTTTGAAGTAGGTAGTAGTTACAGTCACCGAAAGAGATAAGTAACCAGGTCGTCGGGTATAGTTGAATTTTAATAAGAAACCGATGGATATTTTTGATTGAAATTTAGATTGATGAATGAACTGTTTGTTTTCTATTAATTTTATTTTATTTTATTCAAAAACATAATCATAATCATTTATTCATTTGCGAATATGGGTACACAAGAATAGGTCTCATACAAAAAATTGTGTCCATTAGCCATATCCTACCATAAGGCATGCAAATTTACAAATACACAGGAATCCACAAAGCTAGAATTTAATATTAAAAGACATTATTTAAAATATCGTATGGAGTAACATTATATAAGTTTATATCCTGTTAATATTCGGTGACAGAGTAATATGCTTTTTTTAGTAACAGTGTTTTTATATTGTTTTTTAAACATCCAATGGTTTCTTACTAGACTTCAACTATATGCGACGACCCTGATTACTTATCTCCTTTGGTGACCGTACATAAATATACTTTGCAAAGACGCGTTATTTGAGTCACAGTAGCTTCATGGTAGACCTGGGTAATTGCGTAATAAACTAACAGTAGCAATGGCTTTCATATTGACCGTTCAGCAACATTCATTGCGTTATTTACGTTGTTGAACAGACAACTATATCGAATGTATGAAGCAATAGATTAGCTATATCCTTCAAAATGTGATTGACAGTCAAGAAAATAATTTTACTACAATGCCACCAGCAAGGGCGTGCGTGTATGAACGTTAATGAAGCAACCGAAAGATCGTAACAGTAGTGCTATTCTGTAAAAATATCACCGTGAAGACATGGGTGAAGTGAGCTTAAAGTGAGCTGACAATAGTGTAGTAAACCTAGCATCAGCAGTGCGATTCTGTAACCATCTCACCGTGAAAACTTCTCACGGTGAGATTTTTACAGAATCGATCGGCTGGTGGAATGCCAGCTCACTTCACCTAAGCTATCACGGTGATATTTTTATAGAATAGCACCTTCTGTATTTTCTATCCATGGGAAGAAGGCTAGAGTTTATTTATGAATGTACTAGCTGCGCCCCGCGGTTTCACCTGCATAAGTTTTGATCCCGTGAGAATATCAGGATAAAAAGTAACCTATATGTTAATCCTGGTTATAAACCATCTGTGTGCCAAATTTCATCCAAATCAGTTCAGTAGTTTTTGCGTGAAAGAGTAACAAACATCCATCCACCCATCAATCCATATAAACTTTCACGTTTATAATATTATTAAGTAGGATTATAGTAGGAAGTAGCATGTATCACGACTCTGTTCAGTGGCCAAATTATACATATTATCAGCAAACTCTCTCTCATTATTACCTACTATAGATAAAACCTTATCTATAACTAGGAAAGTAATTGGTTGAATGAACAGAAGGCTTTCGTCCAGTATCTGATAATATCATGCGATAGCCAGCACGGCCGGATTCAAGTGGTATATTGTAGGTACTGACTCGAAGGATAGGTACTGTTGAGGTTTAAGAGGGTATTTTTTTTTTAATCTTCCGAATATGAAAAAAATGTAGACTAAGCTTGGCGATAGGTGCATGAAATAAGTAGATTGTTTGAAAGGAATATTATTATCCAGTAACTGTTTCTGGAGATCAGATAGGCAGTCGCTCCATGTAAAATATATCCAGCTGCATCAGGTTAGACTGGAAGCTGACTCCAACATAGTTGGGAAAAGGCAGATGATGATGAGGTTTGATAGGAAATTTTAGAAATTAATATAATATATGCCTTCTATTTATTTGACCCGGTAATATCGCGGAGACCTTATATTAGGTATTTAAGTAGGTACCTAGTTGTTCTTGGGCATAATATTTAAAAGAGTAGGTACTTAATATTAATAGCAATCACAATGATACGTAGATGTATAATTTTTAACACGAATGATGTAACCAATATTTTGTAACCATTCTATTTTGATTTATATTATAGTACAACTAAACACTACAACCAGAATGACGGGGTTGTTATTTTCATTAATAAATCCCTAAATTATATTGTTGAAGAACCACCACTCCATGATGCAAACTGTTTAGTCACAAAAAAGGGCAGTAACGACACCGTAATCATTTCATTATATCGTCCTCACTGTTTCAAAAATATTGATAACTTTCTAAATTCACTACACCAACTATTAACGGAGCTGTCATACTTTAAAACCATTATTATCATTGGCGACGTAAATATAAATATACTGGATTCAAATCACAACACATCCGCATACCTCGAGCTGCTGTCATACCACGGCTTGATTCCCGCATATGACATTCCTACTAGATCTAAAACTTGCATTGATCACGTTATTATTAAAACAAATCTACCCTCACTATCACTGATACTTGAGTCAGCCATAACGGATCACGAAGCCACTCTTTTTTGTTTGACAACAAAACATAAAATTCATTCACTTAAAGTCGTTGATAAAATTAATTATAAAAATATTATTTTAGAATGTAAAAACATAGATTTTAGCGAAATGAAACAGGGACGAGACCCCAACGCCTCATTAAATTGGTTTATACAAAATATTCAACAATTAATTCTAAGTAACACACTAAAAACTAAAATTCCGCATAGTAAAGTAACATTGAAACCATGGATTACCGTAGGATTACTGAGGTGTATTAGAAATCGTGACAGAATGCATTCAAAATTTAAAAAAGATCCAAACAATGAAATACTTGCTACTACATATAAAAGATACAGAAATTTTTGTAATTCGATAATTAAAAAATGTAGAAGACAATTTGAACAGCATGAGTTGAACTTGAACAAAAATAACAGTAAAAGGCTGTGGGGTAGTATTAAAAAAATCACCAATATAAATAAAACTAAACGTATCCACCACGAACTTTTAACATTAGAGCATACGCCTGCGAAATCCGTTAAGGCAATAAATTGCTTTTTCGCAAATGTAGGCGCTCAACTAGCAAATAAGATACCTCCTATGCCACCAATCGCGGATGATTTTTCCGATAGTTCTCAGTGCTCATCTTTTGTACTTCTTGATACTGACTGCAAAGAAGTATGTAGTATTATTGACAGTTTGAAGTCTGAATGCGGCGTGGGTTGGGATGGCATATCTAACAAAGTATTAAAATCAATCAAAGATTACATTGTTCCCCCGCTCACAGAGTTGTTTAATGATTGTTTTAAGCGGGGTTTGTTTCCCGATGCTCTCAAGCAATCCATAGTTATACCCATTCATAAGAACGGCGGAAGAGACTGTGTCAATAATTATCGTCCAGTTTCACTCCTACCGTCGCTTTCTAAAATCTTAGAAAAGATTATAAACAAGAGGCTCATTAATTTTTTAGAAAATAAAAGATTATTATCTGACGCTCAATATGGATTTAGACCGAAAAAATCTACTGACGATGCTGTACACACATTCACTGATTTTTTGGCAATGAAATTGGATGGTAAAAAGAAATGTTTGACAATCTTTATCGACCTGGCAAAGGCTTTTGACACAGTATCTTTCACCAAACTTCTGGAGAAGCTTGAGAGCATGGGCATAAGAGGTTCTGAATTACTATTATTCAAAAGCTACTTAACAAATCGCACGCAAAAAGTTAGGGTGGGTGACCTGATCAGCGAGGCGAACTGCGTGAACTTTGGAGTCCCCCAGGGCAGTATATTAGGGCCCTCTCTTTTCCTCTGCTATATTAATAACCTCTGCAAACTGAAACTTCCAAACTGCAAAATTATTTCATATGCTGACGATACAACCCTTACTTTCTATGGAGATTCCTGGGATGAAGTCTTCAAGCTTGCCCAGGAGGGTTTTAACACTGTCTGTCATTGGCTTGCTTCAAATTTACTTACTCTAAATTCCTCTAAAACCTACTATCTGACCTTCTCATTACGAAATTCAAACATTCCCTCACACAAAATAACTGCACACTCTTGTCTTCAGCCAACTAGCTTAACCTGCAACTGTCCACAAATAAATAAAGCAAAATCTGTTAAATACCTGGGTATAACAATAGACGACAACATGAACTTTACCGAACACATACGAAACGTCTCCCAGAGGATTCGTAAATTGACTTATGTTTTTAAGAACCTTCGCCATGTAGCGGACTCCAAAGTAATGCGTATGGTCTACCTGGCGCTTTGTCAATCCGTCCTTAACTACTGCATCTCATCATGGGGTGGGGCGGCAAAAACTCACTTAATAGAATTAGAAAGAGCGCAAAGGCTGATATTAAAAATCTGCCTGTTTAAACCGCGATTATTCTCAACAACAGAGTTGTATCGCCAAGCAGAAGTATTAACAGTAAGACAGCTATACGTTCTTTCAATTATACTGAAGCAACATACTACTCTGAATTATAGCACCTCAAATCCGATTTTAAAAAAACGACGCCCCAAACATGTCTGTAAATCTAAACCAGTGAGAACAGGATTTATTCAAAATTTCTTTTTTTTCCAAGGTCCACGCTTATATAATATCGTAAATCACTTACTAACTATATATCCTCTAACGAAAGCAGAATGCAAACATAGGGTTTCAAAGTGGCTGTTAACACTTACCTACGAAAAAACTGAGAAACTTATACACAGCGATTGAGAAAATCAACACGCACACCACATCACACTCACTCCCACACACACACACTAACACACCCTCCTCCACGTACTCCCTCACACCGCACGCACCTATACAATCATGTAGACTACACTCTCACACATATTCATATACTAGAATTCGCACACACCCAGAGACAAATAAACTAACTATACAACCAATTTCACATATTATATAAGTACATAAATTTAAAAAGGCACTCCCTGGCACTGTAACCATTGTCCTTATCTGATCCTAAATGCTTTCGAGAAACGGAGACCAGGAGACCCATAGCACAGGTTTTACTTAGTTTGGGCTCCTGTCTCCCACCATGTAATAGTTTGTAAGCAATGTAAACTGTAACTTGTGGGAGAAAATAAATAAATGTATTATGTATTATGTATTATTTAAAACAGTGTCCGTGGAGTTTCTTGCCCTTTCTTCTCCATAGGTACCTTCTACACTTTGGAATGGGCAACTAGCTTCATCGTTCTGACTGACCAGCTCCTTGACAATTCAATAGTGCTTGTAAATTGGTTTATCACACTAATATTATATAGGCGAAAGTTTGTGAGTGTGTGTGTGTGTTTGTATGTTTGTTACTTCTTCACGCTCAAACAGCTAGACCACTTTTGATGAAATTTGGTATGAACGTAGCTGACACCCTGGATTAACAGATAAGATACTTTTTATTCCGATATTCCCACGGGATCGAAACTTATGCGGGTGAAACCGCGGGGCGCAGCTAGTTTGAAATAAATGGTTTGAGTTTGAAATGATGACCGATCAGCGTAGCATCATCGATACGAACACTTTTTGATACATAACACGTCATTGTATATAATATATCCTCACAATTACCCATTTAACGACAATGTTTATTATTTCCGCAAGGAAAACAAACACACCATAGCGAAATCTGCGTCAAGGTATTTACGTATGCATGGTTAGCGATTATATCTATGTATCTTATAAATATACATAATTGTCGGCATCATCATTAACAGCCAGTGAAAGACCATAATATTGACAGCATGGTCGGTTGAGCGACAGACTAGGAGACCGCGGCGTGCGGGGTAATTGCGTTTAGGGTTCCATCAAACAGGCGCGACGCGATGGTGCGACTCAATTCTGGTAGAACAACTTTTGTGCGACACGGCTCTAGTAGAAAAAAAAACACAATAACAATAATTGCTAGTGTGTTTTTTTCTACTAGAGCCGTGTCGTTAATGCCTCTCATTTTGACAGTTCGACAACATTGATTGCGTTTTTACGTTGTCGAATTTTTAAACCATATTATGAAGCAATGGATTTAGCAATATCCTTCAAAATCCGTTGCATTGAGATTGAAAGTGTGTTACGCAATAGGGTAGTTTCCTGGCTAAAAAAATAACAATTATATTTAGTCCGTCAGTGAGATTATCGAAAAATAATGGACACGTATTTTTTCTTTTGTCAATCAAACAAAAAATTACAAAGATAAAGCGCGTCAAAATTTGGGAGTGGGGTGTCGTGACGTCACTTGCTTGCAAAAGTGTCGCAAGCAAGTGACATCACGTGGAACTTTAACGGGCAATATCTTCATATTTTTTTATATAATTGACAAAATAAAAAATACGGTTTCAATATTTATTGATAATGTAACTGACGGACTAATTAGATTTTTTAGGAAAATAGCCTAAGTATTTGGGTGCGGAGCCTACTGGGGGAGGTAAAGGTCGGGGTTTTATTAAATATAAATATTGTTTACTCATCCCTTCGCATGATTTTAATTAATTATTAATAATAATAGTAATTAACCAGTGTATCCTACTAATATTATAAACGCGAAAGTTTGGGAGGATGGATGGATGTTTGTTACTCTTTCACGCAAAAACTACTGAACGGATTTTGATGAAACTTTACACATACATCAGATAGCACATAGTATACTTTTTATGCCGATATTACTACGGGATCGACTCTTATGCGGGTGAAACCGCGGGGCGCTGCAAGTGTTAAATAAAACCGACTAAAAATAATTACTGCTTACTTAATTAATGTATTATTCAATCTACCCCAGGACCGGGGTAATTTGTATGTAAACTGTCTGTTTCACATGTTTTACAATTTCACCACTTTATTAGTGTTCATGAAACTTCTTTGCCCACCTTACAAAAATCGACAACATTGAAGTACTTACTGTTTAATCGCTTTTTTATTAGGGTTCCGTACCTCAAAAGGAAAATATGGAACCCCTATAGGTCGTACATTTTGACCAAGATTTAAGGTTTTTAGAGTTGGGATCTTATTAATTGACTGTGGTCAGATTAGCAGGACGGCTGCCCCCCCTAGACAAAATCCCTAGCTACGCCTCTCCCAGACTTCGCCACAATACCCTGTCCCCCACCCTCCGCATCCAGTCTACCCCAGCCACCTTCTTTAGGTCGTCCGTCATCTAGTTGGGGGCCATCCCACACTACGCTTGCCGATACGCGATCTCCAATCCAGGACTCGACTGCTCCAGCGGCTATCTGTCCTTCGACACACATGGCCAGCCCACTGCCAATTCACTTTGCTTACTCTGCAAGCTATATCCTTAATTTCGGTTCTTTTCCGGATAAATTCAATCCTGATTCACAGCACTTGACAAAAACTAATTAAATTACAATTTGTGATCCAATAAGCCTACCAACACAAGAATGGCTCCATAATTTTCCTATAGGCACATATTCCTACATATTTACAAAGGTATATCCGTTCTTACATCCTTACGTATGACACGTTTTCTAATTAATTCTAACACGAGCCGAATTTAATTAAATTGCTCATGTTTCTTTCACTGTCTCGTCAAATATATTAATTTCAGGCCATGTGTAAGTGGGCCAATGGAACCGTTCTTACTCGGCGAACGCTTTATGAGACTTTCTGAAAAGCGTAACATGGACATAGGATGGTACCTATGTATTTGAATTTTATGTTACAAAAGGTCCATTATTCCACATCCCATTTCGATCAACTTAATTATGTTGGTATATACTTAATTATAAATATTTTTCGGTTCTGGAGTGACAACCGCGTACCGAAAGACGTAGCGTAGCCTCCCCACAAGGAGGACCGACGACCTTGTGAAGGCTGCAGGAACCCGTTGGATGCGAGAAGCACAAAACCGATCGAAGTGGAGGTGCTTGGGGGAGGCTTATGTCCAGCAGGACGTCTTTTGGCTGAAATGATGATACTTAATTATATAGCTAAGAATTTTTACATTTCTAATTGTGTTAAAAACTAATGATAACAGCCGTACGGGTCGTTCGAAGGTTAAGCTATGCTTGCCGCGGTTGGTTCGTGGATGTGTGACCATCGAGACCCCTCCATGCCTCGGAAAAAAGTTAAGCTGTGAGGTCCGGCAGTCATTCGTAATCTTTGGCAGTCGTTGCGGTTAGTCAGAGAGTCAAAACGTCTGTATATTTCTTTCAAAGACGTTTACATTCGAATTATTTAATCATTCAATTTATTTCCGAGCAATGAACCGGAGCCGCACTAGCTGACAGTTTCAAATTGAATAGGTGTGTAGGCGCTTTAACATTAGGCTTAGGGCAGGCCCCTTTACAGTCTCCCTAGGGATGTGCCTTACAGGCGTTGCGCAGGGGTGGTTCCGGAGTTGGTCTTTTAAAAGAGGAACCGGGACCACCCCTTTGTGCGGATGGTGATCACCGGGGTGGTTTTAGTGAGGTAAAAATCCCACACCACGACCCCTCTCCCCGGAGGTCGGGTGCCTTTCGAAGGTTTCTCCCCGAAAACAGGTGCTTTAACATTAGCACACACTAATTGGACAACTTAGCTAATTGTGTAACTAAAACATACTCAATTTTAGTTGCCTAAATTATTATGCCTATTTTCGGAGGGTATTTTGATCATAAGAGAACTGTTCTCTATAATTTTTTAAAGCGAGAAAACTTAGGTGCTTTCTTACTATTAAGATAAAATAAATATTGTTATTGTAGCTAAACCATAAGGATATAATACAAAAACAAATACTGCTGTTAAAAACAGATAGAAAGGAACCATAAAAGCGCTATTCCTCTCTCCTACTTATTAAAAATTTTGGTGTGCCCGACATTAATTGCTGAGCCCTATAATTGATTCTATTGATTTATACTTACCACCTGTAGCCACATTATGGATGCAATAAAGATTGAATTGAATTTAAATTACAATTTGGAAAGTAACGGCCTCATTAGGCATTCATGCAGAGATAGCTGAACCTTTTGGCCTTGAACAGGAGTTTCTATTTTTGACTAATTTTATTTTTTATGTTTGTTTTTAGTTTAGTTTGTGATCTTCCTGTGTGGGTCACAGTAAATACGCTTTCTTTCTTTCTTTCGTGCATCGTGTGGTTCTATGGGCGGTGTTATCGTTAAAAGGGATTGAATCTTAATCATAACATTACTTAATTATCGTATCTAATAATTAAGTAATGTTATGTTTACTTTTATTTTTCTTACTTTTATATCGTTTATATCGTTCTTCTAACAACTAGTAGATCTGTATAGTAATATGTGGATAACGTTGTGAGTAGCGTATTTGTTACCTCTATTATTAAGTTCTAACCTTTCTTTACTTATTATTACACTGCTGTTTGTTGTCCCTAAGTAAATAAATCTTTTACAGAAATTACCTCTTTCGACTTTGGATGTTGATCGACAACGAAGATAAAAACAAGTTTTAAATAATGTGCCAAACGGATTGGTTGTCGTAGTATTTCATTCTATCAACTCAGCCTATCGCAGTCCACCGCTGGACAAAGGCTTCTCCCAGGCTGCGCCACAATACCTTCTCCTGCACCTTCCGCATCCAGTTTGTCCCAATCGCCCTCGGTTCATCTAGCTGGGGCGCGTCCCACACTACGTTTGCCGATAAGCGGTCTCCACTCCAGGACTCGTCTGCTCCTCCGGCTACCGGTCCATCGACAAACATGGCCACCCCACAGCCACTTCAGCTTGCTTACTCTGCAAACTACTCGTATATTGGTTACTCCGGTTCTTTTCTTGATAATTGCGGTAGCTTAGCAAAATAAATTACGTATTTTATGAAAATTATACTAGTGGTAATGACCCCTAGTATAAATTTCATAAAATCCGTTCAGTATTTCTTGCGTGAAAGAGTAACAAACATCCTTCCATCTAATTGGTTTTAGGGTTTATCAGGTGACTAGCGATATTAAATACTGGAGGTTTTTTTATTTGACAATTTCGGGTAGCTTGATCTGCTGGCGTCTGTACCTACATTGTGCCAATACCAATTGGTACCCTAAATAAATATAGCGTAAGATTGAGTATCCCTGTACTAAGCTATTTGAGTTTTCCGTAGTAGTGGACGTTACAAGGGAAATTGCCCCGTGGAGATTGTTATACTGATAAGTTTATTTGCTAGGGTAAGTACTTCATCCTACTAAGTTTGTTGTATATATCTTAATTTACTTAGACAGGGGCTTTTTTTTTTTTTTTTTTTCAGGATGGGAAATCATCAAATGACTCCTCCCGCTCTGGGTGGAGCAGAAGGGAGTGTCAGACTCTTACTGACTAAAACCCACCCGTGTTCCTTCCTTAGCCCTTTATGTTCCAGGGCAGCGGTAAACCCTTTCGGATGTTCCCGCTACCCTGGCAGGCTTCGGCCCTGTGGGGCCCCGTCACTTTGCTGACATCTCTTTGAGGCGCGCGTGGAACACGAACACGCCGTCCGGCACGGGCCTAGTCCTGATCGAACGGAGAGCTACCCATTACTCTCCGCCCGCAGGCCCGCGCCTACGGTGGCCGGGAGTCGTCACGCGGCTCCCGACGCCCGGAGCGTCTCCCGCGGCGGCTGAGGCGTGAGGTGCGCAAGGCGCGTTCCCTCGCCCACCCCGCCACCTCCTTCGCTAGCATGACTGCTTCGCAGAAGGAGGTGAACAGGGGCTTTACTTTGTGAAAATTATTTCATCAACACTGCTCTTAAAACGGTGAAGGAAAACATCGTGAGGAAACCGGCATGTCCTAGAACCAAAACTTTGAAGACATGTGACATCTACCAACCCGCTATGGGCCTTCGTGGTATATTATAGCTCACTCCCTCTCGAAGAGAGGAGGCCTGTGTCCCAGCAGTGGGAACATTATAGGTTGATTATGCTTATATCTTTCATGAGCCTTTCTAATCAAATCAAATCAAAAGTCATTTATTCAAATTAGGCTGAGCATCAGCACTTTTCGAACGTGTAAATTACAAAAGACAGTCCCCCAAAAACGCCCGCCCTTCACCACTTCCTAGTGCTATCGCTGGGAAGAAGAAGTGGCGCAACAAACTCCCCAGCAGCACAGCTGTCTGTTCAGTTAGAAAATACTTGCTACTATACAATACTAGGCGTTAAGTAATTAACATTACAAGGCACATAACATAAAATTAAATTACTTGCAATATGTCAGCTAGCCACGCCAATATACCAACAAATATAATAAAAACTATACGTACTCAAGCTGAAAAATAATTAATTAAAATGTAAATAAAAACTTACTAGGTACCTAAATAAAAGCCTCCAGGCATAAAGGGCGTGACAGCTTACATATTTATGCATAGCTGGGTTCTGGTCACATAGCTGTCACTTGAAGTCACAGATTTCTGAAAGTCTCCCTACAAATTCTATTAGCGGGTTTGTGTCTCCTTTAAGAGACATTTTGAATTATAATATTCTTGTCACTACTGCCACGTTGCCAGCGCTCGTGATGAGCATGAGGTCCTGGGTTCGATTTCCGAGTCTGGCAAAGTGTATTTGGGTTTTTGGGTAGTCAATAGAATGCTGTAGGCAGTCTGAACTAGTTTGCATGTCAAACAACCGTATCACGGAATCTATGTTGTTATCGAGCTTGCATGTTTGGCTTCTCTATAGGCAGAGTTGGTTGGGCGGTTCGCCACAGGTATTCCAAGAATGAATAATGTAAGCTAAGCGCACATTATAGCGCACTGATGGTCCAGTGGTTACGGCCTTGACGTGCGAGTAGGTCGTAGGTTCGAACCCAGACAGGCGCTTTACTTGTGTAAATAATTTCATCACCACGGCAAGTCCTACAACGAAAAATTCGTAGACATGTAACATCTACCAACTCGTAATTGGCCTTCGTGGTATATTATATATTTTTGGAACGAAGATCCTTATCCCGCGTTGCGAAAGGGGGCTAGACGGAAAAAATTAAGAACAAAAGTTGGAACGACACTTTTTGTTATAGTTGTAAGCTGTGCGGCGTACGCGTGTTTCTCTATCTGTCTCTCTCTCTCTCTTTGAACTTCGTTCCATCCGGGTGTCCCTTGACACCTCTCAAGTTTTTTTTTTTAAACAGACTTACATAAACACAAATTTTCACCATATTTATGTCCCCATCACACACTCAAATACACACATATATACATGGCTACATAAATAGGACACAACATTACCTAGTAATTTAATGATGCCGTACTGTGCTCGTCTTCAAACTGCGGCTACATGTTCAAATCTTAGGCGAGGACGCTGGCACCCTAGACACGTTTGTGTCTATGTTATAAAGCTCCCTATGTTTCCCTAGTTGTAAAGCTTAATGTGTTGAGATAAGAGTTTTCTTGTACAATTGAAGGTAATAAAACTTTTTTTTTTTGGGAACGAAGTTCCTTATCGCGCGTTGCGAAAGGGGGCTAGACGGAAAAAATTAAGACCAAAAGTTGGAACGACACTTTTTGCTATAGTTGTAAGCCGTGCGGCGTGCGCGTGTTTCTCTGTCTGTCTCTCACTATCTCTCTCTTATAGAAAGCAAGCCAGTTATACTTCGTTCCATCCGGGTGTCCCTTGACACCTGTCAAGTTTTTTTATTATAGTCCACTCCCTCTCGAAGGCCTGTGGCCCAGCGATGGGAACATTATATAGGCTCATTATTTTACTACTTATCTTTTGATAGATTTATGGTGTAGTCGCTTAACAGTCGTGAACTAGTTTGCATGGCAAACAATCGTATCGTGGAAACTATGCTGTTATCGAGTTTGCATGTTTAGCTAAGGTCTAAACACAGGGTCGGTTGGTAGGCAGGTATTCCAAGAATTAACTGTTTAAGCTAAGCACACATTGTAACCGTGGTGGGCCGTAGCGCGCCGTATTACAAGATTGTGCCAAAGCATATTAGGAGTCGAGCCGCGCCGCAACGCAGTACCTAATTGTTTCAGACAGATAGAAAATTCGAATTCAAATTTGAACGGAATCCAATCCAGTGCATTGAGGCTGCACATATTTGGGCGTGCAGCTGCGACGCAATGCATTGCAAAAATTCTCCTCCAACAGTTTCGTACATTTTGTATTAACCATCACACATTGCAGGCAGGCCCCATCGGAACGCATAACAGCGGCCGCAAAAATACGCCTAGCGAGCGGCCCGCCTGTTGTATGCGCTTCATACTAAAGGATGATTTTGGCAATGCGCAACGCATTGCAAAAATCCTCCGTTGCAGCGCTGCCAGCCCAAATGTGCGCTAGCCTATATCTGTCATAATCCTTATTTTTTTTCTTTTTTTTCCGGGCTGGGAAATCCTCATGGATGTCCGCCGCCCTGGGATGGGCGACGGGGTTTGTCAGACTCGGACTGACTAAAAACCACCCCAGTGTTCCATCTCACTTACGATAATCTGGAATGATCCTTTGGCAAGTTTTTGCACATACTTAATATAGCTCCCGATATGTACCTAGACATTGAGTATTTTCTTAATGGTCATGGTCATGGTCAGCAACATCATGTCAGGACATAACTCATAATAACCAGCTTTTGCCTGCAGCGGAATCGATCCCACAATAAAAGTATCATATGTCCTAACCCAGGTCATCAGGTAGAGTTACTATCATATTTATAAATAGTACTCAATAATTGTCATATTTAGGCGAAAGCGTCAGTTTAGTCCGCAAAATTCAAATTTTCTTAATGTTTTTTTTTTGCAATTTGCAGGTTCACGTTGATCGAAGTATGATGCGCGGCCAGTTATCCCTATTGAATGAGAATTTCATGAAATCATGACATTTGAGGCCAATTTTGACTTAAGGAGTTATAATGCTGAGACTAATAATTATAATTCTGTAAAACCGTATTTGGTCGCGCAATCATATTTTAATCAACATACAACCTGACACTGAATCAGCGAATTACAAAATACTAAATTTGAATTTCGTGGGTGACCTTAGCGTAACCGCCCCTCTTTTTTTTTTTCAGGATGGGAAATCATCAAATGACCCCTCCCGCTCTGGGTGGAGCAGAAAGGAGTGTCATACTCTTACTGACTAAAACCCACCCGTGTTCCTTCCTTAGCCCTTTATGTTCCAGGGCAGTGGTAACCCTTTCGGACAATCCCGCTACCCTCAGCGCACCCCCCTTAACTAATGAATACTGTCCCTAAGCTATAAGCTATAATTAATATTGTCCTTAAGTCACCTTAAATACATACGGGCAGCCATCAATCGACGCGTGAGCCGAGCGTGAGTGACGATGAAAATTTTCACCGAAACATGCACCGAGTTTCTGGGCATGTATGCTCAGATGGGCATTGGAAAATAAAACAAATGACGGTTTTAAAAGCCATAATAAAGCAAGGGCCAATATTTATGAAAGAAGTCCAGCCCATCCCGCCATCTCTGTCTGGGCCAGCCGCGATGTCGTTTGCCATTAAGCGGGACCCACTGGGTCGTAAATTTGGCCCATTAATCGTCTTACATGCGACAGATGTGTCCAGTCCAATTCGAGAAAGGTAAAAAGAGAGTAGGGAGGCCTTTGTCCAGCAGAGGGACCGGCTAATAATCCTACTTATATTGTAAACGCGAAAGTTTGTATGGATGGATGGATGGATGTTTGTTACTCTTTCACGCAGAAACTACACAACGGATTTGGGTGAAATTTGGCACACAGATAGTTTATAACCAGGATTAACACATAGGATACTTTTTATCCCGATATTCCCACGGGGTAGAAACTTATGCGTGTGAAACCGCGGGGCGCAAATAAAGTAAGGATATTTCTCTTAGTGTTTATATACACGAGCGGCACGCGTGCACGGCAAAGACTACAGTACCGTCGTAAACGTGCCGCTCGTGTAGTGATACAATACACGAGCGCCACGTCGTCGACGCCTACGTTAGCCTTTGCTGTTGACTCGTGCTGTTCGTACACACCGAACGGCACGAGTCAACAGCAAACTTATACTTACATAAATAAATTAGATACAGGAGTTAGATCAAATAGATGCCCATTTTTCGCTAACACGACTCCTGAAGCCAAAATATTATTGGATTTTCAATTCTCGGTGCTGATCCGACAAAACCTAGTGAAAATAAGGGGTAATCACACAAAGCTGCAGCCACTGTTACTGTTAGCTAGCATCATCCCAGTGCTGGGCAATTCCGACTGCTGGGCTCTCCATCCAGCCGGTCGATTCTGTAAAAATCTCATCGTGAAAACTCAAGTGAAGTGAGCTTGATGTGAGTTGTCAGTAGTGTCAATCCCTAGCATTATTTGGAATGACAGCTCACTCCACGCCCACTTCACTTACGTTTTCACGGTGAGATGGTTACCGAATCGCACTGCAGGGCTAAAGTGGCCCATTGGTCGTATATATTCTCCAGCTCGTCCTGCCATCTTCTACGGGATCTGACGCAACGCCTTCCTCAGACCAACTGAGGCGTTTTAAAAAGGTCAACCTTTCTTCGACTCCTAAGTGTTTGAACCAACTTCTTTCTGTAATTTTTACTAACAAATAGGTTCTATCTACGTAAACGACACGTCAACAAACAAATGACAATTGGGACTTTACATTCAAACAGTATTAACCTTTTTGAAGACTTTCCTAAAGGTCACTTTCCTATGAAATAAAACCGGTCAAGTGCGTGTCGGGCCACGCGCAGGTTTCCGCTGTAGGGTTCCGTAGTTTTTATAACAGCCAAGTGCGGGTCGTATTCGCTGACTGATAGTTTCGTACCATGCTCTAACTAAAAGCCAAACATGACTACCTACCTAATTTGACTTCCTATACAAATCCTCACCTGATCCGACCATTTTGCACGGAAAGTGTTATTTTTTTTTTTGAGATTTGCATAAGACTTGTCATAGCCGGTGTAGCAACTGTTTTTTTTTTTTATAAAACTTATTTAGGAATGAAACAATAGCGCGATTGAACTGACGCTTAGCGCCATCTATCGACATTTCTATGGAGTTGTTCGAAATTTTCGAGTCTAATACAATTGGTCGACAATTACTTGTAAACTTGTAAAGCCCACTTAAGTGTGATAGTTTTCCTATAAACTTCGTTATATATAGGTACTACTGCAGTGACATTTGAATTTATAACTACAACCGTTTAGTTGGTAGAGGGGGGGGGGGGACACTTGACTCTAACGAAAATTGGTACTTTAAAGCTTGATCAAAAAACGGTCTTCCCAAACCCCTAATATTTATGAAAGACCTATCCAACGATACCCCACATCATGGGAAGGACGAAAAAAAAAATTATCATCCCCACTTTAGATGTAGGGGAGGTACCCTAAATAACTGTTTTTTTTTCAAAAAATTATTTTACCCCTTTTTTGGCGTCATTAACGTGTATACTCATACTAAATTAAACTTTCTAGTACCAATAGTTTTTAAGCTAAACCGCAGACAGACAGACAAACAGACGACATGGCGAAACTATAAAGGGTTCCTTGTTGACTACGGAACCCTAAAAAGTAATGCGACCACTACTGGCTGAAAATATTCAGTATTCCTGAAAGTTATGAGAATTTTATACATGGTTGTAGAACTAGTTTTACATATATATTGGAATACGTAGACTTAGTTTTCAGGCAACACAAAAACCCAAGCCTAGCCTTTTCCCAACTTTGTTGGGGTCAGCTTCCAGTCTAACTGGATGCAGCCGAATTCAAGTATATAGGATAACCTATAATACTTGAATTCGAAACAAAAATAATAACGAAACAATAATACTTGAATAATAACAGAAAATATAAAATTAATACGATGTAACAAATTTGCCTAGCCTTTTCCCAACTAAGTTGGGGTCGGCTTTCAGTCTAACCGGATTCAGCTGAATACCGGTATTTTACATGGAGCGACTGCCTATCTCACCTCCACAAGCCCGTTACTGGGTAATACGATACCTACCCCTTGGTAAGACTGGTTGTAAGACTTTCGGGCCTCTCACAGGTTTTTTCAATGTTCAAAGGTCAGAATAATCGAAAAGTTCTTTCGTAAAGGAAGTTGCGTGCGTATAATGGCTATGTAATAATCGGATTCGTATTATTTATTGAAAGACTTTCCTGAATTCAGGTCACGGTTTTTTGTTAGCTATGACTAATGGGTTTTATTATTTTTTTTTTGCTTGTCACATGTAAGCGGGACTGAGGAAGGAACAATTTTTATTTGTAATGGCGCAGGATAGCCGTTCGGAATGATGTGTGCAATACCTCATCAGTATTGCATACATCATCAATTTTATCGATTTTTTAATTATTTCCTATATATATTTTTTTTCAATTTTAATTTCAATCAGTTTTAATTTTTACTAGTCTAATAAAATTTGTCCTTACTCTAATTGAGTACGAAAATCGCATGAAAATCCGTTTCGTAGTTAAGAAGAACAATGCAGTCACACGATTTTGTCTTACAGGTGGGTGGGTACTTTCTATTTCTAGATTTATTTATTTCATTTTTCTTTTTTTTGTGTAGGTGGTACGCACATGTTGGGTATTTATTTATTTTGGTTTTTCATTCATTACAATACAACACACACACACACACATACATGTATGTCACGACATTTTATTTGATTTTGCATGAGCTTTTCTATAATTTCTAGCATTTAAATGAATTCTCTTAATTTATTATTACGGACACACACTTCCCTGTGTTTGGTATTCCAGCGTATGGCACTCGTGGGTTGCAGCTGAAAATCAGCGTCAGGTGGTACACTTGTGTTGTCATCTGACATTATGCTGAGCTGAGGCCCTTTTGGCATTATAATCTTTGTTTTTGTTTTTGTAGTTTTAAGGTGTCATTTTGTGTAATGCCAATAAATGCATTTTTCTTTCTTTCTTTCTTTTCTTTCATCATTCCGTGCCATTTATGTTCAGTTTTTGTATTTTTCACCAAGGCCATCCTACATCCTATCCTATCCTACTAATATTATAAACGTGAAAGTTTGTATGGATGGATGGGATAAATGGATGGATGCTTGTTACTCTTTCACGCAAAAATTACTGAACTGATTTGGATGAAATTTGGCACACAGATGGTTTATAACCAAGATTAACATATAAATAACTTTTTATCCCGATATTCCCGCGGGATCGAAACTTATGCGGGTGAAACCGCGAGGCGCAGCTAGTATAATAAACGTGAAAGTTTGTATGGATGGATGGTTGGATGTTTGTTACTCTTTCACACAAAAACAACTAAAGGGATTTGGATGAAATTTGGCACACAGTTGGTTTATAACCAGGATTAACATTTAGGATACTTTTTATCCCGATATTCCCACGGGATCGAAACGTATGCAGGTGAAACCGCGGGGCGCAGCTAGTAATTAAATAAAACTTTTAACTTTACGAGAAAAACAGTGAAAAATATGGTTTATTACTTTATTTTATTTTTCTTTCGGTCGGACACATACCTGCCATAACTTCAGCATATCCCATTATATTAATGTTTAATTATAAAAATGTTGTTTACTCACGCTCGTACGTCATATCTTGATAAAAATAAAGGTTTTACGACCGCCCGTTGTGTTGATAAATGTTTCATGTCCTCTGTAAAACGGAGAACAATATTTAGATTAGAGTGTTACCTGTTTTTTTGGATCCTACAATGAAACAGTTCGTTTTATTTCAAATTAAAAGCTTGATAAGACCCGTTTATGGGAATATGCGGTTTAATTGCATACGAACAAAGTTATCGCTGGAATCCGTCGGATGCGAGAAGCACAGAACCGGTCGACGTGGCGGCGTTTTTCGGCTGATATGATGATGAACAATGTAAATTTTCCGCGTCTTTACTTTTTGTTATTCGCCTATACTGTCCCATTGCTGGACAAAAGTCCTCCCAGGAACTCTTTTACCAATGTACGAGTATGTAGGGAGTATAGTAGTATGTATCCTGCTTGCTTGAGTAAAGTCTAAATTCGCTCTATAGATCTCAGCAGATTATTATCAACGTCATTACTCTACAAATGGCATGGCAACCTAAGAAGTGGTTTAATCAATCCTGTGCCACTTTTAGCCAAGTTTAACATAATTGAGAACCTCACATGCAAAAATTTGATTAATGTTTGAAACTTTTCCCTCAAAGAAATTAGGAACAAGAGCAAAGATTACCTATAAGGAAAACCGGCAGGAAACTCAAACCGACAGATTTGCTTTCAAAGCTTCTCTTTTGAAGCTTTATTTAAAGAAAGAAAGAAAATAGATTTATTTGCGGCTAACATGACGCATAAAAAAGAACATAAACACACAAAAAAAAAATGTAAAACAACATTCTTACAAATAAATAAATTCAATTCGATTCAATTAAAAAAAAATTGCGAGTTGGGGGTAATCGTGCGTCACATTTTCGCATAACGGCTATCGCTCAGCATAATGCTAAGACCCTATACGAGACAGCGTCCCAGCGCTGGTTTTGAGCGACAGCCGGCGTTGACGTGATGACGTCATACAGTGCAGCATGCAATTATACTCGTACCTACATAAATAAATAAAAACAACATTCAAAACAAGAAATAAAACAAAAGCAAAAGCTTTGTTTCTAAAACAATTATTCATAATGTAAAAGTTTAACTGGGCTATTCAGTCACAGTCAAGTGTAATTTTGAAACATTTTTTAAGTAAGTAGCCGCAAGTGCTACCGCTTAGTAAGAGATCCTAGGATCGATTTCCAGATCAGGCAGTGTCATTAGGTTTTTTCACCAGGAATTTATCATTAGCAGCCAGGAATCTGGATTTGTGCCAAGATTTTTTTTGCTCTAGATTCACGGCAATAAGCTCGCTCCTTATTACGTGGGACTTCAAAATTACCAAGTGAAAGAATAAGAAAATAAAAAACTTGAAAGGTGTCAAGGGAAACCCGGATGGAACGAAGTATAACTGGCTTGCTTTCTATAAGAGAGAGAGAGAGAGACAGACAGAGAAACACGCGCACGCCGCACGGCTTACAACTAAGTATAGCAAAAAGTGTCGTTCCAACTTTTGGTCTTAATTTTTTCTGTCTGCCCCCTTTCGCAGCGCGCGATAAGGAACTTCGTTCCAAAACTTCGTTCCAATAAGATAAGAAAGAGAAGGTAGGTTAAGAATAAGTGAAATGTTGGTGTACTACATAACAGGTACAGTCACGAGCACAAATATGTCAACACATGGCAACTTTCAATTGCGATTTATTCGTGAAATAACGAATGCAACGTTGTAATACGACACATTACATAAACCTATGGGTTCGAAAATACTTTGAATAAAGCCGAGTGTATACATACTTTTGGTCGTGACTGTACAGTCAACAGCAAAAGTAGATGATCAAAATCAGAAATTCAATACTAATGAACGGAGTTCGCGTCAGATCTGTGTGGCGTCGATGTGATTCAAAAGTATGTGATTGTAAATTATACCAAATATTTACTACTACTACAGCTGCCATATAGCTGCGAACTCCGTTCATTAATATTGAATTTCTGATTTTGATCATCTACTTTTGCTGTTGACTGTACCTCTGCCTTGCCCTTCGGGGTATACAGGCGTAATGTTATATGTATTAGGTACCTTTCGTGCAAAGTTCTGTATGAGTATCAAAAACTTCAAACTACCGCGTACTCCTATGACACTTATGCCATCCATCGCAATATCAGGCGCGTATAAATTATAAGTAACACAGAGATCGCGTCTCCTTCGCATGATAAATGGCGACGGCAAACTGTTGTTACCGAAACAACAAACATTACCGCTATAAAATACAGACGACTAAATCATGTCACGCCTGAACATAGGCTCTCCGAAATTTCGCGAATGTTTTCTTGCTCACACTGTCCTCATGTCACCATTTGGTTTCTAAAAAATGTTATTGCGCAGCTTTCTGCACAAAGTTCGGACATGATTCTTCGGTCATATTGTACTTACATTACAGCCAGAAGTGGGAAATAGACCAGCCGGTCAATTCTGTAAAAATCTCACCGTGAAAACTCAAGTGAAGTGAGCTTGATGTGAGTTGTCAGTAGTGTCAATCCCTAGTATTGTTTGGAATGACAGCTCACTCCACGCTCACTTCACCTAAGTTTTCACGGTGAGATGGTTACAGAATCGCACTGCAGGTGGGGTAATTGCGTAACACACGAACAGTAGGAATGGCTTACATTTTGACAGTTTAACAACATTCATTGCGTTATTTACGTTGTTGAGCAGACAATTTTTGTGAACATATGAAGCAATGGATCTGCAATATCCTTCAAAATGATTGATAGTGTACACTAAACTTTGAACAAATAAGCCAGCAGTGGGAAGTAGACCGGGGTTTGGTAAAGAGGGATTTGTGGTCTTATCACGAGCTTAAAGTTTGTACAGACATATTAGTTTAGTGGGGACATGTCCTCTTGTTCAGACAGCCTCAAAAAGATTTATGAGTACAATACATTAATTAATTCAAATATCTAAAATCTTTGTTACATAATATCGTATCAATGTTTGGCCAAAAAAACATACACATTGATACTGTACCTATTATGGAACACAAATTTATTGTAGGCAATCAAATGAATTCATGTTGATGTTTACATTTTATTGCGACTGACTCTACAGTCAGGCAGAAATATGCATTTTTCCTCTAAACTGCCAATATTCATTTTTGTTAAGTGCATAATAACTTTAAAGCTTATAGCCTACTTAAAAGAGTAACGTGGAAGAACAATATTGTACTAAACTAAATAGTTTAGTTATAAACTGACTAGTTTAGTTATAAAATGACTAGTTTAGTTATAAACTAACTAGTTTAGTTATAAACTAACTAGTGAACATGATTTGGACATTGTCAATACCAGTGTTTCTCGGCTTAAGCATTTGTTGGTAAAAACTTTTTTTACGGAAAAGTAATTGTTTGCGTCTGAATGCGTGTTATTTTGTTTCCTAATTTATGTTATAGCAATTTTGTACCGACCTTTTCTGTTGTCTTTTTTCTTTCAAATGTTTATCAGTGGAAACTTTTAAATGGCCTTCAAATGCATATTCTCTAAGAACACTGTTTATATTAGCTGTAAGTTTCCCGAATAAAATAAAATAAATAAATAAAGTAAAATGTAATTGCAAGTAAGCTGTCTGTATACCAAATACATATTATCTTGTTCGACTGTACCAGCAATAAACCCTCGACTACTATAGCTACAAAACGATCTTTTCACGCTCGAATGACTTTGTTACAGAACAATTTGCTTTGTTACAGAACAAGATGGCGGAATAAATTCAGATTTTGGCCACACACCAAAAGAACCTTGTACAACTCTATGTAAGTCTGTGTGCATTGTATGTGACATTGACAAACTGAGTGCGTGAATCAATCTGTCTATGTATTTGAAAATTTATCCTTTTACTCCATTCGTGCGAATGAGTAAATCTATTTATACTTTAATACTATACTAGCGACGCGCCCCTGCTTCGCACGATGTTTACGAATTGACAAAATATCGAGATTACTGTGCTACGAGTATGTCTTAGTTAATTATCTACTTATCATTACACATAAACCTTTCGGAATAAATGCTCTAAATGGTGTTGAAAACTGCAACAAAATCCATAGCGTAGTTTAGAAGAACAACGACACACAAACAGACACGAGAAGCAAGTCTATGTGACTAAGACTATGTTCCTAACGCTTCAGCTCCGCACGGATATTACGACTCAACAAAATATCGAGCATTTTTTTATTATATGCAAGTTTAATATTATTTTATTTTACACATTAACCTTCCGTATATGCTCTAAATGATGAAAACCTCATCAAAATCAATTGCACAGCTTAGAAGAACAACGCAGTCACACAGACAGACACGAAGAGTGACTAATAATTTATTCTATGAAGATTGTTTTGTATAGATAAATACTATATCTAGGCGCCTTTGGTGTAAATTTATTTCGACAGTCAAGGTGAACGATCCATCAGTTAAATCAATCATAAACTGTTGCTTCATGTAGGTAATACAAAGCTGGTTTTATTATCTTTCGTTCAAATGTATGTTTTATGGATGTAGGTAATCTATACGGATTAAGGCTGTAAAGCTTTATGTGATTAGATTGCTAGAGACCATGTGTGAGCTTACAAAACGATGAAGGAAAACATCGCGAGGAAACCATGCCGGTTTCCTCGCGCTGTTTGCCTTCATCGTCCTAGAAACAAAAAAATCGAAGACATGTGACATCTACAAACCCGCACTGGGTCTGCGTGGTGGATTACGGCCCACTCCCTCTCACAGAGAGTAGGCCTATGTCCCAGCAGTGGAAATATTATAGGCTGATTATGCAATGGCTTCTGCACCATAAATTATAGAATTAATACCATAACACACACGACACGACACTGACACACACACGACACGACACTGACACACACACGACACGACAATGACACACACACGACACTGTACTTGTACTATTACTGTACTTATTACAGATTTTGTTTTTAGGTACTAAAAATATGAAACAACCAGCACAGCACCCTAATAGCGTAAGGCTCTATCAATCACAATCTGAAACATTTTGAAGGATATTGCTATCCATTGCTTCATAAGTTCGAAAAATTTGTCTGCTCAACAACATAAATAACGCAATGAATGTTGTTGAACTGTCAAAAAGTAAGTCATTGCTAATGATTGTTACTCAATTACCCCGCAGGTATAACTTGTTCCTGAGATCAGGACCGCCATGTTTAGTTTCCACTACATATTAATATGTACCCAAGTTTAGTACCTAATTCGATTCTCCGCAGTTGGTTATTAGCGGTGATTAGCTAATTGCACAGCTCTCCACGTCGAAACGATAAACGCAGATAATTTGTCATCCACATTAATAACGGTTTCAGATAGATGCATTAAATTAATCATGCTACACGCTAGAATTAGTTCAATTTAATCAATAGTGGTGTGGTGAGGTGCTCGTGAAGAAAGTCCATGGAATGGTCCATTGGTTCATTCATTCAACCGTTAGTGATAACACTTTGACCGAGAGCAGCACCCTAATTGCGTGGCTCGCAATTAATCGGAATCAGAATCATTTTGAAGCAAATTGCTAATCCATTGCTTCATAAGTTCGAAAAATTTGTCCGCTCAACACGTAAATAACGCAATGAATGTTGTTGAACTGTCAAAATGAAACCGATTACGATTGATTGTGTGTTACGAAATTAAATTAGGGTGCTGGTTTGTTACCGCTGACGTGCAGTTGGCTCATCATCTGCGTAGCCTTTCGACCTCCACAACCCAGTAACTGGGCAACACGATACGCCTTGGTAAGACTGGTTGTTAGACTTTCGGGTTTCTGACTACTTCTTACGACAGTCAAATGACAGTCGTGCAGCCGGCTACAGAATGAAATATTTTTTGCCCTTTCGATACAAATGAAAATTTTAATTGGCATGTTTTAATACGAGTAGGTCACACTTATTTGTGAGACTCATTTGGGACTTATTTGGGAGTGCCACAATTTTTCGCTTAAAAATGATTAGTGATAAAATGATACGTATGTTCCTTTGTTATTACAATTAATACTAGATAATTATAGGACCAACGACCGCTTCATTGGTCTAGCGGGCACAAGTTCGGCCTATGGTGTAGTTCTAACTTCTAGGTAAAATTATTACCGTACCTAGGTTGTACAATGCCTAAGTTATTAATTAGGTCGTGGCAAAACGCAATTTTAGAAAACACTTTAATTAAGAAAAGCTAGTTAAATAAAACTTTAAAAGCTTTTACTTATCTATAACGTAATTGTATGTATCTACTACGTCTTATAGCTTAGAAAAACATTGTACTTATCACTTAAACTAACAAAAATATGTTTGCTAGAAATATTTGGTAATTCTATATCTACGATATATAATTTTGTGTTTTTTATAAAACTTTCGATCAAAAGTTATTATAAGACTAGCTGCGCCCCGCGGTTTCACCCGCATAAGTTTAAATCCCGTGTGAATATCGGGATAAAAAGTATTCAATTTGTTAATGCTGGTTATAAATCATCTGTGTACCAAATTTCATCCAAATCTGTTCAGTAGTTTTTGCGTGAAAGAGTATTAAACATCCATCCATACTTTCACGTTTGTAATACTAGCCGCGCCCCGCGGTTTCACCCGCGTTAGTTTCGATCCCGTGAGAATATCGGGATAAAAACTATTCTATATGTTAATAATCCTGGTTATAAACCACCTGTGTGCTAAATTTCATCCAAATCCGTTCAGTAGTTTTTGCGTGAAAAAGTAACAAACATCCATCCGTCTATCCATTCAAACTTTCACGTTTATAATAATAGTAGGATTTCGTTAGATTCTGTAGATATTTCCCAGAAACTCCATAAAGCGATATTGTCAGTACCTACGTGTTCCCAATATTTTCAATATCCGTTAACGGTACAGGAGATTGGCTGCGACACTTAAATATTTTCTACCTGGTTACCGGTTACTAACCAGATAAGTTTAGTGATTTCCAAAGTAAAGGATTCGTAAACTTTCAGCGGGTAACTTGAAAGGAAAATACGCCAATATTTTAGAGGTAAGAGTGAAAAGATTGACAGGATAAACATCCCAATTTTACATGACAAAACTTCTAGTTTATCTGTACTTCAATATTATAAAGAGGTAAAGTTTGTGGTTAATCTTCGGAACTCATCATCATCATCATTATTTCAGCCGAAAGACGTCCACTGCTGGACATAGGCCTCCCCCAAGCACCTCCACTGAGCACAAGCACTCCGACCGGTTCTGTGTTCCTCGCATCCAACGGCACCCTAATTGCGTAACACACAATCAATCGGAATCGGTTTCATTTTGACAGTTCAACAACATTCATTGCGTTATTTACGTGTTGAGCAGACAAATTTTTCGAACTTATGAAGGAATGGATTAGCAATTTGCTTCAAAATGATTCAGATTACGATTGATCGTGTATTACGCAATTAGGGTGCTGGTTCCTGCGGCCTTCACAAGTTCGTCGGTCCATCTTGTGGGAGGCCTTCCAACGCTACGTCTGCCGGTACGCGGTCGCCATTCCAGAACCTTTCGGCCCCATTGGATAACTGTTCTGCGAGCAATGTGCCCTGCCCACTGCAATGCAGTAATCTTCGGAACTACAGGGCCCTAATTCACTATGACCAGTTAACGATTCCTTACTTCGAAACCACGTCAATTCCTTAGCTAATCCCGCCTATCTCGCGCAGATTTCGCGCGGTTTCATGCATTATGTCATAGAGAATTACGGGCCTGATCCGATTCTGAAAATTCTTTCCACTATTGCCGAGTGTCACAGTACAAAGAAGAGAGACAAGAAATTACACGCGGACGAACTCGCGGTCAGAAACTAGTCTGTATGAATTTAACAAATCGTGGAGTCGACTTGTTATTTTCCATACATTCAATGTTTTATAAAATGTAGCCAAGTTTTAAAATTTTGCTGCTCAATCAAATTAAACCAACTCTCCGAAAACAAAGCCACAGAGTTTTTGACACAGTAATAAGAAAATATTTGCGCTGATTTTTTTTCCTTGTTTTTCTTCCAACTTTTGAAAGCGGCCTAACGCCCCAGCAGAAACTTCGGAATTAAAACTCAACGGCACTTACAGCGGGAAATTGCCCGTAAAACCTTTTTAATCAAGCTTAATTTCTTTCTTTTTTAATAGCGTTGTGTGAAAGTACCAAAGTTAATTAATTGAATGCAACGAGAGAGATCGTAACATTGTCCCTATGTGGTTTTAATTAAAATATTGCTTACAAGCAGTAAACAGAAATATCAAATTGATTGTTAATTAATTCAACCAAATACATTTACCAAATTATAATATTCATCCGTTTTTAGGGTTTCGTAGCCAAAGGCTGCCTACGGAACCCTATAATTAAGCCTCCGCTGTCTGTCCGTCAGCGGGCTATATCTCATGAACAGACCGTTGAAATTTTCACAGAGTGTGTATTTTGGCCCCCCCTGCGCGGTGACACAGTAAACGGACGTGTTTTTGTTCTCGTTGTATTTAAAATTGTAAATCAGTGGTAAAAGTGATTACTCCTACGAGAAAAATACAGCATTATAAACCTAAGTGAACAAGTGACAAACTGTGTGAAAATTATAGTGAAATAACAATTCTATCACTACCAAAATACAAACAGAAACTTTAAAACGGACAACAAAGTGTTAAAATTGTGGACTGTGAACTCATTAATGTACATAAACGAACTACCGTGCACCGTCTAAAAACGAAATTCGAGCGCCTCGCTACAGATCGTAATTTTCGAGTACCTACGTAACGCTGTGTCGTAGCTCTGCGGTGTAGGCGGTCCACCAGTAATCACTTCGTCTTGGGTTCAAATCCAAGACCCGAGTATTTGTACTTTTTTGGACTTTTTTCTTTTATTTTATTTTTTCTCTTGTTTTTTCTGAAGTACAGAAAAACGTAGCACAGCTTTTTAAATTAATTAAATTAACTTAAATAAAAATGATGCCGCTACGACGCACTCCACCAGGATCACCGGCCGTAATAAGCGGGCAGCCTCCTGTTCTTCATCAATCTGATCCTAACATTAGTATGCTTACGGAATCGAGTGAATCTTGCATCGATTTAAATATAACCAGGCGCAATAAAAGGAAACGGGACGTTCACGAAAATCTTTTCAACATGAGCGAGTTCAAGGACGAAATATCGAACATACTCAAAGACATAAGAAAAGAGCAAACATTATTTCGCTCAGACATTTCAACGACGCTGATGGAAATTAAAAACCAATGCAGTAAACTTCAGGATTATGTTGATTTTTCTGTTGCCAAATATGATGAGATGCTGTCAAAAATGCAGGAATATGAAGTCGAGAGGAAGGAAAATCGGGATTACATATATAGACTTGAAGAAAAAATCGACCACCTGGAAAAACAATCAAAAATAACTAGTCTTGAAATTAAAAATGTCCCAAAAATCGCTGATGAATCGAAACTTGATCTGTCTAACGCAGTGAGAAATATCGGTAATGTCCTTGGTACCACCATTGTTCAATCCGATATTAAAGATGTATACAGAATAAACTCTAAAAGTTCCATGAATAACACCATCATAGTTGATTTTACTACCGTTATGCTCAAGTCAAAATTACTCCATTCGGTCAGGACCTTCAACAAAAACAACTTTAACAACAAATTAAATACTGCGCACCTTAGAGTTGACGGCCCCAAGGTACCTATTTATATATCGGACAACCTACCATCAAAAACCCGAAAGATATACTCTCTAGCAAGAGATTTTGCCGCTCAGCATAAATATAAACACTGCTGGTCAGCATATGGTAAAATTTACTTACGCAAAGAAGACGGAGTGCAACGTGTCGTAGTGAATTCTGAAAAAGACTTAGCCAAGTTAACTCAAACCTGACTATATGGTCATTATGTCATTAATACAAAAACTTGCATGTCCGCTTTTAATAATTGTTGTTGTTTTTATTGTTATTATTTAGTTATAGCTACAAAACCATGCGCCATGCCTAATTTTAACTATTTCATTAATTTTTGTAACTTAATGTTGCAATTTTTCTATCTTTATAACACACTTATTCACACACACACTCTCAAACAATCACACTGGCACATAAATACACTCCATTTTACATCATACCCACACAAAATATTTTCAAAATTTACTAAGTCACTTGCAAGAAACGTAGTTGTTTTTAGAGTTGGTTCTCGCATTTCCTTAAAATACTGGTGTGACCCGCATGTTACTGGAAAAATAATAATATTAAGAATCCCGTACTTTGTCCTCTTAGTTTCAAGCTATAACATTCGATAATTCAAATAATGTAAATGATATGTTAGATAATTTGGATAAAATTACTTTTTCAAACGCGATAAGATGTGACCCTGATGATTGTACCAAGCTGTTGCCCCCTAACACATGTTTGACTGTTTTATCCCAAAACATTCGCAGTATAAAAGCTAACTATGCGGGGCTTTTAACTCTATTGCAAAGAATTGTGGTACCTAGTGACGTTATTATTCTATCAGAATGTTGGCTCTCCCGTAACCCCGTCATTCCAATTCTAGAGGGATATATTTCTCATAAGTCATCCAAAACCTTTAATCAGAATGACGGAGTGATTGTTTATGTCAATAGTTTATTAGCTAATGTGAAAGTTAAAGAACCCATCATATCTGAAGCGAACTGTTTGACAGTCACGGTTGGAGCTGATATAGCCATAATTTCTGTGTACAGGCCTTATGCATTTAAAGATCCCTCAAAATTTATACAATCTATGGACAGTGTTTTATGTGAGCTTAAATCCTTTAGACACATTGTAATTATGGGAGATATAAATATTGATATATCACGCAATAATAAAGATGCATATTCAGAGGACTATTTGGATTTACTAGCTCACCACGGACTTTTCCCTGGGCATGCGTTGGAAACACATGGATCTACATGTCTTGATCACGCTAATATAAAGACTTCTTTCTCTAGCACAGTCATGGTGCTAGAATCCACTGTCACAGATCACTTTGCAGTTTTACTCTCTTTGTCACTAAATAAAATCAAAACTCTAAACTCACGCCAAATTACAAAAATAAATGAGGATGAGCTTACTAATGACATTTCCAACATAAGTTTCGATGCCGTCTATGCAACGAAAGATCCCAATTTGGCTACTAAATATTTAATGGAACCACTTCTGCTAGCTTTATCCAGGAACACTAAAACTATCTCAACCTCACGTAGACGCAGGCCGATTAAACCCTGGATTACTCAAGGATTGCTAAAATGTATGCGCCACAGAGACAACTTGTATAAAAAGCTTAGAACAGATCCGTCAAATGAAGTCCTCGTGGTGTCCTACAGAAGGTATCGTAATTTTTGTACAAATCTGCTTCGAAAAGCAAAAACAGATTATGAGAGACTAGAATTTGAAAAAGCTGGTAGAAATTCTAAGCAGCTATGGCGTGTAATTAAAAATGTCACAAACATGGGTCAACTCAAGTCCTCAGCCCATGATCTCATAGCGAATAGTAGCGATAAGCAGGACACTATAAATCAAATTAATGACTATTTTGCACATGTGGGGAAACGGCTAGCTGATAAAATGCATAGAGACCCTCGATCTATTTCGCTACCCGTACCCCTAAAGGAATCTTTTGTACTGCTTCGGACAAATGAACAAGAGGTGGAACGCTTAATCCTTTCACTTAAGAGTGATTGTGCAGTCGGCTGGGACGGTATTTCCTCTAGTTTTCTAAAACGACATAAAAACGTCATTGTACCTCCGCTGACATATGTTTGCAACCTGAGCCTTGACTCTGGTGTCTTTCCTGACAGGTTCAAAAAGGCAATTCTTCACCCTATTTTTAAATCTGGTGACCGGGATCGTGTCGAAAACTATAGGCCCATATCAGTTCTGCCTGCGATGTCCAAGATATTGGAAAAGATAATAAATGAAAGGCTGGTTGCATATTTAGAGGCACGCAATCTTTTGTCGATTAACCAGTTTGGCTTTCGAAAAAATCTTTCTACTGCTGATGCTGTTCACAAACTGGTTAATCACATAGCTCAGAAGCTTGACAATGGTAAGAAATGTGTTGCACTGTTCCTGGATCTCGCGAAGGCCTTCGACACGGTCTCGATTCCTATCTTAATTTCTAAGCTCGAGTGCCTGGGTATGCGAGGTACCCAGCTATCTCTATTTCAGAGCTATCTTACAGATAGGACACAGAGTGCCAAAATTGGAACCTACTCTAGCTCCGATTTAAATGTTGCTTTTGGCGTGCCACAGGGCAGTATCCTTGGCCCCAGTTTATTTTTAATTTATATGAATGACCTGTGTAGCCTCAGCTTGGAAAGCGGTACAATATTTTCCTATGCGGACGATACAGCACTTGTATTTGCGTCGGACGGCTGGGAAGAGGCGTATCGCCTTGCTCAGAAGGGTTTCGATACAGTCGGTGAATGGCTCAAGAACAACTTGCTTACCCTGAACATATCGAAAACGAAAATAATAAATTTTTCAATTCGAAATACAAATGTGTCAGTTACAAACTCACTAAACGTTTCTGCCCAGCTGACACAGTCTTATGGTAGTAACGATGGCAATGGTACCCGTGATCAATGTAACATTGAAAGAGTCACTTCGATTAAGTATCTTGGCATAGTGATTGATTCCAACCTAACATTCAAAGAGTACATAATACACCTATCAAATAGAGTACGCAAACTAATGTACATTTTTAAACAACTACGCCAATCAGCAGATACTGTTGTCATGAAAATGACTTATCTGGCACTGTGTCAGTCAATTTTGATTTATTGTGTCTCGTCCTGGGGCGGAGCAGCGAGATCTCACTGTATTCAGATCGAACGTGCGCAGAGAGCGGTTCTTAAGGTGTGCTGTTTCAAGCCTAGACTTTATCCCACCGTTAAGCTCTATGAATATTGTCAAGTCCTTACGGTTAGGCAATTGTTTGTACTGGCCACTGCTATTAAACAACATGCTATTTCCAAATATTCTCAGCAAACTAATCGCCGTAACCATATAGTTGCCTTAGCTACTCCTCTCAAAACTTCTTTCAGTCATAGATTTTTTATTTTTCTTGGACCCTATCTTTACAATAAACTAAACCGAATTCTTTCCCTGCACTCTATGAACAAACATAATTTTAAAATCGCCCTACAAGCCTGGCTGCAAAGCCAAACATATACTGCCACAGAAGCTCTCTTTGACGTATTAGTCTAATCAGACTCATCCACTAATACCCTCTCTAACACACACGCACACACCCCACACACACCCCCACACACACCCCCTCACACAAACTTATATTCATAAAAACCTCCCAACATACTTTTACTTTTTAATCGTTTTTGTATTTATTTTCACTATAATAATAAGCTCACTAACTGTTTGAAACTTTTGTTACTTGCTGTGTTATTCATTCAGATGTAAGCTATCAAATATGTAACCATAAACAGGTGGGGACCTGGTGACCTGTATTACAGGTGTTACTACCTACCACAGGCACCAGCGATCCACAACCAAAAAAAAAAAAAAAAAATCGTCAGCTATCACTTGTATGTAAAACATTGTTTGTATTGGCTTGTGGTGAGAAATAAACACTTTATTATTATTATTATTTCTATTGGCGCTATAACAAAAAAATAATAAAAATTAAAAAATAGTGTTTTTGTCGGGGTTTTTTGTCTTGTGGTATGAAACCCTTCGTGAGCGAGTCCTACTCGCACTTGGCCGATTTTTTCTATCCGTTGTTTTTATTCTATTATAGATCTTGAAATACAAAACTACAATGATTAGATATTAACGTATATTTTAATAAGCAGATTTGATCAAATTGTATTTTACAAAATCAATGGAATCCATACTTATCTAAAATTAAATCAGCATTTTTATCGACACTCGTAAGAGCAGTAATCCAATATAATTCTTTGTTCGTCTGTCAATTACCTACTTTGAAACTGGGATTTGATTTAAAAGAAAAGCGTAATTGGAATTCTGCAGGGAATAGCAGAAAGAGAACTGTGTAATATTCTTAGGGTGGTTCACCTCAAAATGTATATGAAATGGCGACGCTAGGTGCAATATAAACAAAATGTGAGGATGACACGATAGACATCAAATTTAGGAGACATTGACAGCGATGCAGACGAGTACTTCGACGCCTTACTATCCTTTCATTTTTGTATGGTTAGGGCTGTGTTTTCAATCATCAGTTGCTAACTTTATTCGAGGAATAATTTTGCAATTTGACAGTTATTTCATACAAAAACTGTCAAACGTCAATATTTTATTCCTCGAACAAAAGTTATATCTGGCGATAGAAAAATCAGCCCTTAGTTAATTAGGTAATTAATGGCTGATTTTTCCATCGCCAGATAACGTTATCCAAGGAATAATTTTGAATTGTTGACAGTTCTTCCATACAAAAACAGTCAGAAGTAAATTTTATTCCACGAATAAAAAAATCTGTCGATTTTATAATCAGCCCTTAGTATTTGGTGCTTACATGCAACCTGCGCGAGTTATTGGCAAGAATTACGAGACAAACATTAACTTAGATAAAGATCAGAAGACAATAGGTGTCAGATGTGGTTAGGTACAAGCCAAGGGTCTAATATATACAAATATTACCTATTAATTTAAAGATGACATTAATTACGCTATTTAAAAGTGAATATAGTCTTTTATTCATAAATCCTGGTACAGTTAGCATCCCCCCAAAGCATTCCTGGAAGCGATGAAGCCCATGTTTACTTAGCGAAGAACGTAAAACATGCTCCAGAAGTTAGCATAATATTTTTCCTTTCTCCTCCTCCTCCGTCCTTTCCGAAAGTTACGAACACGACGCAGTTAGTAACCATAACAGCTACCTTTCATCGATAAATCAGCCACAAAAAATACAACACGCATTAAAACGTTCAACTAATTATGTAAACCAGTTGTTAATAAGTCGAAAATTCCGTTAATTTACTGTTGAAGCTCGAAATTAATAAGTCTTGCTATTTGGCACACCTTGGCGCGACTTGGCGACTGTCCAAGTCAGCCAAAATACATTCATGACATTTACTTGCACATTAATTACTGCATCTGTTTTGGAAATAAACGTGATTATCGTCTTTGGGATCTTAGAATGATTGATGTATCTAATGAGGTTTGGGTTTTTCTTGCTTAGAACCAGCGGGGTAATTGTGTAACACACTATATAACAGTAGCAAATGGCCTTCATTTTGACAGTTCAACAACATTCATTGCGTTATTTACGTTGTTGAGCAGACAAATTTTTGGAACAAATGGAGCAATGTGAAGGATAGTGCATTACGAAATTAGGGTGTAAAAAGGACCAGTGATTGATGTGTTCTCTTTTTAGGGGTCCTGTCATTTGTCACTGTTGTTTCGGGCTTAAAATAGGCGGGCCAAATAGACTGTAAAAATTAGGTCAAGTACCACGCGTCTGTATCTATTGGTCACTACCATAGATATCCGGTCACTTTCCTAATTTTGTTAGGTTATGTTAGAAACTGACAAGAAGGGCGATTCTCGTATTTTTAAAAACGTTCGCAGTCTGACCTCAGTGTATATCTGTCAAAAATACCTCTAATTTCCCTACATTTTGACAAGTTTTTGACATTGATGGTCGCTGAGATGAGATTGCGACAAGATTTTGAACGTTTTTACTAACGAGAACTGGCATTTAGGTATGTGTTTACTATAGAAGCACATGTCTATGATTCAATAGTAGCAATCAAATCAAAGAAAGTCGTCTTAATGTTTGCCGGTGACGTCACAGGTTACAGAACGTCTACGAAAAACTCAGTAGGTATTAGATAGGTGCGCAATGGGATTATGGGACCTATAAATTATTATTATTGTCATGTTTATTGCTGCTCTCAGCTTATTACAAAAGTTTTTTCATTTATTTGGTAGTAAATCCGTAATGTGTCAATGAAATGGTCTAGCACATCAGGCTACTCGAAACTGTCAAATTTTCCCAATCAACCTTGAACCTAATGCTTTAGCGATAAAGTTGAAAATCTATTAAAGAAATTTGACAGATTGTAGTAGCTTGATGTGCTGGCGTCTGTACAAGTGAATTTGGCTCTCGTAAGTATCTAGTAAAAAATATACAACGTTAAATTTTGATCGTGGGTCATTGTACTCATCATTATGAACAACAACTTTTACTACAGGACCAACCCTGAAATCGTGAAAAAAAATCAGTTGATCCAATACTCAATACTCATACATTATGTCGAGTTATGCGAACATAAATCTATGGATCAACTGATTTTTTTTCTTTCTTATGAATTATGCATCACCTCTGTGCCTATTTTTAACCGACGAAAAAAATCGGAGGAGGTTCTCAAATCGACGCGTATATATATATTTTTTTTCTGTTCTATTTTTCATTGTCTGTTTATATATGTGTACATAAATGGTAAAATAAATAAATCCAGCTTTTTCATCTCACAAGCCACAATCGTTAGGAATGTCAAAAGTGCCTTTTATGCTTATCCACGCATATCAGGCTCGTGCCCGGGTCGTGGGCGGACCGTGCTCCGTCAGGGGCTCAATAAAATATCCGTGTGTATATTTTATATGAACTCGTTAACACATATCGGCGGTGTCCAGGCCGGCACCGGAGCTTCAGTATCTGAAATGTGTTTGCCACAGCCCTGTCACGTCCCGCGGGTTAATTGGACTTTAAAAGAGACTGTGACGTCTGAGTTTGTTTCGGCCTTTCTTCTCAGACTAGTCAGATAGGAAACGCCGACCTCATCTAGTTTTAAAATATGATTGACGTGTAAAAGTGTTTGTACAAACCTACTTACAAAAATAAAATCATTTATCATTTAATTGCGTAACACACATTCCATTTGAAAGTTCAACAATATTCATTGTGTTATTTACATTGTTGAGCAGACAAATTTTTCGAACATATGAGGCAATGGATTAGCAATATCCTTCAAAATTGTTCAGATTGAGATTGATACTTTGGTACGCAATGAGGGTGCCGGGCACGGCTGGCACCCACGTGATTTGTGTGACTTTAGAGGCATGAGGAACAGGGTGTAAAGTTCACTCATCCTCCATAGAAAAGGGAGGATCCTCCGACCAGACGGGTGTTGTGTCTGGCGGGCTATTGCCCAACGATTGATGTTGGGAAATTGTATCTATGCTAATTGCGCGGTAAACTCTGCTTGCGAGATGCAGGATTTGCGTGACGTCAGTATGACGCGTTGTTCGCATGTGGCGTTGTAGATACCGCTACATGACCATTAAACGTAAGTTTCAAATTGCCTTTCGTCTACAAGCGAACGAAACTTATTCCAAACACTTCGATCAATTTATTTATTGAGTAGACACATAACAAATCATGTTTAATATTTGGCATTCAACGCATCCGCTACATCAATATCTTAGTAAAAACAAGAATAAATTACCGACATCCATTCATGCAACCAACATCAGTACCTACGGTTTTGAGAAAGACCTGGCACCTGTGCATGCTCCAATGAAGATCGTGAATCATTCTACTAATACCTACAAATACACTTCTCACTAAAGTATTATTTACTAGCTATAATAATATCCTCTCGACCGAATTTCGGCGTCCAATCTCAACCGAGATTACCCAGGTACGCAGGAGATATTATAGTGTACAAGTGTGTGTGTAAATACAGGTGACCTTTGTTTCCTTAGAGTGAAGTCCGAACTTCCGAAGGGACGGCAGTCCGACACGACTGGGAAGAGATCAGACGCAGGACTAAAGGCTTAACTTGCTTTCGAGACACGGGAGTATCACACCACAAACTACGGAGAAATTCTATAATGGAAAACCAAATAATACTTTTACTAACCCGGGAATCGAACAGAGGACCTCAGGCACAGCAGATTCGATTTTTTGGTTCTAGGACATGCCGCCTTCCTCAAAAGGTTTACCTTCATCTTTTTGAGAGCAGTTGTGATGAAATTAATAGAAAATAATAATTTCGTCACCACGGCAAAGATAACATGGCAGACGGATTATTATTTCAAACTTCATTAATTAATAAAACTGAACTATGCTATTGATAAAACGCGCTTCTTTTAATTAGCGTAATATAATACACACAGTCAATATACTTAATTAAATTTTCCCAGTAAAGCTCATAAAATAAAACCATGGTCTCTTTGATAAAAATCTAGGTTTATTTCATCATGATAATGCATTATGAACAGCAGTGACGTTAATATCCTCAAACGTTATATCACGATTGTATAAACGTTATCATATCTATCAATAGGTTGATAAAGCCCTTGGTATATCAATGAGTGTCAGTATTTGGGATATTTAATTACCCTTATAATAATAACTTAAGGTAAGCTTAGGAGCTAGGAATTATGGGTATTCCAATACCTGTCCTTGCCTCGCAAAGCTCGTGAAGTCGTTCAAAATCAAAAGTCATTTATTCAAATTAGGCTGAGAGTCAGCACTTTTCGAACGTCAAAATTACAAAAGACAGTCCCCCAAAAACGCCCGCCCTTCACCACTTCCTAGTGCTATCGCTGGGAAGAAGAAGTGGCGCAACAAACTTCCCAGCAGCACAGCTGTCTGTTCAGTTAGAATATAGTGCATGTATACAATACTAGGAACCTATGTTCAGTAATTAACATTACAAGAAACTTAAATTATTTGCCATAAAATATGTCAGCTAGCCACGCCAATATACCAACAAATATAATAAAAACTATACGTACTCAAGCTGAAAAATAATTAATTCAAATGGAAATAAAAACTTACTACCTAAATAAAAGCCTCCAGGCATAAAGGGCGGGACAGCTTACATATTTATGCATAGCTGGGTTCTGGTCACATAGCTGTCACTTGAGTCACAGATGAAAAACTAGGACCATCGAAGTAAAATAAATAAATAAGTTAATACTAATAACAATAACCTGTCAGTAAGCTTTGTTAGTAAGCTTTGTAAGTTGGTCCCGGCTGTCATTCGTGGATCTTTGACAGTCGTTAAGCAGTCAGAAGTTCAAAAGTCTAACAACCAGTCTTACCAAGGAATATCGTGTTACCCAGTAACTGGATTGGTGGAGGTTATATAGGCAGTCGCTACATGTAAAATACTGGTATTCAGCAGTTTCCGGTTAGGCTGTAAGCAGGGGGTTTACTCCGAAGTAGTATCGGTCGAATGTTCGGCCGTTTCCTGCTACGAAGTTACTATTTGGTTTGGTCGGTTCTGATCCTACACTATTACACTCTTTCGAATATTGACTATGGTCCCAACCCAACTGAGTCGATCCGAACTTGTTTCGCATTTTTCAATAATATTCGGTTCGGCCATGTGTCGGTCCGATCCGAACATTCGCACTTTGCACTTCGGAGTAGGCCCCCCTGGCCCCAATATAGTTCGGAAAAGGTATCTAGCCTAGGATATCATCAACTAGTCATTCTTTTAGGTGTGATACACACTTGTTCGCAATGGCACATTAGGTTCGGCAGTATCTGTTGAACGACAAAGCCGAACTGAAGCAATACTCAGCTTTCATTCGGCTCGTACTGCTCTTCAAACTCCGTTCGGCATGTACCTTTGCTGAATTGCTATGTTGCAGTTGGTTTTTTAACCGAACATTACAAATATCTACAAAATTTATAGGTATTCGATGTTAGTATCCGGCTGTGTAGGACGCCATATGGATTTCGAAATAATATTATAGTAATATCATTATCGAAAACCAAACTGTTGTTGTGGTTTTAAATAAAAACTAAAAATCTCAAACTCTTGAGTTATAAATCCATATTTTAAAACGAATCACGAAGAAGTAGCCCGGTACTTCGTTGTGAGCCCGAGTTTAATCTTTACTAAGCTGGGATTTAAAAGTATGAAAATGAAAAATATTTTCCGAACAGCTCAGAAATGAGCTTTCGGCTTTTCTAAGCAATATTGGTTCATGGAAACATAAATATTAAGCTCAAAATCGTGTTTAGATATTCGTATTTATTTTTATACTAAAAGTATAACGTACCTAGTATTTTTACTTTTATGTCCGTAAATCATATGTTGTACCTAAATAATAAAGTATTTTATTTTATCGACATTCATTTAATACCTGCAGCTACGCAAATCCAGGTAGAATTGCTTTAAATGACTACGATTTCATAACTAATTAATTTTAATTTCGTAGGTAGTTTATATAACACCACGCGTATTTTAATATAAGAAATTTTTTGTAATCAAATTACTTACTGGCCGTCTGTATGAGGTGCCATGAATCATCATCATCATCTGCCTAACCTTTTCCCAACTATGTTGGGGTCGGCTTCCAGTCTAACCGGATGCAGCTGAATACCAGTATTTTACATGGAGCGACTGCCTATCTGACCTCCAAAACCCAGTTACTGGGTAATACGATACCCCTTGGTAAGACTGGTGGCCATGAATATCAGGTATTATTCACAGTACGCTGTAATTCCAAGAATGATAAAATTATAAATGGCGACATTTACGTCGACCTATTTATATCACACATAATCTTTCCAAAGGAATTTGTAACAGACCGTACCTATATCCTACCAAAAGAAATATGAAAAGGGTAAAGAAAATCCTACATAAATGAGTCCTTCTTCGATCAACAATTTCTAAGAATTGGTATTACTGGAATAACCACAAAACGGACGCTCTTTGTACTAACCTACACAGATTCCAACAGTGATTCGTTCGACGACGAGCGCCGGTTCGAATTTCGAAGTACTGATCAATACGGTACGGTACGGTTTAATAACAGAATCCTTTCGCAAGTCTGCTGGAATAAATTTCTTAAGAAATAAGCAGTTCCTTTGTACTCATATTATAACTATGTCATATACCTATGTATTTTACTGTGTGTACATAAATAATAAAATAAATAAGTACAATTTAAGGAAAATACCACTGCCTCATAAAAAATAAGTTGTTTGAAAACCGAATCGAAAAAAAGTTCGATTCTATTTATTTTGGCGCGAAACGTGGAAAACTACGGCCATTTTATGGGCTATTTATTTTTTATATGGCAAGTCTAATTTGACGCTTAGTGTTGTTAGCTATACGAACGGATAATTTATGTGGTCTATTTAGGTTAAACCAATTGTTGATTTTTCAAGATCAATGAAACCATAAATTGATGGAAATGATTACATGGAAGTTCAATGTATGAGAATGTGTTGATTTTCTACGCGTGTGTGTTATTGGAGCGATCTTAAAAGTTTTTGTTTATTTTAACAGAGTTTGGTCCGCTTTACTTTCGATAAGTCAGAATAATTGTTTTTGACAGCTACGGAAATATATTTATTATTAGTAGGAATTAAGTATTATGGGTTCGTTGGTCTAGTGATCGCAAGCGCTACTGATGGTCCTAGGTTCGATTCCCGGGTCGAGCAAAGTGTTAGTGGGCTTTTCCGTCTGGAATTATTCAGTGCAGGCTGGAGTCCAGAATTGCGCCCAGTTGATGAAAAAAACCTCGCTCCGCCCCTTCGATCAATAATAAGTACTAGATTCCCGATAAGCGCTTCAAATACGGCCCGAAAATACTTTTGTGGTCTTATTTCAAATTAGTATGTTTTTTTACCTTATTCCTTAGACTTTAAGTTTCATTTTAAAATAAATGACTGAAAATTTAAAAATAGAATGATTTTATTTTCAAGCGACATTTTAAATGTATTTTGCAACGGTAATTAAACTTTATGTTTAAGCATTAAGGTTTATAATAAACTGAAGTTGTTAATATTATTAAACGTTTTTCTAAGAAATGTAGATGTTTACGTGTGTGCAAACGTGGCCACTTGAGCGACTGATTTTTGTTCCTGATACTTAATCTAGTACTATTATTGATCGAAGCTCCGCCCCCCTATTACAAAGTACTGAAAAATAACTGGCTTAATGTGGGTGTACTATAGGTACCTACACTGCTGCCTAACCCTTCGGGGTACACAGGCGTGATGTTATTTGTTATGAACATTATGGTGACCTAGCTTTTATGGAAAACCGTTTTTTAACATTTGTTTTCAGAATGGGAGAAAAATCTTGATTTTCCTTGACGAAACAGCCAGTGATATCAAAGTCAAAGGTGATGAGCTCAGTGTTGATACATTTACATAACAATATATAGATAGGTAGGTATATACAAAGAGTGGTTGTGGCATTGACTGATTGGTTGCAAAAACGTATATAGACGACTAGCTGCGCCACGCGGTTTCACCCGCATAAGTTTCGATCCAGTGAAAGAAAGAAAATGCATTTATTTGCGACAAACATGACGCATAAAAAAACAAGTTGGGGGTTGGGGGAAAGTATTCTTTAAGTTAATCCTGGTTATAAACCACCTTACAACCTTTGTGCCAAATTCCATCAAAATCCGTTCAGTAGTTTTTGCGTGAAAGAGTATCAAACATCCATCCATCCGTACAAACTTTCACGTTTATAATATTATTAGGATGTAAATTTCATTTACATTTTATTCTAACTTTCTTCTGGTTCTTTCATCCGAATTCTTGATCATGAATACAAAAGAGGGTAAAATATATTTGTGGTAGATTTCTTCACGTTTTCAACAACATTGTAACACCACAAATTCATTACTTATTCCTAAGTAGTCTTCAAGCGATATTTATTCGTCCTGTACAAATGTTCATTTTGTTCTCGCTGGATTACCTTGATTTATTGACATACTGTCGCCTCAAAGGACCGTGAAATATCTACATGACGCAAAAAGTCACATTTTAAAAATAAATCCCAAAAGATTTCTCGGAATTCCTTTCCGTTTTATAAACAAGTCATGGTTGAGGGCTGTGCAATCAATCAATAAGCTTAACTGTTGTTTTTATTAAATCGTTAATTAACCTACTTTAAAATTTAATTGGCTTTGCCTCCATTCTTGGTAATTAGCGGAAAAATAGGGCACTTACACGATATGAATCTTAAAATTCGTCTTTCGAACATCAAACAGCAAAACTTCTCTTTAGATAAATCTCTTAGAATTTGTAAAAACGGATAAGAAAAAGTAAAGTAATAGTGCTACATGAGATCAAGGTAATATATTAATTTATAAAAATTATAAACCAGTGCTGGCACTGGCACTATAGATATATGAAAGAAGTCGCTGTGATATTTGAAAACCAAAATAATGTAGTGAAGAAAAACGTAACGTAACGTAGTTAAGACACACTGCATTCTTATAATTTGTCACGATCACGATCGAAAGCACACTAGTTCGCGGAGACGGCCTTTTTCCTATATTATAATGATCGTGATACGGTACGTGTTACGGTCGCGAATTATAATTATGACGGCACGGTTGGCGCAGTGGTTGAGCGATTGACTGCTGCGCTGCGTGTCGCGGGTTCGATTCCCGCACGGAACAAATATTTGTATGACCTACATGTATTTGTTCCGAGTCTGGGTGTTTTTCTATCTATAATATGTATGTATTTACAAAAAAATGTATATAAGTAGTTTATCAGCCATCTTGTTACCATAACACAAGCATTAGGTTGCTTAACTTGGGACTAGATGGCGCTGAGTGAAATGTCCAGGGATATTATTATTATTATTATATTTTGTTCAACATACAACCTGATACAAACCTGCAAATTGCAAAAAACGTAAGAAAATTAGAATTTCGCGGGTTATTCCGGTGCTTACCCCTTAAAATAACAAATAAAATATTGAATAAAGTAATTATTTACCTATTAACATTCCTTGCAAACTATTTAACAATTGCAGTTAGTAATTTTTACTGATAATACTTATACAACTAACTAACTAACTTGAGAGGCTTGTGGCTAGGTTATAACAGCCGCACGGGTCGCTCGATCAGGTTAAGCTACGCTGGCCGCGGTTGGTCCGTGGATAGGTGACCATCTTTACATATCAAGACCTCTCCATGCCTCGGAAAGCACGTAAAGCTATTGGTCCTGGCTGTCATTCGTGGATCCTTCGCAGTCGTAATGGGTCGTCAGAAGCCCGAAAATATGACATCCAGTCTTACCAAGGGATATCGTATTACCCAGAAACTGGGTTGTTGAGGTCAGATAGGCAGTCGCTCCGTGTAAAGTACTGGTGTTCAGCTGCATCCGGTTAGACTGGAAGCAGACCCGACTCATCATCATCATGAGTCATGACTCATACGACTACAGAAACTGAAAGTTTATAATAAAAACATGTAATTAATCCTCATTTCAATTATGCTAATACACTCATCATTTAGCATAAAGAGAAATTAATGCAAACCATTTACTGAAAATTAACCGCAAATACGCCACGTCAAACACAAATGTGGAAAATACTTCCAACATTTAATTATTAAAATCTGTTCCAGGTAAAATAAACTATACAAGCAAACAAAAATAACGAATTCAGAGAATCCCATTCAATCGCCATCACATTTTACAAAACATAGTTCCCCCACCGCGTCTGTCTGTCTGTCTGAACGCGATAAACTCAAAAACTACCGAACGGATTTTCATTCGATTTCACCAATGAACGAAGTGATTCATAAGGAATAATAAAATTTAGGTGTATAAGTCATTGAGGTTTTGTGTAAATTGGCTGAAATATGACGATGATTGTTGAAGATGTCGGAAAACATCATGCCGACTGGAAGCTTTACTGGCGTGTGCTGGGTAAACACGTACCAAAGGCACACAGACAGCTTATAACTTGAATTGACACATAAATTCCAATAGTACGTTCACTACAACACCTATATTATATTTATCATACCTTTTTATAGGATGGGTCGTGGGAAAACGTGCAAATGTTTTATCCATTCCGAGACCAGTGTTTACAATTTCCAAACAAAGAATGAAAATTAAATGTATATATACACATACTTGTTGCAAGAACTGCACCCTAATTGCGTAACACACGATCAATCGGAATCGGTTTCATTTTGACAGTTCAACAACATTCATTGCGTTATTTACGTGTTGAGCAGACAAATTTTTCGAACTTATGAAGCAATGGATTAGCAATTTGCTTCAAAATGATTCAGATTCCGATTGATCGTGTGTTACGCAATTAGGGTGCTGGCCCTCAGAAGCTTTAAACAGAGAGAAGTGGAAGGAGAGTTGGGAGGCCTTTGCCCTCCAGTGGGACATCACAGGCTTTTAATAATAGTAATAATATACATACTATCTATTAAAATCGCTTTTCGTGTTTGTCTGTGTGACCGCGTTGTTCTTCTACTACGCAACAGATTTTAATGCGGATTTACTCATCATTAAGTGAATTTATTACGGAAGGTTTATGTGTATAATACCTGTTAAGTGTAACTATTTAATCGATACAAGCGGGGCAGGTGCTGTCACTTATGTCAGTCACGAGGAATGGCGGGAAACAGTCAAAGTGAAGCAAGCTATATACGATGCTGTTTGGTGTGGGAGTGAGCCAGTGAAGTGATACATTCAACATAAATATGGAAACATCAGGATTGTGTTTTGTTTTTTTAAAACGTTGCCCCGCACTAGGAATTACTCCTGTATCGTGGGTGCGTTTACAAACATTTAAACTCACATATACTAACAGCCAGACCTGGAACAACTACTTGTAGGTCATACAAATATCTGTTCCGTGCGGGACTCGAACCCGCGACACGCAGCGCAGCAGTCAATCGCTTAACCACTGAGCCAACCGTGCCGTCAATACCTTAATATTAAACTTACATAATAATAAAGAAGTGTTTTGTCAAGTCGTAAAAACTGTGCGAAGCTGCGGCGGGTCGCTAGTTAAATAATAAAATGAAAAATGTTTTCTTTCGCTTCCAACATTTAACATTCCGAGATGAGATAAATAATCTTGCGATGAAACTTGAAGACATGAAGCGATTAAGATTTTTCTTCAAGATAACGCCGCTTTTTTAAATTATTTATATCCTAACCTCATTAAAATTTAGTTATTATTACTACAAGGAAAATTAAGTTAAAAGCGTAGTAAAATTATCTATATCTATACTTATAATAAATCTGTAGAAGTGAAAATTCTGTACATTGAAAATATCAAAAAAATAAATGGCAGGGGGTGTTACTAGACTGCCACCGAACCCAAAAATGTGATTAAAAAAATTTTTGTCTGTCTGTCGGTCTGTCTGTCTGTCTGTTTGTTCAGGCATCACGCAAAAACTACCGGTTCGATTACGATGAAACTTGGTATAATTATTCTTTAATATCCTGGGCACCACACTGGGTACTTTTTATCCCGGAAAAGTATATACAATAAAAAACAAACTTAATTTTGCGGTTCGATCCCTAGACCCATTACTGTCTCAACCGCAAATAATAAGTTTGTCGTAGGTTACGTCACCCGCAGTGGAGTTAATTTTTATTCCTTTTAGTTTTTAGAGTTATTTAGGTTTATTTTCATATAAGTCGTAGGTATAGATTTTAATTTTAAAGTACCTATAGGTAGCATATTTGATAGTGTACGTAGTGACCGTAGGTTATTTTATAATACTGTTAGGTAGGATTAGTCATTCGTATAGATATTAGTTTTTAGGGATTTTGCTTATTTATTGGGTTTAGATTAGTTATCATCAGAAATAGGTTTATTTAGGTAGGTATTTAATTTTCTGTTATTGAGTTTTTTTTTTAATTAGGGAGGTACTTAGGTAAAGATCACCACTAATGAGACACAATTGGTTTTCTATTGTTATTAGCCACAAAGGGCCCGCGAGATAGATGGCATTCTGGGGAAGCACATACATTTTATCCTGTTAGCACGTTCCCGTGGGATAATTTCCGACATCCACGCGGGCGAAGCCGCGGGCAGAAGCTAGTTCTTAATAAATTCAGCATTTGTAGTCGTATCTGTATTTTCTCGAGACAGTTAAATAAATTGATTTATGCAGTATTAGAAAATCAAAACCTGTAACGAAGGCATAAAATGGACTTCTTAATTTTAAACTATTTGTTTTTATTCATAACTAGCACCCTAGCTGCGTAACATACTATCGATCTCAATCTGAATCATTTTGAAGGATATTGCTAATCCGTTGCTTCATATTCGAAAAAGATATCTGCTCAACAATGTAAATAACGCAATGAATGTTGTTGAACTGTGAAAATGAAACCCATTGCTACTGATAGTGTTAGCGTTACGCAATTACCCCGCTGGCTACGACTTTTCCTTGCTGGTTTTCCTCATTAGCAGCATAACATAGAGCTCTCATCTAGGCGAATCCCACGCCGCGGGACGCTGAACACGACTCCGCGCGTCAGTTGTTTTAATGATTACGAAGTCACGCGAAAATTTGCCCCAGTTTACACACCTCCATACAAGTTGGTTTTTGCAACCAACGCGAGTGAATCCCGAGCGGGATTGGCTGGGATCCTGGCAGAGCTTAATTGCAACATTGTACTTCACCGCTCTTACAAACTTTGCCTAAAAGCTTTGTTTGTAAGTAGGTCCCCTGAAACCGCTAGTTTCCCAGTAAGTGGTAATACCTACTCTGCCTTATGTACATAACTACAAAGCCACGTAGGTATTATTAGTCCTCGTTTACACGAGAAGATTTACTAGACTGTCGAGAGTCAAAATGATTCACCCGACAATTCACTACCATATTTATAATTAATAACGCATACTTTGCAAGTCCCTCATGTACTACAAAACCTTTATGTACCTAAATAAATTATTATGCCGTTTATTTATTTACTTATCTCATTTTATTAAATTTTTAAATATTTTTTTAAATATAAAAATTAAGTAAAAAAAATACATTTAAAAATATTTTAAAAAAATATTTATAAATATAAATTATTATTATTATTATCAGCCTGTGATGTCCCACTGCAGGGCAAAGGCCTCTCTACTCTCTCTCCATTTCTCTCTGTTCAAAGCTGCCAAGGACCAGTTCTTATTGAAGGAGTCCAGCTCATCTCACCTAAATAAATTAAATTAATGTCCATCCTAGACTGATAAAAGTGATTCTCACTTTTATCAGTGAGAATCGTTTGGCAAGTTTTCGTAATCACGTGTTTACTCAGAGTCATACCTCATCGGACGTCCCCATGGTGAGCCATACGTCACCATGGCGACGTCGACAACTCGTGCTGCCAACTAAATGTATGTGAAGACAACAATAAATGAAAACACTGGCAATACTAATAAGAGTATTTTGGAACTATCAAATAAAACCTATCACCGAAATTAAAAAAGAGTTTTTTTTTCATACAAACTAAATATTAGTGTTGGGTTGACTATCATATGGGTTTCGCCAATCTTTGACTAGCTATATAGACTACCTTAACTATTGGATATCTCTGATTTAATTTTTGTATGTAGACTGGGAACGTCATTAGATATACGCAGTTTATTTTATTGTCGTATTGTCGTCTCCGCTTTGTATAGTGGGTGGCTTACCTGACTACCGCTTGGTTACGCAGCCAACCATACATTATGTTGGCGATGCGACCTCTCTGCACCGCTACGGCGTACCAGCGAGGTAAATCTCTTCCTATCTTCGTGTAAACGAGGTTTTATACCTCAAAGTAAAGCCTTCCATGTGGGGGTTAATTAAATAAGGGAACAATAGAATGTATGGTAGACCGACCTCAGGGGGCTTTGACCTCTAGCTACCTTCATTATGGTATCAGTATCGGACCCTGACTTTACGTACGGTCGAAATAATATCAGCTTACGGGAATATTCATCACGCTGACCGGTTTACATAACACAAACATAACAACACGCCTTGTTTCGCCGAAGGGCTAGTCAGAAGTTCAAGTACACCCACATTCTACCAGTCATGTATAAGTCCCAGGAAATAGGGGTGAACCTATTGACATCAACCGGGTGTACTGCACGTCCCTTTACACGTGCAGCTTGTGGGCGAAGTACACGCGAGCATCATACCTCCGCGTCCAGTTCAACAACGCGCTCAGGGCAGTATTGGGGCTGCCTCGCTACTGCAGCGCTTCAGGCATGTTCGCTGAGGCGCGCACTGATTGCTTTTATGCGACCATGCGCAAGCGTGCCGCGTCTCTGGTGCGTAGAGTGTGGGGCAGCCCCAATGCTGTACTGGCGATGATCGCGGACCGGATGGACTGCCCATACACATACATACGGCACTGCTGTGATAGGCATGTTGCCGTCAGCAGGGCCCGTTAGATGTTGCCTTTTTATTTTATTTACTAGCTTCTGCCCGCGGCTTCGCCCGCGTGGATGTCGGAAATTATCCCACGGGAACGTGCTAACAGGATAAAATGTACGTGCTTCCCCAGAATGCCATCTATCCCGCGGGCCCTTTGTGGCTAATTACAATAGAAAACCAATTGTGTATCATTAGTGGTGATTAAGAGGGTACCTATATGATATCTTTACCTAAGTACCTACCTAATTAAAAAAAAAAAACTCAATAACAGAAAATAAAATACCCACCTACCTAAATAAACCTATTTCTGATGATAACTAATCTAAACTCAATAAATAAGCAAAATCTCTAAAAACTAATATCTATACGAATGACTAATACTACCTAACAGTATTATAAAATAACCTACGGTCACTACGTACACTATCAAATGTACTACCTATACTTTAAAATTAAAGTCTATACCTATGACTTATATAAAAATAAACCTAAATAACTCTAAAAACTAAAAGGAATAAAAATGAACTCCACTGCAGGTGACGTAACCTACGACAAACTTATTATTTGCGGTTGGTACAGTACACAGTATAGTTATCGGGTCTAGGGATCGAACCGCAAAATTAAGTTTGTTTTTTATTGTATATACTTTTCCGGGATAAAAAGTACCCAGTGTGGTGCCCAGGATATTAAAGAATAATTATACCAAGTTTCATCGTAATCGGACCGGCAGTTTTTGCGTGATGCCTGAACAAACAGACAGACAGACAGACAAAAATTTTTTTAATCACGTTTTTGGGTTCGGTGTCGGTCTAGTAACACCCCCTGCCATTTATTTTTTTGATATCTTCAATGTACAGAATTTTCACTTCTACAGATTTATTATAAGTATAGATTTTTATTAGCCTTTGTATGTTGTCTGTATTTGTATTTGTGTGTACTCCACATATGAGTTAATGTTGCTCGAAATAAATGTATTTTTTTTTATATAAAGCTAAGCTCTAGACTGCTACTGAGGTTTCCAGATGGAAAATTTCAATAACATTTTCCCCGATTAGCCGTAGGAATCCTCTTGGATTCCTACGGCTAATCGGGGAAAATGTTATTGTACAATGTTATTGCTGTACTGCTCAGCTGTAGCACTTCTTACTAGACCAACGCAGCAGTTCACATTGTAAACAGAATACAGAATCTATTGTGGAGTAGGAGAAAGCTCCTTGTAAAAAGAGCTAGTCGAAGGGCAAACTGCTTATTTCTGGTAATTTTTACCCAACAAAAAAAAAGAAGGAGTAAATCCGACGCGTATTTTAAAAAAATGTGTTGCGGCTTGAAGAGTCACAAATATCACAACACAATATCATGGATGCCGCTAAAAATACAGGCAGATGAGAAATTTCAGCTTTGTCACTAAGGTTTGTAAAGCATCAGAATATTCCTTGCTGACGCAGGTTTGTTTGCCAACCTAACAGAACATCTAAACAGATACTACCTAAGCTTGTTAGAGGGATTGAAGACCGCAATTTGTTTTTGTTAGCTGACAAGAGGACGCTATTCATCCTATAACATAACTCCAGTCGCATCTAATGATGTCCACAGATTAAATGAAATTGTTTATTCTGCCGGCTGTCGCTGAAAACCAGCGCTGGGGTTCTGTCTCGTATAGGGTATTAGCATTATGCTGAGCGATGGCCGTCTTGCGTAGATGTGACGCATGTTTTCCTCCAAATTGTTATCTTTTTGTGCTTGAGTTCTTTTTATGCGTATAAACGTATTTTCTTTATTTCTTTCTGTAAATAGGATCTCGGAATCATTTCATACAAAATTATATGAGCCAGATGGAGTCGACATTTCCTAACCGATTACCCTTGAATAGATATGGCGAAAAAGAACTCAGGCGGCAAAGAAAAATTCGTAACCGCAATTGTTGGGAATGTATAATAATCTATACTTATATCTATAGGAATGAATAAAATTTAAATGTCTGATTATAAAGTCATCTGTGAACGTTCTTAAAATTACGAGAATAATACCCCCTCAGGTGTTTACATATAAAGTACTTATAACAAAAAAACTATTTTTATTTTCTTTGTCTGTCTGTCTGTTTGTTCCTTATCTCCAAAACGGGTGGACCGATTTTTACGGGACTTTCACTGGCAGATAACAGAGGGGCAATTCTCGTAATTTTAAGAATGTTCACAGTCTCTCAATCTGTTAAAAATTCCACTTATTTCCCTACATTTTGACATTTGTTTGTCGTCGAAATGAGACTACGACTAGATTTTGTACGTTTTAAATTACGAGAATTTGCCTTGAGCCCGATTCTCCGGAAACTCGGGAGTAACTTAGGCTACTTTTATTTTAGAAACAGAAAAAGAATAGCGAGAAAAATTAAACCCTATGAAATCCATGCACACGAATGAAGTTTCGGGTACAGCTATAGTTTATGTTAATGAAAGTACCTATAAATTATTTTCTCGAATATCTGTTAACGTAGCAGCTGCGGGTAGTTCACCAAGCGTTAGTTTATCGCTAACTTTGGCAGTAGTTTGTATTTTGTTATTTATCATAATCAACTGTTTACTACACGAGGTAAGCATAAATCAACATTTATGCTTACCTCGTGTAAGTAAACAGAAAAGGGCCAATTTTGGCTTAGTGTATATTTCAGGTGAACTGTGAAATCAATTCGGAATATGATTTAGTAACGGAGTAACATTACTTCACTTCTACCTATTCTACTCATTGATAAAAATAACTTTGATTAGGCCTCTGAACCTTAAAAGGAAAATGGAACCTTTATATCAGATCACCTTTTTAGTCACCTAGGTGATCTAGTGGTAATTGGCATAAGGACCGTTTTTTTTGGGGTGGGAAATCTTGAATAGTGACCTCTGAATGAGCGGAAGGGCGTGTCAGACTTTTACTGACTAAAACCCATCCGTGTTCCTTCAGTTGCCTGTGCCAGGGAGCCACGTTATCTCTTTCGAACAACCCGAGGCCCTGGGAGGCATCGGCCCTAGCGGACCCCGTCAGTTCGTGCTGACATCTCTTTGAGGCGCGCGTGGAACACAACGCGCCGTCGAACCGGGCCTGCCGATCGATTCTGTAAAAATCTCACCGTGAAAAGTTAGGTGAAGTGAGCTTAGAGTGTGAGCTGTTAATAGTGTCAATCCCTAGCATTAGTTGGAATGACAGCTCACTCCATGTTCACTTCACCTAAGTTTTCACGGTGAGATGGTTCCAGAATCGCACTGCTGGTCCTTACCGGGCGGCGAACTGCCTATTGCTCGCCGCCCGCAAGCCCGCGCCTGCGGTGGCCGGGAGTCAGCTGTTACCATAAGGATCTGGGTTCAATTCCCCGGAAATTGAACCCAGGTCCTCAGGTAAACTCTAATTGTTTTTTTTTTATCGAAATTTCGCAGTGGCAACCCGGAGTCTGTATTTGTGACAGCTTGATGACAATAATAGGCTCGCCCCCTATGACATGTGACTTAAACAGAACTGATGAAGGCTGCAGGAATTTGCTGGATGCGAGAAGCACAGAGCCGATTAAAATGGCGGTGCTTGGGGCAGCAAAAGTTTTTCGTCTGAAATGATAATGATGATGATGAAAGATACACCTCTGCTTAACCCTTCGGGGAACACAGGCGTGATGTTATGTGTGTGTTTTTATTCTATGAACTAGCTGCGCCCCGCGGTTTCATCCGTACGTTTATAAGTTTCCATATCCATTTCAATCAATTTCCGTATCCATAAGTTTCGATCCCGTGGGAATATCGGGATAAAAAGATCCTTTATGTTAATTTTGATTATTAACTACCTGTGTGTCAAATTTCATCCAAATCCGTTCAGTAGTTTTGACGTGAAAGAGTAACAAACATCCATCCAAACATTGGCGTTTATAATATTAGTAGGATTTATGGCTGGCAAAGATCATTTCATCACTTCAAAAATTAAAAAGCGTCGTAAACTAATAATCAATTAACTAGTTTAATCATCTAAAGTACTACATTACTCACCTAAGTAATTACTACAGAAGCCTTCCGTGTAAACAGTTTTCCTGAACCGTCAACAGCCTTGTAGGTGTAAACAATAAATAAGGTCATTAGCCTTGCTTAGGTCGCTTTGTGGAAGGGTTTACGAGTTAATCAGTTTCGGAGGAAAATGCCAGGTGTTTCCGACAGTCGGACGGTTTGTGACCAAATAAAGGGGCCTATTTACCTAGACGAACATACGTTTATTCCTATCTTGATTTGTTTACGTTCTTACCCATTGAGAGTAAGTAATACTGCGAGTGTGTTATATTAGCCGGCTACTATCGTAGATTGATATTTTCATGACCTTTTGCTATCGTGAGGTCTTTAGCACCTCGTAAAGTCAATATACAGATAAGAAAATAAGATTTTGTTTTGGCATATTGGCACTCCATGTAGTCTCAACTTAGGATCTAGGCCTAAGTGTAATCAGCACAAAAATGCATCCATGTAACGCGCGTCGTATGCAGGTTGACGACACGTTTTCGGCCTTGAAAAAGCAGAGCTTTTTGCGTTTGCAGAGTAAATCCTATATTTGAATTGAGTATTTGAGATAATTTTTAAGTTATGGAACAACACACTGAATGATATACTAAACAAAGTTTAAATTCCATTGCAACTAGCATTCCATTCCATTTCATTCCATCCATACATTCCAGTTTTCCATTCCATTTATTTTTTGCATTCCATTGCATTCCTCATATTGTAATGACCTACACACTTACACACCCTGTTCCTCATACCTTTAGAATAGGATATTTTTGTTACAAATTGGTCACTGAAAATTCAACTTAGAATACATTTGACTAAAGTAAATTATCTGAAATTATGAACACTGCTATAGCACACCTGACTGTTGTGATGATCGTTATGTCAAAGACATCTCAAGCCAACAATGCGCCAGCCTGGCCAATTTAGGTAACAACGTGGACGCTCGTACCTCACACAATGGTTAATACTATAATATTATACTAGGTACCCAGGTATCTCAGGGCCCCTGACTCAACTCATTTGTGTGGAACTAAGGAATCTGATGCGGTTGCAGTAAGTTCTTATTTCAAGGGCCTTTGAAGTTGAGAGAGTTATTGAGGTGGAATAACGAATGTTTCAAGCCTTTATGCAGCTGTTTGTTTGTAGAAATTCAGTCGTCACTAATTTAGGGCGTTGGTAATTTGTTATCAATGTGTTTACTTATAAATAGAAGTTATTCAGGGTCTTAGCAGACATGCTGCTTTGAGTATCAACGAGTAGAGATTTATTAGCAATTTTCAGAAAATGTGGGTTGAAATGAATTTTTCTTTAGTCATCTTTCTTGAACATGCAACCTCTGTGACAGGCGGGCAAAATAGTAATAACTGACTTATAAAGTAAGTCAGCTGCAGAGCCTTTTCCCAACTATGTCGGGGTCGGCTTCCAGTCTAACCGGATGCAGCTGAATAGCAGTATGGAGCGACTGCCTATCTGACCTCCACAACCCAGTTACTAGGTAATACAATACCTCTTGGTAAGACTGGTTGTCAGATTTTTGGGCTTCTGACTACCCGTAACGACTGTCAACGATCCACGAATGACAGCCGGGACGGGAACTTATAAAGTGAGTATAAACGTATGAAACTTATAACTTATAAAGGCCATTTTCCTTAGAAGGTCGGACGCCTAAAATTCAACCAAAACCAACCTGCTAATTACGAAAAAAGCTAAAAATTGCCTTAAAGGAAAAGCAACACCTAAAAAGTTCAGAATCCACATTTATAGCCAAGTACTGGCATATTTTAACGAGCCTTTCAAAACGTCAACTTGCAAGCTTATGGTTATAATAAGCGTGCTTCAAAATCCTTCCCTACCAATAACGCCTGTGAACCAATTCAAACTTTATACGAAGGAAATAAAGTTGGAATTACAAGAGTTGGATGAAAGCTTTCAGTTCCCAAGAAGCGCTCTTGTGAGCTCAGTTTGACGTTAGGATAAAAATGGATGGTTTTGTGTGCAGACTTTCGTCTCATCCCCATAATTGATTAGTAAAGAAAGCTTCAAGCATCTTGAAGTTGAGACAGTTCGGTAGTTGATCTAAATTGTAATTAGCATAATGACTGTTTTCATCAATCAACTGAATTAAGCTGAGTTTAGACTCGTAATTACACGCTACCGCAGATGTTTGTTGAAGTTGTTAAGATACTTATAAATCCTGAGATAAATTTGCTGCGTTTTTATTGAGTTCATTAAGAAGTCAATAAAAACACAGATCTAAAATACACATCCATTTTCACGACTTAACTGTTGATTGAAATTTTGGCACACAGGTAAACCCTGACCTGGGTTAGGATTAGGACGTAGGATACTTTTCATCCTGCTAGTACGTTCTTGTGGCTAAGTAATAACAGCCATCGATCAGGTTAAGCTACACTTGCCGCGTTTGGTCCACCATCTTTACATATCAAGACCCCTCCGTGCCTCGGAAACCACGTTAACTCAAACTCAAACTCAAATCATTTATTTCAAATAAACCATTTACAGGCACTTTTGAATTGTCAAAATTAAATAGTCGGTCAGTTAGTCAGAAAGTTGAAGCCGTTGGTACCAGCTGTCATTCGTGGATCTTTGACAGTCGTCACGGGTCGTCACCAGTCTTACCTTGGTAAGACTGGTTGTCAGACTTTCGGGCTTCTGACGACCCGTGACGTCGTGAGATATCGTATTAACCAGTAACTGGATTGTGGAGGTCAGATAGGCAGTCGCTCCATGTAAAATGTATGTATTTACAAAAAAAAATGTATATAAGTAGTTTATCAGCCATCTTGTTACCATAACACAAGCATTAGGTTGCTTAGCTTGGGACTAGATGGCGCTGTGTGAAATGTCTAGGGATATTTATTTATTTAAAATACTGTTACTCAGCTCTGCATACGGTTAGACCAGAAGCCGACCGCAACATACTTTGGAAAAGGCTAGGCAGATGATTGGACGTTCCGTGTGATAATTTCTGACTTCCACGCGGGTGAAGCCGCGAGCAAAAGCTGGTTGTTTATACAGCAAAATAATGCCCTTAATAAAAACCGGTTAGATGGATAGAAATTCAAAATTCATGAAGATTTAAAAAAAAACAAAATGGATCGTGGAAAGAGATCGTCACCTCTTCGTATTTATTTAGGCTTATCAACACAAACATGAAATGTGTCTGCTTGAAACCGCTTACAAAAACATATAAACAAACATTCTATGTTATCTAATCTAGGCTTTTGGGGTTGAAACCCTCACCACCTGTGGGGTCCGAGTGGTTGTGGTTTGTTCAAAGAAATCTCCAAACGGCTGGTTGACACTAAACTTCCCGTGACCCAAGAACTGGCTTTTAAATTGGCCACAGTCTAAGCATTGCCATATAACGTGGCAATGCCGCTTTTCGACGCCATATTTTAGTTTGTTAATAGTTTTAGTTAGGTTAGGTTGTTATACAAGGTGTCGTTTTGCATCCTCGTCAAATTCAAGGAGGTAACTATGCTACTGATTCTCGACACGAATCAATTATAAAATAAGTAGGTTTTTTAATTTTCGAAATCGGTGCGTGTGGGACACACACATACAAACGCGGCCGCTAATACGATACTATAACGCGATTCTGTTCTTTGAAAGTGGTGTACTCTGAAATACTGTCAAACTTAAATGACTAAAAAAACATGTATGTATTTATTATTTACCAGGGATCGTAGTTTTATTTGATTAATTATGTCTTTCATAACAGCCTCCTGAAATTTGACGAGGATGCCAAACAACAGCTTGTATTTTTAATGTAGTTTGTTAGTTATGTATGAGAAGTTTATCCAGTGTAGGTATGTATTCTTATCTTCATCAAGGTGATCTACAAAGCGAAGTTTCCAAAAAATATATTTATAACAAAATTAAATTATCATTGCCGATGAAGTTTGTTTTCTTTACGCAAAGAAATGGAAGAAAATCCTGTAATCTTGGTTTGGTAATAAAATATGGTCATAACGATTTTATGGGTTGTAATAAATTAAAATGATATCTTAGTAAACTGAAAATTCTTAAAGAGATACTTGAAAATAAGCTGTAACTTGTAAAAGCTGATGGTTCACAAACAGATTGCAAATGATATATTACACAAGTTTTCACAAAGAGAAAATTCTTATTGAGAAATCGAAGCTGGGAAAGTCAAGCGTTTGTATGTGCGTCAAGCATTTCGTCCTTGACGAAATCACTATAGGAGCAAAGGAAATGTGATATGATTTATATTGTGTCAAAGTATAATAACAACGTGTCCTCGCAAAGTGAAAACTTTTACAGCAAAAATAGGGTAACGTCAATCACGTGAGAGAAAACAACCATGTTCTTTAGATTCCAAAAGTAATTAAGTGAGCTTCACAGCCGTAGCCGAAATTGGCTTGGCACGACAATAATAAAAAACCGGTCAAGTGCGAGTCGGACTCGCATACAAAAGGTTCCGTACCACAAGGTAAAAAACGTAAAAAGAAACACTTTTCTTGTATGGAGACACCCCTTTAATTTTTATTTTTATGATTTGTTGTTATAGCGGCATGCGGCGGATTGAAAAATACACACTCTGTGAAAATTCCAACTGTCTACCTATTACGGTTCATGAGATACAGACCGCTGACAGACAGACAGACGAACGGACAACGGAGGCTTAGTAATAGGGTTCCGTTGGCACCCTTGGGAACAGAACTCATTAATCTTAGAAAATTCCCGTTCACTCATGGAAAAACCACAACTAAGGCAAGTAAATCAGGAGTTGATGTTTAGCCGGAATTGAGCAGAGCTTCATGAGAACCAAGTGTACCTAATGCTTCTAAACCTTCTGTCCCTGACAGTGACTGATTGCTAGCTTACTGTTCCCTTCGAGTTTGTTAGTCTGTGTTGTTTACACGTAACAGGGCTTTAACTTGGCAATTTGTTAATAAAATATCTTTAACCGCCTGTTTTTCTCAAACGGTAAGGCAGAGGTATCTGTAGTACGCCATTCTGCCAGTTATATTTAAGTCTCATGTACTTAATAGAGGGCGAGTCTGTTGCCATAAATCGGGCGTTAATCCAGACTCCAGACAGTATAGTGACCTTATTGGTAACGTTTTTCAGGTGAGGTCAGGTGCGGCGTGCGTAAGCCGCTTGTGAGTACTGCGTATGACCAGAGCGGCAATTCTCGTAATTTTAGAAAAAAAAGAAGAAGAAAGAAAATACGTTTATTTGCGGTAAACATGACGCAAAAAAGATCATAAAAACAAATAAAGAAAAAAAAACAATAAGAAATGGTTGACATGCGTCACATCCACGCAAAACGGCTATCGCTCAGCATTATGCTACGACCCTATGCAAGACAGAGCCCCAGCGCTGGTTTTCAGCGACACCCGGCGCCGACGTAATGACGTCACCCGGTGCAGCAAACAATTATTCATCAACAAGTATTAAAACAATTATTTTTATTTTTAAAGCAAACAGTTATTCGGACGCTGTACTGGTACAGCGTACTTGAAGCAAAATAACGAAGAAGAGTTTTAAGAACGTTCACAGTCTGATCTCAGTCTCAATCTGTCAAAAATACCTCAAATTTTCCTACATTTTGACAAGTTTTTGACATTTGTTTGTCGCCGAGATGACACTGTCTACCCCCATGTGAAGAAAGCGTGAGTTTATATAGGTATATCAGTATGTATGATAGCAGCCAGGAGTAATCCAGAGTCCAGGCTGCTGCTGAGAAATTCCTGATGGAAACACCATATAGTAAAAATATGATTATAGTGTTTCTTATTTATTTCCTTACATAATAACCTTTTGATCTGGTTCAGTCCTACCTATGACGTGCAGCTGTACCTATGACGGACAGCCTCGAGCTTCTTGGCATGAAATTGACAGCAAATCTCAATTTCGGCGAAAACATTGAGTCTAAAGCACAAACGGCGGCCAAAAAGCTGGGCATCCTGAACAAGGTTAAGCGGTACTTCACACCGGGACAGCTTTTAACCCTTTACAAAGCACAAGTCCGATCGTGTATGGAGTACTGCAGTCACCTGTGGGATGGCTTAGCTAAATAACAACTCGCCACTTTAGACTCAGTGGAGCGCAGAGCTAAGAGACTCATTGGCGATAAAAAGCTGGTGGAGGCAAAGCTTCACAGTGTGGCTCACCGGCGAAGTGTTGCCTTTCTGTCCGTCTTCTACAGACTGTACTTGGGGAGTGTGCTCAAGAGCTGCATGAGCTCATCCCGCCTTCACCTTTTTACCATCGAGAGTCCAGAGTCCAGACGCACTGCGGGATACCACCCCTATTTGGTTAATATACCACATATACGCACTAACCGCTTCTCATCATCTTTTCTGATGTGCACAGCTAAGGAGTGGAATCGTCTGCATTTCCGAGTTCATACAACCCCAATCTCTTCAAGGCGAGAGTGAATAGGCTTCTTCTGGGCAAGCTCGTTCCATCGTAGATCTCATCCTTGCATCTGGGCTGGATTGAGGTCAAGAGTGAGCCCATTGTCAATAAAAAAAAAAAAAAAATAACACTGTACAAAAACCATTTTGTTCCAGTCTTTTTTTGGTTATAAAAGTTTTTTCGTTTTAACTTTTAGGTTATAAAAGTTTCTTACCATAATGGAACACGAGACTCGAGGCTCAAACGTCTGGCAGAGTAATCTCATCTTTTTGCCGCGTCAATGACTAGACAAATCTGAAAGTATCTGATGAATAGCCTTTTATTACTTTTCACGCCTACGACGCCGACGTAGAAAAGGTCAAAAACGTTTTATGAAAAACTATCTGCGACCCTCGGCTTCACCCGCATAAGTCTCGATCCCGTGGGAATATCGGGATAAAATGTATTCTATGTCCTAATACCTACATACAGGTAATGGTGTCAAAATTCATCAATCCACCCTTGTGTCAAATTTCATCCAAATCCGTTCAGCCGTTTTAGCGTGAAAGCGTAACAAACAAACATACAAAAATTAAAATCTTTTCTATTTATATTATTAGTTTATATATTTAGAAAATAGTTACGACAAGACAATTTTTACCCTGTGTGAAAATAAAACTTCCATTTCACTTGGTAAAAAATTCTAAACGGATTTCATCACAGCTTTTTGTTTTAAAAACGTAGTTTCGTGCTTTTACGAGCGAAAATTCTGAAAGGAGACACTTCATCGTTTTCAGGTACATCCACGTGGAAAATGACTATTAAACCTTTTTGCAGACGCTTCTCGTTAGGCATAAATTACTCAAATTCTGCAATCGCTCAGAGACTGTTAACATAAAACAAATAATGTCCCTATTACAGAGCTGATCATAACTGTGTATTACCCACGCAGCGGTATTAAAGCAAATTTTCATGCAAATAGTACATTGGATGCAAAAGTAGTACGAGGCTGGTGACGTATAGAGTGGCAGTTTGCAGCCACTGCAATTTGATAGCATTGTCCGTTATCACTGGAAACTAGCTACAGGAGTCGCACCCCTTTGTTCTGCAGACGTGACTGGGGCTGTAATTAGAGATAACAAGAATAAGGTTCGAGACGCTTGTTATCTTGTTCTTGGAGTTGAATGTTGTTAGATTTTAACCATTGAGTTTCTCTTCAAATTGTATAAAGTCTTAACAATGCCTTCTCAAATATCGGTGTTAATATCAAAGCTTTGAATGACTTGCCCCATCTGGCACATTTCATCATTGAAGGCCGGTCCAAGGTTTCAATAATGTCCTAAACGTTTTTCACTTTCCTGGCTTTACAAATGCTTACGGAGCGTGACCTTTGATTCCAACAAAAAGAAAACTCTGCAATAATAAATCACTGGTCTATCTAGAGAGTAAATTACCACTTTGGATCCAAAGACTTTGCCAAATAACGTATTTAAGTGTTGTGCCAACAGAAATGCCTCATGGAATTTTCTATAAATTACTGCAAATTCATGAATTACGAGTATGTTTTGTTGTTTTTTCGTCTTTGGAGTCGTTAAGAATTTTGTATTGTAATTTTTATTTGTTTGTTTTTAATGTTATGATTTATGCATGACTAGTAATCTCATAATGAGTATGTGTACCTAGAAAAGAAAATACGTTTATTTGCGGTAAACATGACGCCAAAGAACACAAACACAAAAAAAATACAAGTTGGGGAAAAAAACTAAACCAACCTAAATAAATAAAAATAAGTACGAACTTTTTTCTGGTAATGCAAAATGCAAAGCTGAATCGTCAGCCTAGTATCTAGGTGATGAAAAGTTTAACAGCCCATCCGTGTCAAGGTTTATTCAAAAACTATCTAAACAAATTAACATTGGCAATGAAGAAAATTGAAGAAAATATAAAATGCAGTCAAGGTTTACAACCGAGAATCGATTTAGTAAAATATAAATCGGTTCTCTCCACATTAACTCTTTTTCTTAGAAAATCGGTTCTCAATGTTTGTTTATATTTTCTTATTCTATCAATACATAGAAACAGTACGTTTGAGCTTCTGTTTGCTTTACCAAAGCTTTGTAATCCAAGAATGAGTTAAAATTATCTGGAAGTTTTAACAATTCGACTTTGAATATTTAAAACACTTTTGGCATTCATCCCGGAACAACGTTGAAGAACACTCAAGCAAGATCCGGGTTATAAATATATTTTTTAAATGCATATCTATTTAGACTAAACGCTAATTGTAATGGACAGGGCTATGTTTGGAGATTTCCTATGTGATCGAATCAGAAATGAAGGGATCCGTAGGAGAACCAAGGTAACCAACACCATCGCCCGAAGAATTGCACGTTGCTTGTAGAACAGATGGCCGATGGTGCCGAAAGATTCTGGAGTGGCGACCGCGTACGGGAAGATGTAGCGTTGCGAAGCCTCCCACAAGAACGACGACCTTGTGAAAGCCGCAGGAATCCACTGGATGCGAGAAGTACAGAACCGGTCGAAGTGGCGATGCTTGGGGAAGACCTATGTCCAACAGTGGACATCTTTCGGCTGAAATGATGATGATAAAATGAAAACTAGTTTTCCAGTACCTACTGATGGTGATTATTGTTAATGTAACGTTTCATGATTTGTAAACAAATGACGACCGAGCAGTTCCAACTTCGTCAATTATTTTGACTAGACGAGTGTATTCTATTGCCAAGTGTCTTTCATAATTGTTTACATACTGTATGCTGTGTGACAGAAACATCATGTTGGTGTTACATAGTTATGTTCCGGTAATAAAATATTGACATAGACAGCAATAAATATACCAAGTCAAACTGCAGCCAACTAGCAAATGTTTATATGTTTGGTATTTAAACATGTAAAAGCAATAAAATAATATTGTTGGAACGAAGTTCCATAGTGCGTTGCGAAAGGGGGCTAGACGGAAAAAATTAAGACCAAAAGTTGTAACGACACTTTTACTATAGTTGTAAGCCGTGCGGCGTGCGCGTGTTTCTCTGTCCCTCTCTCTCTCTCTTATAGAAAGCAAGCCAGTTTTTTTGTCAGTGTTTTTTATTTGTTAATAATTATTCGAAAGGAACTTCGTTCCATCCGGGTGTCCCTTGACACCTCTCAAGTTTTTATATTATATCGTTTCCGGGATGGGAGGAATCCTTTAATAAAAATTGGTCCTTGGCATCTCTGGACACAGAGAGGTGGGCCCCTTTGCTCAGCAGTGGGACATTAATGGCTAATTTAAAAAAAAAATCTTTGCCATATTATGGGCATGTGATGAGGAGGGAGGAAACGCATGTGACTAAAAGAGTGATGAATATAAATTATTATGAATGGAGAGGGAGAGGAAGGCCAAATCTATCTATATATATAAAATTCAAAGTCCTGACTGACTGACTGACTGACTGATTGACTGATTGACTGACTGACTGACTGACTGACTGATAGATCAACGCACAGCCTAAACCGCTGGTCCTAGAGACATGAAATTTGGAGGGTGTGTTCTTCGTGAAGAGTAGGCATCCACTAAGAAAGGATTTTTCGAAATTCCACCCCTAAGAGGGTGAAAAGGGGGAAATTCGTTTGTATGAAAAATCTTATTCCTTGAGTTAATAAACTTGAAACTTGGCACGAATACTTATCTAAATAAATTATGAAAATTGTCAGTTTTTTTTCTTCTAAACTACCCTCTAATAAGGGATTGGGGGGTTTCAAAGTTTGTATGGAAGAATTTTAGCGCGCAGTCCGATTTACTCGAAACTCGGTAGTTATACCTAATATTGAAAGTAAGGAATAATGTGTATCAGGGTTTTTTGAAAATCTACCCCTGACGGGCTGAAATTGGGTAGACAATTTTTCAGGGGAGGATTTTACTGCATGGCTTGATTAACTCGAAAATTAGTATAAATAATCTTTGAGTCAAGTTATGAATGCATCCCAAACGATTTTTTTTAAATTCCACCCCTGTGGGGGTGAAAAGTGGGGATACAGTTTATATGAAAAATCTTCTTCATTAGGTTAATAAACTTGAAACTTGGCAAGAATACTTGCCTAACTAAGTACGTACCTAATAAAGTTTATCATTATAAGTTTTTCAAAACTACCCCTCAAAGGGGGATATAGGGGTGTTAAGTTTGTGTGGAAGAAATTGAATGCGCGGTCGGAGTAACTCGAAACTCAGTATTGATACTTAAGACCATAAATAAAGAGTAACATGTATCAGGGTTTTTCGAAAATCTACCCCTAACGGGTTGAAAAGGGGTAGTTAATTTTACAAGGGAGGATTATAATACGTGGCTTGATTAACTCGAAAATTGGTATAAATAATCTTTGAATCAAGTTATGAAAGATCCCAAAACGATTTTCAAAATTCCATCCCTGTGGGGGTGAAAAGCGGGGGATACAGTTTATATGAGAAATCTTATTGATTTAGTTAATAAACTTGAAACTTGGCACGAATACTTATCTAAATAAATTATGAAGATTGTCAGTTTTTTTTCTTCTAAACTACCTCCTAATAATAGATTAGGGGGTTTCAAAGTTTGTATGGAAGAATTTTAGCGCGCAGTCCAATTTACTCGAAACTCAGTATTTATTCCTAATATTGAAAGTAAAGAATAATGTGTATCAGGGTTTTTTGAAAATCTACCCCTGACGGGCTAAAATGGGGTAGTCATTTTTTCAGGGGAGGATTTTACTGCATCGCTTGATTAACTCGAAAATTAGTATAAATAATCTTTGAGTCAAGTTATGAATGCATCCCAAACGATTTTTTTTTAATTCCACCCCTGTGGGGGTGAAAAGCGGGGATACAGTTTATATGAAAAATCTTCTTCATTAGGTTAATAAACTTGAAACTTGGCAAGAATACTTGCCTAACTAAGTACTTACCTAATAAAGTTTAACATTATAAGTTTTTCAAAACTACCCCTCAAAGGGGGATATAGGGGTGTTAAGTTTGTGTGGAAGAAATTGAATGCGCGGTCGGAGTAACTCGAAACTCAGTATTGATACTTTTGACATAAAATAATTAATAATAAGTATGTAAAGTTGTCGAAAATTTATTATTGACGGGACAAAAAGGGGTAATTCAGTTTTTAAGGGAAGGATTTGAACTTGAAACTGTATGTAACATTTTCACGCCTAAACCACTGAACTTCTGATTTGACATAGAGATAGATGGCATCCTGGGGAAGCACATACATTTTATCCTGTTAGCACGTTCCCGTGGGATAATTTCCGACATCCACGCGGGCGAAGCCGCGGGCAGAAGCTAGTATTTATATATAAAAGAAAGTCGTGTTAGTTACACTATTTATAACTCAAGTTCGGCTGAATCGATTTGGCTGAAAATTGGTGGGGAGGTAGCTTAATTAGAACCAGGAGACGGACTTAGGATACTTTTTATTTATTATTATTATTATTTTATTTATAATACTTTTATTTACTATAGGAGTAGGGTAGAAGTAGGTTAGGAGTAGGGTAGGAGTAGTGTAGGAGTAGAGTAGGGTAGGGGGTAGGACACCACGCGAACGAAGTAGCGCCGGGCAGCTAGAAATAGTTCATATGGCAAAAACAACGTTTGCCGGGTCAGCTAGTAAAATTATATAAAAAAAATATGAAAGAGAAGGGTGTGAATGATAGCGTGACGGTTCACAAGGAAACAAGAACAGGAAAAAAATAAAACGTTTTGCGTCGTCCCTATAATATGAAACACCGGCAGAAGATTATGAAAGTAATAAAATAATATCCAAAGTCAAATGTCTAGGAATGAGTGAATTAAGAACTTTCAAATCACTGCAATGAATTCCCACTGAAACTATTCAGAAAATTTGCAGAATTGTTCAACCATGAATTTTCCATTTCAATAATTCAATTCTTACTCTATGAACGTAGCCCTCTTAAAGGTTTCGTCTTGTTGGCTCCAAATAAACTGCAGGAAAGTTCAAGTAAGATTTTCGCTCGATCCTTCACAGACTTAACTAAGTCTTCTAAATTGGGAAAAGCGAGGTAAAAATAGTGTTTTTCCTATTATTCCTTGACCCGAGGTCTGGTCCTCTGTGGCATGATGTGGGTTACATAAGGTAATGTCACACGGAGGCTAGACTAATTTCACTATTTCCTCTCGTGGGAGACCTCTGAGATTAAAAGAGACAGGATAAGTCTTGAGTAAGCCCGCATAACTTATTGAAACGTTTCTTCTCCTGTCAACCTGCACGAATGTTTTCTGTTTTATTAGAGGTAGGGTAGGTACAAACGCCAGAATATCAAGCTACTATAATCTGTCAAATTTATTTAATAGATTTTCAATTTTATCGCTAAAGCATTAGGTTCAAGGTTGATTCGGAAAATTTGACAGTTTCAGAATAGCTAGATGTGCTGGCGTCTGTACCTACTCCACTTTCATTTGTTTTGCCCCTTTGTAAACTTTTGTCAAATGTACAATATTAAGTTAAGAAAGTTCTTCATGTAAACAAACTCATTCAAGTACGAAAATAAGGGCGAAAAACTTCCTCCGTAAGGGCCATTCAATTTATTTTGGCGAGTAGCTGACTCGGGGAAACAAGCTTCTGTCGTTAATTTATTTATATATTGCTGAATGGGCATGTTCTTGACCTTGATCATGCCAGGGCCATAATTCACTATGATACCTTACTTCGAAACCACGTCAATTCCTTAGCTATAATAACGCCAACGTCGCGTTCTTTCATTCGCGGTCTCGTTCATTGTGTCATAGATTATACGTTACCTGAAAGCGATGGACGAGGTCTATGGTTGAACGAACGTGCCCAGAAGATGCTTGTTCACTCTTGTTTTAAAGATAGACGGGTGGTGATGGTGTGGTGGTAACTTATTTAATAATATTCATAGATAATATTTAATACGGTCGCTGGCTAGCTCTAAGTACTATAATTAAATGTGGACTGTATGTTTGTTTGTATAACGTTTAAACCTATTGAAATGAGCACCAACACAAGTCTTTATTACTGAGTACTTCGACGCCCAAGTGTCCTTTTGTTTTTTATTTATTTGTATAGTTAGTTAAGTCATTTAATTTAGTTCCTAGTGTATAATAATCTTGTTCAGAAGGCCAATTCTCGTAATTTATAACGATCAAAATCTAGTCGCAGTGTCTTCTCGGCGACAAACAAATGTCAAAAACTTGTCAAAATGTAGGGAAATTAGACGTATTTTTGACAGATTGAGACTGAGATCAGACTGTGAACGTTCTTAAAATTACGAGAATTGCCCCTCTGATCATGTGAAGACCATGTAGATTGGTGTCTGATATAGTTGTTTGAGGAAGGAACCACACAGATTGAGTGGTGAGTTGAGCTGCACGATTTTTGACGAATGCGTGCACTGACTACGCATTTGAAAAAATCGTGCAGCTCAACTCAGAACTTGAGGAGCTCAACGATTCGACGAACAAGGACATTTGGGTAGGCCGCGTAAATTACTCAAACTGCCAGATCATGATTAAAACTAACGAAGAAGGTAAAAAAGAAATGAACAAGAAGAAAGAAAATGCATTTACACACACACAAACATAAATGACACATTACACACCACGTAGTCCTCACATGAGTAAGTGAGTTGTGTTAAACATTGTAAAAGACACAGAGAATAAAGTTTAAAAAAAAATAGTCTCATCCAATCTCAGTATATTCCACACTTGTATTTATCCAGTCCAACTGTTCCCAGAATACAAGTCACATGCCATAACTGAAAACATACTCGTACATCTTGACAAATAGTACAGTTTGTTTGAAAAGTCGCAGAACATATTCTGTAGAACAATGAAACTGGAAGTAGTTCCCAGAAGGCATGGGTCTATAAGAGTCTTTGTTGGTGTCTGAGAAAACGTGAATATAAACTGAAGAATGAAGTTTTCCGAATTAAAAAATGCAGTGGATTTTCTTCGTTCTACAGAAATTTTGTAAAGTGTTTAAGTTGTGTATGTATCTACAACCAAATTGGATTTTATGATCTGAAAATGAATGAATTAAATTGAATTTTGCCAACCATGTTAGGACGGCTTCCAATCTAACCGGATGCAGCTGAATACCCGTATTTAACATAGAGCGACTGCTTATCTGACCTCCACAACCTAGTTACTGGGTAATACGATACCCCTTGGTAAGACTGGTTGTCAGACTTTCGGGCTTCTGACTACCCGTAACGACTGTCAAAGATCCACGAATGACAGCCGGGACCAACGGCTTAACGTGCTTTTTGAGGCACGGAGGGCTCGGTATGTAAAGATCCACCCATCCAGAGACCAACCGCGGCAAGCGTTGCTTAACCTGATCGATCGACCTGTTATTATTTTAGCCACGGACCCCTCTAAGAGCTAAGGTCTGTGGGGAAGACTATTTAAGAATATAATAATATAATACTATTATTAATATTGAAGAGAGAAGATTTTGTTACTTCCCCGAAATATATCTTAAGACAGTAATCTCTCATCCCATTATAAGTTTGTACGTACATAATTAAGTTTTTGAAACCCACCCAACTTGGTAGGCTTATCGTATTAAAAATTGTTGCCTTTGTACTTAATGTATTGTAGCGGTACCTACAATGCCAAACTACACGTCATACTGACGTCACGGAAATACCTGCATCGCGCAAGCAGAGTTTACCGCCCAATTAGCATATATACGAGTACAACAGCCCGACATGATTCATCGGGCAGTTGCCCGCCAAACACAACACTCGTCTGGTCGGCGGATCCTGCCTTTTCTTTGGAAGATGAGTGAACTTCACACCCTGTTCCTCATACCTCTATGGTATCAGGTACCATTACCTACCTATATGACTTGCGTATTTGTATAATTTAAATAATCTATAACATTTACCTATCTTTACTGTAGGTACCGTTAAAACGGGATAAAGTTCAATGTACCTATTTTCACACATAGGTAACTTTTGTAATACATTACCCGTTCAAAACCCAATGCTTTTAAATTCTAAAACTTAGATATTCAGTAACAAAACCATTTACATAATAATTTTGTATTGACGATATTTTAATGTTTTGTGACGATTACGACTCTCTAAAACATTGGAAATTGTTGGTAAAGCTTACCTGTCCCCTCTCCTGAGCGAATACAATGAACAGTCACAAAGGGTTATTGATTGCCATAATCTCCACGCTTGGCAGACCAGAATGAGAATGATAGATTTGGATTCAGTTGTAAAGATAGAGACTTCCGCTTTTTAATTCAGTCCTGCCAGAAAATCTAGAGTAACAGTGCATAAAAATACCAAGAGGGGCCCGTGGCTAAATAATAAGCCGTACAGGTTGATCGATCAGGTTAAGCTACGCTTGCCGCGGTTGGTCGGTCGATGGGACCGTCTTTATAAATATCGTTGGTCCCAGCTGTCATTTGTGGATCTTCGACAGTCGTTACGGATAGTCAGAAGCCCGAAAGTCTAACAAACAGTCTTAGCAAGGGGTATCGTATTATCCAGTAACTGGGTTGTGGTGTGGAGGTCAGATAGGCAGTCGCTCCATGTAAAATACTGGTATAAAGCTGCATCCGTTTAGACTAGAAGCCGACCCCAAAGGAAAAGGCTGGGCAGATGATGACTGCCTAAAAATGCCTCAGACGTACGTAAAAATATCCCGTACAAACGTAAATACATACTTGCCTTCTCAAGCTGAACAATTCACTCCCAACATAAAAAGTACAACGGGCAAACAAGACAATACAATCAGCAATAAACAGAAAATAAACCATGAACGTATTACCTCAACAAAAAGGTCCGTACATAAACAAAACTCCCTGAAGCCTGTCAGGAATACAGATGTTTCCTTTGAGGCAAAAGATACTATCTTGTACGATCACCAAAGGAGATAAGTAACCAGGAGTCGGATATAGTTGAAGTTTAGTAAGAAATCGATGGATGTTATCGAATAAAATTTAATTTAGTTAATAGAAAACAAACAGTTCATTCATCAAATTAAATTGTGCGAGAATTGTGTAATTGTGACTAATATTTATCTTCTGTCCTTTTTTTAACGAAATAGAAAGAAAAAGATGCACTGAACTTAAATTTAGTTTAGTTTGTGAACAAGGGAATCGGCGCCAATAACATAACAAACACTTCTTTAGTCACCCAATAACATAAGAATACTTCTCTTAGCGATATCCAAATTCAGTAGTAAATAAAACTCTAATAAGTTCAACAACCCCTGTTATTCTCACTTCACCCCCACATAAACAATCGTTCTTTTGATCCAGACACAACAAATCACTATTAATAGATATTCCGATGCTAACCGAATACTGATAACAGTGAATAGTAAGTTCCTATCGATTATCGGTTCCCTCCGAGCGGTAAACCCGACTGATATTCTGATAACATCCCTCGACTGCCAATGAGGAGGAAACGATTGTATATTACTTAGGTATCGTGCTTATAATAAATAAGTAGGTACCAAAAACATGTGTTTGGATTTGGAGAAGTTATTTTTATTCTTTGATATCTTTTTTTTTCGGAGGAATCCTTCAATAGGCGCCCGGACACGGTAATGTTATTTGAATATAAATAAACATATATAATATGTATATAGATAATAATATTACCGTGGCCCGCGCTTTGGATAAGACTGTGGAGTGTGGGATTTTAAACTCACTAAAAATCATCCCGGTGATCACTATCTTTTCATAGAAGAGGCCCAGTTAACTATCAAAAGAGCGATCACTGTGCGCCGTGCAACAAAAATCTGGTGTTCCCTACATTTTGAGGACAGTACAATGACCCCCTAGAGTTATGGGATGAATTATCATATTTATGGCTTCTTACAGGCATTATAATACCGTACCTACGTGTATCAATCAATGTATTGTGCGTTGGCAGCTGCAATCACTAGTTCCATCTGTCAAAAAATCGGTTTGCCTAATGGACAGGGTATAAACACAAACCCACACAGTATGTTTCGGCCATTTCAGTCCCCAAGAATCCAATTTAATAGTTTAATTCAACCAGCCATAATTTATTTTCCTTTTAGGAACTACCTAAGCTAACATTTTACCTTATTCATAGTCCTGCCTTCAGTTTCTCTCGACAATTTATTAAAACACTGACGCAAAATTTGGCTCCCGGCGTGATATTCTCACCTCTGACCTCGGCTCCCGAAGTGTTCATAAATAATAAAGGTATAGGTAGAGTCTGAAACGAGGTGGACCTTCCTGAAAATATAACAGAGCAGGTAGACTAAAGGTTGGGTAGCCGAAGTTTGAAATAAATGGGCGAAATGTCCATCACAGTTTTTTTTCTTTAAATCCAATTTATACTTAACGAAAAATATTGACAAATTAATAAATAAATAAATTATCTATTTCAGACCTATAACAGTCCATAAGTTTTTAGTGGTTAGTAACAGTTTGTGCTTATATACTATGTTAGTATTACTTAATTAAATTTAACATAAACCTATACTTATTTTGACCCAGTGTCTTTGGATGGGGCAGTCCACTCTACCAACAATAATTTTCAGGATGCTGTTCCGAGTGCTACGCAAGCGTTGTAGTAAGGAAGCCGCTTTCTTAGTAGTACGTTGTAATCTACCACGCGGACCCAGTTCGAATTGGTAGATGTCACATGCCTTCGAATTTTTGGTTCTAGGACATGCTTTTTCCTCACGATGTTTTCCTTCACCGTTTTAAGAGCAGTGGTAATTCAATTATTTACTCAAAAACGCCTGCATGTGTTGGATCTCACGACCTGCAACTCGTAAGTTAGAGCCGATACCTATTATTACTAGCAGTGCCCCGCGGTTTCACCCGCATAAGTATTGATCCCAAAGCAATATCGGGATATAAAATATTCTATATGTTAATCCTAGTTATAAACTATCTGTGTGCCAAATTTCATCCAAATCCGTTCTGTAGTTTTTGCGTTAAAGAGTAACAAACATCCATCCAACCATTCATCCTCACAAACTGTCGCGTTTATAATATTACATAGTAGGTTTATAATATTTCTATTCGATGAATTATGTATCACTGCTCTGAAAAGTCTAAAAAAAAGCAGTCTTATTTTTTCCTCGTTCCACGACATCTAGATTGATGTGACCTATATCAATGTAGCTCTTATTTATGTGTGACCTTTATGCATTGCTTAACAAAATCATGAATATCCTGCCCTTTACCTTTCCCGTAACAACATTAGCCGAAAATCCCTAATAATTTAACAGAAAAGAACGCAAATAGAATCAAATTGAAATGATCTGTTAACTGATACGCGTCGCATTTACATGCCGCTCAATCATCCGAAGATATACACGTCTACTTTTTATTAGAACCCTATTCATTCACGGTACATACCTTCCGATATACCTATGTCGTTATTTATCGATTAAATAAGCCCGTTGGTCCATTGGATATTTTGTGCTTTTGTTCGTACGAATGTATTCGTCATGTGAATAGATGAAAAGAATTGTCATTTCATGATCGTCCAATCAGCTATTGTGATGTCAATGGCAGAAATGTCGTGAAATGAACAACTTGGCAACTCTCATTCAGCTGCTACCAGCTACCCTGCGAAGATCGTAGCTCCACCTAGCCTGAGGGCGTGCATTTGTTTACTTATAACGATTTTCAAATGGTTACAAACTTATTAAAAAATAGAACCAGCACCCCAAATGCGTAACACGCTTTCGCAGTCTGAACCGGATTTCCAAAAGAAATCACTAATCTTCATATGTTTGAAAAATTCGTCTGCTTGACAACGAAAATAACGCAATGAATGTTGTTGGATTGTTAAAATGAAAGTCATTGCAATTTAGTGTGTTACGCAATTACCCCGCTGGTTTTGTGATGCAGATGGAACATCAGAAAGAATTTGTCCAGCAGCGGGACTGCCTTTGAGTAACATTCATCAGGATTTGAATTAAAGACCATAAACCGCCTTCTAATCCCTAGAACACAAAACATTAATCAACAAAATGACATTATACAACAGAAGGTACACCTCTACTCAATTCTCAAGGGATCTCAGCCATGTCAGTGACGTCATATTTCGAGCCCGTATTTCTGTAACTACGGTGTCATCCGAACGAACGGGCCCCCCGCGTCACATTGCAGTGACATCTTGTAATTATTCAGTGTCATGTGTGGGCTCGATCATGAGTGGCCTCGTTTGTACGGGACAGCAACGTGATGAGAAGCCGTTAATGAAAATTGGGCGGCCATTTTGAATTTCTTTATTCAAAACAGCGGTTTTGTTTTTCCTTTGTGTTCACTTCATATTTATAAGCGTTTAATAGGGCTGGCCTTGAATGGGGCAGTATGACCCTAATAAGATTTGGCAGCTTATTTAAGCGAAAACGTCAAAATATGTAGACGAATAGACGAGGTTGATCCTATTAATAATTCCTGATTTAATTCAAAATCAAAATCAAAAGTCATTTATTCAAATTAGGCTGAGAGTCAGCACTTTTCGAACGTCAAAAATTGCTTAGTGTTCCTGCGAAGGTTTGCAGGAACACTAAGCGATCAAAACTGACCAAACGATCAAGACTAACCTGTATTTACCGGTATCCTGCCGTTTTGCAAAAAAAAAATGGACAGAATTTCATTATTAAAACAAATTTTAGTAACCTTTTTTATACCAATGCAATATTTGGAATGATTTTAGTACGCACATTTTTATTTGGCCTAATTTTGACTCGGCAGAATATTACCAAGGTTAATGTCATTAAGGCATTTGGTCTTTAATCAAATGATTTATTACAGCAAACAATCTTTAGACAGTAAACATTTAGTCAAATGATTTGTTATGAAAAAAAAAATATAGACAAAAATAAGATTTTTTGGGAATTATATAATAAAAAAATGCACTTTTATTTGATATCATTTGCGTACTTCTTTGTAAGTTGATATATGTGCTTGAATTTATTTGAAACAAGTCAAATTTATGGTTACGAACGACGAACGAAAAACGAACTGCTACCAGAACTGTAGGTTAGGTTAGAATCCATTTTTATTATATACCTAATATTACTTAATTGCCATGTATAGTTTATCATTTACTTAGAATTTAGTGAAATTTGCAACGTAACACGCTATTTTTTAAATCGAAACAGCTAGGTTAGGTTAGAACTGTGACCACACAACGCACGAGCCGAGCGAGCGAAACCAGCGTGCCGCGGCAGCGGCTGGCAAATGCCAGAAACATATTTTTGAATGTAAAACCAAACCAACAAAACACATTGTAATTTAATTTGTATATTTTGTGCAACTGACATAAAGATGCAAATATTTTATCATTGACTAAGCAATTGACTAAATAGAAATGGTAAATTGAAAACTGACTATACTAAATATTTGGCTTATTTTATTTTGCGTAAACTATGTTATTACCAACTGAAATATTATTTGACTATAATAAAATTGGTAAAAGTACTAGTCGGTAAGCAAGTTATTGTTTAAAGGTGCACTTGCCAAACATTAGGTTTGCGTTACAATTATTTGTGAAGAAATTATTTGCTAAGGAATAATTTGGCAAATGAAATTATACGGAATTATAACGGGAAGTGATAATTTGTTTAATGTTTTTTGATGAAACAACGGAGACACGTATTTACCTTATTAGAGGCAAGTTTGAGTTCTGAATACAAATGTATAGGATTAGTCGTTTGACTGGCTTAATTATTACGCTGGATCCATCAGATTATTATATACTCTGTGGAAGGTATTATTATGGTACATAATTGTTTTAAAGCTTTGTTATTGTTCTAGAAAGCTAAGCATAAATAAAAATCTACTTGCTTTCGAACAACAGTCCTACCTTTGTAGTTAGCTATGTCATCATCATCTGCCTAGCCTTTACCCAACTATGTTGGGGTCAGCTTCCGCTTTCTAACCGTATGCAGCTGAGTACCAGTATTTTACATGGAGCGACTGCCTATCTAACCTCCACAACCCAGTTACTGGGTAATACGATAGGTACCCTTTGGTAAGACTGGTTGTCACTTTCGGGCTTCTGACGACCCGTAACGACTGTCAAAGATCCACGAATGACAGCCGGGACCAATGGCTTAACGTGCTTTCCGAGGCACGGAGGGGTGGTATGTGAAGATGGTCACCCATCTACAGACCCACCGCGGCAAGCGTAGCTTAACCTGATCGATCGACCCTTGCGGCTATTATTACTTAGCCACAAGTCTATGTACCTAGTAACCTATTTATAATCTCTAATGGAAAACCATTTGTTTCCAAAAAATACAAATCACAAAATGTTCCCTCGATATTTCGTAGCCTCCTAACAGTACAAATATTATTAAATTCATGACTGTACAGTCAATGAATTTCCGACTCTTGATAAACACGCCCCACGTCAGTACAAACAGGAAGGCAGGTCCCTGAAAGGGGTTGTTCAGGGAAAGGCTAGGCTACACTAGTGCTGTATTATACACTCGAGAGCAATGAATCCGGGTCACTTAAAGAATGTTAAAAATCTCGGAAACTAAAAATGATAGGTTAATGCAATAAATTGTATTTAATAGACAATGTAATACTCCTTAAATCAAAGTAAAAAAAATATGAGTCACCATACATTTTATTAACACAAAATTACATAAAGAAAAAAACTGCTGATCTCTCCTTAAAACAAAAATAGGAAACATGAAATTTTTTAACTTTATTACGATTTTCTTGAATTTTAATACTTCGTATTGCCTCCTCGTGCTTCCATTACTGCGTTTACGCGGTTTGGCATGCTGTACACCAAGTTTCTTATACGATTTTGGGGAATATTCTCCCATTCCTCTGTGAGAGCAATTTTGAGCTCACGAAGCGTGATTGGGGGAGGGTTTCGTTGTTTTACGCATCTGCCTAGCTCGTCCCAAGCATGCTCGATCGGGTTGATATATCCGGGCTGCGCGCTGGCCACTCCATACGAGTAATGTTCATCTCTTGAAGGTAGTCATTCACAATCCTACCTGTATGAGGTCGGGCATTGTCATGCATAAATATCAAAATCAAAATTGATTTTGATTTTTTGCTGCGCGCTGGCCACTCCATACGAGTAATGTTCATCTCTTGAAGGTAGTCATTCACAATCCTACCTGTATGAGGTCGGGCATTGTCATGCATAAATATAGCATCCTCACCTAAATTGACCATAAATGGACCAACGTGATCATTGAGGATTTCTTCCACATATCTTACGCTAGTTAAAGAGCCGTTTTCTATGATCACCAGCTCTGTGCGACTTTCAGAAGAAATTCCGGCCCACACAAGTACAGACCCACCACCGTAGGCTACTTTTTCTTCGATGCATGCTTGCTTGAATCTTTCCCCTGGTCTTCGATACACTCTGTGTCTTCCATCGTGCTTGTAGAGCATAAATTTTGATTCGTCGGAGAACATAACTTTTGACCAATCTTCAATACTCCAATTTACGTGGCTCTGGGCATATCTTAGTCTTGAAATACGATGCCCACGCTCCAGTTTAGGGCCGTTTGCAGGTCTAAGGGGTTTTAAGTTAGATTCAGCAAGCCGACGTCTTACTGTCCATGCACTTGGGTTACTTCCTCCGAGGCGTCGAAACTGATTTGTGAGTTCAGTTCCTGTGAGAAAGCGATTTCGAAGCATGGTGTTCACCAAGTATCGGTCTTCTCGTGCTGTGGTACACCTGGTTCTGCCCGTTCCTGGTCTGCGTAGGTTAGAACCAGTTTCTTCGTAACGTCGGAGAACTCTTTGTACTGTTGACAGCGACACACCGACAGTCCTGGCTGTATCGCGCTGACTCCGGCCGGTTTCCAGCATTGTAAGTATTCTGGTGCATTCTTCAGGCGTAAGCGACATAATTTCAGCTTGAATAATGAATATAGAGCACTATCAACATGGTTTATGTACCCACATAAATGACAGATTACAAACAAAAGCAAAACCAAATGCTGTAATTTCGTAGTTCCATCTTCGAAAGTGGCCCTTTTTCAAATTTGATTTTTTTATGATATAACTTTACAATAACTAAGAAGTTTTAATACCTTCATTTAAGGAGTATTACATTGTCTATTAAATACAATTTATTGCATTAACCTAGCATTTTTAGTTTCCGAGATTTTTAGGATTCTTCAAGTGACCCGGATTCATTGCTCTCGAGTGTATACGATGTTTCGAGGAAATAACTTGAGATGTTTTGCAATTTTTGGTTTTGCATCTACTACGGCCACATGCGAACTACGCATAAAAAACCTGACGTCACAAAAATCCTGCATCGCGCAAGTTAAGTTGTGTTGGAGCGGTAGGTAATAAAGACAGATGGCCTTAAAGATTTTGTGGGTGGTTTTTGCGCAATAAACAGTTTTCTGCGATAATGACATCGAAATCCCTTACGGATAACATGTAAAGAAAAAAGAAGAAGTATTTATTGTGCCTCATACAGGAAGATCACAAACTAAACTAAACACGTAAAAAAAAAAACAAATAATATAAAAAAGTAACAAAAAGAAAAATTAATCAGAAAGATACGAGGTCAAAAGGCTTTTATTTCAGCATGATACACACATGAACGTGTGTCTGTATTCTAGGCAATGCTCCACTCAATATGGGGCACATCCAGCTTACCTACTGTAGGAACTACAAAATCTGTATTATCGGAATTGCAAATATTGCAGTACCTTTCATATTGAAGTATCGGTTCTGTGTACAAGAGCCCTAAACTTTGAAATACCTATGAGAACGAATTCGCGATATTTCTAAATACCGGCCTGTTTGCCCTGTTCCGGGCTGTTTTTCCTTTGTAAGGCTTTGTTTTTTCGAGGAAATCAGATATCGATCATTTTGTAATGGATTCAAAGTGGGAATAATATAGATTGACCACTTGCTGTTGGGTCTAGTTTTTCCTGTAAACCGAGGGAAAACAGCTGATCTTTATGTCTTACAGATTGACCAAGAGACTGAAAGAACATTTGAAGGAAATAAGAATGTGGCAGCATCTACACCGCCACATGCGAACTACACATCACACTGACGTCACGCAAAAATCCTGCATCGCGCAAGCAGAGTTTACCGCGCAACTAATACAACGTCCCGACATCAATCGTCGGGCAGTCTTTCACCAGACACGACACCCGGAGTCGGAGGATCCTCCCTTTCCTGACCCTGTTCCGCATACCTCTAAGAATACCTCTAATTATCTTCGCTTATCCATAGCCGGAAGGCCTAGATACATAAGTTGCAAACGCTTTCAAAGGGTTTCGTATGTCTACAGCATATTTCATCGAGGTTGACACTAGCTTTTCGTCAGCAATGTCAGTCCCATACATTTTTGACTTTCCGTCATTGTTATCGCCCATAGAATGTCACTTTGTCAGTCCACTGGTTTCCCCCGCTTACTGATATTCTGTCTTAAAATATGTTTATGTATGTATACTTCTTCTTTTGCAACAACCATTTTCAAAAGACAATTTAAATAAATTTAATTTTTTATTGAGACGTGAAAAAGATTACAATATAACTAGCTGACCCCGGCAAACGTTGTTTTGCCATATAAATTATTTCTAGCTGCCCGGCGCTACTTCGTTCGCGTGGTGTCCTACCCCCTACCCTACTCCTACCCTACTCCTACACTACTCCTTCCCTACTCCTACCCTACTCCTACACTACTCCTACCCTAATTCTAACCTACTCCTAACCTTCTCCTACCCTACTCCACCCTACTCCTACCCTACTCCTACCCTACTTCTACCCTACTCCAACCCTACTCCTACCCTACTCCTACACTACTCCTTCCCTACTCCTACCCTACTCCTACACTACTCCTACCATACTCCTACTCTAATTCTAATCTACTCCTAACCTACTCCTACCCTACTCCTACCCTACTCCTAACCTACTCCTACCCTACTCCTACCCTACTCCTAACCTACTCCTACACTACTCCTACCCTACTCCTACCTGCTATAAACCTCACGGAGCCCGAGACCTTTCCAACGAATGCAAAACCGTGGAAATCGGTTCGTGCGTTCTGGAGTTATAGCGTCAGGAAGGAAAACCCGACTTATTTTTATATAGTAGACTAGCTGACCCGGCAAACGTTGTTTTGCCATATAAATGATTTCTAGCTGCCCGGCGCTACTTCGTTCGCGTGGTGTCCTACCCCCTACCCTACTCCTACCCTACTTCTACACTACTCCTTCCCTACTCCTACCCTACTCCTACACTACTCCTACCCTACTCCTACCCTACTCCTACCCTACTCCTACCCTACTCCTACCCTACTCCTAACCTACTCCTACCCTACTCCTACACTACTCCTACCCTACTCCTACCCTACTCCTACCCTACTTCTACCCTACTCCAACCCTACTTCTACCCTACTCCTACACTACTCCTTCCCTACTCCTACCCTACTCCTACACTACTCCTACCCTACTCCTACCCTAATTCTAACCTACTCCTAACCTACTCCTACCCTACTCCTAACCTACTCCTACCCTACTCCTACCCTACTCCTAACCTACTCCTACACTACTCCTACACTACTCCTACCCTACTCCTACCTGCTATAAACCTCACGGAGCTCGAGACCTTTCCAACGAATGCAAAACCGTGGAAATCGGTTCGTGCGTTCTGGAGTTATAGCGTCAGGTAAAACCCGACTTATTTTTATATAGTAGATTATTATATTTCAAAGAATACAACAATCCGTCCCTTCACGTGGCAGCTTTCCTGGTGACATCAGTTAAAATAACTGATGTCACTGGAAATGGAATTGGGCTGGACACATCTGCCGCATGTCAGACGATCAATGGGCCAATCTCACGACCCAGTGGGTGGTAAACGACATCGTGGCAGGCCCAGACGGAGATGGCGGGATGAGCTGGACTCCTTTGATAAAGATTGGGCCTTGGTAGCTCTGGACAGAGAGAGGTGGAAAGAGAGTAGGGAGACTTTTGCCCAGCCATGGGCAATTTCATCATCTGCCTAACCTTTTCCCAATTATGTTGGGGTCGGCTTCCAGTCTAACCGGATGCAGCTGAATACCAGTATTTTGCAGCCATGGGCAATATAACGGTTAAAAATAAAAAAATATTAAGTAATCAAGGTCGTGTAGGATAAGAATAATTATCCAGATTTTTCTTTAGTCACAGTTACAGATTACTAAATCCGCGAACGTTTCCTCGTTTTCGAATTATTCTGTTGAGAGATTAAAACCAGACCAATCGGTTTTATGATCCATGACGAGATAAACATTGGTTGAATCATGTTATGTTCACGTTTGGATAAACGTGGAGATTTTAAAATGAATACTTAATCGATAGTTACCTAATTAAGACTAGCGTGAAATGATGAGAAGCTGATAAATATTCAGGTATTTTTGCGTCGATTTGTTGAAAAATTGTAAACAGGAAAGTATTTATAGAGATTGTAACGTAGTAAGATGTTATACTTAATGACGAGATCATAACTCTTGAGTTCTTAAACAAAAGAAGAGTTTATAGATTTAAGAAAATGTATGTGTTGTTTATAAGTAAGTGAATAACTGCAGTTATTCTGGATTGCTATGTAAACTTGAGCTAAGAATATAAACAATGCACCTGAGTTCATTATAAAATATTATCTACATCTAATTTAAAAGCGAAGTATCTAATGAAAGCAGAAAATAATGACCTATTTCTTGGCTCACAAAACGGCAAAGTGCGAGTCGGAATCGCACACAAAGAGTCCCGTACCTTATGCCAAAAAACCCCGAAATGAACATGTTTCTTATTTTTACTATTTGATGACATAGTGGCAACAGATATAAACACTGTGAAAATTTCAACTATCTTCCTATTACGGTTCATAAGATACAGCTTTGGCACCCTGTGGGTTCGGAACCATAAGAATGAAGAGGTAGGTACTAAAGATAGTCTATTCATTTGCTGAGGAAACTGCGTATGGGAGGTGGCTGAGCTTTACTGCAAAGGTAAACTGGTCGATGTTCTCGCCACCACTTTCTAGGCCGACCTCGACGGCGCCGCGGTGCCGTCCATCTTCAGTCGCCCATTGTGTGAACACTTTTGCCCAGCGCTCAGCCGCTCATCCTACATGCGGCTGTTGTGACCTGACTTACCTATTAACTATCTTACCAACGGGATTTAACCCCATTGGTAATTATAAGATTGTTAATAGGTAATTTCAAACTACGAAACTTATAATGGCCTTTACTATGTAAACGACATGGGTCCAAGGAACACAGGAGCTATTCCAACTTTCAAGATGAAGTCAACCGAACGACCGATAAACTCTATATTATACCTACTTACCTAAGTCCGTGATACTCGTATACTAAGTAAAACTTAGTACTTAAGATAAAACTTAATAGCTTTAGGAGACAGTTAAGTTGAACGTTGCGAACGACCTCAAGTTACATAGGTGATTGTAACTTGTACTGTAGTGAACTTATAAAAGTGTGTGGTTAGTGGTTAGCGTTAACGACAGCGCTCGTTACTATGTTTGTTTTTGTTTGGCCAAATGGCTAATTGCTTTGCTTAGGTACTAGGGAGTTATAATTATACAGGGTGGCAGTGACATCGACGCGCAAACTGTAACCATGGATTCAGCACATGAGTTTAGACCCCATAGCGTCGAAATTTTTCGTCAGTTATTAAAAATGATAGAGCAATAATGGCCCCGTTCGTGTATGACATGTCAAACAAAATAAAGTAGCTAGTTTTTGGGTTATTTCGATTTTTTTGAAAATCTCCGAAACCGGGTTTTGTTTACAAAAAGTTGGAAGATACAATAAAAGTTCCGTGCGTTCCATTCTATAGTATTAGGGGTTAAAGTATGAAATTGCCAATTTGTACTGAAAAATTGAAAATCGTTTTTTTTTAATCTATACTTATAATAAATCTGTAGAAGTGAAAATTCTGTACATTGAAAATATCCAAAAAATAAATGGCAGGGGGTGTTACTTGACCGACACCGAACCCAAAAATGTGATTAAAAAATTTTTTGTCTGTCTGTCTGTCTGTCTGTCTGTCTGTTTGTTCAGGCATCACGCAAAAACTACCGGTTCGATTTCGATGAAACTTGGTATAATTATTCTTTAATATCCTGGGCACCACACTGGGTACTTTTTATCCCGGAAAAGTATATACAATAAAAAACAAACTTAATTTTGCGGTTCGATCCCTATACCCGATTACCACTGTCTGTACTGTACCAACCGCAAATACTAAGTTTGTCGTAGGTTGGGTCACCCGCAGTGGAGTTCATTTTTATTCCTTTTAGTTTTTAGAGTTATTTAGGTTTATTTTTATATGAGTCGTAGGTATAGATTTTAATTTTAAAGTATAGGTAGTATATTTGATAGTGTACGTAATGACCGTAGGTTATTTTATAATACTGTTAGGTAGGTTTAGTCATTCGTATAGATATTAATAGTTTTTAGGGATTTTGCTTATTTATTGAGTTTAGATTAGTTATCATCAGAAATAGGTTTATTTAGGTAGGTAGGTATTTAATTTTCTGTTATTGAGTTTTTTTTTTTAGGTACTTAGGTAAAGATATCATATAGGTACCCTCTTAATCACCACTAATGAGACGCAATTGGTTTTCTATTGTAATTGGCCACAAAGGGCCCGCGACATAGATGGCATTCTGGGGAAGCACATACATTTTATCCTGTTAGCACGTTCCCGTGGGTAAATTTCCGACATCCACGCGGGCGAAGCCGCGGGCATAAGCTAGTTTAACATATTTATTTAATCAAAATAATTACCATTAATATCTATACATTGCTGCCATCTAATAGGAAGGTCATTTATGCCTTTGCGATAGAACTCTCGTGATCTAGATTCGACAAACTGTGTGAAAGTATTTTGTACTGCCTCCTGAGAAGAAAACTTTTTATCACGTAGAAAATTGTCCAAATCAAGAAAAAAATGGTAGTCCGTTGGAGCAAGGTCTGGCGAATACGGAGGGTGACGAATGGTTTCTAATTGCAGTTTCTGTAGAGTTAAAACTGTTTCTCGTGCTGTATGAGATCTCGCGTTATCATGGAGCAATAATGGTGAAGATCGATTCATGAGTCGGAGCTGTTTCACTGCTAGTTTTGCTATCATTGTTCGGAGTTCTGCACAATAGACATCTGCCGTTATTGCTTGACCAGATCGGAGAAAGTTATAGTGAATAACACCAGGCTGAGACCACCAAACAGTTACCATTACCTTTTTATTGGTAAGCTTTGCTTTAGGACACTGTTGCGGCGTTTGACCTGGGGTCAGCCATTGCATTTTTCGCTTACGGTTATAGTAAAGAATCCACTTTTCATCACATGTCACAATTCGATACAATATTCCTTTATTTCTATATCGATTTCATACAAGTTTCAACACGCGTTTCTTTCTGCAGATCAGTCAAATCATGAGGCACCCATATCTCATATTTTTTTTAATTTATTGATTTGACTCAAATGAGTTAATATTGTTGGTAAGGTAACGTTAAACCATGCCGCTAATTCCTGGGTAGTTTGGCTCGGATCGGCTTCCACCATCTTTTTCAATTCATTGTTATTCACCTGTGTGGGCGGTCTTCCACGTGGTTCGTTCTTCAAATCAAAGTTTCCATCGCGAATGCGTTTAAACCAAAATCGCACGGTGCGTTTATTAGCAGTCCCCTCTCCAAACGCAACATTGATATTGCGAGCTGTTTCTGCCGCGTTAGTTCCGCGTCGGAACTCGTATTCAAAAATAACTCGAATTTTCGAAGTATCCATCTTTCTTGTCTAAGCTGAATAAAAAAACAACTGAAAGTCGATAATCGAATGTTGCACACTTTTTAAAAGAATAACTTCATAGGTACCATGTGAAAATAATTTCACTCAAAAATCTCAAAGCATGAAGGTTCTGATGTGAATGATGAGGATGGATGTCAATTCGAAGTACATATTACAATAAAACGGCAATTTCATACTTTAACCCCTATTATTTAATTGAAGTGATCAAACAACTGACGAGGTAGGTAGGTAGGTCTTCTGAGTTTTTCGGCCCTTCTTCTCAGAGTAGTCGGAGTAGGAAACGCCGACCTCATCTAGCTTATATGTATATATTTTATTATAATATGACGTGTAAAAGTAATTCCGATATCCTATTTACAAAATAAATCATTTCATTTCATTTCAGAAGCAAAAACTACGAATAACCTCAATAAACATCACCAAATACGTACAAACAAACAACAAAAAAGCCCACATATCGCGCCCTACTTGCCAATACAGATTTACCTCGTTCTACACAAAGGTAAGTTGGCAAGGTAAAGGTAACTATGTGGGGCATAGTAATTACCAGTGGCGACACAAATGCGAGCTTTTTTTCCCTCCGCCGTAAAGATTCTTATCAATAGCTATCACGGTAATGTGGTGCAGGGGTGACAAACATACCGTTTATGCCTATAAGTGACAGAATAGTTTTTTTTTTTTACTTGGAAGAGAAGAGGTCGGCCGTGTTTGAAATGAAATAGGTAGAAACAAGATATCGATACCTATCACGTCTGCACAGTTTCGCTAGCTAATTTAATTTGACCCTGTATACAGAGTGACAGGGAAACTCGACGTATTCCTTGAAAGGCGTTATACTAGAGGTCTTAGCAACAAATTTAGTCCAGTTAACACTATGACATACTTTAAATCTCATAACGAACACAATGCGGTGTACGTCTCAAGGTTCCACCAAAAGGGAGTCCAACTCACCATATTGTGTCAAGCTAATATACCTGACGCTGATATTAAAAAGTTAAATCAAAGGATTTTTCTGGCCTTTTTTTTTGTTTAGCCTATAGGTACTGTCCCACTGCTGGGCTGGCTGGCTGGGCAAAGGCCTCCCCCAAGTCCTTCCAGGAACTTTATTCTTTTCTTTATTCCGGACTTAACCAAATCAATTAAATTGGTGCCCAAAACCAGTCACTGCTGAACATGGATCAACAAATTACCTCCACAATTTATTTATTTATTCACACCAATAAGTACAACATCTTACAGTATTCCAAGACAATGAACGATCAAAGAGAACATTGATTGAAATGATTACGCTTGGCAAAAGTAGGTATTGGTAATCGGTTTCTACTTATTTTCTTGTACGAAATGCTGTTTTTATTTCCCGTTAACAGAAGTTTTTTATTTCCCATTAAATGTATCGCCTTATGTTGCTCGTTAGCGGGCAGTAAGATGCTTTTACACCCATCAGTATTGATTTCATTTTCGTATTTTCTTTGCCATCTGCCTAGCCTATTCCCAACCATGTTGGAGTCAACTTCCAGTCTAACCGAATGCAGCTGAATACCAGTATTTTACATGGAGCGACTGCCAATTTGATCTGAGCAACCCAGTTACTGAGTAGCACATACCCCTTGGTAAGAATGGTTGTCAGACTTTTGGACTCCTGACTAGAGTGCGCGCAAGCTAAGTCTGCTTGCGTGTTTGAATTTCAAGACTATATCCCTGCCAGCACTTGTAATCACATTCGGCACAATGATGGCGAATATTTACTTTGGAAAACACGGAACACAGCACACTCTCTTGACACTTGATATAATGTCGAGATTGCGGTAATCGAGTTTTTCCGATTTTGACAGCGCGCAGACCTAGTTTGCACGGACTCTACCCATAACAACTGTCAAATATCTGCCAATGACAGCCAACCAATGGCTTAACGTGCTTTTATTTAGTAAAAAAAAGGTTGGCTACCCCTGGTCTAGTACTTATGGTTGAGCAGTAGGGTTAGGCGTGTCTGTATGTAATCACACTTGTAACTAGGTGACATTCCTTTAATGTGAACATGCAAATTCTTGTGGGTCATACCTTTATAAGGTTGCGTGGTAATCGTTAGGTTGTAAACACTTTTTTCTCTATTTGATTACGTGTTTGTTCTGTACTTTGTAAAGGCAAAAACTGACTTGCAACTATTATTTGTGATGTACCGAGTTTTTGTACCGCGTTACAGTAGTCAGTGCAGCGAGCAGAGCCGTTCGATGCGAATAACTGCTCAATGTAAGAAATGCGAGCGCATGTTTACAAACAAGTCAGTGCAGCCGTTCGATTCTGTAAAAAATCTCACCGTGAAAAGTTAGGTGAAGTGAGCTTAGAGTGAGCTGTCAATAGTGTCAATCCCTAGCATTTAGTTTGGAATGACAGCTCACTCTACGCTCACTTCACCTAAGTTTTCACGGTGAGATGGTTACAGAATCGCACTCCAGGTTGCTGAATCTTCGCAAGCATAACGTATTTCGTTTAACAGCTGAACCCAATAACCTATTGACAGATCTACTGATGGTAGCCAGAACAAATTATAACTGCCAGTAACTTATAATCATACAGATCGCTACTGATATAGATTCATCATCTGCAGAAGATTCCAACGTATTTGAGAAAAGGCTAGCTTTCCCCAAATTCGTTGGGGTCGGCTTCCAGTCTAACCGGATGCAGCTGATTATCAGTATTTTACATGGATCGACTGCTTATTTGACCTCCACAACCCAGTTACTGGGTAATAAGATACCCCTTGGTAAGATTGGTTGTCAGACTTACAGGCTTCTGACTACCCGTAAAGATTGTCAAAGATCCACAAATGACAGCGGTTTAACGTGCTTTCCGAGGCACGGATCGGTCTCAATATGTAAATATGGTCACCCATCCACAGACCAACCGCGGCAGGCGTAGCTTAACCTGATCGATCGACCTGTGCGGCTGTTATTACTTAGACACGAACCCCTCGGCTACTGATATAGATTATTTGGACGTTAAAATCAGAGATAGATAAGTTTTTCTAGCTCCAGTATGCCAAAACTAGTGATTGGTAGGCAAAACTACATTGGATGGTCTTTCAGGCTTAACATGAGGTGAGATAGTGGTCAAACAAAAGCCTATTCAATAAAAACCAGTGTTCAGTTTTATATCTCATTTAACACCTTATATAGTTACGTCAGACGTCAAGGTTGTTTGCCTGAGATTGCTGATAGCGATAAGCCCTTTGTACTTTATTTTTAAGTATTAACTTTTCGATGGGATCATAAACGGCTGAACAGTGGCGACCCAGTGGTAAAGGCCGTGACCTATGAGTTGTAGGTCGTAGCTTCGAATCCAGACAGGCGCTTTACTTTGTGCAAATTATTTCATCACAACTGCTTCAAAACGGTGAAGGAAAACATCGTGAGGAAACCTGCATGTCCTAGAACTAAAAATTTGAAGACATGTGACATACACACAACAGACTTCCTTCATTTGAAGTGGCACAAGTCTTATTGATGTCGCTTCAGCCGATCTATTCTGTAAAAATCTCACCGTGAAATCTTGGGTGAAGTGAGCTGTCAATAGTGTCAATCCCCAGCATCAGCCGATCGATTCTGTAAAAATCTCACCGTGAAAAGTTATGTGAAGTGAGCTTAGAGTGAGCTGCCAATAGTGTCAATCCCTAGCATTAGTTGGAATGACAGCTCACTCCACGCTCACTTCACCTAAGTTTTCACGGTGAGGTTTTTACAGAATAAACCGGCGGATCTTCGGTCACCTGCACCTAGGACTTGCCCTAAGTGTCATTGTGTGGGACTTGTCACCAAAATGAGATACAAGACTTGTTGGTAGCCCTTCAAGCCTTTCAAAGTAGAACACAACAATGCTGAAAGTATTACGAGTACATTTCAATGGACGAACAGACAAGAATCGTACTTCTACAAAACGTTACATCATTGTCATTGCCCATCCAGAAACGTGACAGATTATCTTCAATGAATAGAGAACACAAAAGGGCTGAGACTACCCTCGAAATCAATGTTTTAACATCCCCAACGGTTAATAGCCGAAACCCGAAATCCAGATCGTATCTGATTCCCGACGGAACGTTTCCGGCGGACCGAAATTTGATTATAGAGAGCAGCTTTTGTCTTAAATCCGTAGTTCAGAAATGTTGTGTACTGAAGAAGGCCTATCAGGTTCCCTACACACGTGCTTACACAAATAACTTACGCATACACACACAACCTCACCTCGCACATCTATTACAGCCGGTCTATTTTGTAAAAATCTCACCGTCAAAACTTAGGTGAAGTGGCAGCTGTCATTACAATGCTAGGGATTGACACTATTACCGGCTCACTTCACCTAAGTTTTCACCGTAAAAATTTTACAGAATATATCTGCAGGTACGAAGGAAAAATATGGAGCATTCATGGAAAACTTCCAATAAATTGTAAAACATAATTTTGACCACCATCATGAGCATCGTTTCAGCGGTGGCTTGGAGGAGCCAAGCTTCGCCATATTAACCGGTCTTATGCTCCTAGCATCCAGCAGATTTTGCTGCGTAAGAAGTTATATTTGACACGGTCTCTGCAATTCGTAATTATAATTTCACCGAAATAAAGATATGATATATACACAACTAGCAGCGCCTCGCGGTTACAGCCGCATAAGGGTCGATCCCGTAGAAGTATCAGATAAAAGGTATTCTATGTGTTATTCTGATATATAAGCTATAAATATTACTGTACAGTTTCATCAAAATTTTGTTTATTAACGACACGGTTGGCGCAGTGGTTAAGCAATTGACTGCTGCGCTGCGTGTCGCGGGTTCAATTCCCGCACGGAACAAATATTTGTATGACATACAAGTAGTTGTGCCGGGTCTGGCTGTTTGCGTATGTGAGTTTAAATGTTTGTAAACGCACCCACGATACAGGAGAAATTCCTAGTGTGGGGCAATGTTTTTATAAAAAAGAAAAAAAAATGAAGGAGAAAAATCCGTAGGTAGCTCCGTAGTTTTTGCGTGAAAGAGTAGCAAACGTCCGTCCATCCTCACAAACTTTCGCGTTTATAATATTAGAAGAAGGATTACTATAAATTAAAGTCACTTTTCGTGTCTGTGTGTGGGACCGCGTTATCCTTTTAAACTACGCAACGGATTTTGAAGTGGTTTTTTACCATAATTTAGAGAATTTATGCCGTAAGTTTTTAAACGTACAAATAATAACAAAATCTCCATACCTATGTTGTCAAATCGTCAAAACCGTGCGAAGCAGGAGCGGGTCGCTAGTAGGCATATAAAATAAATAACTGAATAAAAAACCTGATCCAATCAGAAAACAACGTAAACTGTTTAGATATTTATGAACACATTCCACTTACCGAAACGAGAAAAAAAACCGATAAATATTAATGACGAATTTATGATAAACGTTCCTATGAATAAAATATTTACATTATGGGCCTTTGAATTTTTCTCCATTCTTAACGAAAATTAGGGAAGATTTTTTAGATAAAGTGTCCTTACATACAAGATAATCTAATAAGAAGAAATCTCCATTGAGTAATTTTGTTATCTCTTAGTAAAGGAATAGTGATAGTGTCTTCTGATCAAGGCACTATGTTATTCCAAAAAAATCATCAGAGATCGTGATCTCTGATGATAATTTATTTGATATCTGTAATCTATTTGTTATCTGTAATTCATTTGTTAATATTTTTAATTTAATTTTTCTATTTATTGTTAATTAAGTTCAATGTTCAATTTACTTTATTTGAATTTTCTGTTACTCATTGATTTATTGTAAATTTTTTATTAATTACAATGTAATTTAAATTGATTTATAAATAATGTAATTTATCTATCTTTTATTCTTAACTATGTAAGTGCTGTGCACACCTATAAGTGACGAGTTCACCGCAAACTATTTCCGTACAAACCAAAATTGTAATGTAATAGGTAGTGAATAAGTCGTTGGTGTGTCAATAAATAAATAAATAATAGCCTATTTGGTGCTTACATGCAACCTCCGCGAATCCGTTAAAAGTTGCATCTATCTGCATCTGTCAAGCGTTTTCCCAAATATTTTGGGGTCAGCTTCCAGTCTAACCACAAGCAGCTGAGTAGCAGTGTTTTACATGGAGTGACTGTCTATCTGACCTCCACAACCCAGTTACTATGGGTAATACGAAACCCCTTGGTATGACTGGTTGTCAGACTTTCTGGCGTTTGAAGACCCTTAACGATTGTTAAACTTCCACGAATGACAGCCGGGACCATTCCGAGGCACAGAGAAATCCGTTAAAAGTAAAATCCGGAAAGAATTACGAAACAAACATTATTTTATTTATAGAATAACAGAAAAAAAGTAGGGAGAAAAACTGTTTTTCTGTATCGTATAAAGATTAAAAATATATTTATATTTAAACGTAGACCGGTTTTCTAGCAATAATTTTATATAACAATCCGTCGTTGTTTAATTTACTCATTCCGGTACCGAAAGCTTGTAAGGAGCTCACAGTACCTACATATACTAAATAATGTCATTGCCTTATGTCCTCATTCCTGAATCTACTGATGCCTTTTACAACAAAGAATAATTTATTAACAGAAGCCGTATTTATTTTTAAACACACCCTTTCGGGTTCGACATTCGACATTGACTTCAGTCCATAAAGGGTAAGTAAAAGATTTCAAATTCTGACAAAAAAAAAACACCATTCAGCCTATAAAAAATCACAGAACAACTTAATTTGCAATATTTTTATTACTGAAAAGCGTAAAACCTTTTTAATTATACCAGTAATACGAGTACTTCTATAAGATCTTTACGGTCCATTAAAATTCAGCTGAAATCAACTTCAGCGATCGCCATTGTTCACTGAAGTCGAAATGCTTGAGGTCGGAGCACTCCTACTTAGCTTTGACCTCAAACGAAAAGTGCTGAGTACGTCTCCTGAGACAATAAATAATGACCTTGACGATAATTAGTGATTGAGTTTGACCCCGCATGTATAATAATTATAATATATAATGAGCTAACTTAAGTGGCTTTGGGCAGGGTATATTGCTCGCAGAACAGATGGTCGATGGGGCCGAAAGGTTCTGGAGTGGCGACCGCGTACCGGAAGACGTAGTGTTGGAAGGCCTCCCTCAATGTGGACCAATGACCTTGTGAAGGCCACAGGAATCGGCTGGATGCGGGAAGCACGGTCGAAGTGGAGGTGCTTGGGGGAGGCTTATGTCCAGCAGTGGACGTATTTCGGCTGACATGATGATGATGATGACGATTTAATGAGCTTGGACTTTCTACCCAAGCTCATTATAGTTGTAGTTTGATTTAAAAGTATTCATTGGCGCCGATTCCCTTGATCACAAACTAAGCTAAGTTTAAGTTCCGTGCATCTTTTTCATTCTATTTCATTAAGAAATGGACAGAAGATAAAATATTAGTTTAGTCCTGTCCAATTAGTCCGCGGCTGACGTAAATTGACGTATTTTTAGTAGCCATGTTTTTAATCACGTCTAACTTGTCTATGGAGTATCATAATTTGACAGGACTATAAACTAATATTTATCTTCTGACCTTTTCTTAATGAAATAGAAAGAAAAAGATGCACTGAACTTAAATTTAGTTTAGTTTGTGAACAAGGGAATCGGCGCCATTGTGATTCTTGACAGTGCTGTTTGATTATAAAATAATCAATGGGTCCTTACCGCCATAAGAAATAAAGATTTCATGATTCTTATACAAATGTTGTTTGTATTTCCTTTTTAAACTAATGGGGATTTGAACCATTTTTCCACAAATCCCCATTGATGGGGGGGGAATGTCAATGGGGATTAGTGGCATAACCCCTTCTCCATAGGGCTTTGGAATGAGCAATAAGCTTCATCACAATTAAAAGTGCCTGTAATTGGTTGATCTGAAACAAATTCTTAGAGTACTTGAGTTTGCATTACAGTTTTTCTTCGGTCGAGTCGGAAGAAGTAGCTCATTCTATGATTAAAAGATAAAGCGGTCACCAAGATTGGCAGCGAGGTCACTGCCCAAAGCGGGACAGACGTACCTACTTAAAAGTATAATCATTTGTAGTAAGTAGCTCTTATAAGGTAAAAAAGTGTGATGAAATAACAGCGGCGTAATTGCGTTACTTTTATTTTGACAGTTCAACAACATACATTGCATTATGTACGTTATTGAGCAGCTTTTTTATCGAACACATGAAGCAATGGATTAGCAATATCCTTCAAAATGGTTCACATTGTGATTGATAGTATATTACGCAATTAGGATGTTCTGAAAAATATCGTTTGTATTGGTAATTATAATTGCGGCAATACGAAATAAAGTTGAAAAAGTTATTCTTCCATATCTTAAAACATAACTTTCTTAAAACTATGAAAATAAAATAATTTACCTGTTCGCAGAAATAAATTCTTTTTCGAGTTTCCTCTGAAAGTTCCACTTATTCACTAATTTAAGTATATTTAAAAGTTCACTATTGCCATTGCGAACAACAGCATTTTACACTAACACATAATTTGAAGATTCTTAATTTTTTTTTTTTTTTTGTATATGTGTACTGTTTAAATCTAGACACTGATTAGTCAATTGTCAATGATGCAATAATTTATAAGACAGAAATAAACCACATTAAAAGTTAAATATTTAAACGAATTTCCTACCAAGTTCTGAATTAAAAAGTTAAAAAAAAACCCAGTTAGTTCACCGGAAACAATCCAACAAGACTCGAAAAAAGTTTTTAAAACGTTATCATATGTTGAATAATTTATCTTGATTCACATTTTTTTTTAAATAAGAATATAGATTAAATAGAACGTGTATTTCGAACCGCGGAACCGCGCCGGACGAATCGACAGGCGCGTTCGAACGCCGCAAGTCTTCGAGCACGACTGAAGAGTTGACGAGAGTCGGAACGTACTGAAACTTCGTACATGCAACAAGTACATAAATTTATGTTCTCGTATATATGATAACGACATGTGGGCTTTGTTGGCTAAGCTCGGCCCTGCTTTTCAGTGTGTTATTGCACTGCATTTCATAATTTGCTTTTGAGTTTTAAATGGCTTTGCTTATTAAATATTCTGTTTGTTGTGTCGTGACAGTTGAGTTTGTAGATGAACTTTTTGGCTGGTTGGAGTTAAAATGAGTATACTGTTGGGAGAGACAAACATGAATTACTGAAAGTTTTTTTGATGATGGTACGTTTAAATAGGTAGGTATTAGCTACGTGCGTTTGAATGGCAATTTAGTTAAATAATGAAGTACTAATTAATATTCAAAACGGCTCTGGGGATTTACTCCCTGAGCACGAAATCCGTAGTCCGTATCACTTACGGACATAAGATTATTTCGAGGGCAAAACTAAGAATGCATGAAAACACGATTTAATAGCTGTCCTGGTATGATTTTTTCCGTCCGAAAAATTTAAAAAATATATATATAAAATAAATGAAACTAAGTACATTTATTTTCTGTAATTTTTATAGTGCATATAGTAAAAAATATTGTATTCTATTCGAATATGTCATTTGTTCTGTCGGACCACCTACTTGGACTGGCCCGTATCTTCGTTGACGAACGCCTGCTCTGAAAACGGTGAAGGAAAACATCGTGAGGAAACCGGCATGTCCTAGAACCAAAAATTCGATGACATGTGACATTCACCAACCCGCACGCATTGTTTTATTTTATTTCTTTAAGTATTTAGTTTTCTTTGGAGGGCCCCGTGGCTAAATAACAGCCGCACAGGTCGATCGATCAGGTTAAGCTACCAATGTGACCATCTTTACATACCGAGACCCCTCCGTGCCTCGGAAAGCACGTTAAGCCTTTGGTCCCGGCTGTCATTCGTGGATCTTTGACAGTCGTTACGGGTAGTCAGAAGCCCGAAAATCTGACAACCAGTCTTACCAAGGGGTATCGTATTACCCAGTAACTGGGTTGTGGAGGTCAGATAGGCAGTCGCTCCATGTAAAGTATATTCAGCTGCATCCGGTTAGACTGAAAGCCGACCCCAACATAATTGGGAAAAGGCTAGGCAGATGATGATTTGGTTTTCTTTATTTTCGGAAGGCTTACAGACTACTAACATTATAATAACAGTAATCTATAACTAAATTGCTAATTACAAGCCTCCACAGATAAATACTAAAAATATTACTCCTTCGTAGTCTAGTCTAAGTTACATGGCCCACTACCTCTCACAGAGAAGAGGCCTGTGCTGTGTCCCATTATACAACATTATATACAACGTGGCGCTACAATGGCGACATTAATTTAACACACGGGTAGGGCTAGTGGCCAGCAATCATAAAAATTATAACAACATAAAAAAAATCGTAACTTGAAAACTTCCACCTGCGCCGCGCGCCGACTTAGGGCTCTCTCTCTTTCCTTCAATTCGCCTTCTCTTTGCTCGTTAATTGTTTTAATTACATTGATGCGATGTTATGATCCGTGACCCCGGCAAATGACCCCTGCACTACAGTTCTTTAAGTCAGGTTGCTCTAAGATGCTATTTTATAAAATTGTTAATAAATAAATAAACATTAATGTTTAATTAAATTAAAATATATTCATAAAACTACAACGAAAAACCGTATACGTGAGTTAAATTAATGTCGCCATTAAAGCGCCACGCTGTATAAGCTAACTATGATAAATAATATTCAGTGTTTAAATTGAGGTTGTAAGTGAATACTTGTGTAGCGGTATCTACAACGCCACATGCGAACAACACGTCATACTGACGTCACGCAAATCCTGCATCTCGCAAGCAGAGTTTACCGCGCAATTAGCATAGATACAATTTCCCAACATCAAAAAAAAAAACAAATCAACAAATTGTGTTTATTTTATAAGAAAAACTAATGCAAACTGCTCCTGACCTTTAAAGTAAGTACTCTATTAACCAGGGCTTGTTAACGTTACCAAATAACAAAATAATTACCGTTAAGTAACGTTAATTTCAATTTGATACCTTAATAACGTTAACAAAAATGTAACGTTACTTGATCACATTACCAGTAAAATAACGTTAATTAACATTAACGCAAAATACATCAGTAACGGTATTTTTACCGTTAATTTAGCTACGTTGCCGTTCCGTCTGTTTACATTTTTGTGCCCTCGCGCGGGCGCCTCGCTTAGCATTGGAGTAGATGCACTGTTGCCGCTCTGCCACGCGCTAACCGCGCCGCCTGCGCCGTCGTACTATGGGACAGAACCGTGCCGTCTAACCGTCTCAAAAATCTGTAACTTTTTTGTTGGTTGAAGTAAATAGCTGAAATTTAGCACGTAGTATCTCCAGAGTATATACAATCCAATTATGAAACATTTATTGTCAAATGTTTAATTTATAATATTTAAAAAATAAAACAATTAATGTATTTTTTTTTAAATAAACCATTGTTTGTTTAAATTATTGAATTATAATTTTACAGTTTTATGATATTAAACCTATTCTATGTTATTTTATATTACATATAAAAATCCTACATTTAAATAAATGACAAATATGATATAATAATCCACTCTCACTCTAAAAATATATTTTACAAATTAATGTACGTAATTACTTCTATTTAAATATCTAAGAGGTTCTTAGCTTCGTCTAACAATTCCTTGGAAATAGTGACTGATGGTTTTCTGATACTTGATATATAAGGATCTGACGTAAATAGAAGACAATGAAATACCGTCTTGATTCGTTGCGGACCTAGAGCATTTTCTAGCGGGATGCAATCTGATTTTTTTGTAATCTTTATTACGAAATTCTTGGGCATTCCCAGATAAATTACCAATAGGCAGAACAGCAAAATGTCTTATTATACTTTCCCCATGTATTAAGATTTGATGTACTAAAAAAGGCATATTATACCACAAATATATTTTGTTACGTACAGTTGTGCGGTTGCGCGAGTATATTCACCAATTTTTTTCTGGATTTACAGCAATACCGGATGCCAAAGTTTGAAGAATAACATAGAACCTTTTAATAAGTTCCTCATCAACTCCTGTAATTTCTGAAGCGCAATAGTAGTTCTCAAAAAAAACGCTGAGCTGAGCGTACGCAATACGCCGAGCTGTATTACCGTCATTGCTGTTTCCACTTCCTTGTCGGGCATATCAACGTGTAACCCCATTTGGCTTCGAAACAAACTTTGTACAAGCTTTTGCTTGTCTTCTTTACTTTTTTTTATCTTCTGGAGTTCTCGCAGCCCATTTTTTAAATGAAAGGTTATATGAAATATGTCAAATTAAATCCATGCACCTGTCGATTCTGTAAAAATCTCACCGTGAAAAGTTAGGTGAAGTGAGCTTAGAGTGAGCTGTCAATCCCTAGCATTAATTGGAATGACAGCTCACTTCACCCAAGTTTTCACGGTGAGATGGTTACAGAATCGCACTGCAGATCCACGCGTGCTACGTAGACAAACCATATTCGTAAGGGATTCCCTCTATCTGGCAGAATCTTGATGCTCCGAAATTTATTTGGCATAACACACTTGGCACAATCTTCTTTAAACGAATATTTTTAAGGCATAAAAATGATTTAATATAATAATTGTTTGGCCGAATGTTTATATGTCCGAATTTACAATGGCATAGTTTTAAGATAGCAGAATTTTATTTGGCAAAGTTAAAATTTCGCATAATTTCGTTTAGCATAACGTAAAAATTCCCATACTTATGAAAATGGCAGAATTTCTATTAGGCATATTGACATTTCTATAAAATAACATTTTTAACCTTAAATTAAAACATTGTCGTGAAAAGTCAATAATATGTTGTGCTACAAATGTTAGTGACAGAAACGAATCGCTGCAAAACCGACTCAACGTAGTCTTGTCTGCCCTACCCCTAGAGTGTAATTTAAGCCCGCGTAGCAAGCCGAAGCTGCGGTGGTGAGCCTTAAAACCATCTGCGACGATAAGCTCGCGTGGGACCGCCGGAGCCCCGCAGCGCCGGAGCCGTAACAGAAACTATGCCTGCTGCATGTTGCATGCTTGCATGCTTGCTACAAGCAAGCATGCATGCTGCATGCATGCTTGCTACAAGCAAGCATGCATGCTGCATGCTTGGTGTATGCTTGCTTGCATGTTTGCATGCTCGCTTGCATGCTGCATGTTTGCTTGCATGCTACATGCTTGCTGCATGCATGGTGTATGCTTGTTTGCATGTTTGCATGCTTGCTTGCATGCATGGTGTAAGCTTGTTTGCATGCTCGCTTGCATGCTGCATGCTTGCTTGCATGCTGCATGATTGCTGCATGCATGGTGTATGCTTGTTTGCATGCTGCATGCATGGTGAATGAATGAATGAATTTTCTGTAATGATTATGGATATGAAATGTATGCCAAAAGATGATTCTAACTCTAAACTTTCTGAGATATGATAGTTCTGCCTTTTTTGACGATTCTGACTGTGAACTTTCTGCGATATGATGGTTCTACTTTTTAATTAATATGCATATGAAATTTATGCCTAATGATGATTCTGACTTACAAAATTATGAATTTTGAATGTATGATAAATGACTGTCTGCCAAACGATTTTCTGCGAAATGAAGTTTATGCTATCCGCTGCTATGCAAAACAATATTATGACATAAAAAGTTCTGCTATAAAGGGTAGACCCATTCGTAAGTGTTTATATTATCTGGCTTTGATTCAATCTTCTCCAAATTATTCATTTCGCTTGGTTTAGCCCCACACACTGTACACACAGCTCCAGAACTTGTGTCAGTTAGAACTTGTGTAACTTTTGCATCCACCATACATAGTTAGAAATAGGTCATGACTTATTTCAATTACCTGCCTTGTGTATCTTTGAAATTTGCAAATTATTAATTTGACCCCGAATATCACCAACCAGGCAACCACTGATCGGATTTTCTCGGCAATAACGAATAGAAAAACAAGCCGGATTTTGCCTAATTACCTCATTTGTTTCTGTGTCAGTCTGTTTTGGTGCCAAAGACGCTATAAATAAGTTTGCATCTGAGACTAAGTTACTCTCATCTGTTAAAACTTGTTTATATTCACTTTGTCCCGATGAAGCATCACATCCCCACTTGGTAAAAAATTTAAGAGTTTTTCTTGTTGAGTTGTAAACATTTTCAATCTTTAAAATGCGAGCAGAAGTGTGATCCAGCAAATCTTGTAGATTTACTTTAGCACTTATATAGGTTATTTCAATGCTGGATGGTGGAGGATAACACAGTTTTTTGGCGTTCGTCAATATATTATATGATGGCAATATGTCGAAGTTTTTGTTGATCAGACTTGCTCGAAGTAATCCGTATTGTGATATCGAAAGATCTAAATCTACAAATATACTTATAGCTTCATCCACCGTAAAATCTGTTGCATTGCGACTTTCATGCAATAATTTTTCCTTCATGATCCTTTTTTCTATCACAATTCCGCATCATTGAAACACAGCTTCTTCGAATTCTCCTTCAGACCGCAATCCTTGAACGTATGCATTATGTATATACTCGAGTCCATATTCTTGTACCACTCCACATTCTTACTATTTTTCGATTTCTCTGATAGATCTTCATAAGACTTTGGTGGACGTCCACGTTCTCCAGATGTTGTAGGTGTAATATCCATCGGTGCTTCTTCGAATTGTACCTTAAATTCACCGCCTAACCAAGATGTACTTTTAACAAAGAAACGTTCTTTAGTTCGGTTAGATTTGGTCCACCGATCGTTAAACGCTGTTAAAAGCCATTTTTGAATACGTTTCACAACTAATTCACTTTTTTTAGACGACAAATGGTGGTGTTCTTCTAAGTATTTTTGAATAACTTCTTTGTTCCATGATCAGTGAAAAATTCGCATAATACTCGTCGAGGTCGAGGCACAACAAATTCACTCATTTTATTTTTACTGCTAACTACTACTTTTTTTACCGAGATTGGTGAAGACTATATTATGTCAAAGCACACTAAAGTACTGGTAAATGACAATGTAAATCCATAACTTTTATACTAAATTTCGTGTGAAAAAATATTATTATCTAGTGTCATTATCACGTTCCTAACCACTATCTATGAAGGTGGTTAGTAGTACTGATATAATATGCAATAACAACTTTAACTACCATTTCCTCCCTTTTACTTACTTTTACATGAGAAACATGTTATTCACAAAGTGATAACAAAACATTAACCACATCTGACTGAACGATGAAAAAATAAAATACCTTACCCAATACTCCTACCTTACCTAAAGATTAAGTACCTAAATAGATAATATTATTTAAGAAAAAAGGTTCAAAAGTAATCTACATATCCAAAAATCTCCTCAATCAGAACTAAAATATTTTTTTGGGTGTATTTTCCCCCCATCAGGCATTTTTCGTTTCATTTCAAAAGGGGCAGAGTCGGGCAATTTTTTTTTGCCTTGACTTCTAAATCGGCTGCTCTACTATATGGTGCTTTCAAAATTACGACATTGGCAGACACTGCTAAAATAAAAATTCTATACCACTCCAGTTTTCACACAATTGTCCACTTAAATTATTTTTAAATAGAGTACTTCATAACCATTCTAACCATATCACACTTACAAATTAGCTGTGAAAATATGACCATGTAAACTGGTGGAATTGTGTTCTACATAATTGACATAATTCTGAGCGTCAACTTGCAAGCCTTAGTCTAATAGTAAAAATGAGAAATAGTATATTTTAACTGCTATATAATATGCATTGGACATTCAGTTAGACATGTGCATTAACAAAATATTCAATATACCTAGAACATTACGAAAACCCATTTTTGAGACGGTATGCACGGTTCTGGCCCATAGTGCGACGGCGGGTGGCCCGCCCCCGCGCACCTCGTCCCCCTCTACTTCAAAGTTCAAACTCACTATATTAACCGTTCTAAAAGTAACGATAAAATTAACGTTATTAAACAAATAACGTTAATAATGATTACCGATAAAATGGAGCAAAAATAACGTTAAATCCATTACCGTTATTTTAATATTAACGGTAACGCTGTCAAATGAAGGTAACGTTATGAAAATTTTACCGGTATTTAAAGCCCTGCTATTAACAAGCAATCCGTCCCTTTAATAACAAACTAAAGACGTTATTTGACGTCTCAAAGCTCTTAGCGTTAACTTTCAGTAAACAAATCAACGACAGATTTTCCCTTTACAAGAAAAATATTATATTACGTCTAAAACTTTTCGAAGTTATCCTAACTAAAAGTGTCATAACCTAGATTTTATATTTATTTCTTGAACCAAGGATTGGGTGGGTAATAGAAGATTCGCTTTACAGATGATTAGTAAGTACAGTTGAAGTAATTAATTGTTCACCAAATAGACTAACAACTTAAATTGTCCGTACAATCAAATCAAGCCGCCGCTTTCGCTGAAAACCAGCGCTGGGGCTCTGTCTCGTATAGGGTCTTAGCATAATGCTGAGCGATGGCCGTTTTGCGTGGATGTGACGCATGTTTACCTCCAACTTGTAATTTTATTTGTGTTTGTGTTCTTTTTTATGCGTCATGTTTTGCCGCATATAAATGTATTTTCTTTCTTTCTATGTTTCTGTATTAGGCGTTTTAATACGGACGAAGTGTGCCAATCTGATAATTATTATAGGTAATCAATTAGTTTATCTGGCTTTACATACTACTTACTGAACCCTTCGACTCGAGTCTGTGCACAGCATTATAAAGCACAGTACAAACGACCGTACGACCCTTTTAACAAAATATTATATTTAGGGTTCCGTACCCAAAGGGTAAAAACGGGACCCTATTACTAAGACTTCGCTGTCTGTTCGACCAGGCTGTATCTCAAGAACCGCGATAGACAGTTGAAAGGAGATGTTTCAAAACAGGCCCAGTATATGTACAGTGCCTCGAAAAATCGAGAAAAATCCCTGGAATTCGGGAAAAATACGGATAAATTGCATAAGTGCATATTTTTCTTGTAATCGTTTGATATTTATCAATTATTTTTATCGACTTTCAATATGGCGTCTCGCCAATTTAGGTACTCTGTGGTTAAAAAACAATAAGACAGTCCATAGATCGACCATTGATCGATCATAAATCGTGAACAGTCTACTGTCACATCTTGTCAAACAAACATATCAAACTTCAATAATCAATCAACATGACAGCTTACCGCCATGACGGGTTTTTGTTGTGTGTTGCAATTTCAAGTGTACATTCTTGTGCTAAACAAAGCCAATTTCTAGTAATTGGATGATTGAAAACTATTTTAATTATGTTTCCCCGTTTTTTAGTATGGTGTATAAAGACCTGGCCGGGGCACCATACATTTTGAAACATCTCCTTTTCACAAATTATGTATTTCTGTTGCCGCTATAACAACAAATACTAAAAACAAAATAAAATAAATATTTAGGGGGGGGCTCACATACAACAAACGCAATTGTTTTGCCCTTTTTTGCTCGATATAAATAATGGCAACAGGTAGGCACTTGAAGTATTCACAAAATACTCAGTTGTTACTCAGTTTTTACTTTAATAATAAATAATAAAATTAAACAAATATTTAAGGGGGGCTCCCATACAACAGACGTGATTTTTATAGATAATGGTACGGAACGCTTCGTGCCCGAGTCCGACTCGCACTTGGCCGGTTTTTTATGGTTTCGTACCCAAAGGGTATAAATGGGAATGGGGTATAATGGGATCTATTACTAAGCCTCGGCTGACAGTCCATCCGTCCGTCATCTGTCAGCACTCAGCCGGCTGTATCTCATGAACCGTAATGGGTAGACTCAGGGTAGACCTTTGAAATTTTCACAGAATGTGTATATTTCTATTGCCGCTATCAACTCAGCCTATTACTGAACATAGGCCTCTCCCAGGCCGCACCATAACACCCTGTCCTCCGCCTTCCGCATCCAGGCTGTCCCAACCACCTTCTAACCCTATAAAAACAAATAATAAAAATAAAAATCAAGTTTTTTTTTTTTACTTATGGTAGATTCGAGACTCCCTGTGAGCACGACTCGCACTTGGCCGCTTTTCTTGTGCTATTGTCGTTCAAATCACCACAATGGAGCGTCATGTGGAACATTGGAATCGTCTAGACTAGAAAGATATTTCAATACGAACGTTCAACTAATAGTATATTTGGCAGACGGTTCGGTACACAGATATTTACTTTAAAAAAAATATGTATTTTTGGTAGAAACGTTGCTTGTAGTCTGAGTTCATCTCAAAATAAAAATTTTATGTCTGTAAAGTAACTTTCTGTAAATGGAAAAAATATTGAAATATAACTTTTTCTTTTTACTAAAATATTCATTGAACATTTCGATTTTAGGGTCCCGTACCTCAAAAGGAAAAAAACGGAACCTTATAGGATCACTTGATCATTGTCCGTCTGTCTGTCTGTCAAGACCCTTTTTCTCAGGAATCGCGTCAAGGTATTACCAAAGTTGAAAGTAATATTAAAACAAACGCAGGTCTACGGTTCCTTGGAGCTCTAAAACAAAAATCAAGCTTCTAAGTCAACGCAATAAAAAAGTACGACCAGATTCATCACAAAAAAAAATTACAATTGCAAACTTACATTTAGCAGTTGGAGAATTTACAGTGACATATTATATTATATCGATGAGAACATTATACACTATGGGGGAACATTTTTTCAACTAAAAAGCTAAGTTTGTCCTTCAATTCGGAATTGAATAGGCCGTTTCACATGAGTGAAGCCGCAAGCAACTCGGCACAGCTTTTAGACGGAATCCTCAGGACGCGAGTCCTACTCGCACTTATCCGGTTTTTGCTCTTTAACGTAACTCAGAATAATCTTATTAAGAAAATCTCCATTCAATTTGCATAGTTTGAAAAATATTTACGAATAAAATGAAGCATGAAAAAAAAACAATTGAAATATCTTCGAAAATAATATGAGGCCAACTTTACTCAACCCTCCAGATGACAGTATAAATAAAAATAAGAAAGACAGGGGTAAATAATATATAAAGAACCCATCAGCCTGAGTGTCTTGGTCGAAACGACCCCGGCAACGGAGTGCCACATTACTGCAGGAGTGTGAGCGACGATGGTTATTATTTATGAGGGATATCAAATACCTGAGGGGTTATAATAATATGTAGGGAAACAATGTGTCGGATTATGTTGAAGATCGTCATTTGTTACTTGTCTTTGGATCAGTTCAGTGGAGTTATATGGTGAAGAAGGTTGGTAGCAATTTATAGCTAATAAACTGTTTTGTAACATAACATAACATCACCCCTCTCTGGGCTGAGCGAAGGGCGTGTCAGACTCTTACTTCAGTTGCCAGTGCCAGGGGCCACGGTATCTCTTTCGAACAACCCGCGGCCCTGGCGGACATCGGCCCTAGCGGACCCCGTCAGTTCGTGCTGACATATCTTCGAGGCGCGCGTGGAACACAACGCGCCGCCGTCGACCCGGGCCTGGTCCTTACCCCCCCCCCCCCCAACATCATCACGCCTGAGTTTAATAATTTATTAATTTCACCAAAACTTATACAACGTTTTACACATACTTATAGGCTAGTGCTTGAGAGATAACATGGGAGCATCTGTAGCTAAACTTGGACGAATTCTGTATCTTAGCAACAGTGCCAGACCCCTCAAAACAGACAACGAGACCTATTAGCCCAAAATACATGCACAAAGATGCATTAATAGATTATCTAAGATAAGAAAAAAAACTGAAAAAATACAAATATGAGTGTGTGTGTTTTTGTGAGTATTGTGTAAGTGTAGTGATGAAAGGTGTTGGGGTGTTGGGTAGTGTTATAGAGGCATGAGAAACAGGGTGTAAAGTTCACTCATCCTCCATAGAAAACCTAGGATCCTTCGACCAGACGGGTGTTGTGTCTGGCGGGCTACTACCCGATGATTCATGTCGGGCCGTTGTGAATACGTTTCACCGAATAAAATAAACTAAAATTGTATTTTTGACAAAAGCATTATTCCTCGAAGGGTAAGGCAAAGACGTACCAAGAGTACACCCACGTTTTGCCAGTTATTAGTAATTCCCATGTAATAGGGGGCGAGGGTATTGCTATCAACCGGGTACGAATTTAAATTCTATGAACTAGAACTAACTATGGCAAAAAAACGCTAACCTTTGAAGGAGCACAGCTTTTTAATAGAATAGGTACCCGCTAGATAAGAAATCTGCAGTGCAATTCTGTAACCATCTCACCGTGAAAACTTAGGTGAAGTGAGCGTGGAGTGAGCTGTCATTCCTACTAATGTTAGGGATTGACACAATTGTCAGCTAACTCTAAGCTCACTTCACCAAATTTTTCACGGTGAGGTTTTTACAGAATCGATCGGCTGCACTCTTTCAATGCATTCAAAACTCAACTTAGTCATTATAATTATAATGGCGGATCGAGCACTTCTGGAGAAATTAAGGCATTGAATTGGTGTAGTCTAGTTTGTAACTGATGACGGCGAACTTTGTGTAATTTATATGTATGTATTAGCATTGTTTTCAAGTAAGTGACATTTGTCTTTATTGAGAATAAAGTTTCTTTAAACCTAATTCCAGCTGCTACTGAGAAACTGCTTATAAAAAGCCCCAAGAACTGCCCGACCCAGGAATCAAACCCAGCGGGGTAACTGCGTAACACACTAACAGTAGTAATGACTTTCATTTTGACAGTGCAACAACATTCATTGCGTTATTTACGTTGTTGACCAGACAAATTTTTCGAAGAAATGAAGAAATGGATTACCAATATCCTTCAAAATGATTCAGGTTGTGATTGAAAGTGTGTTACGTACTTAGATACCTAAGTAAAAACATCACGGCCGTTTTCCCCGTAGCGTTAGGCTGACCCACATTAGGCGTGCGCGATCCTCGGGCGTGTGTGAAGCGCGGGTGCCGCGCGCGCGTCGCGAGCGCGCTGTGTGAGCGTCGCGTTTTCTGCCCTGCGGTGTGTGTGCAGAGTACTTGAACGTCAAGGCGAGCGCCGCGTGCGCGCCGCGCGCTCGCTGCACACACGTTGGCAACACGCAACACTCTCGCAGCGTGCTCGCGACGCGCGCGCGGCGCCCGCGCTACACACACGCCCGAGGATCGATGTGGGGTCAGCCTTAGGCAAATGTGTACAGTCACGAGCAAAAGTATGTATACACTCGGCTTTATTCAAAAGCGATTTACTGCTTTATTATTTAATCAAATTTTATGTTGTTACGAACCTATTATTTTTGAAACCATAGGTTTATGTAAAGTATGAAAGTTGCCAAGTGTTGACATATTGGTGCTCGTGACTGAACTTAATACCCTATATTTCACCAGTTATCGTCAAGTCCCATGAAGACAGAGGACGGCCTTTGCCAATATACAAATTCATGTCGCTCTGTGTAAAACCTAGCTAAAGAAAAAATATCAAACGCTTAAATTTTTAACAAAACCTTTTCAAATAATAAACGGCCAGCACAAAAGATGTTCCAAGCGAGGGTATTCAAAGTCGGCTGTCAAACCCTTGGTCATTATGTATTGTTATGCCAAAATCGATAACTATTGGGAAATGTCCTTCGACCTACTAACACAGACTCATGAAGGAACCTATCGTTAATATTAACATAAAACATCCCTTTGATCTGAAAAGATTTATGTGCTGAAAATCTTTTACTCGTTAGTCATTCTACGTGATAAGCAAATTTAGGTTAAAATTCAAATATTTGCCTAAAAACCACAGCCTCGCGCGTTTACATGTGTTATATAGAAGAAAGGCGTAAAGAGCCTGCTGTATAAAAAATGCAAAACGTAATAACACCAGCGAGTGAAAGATTGCCTTCATCGTGCATGCAGGCGCTTACGTGGTTTAACTGAACGTTTTTATACACACGAAAAACCTGATAACGCTTCCTCGCAGCCCCGTATTATGTGTAATATTTCTTGTTGCACGGTCTTATCTAAGCTTTGGTTAAAATAGGGGTATATTTTGTATACATGAATCGCTTTGTTAGGTACGGTCAGCAACAAAAATCGGTTAACACTTCGGTTGTTTAAATCTTAATTATTGAGCAAAATATTCTTAAAAAAACATGTAGTAATAGAATATTTAAGAATATCTAATTAACTGTTTGCTATTACATGAAATGCTGAAAACCGCATCATTTTGTATCAATTTAGATGATTTGTAAAAGTAACAGAGTTAATTGACTTTTGTTGCTGACTGTACTAGAAATTCTCTTTCCACTCGTAAACTGTAACATCCATCAACACTATTAAACTTTATAGTAAAAACTTTGCTAATAATCTAGAACTTTGCGATACTTTTGCATGAGAGGCCTATCTACAAAGTATTCCAGTCTTTATGTACTCGCGTAAGTTAATACTTTAAACTGATAATCGCTTGAACTTTGTTAATATACAACATGGGTGTTGTTCGAGTTTTCAATGTATTAGGTACTTACTTAGATAATAGTTTTTCAGAAAATTAATTACTTATAAATCGATTTCTTATACAAAGGCGATACACCTTAGGTAAGTACCTATGTGATATGGCTCAATACACAAAATAATATTTACGTAAAACCTACATGCATAAAAATAAATTGAATAATCTCACAATGCGTCCATTTCGTGAATGGCTATCCATTTAATGTACAACCATACAACCAACGCATTTACTTAATTAATCATTTTTGTAGTAACAGCAATATTCATTCAATAACAAAAATACCGTCCCATAATAGTTATAGTTTGTTCAAAAAGTATCTGACGAAAATGTAAACAAATCGATCAGAAAACGTACCGTGATTTTTCGACTACGAGTACTTCCCGAAATTCTGTTTTACAAAAACCTAAAGGATTTTTTTCAACGTCATAGTGACCCCGACTTATGAGTTTAAGGTCGTGGTTTTAAGGCCGGGCCGGCATTACTTTGTGTTCAATTCATTTTATCACAACTGCTCTCGATACGGCGAAGGAAAATATCGTGAGGAAACCGTCATAAATCATAGAACAAAAAAGTCGAAGACATGTGACATCTACCAACCCGCACTGGGTCCGCATGTGGATTACGGCCCACTCCCTCTCACAGAAAGAAGGCCTGTGTCCCAGCAGTGGGAACGTTAGAGACTGATAGTGCAAAACGAAATTTTTGTTCATGATTTTTCAATTAATTACAATTAAAGCATTGTATTCAAACAATAACTATTATTGGCAAGTTGTGAGATTTAAAGTTGAAACCTCCTAAATCAGGTTAATGTATTACAAATTCGCTTTAGTGAATGATTGCGTAACAATTTAACCCGAACAGGGTTTGTTTACACTTTCATCGCATAATTTTTGAACAGACCATACCCGATTGCCAGTAAATCGGAGCTATTTATAATATCAAAGTTTCCGCACGCACACAATTTCTTCGTAATCGATTTAATTGGTTCGGTATCAATTAAACTGATTACATCCTTAATCTATTGAATGCAGCAAAACTTAATCAGCGTGGTGTTTCCGCGGGAGGTAATGTATCATGTACCTGACTGTGCAATGTTGTACAGGATATTATTGTATCCGTAATACATGCACAATTTTATTACTATGAGCAATGAGTACTTTCAGATGGCATTAAAATTACGATTTTATAATTATGATATCTTAATCTGGTGAAACCTATGATTTGGTATGAAGTTTTAATAGTACCTACCTACTGTAGTTAACTCTTCGTTTCCTTATTTTCATGCTTTTTGTTTGTAGGTAAAGACTCGAGTGGTGATTTCAATATTTAGAAACGGTGAAGAAAATTTTGGAAAAATCTTAAAATTTACCTAATGTTTCGTAAGCTTTACTATGAAGCGTAGCTGTCATCGTTCAATTTTCTCTTCTTTATCATCATCATCTGCCTAGCCTTTTCCCAAGTAAGTTGGGGTTGGATTCCAGTCTTACCGGCTGAAAGAGAGAAAGAAAAAGTATTTATTGCGCCTCGTACAGCAAGATCATAAAACTAAACTTAACACAATAAAAAATAAAAAAACAAATTATATTAAAAACTTGAGAGGTGTCAAGGGACACCCGGATGGAACGAAGTTCAAAGAGAGAGAGAGAGACAGACAGAGAAACACACGAACGCCCGCACGGCTTACAACTACCTGTAGCAAAAAGTGTCGTTCCAACTTTTGGTCTTAATTTTTTCCGTCTAGCCTCCTTTCGCAACGCACGATAAGGAACTTCGTTCCAAAAAATAGTAACAAAAGGAAAAACTAAACAGAAAGTCCCATACGAGGCCAAAAGGCTCCTATCTCAGCATGATGATGATGCAGCTGAATACTAGTATTTTACATGGAGCGACTGCGTATCTGACCTCCACCCAGCCAATCCAGTTACGAACACGATAACCTCGGCAGACTGTTTCTCATACTTTCGGGCTTCTGACTACCCGTAATGACTGTCAAAGACCGATGAATAACGGCTGGGACTAACGGCTTAGCGCTTTCCGGGACACGGAGGGGTCTCGATGTAATGGATGGTCACCCATCCACGACCCGACCGCGGCAAGTGTAGCTTAACCTTCGAACGGCCCAAGTGGCTGAGTGGCTGTTATTTTTAGCCAGGAGCTCCTCATCATCGTTCTCTTCTCTTCTTTAAATGAGAAGAAACTATTGTCCATCATTTCAGTAGACAATCTCTTCAGTTTCTTCAACTAACAAAATGTTCGAACTGAATTTTTCACATTACTCCCCAGGGACATATTAACGAACAAAAACGAACGAAATAATCGGCAATAAAACTACTAATCGTACCTAACTCATAATCTGCTAAATGGACAGTTTGCAAGGACAGGCGTATAAATCCATTTATTTTATTGAGGAATCTTTAAGGTTCCGGCAGACAGGTGCGACGTGACACCACAACGAACGACGACTCTAGTCGATTCTATCGAACAGTTTCTATGAAAACTTCATGGAAATTGTTCTACCAGAATGGCGTCTCACCGTCGCGGCTATTCATTTTTAGGGGTGATAATAATCAGGGAAGAAAGTTGGTACCCGTTGCAGTGCCGATAATCAAAGAATTTAATTTAGAGCACATTTTTTTCATGCATTGCAAGAAATAAAGAAAATTATTTAATACAACGTACGTACGTATTTTTTACGTATTTTAGTTTTTTTTTTTTTAAGTAGTCGGTATCAACTTCCCTTTTAAAGAGTGTCCATGGAGTGGCCATTTTTTCTTCTCCATAGGAATGGAGAAGAAAAAATGGCAAGAAACTCCGAGGTTTCTACCTATACGCCTTAAGATGGGCAAATACCTCCATTCTGACTGGCGAACGCCTTGACAGTTCAAAAGTGCCTGTAAATGTTTTAATTGAAAGAAAATATATTAATAAATTCATTTATTTCAGGTAAATTACACCCATTGTCAAACATAAATTAATAGAAAACATATAAAATAAATTAAATCAAATAAATTCAAATCAAATTAAATTAAAATAAATAAATACCTAATTAAAACAATAAAATTAAATGCAATTTAGGGCTGATTTTTCCATCGCCAGATAACTTTTATTCGAGAAATTAAATGGACATTTGACAGTTTTTGTATGGAATAACTGTCAAAATTTCAAAATTAATCCTCGAATAAAGTTAAGAGATGATTGAAAAGTCAGCCCTTGATGCCTTGAGTTCGAGTTTTGAGTCATTTAATTTGCCATGCATGAATTGAAGTAATACATCTCCAGGTATAAATTTATCTCTTTGAAGTTCTAAAGCTCTGGCAATTTTATATAACATCTAATTATATTTTGACATCGAGCAAGCGCTCCTCCTACACGACATTATCTAATGCGATTTATAAAGTATGTATAGTCATGGAATGAAAAGTTTTACCAACAAAAATGGACCCAGAGATGATTAATTAAGTATATTTGTAACGCGCGTGACACATACCATTTTTCAGCCAGCGCTCTGCAAACCTTATGACAATGACTGGAATTATCACAACACCATTGTGAGTCTGAAATGCTGGAAAAGAATATTTTTGAATCAAAATCAAAAGTCATTTATTCAGCTATGGCTGAGAATCAACACTTTTCGAACGTCAAAATTGTGAACCTTTTCGTTCCGCGATTGTACTTCAATACATCCTTTGATGTATTAATCTTCATATAATCGACATTAAATATCATACAACAACCAACTTATGAATATTCCTCATGTAATCGGATTACTCCACAAAGCACTCTCGGGGTCACAGGGAACTGATTGGCGTGCTCCAGGGAGCTAAACTAGGACCCAGCAAAGTTGTGCGAGGGTAACCTCAAACTGAATCAGTAATCAGTTCAGTTCAGTCGCTGTTGATGTTTAAATTCAATGGTATCCTCGGTGTAGTTGTAGTAGTATAAATCAATTTACGTTGTTGAGCAGATAATTTATTAGGTAGCTCTGCGATGACGTAGCTGCGTAGCGGATAATCTACGCATCGGCTACGGCGTAGCACTCGTAGCGATTATGTCGTGACAACTTTTCGTAAGAATTTTTTCCGTCTAGCCCCCTTTCACAACGCGCGCTAAGGAACTTCGTTCCAAAAAAACTTACAACGTAGGTGCCGTTGAATTTTTTCCAGAATAATGTACTGAATCTATGGTATTATATTGACTGGTCGTCAGAAGCACGAAAGTCTGACAACCAGTCAGTGGCTCTAACGAACTTGAAATAAATAAATAAATATGTCTAGTCTTCGTCTAATGTCTACAAGTAGTTGTTCCGGGTCTGGCTGTTTGTGTATATGAGTTTAAATGTTTGTAAACGCACCCACGATACAGGAGAAATTCCTAGTGTGGGGCAACGTTTTTTTTTTTTTTTTAAAGTACTTGCAGTTTTGTTAGGGTTTAATTTAGGGAGTAGTCAGATAGGAAACGCAGACCTCATCTAGCTTATTTTTTATTATAATATGACTTGTAAAAGTGATTCCGATCCGCACCCTAATTCCGTAACACACGATCAATCGTAATCGGTTTCATTTTGACAGTTCAACAACATTCATTGCGTTATTTACGTGTTGAACAGACAATTTTTTCGAATTTATGAAGCAATGGATTAGCAATTTGCTTCAAAATGATTCTGATTCCGATTGATTGTGTGTTACGCAATTAGGGTGCCGATCCTATTTACAGAATAAATCATTTCATTTCATAATAAAAAATGGCAACGAGTTTGACAATAAATGCTGCTACTGCGACATATTTTTTAACTTGTAGGTACGTACATAAAGTTTAATAAAAATGATTAATAAATATTGGGATATGTATGCAGGATGAAAATATTCAAAGCCGATTATAAACCTGAAGATAAGGAAATACGGTGATAAAGTTTTCATGGAAACACTTCGATCAATAATAGTACTAGATTCCCGATAAGCGCTTCAAAAACGGCCCGAAAAATAAGACCACAAATACTTTTGTGGTCTTATTTCAAATTACTATGTTATTAACCTTATTACTTAGCCTTTAAGTTTCATTTTAGAATAAAAGACTGAAAATTTTAAAATAGAATTATTTTATTTTCAAGCGACATTTTAAATATATTTTGCAATGGTAATTAAACTTTATGTTTAAGCATTAAGGTTTATAATAAACTGAAGTTGTTAATATTAATAAAATATTTTTTCATAAATAATGTAGATGTTTACGTGTGTGCAAACGTGGCCACTTGAGCGACTGATTTTTGTTCCTGATCCTTAATCTAGTACTAATATTGATTGAAGTGGAAACACCACAAAATCCTCTGTGTGGTCTCCAATATATAACACTCACGTAGATCGCATAGAATCTGTGCAGAGAAGGTTTGTCAGAGTTTTAAGCGCGAAATATTGCCTCAGACGTAAACTACCCAATTACAATCAGCGGCTCACGCATTTTCACATGAAGAGTCTTGAGAGAAGAAGATGGGGCATAAAATTGCTAATGGCTCCTTTGACATTCAATTACTTGACCAGATAAACTTTAAAATACCAACTCGATCCGTGCGCACTGTTCCACATTTATCCAGTATTCCCGCTAGTAATAATAATGTTTCTGAAAACAATCTGTTATCCAGAATGTGCAGTCAATATAATAAGGTAGATTGGTTTTTGAACAGTTTTAATGAATTTAGAAATTCTTTATATAAATGTAATTACAACAGCGTCATTTATTAACTTCTCCATATTCATTTACCTTTACTGTCACTAATGAAGCATGTTTAGACATTGAACGCTGTGTACCTACAGTAATAATTGGACTCAGATTTATGTACTGTATGTTGTCATAACTGTGCTGAATTGTCTTAGTCTGTAGTCTGTCACTGTACTTATTAAAATAAATTAGGTAAAGCCTGATACTTTTTTCTGGGAAAATACTGGGGAGATATTCAAAAAACCTTCATGCATTTCAAAATTTTCTGTTGTGGGGTTCGCTACAATTGTTTTTCAGTCTCTTTGAAGAAATAAATCAAGAATAAACTTATCTGGGAAGGAGTCGGACTTACCGACATAGCTTGCAGAGTAAGCAAACTGAAGTGGCAGTGGGCTTGCCATGTTTGTCGAAGGATCGATGGCCGCTGGAGCAGACGAGTCCGCGTCCGAGTGGAGACCGCGTACCTCCAGCTAGATGGACGGACGACCGAAAGAATGTGGCTGGGACAGACTGGATGCGGAAGACGGGGTACAGAGTGTTGTGGCACAGCCTGGGAGAGGCCTATGTCCAACAGTGGACTGCAATAGGCTGAATTGAAGTTTTTGATTCCAAACATGGAGATGGATAGCAGGATTTTTCTCGTTTCCTCATTACATTTTGGCCATTTTACATGTGTTTTTAATAATATTAGAATTTAACATTTTATGTTTAATGCAATTTTTATTAACAACAAACTATACGTGCTTAAGTGGTGAAGTTTATTTTTTATTACGCCATAAATAGGTACCTATGTAAAGCAAAATTATTATACGAAACGTTCAATTTGTTTCAAATCTTTTTTTAACGTCTTTGGACGCTGCAAGGAATTTAAAGCATGCTCCTTTTATTTCCGGCTCTAAATATTAAAAGCCTTATTAAAATTAAAAAAGAAACAATTATAAAAGCGAAACTAGGTCAGGTCCATTAACTGGTGTAAAGAAAATTAAAACTGTAAAGTTAATACCGGGGAACATGGTCGAGATTCTTGGCAAAATTACCTCCTGGGTAATATTGATGCAGTTAACTTTGTCGTAAACGCCAAGTATCTCTTTGCAGGTCATATTCACTTAAGGGGTTTAGAAGGAACTGTTATATGTATATAGGAACTTGTACATTACTTGTACTTGTTCATCATAATGTAACACGCTTTTATTTATAAAAAAAATGTTTTTTTTTATTATTATGTTAATGTTTATTTTTATGTTAATTTTTATTACTTAAATAAAAGCGGAACTAAAAAGTTAAAAAGAATATTTTTAACTTTTTAGTTCTTTTTAATAATAAGTAGATAATAAACGCTTGTTTTTAAAAAGTTTTTTGTTTTCTTTCTCTCTTAGTAAACTATAAAATAAAGGAAGAAGACAATAGTTTTATTTACAGTAAACATGACACAGAGAAAGAACACAAACACAAAAAAGAACAAGACGAAAGAAAATATGCGTCACATCGTCACAAAACGGCCATCACTCAGCATAATTCTACGACCCTATGCGAGACAGAGCCCAGCGGTGATTTTCAGTGCCAGCCGGCGTTGAAGTGATGCCGCTAACCGGTGCAGTATACGAAGGTATACGAGTACAAATAACACATAAAATAAAATAAATACACAAATACTCGGTCCAGGAGCGAAAATGTTAAGCAATTTTCAAACGGATTCTTCTACGGATTTCTCACTAAGGGCCGGTATTTTGATCCGTAGTTAAACACAATCAATTGTTATAAAAAAAAAAAATCAGTTCCATGACGGGACCGTCCTTCAAGATTGAGAAAGGAGTTAAGCAAGGAGACCTGCTGTCTCTGAAACTATTCACGGTTGTGCCGGAGGAAGTATTCCGAAAGCTGGCAGCGGGCTGGATGGAAAGGGGCATTATGGTTGGCCATAAGAGATTATCTAATCTCCGTTTTGCCGACGATATTGTCCTTTTTTCGTCTTCAGCCTCCGAGTTGACTCAGATGCTACACGATCTTAGCACGGCAAGCCTAGAGGTTGGACTCCGAATGAATATGTCAAAGACCAAGTTTATGACGAACAGCCCGCATCGCAGGATCACAGTGGCTTGTGGGGAGGTTGAATGCGTCGATGAGTCTTGGTCAAATAGTCTCTTTCCAGGCAAGACAAAAACAAAAAAGTTGCAAGACGCACCGAAAATGCCTGGAAGAGCTATTGGGCCATGAAACATCTAATAAAGGGTGACCTTCCTTTGTCCCTTAAGAGGAGACTCATTGAGGTGTGCATACTTCCCATCCTCACATATGGCGGACAAACGTAGTCTTTGACAAATCAACAGAGGTCCACGCACGAGGATTGCCAGAGGGCTATGGAACGGAGTATTCTGGGTATCAAAGTAACAGATCGGGTTAGGAATATGACCATCCGTTCCTTAACAAACTTGGAAGTGTCGAATGTCACTTTTTCGAACTGTCATGTTCAATCAAAATTTTGACCATACGTTGTCGAAAAAACAATAAAGTGCAATTAAAAAATAATCTAACTAAAGCCCCATAGATTGAATCCACGGGCGTTGCCGCACCTCTATGATTTCAACCTACTTTGCTATGGATACGATTGACATCCACCAATCATATTCATTGGTCCACATAGCATAGCACTGGTGGAAACGAGTTCAACTGAGCTATGTTTTTTATACATGAGGATGCGTGCCATAGATGGGAGCTATGGATGCGCGAGTGGCGTAACTATGTATGTGCAGAGCAGAGTAGGCACTCCCTTTGTCTTCCCTACTATCGCATAGCTCGAGCTGCGCATTTTACCCCGCGGCGGCGCATCTTCATAGCACATCTTACTCGGTCTGCTACACAGCTTAGCATTAGTGGAAACGTTCGCATAGTTTCGTAGCTTAGCTTTCACATCTTGGCAGCATAGCACATCTCCGGTGAAAAATCAGTCTAAACGCGGCTCAGCATCGCACCACAACATCCCTCCCCGCTTCGTGTCTCTGGCTTCTGTGTTTGTTGAGCGTGCGTTGTCGCTACGAGACGTTGCAACGCTCCGAGTGGCATGTCACTGTAGTCTGTATGTAGGCTAACGTAGCATCACCGCTCAGGCATCGGAACGCGCTGCCGGCAACGCATCGTGTGGTTTCGCTCGTATTTTAATAATAAAAAAAATTTGCTCAAAGTTAAGACACGTTTAAACATTAAAAAAATGTATGGTTAAGAAATACGCCAATCATGACTTAACTTTAAGCAACGTTTATAAATGAGGGTGCCTGCTTATATGTTTAACATATTCATTGCTTTACTGTACTACCTACAGTGGATCACACACTATAACGCGCCACGCGACGGCGCGCAGGAAACGGAGCCCAATTCCCCGAGTTTTTATTGAATCTATTTGTAATCAATCAATCAACGCGCGTATGATTCGTCGGGCGCGTTATCTGCGCCCCATTGCGTGGCGCGTTGTAGCGTGTGATCCGCCTACGCTTGCTATCTTTTTGTAGATCTTCAGATTGAAAGACTTGAGCGTGGGACATTGAACGAAGCAAGGAAAGAACTATTTCTTACCATTCACTCATAATATTTCGTTGACAAAACAATTCATTCGTTCCGTTATCATGATCACTCAGAATGGTCCCTTGAAGAACAAGAATCCGTTAATTACCGAATAATCCGACTTCCTGAGACCATGGCTGGTGGATAGCATAGCTGCTGATCATAGTTATCATCAGCTCGGCCAGATTGGGCCAAGGTAGGCACACAATGGATCGTTTGCGTCCACAATGGTGGGAAACTCCCAAGCGGTGCGCTTATACTATTTCTGCGAGCGCTTTGATGGGTTGTGCTGGGTTCAAGGTATGAGCGGAAAGCGGAACTATATAATTTTAAGAAAAGTAGGAATTTTCCTGTAGATTTGATTTTTAAAGATCTTATTCTGAATGTAAACTAGCTTATTCCAAGCAATGTTAAATAGGCTAAATCTTAAGATTGTATCTTTGATTGTATTTTTTATTGTTTTTTAATTGTATTTTTGGGTAGTCAATGTAAGTTAGATGTATGTGTGTATCTTTGTGGTGGTAACATTGCATTGGCGTTATAGCTGTTAAGATGTTATTTACGAAAAGTTAAAAAAAATAAAAGACAGTTTGGCTATGTAGGATTAGGAAAAATGGCTCGGTTCCTGCTTGAATCATTCAATTCAATCTATTTAAGCTAATATATGTATACTAACAATAAACACGTGATTTAAGAGACTTTATCTCACTCAAAAAGAATACAACTATTCACTTCTATAAGAAAAACAAAATAATTATTAAGGTATGTAACTGTTTCTAAAATAAACTGCAAAAAAAACTAATATTAATTTATAAAAACAAAAGAAAAAACAGTAAAACTGACCATTTAAACATTTTCAAACTGGTGCTTTAATAGTATTTTAGGGAGGACGCCCACGAGCAACTTTTGTTTCCGCAACTAATATGTCTCTCACATCAAGTCTACAGCTGGGAGACGCGACAGCTGGGAGACAATGTTGTCCACGGGTTTGGACGCAACGGTCGCCCGTCTATTGGTTGCACTGCAAGTGCGCGCACGGCGACAAAAAAGTTGCCGGCTAACCAGTTGGCGCTCAACCAATTTACCAAAAAAGTAGCGTTGATTTCACTCCCGTGCACGCAATGTCCAAATCTCAGCAACGGAGACAAAAATATTGCTGGGCAACTAAATTGCTCGTGGGCTTTAATATTTGGAAGAGATTTTGATTTAGGTACACAAAAACTTATCTAGACAAGACAGAGTTTGGTACAAGAATTGTTGTTCTCAGCTTGGTTTACGTATAGGTTTGGAATTTTTTTTTACTTTAAATCTTTCTACTGCCATACGTAGAAAGAAAATTTTCTTTCCAAAAACGGCAGCAAAAGAGTACTTATAAATCTAGAAGCTTCCAAATCTCTCTCCGCTTGTCACCTGCACCGCCAGCTCACCTCTGGACATATGATTCGACCTTGCGATGGGACTATCACGCATTTAGAAAGGAAGGAACCGATGGACCTTGTTTTGACTGGTCCGTTTCCGAAACGAGGGCATTTTGAAAGTTGACTAACTCCTACTTCTTGATTGTTACTTAATTTTATTGAGTACCAATTATTTTGTATGCGTACTTGTAAAAATTTGGATATTTGTTTGTACCAGAAGGTTTTATACTGGGTTGTTGAAGATTGTCATGTCTACGGGAGAACTGGGGGCCTACTCCGAAGTGCAAAGTGAGAATGTTCGGATCGGACCGACACATGGCCGAACCGAATATTATTGAAAATGCGAAAAAAGTTCGGTTCGGCTCAGTTGGGTCGGGACCATAGTCAATATTCGAAAGAGTGTAGGAGTGTAAGATCGAAACCGACCGAACCAAATACTAACTTCGTAGCAGGAAACGGCCGCACTTTCGGCCGATACTACTTCGGAGTAGACCCCCTAGTCTTCTTTCTGCCGCTCCTGTTTTGGAACGATATTTGTTTCAGACTATTTGAACACAACATAACTGACGAAATTACACATCATAGTACTATAGATATACTTCTGACTAACCCTTCGAGAAGTACTCGCGTGATGGTATGTATGTGTAATATGTCTCTGATGTTGATTTTAGGGGAATTAAGAAACACACTGTTGCTGTGTTACTGTGTGAACATTATCATCATAAAGGAGTCATCGTAAATCACTACAATTTAATAAAGTTACTTTACTGTTCCACAAACTTTTTATACTAAAACTTGAAAGATTTAGCTCTATTGCATAGCCTTTTATTTTTTATCCCATCACTATCATTAATGAGAATAATACGCATCCACTCGGTATTATTACGCACAATGGTGGATTTTCCCGGATCTGTCATAGTCACCATAATTCAGTTATATACATTTTTTTTTTGTATTAATAAGAACTTGGTAATTGAAATAAATTACAATCTACCCTATTAGACCAATAAGCAATTTTTTACGAGATAGAATAAGTTACAAATAAGAATAGTGTCAAGGGTCTGATAATTGATAAAAACACTTAGTTCATGTGTTACATGTATAGCACAGCATTGTTACTATTATTCTTTCACTATTTATACACTACACTAAATCAAATGGTTTAGTTCTCTGTATCCTACGCACTATGTTTGTGTTGTTTAGCAGCTGAATTGCCTCGACATTCTACATTTAGTTACATGAACTTTCTTTCATGAATTTCAATTTTATAAACGTAAAGTAAGTACCTACTTTACTTTTCCACAAACTTTTTATTCCAAAACTTGCAAGATTCAATATAAGCTCTGTTGCATAATCTTTTATTTTTTTCTCCCAACACGAAGACTAATGGGAGCAATACCCATCCACTTGGGATTATTTCGGATTATAGTCGATTTTTCCGGATCTGTCATGGCCACCATGATTTAGTTACATGAACTTTCCTTTTATCTGGCGGCACACGCGCCCCAGATTTATAACTTTGATCCCTTAGCTACCTTCATCTACTGAATAGGGTCTACAACACCCAAACCATTAGTTATATTATATAGGTAATATATGTACTTATGATTACATTGTTGTCTCCCTCGTATCGGAAGGTAAAGGTATTGTTAACTTTATGTTATATGAAGGTATGTGTAGATTTGTTGTTTGTTACTACCTACTTATAAAGATCAGTGGTCAAAGCATTGATTTCAATTAGAACATTTACAAGCAATTTAGAACTGTCAAGATCTCCGACAATTTTTTTTTTTTTTTTGAGGATGGGAAATCATCAAATGACTCCTCCCGCTCTGGGTGGAGCAGGAGGGAGTGTCAGACTCTTACTGACTAAAACCCACCCGTGTTCCTTCCTTAGCCCTTTATGTTCCAGGGCAGCGGTAACCCTTTCGGATGTTCCCGCTACCCTGGCAGGCTTCGGCCCTTTGGGGCCCCGTCGCTTTTGCTGACATCTCTTTGAGGCGCGCGTGGTCCGACATAACCTTGCCATAAGGATCTTTTGGCGCGGGGCCATTATCGAGTTACAATATCATCTACTTAACTGCCTAGCCTTTTCCCAACTATGATGGGGTCGGCAACCAGATGCAGCTGAATACCAGTATTTTACATAAAGCGACTGCCGATTTGACCTCCACAACCTAGTTACTGGGTAATACGATACCGGCTTTTGGTAAAACTGGTTGTCAGACTTCCGGGCTTCTGATGACCCGTAACGACTGTCAAAGATCCACGAATGACAGCCGGGACCAACGGCTTAACATACTTTTCGAGGCACGGAGGGGCCTTGATATGTAAAGATGGTCACCCATCCACGGATCAACCGCGGCAAGGGTAGCTTAACCTGATCGATCGACCCGTGCGGCTTGTATTACTTAGCCACGAACCCTTAACTATTACCATATCTATACCAGCCTGTATCCAGCACATTTTTTTTATTCACAAACGTACGACATTCTTTTCTTCTCTCTCTTCTCTTCTTTTTTTATTTTTTCTTTTTTTTTCTTTTTTCTGTCCTTTTTTTTATGCGTCATGTTTACCGCAAATAAATGCATTTTTCTTTCTTTTTCTTTTCTTTTTTTCTTACAATTTTACTCGACAAACTTTCTAGTTAATTTTTTTTTAATCTAATAAAAACCTGGAACATGATTTTATACCACGCAACGTAGAATTTTTCATATTAGCTTTTTCATAAAATAGACGTCGAATATCAATTTTTTTTTTTAATAACCTACGGATAATTTCTACTCAGGTCCAGAATCCTATGTATACTGAATTCATGGTAACAGTTTGCGGTCGATGTCCCTTACACCGTATATAGTTTGAATTTTGATACAACATAGAATAGAATAGCAATACTCTTTACTGTGTACACCATATAAATTACAGACATAGTATGTAATTATGTATATATATGTATGTATTTACAAAAAAAAAAAGTATATAAGTAGTTTATCAGCCATCTTGTTACCATAACACAAGCATTAGGTGGCTTAGCTTGGGACTAGATGGCGCTGTGTGAAATGTCCAGGGATATTATTATTATTATTATATATAGAAAGTTTATAAAGGTTAACACAATCGACGGTCTTATCGCTAAGAGCGATATTTTAAAGACAACCTTTGGATGGATTAAAAAGGAGAAGAAGATACAAGTACTTTAGTCTGTGGTGTACCATTTACATAATACAATAAATATATACATAAAGTATAGGTATTATACATATCAGTAGTATCAGCATATCAGTATTATTGAAACAAACTATCTTTAAACCCGATTGTCGACATAACACTGCTCAAATTACAAAAACTACACCTGTAACTACCAACACTAGACCGTTTCAACACTAAATAAACCATCCACCCAGTTTAGCTATGACGAAAGGCAAAGCATGCCCGTACTACGAATCTGTTTTATTTACATACGCGTTAACTTCGGCCCTGATGCAATATGCAGACGCGAATGATTTAACAGCTCGTGCAAAAATGTATACGACAAAAGCACGTGAATTTTGACACTTCAACGTTATTGAGATTTCGTAAGAATTGAAAATTGTTGAGGAATGTCGAGAAACAATATTGGTTGAAAAGATTTTGATCGTTGGCGGTGCGGTTCAGTTCATTTACTGTGAAAAATATTATATTACCGTTGCTTTTGAAGTGAAAACTTCTTTAGCGGCGTTATGCACTTTTTTGTGATGGGTAAAAAATGTTAAACTCGCGTCAGGACACGTGACCTGATCGAAAATTCGTAAGACGGAGCTCGCGTCAGGACACGTGACCTGATCGAAAATTTGTAAGACGGAGCTCGCGTCAGGACCGTGACCTGATTGAAAATTCGTAAGACGGAGGGAGAGTAGACCGCATTCCAAAATATCAAAAATGCACAACGTTAATATTCAAGTTTTCACTTCTGCCGGCACTCCCGGAGTGCAACCCGTTTTTAGGGTTCCGTAGCTAAATGGCAAAAAACGGAACCCTTATGGATTCGTCATGTCTGTCTGTCTGTCTGTCCGTCCGTATGTCACAGCAACTTTTTCCGAAACTATAAGAACTATACTGTTGAAACTTGGTAAGTAGAATGATGTAAGTATTCTGATTTTCACACAAAAATAGAAAAAAAAAACAATAAATCCCATACGTAGAACTGAAACTCAAAATTTTTTTTTCATCAAACCCATACGTATGGCGTATTTATGGATAGGTCTTCAAAAATGATATTGAGGTTACTTATATCATTTTTTTCTAAACTGAATAGTTTGCGCAAGAGACACTTCTAAAGTGGTAAAATGTCCCCATCCACCCCCGCCCCTGTAACTTCTAAAAAAAGAGAAAATTAAAACTAAAAAAAATATATGATGTACATTACCATGTAAACTTCCACCGAAAATTGGTTTGAACGAGATGTAGTAAGTAGTTTTTTTTAATACGTCTTTGCTCGATATCAATAATGGCAACAGGTAGAATAGAATAGAATAGAATATTCATTTATTTGCTCAGAATGTGTGGTGGTGGGCACTTGAAATATTCACAAAATACTTAGTTGTATTTTTACTTTAATAATAAATCATAAAATTAAAATAAAATAAATATACAAGGGGGGCTCCCATACAGCAGACGTGATTTTTATAGATAAGGGTACGGAACCCTTCGTGCGCGAGTCCGACTCGCACTTGGCCGGTTTTTTCTTATAAAGACTTAACTATATAAATATATAATAAATAAATAAATAAAATGCAGTGCAATTACAGCGCAATATTTTGCAACAATTGGAGGTGTAGATGCACACATAGTTCAGGCAATTATAATAATACTGTGTACAACCGTGTCCGTTCACATTTTTGTATACCTACTCTACAGGTACATCTATTACCGATGACATAATAATTATACAAAACATTACAGTTGCTGCAATAAACAAGTTGCAGCCGAATCAGCTGCACTTTTAAGAACATAGGTACGTTTTTATAGCTTAAGCCTATAAGAGGGTGAGAAGTCCTATAGTGTGATTGAGACACTAGTGACCCGGTCACACATCCTACAACCACACCACATCCACACCACGTGGATGGGCACTAATTTTGTATGAAAATGAATAGTAGATTCACACTATTCTGAAACAGTTCCAGCGTATGATTCGCCTACACGACTCTTAGCCTCACAGGTTAGCCTATTTCTGCGCTAACATTGTGTCGTCGAATCGTTCACTGGTGAAAGGTATCGACGAAATACTCAAAAGTGAATCTTTCTGTCGGCGTTCATCGGAAAACGAATGTCGGAAAGCTGTTTCAGAATCGCACACGATTCACACGGACGACATTTAGCCGTCGTAATCAACCGTGTGGGCGATACCGACCACATCAAGGCGACATCGCAACCACAACGATCGGCCTGTCTAATAACACTAGCCACAACTTAACCACATCACAACTACTAGCGACAACGCAACCACAAGAGCGATATCTTAACAAAAAAAATCTATTTACATTAATAACAAAAATACTATACTTTGAATTTGGTATAATTAAATCAGTATTTAAATATATCTATGAATATTCATAAATATCTGGAATTTCAATTGGAAAGACAGTCTTCTTAAAATACGAGTAGTGTATTTCTAACGGAAAATACAAGGACGAAAGTTATTTTTGTTTGGTGTTTTAGAATTGGAAATGTGGTGAGGGGTGAAAGTTCTTATTTCGTCTGACCGTCAGCCGAATCAACCCTAATGGATTATCTCCCGTCTTACAGTAAGGAGAAGACATTACTTTAAAAGTACAAACATAGATGCACACACCCCCAGGGAGAAGAAATTATTCGTCGGTTATTACATTTTGATCGCCTGGGCATTGAACTATTTTATGAAAAAGCTGATATTTTATTATTTACTATCAAAAATTCACGTTGCGTGTTTTAGAATCATGTCCGGTTTTTTTACTAGATTAAAAAACATTAACTAGAAAGTTTGGCGAGTAAAATTGTAAGAAAAAAAAATGTACGATTGTGAATAAAAAAATGTGCTGAATACAGGTATAGATATGGTAAGAGTTAGAGGCTCGTGGCTAAGTAATATAAGCCGCAGGGGTCGATCGATCCGGTTAAGCTACTCTTGCCGCCGTTGGTCCGTGGATGGGCGACCATCTTTCTATATCAAGGCCCCTCCGTGCCTCAGAAAGCACGTTAAGCCGTTGGTCCCGGCTGTCATTCGTGGATCTTTGGCAGTCGTTACGGGTCGTCAGACGCCCGAAAGACTGATAACCAGTCTTACCAAGGGGTTTCGTATTACCCAGTAACTAGATTGCGGAGGTCAGATAGGCAGTCGTTTCATATAAAATACTAGTATTCAGCTGCATCTGGTTAGACTGGAAGCCGACCCCATCATAGTTGGGAAATGACTAGGCAGTTTGCGCGTCGATGTCTCTTATACCCAGTATTTGCAAAAGAAAAGAACAGATAAGACTAGAATTTATAATGTCATCGTCCTCGACTTCATAATTTAAGTAGGTGCCGATTGCAAAGTAGATACGTAACCTCAGCCCGTAGACATCCACCGTTTCTCAATTACAGAAACAATGAAGGGTCAAAAGCCAAATTGCCATGACAACCATGGTTGTGAAACTATTTTTTTTTTTTGTTATTATAACGCAGCTGTTATGGGGGTGCTTAGAGGGATGTGTGGTGCTACGCGAATGGATAGAATTAGAAATAAGAACTTATGAGAAGTCTGAAGGAGAGGAATTTGAGCAATGTCATCTGGAAAGTTTTGAGTATGAATGTGAATGACTATAAGAGTAGGGGAAGACCAAAGAAACGATGTATGGACTGTGTGAAAGATGTTATGGCTAGAAACGAGGTGACTACCAGGATGACGACTAATAGAGAAGTATGGAAGAAAAATACATGTTGCGCCGACCACGAATAAATTGGTATGAGGACAAGAGAGTGATGATGACTAAAGATGAGATATGATAACACTACTATCCATTATTTGACTCAAATTTTACTATAAATTCACGCGGATATCTCACTATAGGAAACATATTTATTACTAGCTGTGCCCGCGACTTCGTCCGCGTGGAATAGTGACTTTTCGGGCAGCATATTTTGAATTACATATACCGTCGTTTGGGTAGCTAAAAATTTACTTTACAGTAATGCTTCTCTGTATACGATATTTGACGTATGGCCATCGGGGATGAAAGCATACAGGCTCCTAGGATTGCAAACCCGTGACAGAGCCACATACAACTGACCATGCGAGAAACAGCTGATACTTAGATCTACACCCACAACTTTCAGCGTCTGACCTTGGGCTTTATTAATTGTCATCGTAAAACATAGGCTGACTGGAAACTGGACTCGTTTAAAACTAAATGGAAAATTGTTTGGAATGAGAGGAATCCGAGGAATGAAAACACTTTCACCTTTTCCACACCCTGTTAAAATCTCTGCTTCTATCAGATTTCGTTGTAAATTGGTCACTTTTAACCTGGTGCCATTGCAAAGTTTTGGGGGGCTTAAATTTCTAAGAAGCATTATGGGTTCGCAGAAGTCTCAGACTCACGCGATAGCGTGTGAGCTTCACGATCGACAGATAAAGGTGCCTTTCGTTGTTCCCCGTTTTCCCTATTTCGAGTTGTCATCATTCGAGAACGATTTGAACTCAGTCGAGATTCTCGCTGAGTCGAAGTTTCTGCAGCATGAAACCTAGTCCGATGTTCCCGAGTTGTAGAGAGCCTTGCCTCACGACCTTCCTCAGATTCCTGTGATCGAACTAATTTCATCCTTTTAGCATTTCTGCTAAATTGGGAGAGGTTGGATCTTCTTCGAGGCATTCTTACAATAAAATAGTACTTACTACTTAACACACAGTTATATTATAATTAAATTATAAATACTTACAGATTATTATACAATCTAAAATTATCACAGTTTAAGTAATAAGTGTTATTAAGACGTGTAAACCAAACCAGTTTGTCTTGGCCTCACTTTGTATGATATTTTCTCACAATGAACGGTCAGCCAATACTGGTTTTGCATAGCTTGATGTGTAGCCGTGTGTACTAACTTTATAAAACAAAAGAATTGCTAGACAAAATTTATTACTAACCTGAGCTAATGAACTTATACTTAATAAAGAAAATCAAGAAAAGAAATGCCTAACCTATACCAAATACTTATAATATTTATATACAAACCCTAAATACAAATTAAGATAAGTATACCGAAAATCAAGGAAAGAAATGCCTAACCTTATAACAAATGCTTACAATATTTATTTACAAAATTTTAAAGAAAATCAAGAAAAATAACCTTACCTACAAACCCTAAAATATAAATAAATGAAATATGCAAACAGTCAGTATTCAAGTGAATCGCAATAATCGAATGCAACTATTCGTCTATACTCTCCAGGATACGTGCGATCGCTACGAATAACTGAGTCCTTATGGCAGCGGAGCGTTTTTTTTTTTTATGAATGGCATCACGTTGTTGACCTTGAGAGGTCGTGACTACAACCGGACTATCCTGTGGTTGCCTTAAGAATTCTTAAAGCCTCCAGCCAGGGCTACATCTAGATTAAAACTAAGCGACTGCACGCTAAGGGCACCCCCTGTGGGGTACGAACCTCGGCTTAGGGCGTCGCTGGGAGAGGGCAGCAAGGGGACAGGCTGGACCGAATTAGTATTATTAATGCTTTGATGAGCGCGGCGTTTCCTAGGACTATCTCTGAGAAGAAAGGCCGAAACAAACTCAGAGGTCTCAGTCGGGGAATTTAAAGCTACAGGCTCAGCTACGGCGCGGGCTTACACTTCAGCGGGCAAGGGTCGGTGGGTCAGCGGCGCGGCTCTCAGCGCGCTTTATATAGCCACGGACACGCAGGCGCGAGGCGTGTACGTACTCTGATAGAATACCTTAACAAAAATGTTCGCCGTGATTCTTTAAATTGACATAACTTTTTTATTTATGAACCGATTGACATGAAATAAACACTAAATGTTAAGTGAAGCTTACTAAAATATATTGGTGAAAACCGCATCTAAATCGAATAAGCCGTTTCTGATATTAGCGTGCACAAACACACAGACAAACAGACAAACAGACAAACAGACAAAAAAAAAATTAATTGCAATTTCGGGTTCGGCATCGATATAATAACAACCTCTGCTACTTTTTTTTTATATATTTCCATTGTACAGACACCACTTTTCTACAAATTTATTATATGTATAGATATTAATATGTATGTTTATTCATAACGCATTATTCCTATACACGTTCAAAACAAGCTAACACATTCACTTTATCATCATAAAGGAATTTCAAAAAACATAACCATAAACACAAATTCGTACCAGGAAACCATTATCTAATAAAAAACGAATCCAATTTTTCGTAAAAATAAATGTGGCGAAAATCCTTTTTTAAACCTTTATGGTATAACCGCTCTTATTCCTCTTGTTAAAAAGAGGTATTTTTCCTTGTGATGTTTCTTGCGTATTTAACAATATTACTTTCATGACAACGTGAGGCCACAAAATCAGATTAAATTTGCAACATTTGTCTACAGAAATACCTACTTTATTTCACACACATTTCAGCAATATTCATGAAAAGCTCTAGCTTTTCATGAATATTCCTGTGTCTTCCAGGGATTTTTTTTAAAGAGGGCTTATAAAATTCGAAGAGTTGCTATAATAAAAAGACAAAGATATGTATTCGTCGGATATGGTAGTGTACAAAGATGGTTAGTACATATGACATACGATTGTTTTTAATGGCTCTTCCAGGTTTTAACATTTTATGTATCTGTTATTTTATTAAACAAAAAGGGACTGTGAGTGGCTTTATGTTAACAGCCGCACAGTTCGATTGCCGCGGTCGTACACACGGCTACACGTCAAGCTATACAAAACCACTTTGTCTTGGCCTCACTTTGTATGATATTTTCACACAATGAACGGTCAGCCAATACTGGTTTTGCATAGCTTGATGTGTTGCCGTGTGTACATAGACCCCTCCATGGCTCGGAACATACTTTAAACCGTTGGTCCCGGCTGTCATACGTAGATCTTTGATAGTCGTTCCGAGTACCTAGTCAGAAGCCCAAAAGTCTGACAAACAGTCTTACCAAGCAGTATCGTGTTACCCAGTAACTAGGTTGTGGAGGTCACATAAGCATTCGCTACATGTAAAATACTGGCTGTTGCTACACCCGGTTAGACTGGAATCCGACCCCGGCTATCCGATCCGGCTAGGCAGGTTGATTTTATTTTATTAAACTATGACTAAATAGTCAAAAATCAAAAGTCATTTATTCAAATTAGGCTGAGAATCGGCACTTTTCGAACGTCAAAATTACAAAAGATAGTCCCCCAAAACGCCCGCCCTTCGCCATTACCTAGTGCTTTCGTTGGGAAGAAGAAGTGGAGCATGAAACTCCCCATCAGTGCCAAGTAAACACCAGCACGTACTTACTACGAGTATAATCTCATTTTTCACACTCTAGCACGTCTCGCTTTCATAAAAGAAACCGTTCACCAAACACGTGTGACAAAAAGAAAAGCTAATAATTCTATGACAACAACAATATTATTTATGTAACTAATTAAGTTTACAATGTTTCAGCTTCAACTTTACACATTATTTCTAATTGGCTAATTAGTAACTTTAAAATTTAGACTTATTATTCCACTAGGGTTGAATTACTAGAATAAAGGGTTAAAACTGTATACTTTATGTTTACGTGTATGTGTGTACTAGAGGTACAGTCACGAGCATAAATATGTATACACTCGGCTTTATTTAAAAGCGATTTACTCTTTTATAAATTTTATGTTGTTAGCATAGCATTTTAAAACCCATAGGTTTATGTAATGTACGAGCACGCTCGACAATTTAATGCTGACGCCCGCGATCACATGTACTTACGTTTATACATTATTACATTCGCATTACTATAGTTAGTTCAATAAAGCTGCTTGGTGGTACACTTGTCAGTGTTTTCTTCCACAATACACATAACAATTCCCGGCACACATAGCACCTAAGCGGTAGGACTCCACATATTTTTGGTCCTTCGAGCCGGATAATGTGTCGTATTTCAACGTTGCATTCGCTATTTTAAGAAAAAATCGCAATTGAAGGTTGCCAAGTGTTGACATATGTATTGGTGCTCGTGACTGTACACCTCTGCCCAACCCTTCGTTGAAAAGATAGATATATAGAATACTCTTTATTCATCATCATCATCTGCCTAGCCTTTTCCCAACTATGTTGGGGTTGGCTTCCAATCTAACCGGATGCAGCTGAATACCAGTATTTTACATGGAGCGACTGCCTGTCTGACCTCCGCAACCCAGTTACTGGATAGTACGATACCCCTTGTTAAGACTGATTGTTAGACTTTCATGCTTCTAACTACCCGTAACGACTGTCAAAGATCCACGAATGACAGCCGGGACCAACGACTTAAGGTGCTACAGAATACTCTTAATTATGTATACCATAAAAATTACATATATATAAATGTAGATATTTTACTAGGGGTGACAAACAAGGCGTTATGTTATGTTACAAATGAGAGCGCTGGTGGCCCAATGGCAACGGCAGCGACCCACGAGTTGTAGGTCGTAGGTACGAACCCAGACAGGCGCTTTACTTTGTGTAAATTATTTCATCACCACTGCTCTCAAAACGGTGAAGGAAAACATCGTGAGGAAACCGGCATGTCCTAGAACCAAAAATTCGAAGACATGTGACATCTACCAACCGCACTGGGCCCGCGTGGTGGATTACGGCCCACTCCCTCTCATAGAGAGGAGGCCTGTGTCCCAGCAGTGGAAATATTATAGGCTGATGTATACGTGTACTTTTCAACTTGAAACTATATTACATAAGACAAGTAAACAAGCCAATATAAGTTAGAAGTACCTAGAAGTTTCAATTATTCTGTGGTTGAGTTTAGTTGGTAGATGGAATCCGAGTAGTCTGTCTGGCTAAGTTGAAGGACTGTCTGGAAAGTCTTATGGATGTCCTCCGCTCTGGAGGGCAGAGGGCCGTGTCACTGTTACTGCCTGAAACTAAAGGTATTTCCAATTTTACTATCATCTATGGTCAGAGGGGCAATTCTCTTAATTTTAAAAACGTCCACAGTCTGAGGGCAATTCTCATCTGATCTCAGTCTGTAAAAAAACCTCAAATTTCTACATTTTGACAAGTTTTTGACATTTGTTTGTCGCTGAGATGATACTGCGACTAGATTTTGAACGTTTTAAATCACGAGAATTGGCCTTCAGATCTCAGTCTCCATCTATCAAAAATATCTATAATTTCCATACATTTTTGACAAGTTTTTGACATTGATGGTCGCCGAGATGAGATTGCGACTAGATTTTGAACGTTTTTAATTACGAGAATTGGCCTTCTGCTTTAAAAGTGTGTAATGAAAGTGTAAACAAAACCCTGTTCGGGTTAAATTCTTACGCAATCGTGCCAACCACTAACTAAAGAGAATTAGTAACATATTCATCTGTATTTAGAAGGTTTCAACTATATAACTTACCACTTTTTTCAACAATTATTGTTTAATTGACATTGTCGACCTTTTATTGTAAAAAGAAACGCATCCATAGAGATATAAAATTAGAATTTTGGGTTTAAGTATTCAAATCAAAGCACTCAATTAGTTAGTTGCTAGCTATATGTTTGAGCCGTTTGGGGTCGAAACACTCGGGCCTTGGGGTCCGAGTGCTCATCGAATTTTTCGTGACATCGCCAAGCGGTTGGTTGACTCTTCACGTGACCAGAAGGCTAGCCTATTTTTAGCCCAAACAATCAGCATTGCCATCCAACGCCAAATGCTGCCAGCCTTTTGGGCACTTATCCCATTGACAGTGATGCGGACGAATTTTTTGATGCCCAATGAGCTCCTGCCTTTTTCTGTATTGTTTCGTATTATATAATTGTATATATTAGTGTTAGTTGATATTTGTTTAACATGCATAGATTATCAAAAATGATAATAAGTTTTTTTAATTAGTAATAATACCAATCAAAGTTATAGGATTTTTTTAATTATTTTTACTTGAAAATTAGTTAGTGACACTACAAACTATCAGCCACAGGATTTTTTTTTTTATACTTTTGTTTACACTTTCTCCAGATACTTTTGGAACAGAGTATGGGACCTTACTGTCACAATCGGGAAAAAGCTGTCAGTCACAGTTTGTTTCTTTAGTTGCTTGTTAGATTTCGTAGTAGGTACCTAATTGTTTTTTTTTTGAGTTGTGTTCTTTCTCTGCATCATGAAGACAAAATAAGTGTATTTTCGACGTTCCGTTGCGTTTGAGCTGCTTATAAATGAATAATACCTACCTACGTAAAACTTTCTTTAAGCCTTTTTGCAACTCACAAAATAGTTACAAGCCCAACAACATTTTTTACAAGATCAATTATTTTATAATTTTAATACCAATTTCGTTGTGAATTCTTTCGATGTTAATAATTGTTCAGTAAACTATAATTGTATTGTTGACCTTCAAGATCCTCTGCCGAGTGAAGGTCGGTCAGTCAGTGAATGACTTCACTGGATCCCTTTATTGTCTTCGAACTAAAGGGTATTCCACATTCCTGGCATGTAGCTGATGAGTCAAAACTACCATATATGTGTAGACACGTAAAGAGGTTCATTAACATATTTATTTATTTCCGTGCTGAGATGTTGAAAAAGGACGAGTTATACTGGTTATCATAATATAACAGACAACCATGAATAAACTTCGAGTCCAATACCAGTCAGTGTGGTTCTTTCGATGAAATTTATTTATAGACAACCGTGCGTTTCTAAATTTATTTCTCATTCATTTAGTTATAAAAGTTACTGCTACAGGAAAATAAAAAAAAAACTTCAGTAAGTTAAAAGCGTAGTTCGGCGCAGTTAGTACTCAAATTGAAAGTATTTATTTCAAGGAAACCATTTACAGGCACTTTTGAATTGTCAAGGAGATGGTCAGTCAGAAATATGAAATTAGTTGCCCATTCCAAAGCGTAATAGGTTCCTATGGAGAAGAATGGGCAAGAAATACTAGGGGCAAAGAATTTAAAAAGCAAATAAAAGTTAAAAAAACATTGATTACATCAACCATGTTGAAATTAAAAGTACATATGAGAAAGATGTGCACGTTAAAAGCGTCCAGAGCAAAAAGTAAATTAAAAATACAAATAAATAATTAAGTTAGGAATTAAAATACACATTTCGGTTGTTCGGATACATTGTGGGCTAAGACCACCACAACATGGGTCCCTGAAAACGTCCAACGGCATCGCGGAAGACCCAGTCGTAGATGGCGGGATGAACTTGACGCCTATATGGGGGATTGGTCTATATTTGCTCAGGATCGAGTTAAGTGGAAAATGGAAAGGGGCTTCCCTTTCCTTTTTCCACTTAACTGCCCACTGCCCTGCAGTGGGATTATACAGACTGATTATTATTATTTTAATGAAAATAAGCCGTGGCAACTAAGAGATGACCAGTCCCAACTGACAGCGCCCGTTTACGAACGCGCACAAATTAGCTCAACCATTTTGAAGGGAACCAAACGATCCAACACATGCGCCACCATCAGCAAGACATTTGGACAAAGAGGTTTCTTGTTTATTTCAGTCCAGTACTAACCCCACAAGATCAACTGTAGGTATTATTGAAGATTTTGATCGCCCTACTTATTTATTTTTTAATATAAAACAATGCACACTTGCTTTTCCAATTCACTTATTTCATCACATACATTGGCAGAATCTTCGACATCGACTTTGCTTGACATAATAAAAAATAGAATAGAAAAAGGTTTCTTGAAGTTTCTTTCAATGTTGAAATAGGTGGGTAGTCTGAATAATTTATACACACGATTAAACTGAGTGCAGTCGTGAAAGCAAACGTGCTCTGTCATTCATCATCTTGTTTAGGCATCGTGAAGTTTTGTGAAATGCGAACATTAATAACTCCGTACATTACTTTCTTTTTCTAAAATAATTTGTCGACGAATTTGATGGATAAGCTAATCTGTATTAAAAGTTTCTTTCATAAAGTGCCATCATTCTTTATAATACCTAAACGATGATTTTCCAATTTCAGAAATCGTTGTTTTACACTTATGCCAGGTGATTTTAAAGCTTTTATTTCCAAGAAACCGGACAGTTAGTAACAACAAACGACAAAACTTACAAATGCATAAAATAAACCCTAATAAAAATGGAAGACGCGTCGCAAGAACAATCGTCCATTCAAATAGGCAAAGTTCAACGTACATAACAGGTGGTATAGTCCTGGCGAATGAAGTAGGCCCTTCATGAGTGAAATAATAAAGAAGGGAAGGTGCATCTATACGCGGCTGATAGTACGCGAAACAAGAGTGGTGGTGTGACGTGCACATTCACCTGCGCCGACGACGATTCCGCAGTTGTATCTCGCGAACGCGCCACTGACAGACGCCATCTTTGGAACGGTTTTTTTTTTATAATTCGAACTTTTTTTTTCGAAGTGTGTGTTGTCAACGTTGACGGATCTTTTTACGCGTAAGTATTTATTTCTTTTTAATTTTTCTTTCGTGCCGATTGTTATTTTTCTTTTATTGCGTGAATATGTTTATTTTGTTTTTTTTTGCGTTTTTAATGGAAATGTTGTACCGAAAAAAAGACGACTTTTATAAATTGAACCAATTGAATTCACTGATGAATGCAGACAATTTTATAATATTTTTTATGTTTTTCCTTCTAAAGAACATACTAGAAGTAAGGCCGGTTTCTAGCCAATATGTATTGTATGGAGATATGAACACTATGGTACTATAAAAACAAAATAAAACATTCAATAACGTCGAGTATTTTTTGCTGGACTTTGAAACGATGCAACATAAATTATGTAAATAAATAAAGGAGCAGGCAAAAAACTGCATCGTTTTTAAGTCAAGTTTTGTTGTGATATATCGATTACCTACCTACTAACAAATAACTTTATATCTTGAACCATCTATTAAAAACTAGTAGGTATTTAAATAACCCTTTTTCCAATCCAATTCAAATTCAAACACGTACCTATTTTCATTTTGACTTTTCCCTACTTTTACACAAGCACTTATAAAAGTACACATCGGGCCAGAATTACCAACCAACATGTAATAGTCCTCATATGAGCACAAAAAGGTAGTATTACTGGTATCACACGTTATGTCACGTCTAGGTAACTTAGCTCATTCTGGGTGAAAGTGAAGCAAGCGCTGCCCATGCGCAAAAGATGAGGGGAAGTTTGACTGAGAACACTGAGAGTTTCCTTATTACTTCTGTCTTGTACACTTACGTTCATTTATACACACACACTATTATCTAATGTGTTACGAACTTATGACTGGAGTTATGTTATTTGTTTTTTTGCCCGATTCTTGTTTGTGTATGTAACAAGTAAAAGTTTTAACTGTATAAGGACTTGAACTTGGACGGGTCGTTTTGATTTTATGTCAATTCATAATGATCATGTAGGAATATCGGATCGGCACTGGTGGCGAAATGGTAACGGCCGCGACTTAAAAGTTATAGGTCGTAGGTTCGAACCCAGACAGGCGCTTTACTTTGTGTAAATTATTTCATCACCACTGCACTCAAAACGGTGAAAGAAATCATCGTGAGGAAACTGGCATATCGTAGAACCAAAAATTCGAAGACATATGACATCTGCCAACACGCACTGGGCACGTACATTTTAAGTCAAAGTCAAAGCATTTATTTCAAATAGGCACAAAAAAGCCACTTTTGAACGACAAAATTTACAATAAAATAGAATTGATTCTAGTCGCCCCTTCCCAAAGGTATCGTATGGAGAAGAATGGGCAACAAACTCCACCGTTACTCTTTTAAAATGTTTTACAATATTTTTTATATGTGAAGACGATGCACCTAGAATAAAATTACTAAAAGTATCACAAACAGTAAAAGAATTAAAAATAAAGCATTGACAGATAAATTAATTATGTGATTGGTACATGGCACCCAACTTTCAAAACGTAAGATATTAAGGAAACTATATCTAACTCTGCAGTCTGTAATAACCGTTGCCATTAAATATTTCCTTAACTTAGACCATGAAATCTAAAGTAGGTATAAAGATAGAACACTTTATGAAGTATTCTGAAACGGTACTAAATATAAAAGTTTTCTTATCTTTCTAACGGATGGTCTAGAACCAACAGAAGTCTATTCCGCTATATCTAATACTTATATTTAGCGAAAACGATAAGAGAATCGATAAAATATAAACTACTTCTGCCCGCGACTTTGTCCTCGTGAAACTTACTCGTTTTAACATAAAATATATTCTATGACACTTGGCAATACTGTAGCTTTCCATTAGTGAAAGATTTTGAATCGGATCAGTAGTTCCGAAGATTAGGTACCCTACATATAAACTCGCAAATTCTACCTCTTTTTTTTGTATTATTATAACCAGTCTACAATGTTCCCACTGCTGGGACACAGGCCTCCTTTCGGTGAGAGGGAGTGGGCTGTAATCCACCACGCGGGCCCAGTACGGTTGGTAAATGTCACATGTCTTCGAATTTTTGGTATTAAAGTATAGTTAGGAGCTGTTATGTTAATCTATAACATACACTACGGTATAAAACTTGAATGTTTGTGTTAAAACTGGTATCCGAATGTTATTGACGTTATTTTTGCAATTCTAAAACAACTGGAGTAGTGAGTTCATGATATAAGCTAAGGACACATAACAACATACATACATAGCATTGTATGGTTTCTTTTAGATTCCAACTTAGTAGATTCATTTGTTTTGTTTGTGTAAAACAATCAATTTCAACATGGATTGAAGGCCAATTGGATATCTCTCGATCCCAAGTTGGCCGGAGCAAAGAGAATCTCCACAAAGGGGGTCCACGGACGGCTCAGATCTCAAGTGCGTATGCGGCACCTCCCCACAGACAATGGCCCACGTTTAATCCTGCGCCGCATGTCACCTGTGAATTTTACGATCTTATGACTGCGTCAGTGAGCGCAGTTCGCGCAGTTGAATTTTGGGCCAAAGATGTTGGAACTTTTAGCCATCGCGATACACTAAGAGGCCCGATTTACAAGTTTTTTTGCTCATGCCATAGCATAAAATTGAAGCAACAAATAACTTGCACTGTTTACCAAAACACTGTTTAAACGGTACGACGTTAATAATGTAACTAATATTTTTGAAACAATATAATTCTATAGTGTCCCTGGAGTTTCTTACTCATTCTTCTCCATATGTACCTACTACGCTATGGAGGCAAATAGCTTCATATGTCTGACTAATCGACGCTTTGGCGATTCAAAAGTAAATGGTTTAATTGAAATAAATGGTTCGAGTTTGAGCGACTAACTTATGTTAGGTATACACCGTGTTAATCAAGCTACCTAAAGCTTAGATATTCATTTGTTTCTTATAAACTCTGGCAAAGCCAACCACCCCGTCTCTCACCTGTTAAGTTGGTTGAAAGGAATTAAGGGCTTGCTTTAACAAGATAGGCAGCTGCGTCCTCCTCTCCTTTTCTGAGTAACAACACAGACTTAGATGTTCTAATACAAAAGAGGAGGAGGTAAATCTAAATTTATCCACTTCTGAGGCTTTCATCATATTCAAAATGTTCCCACTGCTGAATCACAGGCCTGTCTGTGAAAAGGAATGGGCTGTAATCCACCACGCGGGCCCAGTGCGGGTTGGTATCTACCAACCCGCACTGGGCCCGCGTGGTGGATAAAACGTGGTGGTGGGAAAAATTCGAAGACATGTGACATCTGTCACATGTCTTCGAATTTTTAGTTCTAGAACATGTTTCCTCACGATGTTTTCCTTCAACGCTTTGAGAGCAGTGGTGATGAAATAATTTATACAAAGCAAAGTGCCTGTCGGGATTCCAACTTACGATCCTACAACACGTACACGTTGAAACCACCACTGCTCTCATGATACCAACTTCTAAATTATAATACGTTAACTTACAATTTCTCTAAAATAACTTGTTTCCAACTTAACTGTAACTTCACAGACGGCGACAGGTTTCATGAGAACATTCTCAAGTTATCCGTTCATTGGCTTATGGTACAACTTGAACAGGAAACTAAGCAGTTAGTCTCAACTGTTTCTCATTATGACAGCTTTCTATTTTTCTTTCATTTCATTCACAGGATGGGAAAGAGAAACGGAAAGTGTGTTTAAATAAAATAATTTTAAAGGGGAATTTTGGTTTACATAATCAGTCTACAATGTTCCCACCGCTGGGACACAGGCCTCCTCTCAGTGAGAAGGAGGGGGCCATAATCCACCACGCGGGCCCAGTGCGGGTTGGTAGATGTCACATATCTTCGAATTTTTTGGTTCTAGGACATGCCGCGCCGGTTCCCTCACGATGTTTTCCTTCACCGTTTTGAGAGCAGTGGTTATGAATATAACTAAAACAAATTGGGTTTGATTATGCTGAATTATCTATCAGTCACAAAAACTGTCATGTTTTTCCGAACATTTTCCTCTTCGGAACAAATGAATCTAGAATAGTTTTTGCAAGGTTTTCTTCTTAGTGATATTGGGGTGGCTAACCAGGGTGCACCGGGTGACAACTGAAGTAGTATCACCATTCGTAGAGCTATTTAAAAACACACCCAAATGATTTGACTTTATTTAGAACACGCATGATTCTTAAAAATAATGCCCAAAAACCCTTCTTTTCATCTTACCTTTTTTTTTTCTTGAAAAAAAAAGAAAATGTTCCTCGGTTTCGTATGCTATCATGGTCACTTCAAGCTTTTTCATATTATCTTTTTTTTTTCTTGAAAAAAAAAAAGAAAATGTTCATCGGTTTCGTATGCTTTCATATTCATGGTCACTTCAAGCTTTCATCAGTCAGGTACTTAGGTAGAAGCTCTTATACTTAGTTACCCTGCCTGCACACAACATTTTACTTAGTTCGAGTAAATACTGAGAATCAGAGGAGAGTACTCAAGATCACTTCAACTGTATACTCAGAAGAACATATGCCAACACCACATATGAGGAAACTGTCGACCGGTTCCTTGGACCCGGCAATATTTAGCCAAGTTAGCCAAGTCCAGTACGTTAAGTAATGTTAACTTTAATGCAATCGCCTAAGGGAAACGAACGAATACTTGGTTGCGTATGTCACTTAAGTATTCTAAAATTATGCTAGATACCTAATTACAGTGTGAGGAAAAAAATATTGAGACATTTCACAACATAACACCACACTAGAAATATACAGGGTGGCATCGACGTGCAAACTGTAACCATGAATTCAGCACATGATCCTAGACGAAACTAGAAATTTTTCGTCGGTTACCAAAAAAATTAAACTGTTGTTTCATAGAAAAGTGCAATCAATACCCACACGGTTAAAATGTATTAAGTACAGCTAATTTTTTAACCGACTTCAAAACAGGAGGAGGTTCTCATTTCGACTCATTTTTTTTTAATGTTTGTTACCGCATAACTCCATTATTTATAAGCCGATTTGCAAAATTCTTTTTTATTTGTAAACTTTCAGATTTTACATCAAAACAGTTTTTTAAACCAAAATTACTGGTTATAATTTCAACTTAAAACTGAAAAATAAAAACTTTTTTCAAAAAAAAAAACAACCGACTTCCGAACCGCAAACAACGAAAATCAGACCCAACGACACCAACTTCCGAAATTAAAGGTATTTTTCACTTTCGTCGATTGTTTTTTTTTTTGCAAAAAAGTTTCTTTTTTATAACCGACGAAGAATTTTAACGCAGCAGGTCCAGGATCAAATCTTGAATTACTGATACGTCGATGTCCCTGCTACCCTATATGTTATACCTACCGGAAACTACATATATTATGTATCTACACTAACTTCCGCGCACGACTTCGCCCGCGTGAAATTTCTTATTCCCCCGCCCCACCCGTCGCATCGCATCGCCCGCCCGCGCTATTACCTACTTCGTTTTCTGACTTTTTTTTCTATAAGCTTGGCCCTTTAGAGTTATAATGTGATGATAAATAGCCTATAGCCTTCCTAAAGAATTGGGCCATCAAATATAAAAAGATTTTTTCAATTCCGACTGGGAGTTCCAGAGATTAGCGTGTTCAAACAAACAAACTATTCAGCTTTATTATTAGTACTAGTTCCTGCGCGCGACTTCGTCCGCGTGAAAAAAACAAACATGATAAACATGGCGATTTGTTTCCATGCTACGAACCCTGCTTCTGTTCTTCCTCTATTATTTTGAAAAATATATAGCTTAATTAAGTGTTATATGAAACAACTTTAAGCATGACGCAAATTATCTGACCTGAATTTTGACCTATCTAAGGTCAAAATTCAGAATCTAGCAATAAACAATGAACGCGTCGTTTTTTCAAAAACAAGCAAAAATTCGTAAAAGTAGTGCATTATTAATTTCACTCTAGGTAAATCTCATTTATAAAGATATTATTATTTATAAAGGATTTATTTAGTCTAAATATTTCCTTTTTTATTTCTAAAAACATGACAACTTTAATACTTAAACATAAATTCTTCTGCAGAAAACATTTATCAAGCAGGCATTTAATTTTCTAACCAATTTAATCAATGTGCAACTGCACTAATAAAATCTAGCCAAGTTAAGGCTCTTGGTAATATCTTGGAAGGATACGATCTTAATTCTATTGCAAGGTCTAATCATTATAAAAGACAGGTTGTTGACAAGCGGATCGCTTCGATAGGTACCTACTTTGCTTCTACGGTTAAAGGTCAAGGAAGGGTCCGGGCATTGACCCAGGATTTTCCCGCAACCGCTCATTTCCATTTTTAAACAATTTCATAAATGGTATTTATTTTTAATATAAGAATTTTATGAGGTTTAGGTAAAGTGTAAAGTAAAATCAAGTCAATAGACAATTTAAAAATGATAGGATTCATAAACAACTGCCAAGTTTTTTCTTTGTTTTTTTTGTTCGAGTTTTAAAAGTCCCTTGTTGTTTTATCATAATTATCTTCTTTTTCGATTTCTTGTGTAGAAGGAAGTCATCTTAGCAATAGTTTAATACTACGTGTTCGGAAATAAGTTACGTAAGTAAGTACATACATTCTAATAGATTATTTAAGCTAACTTAATCAATTAAATTGATTTTACTTTACAACCCATCAATAATTTTACGACTTTTATGTTCATTTAATAATATCTGATTACTTATTTATCACCAGTAAACCATAGCTCTGAGTGTAGCTTAGACTTTTCCGCCAAGTCAGGTAACTTGGCGGAAGAGGTAGTTACACTACACTATCACTACACACACACAATCACTATCGTATGTTATACTCTCACTTGGGGAAATAATACTTACACACAACATAAATAGGTACCTACATCATATCCATAATACATGCTTAATTACTTAATAGCATGCCTAATAATTACTCACTAGCCACCTAACTGTCATTGCCTTACAAGCACGCTCATTTCGGCTGCGATTAATTGTTAATTTTTGCATTTTAATTTGACTTTCCGTTTAACTTAAAACTGACGTGCAACTAACTACCGACAGTCTTTCAGGTTTAAACATCTAACATTCCATCGTAAACTCATATCGTGTATAAAATCGCACATAAACATTTATGTAACAAGAGTAATAGCTATTAATTCGTACATACTCGAGCCAGAAATGACAGCAATTCATTAGCCTGTAATGAAAACTTGGCGAAAGTACAAAAATAGCCGTTAACTGGCCGTAACAAGTCGTGAATGTGATGATTTGATTACTCAAATAAAAGCGATTGTACATACTACATATTTATGTTGTTATGTACGTAAATATGTAGCTGTTTTATTGTGTAACAGTAGTTTATTTTAATGACTGTTATATTTTGGTGTTATTTGTTGGGTAATACCTAAGTCTGGCCGCGAGTGTATTTTGATATTATTTGCGTTTGCCTCAAGGGGCTTTATGATTAAGATTGCCATCATATCTTTTGCCTCTGATTTATGTTTATTTACTAGCTTCTGCCTGTGACTTCGTCTGCGTGAAATTTCTTGTTGCGCCAACCCACCATCACTTACGTTCTCGCTGAACGTCCTGTTTTAGGGTTCCGTAGCCAAATGGCAACGGAACCCTTATGGATTCGTCATGTCTGTCTGTCTGTCTGTCTGTCTGTCCGTCCGTATGTCACAGCCGCTTTTTTCCGAAACTATAAGAGCTATACTGTTGAAACTTGGTAAGTAGATGTATTCTGTGAACCGCATTAAGATTTTCACACAAAAATAGAAAAAAAACAATAAATTTTGGGGGTCCCCATACTTAGAACAGAAACTCAAAATTTTTTTTTCATCAAACCCATACGTGTGGGGTATCTATGGATAGGTCTTCAAAAATGATATTGAGGTTTCTCATTTCATTTTTTTCTAAACTGAATAGTTTGCGCGAGAGACACTTCCAAAGTGGTAAAATGTGTCCCCCCCCCCCCCCCCCTGTAACTTCTAAAATAAGAGAATGATAAAACTAAAAAAAATATATGATGTACATTACCATATAAACTTCCACCGAAAATTGGTTTGAACGAGATCTAGTGAGTAGTTTTTTTTTAATACGTCATAAATCGTAACGTAACGGAACCCTTCATGGGCGAGTCCGACTCGCACTTGGCCGGTTTTTTTTTATTTTGCCCGGCTTCTAAGGGTCATAGCGTTATATTAATTTAGTTAATAGCCGATAGCCTTCCTCATGAACTGAGCTATCAAATACAAAAAGATTTTTTTTTTAATCCGACTGGTAGTTCCAGGTATTACCCCCTACATTCAAACACACAAATGTTACTTCTGTTTTCACTTAACGACTTTCTTTCTGACTTTTTTTTATTTTTGCCCGGCTCTTAAGGGTCAAGCGTTATGTTAAATAGCCTATTAGCCTTCCTCGAGAATTGAGCTATCAAATGCAAATATTTATTCAAATCCGAATATTAGCATACAAACACATACAAACAACAAACAAATTTTATCTCTTTATAATATTGGTATTGATTTGTTTTTTGTTTTTTTTTTAATGTTGTCCCACACTAGGAATTACTCATGTATTGTGGGTGCGTTTACAAACCTTTAAACTCATATACACAAACAGCCAGACCCAGGACAACTACCTGTAGGCAATACAAATATTTGTTCCGTACGGGAATCGAACCCGCGATACGCAGCGCAGCAGAAGATCGCTCAGCTACTGCGCCAACCGTGTCGTCAAATTAATAATTTACATAACTAAACAACAGCCAGTGTTCCCTAAACCTTGCTTGTTTTAACGAAACAGTCGCCTCAGGAACAACTCAGCACCCTAATTACGTAACACAATGCTTCATAAGTTCGAAAAATTTGTCTGCTCAACACGTAAATAACGCAATGAATGTTGTTGAACTGTGAAAATGAAACCGATTCCGATTGATCGTGTGATACGCAATTAGGGTGCAGAAATGTCTTTCGATCACAGATAGTAATCCTTTGGTGTCACGATTGACACCTTATCTTAATTTTGGACTGAGATCAATCTATCTAAAATTATGCTACCTAATTACAGACTACCTACCCTTTGCTACCGAGCCTTTTCCCAACTATGTTGGGATCGACTCCCAGTCGAACCAGATGCAGCGACACACACACACATGGAGCGACTGCTTATCTGACCTCCACAACCCAGTTACCGGGTATCACGATCCCCTTTGGCTAGACTACTAGATCCACTTTGGTGAGACTGGTTGTCAGACTTTTAGGTTTCTGATTACCCGTAACAACTGTCAAAGGTCTACGAATGACAGCCAGGACCAACGGCTTAGCGTGCTTTCCGAGGCACGGAAGGTCCTCCATATGTACCCAATGGATGATCACCCATCCACGTACCGACCGCGGCAAGCGAAGCATAAACTTCGATCCACCGTGCGGCTGTTATTATTAAGCTACAAGTTCAAGCTTCAAGTTTTAAATAACTCAATTAAAATTAAATTTAAAAACTTTTCGCACAAAACGCCTAACGGGCCTATCAAGGTTGATGAGTTTACAAACTATTAAAATTTACCTCGCAACAGTTACATAACACGTACTAAATTTATCCATTGATGTTCATTGCTGCTTATGTTAAATGTCCATTTCGGCATTGTCTTACAAACTCTTCGATGGTGCGTGAATACTGATGGTGGTCATAACTTCGTAAGTCGGTCAGTGAGCCCGATACTTCATTATGTAAGAGGTCGTTTTGAATGAATGGAGCCGTCTCTTGGTTCTTGATCGTGATCGAAATTAGAATGAGCTAAGATTAGTGGCTGATTATGGAGAAACGTTGACTTTGTATTGATCTAGTTACAGATACAACACCGTCTAATAATAAGCGAGACCGGTTAAATAAGAGCTTGAATCTATTGTGTTCATGTGCTTTGTTCTAGCAATAATCCATTTCATACATTTAAAATAAAATATTTAATACAAGTATACAGGGTTATTTGAAAAACACTAACAACCTCCTAAGAGGTCATTGTACTCGTCATTATGAATAACTTTTATTATGAAATCGCGAAAAAAAAATCAGCTGCTCCCTACATTTTGACGAGTTAACCGAACATAAATGTAGGGAACAGCTGATTTTTTTTTCGCGATTTCAGGTTTGGTCGAAAGGTGGTTAAAAGTTGTTGTAATGGGATAAGTGCCATATTTAAGTCCCATGTAACTGGGAGCGAGCCTGTTGCCATCTGCCGGCCACGAATCCAGACCCCGGACTGCTTCTGAGAAATTCCTAATGGCAAACCCCAATAACACTTAACCCGGGAGTTGAACCCAGGACCTCATGCTCAGCAGTACCGCTTGAGACGACTAGACCAACGAGGCAGTTTATCACTTGAATACAAAGTATTAAAACTCTTCATATTCAACAAAAATGTTGCGAGACCGCCATTTGATGCCAACCGTGAAATAATTCGATCGAGTGTTTCGTACGTTTCACTATACATTATTTATTAGACAGTATAACGTGAAGATACACACACACTCACTAATTATGTATGCACGATCACACACACATAATCATTTGTCGCATATGCACATATACATAGGCAGGTACAGACGGCAACATAGTCAGGTGTGCAGGTTGGAACATCTTTGCGTTAGGTAGGTACGCAGGTTTTTTTTTCACAGCCTGGCTAATTTACCCACATAAAGACATATTCAGTCTGCCCTTAATATTATGGTCGCAATTGTAATCGGGTGAGGAAAAATACCTTTTAAAACATAAACAGTAGATACTTTTCAATGTAATTCACAGACTACCTGCAGTGTTGTGGCTGTTTCTCCCTTTAAATTCATCTAAGATTGCTTTTAGCGATAACATCGCCCAGTGTTAAACGTCGTTAATGTTAAATGTCTTTATTTATATCAGTAATTTGTATAGTAAAATAATATTAAAGAATATTCTATTCTATTCAATTAATTCTATAATAATATTCTATTAATGTCAAACTTTTTGGCACATTAGAAAGAAGTTGTAGTTAGCAGCCTACATACTTAATTCTTTTGTTGTCTGTACTGAGTGTACGTGCACGCAACTGACCATTTAGAAAATCATTACACCATTTATATTTGTATGCGAATCCCGACTTCACGTTATTTGGTATAGAGGTCAAAATAGCGGGTCAGTGTATGACAGAAATAAGAATGCGTTTCCTAAATGAATCATCTTGACGCTTTTGGGCAAAACAGCGAAAACTTCGACCAATAAACGTTGATTTTTACTGAGAATTAGATCATCATCTGCCTAGCCTTTTGCCAACTATGTTGGGGTCGGCTTCCAGTTTAACCGGATGCAGCTGAATACCAGTATTTTATATGGAGCGACTGCCTATCTGACCTCCACAACCCAGTTACTAGGTAATACGATACCCCTTGGTTAGACTGGTTGTTAGACATTCGGATTACTGACGACACGTAACGACTGTCAAAGATCCCCGAATGACGCCGGGGCCAACGGCTTTAACGTGCTTTCCGAGGCACGGAGGGATCTTGGTATGTAAAGATGGTCACCCATCCACAGACTAACCGAGGCAACCGTAGCTTAACCTGATCGATCGACCTGTGCGGCTGTTATTATTTAGCCACGAGCCCCTCTTACTTAAATTTAAATAATTAGTGATTATTATTAGTAATCTGCTCTTGTTACTGAAAATCTCCAGGAAAATGAAAATGTCCAGGGATATAACTACTTAACCTGTTGTTTTCCAATACTTTTTCATGAAAATAAATCTGAATTTGATTTTGTTAAAATGTAAACGAGAGAAATTCCCATTTCACACACTAATGGCTGCCAATAATTTAAATAAAATATCGCAGATCTGACCTCAAATTAGTAGATTTGCACACCTCTTATCTATAAAACATGCAACCCAAAGTACTCGTAAATATCTCCTTAGACACTTACTTTGCAGATCTAGAAAGAAAGAAAAGAAAGAAAGAAAAAATATTTTATTCTGCACAAACAAAACGCACAGTTAGGTACAAATAAAAAATAATAATAATAAATTTAAAAAAAATAAAATAAACAAAAACATAAGATACACTTAGTAAGATCTCAACTTACTCAAAGCAAACTCCTGCCAAGTTTAAAACACAGAGGCCAAGTTTAAAGCAACATTTCATTGACAGAGTACACCCTTCAGATTATTGCTTGGACAAGCCGACAAGCTGCCAAGTCGGTGCACAAAGCCACCTTTGAGCCAGCCCCGAGAAATTTCCTTTAACACAGTGTAGAGAAAAATATCGAGACGTTTTATCGATAAACTGAAATGGCACTTGACTTAAAAGATGGAACTGATATTGTTTGCAGTCGAGCAGAAATCGATTTTTCTAGTGCAGAAGTTTACTGTATAAATATGAAAGTTTAAATAAATTTGTATGCTGCACTGATTGACGTCATCACGTTAACAGCCTGCGTTCAAAAACCAGCGCTGGGGCTCTGTCTCGCGTAGGGTCTTAGCGTCGTAGCATTACGCTGAGCGATGGCCGTTTTGCGTGGAAAACTCAAACTCAAATCATTTATTTCAATTAAACCATTTACAGGCACTTTTGAATTGTCAAAATTAAATAGTCGGTCAGTTAGTCAGAAAGTTGAAGCTAGTTGCCCATTCCAAAGCGTAGATCTCTATGGAGAAGAACGGGCAAGAAACTCCACGGACACTCTTTTAAATCAAGACATTTTACAAAATCCTGGTTACATTATTCTTATTGCTTCTATATGTGAGAACAATGTAAAGAAACAAATTAAAATATAAAATTAAAAATAAGCCTTGGCAGTTAAGAGATGACCAGTCTCAACCGATGGCGCCCGTTCACGAACATGACGCGTGGATCAGCACCACCCAGCTCAACCATGGATGTGACGCAAATTGTCCCCCAACTTGTTATTTTTTGTGTTTGTGCTCTTTCTCTACGTCATGTTTACCGCAAATAAACCTGTTTTCTTCAAATATTTGCGGAAAGAAAATTACGTGACGTTAAAGCGGGTTGACGAAGAGTTACAGAGAAACTAATTAAAACCTTGTTTAGCTGTCATAGCCAAAAAGGACCAGTAATAGCGGTATTGAAACAGTACCCGGAATCGTGTTTAAATCACATTTAAAGTAGATTGGAATTTAGTTCTACATTTACATCTGTAATTTATATGGTGTGCCTTATAAAGAGTTTTCTATATATCTAATGATGTGAAGCAATACAATTTATAAAGTACTAGCTTTTGCCCGCGACTTCGTTCGCGTGGAATAGTGACTTCCGGCAGATTTTTGGTTTTACCCACATAGTTCTTACTATTTATTTACATTTTTCCGATGAATTTTCAGTACTGAATTGATGCCGACTCTTGACCAATAGATGGCGCTGTATGTCCGGAATAAATTTTATTTTTTATTTTATTTTTTGTAATAAAAACTATCCTATGTCCATTCTCAAGTTCCAAACTATGTCTGTACCAAATTTCACACAAATCGGTTCAGTAGTTTAGGCGTGAAGCAAAGACAGACAGACAGAAAGACAGACAGACAGAGTTACTTTCGCATTTATAATATTAGTTTGGATAAAGGTTGAGGTAAAAATCCTACACTCCCCGACCTCACTCCCCGGAAGTCGGGTGCTTTTTCAAGGCTTCCCCACAAAAACAAAAAAAAGGTCCCTTAGGAACCGAGCAATAAGAGAAAGAGTCAGTAAGTAAACGAAGTAAAAGCACTACCCAAATGTCCTTTCTTTGGTATTGTTCGTCGAATCGTCGTGTTGTGTTGAGCTGCACGATTTCTGACAAATGCGTGCACTGACTGGACAGGTCCTCTCAAATTGTTTGGTTCATTCCTCAAAAAAACCATCTCAGACATTAATCTACATGGTCTTCACATGATCTGACCAAGATTATGTCTGGACTTTAAAAGAGACTGAGTTTGTTTCGGCTTTCTTCTCAGACTAGTCAGATAGGAAACGCCGACCTCATCTAGTTTTAAAATATGATTGACGTGTAAAAGTGTTTGTACAAACCTACTTACAAAAATAAAATCATTTATCATTTATCACTGGCAGCCGATGTGATGTGACGAGGAGGGTTGGGTCAGACATTTCACGCGGACGAAGTCACAAGCAGAAAGTTAGCGAGCGCTAGTAAATAAATACCTACGCGATACATTAATCATTTCACAAATAATTTCAGATTGATATTGTAATATTAAAGGTTTTATTTTAATCACAGCAAAAAAAAATGTCGACACGGTCACAGCATTAGTAGAAGCTTGATCAGTTTATTTTTTAATTTAATAACCAGGGGCTGGCCATACTGGCTTTATAAAGGTTGAAATCGAATCTTATTAAAGGCTCCAATGTTCAATAAGGTCACCCTGAGATTAATTTGTGAAAAGGTATGACTCGTAGATATAATTTACTTACAACATCCGCACGGGTCGATAGAAGGTGCTATGCTAGCCGCGGTCGGTTTGTGGATGGGTGATCAGTGAACATTCATTACATGTCAAATTCCATACCTTCGAAATCGCGCTAAGCCGTTGGACCTTTGAATTTTTTTTTTTTAAACGTTGCCCCACACTAGGAATTTCTCCTGTATCGTGGGTGCGTTTACAAACATTTAAACTCACATACACAAACAGCCAGACCCGGAACTACTACTTGTAGGCCATACAAATATTTGTTCCGTGCGGGAATCGAACCCGCGACACGCAACGCAGCAGTCAATCGCTTAACCACTGCGCCAACCGTGCCGTGGCGTATTGTTTTGATCGCAGTCAGAATCCCGTAAGTCTGACAAACTGTCTTACTAAGGTGTATCGTGTTACCCCTGTGTGTTATTGGTTCACATACCAGAAGGCCAATTCTCATAAATAAAACTCGTTCAAAATGTAGTCGCAATCTCAGCACAGCGACAATCAAAGTCATAAGCTTGTCAAACATGCTTTGAAAGTACCAATTTTTGACAGATTGAGACTGAGATCAGACTGTGAACGTTCTTAAAATTACGAGAATTGCCCCCTGGATTAAGTGCTTGCATTATGGACGTTGTTAAACTAATAATTTATTCCCAATAATATTCAGTTATCCTGTCAATCAGGCTCCGTACATGTATTGGGTTATATGCATAATTAATATTAATATTTGCTCCCAGCGCTTAATCAATTTATAGAAATGATGTAGCGAATAATTAATGAGTACTTAACCATCATTTAAATTGGGCATTGTGATCCTTTGATAGGTTTAATAAACAGACTATTAATAATAAAATTAAATATTTACCTATTTGTAAGAGGGTTCTAATTTTATTACCTTTTTCCTTTAATAATGGCTGTGAATAAGCTACAAAATTTCAATCATAGCTGTTGAAAGACCTACTAGAGCATTAGGCGGATACTACAGCGCGCCACGCGAAAAGAAGCCAAATTTGCAGCGCGGAAGCGCGTTTTTATTGGATTTTTATGTAAAAAATCACGCGCGTGGGCGCGTTATTTATTTATTAAAACTTTATGCACAACTAAAAAAAATGCCGTACGAAGGCGGACTTAATGCCTCAGGTATTTTCTACCAGTCAACTTTAGGTTGATACTGAGACAAAACACGGCAGGTGCAACATAGGTACGTGATACGAGTAAATAGCTAGGAAATGACAATAAAATACAAGAATAAATACCAATACATAGATAGATACATACAGTCACGAGCAAAAGTATGTATACACTCGGCTTTATTCAAAAGCGATTTATTCCTTTATTTTTTAATGAAATTTTATGTTGTTACGAACATAGCTTTTTCGAACCCATTGGTTTATGTAATGTGTCGTATTTCAACGTTGCATTCGTTGTTTCACGAAAAAATCGCAATTCAAAGTTGCCAAGTGTTGACATATTGGTGCTCGTGACTGTACATATAAACAAAATTATCTGTCAGGAGAAAAAAATATCGGTAGAGGAGAAAACGAATCCAGCAAACCAGCGCTGGGATGTTACGGCCAACTTCTGACGGATATGTTCAGGTGCCATCACTTTAAACTTAACTTTAAATTTTTTTGTGCGTTATCTGCGCACCGTCGCGTGGCGCGTTGTAGCGAGTGATCCGCCTTAATTCTAAAGCTATGGTTTCCTAGAAGAGCGGTAGCCACCACACATAGCGTCTGCAATTTATCGACGAATGACGTCACTGAACGTTATTTATGAAAGTAAGTTGGTATGTTTTTCTAGAGAGCGTGTTTGACACCGTATAGTCAAACCCAGTCACCATCATTTTCATGACAGCCATCACTGCGGCCTTTATGTGGCAGCCGCTCTTCTAGGAAACCGTAGGTAGTTCAAGAAAAACCCATTTTGGGGGCGGCAGTGTTTTCTACCACTATGAGAGTGGAGATTTATAATGTCATTTACATATACCAGCTGACTTTTTTACAGTCTGGACAACAGGGTTTAAAAGGTGAACGGAGGAGAAGCCTATGGCATTTTTTTTTCACTTCGTTCACCTTTTGTATTCTGTTTTTGTCCAGACGGTAAAAAAAGTCAGCTGGTATAGGTATGTGAATTTCAGTAAATTTAGGAAACCCCGTTCATAAGGGAGCTACGTCTGCAAACAAACTCACGATTTCATAGCTTATCTGTAGAGGTAAGTAAAAGTTCCAAGTTCAGCACGGTGAATTTAAAATGCCACTTTCTTGAATATTTAAAAAGATCAGTGAAATTAATTGACTGAAACTAATCCCGTCGAAGTTTAATTAAATTCTTAAAACCATTTGGTTCTGTCTAATAAACTGATGGCGTGAAAGATTAATCTGAAAGGTTTATTGCCAATTACCATCATGGCTTAAATCTGTAGATAAACAAGTAATCCCGGTTATTATACAGTATGTCTAATCTCCTTTAGTTTAATACTAGCCTTAGCCCGTGGGTTCGCCTGCGTGGAGGTTGGAATTTATCCCACGGTAACGTATTTTAGGGATAAAAAATATCCTGTGTTAATCCAGGTTATGAACTATCTGTGTACCACATTTGATCCAAATCTGTCAAGCCGTTTTAGCGTGATTGAGAAACAAACATACAAACTTTCACATCCTATCCTTCATAAAGGTACTATTATAAAATGTAATTTATAATATTAGTAGCATGTAGTTACCTATGTTCTAAGTTAGGCGGGTGTTATCTAGAATCTAAATTTTAGTATCTTATAGAACCTGTTTCAGAGCACAAAACTTTACGTACACTAACACAAATCTTCAAACCATGAACCTAAAACTAATAACAACCCCTAACAATATTTTTTGTCAAGCGAGAATCGAACTTGCGGCCTATAGCTGAAAAAGTGTAACACACAAGAACTTCGCCCATCAAATTGATTGTATCCACGACATAGCAACTTCATCATTAGGCATAACACACACTGTATATCACGTACCTACATTTTGGTTATACATATATATAGAAACGACATAAATATTTATACATTTATACAATTGTGACCAACACAAACCAGTTTGTCCAGATTCTAAGGCCGTACTTATAACCTAGGCAAGAATGTATGATAATGAGTCTCCTACATAATAAATAGGTGCACACCCAGGTGATTATGACAAAAACAAAAGGTAAAACATGACACTCCTTGTTTTTGGGCAGTCGTGTACAAAGTTTCAAGTTTATTTAATGGGTAACTAGTAGCGCCCTGCGGTTTCACCCACATAAGTTTAGAAGAATATCGGGATAAAAAGTATCCTATGCGTTATACTGATGTATAAGCTATATTGCTGTAAATTTTCATCAAAATCCATTCAGTAGTTTTTGCGTGAAAGAGTAACAAACATCCATCTTATCCATCCTCACAAACTTCCGCGTTTAAAATATTATTAGGATTACCTAATAATATTTTATGTAGGAGTATATTATCATATTGTACAAGAATAGATTGCACAGTGACCCCTAAACTAGGCATTTGCATGTATATCGGAAAAGTAGTGTACCTAAATATCTTGACGCAAAACACAAAAGCTTATGTTCAATAATGAGATGAAAAAGACTGAATGGTGATTATCCAGGCTACACACAAACTTGACTTTCTGATCTGAAACTTTCGATGGTGATAGGGTTCAGTGAAGCAAAACAAGAAGCCTTTCGGTCAATGACCCCATTGCTTGACACCGAGGCGTACAGGCGTAGTACGCGTTCGAACTACCAATCTGTATAGCTTATCTTATTGAAGGTATTCGTAGCGAATCTGATTAGATTGATTCGCTACGATACGTGGAAAGGAAGCCTTGATCTACGTTTATCGACCTTTTTGTCCCGTGCCGTGATATGAATGTAGACCAGCATTTCGGCTTTTTACAAAAGTCCTATGTCCGATAGCCTCGGTTCCTCGCTAAATTGTGAAATGGAACGAGAATTTTACGTATGTTTGCCGTAAACTTTGTGCCATCCGTACTCAAAACCCGACGATTCCATTCCTTTTACGGTCTCAACATCCAATCCTCGGAAAATTCCGCTAACCCAATAGCTAAGTATGAGCAAACATCAAACTAAGTGCCCAATCAAATCGCATCTAAAGCATTTTCTCGGAACAAGTCCAGCCGCATACTTCACGTCAACGCGCCAAATTCGGACGACGCGATACGATCTCTTGCGTAATTCGCACTAATTGTGTGCTTTCACCTGCGAACCTACCATCTTGCGCCAGTCGCGTCATTTTTTGTCGAGGTCGGGGGAATATCATCTGACGCAACCGATCGCGTGCGAACGCCTGCGGATCGCATGTGCGACAGAGTTACGACAATGTGAACAGATCCGAGTGTCGTAATATGGTTTTTATTGTTACAGTGTGATGAATGGGCGATTTTGTATGGTTTAGTGGCGTTTAGGTTTGTAACGCAACTTTTATCGTTAATATTAATTTGTTTGTGTTGAAAATTTGCAGGTCAGTAGGTAATTTGTTTTAACATATACATAACAATTTTAATCGCAGCTAGGGTTATTATGATTTTATAATATCGCTATAGAACCAGCGTGATATTATGTAGGGCCTTTGCGTAATAATAATACTTACAATATAGAATGCATTCTTTATAAAAATTTTCCTCATGTAGGTAAGGCTATAAGTTCGTGATATCTGGTGCAACCTTAGGACCCCCTTAACTCGCTAACTTTGTTAAGATATACAACTTTACCTTCACAAGTTGTACAAGTTTTGAAGACATACAACTTACAAGTCAAAAATTGTATGTACTCACCGGCTGGGTTTTACTGCATTTGACATCGCCCATCAGTTACCCAACTAGCAAAAAGTGGTTTTTATACTATCCTAGAACCATAATTTATCGAGGACTATATGAGACTTATACATATAAGTCGCGAAAAGGGCCCACTTTATAAGTCTACTTTTACTTATAACGTATTTATATTAGACCGCTGAAATGCCATATATACGCCTATAATGCTCCTGTAATTGAATTACGTCAATGCAAATACTCTTGTTAATAATAATATAAGTAAGTTATAGTAAAAAAATAGATTAATACGCGCCTAGAAAATGCTTCCATAAGCTCATATATTGTGAACAGTCAAAGTGAGTGTATCGGAACTTTTGTGCTCTGTAAAAAAATATTTTTAACATCTTGAAGTATCTAAATGAATCAGAATTTATTAATGTCAACCATAGTTGAAAAACAAAATGTTAGTGTTGTCAAATCGTTAGTCTTATAGCTTATTCGTAGGGGAACAAGAATTTTCCGTGAAATCTATCATGGTTTTTATAACAATTTTAAAGCGCCTGTTGAAATTTGCTTATTTACATTTTAGTATAAATTAATATTAAATTTATATTATGAAGGCAGCTGACATTTTCTTAGTAAGCATTTCCAAGTGTGACATAGTGCTAAAATAAGTATATTTAGCATTTTCAAGTGTGACATAGTACCAATATGAGTATGTTGGTTCTATATTGGGTTATCTCAAAACCGAAGAAGAGTCGCCATTGTTTGCAAAACTATATAAAGCGTGTTTTCGCCTTGTACTGGTCGTTTCAAGCAAAAGTGGCTTCTTAAGAGTTTTAACCAGGATTATTTGAGATTACTTAGACAATAACACTACTGTGGAATGCCTATATAAATATGTGTAGGTTTAAAACGGCATACGATAAATCTAAAAAAAAAAATATAGAGAACATTTTATCCTTCTGAGTGCTGTTATAATCTTGGTGATATATTATTTTTAAAACGTGGATATGAAATTCATTTAACAGTTACTTCTAAGCTTATGTTAAACCAAACCAGATACATAAATTACTTACAGTAGTTTAACTTTAATTTACTTATATTGGCCACAAAATATTAGCTTGTATGAGACTATAGGTAAAAATAACAAGAGTAATTGCTCCTCAGTGCATATCTTCCTGGTACATGCTCCTACAGGAGTATTAAGATTTTAATGGCCCGCAGATGTTATCTTATAGTCGCATTTAAGTCTGACTTACCGGAGTAATTACTCTTGAGTGAAATTACTCTTATTTCATGCTTTTATAGGAGTCTTGATCCTATATTTGTCAGGAAATATGATCCTATATACGGATATAAGTACAAATTATAGGATACAACGTACTTGAGTAAAAACAGCATGTATTTATGCTGTTATAAGCGTAGTAGCAACCACCAAAACCTTCATCGGAGCTTTATAAGTCCACGTAGCATTATAAAATCGCATTCCAGGATTATTTTGCTAGTTGGGTACCTTATAGTTTTAACTCAGGGGACCTACCTCTTTCTACTAAGTCCTTATAAGTATACCTACTCATATTCTGCTTACATAATACCTACTTTATAACTAAAGAGAGCAGTGGTGACCAGCCGCAACATAAGAGTTGTAGGTCGTAGGTTCGAACCCAGACAGGCGCATTACTTTGTGTAAATTATTTCATCACCACTGCTCTCAAAACGGTGAAGGAAAACTACCGGCATGTCCTAGAACCAAAAATTCGAAGACATGTGACATCTACCAACCCGCACTGGGCCCGCGTGGTGGATTATGGCCCACTCCCTTTCACAGAGAAGAGGCCTGTGTCCCAGCAGTGGGAACATTATAGGCTTATCATGCTTATAAATAAAATATATAACATCTCCAATACGCTTCACGTTACCTGTTAGCTACCTGTGTTTTGGCAAACATTCTAAAACGATGACTCATATAAATAATTATCACTTTTAGAGGCATGAGGAACAGGGTGTAAAGTTCACTCATCCTCCATAGAAAAGGGAGGATCCTCCGACCAGACGGGTGTTGTGTCTGGCGGGCAATTGCCCAACGATTGATGTTGGGAAATTGTATCTATGCTAATTGCGCGGTAAACTCTGCTTGCGAGATGCAGGATTTGCGTGACGTCAGTATGACACGTTGTTCGCATGTGGCGTTGTAGATACCGCTACATCCTCTCCTCCCATCCTCCATTATTTAAGTTATCATCGAAATTAAGTAGAAACTTGTGGAATGTAGACTAACATAATGAATGAGCTGTACAATATACTCGTAGATGCAGTTTTCTAGACACATTCTAGAGTCGAGCGTTAGTACTTTCTATTTCGTTTAAGCGTCTAGTTGTGAATAACACTTGCTAACTTTTTATTTATTCAATATTTTAGTTTCACTTATGTGCACTTATGTAACTTTTTTATACAGAATGTGCTATTTTTTGTGTCTTTTCCTGGGGAATCCAATGTTTAATATACCGGCTGTCTTTTTTACCGACTGCCAGCCCGCGACGCTGAGCCCCCTATTTAATTCCGATCCAGCCTGTCCCTTACTGTCCTTTCCCAGCGACGCCCTAAGCCGAGGTCCGTATCCCACAGGGGTGCTTAGCGTGTAGTCGCATAGTTTTTTTAGTTTTTTAAACCCTGGCTGGAGGCCTTAATTTATTAAGGCATCCACAGGTGAGCCCGGATAAGCATACGACAACCTCATAGGTTGAACTGCGAGAAAACATATCGAAAAAAAAGCTTATGGCACAGAAATGTCTTTTACCTCAGATCGAGCATTTTTTTAGCATATTAATAATATGTTAAAGGAATATTATATATATATATTTTTTGTTACTGTTATAGAAAAATTTAGCGTTTTATCTCGCATAATATCAAAAGCAGAAATATATTCCTCAATGTATGTTCTACCAACCCGCACTGGGCCCGCGTGGTGGATTACAGCCCACTTCCTCTCCACTGAGAGGAGGCCTGTGTCCCAGCAGTGTATGTGTAGCAGCTGTATATTTTATTTAAATTACTCGTTTGAAGCCTCTAAAGTTCTTTTCATATAAATTAATTAACTGTAAATATAGCCGAGGGTTAGTAATTAACTGTGACTTAAGAGCTTATTGCTTTAGATCTGTAGGATTCATTTTATTGGCTTCTTTTAATTACATTTGCACTTTGAGCACGCAAACAAGTTAAAGTGCAAAATGTCGACTTCCAGGTTACCTTGACTTCCTAGAAGAAACCGTTAATTCAATGCATGTAAAATTGATTAAAACATTTGATTAGCGTTACAAGGAAAATTTAAGACTTCCGTGCCTGAGAGCTTCGCGCTGAAATTTTTGTAGGAAACTAATTAAAAGTATTTTCTCCTAACTTTCTACTGTGTGCTGTAGGTACCCCTCTGCTGAACCCTTTGGGGATTACAGACGTGGTATTATCTAGTTAAGATTAAGACGACATCGATTTGTGACGGTGACAGGCAGACAACTAATTACTTTATAATATTTTGGCAGTGGTCCGGCCATGTTTGTCGAAGGACCGATGGCCTGTGGAGCAGACGAGTCGAGTGCGAATGTTCGGATCGGACCGACACATGGCCGAACCGAATATTATTGAAAAATGCGAAAAAAGTTCGGGTCGGCTCAGTTGGGTCGGGACCATAGTCGATATTCGAAAGAGTGTAGGAGTGTAGGATCGGAACCGACCGAACCAAATAGTAACTTCGTAGCAGGAAACGGCCGAACATTCGGCCGATACCACTTCGGAGTAGACCTTCTGGAGAGGAGGCCTATCGGCAAGCGTAGTCTGCAACGCCCAGCAGCTAGATGGACGGAGGACCTAAAGAAGGTGGCTACCTGGATGCGGTGGGACTAACTGGATGCGGAAAACGGAGGACAGGATGGTGTGACGTAGCTTGGAAGAGACCTATGTCCAGCAGTGGACTGCGTTGGCTAAGTTGGTTGATTGTGCAATTAACACGTACATATTATGCGCTCCAAACTAACTAATACTTACTATTGAGGAAGGTACCTACATCATATTACTCAATACATCCAAATATGTCTGCTAATTTGGCTGAAAGCAACCATCCCAATCATTTAAAGCACTATAGCCCTCTCTTTATACTATGCTATAGCAGCTATCTCAGGAATGCCTATCACCTATCACCTAGCTAGTGTGTCTATAGTCTGTTTCAAAATTATCTGATGGGAATGTAAACAAAAGGATCATAAAACGTACCCGTGGGAACCAATTTGTAGTGCCACTTACAAATTGAGGGCTTTGGTTTTGTTATTTGATGATTACTCGTAATTCTAATTGCAAAACAGTTTTACGATGTTTTTCATTGATTTGAGAATTGAGGTTAATTTTATAACCTCACTTCAAGTTATGTCGATGATTTTTCAAATACAATTTAATAATGTTATTGAAACAATATTTGTTGGAAAAAATGGTGAAATATAACGTATAAACCTCCTCAATACAGATGAATATCCTACGAATATTATAAAAACGTGAAAGTTTGTATGGATGGATGGATGTTTGTTACTCTTTCACGCAAAAACTACTGAACGGATTTGGATGATATTTTTCACACAGATGGTTTATAACTAGGAATAACATATAGGATACTGTTTATCCCGATATTCCCACGGGATCGAAACTTATGCGGGTGAAACCACGGGACGCAGCTAGTGATACTAATAGTTTAAGAACCTAAACAGGGTTTGTTTACAGTTTCATCATATACTTTTGGAACGGACTATACCTACATGGTTTCATTGCATAGACTGTGACGTATATATGTATTGAGTATGTGCATTCACAAGTGAACATAATTGAACCGTAGCGTGGCCACCTAAGCCTAGATAGTTTTCGTCATCTGGGACTGTTGGGCTGGGCTTGGTTAATACTGCGTACAGTTGGCTTTAGGCAGTATTAAACTGGAAACTTAGGTATATGTGAATATAACCAAAAATTTGAAGACGTAGAACGAAAGAAAAATTGTTTATTCACGTAGTCAAAAGCATATATAAAATGTTGTCAATTTTGTCCATTGCTTGTCAGGGCCAGGGACCAAAGACATCACACACCTGACATGTGACCATCATCATTGTCACCATCATTGACATGTGACCTCACCCGCACTGGGCCCGCACGGTGGATTATGGCCCGCTCCCATTCACAGGGTCTGTGTCCCAACAGTAGGAACTATAAAGACTGATTATACTTATGCTTGTCTGTAAAACAGTATCCCGAAGTAGTTAGAGCCTATCCCCGCCTAAACTTAACACCAAATCCTACTTAAATTAACTTAGTCGTTGCAAAGTTAAGTTTTAAGTTAAGTTCGGTAAAAACTTGCTAATTTCTCTTGTCATGTTTATCAAGTGGATAATAATGAATAAGACTCGGTGATCATTGTGCCGATAGTCGTGACAGCCAATGGCTTCATAGCCAAGAGCCTCGACCAATACTTGAAGAGGCTTCTACGAACTGTTTGAGTATGTGTTTTTCAACGGCAATATAATCCAAATGTAACACTGTTCTACATTTCATGTCTGGAGGAATACATTTCAGTAGCTCATCCTAAAATGTTATACCATTTTCGACCTTAGTTCAAAGTTACTAAGGTTCAATGAAACTGCATTACAGGAGCCCGACGCTTCAAGTACCGTGTATACAATTTTCGACCTTATGGCAAACATGTGAAGGTATAAATTATGATTATACATACACATACGTATCATCACGACAGTTTGTGTTCAATGCCTGCGCGCGGACAGCAAATGAAATGCAATTACAAGGTCTGATTGGGATTCCTATGTTAGTCTACAGACTGATTTACAGAAGGTCAACTTTGTCTCAGAGTCAAAGTTCTAGCAGTAAAGTTTTGCTAACTTCGTTATGAAACCAGTTTGTACCCAGTAAGCAAAGTAACACCCCAATATCCCTTATACAGGCTTACCAGATCTTTTATAAACACCATGCTATAGTTCCAAATGGAAGATGAAAACAAAACTATGAACATACTTAGTTGGTTATAGTTAAAACCAAGATGTCACTCAAAGATGCGTTTTACTAGAAATCCCATCTTATAATCCTTTACTTGGTACAATAACAGTCGAGAGCTGTCGTGGGACACCCAGTTGAAAGTTTGCGCATGTCGTGACGGTTAAAATGTTGCACTTTTTGTGGCTCATTCGCCAATTGTTAAGAGTCATACTGCAAAGTCTTTAACTATTACCTACGCACAGTTAACAGTATTTCCAATAGGTTATAAGAAGTTATAACAAAACACGTTATGACTAATATCTATGCAAAACATGTTTTAAACGTTGTATATATTAACATGTACTTCTGTCACTAACCTGTCCTTTCATTTGTTTCAGTGTTTATCGGAGTCACAACCTGAAAATGTTATCCAGGCATCATTGGACGGCGCTCATTGGTGAGTAATTTTAATATTTACTGGGAATCCTATATCTTTGTATAATGGACTTTATCCAGGACGAAACTTAATTAAATGATGCAAAAGGGGTTTGATTTCTGGCATAGGTACTGTAGAGGCTTGTCTGCCGAAGGCAACCTCATATGTTGCAGGCCGGATATAATTTAGCGCGAATGACATTCAAACGTTCAAGCGAGTGTCAAAGATAGATGGTTCTAGAATAAGAAGTGACAATTAGACGATAAGATGTGAAAACATTCTAGAAAATATAAATATAAAAGGGATCACAGTGTTTGATTCCCCCCGGTACCTCGGAGGGCTCGTCTAGCCCTCTATAGTACCTCTGTCAAGCGTTGTTGATCACGTGACTCAATTATCCACTTTGAACGTTAATATCTCGGTAACGTGACACTACGAGGTTCGGTCTAATTAAGTTTTCTGTTTGAATTGATGTCAGCTATCGATTTATATTGGTCTCACGCGTGGCCGCCATTTTAAAAATGACGCGAGAGTAATGCCTCGGATCTGCAGTGCGATCGTAACCATCTCACCGTGAAAACTTAGGTGAAGTGAGTGTGGAGTGAGCTGTCATTCCAAACTAAATGCTAGGGATTGACACTATTGACAGCTCACTCTAAGCTCACTTCACCTAGGTTTTCACTGCGAAATTTTTACAGAATCGATCGGCTGCAAGGCCATTTAAAGTGAAATAACTTAAAGTTTTGCAGCGTCACAGATAAATCGAGAGATAACAATAAACGAAAGATGTCATGTGACACCCTGTTGGAACGAAGTTCCTTTCACTGTATATTATGTAGGTAAACAGACAAAATGAAAAACACAAACACACATACTATATGCAAAAGTGTAGTAACAGCCAAAATGTTACTTACACATTTCCGGTCTAGCACCATGTGGGCAGGCAGTGTATAAAAAAAAACCTTTGTTAAATTTCTATATTTATGTCTGTAATGTATATTATGGTGTACATTTATTTTATTCTATTCTATAATACCGTGCGATAAGGAATGTCATTCCAAAGTGAGTGTAGGTAAATTTCTGTAGCTATTTGTGTCATTTTATTTTGGCATTATAGTTAATCGATTTCGATAAAGTATCGATTAGCTAATCGAATTGTCGTGTTGATATGTCGAGCTTTATCAGACATATTAATGGCACAGTATTTTTATTATAACTTCGAGGGGCTTGTGGCTAAGTAATAACAGCCGTACGGGTCGATCTATCAGGTCAAGCTTCGCTTGCCGCGGTTGGTCCGTAGATGGGTGACCATTTTCACATACCAAGACCCCTCGGTGCCTCGGAAAGCACGTTAAGCAGTTGGTCCTGGCTGTGATTCGTGGATCTTTGACAGTCGTTACGGGTCGTCAGTAGCCCGAAAGTCTGATAACCAGTCTTACCAAGGGGTATCGTATTATCCAGTAAATGGGTTGTGGAGGTCAGATAGGCAGTCGCTTCATGTAAAATACTGGTATTCAGGAAACTTCCAAAAAAAAAACATCACGCATGTAGTCCCCGCAGTGTTAGGCAGAGATGTACCTTTAACACATCCACATTTCGCAAAGTTTTGTTTAAGTTCCATGTAATAAGGAGCGAGACATTTGCCATCAACCAGGCACAAAACAACTCCAGTCTGCTACTGTGATGCAGATGAAAAACCCCAATAACACTTAACTTACCTGACATGGGAATCGAATCCAGCAGTGCGATTCTGTACCATATCACCGTGAAAACTCAAGTGAAGTGAGCTTGATGTAAGTTGTCAGTGGTGTCAATCCCTAGCATTATTTGGAATGACAGCCGATCGATTCTGTAAAAATCTCACCGTGAAAAGTTAGGTGAAGTGAAACTTAGAGTGAGCTGTCAATAGTGTCAATACCTAGTATTAGATGGAATGACAGCTCACTCCACGCTCACTTCACCTAAGTTTTCACGGTGAGATGGTTACAGAATCGCAGTGCAGCTCACTCCACGCTCACTTCACCTAAGTTTTCACGGTGAGATGGTTACAAAATCGCACTGCAGTACCTCATACTCAGCAGTAGCGCTTGTGGTCACTAAACCAACGAAGCAGTCCCACATTTTATAAAAGGTATAGCATAATCAGCCTATACTTAATGGTGAGAGGGAGTGGGCCGTAATCCACCACGCGGGTCAAGTACGGGTTGGTAGATGTCACATGTCTTCGAATTATCTGGCTCTAGGACAGGTCGATTTCCACACGATGTTGTCCTTCTCGTTTTATAATAGGTATATTGGTGGAAATAATGAACTTATAAGAAAAACAGAACTTCGTGATTACTTTTATATTGTAATCGATTTATAATGAAAACAAAATGAAGCGAAGGAAACTTGAATCGAAGTTCTGATAGGAATACTTACAAAGTCAACATTCTTACAGTTTTAACGAACAGTTTGGTGGCGAAACTACTGTATTGTTTAGTAACTTACTTAAATTATTTAGATTTCGTGAAAACCTGATTTTTATCTCACTGTATTGTGTGAGATGCAAATTTGTGAGATTAATCTTAATTATTTGTTCTTCATTAAAGTTCGTAGTAACGAGAATATAATTTGTTTTTTTTTTTTTAATTAAAGATCATATCCTTCGATTCATTCTATTACGTCATTCCAGCCGATCTATTCTGTAAAATCTCACCGTGAAAACTTAGGTGAAGTAAACTGTCAATAGTGTCTTCAGAAGGCCAATTCTCGTAATTAAAAACTATCAAAATCTAGCCGCAATCTCATCTCACTGAGATCAGACTGTGGACGTTCTAAATTACGAGAATTGCCCCTCTGTTGTAAGTACAGTCATTTCTGACTCACTTCACCTAAGTTTTCATGGTGAGATTGTTACAGAATAGTCCGGTTGTTTTCAAGATCATAAATTGGCAGGCATTTATTCCTAAAAGTTTATCTTAATTTCTCGTCTATCCGAGATGAGCCAAAATATAAGGAACCAATGTTCTTTTGTTTTTCTTTTTTCTTGTCTTTTTCAATTTTCAGAAATACTCATCCGATTCTGAAAATTCTTTCACTACCTATTGCTGAAGCTACAGTATTGCCGAGTGTCATAAGTATTGAATATACTTATGACACTCGGCAATACTGTAGCTGTAAAAACAATAAATTTTACGCGGAAAAAGTATCTAAAAGTATCAGAAGCTAGTATTTATTATAGCCTTTATTCTACAAAAACCCTTGAGTTATTCCCTTATAATGTCATCACTCAGCTACGCAGTACACCACCCCCATGCAAGATTCAATTTGCATGAAAAATATGTGGAGTGACAGGCATCCGATTACGACTTATTCCTCTCTCATCGCTGAAAGAAAACATACCATTTACATCGCGATGAAATCTACATTTTTGGAACGAAGTTCCTTATCGCGCGTTGCGAAAGGAGGGTAGATGGAAAAAATTAAGACCAAAAGTTGGAACGACACTTTTTGCTATAGCTGTAAGCCGTGCGACGTGCGCGTGTTTCTCTGTTTGTCTCTCTCTCTCTTTTATAGAAAGCAAGTTATACTTCGTTCCACCCGGGTGTCCCTTGACACCTCTCAAGTTTTTTCATGTTTTTCTTTCATTCATTGACATCAGTCGTGTTTATGGAGGAAAAGAGCTGTGTGAGCTGGGTGGCAGGGACATCGACGCACAAACTAACTGTAACCATGACTTCAGTAGATACATGATTCTGAACCGGTTAAAATGTACACAGGTTCAAAAAAAAATTGCTGTTCCATACAATTTGACACACTTTTCTATGAAACAGCAGATTTATTTTTGATAACCGATGAAAATCTTTTTCGTTAGGTGTTTTAAGATCATGTGCACAAACTGAAACCATGAATTCATTCATGGTTTCAGTTTGCGCGTCGATGCCCTCCCACCCTGTATATCTATCTATATAAATACAAATGAATCACCGAAATGTATGTACGCGCGTAACTTCCGATCGACTGCATCAAATTAGATAATTCTTTTTTAACCCCCGACGCAAAAACGACGGGGTGTTATAAGTTGCACGTGTCTGTGTGTGTGTGTCTGGCTGTGGCATCGTAGCTCCCGAATGGATGGACCGATTTTTTTTTGTTTGAAAGGTGAATTTGTCGGGAGTGTTCTTAGCTATGTATGTTTGATGAAAGTCGGTCCAAGATGGCCGCCACCACAAAATGGCGGATTACATATTTTTTCAAGCTCCCTCAATATGGGTATCAAATGAAAGGGCTTGACTAGTAGAATACTATACACTATGACAAATTTCAAATCCAAGATGGCCGCCACCAAAAAATGGCGTATTATAAAAAACGGATTGAACACCAAATTACCTGAATCCTTAAAACGCAAGAAAATAAAGTAAATGAAATAATAAGGAGTCCCTACAAAAAGCATGAAATAAAAAATTAAAACATTTTTTTTTTTTGTGTTTGTTATTGTCAGGACAAGGTTTGTATAGAAGGAAATTAAAAGAAAATAAAATGGCGGTACGACGTCAGCTAGTAGAAAATAAAAGTTCTAACGTAAAAAAGACATCAGATATTTTATAGGCAAAGAAAATGAATTTGTGATAGCTTTGAGTTCGGTCAACAGTGGCAAATTGCCACTAAAGTTGGCTTTCATTAGCTCGCCTGTAAATTGCGGCGCGTACCGCCCCTGAAAATAATATCCCTAGATTGCCTGGGCTATAATTTTCACAACAGAATTGTTGTGGAATAGTAATTTTCAGTGATCTGAGCTGACAGTGAAGATTGCTATCTTTAAGCATAAACTGTTAATAATAACCAAATCAGCAGACTTGAAAGACGTATTGGACATAGTCTGTGATTATTACCCGATACAAATACTCACACCTTTTTCACTGCCTACCCCCATGGGAAGGTGTGAGTTCTGTGCGGGTGAACGCCACCCTTGATCCTTACATACAAGGAGTATTGCTACGTTTACTGCGTGCGCCTATGGCAAGAAGTGTGTCAATAAGGCTAATTCTCGTAATTTGAAAAGTTCAAAATCTAGTCGCAGTCTCGTCTCGGCGACAAACAAATGTAAAAAACTTGTCAAAAATGTAATGAAATTAGAGGCATTTTTGACAGATTGAGACAGATAAGCCCGTGAACGTTCTAAAAATTACGAGAATTGCCCCTCTCTGGTCGTAAATGCACGCTGATTGCAAGTACTGCTCACCTGATCTTTCTGAACAACATCATTACTAAAGGTCATCATCATTAACATCGTCACTACATCATCATCGTCTAGGGCGTCCCCTCCCGGCGTTTTCACTCACATCTGCCTTGTAAATACCTTTTGCAAGTCACCTTTCATTCATCCTCATATTATATTTTTGACGTTATCCCATTGTCGCAATTTGCTGAAGCTAACCCACGACACAAAGATACATGATATTGTGAGCCGTTTAAAGTTTGTGCCCCCAGTTTTCACACAATTAAGTAGTTTTTAAGTTAAATTTCAAACTTGATGTCCCTTTGGCATCGCCCACGTGAAAAGTTGGAAATTTTCCGAGATGAAAAGTGCTTTAAAGTCTGTCGCTTTCTGACAAGTTTTATTATCGTCCCTGAAGTTTATTTGTGGAAATAAACTTCAATGATAAACATTTCTATTATTGCTGTGATACCAAAATGGTGGTTTTCATTTCAACACGAATGAAAAAACTTTTGCAATGCAGCAGCCGTAACTCACCATCGTATATTTTAATGCCCAGTCCAATAAAAACTCTTTGAAACTTGACCAAGAACATTGATTACAGATCATAAACATAAGTTTTAATTAACAGTCATTAAATTGTTCAAATATTTAGTTGCAACTTTGAACTAAGCATCATTTCTAATCGTTTAAAGTTGAAATCAAATGATTTTTTTATTACAATTTGTTTTGAAATTCGCGAATGATGTTAATTGTTACTATTACCCCGAATTTTACAAAGATTCGGGGTCAGGGAACATTATATTTAATAATATTAATAACAGTTCAATACAATTTTATGATAATTAGTCAATGTTATACGAGTGAATTTTAGAAATGTAGCAATATTTCTACAAAGATGCAAACAACAACAATTTGCCTTATTAGAAATATTAAATATCATTAAATAATAGAAATCAGAAATATTATTCTTGATTGAAAGGTTATCCTCCCACCCCATGTGACTGGCATGTGCCAGTTTAACTATCCTAGGATTCGGGGAAGGAATTCTTTCTCATTTTCGAATTCGATTTTTTTTTTTTTTGTACGTTTACCATCTTTGTTAGCTGTGTCAAAAATATCAAACGCTGGTAATTGTAGCACCACTTTCAGTTGTAGCCCTAAGCGCCTGATAAGATAAGATACACTACACACATAAATAAACTCTCGCTCTCTTCCCACGGGGATAGGTAGAAACTGAAGCCGGTGTATTTTGTAAAAATATCATCGGGACTGAGGTGACATTCCACCTGATGCCAACTAGGGATTGACATTATTGACAGCTTACTTCACCCAAGCTTTCACGGTGAGATTTTTACAGAATAGATCGGCAGAATGCCACCTGCGACGATCCTTGTTTAAGATAAAATGAATTAAGCTACTTTTAAAGTCTTTAAAAAGTTCAGTACATTAAATACTAAATTAACGACGTTGTTAATTATTTCATTCCACTACCTTTGCCCAGGAAATTAAAACGTTACGCAGAATTATTCATTACTGAGTCGGGAAAGTTTATAAGCTAATGCTTCTACTAATATTCCTATTAGTAACAGAATTCTAAGATTTGTAACAATAAATCTACCACAACATGAAAAACGACCTATGATTAAAAATAAAAACTCGTAAAAAAGAAATATTCTTTCGAGCAAAAGGTACATTCAACCGCATGTACTATCGCCAAAACCTATATCTGACCTGTTTGAACACAAAATCTCGTGCACATGATTACCACAGCTGCGTCCGTAAGTAAAACAAAAGTGGATCCTTTTTAGGTCGACTAATAATATGCGCTGCAAGCAGGAATAGTCCTTACGGTGGTCAGATATTGATTTTGGCGATAGTAGGTACATCTACATAGTAGCAATATTTGACTTTCACAGCGTCTTTATCGCGTGAAAGGGTGGTTTTCGTAGATCAATTGTTACTACTGACTTGCGGTTGACTGTACGAATTTTTACGACTAATCTTCACCGTCCATCACGTCTTGAGCTTGTTATTAACTTACCCAGAGTCCGTTTAGTGTAAATCCAATCAAGTTAATGGAAGAAAATAATAAAAAAGTTTTACATTTACACAGTCTACAGTCATCTATGTTTCAATCTTAACCATTTGAGATAGAAGTGGGGACGTGTATTGACGCATGATAAATTAGACTTAAGATTTGAGAGGTCAATGTTTTAGCTAATCCAACGAAAACCAATTCTATATCTCTTTGAGGTTAATAACCTCCAAAGCTAATTACTGGTACAATGTTTATCTATAAGTTCATGTAGTGCATTCAACAAACATAATACAACATGTATACATAATGCGTGCACTGACTGGACAGGTTCACGTAATCTGTGTGGTTCTTTCCTCAATATACCATTTAAGACATCAATCTACATGGTCTTCACATTATCTGACCAAGATTATGTCTGAACTTTAAAAGAGAAATCTCTGACTTTGTTTCGGCCTTTCTTCTCAGAGTAGTCTGATAGGAAACGCTGACCTCATCGGTTTCTATAATATGAGTGTAAAAGTGTTTCTACAAACTTACTTACAGAGATAAAATCAGTTATTAACTTTGCCTACTAATAATTCTAATGCCCTTATAGGTATTCCAATTTATTTGAGGTGACATGTCTTCTTCTCCCTTACTTCACTAGTAGTCGTTATCTCGGTAGTCACCTCTTAGGGGCCGTCTCAACGAGCGAGAGAATCGCGGCGATATTATCGTCGTGCCACGTATTTCTATACACTCTCTTAGAACGTGTCTCCACCCGGCGATATCATCGCGGCGAGGATTGGATGGCACGACGATAACATCGCCGCGATTCTCTCGCTCGTGGAGACGGTCCCTAAGAGCCAAACCACACGGGCGGCGCGGCTGCGGCGCGGCGCCTGGGCGGCGCCGCTGCGGTTTTCTACATACAAAAATGCATTGTAGCCACATGGCGCCGTGCGGTGTGCTCCGGCGCCGCGCCGCGCGCGCATCGGAATCGAGACGAGGCGGGGAGGGGTGTAAGCAGAGCGGAGCCGGAGCGGCGCCGCTCGCAGTTGTTGCGTAGCGATGGGCAACCCCTCATTATGCCGCCGCTGCGGCGCCGCCGCAGCTCCGTAGAACGTTGCGACGCCGCTCTGCCCGTGTGGTCGCCAGCGCGGCGAAATGGCTTGCGGTGCGGCGCCGCACCGCCCGTGTGGTTTGGCTCTTAGAGCCAAACCACACGGGCGGCGCGGCTGCGGCGCGGCGCCTGTGCGGCGCCGCTGCGGTTTTCTACATACAAAAATGTATTTTAGCCACATGGCGCCGTGCGGTGTGCTCCGGCGCCGCGCCGCGCGCGCATCGGAATCGAGACGAGGCGGGGAGGGGTGTAAGCAGAGCGGAGCCGGAGCGGCGCCGCTCGCAGTTGTTGCGTAGCGATGGGCAACCCCTCATTTTGCCGCCGCTGCGGCGCCGCCGCGGCTCCGTAGAACGTTGCGACGCCGCTCTGCCCGTGTGGTCGCCAGCGCGGCGAAATGGCTTGCGGTGCGGCGCCGCACCGCCCGTGTGGTTTGGCTCTTAGGGTGTAACCACACGGGCGGCGCGGCTGCGGCGCGGCGCCTGAGCGGCGCCGCTGCGGTTTTCTACATACAAAAATACATTGTAGCCACATGGCGCCGTGCGGTGTGCTCCGGCGCCGCGCCGCGCGCGCATCGGAATCGAGACGAGGCGGGGAGGGGTGTAAGCAGAGCGGAGCCGGAGCGGCGCCGCTCGCAGTTGTTGCGTAGCGATGGGCAACCCCTCATTTTGCCGCCGCTGCGGCGCCGCCGCGGCTCCGTAGAACGTTGCGACGCCGCTCTGCCCGTGTGGTCGCCAGCGCGGCGAAATGGCTTGCGGTGCGGCGCCGCAACGCCCGTGTGGTTTGGCTCTTAGGGTGTAACCACACGGGCGGCGCGGCTGCGGCGCGGCGCCTGAGCGGCGCCGCTGCGGTTTTCTACATACAAAAATACATTGTAGCCACATGGCGCCGTGCGGTGTGCTCCGGCGCCGCGCCGCGCGCGCATCGGAATCGAGACGAGGCGGGGAGGGGTGTAAGCAGAGCGGAGCCGGAGCGGCGCCGCTCGCAGTTGTTGCGTAGCGATGGGCAACCCCTCATTTTGCCGCCGCTGCGGCGCCGCCGCGGCTCCGTAGAACGTTGCGACGCCGCTCTGCCCGTGTGGTCGCCAGCGCGGCGAAATGGCTTGCGGTGCGGCGCCGCACCGCCCGTGTGGTTTGCCTCTTACTTGACGGCACGGTTGGCGCAGTGGTAAAGCCATTGACTGCTGCGCTGCGTGTCGCGGGTTCGATTCCCGCACGGAACAAATATTTGTATGACCTACATGTATTTGTTCCGAGTCTGGGTGTTTTTCTATCTATAATATGTATGTATTTACAAAAAAAAATGTATATAAGTAGTTTATCAGCCATCTTGTTAGCATAACACAAGCATTAGGTTGCTTAGCTTGGGACTAGATGGCGTTGTGTGAAATGTCCAGGAATATTTATTATTATTATTACTTAACTATAATAAATCATCTTTCACACAGTCTATCCATCGCTTCTTTAGTCTTCCCACTATTTTAGCCAACTCTGCCGGAGTGGGCAGAGTTGGCTAAAATAGTGGGAAGACTAGCGGGAAAAGGGGAAGACTTCGGGGAAATCAAGCGTGATGATTTCCCCGAAGGAGTTAAAAAGTTTTTAGTTACGTACATATTTGTTTTGATTGTTTTATAATTTGTCTTCTATTTTGGTAATAAATATAGCAAAAGCAATACCAGGCACTAAATAAAGTCAGAAAAATTATTTGTTAAGCAAATTGGCTACCAACTTAAACTGTATATTTATTTAATTATCTCAACTGTAATTCTTTGACCGTTATATAAAAATGGCTCAATGGCAAATGGACCTGGGATATCTATTTCGTCAACATTAATATTTATATCCCAGACTGTGTCTGAATGAAAATCCCTGGACAACCTTTTTCATAGATTTTTTGTTTAAATTCTAACATTTTAGTAGGGCTTAGATAAGATTAGAAGAGTTATTAGACTTCACATCATAAAAGAATATTGCGGTCTTTAAATAGAAGGTCTAAGGGTATATTTATGAACAAAACAACCTTCAACACCGCTTATAACTCGAGAAGTGGGCACAAATAATATAATAATATTATTTGTGCGCTCTGTTGTTTGTATAGTATTAATAGATTTGAGCACAAAATCTATTTACCTATACAGTCTGTAGGTATCAGAAGGGTGTAGTCATATTTAAGGGTGTGGTATGTATAGACCATCAATCTGAACAACTTTCTCCATGGGACCAACATCATAATCGTGATATAAAAATATCAACAGTCCCATAAAAAACTTAAAAACAAGTTCTAAATCTAGGTATGGGACGGCTGATAATTTTTTCGCGATATGGTGTTGGTCCCATGGAGAAATTTGTTCAGTTTGGTGGTCTTTACACCATCAGATATGATTTAACCTTTCTGATATAATAATATCCTCCCGATAGATTTCGGGCACGGTGGCTATCTCAACGGAGATTAGCCAGGTACTAAGAAATTCCTAATGCAAAACCCAATAACACTGCCTGACCTGGGAATCGAACCTAGGACCGGTCAGCTGTCGCGCTTGCAACCATGAGACAAATGGGGCAGATCAGCTAATATAATAATATGCTATATACATAGATGCATACATTTAACTATTTACACCTACTGTATAAGCAAGACATGGCATTTACTAACAGTCAACTTTTGGGTCATGCAGAGACAAACAGTGGGAGGTGCTATTGAGAAAAAAACTGTATTAAAATTAGTAAGTATTATGGTATCTTTAAAAAAAAAAAAAAAAAGTAGGTATATAAGTAGTTTATCAGCCATCTTGTTACCATAACACAAGCATTAGGTTGCTTAGCTTGGGACTAGATGGCGTTGTGTGAAATGTCCAGGGATATTATTATTATTATGTAATATGTAAATTACGCTAAGGGTTTGGTCGGGCCGGCGCGGCGGGCAGGTTGCGGATACTTGTGGACGTGGCTCCGGACGCGGACATCTCCAGATGGACACGTACTTAGAACCTGCCAGTGTCCGGTGTTCACGGTTCGTCCGCAATCTGTCCGTGCCGGTGTGACTGATCCCTGAGTAAAATAGTGCATAGTTGGTAGTTTTTAAGGTTAGTTTTTTACTAAATTATGTGTATGTAACAGGCGCTTCTCGCGATCAACTCGAAAGTTTGGTGAGTAAAATTGTAAAAACAACAAAATAATGTATTTTTGAGAATAATAATTTAAAAAAAGATATGTTGCGCGGAACCCATTAATTTGGGATAAGAAGAATGAGCATGATATTGACTATCTGATTGGACGCCATTTGAAATACAACTTCATAAATTCTCAGCAAATTCTTTAGAAGAGCCTTAAGCCCGATGGGAATTCCCATCGGCAGAAATAACGAACTTCCTTACAAACTTTCTTCCATTATTTAACTCCATCAGGGGATGAATTATTAACAAATCCTTCCTTAATGCTCAATTTCGTTGTATAAGGAGCTCTTTCAAAATGTCATGCTTCAAGACCCTGGGGATTAGTCGGAGCGTTGTATAGTCAGTGAATTTAAGAATTTTACCAAGTACCCAGATGCTTAACGGGTAGAACCTGGATAAGGCTAGATCGGGAACGTGGAAATTGGCACAGGAGTGGGTGAAGTCGGGCTGTGGATAATGTTGATGTTGGCCCCTGAATATAAACAGGAAAACATACCGTACAACATGCCGTGCATTTAACGCCTCCACAGAACCTAAAATTCTCAAAGAAGGCCTTGCATTATAATTTATCACCATGTACCTAAGCCACATCATAGGTAATACAGCTAATAACTTATTAATTTTCCACTTGTCATATAGTTAAGCCTTTTTGCGTGTGTAGGATGTTAAACGTTGCCCAATAGAATGGGCAATCTTGTAATCTTGTCGGATCCGACAGAAGCTCACTATTGTTTGTACAACAATGTGCGGTGGGTGTCAGGTTGTAGGCTAGTCAATTACTGCCAGATACGCGAAGAGATGTTGGAAATATGATAAATGTTTTGTTATGAATGATAAATTATTTTATTTCTGTAAATAGGCTTGTACTACAAACACTGATAGATATTAAAAACTAGATGAGGTCGGCGTTTCCTATTGTTCTATGAATTCTCTGAAAAGAAAGGCCGAAACAAACTCAGAGGTTACAGTGTCTTTTAAAGTCCAGACATAATGTTTGTCAGATCATGTGAAGACCATGTAGATTGGTGTCTAAAATGGCCTTTTGAGGATGTTATGGCGACCATCAAGTGCAATGGCGACTGTAACAAGTTATTTTAGGTAAACTATTTTGGAAATGCGCAAGCATTCGTAAAGGTAAACAGCTTGACGGCGCGTATATGTTCCACGCGCGCCTCAAAGAGATGTCAGCACAAGTGACGGGGCCTGATAGGGCCGAAGCCTGCCAGGGTAGCGGGATCGTCCGAAAGGGTTACCGCTGCCCTGGAACATAAAGGGCTAAGGAAGGAACACGAGTGGGTTTTAGTCAGTAAGAGTCTGACACTCTTTTCTGCTCCACCCAGAGCGGGATGTCATTTGATGATTTCCCATCCTGAAAAAAAAAAAGGTAAACAGCTTAATACGTTACATTGCATCTAACAAACATGTTTAAACCACAGACCGACTAACTCTCAGTTAAAAACATAGTTTTACTGGAAGAATTATTACCATTAAAAATGAAGTAGTATATTTACTGTGCCGTCTAAACATGAGGCGAAAAAGTTTAGCTTTGCTAGAACATTTTCCGAAAGTAGATAGGAGAAACACCTAAGAGCTTGCAGCGACAGGGTAAGGTTGCCTGTCCACTTGAGCGGAGGGGAGTGCAAAAATTTAGGGACTGAAAACAATAATCAAAAGAATTCCACTAAATTCACGTCATTCATGCTTCAGTGGACAGTCTCTTCTACGCTTACTCACTCCACTCAAAGGACGGGCAGCCTAATGGCCAACAAAGCTTTCCTTCATTTCGACAATAGAGTGATTCATCATCATCATCATCAGCGTATAGCAGTCCACTGCTGGACATGGACATAGGCCTCTCCTGTTGCACGCCATTTAACTCGATTTTCAACTCTCACCCAGCTGCTACCAGCCATCCTGCGAAGATCGTCTCTCCACCTAGCCTGAGCGTCCCACCTTACGTTTACCGATTCGCGGTCTCCACTCAAGAACACGTCTACCCCAACGGTCATCGATTCGGGTAATAGGGTGATAATTGCAGTCCTAGTAATCATTGTTAGTGACATAGCATTGCTTCAATTTATCTTCCAGTGTGTGCAGTACCTGTCATGTTGCGTTCTCACAACCTTGAGCAGAGCCTAGTGAATGCCTAATTAATTTATCTATTTATACACCGTATGCGAATTGTGTGTGACTTGCAAGTGCTTTAAGTAGGCTACGCTTGTTACTCGGTCACATGTCGTATCAATCAGGCTTGTCAACTTATATACAAAGTTGAATTAAGGTCAATGAGTTAGTGATTAAGTGACAAAAATCCAAGAGCTAGGAATTTAAATGACGTCTAGGTACCTCTTCTTAGCGTGTCGATGGCAAAAATATCATGAAAAATTATCCATACCTAGTCCTACTAATATTATAAATGCGAAAGTTTGTATGGATGGATGGATGTTTGTTACTCTTTCACGCAAAAACTACTAAACAGATTTGGATGAAATTTGGTACACAGATAGCTTATAACCAGGATTAACACATATAATACTTTTTATCCCGATATTCCCACGGGATCGAAACTTATGCGGGTGAAACGGCGGGGTGCAGCTAGTTTTTTATATTTGTGTGGCCCAAAATTCAGCAACGCGAATACTGTTCGCTGACGCAGCCATTAGGTACTGTACTAGGTGTTAGGATTAAATATTATAATTATCCTCAATTAGGCTTTACCCCTACTAGATGGAACTTAAACCTAACTGGCCAAATGTGGATGTACTAGAGGTACATCTCGCCCAAGGCGCCTTTCAATACGCTTTACTTAAGCTTTAAATACGCCTTTTATTTGTCCCGGTAATTTGAGAGCGCGAACTCACAAAGTTAACAAAGTTTTTTATAGAAGTAAATCAGTTAATTAAGATCAAAGTTGTCCTAAGACCTAATAAAAGAGGTAATCTTGCTGGCAGCATAAACAGCTACCCTAACCTGCCATAATTGAGGTTCGAGATAAATTTCAAGCCTAGATTGCAAAATATTTTCCTTTAAATCTCTAATTACTGCTTAAAATCTTTGCAATTAAGTAACCAGATCCAGGGCAGCTGTATTTTATGAAATATTTAACGGTAAGTGGGAAGACTGTATATATAACTTAATTAAATGAGCTCGTAGGAATTTTTGAGAAAAGCAGTAGTTTTGCTATTTCGACACTTTGGTCTAGAAGCTTTTGATTTGAGATATTACAGGGCGGCTGTCGATGAATGAATTTCATTAACTTGTCAATCATGATACCTATTTTAGAAGCCCCCGTAACGGCCATACCGGCAGAACTGGCAGGATCTAGCTACGAACAGATGGCTGATGGAGTAGAGTTAGGCCAAAGAAACCAGGGCCGTCCAAAGAGATGGGTGCAGGATTTACGTGACGTCAGTATGACGCGTTGGGTCGATGATATCATCAAAGTCGCAGGAAATAACTGGATGAAAGACGCACAGAAGAGTGTTAGCTACAGCTCAGAAATGAAAAAGGGTTCGGAATCAATTTAAACACATTATCTAGACACAAACATATTTATTTCCTTTTCCACACTATCTGTAAAAACACTCAAATACTCGAATCAACGAAACAAATAAATTCTGTACTTACTCGCTAAGATTTAGATTTTAAATTGCCGCGATTTATTACGCAGATGCTGAAGCTTTCTGAACGTGTTCACTGCTTGGCGTCTCGACTTCTCGAGCAAGAAGCCCAGCTGTCAGTTGTCTCCCATAGAAAATGACAGCGAATGTCATCATGAACGAATAATTGATTGAGTGACATACGAATATTAGTCGATTTAATAAGTAGGGTTACCAGATGCAAGCTAACAACAGGGAAGAAGAAAGGGGAATCCTATAGCCAGCAGTGGGTGATTCCGGGCTGAAATGATGATGATGATGATAACGGCAGTAACGTCCAGGGACCATATTCTATATGACACTATGAACGAGACCGAGCAAAATGAACGCGAGATTGGCGGGATTAGCTAAGGAATTGACGTGATTTCAAAGTAAGGAATCGTTAAGTGGCCATAGTGAACCAAATCCGTAGTTTTGGTCGTAGTTATGGGGGATTCCAACTCCGTATCACCTACGGACATAACATTAGTTTGGGGCCGACCTAAGAATAAAAGACACCACGATTTGACAGTTGTCCCTCCTCCCGATAAGTTTTTACCCGTCCATAAAAGTTAATTAATCGAGAGTAGGGTTCACTTCGAAGTTTCGAACTAATTTCGGACGGGCCATATCTTCGCTGACGGACTTAGATGGTAGGGCCCCAGTTTTGAACGTCTTTTGGCGGATATTATTGTGATGATGTCACAAAATTCTCGTCTAAGGGCCCTATCTCACTAGGACACTACGGTGGCGCAACCATGGTCACGCTGCCAGATAATGTATGGTTGGTTGCGCAACCGATCGGACGCCTGGTGAGATACCATAAAGCTGTGTATATTTTGCTGGAATGGTGCCCTAGTGAGATATAAGCCTAACTACTCAGGCAGCCAGATAATCATGAACACTCCACCTCAATCTGACTGAACGATCCGATGAAGTACCCTACAGTAAATTATGTACCTTCACAAAATAGCACCGCTTTTTCAGAAAACCTTTTTGCTCATTGCAGGCCCGACATCTTACGTTTACGAAGACATCTCGCTAAGAGGGTGAACCACTCATCTCTTAATTACTTCACGTTTTTAGACGACAGGTTTGAATTAGGACTAGCTTTTTTAGAGATTAATTTTCGACTAAGGACTAAGGACGCTAATTGGGTCACGATCTTCAAACTTAATGGACTGAATTAAATGAAGAAGAAGGTCCAAGGTTATGGTCACAAATTTAAATAATAATAATAATATCCCTGGACATTTCACACAGCGCCATCTAGTCCCAAGCTAAGCAACCTAATGCTTGTGTTATGGTAACAAGATGGCTGATAAACTACTTATATACATTTTTTTTTTTGTAAATACATACATATTATAGATAGAAAAACACCCAGACTCAAATAAAAATGAAAAAAAAAAAAAAATGGAAATGGAAATGTCGAAATAGTGTTTATGATTTTTTTTCGTTGAGATAAATTTGTGGGAGATTGAAAAAAAAAAATTGCCTATTACATGTGACATACACATAACTGGCAAAATGGGTGTGCTATACAGTATAAGTTTTTAACCAGTGCGCAAATCAGTACTTAACCATGACTTCAATATACACGGCTACACGTCAAGCTATACAAAACCAGTTTGTCTTGGCCTCACTTTGTATGATATTTTCTCACAATGAACGGTCAGCTAATACTGGTTTTGCATAGCTTGATGTGTAGCCGTGTGTACATGATTCTGAACCACCCTGGGTAGAAATAAATCTTCAGTTATTAAAAAAACTGCTCTGCCATTCATTATTACATTATTTATTTATTTATTGAGGATCTCCAACAAAGGATACATATATACAGTAGAAAATTACAATACTAAAAAAGGTTCTTTTACGTATGCTCCTTCAATTACAGAAGACCACAGCATGCTCATATAATTAGGTATTATAATCTTTATTTTCTGTTTTTATAGTTTTAAGATGTATTCATTTTGTGTAATGCCAATAAACGCATTTTTCTTTCTTTCATTTTAACCGCGTAAGTACTGCACTTTTCTATGAAACGCAGGGGCTTCCGAATCATGTACTGAATTCATGGTTACAGTTTACGCTCTGGTTAAAAACATATCCTGTAGGTACACCTCTGCCTGAAGCTTCGGGGATTACAAGCGTGATGGTTATGAAAAAAGCACGACAATCTTTAGAAGTTAAAAGTGCTCCTGATGTTACACGGGCTTCTATTAAAGATGAAAATAAGAGTCGACTAAATAACTAACTTTAAAACAGAACCATTGATTTACAAATCCATAGGTAAGTAAGTAACCTCTTTTGGCAAAGAACCATCAGAAAGAGCTCGTAAAACCGGTAAATCAGTCAAATAAAGTGCATTCAAAACAATTTCACCGCATTTTTCCGCCATAAAACAATTTACGAGTCAACACCAAAAGAAAACTGTTTTCCGCGAGATATCTTTCAAATAAAGTTTAATTTCACCCCGTTCGCTTAATAAATACGTAGGTACTGTAAGAAAAGCGAGAAAAGAAAATCCGAAAAGAAAGAAAGAAAATAGACAAAAGATGAACTTTCGTCCGTGAGACAATGGCGGGGTATTTAGTGTTCCCCGAATGAATGGGGAAACGGTAGACGGAATCAATGTGGTGTCAATGAGTGTTCCATTTGCTTTTGTTTTGTTTCCTTTTGTATTCTTAGCTAATTTGTGAGTTTATAGAGTATATATTATTAGCCCGATGATAATAATCAGCGGGATAATTGCGTAACAATTGGTTTCATTTTGACAGTTCTACATCATTCATTGCGTTATTTACGTTGTTGAGCAGACAAATTTTTTGAACATATGAAGCAATGGATTAGCAATATCCTTCAATATGATTCAGATTGTTATTGAAAGTGTGTTACGTAATTAGGGTGCTGGAAATTTTATCAGGTTAATATTCTGGTCCTAACTAATAATATGAAAGGTAGGTATGATAATTTTCTGGGACAAATTGGGTATTTGATACTTTGTAGGCATAATTTACGCTATGCTACGCGCGCACACATCTTAACGAACTAAGTAGTACGCTTAGAATATATTATTAACTTTACTTATTAAACCAAAAGTGATAGAAAGAAAGAAAGAAAGAAAGAAAAAGTATTTATTGCGACTCGTACAGGATCATAACTAAACTAAACACAGTTAAAAATAAAACAAATTGTATATATAAGTAAAAAAAGGAAAAAAAAAACAAAGTCCTATACGAGGCCAAAAGGCTCCTATCTCAGCATGATGCTTCGACATTTAAAAAATAAATGTCGTAGCGCTGGTATTCTGATAGGGCCCGCTGTGATGTCACGGGCAATCACAGTAATAAATAAAATAGATATAATATTATGTAAAATATTAGCAATAAAATAAATATTATTGATTTTTACTCCGTGCTAGACGTAACCTAATTACTTGTCAATGCCCCGAGTGTCAGACAGAAGCACTCTGTGGCATTGTTGTGACAAGTGAACGGTCGCATGCGCCGAAAATAAAAAACCGGCGAAAATCAATAAATAATACGCTATCAAAAGTACTCTTTGTACGCTATACATTACGGTTGTGTAGTGGAACAGTGTTACAGTGAATATGCAATAAAAGTGGAATGTGGTAGTTAATTAACGGCATGGATGAAATGGAGAAATAGTAATAAATTAATGATGAGAGTGATTATCGAGTTATGGCTTTTAGAAACAAATGACAGACAACGAAACAAAACACTGTGTAGGCCGGCAGTAACAATTCGTCTAACGATGCTGCCAGTAAAAGCGTGGAATAAGAAGAACATTTTACTTATTTATTAACTATCGAACATTAACTTAACGAACACAAAAACAAGATGCGAAACAACTGCTGTGCCTGTTCAGTGAACAATCGCTGCCAAACGCTCGGACCACCATTGCTACCTGCGTGCACATCAAGGGTAGGTTTAGAGTTTGGTATCTTTTTGAAGCTGCAATAAATGCTGTTTAAATTTTAATCTAAAAGCACCAACTGTCTTTATAGCACGAAAAGGAGGTGGCAAGTCGTTCCAGCAGCGGGAGGCAGCGAATTTGAAACTACCACGGAATGCAGCAGTTCTATGCGAAGAGGCTAGCATGAGGTACGAAGATGCTCTTGTTTTAATTTTGTTTACATCGCGTGACCAAGACAATTTTTTATATAAGTATTCTGGTTGCTTAGTGAGAATTATGCCAAAGAGTAGGGTAGCCAGGTGAAGCTTTCTGCGTGCTGACATTCTCATCAAATTACCCTTATTTAGAAAAGGAGTGATGTGGGAACGTGGTGGTACTTTGTAGCAGAATCTTGCACACGCATTCTGCACCCGCTGAATCAGTCTTTCGCTTCTACCGAGAATACACGCCCCGTACACAGTGTCAGCATAATTCAGCTTGGATAAAACAAGTGACTCGCACAGCATGACACGCATATCCACACTAATGTAGGGACGGATACGATACAACACCTTGAGTCGGTAGAAGCAGTTGCGCACAGCCTCCAATATGTGCGCTTCAAAATGCAGCTGCCCGTCAAATACCACACCCAGATTACGAGCCTCCAGAACTCTTTCCACACCACAACCATCAATCCTGAGGTCCAGGTTGCAAGCAAGCATTTTGTTCAGGAAATCCCTAGATCCCATCACAATATACTTGGACTTACTAGGATTCAGGACCAGGGAGTTTCTTGTGGACCAAGCTGAGACCCTTTCCAAATCATCATTCACCCTGTTTACGGTTTCAGCTATATCCTGGGACCGGAAGGAGAGGTACAACTGCAGATCGTCAGCATAAAGGTGGAACTTGGTGTTGATCAGACAGTTGGTGATGTCAGCACTGTACAGGATGAAGAGAAGCGGGCCCAGGATCGATCCCTGAGGTACGCCCCTTTCCACGCGCTTCGGACCCGATGACATGGAATCTCCACTGTCACTTGTCACCTGGACAAACTGCGATCTATTTTTGAGGTAACTCTCAAACCATTTAACAGTTTCAACTTCACACCCATAGTAAGACAGCTTGGAGAGTAGAAGTGACGTGTTAATGGAATCGAAAGCACGCGAAAAGTCCAGCAGGACGAGCAGGGTTCCCATACCCTGGTCCCTGGCCTCAAGAATGTTACCGACTACATCCAGGAGCGCTGTCGCGGTGCTATGGGCCTTGCGAAAACCAGATTGAGCCTGCGGCAAGATATTGTGCTGCTCAAGATATGCCCTAAGTTGGTCAGAGACAACCCTCTCTAAAATCTTGGACAGACATGGAAGTAGGCTTATCGGACGGAGGTCTTTTACACTAGTGGGGTTAGGTACTTTTGGGATCGGTCTAACAATTGCCATTTTCCACAGATCAGGGAAAGAAGAGTTGACTATGGATCTGTTGACGATAGCTGTGATCACTGCAAGAGTTCTAGGAAGTGTCAACATCAGCATCTCCAGAGAAATTTGGTCAGAGCCCTGCGCATTGGACTTAAGACTGCGCAAGATCCTCAGCACCGCATCCTGCCGGACTGGCTCAAGCCGGAAATGACTATTACCGTGTCTATGATTGTCAAAATATGTTAAGTCTGCAGCAGTGACCTTCCCACTGCCTGGTACGTCCAAAAAGTGTTGGTTGATAGATTCTGGGTTGTTACAGAAATGAGGCAGACTATGCTCTGGTTTTTTTGAGATGTGATAGCATAGTTATGCATAGTTTGAAAACCCTACATGAAAGTGACATTTATTGTTAAACAAAATCGACACCCTACGTCAATTAGCCGTGTTTTAGCCATTTCAGATAGTTATGCTTTGAATATACGAACAATTTAAGTTGGTAGTCAATGTGCTTAACAATTATTTTCCCTGACTACTAACCTAGTTCGGTGTCGTGAGCGACAGGCCAAACAAACGCTAGCGTGACGATTTAGAGTCATTCCTGACTATATTTGCTGGAGACGACACAAGATAAAGAAAATTGGAAAAGTATAGGAGGAGAGCTTTGTCCAGCAGTGGGATAATGTACGTTTAAAAATACGTATTTCTTCCACATAAACGAGAGCCAACGAAAATCTCAACAACACACATTTCATTTCCACATACAAGGATCTTTCACATAACCCCTTTTCAAGCCAGACTAGAATGTAGTAGCCCACTTAGACAAGCCTAGCCAGTCTAGAAACGTCGATACCGAGTTATTTATATTAAAAAGAGCGTTCAACCACAAGTAGCTTGAGGCACGTTGCTCCGTTAGATATTGCGATAATCCCCCGCCGGGAAATATCCCGGAGTTATTCGAAAATATTTCCTGTACGGCGTGGAGAAATTTGGTTAGTGCAGTTGTTTATGTTATTTTTAAACGCGGAAGATAATAAATACGGAAAATTATTGGAGATAAATGAAATGTTATAAACGCACAAGAGATGAGGATGTTGTTCATTTTCCCAGAAATTGTTAGAAAGTCAATAGCCAGTAACTGGGTTGTGGAGGTCAGATAGGCAGTCGCTCCATGTAAAATACTGGTATTCAGCTGCATCCGGTTAGATTGGAAGCTGACTCCAACATAGTTGGGAAAAGATTAGGCAGATGGTGATGATGATGTTAGAAAGTCAATTAAATTACTTCTTAAATACTGACCCACTGTTGGGCAAAGGCACCAAAAATCCTTCCCGGAACTCGATCGCCGAATTGAAAACTGGAAAAGTTACTGGTCGCTGAAGCGCAAACTTATCGACATGTGTAACCTACGGTCCTCAAACGTCGCTCACCGAGTCGCAAAATTCCTTGGAATTTGCCAAAGAGTGATAGAACGCAGCATTCTGTGTGTAAAAAAGAGTGTATAAAAGTGCGTATTCCAGAGCAGCACCTGTACGGTGCTGCGCAGCTGGAATACGCCATAAAGTGAAACTTCTTAAAATAAAATAAAGATTAAACGTGAGAGACAGACAGAGTTATATCTTTCTTCTCTCTTATGTAACGAAATATACCTAAACGTGACGTGTCCTTGATATTTTACTCTAAATTTTCGCCCAACTATCGAATCGCTGCCTAAGAAATTTCACGTCAACAGGAGAGCAGTTAGCAGTAAGCCTTGCCTTATAGTTAACAGTAAGACAGAAATCGTTATCAGTCCAAGCTTTCCCTTTTCCTCAATAAACATTTAACCACCACGATAACGACCTTTCTCTACGCACCATTTTATTCCGCAACCGCACCACGAAACAAGATCACATCACATAAAAGTAAATCCTCTGATAATCACAATGATGTGGTCGCACGGTCGAACGATGGTGATCGCACGACTCCACAATAAGATGCTATCGACGCAAGAAAGTGGAAAGCGTGGGCTTTGAACGTGAACTGTCATTGTTGTCTAATATCCTGGTTTATTTCTTTAGATATTATCATTATCAGCGGTATCACAGGCTTTAATTTGCGAATGTCGAAGAGTAGTTTAGAGATCGATTCTAAACTTGGACGAACGGACATGATTTTATTTTGTTTCGGCTTAATGTGGTATTTACACATGATCCAGAAATTGGTAAGTTTGTTTACAATTGGTAGCAGTGTATAACGAAGACCGAAGGACTGGAAACCATTAGGTTAAATACTTTCAAGGGATGACCTGTCCTGCGCGTCATAAAGGCGCGTCAATGTCCCTGCCAACCAGTGGCAACCTGTGGCAGGGACATCGACACCCAACCTGTTACCATGAATGCAGTCCATGATTCTGAACCTCCCTACGATAATTATTTTGTCCGTTAAAAAAAAAATTGCTGTTCCCTATAATATTTTGACCGTGAAGTTTTATACACTTTTTTTTCACTTTTCTATAAAACAGCAGTTTTTTTTTGATAACCGACGAAAAATTTCTACGCCGCGGTAGAATCATTTTCTGAATCATGGTAGGTAACAGGTGGCGCGTCGATGTCCCAGCCACCCAGTATTGCTTCAATAATTGCAAAGATACAAAAGTCTTAACATCTTACGTCTTAATAAATCTCAACCTCTTTGCTACTGTCATAGATATCCGGCATAACAGTATAAACTATTCCATTCTTTTCACAAGGACACATCAATTACAGTTTCCGTTGATAAACAATACAAGTAGATTGTTTTAGAACGATCAGTTCTTAAGTATTGTGTGTCTAGTGTCAAGGCGAGGATCAATGCTGAGGTTAGCTGCGCAGGCGCATGCCGTGTCAATTTACCGACAGCTGAGGGGTCAAGGTCAACTCATCTGCTTGCAACTTTCGTGGTTCTGAGATAAGAAGCTGGATGGTGCAACTGGTTTTGTTTTGAGGCTGGGGTGTTTTTTGTAGTTAATATTGTGTTTAAAAAAATCGATTTTCGTATCTTTTTCTTCGAACCTTGGCATAACCTCCTACTAAATCTTGGGTTACCTGAGAAAGCGGTGCTGACATAATTATGATGGCCGCCAAATTATGGCCGTTCATATAGAGAGCGTTTTTTAACAGCGTATATACTAAAAATTGCGTACATGAAAATTGCGTTAGATTTTGACTATAATTGCGAGTATGTTCGGGATACCAGAACTTCATAATATTGTGTCTATCTAAAAACCTGTTTGTTCACAAGATAAAACCAATGTTTATTTTATGTTTCAAATTCATTTCCGAAGCAAACATTAGACAACTTTTCAAACAGCGTTTAATAAAAAACAAATATAAATTTATCCAGTCTTCTTCAACAAATAAACAATCTATTTACGATTGTATTTGATTTCAATTTAGAAAACAACCATGTGAGTTTAACCGTTCAGGCTGAAACGTTGGAAAGGTTTCACAATTCGAGAAGGTAGATTTATAGTTTATTAATGAAATGAAATGCCATTAATAAAATGCCATTAATGTCATTATTAAATGCCATTTAATTTTTACAAATCTTCCTCGAGTACATTTTTTTAAGTGTGAGAAGCAGATAGGGCTATATCTTTCTTTTCTCTCATGTAAATAAATCAGCCTAAGAATTTTGAAAAATTACGACTACTTCTCACCATACATAATCAAATAAGAAATTGTTACAAAAGCAAAACCCGCACTTTTTAAAATTGTTAAAAACCCTTATTTAAAATGCACCTGAACCTACGTAACAAACGACCACGGAAAACCTCAACCAGGCCATTGTCAACACAAATAGTGTGGTCACCTAATTGGAAAAACTAATCAAGTACTGACTTGATTAGTGTAGCCCATTACAACCTGTCCATTAGGTAAACCGTTTTTTAACAGATGGAACTAGTGATTGCAGCAACACATAATACATTGATATTGTTACACGTACGGTATTATAATGTCTGTAAGAAGTCATAAATATGTAAGATAATTTAATAAGGCAGTTTATTTATTTATATTATTACGCATTTTAAAGTTAACTTTTACGTAATCTGGAATAGTACGTTCTAAGACAGCTGTCAAAAAACGGTTAACCTAATGTACAAGGTATAGGTGACAGGCATTTCATTTTCATACAGGGTACTGACCCTGTAAAAAATCAAATGCCTGCGTAAAATATGCTATCTACCTAAAGCATTTATTAACAGAGGACCACCAAGCAAACATAAAATTCAAAGGGTGTTAGACACTTCGGAATTTTTGGGATCTTTCCAAAACATGCACCAAGATCAATGACATCGATAAATGGCAAATAAAGTAGCATCTAAAGAAATTCAGGCTCTAAAATAAATTCGAAGCTGTACCTAACTTGAATAAACTAACTTAGCCTTTTTCGTGTGAAATAAGATCCCAGGACCAATTTATGAGACTCGAGTTTTGGTTTATTTTGTGGCGAATAAATCTTAGTGTTTTGTGTAAGTACTTTTTTCGGATAAAACCTGATATGTATGCGAACCTTTCGTGTTAAATGAGAAGGGGATGTTAATGTATCAGAAGAATGGGTTGGTATAAGTAAGTTATAACTAGTTTGTTTATTTTAGTATTACTTACTTGTTTTTCTTTTTAACAAGAACAAAAAGGTTTCGAAATAGCTTTTTGTAAACGTTTTCGATTATTGATTAGTATTTATTTTTAAACTTTAAGAACACTTAATGGAGTAGCATGATTCCTCTGTAAATAGTTTTAGTTTGAAAAGTATTAATTCAATACGAGGTTCCATCAGTAAGTAAGTACTTAGGTGAAGGTGCCTCTCTCGCCAGAAAGTTGTAATGATGCCTTTTCCCAACTATGTTGGGGTTGGTTTCCAGTCTAACCGGATGCAGCTTAGTACCAGTATTTTACATGGAGCGAACGCCTATCTGACCTCCACAACCCAGTTACTGTGTAATACGAAACCGCCTTTGTAAGACTGGTTGTCAGACTTTCGGGCTTCTGACGACAACGGCTTAACGTGGTTTCCGATGAGGCACGAAGGTGTCTTAGTATGTAAATATGGTCACCCATCCACGGAGCAACCGCGGCAAGTGTAGCTTAACCTGATCGATCGACCCGTGCGGCTGTTATTACTTACCCACAAGCCCGTGCAGCCCATCATTTGTCATAATTATTTCTCTTTGGCCTCTGGTCCAGATGACTCTAAAGACCTTTAACACCGACTAAGTTAAAAGGGATGCGTAACAACATCACTGTCCGTGAACTATAGACGGTAATAAGTCACTCACACAATTACGCAGTGCAATAATAATGATTAAGGTCGTTATTTTGTGACGTAAGAGGCTGTGGTCCGCTGTTCGGCCATGTTGTAATGGCCGCAGGGAGTCATGATGAAACTTAGTTATGAATGGAAAGTTCGATGGGCTTCGAGATTGTACCATCTTGGTTTACTCTACAAAATTGATGGATATCATCATTTATGTAGTTCATTGTGTACTGTTCATTGAGTACATTTGGGTGAAGTTTATAATTTGATTCCTTGATGATAATTTTGCACCATTTTTATATGGAATTTGAACAGTGGTGGCCCAGTGGTAACGACCGCGACTTACATGTTGTAGGATGTAGGTTCGAACCCAGGCAGGCACTTTACTTTGTATAAATTATTTAATCACCACTGCCCTCAAAACGGTGAATGAAAACATCGTGAGGAAACCGGCATGCCTTAGAACTAAAAATTCGAAGACATGTGACATATACCAACCCGCACTGGGCCCACGTGGTAGATTAAGGCCCACTCCCTCAGAGAGGAGGCTTCCCAGCAGTGGGCACATTATAGGCTGATTAAGTATTTCCTGCATTTATCTCACGGTATACAGGCTCAGTAACGCATCGTAAGCCTATTAGATCGCTACACGTCTAGCGTATGTGTAACTTTATTAACATAAAAATGTCAGTGAATGCATCCTGTCACACTACATTGCTGATCTCGAATGAACTCGTACGCAATCACTTCACAAGTCTAAGTTGTAGACTTACCTTCTTATTTATAAACGTTGCTTAGAGTGAAGAGACGAATAACCGTTAAAAAATTATGGGTTATCAGACGCTAACTATTACAAAACTTTAAACCTTTTCCTCATAAGACAAATCTTCTACAAGTAGTCCTCTTATTGATTTATTGAACGATTGTTCTAGCATCGGCTGTAACTGTATGCAAGGAAAATAGATAGTTCTGAATTGATAAATAAGTAAATAATAAACCTACAACATCAAAAATGTTTGCACAAAAAATATTAATGTTCACAATATTTCGTGCAAAAATGTGCTTTTACAAGCTTTGACGTTGGTCAAAGGTTGTCAGCTAGGGTAATTGGGCTCAGTTTTCAGCCAAACGAAATGTGTCTGTGAATATCAGAGGGGAATTTCTCGAAATTTTAAGAACGTACAGTCTGATCACAGTCTCAATCTGTCAAAAATACTTCTAATTTCTCTACATTTTTGACATTAATTGTCGCTGAGATGAGAATGATTGCGACTAGATTTTGAACGTTTTTAATTACAGAAATTGGCCTTCAGTTTTCTACACGTGTGCTTTCTGCCAGCCATCCCCTCTGCATCATAAAATAATAGGCACCCTACACAAATAGCTACATTTCTCTTAATTACAATTCGCTTATCACTTGCATCAGGACCGAAGCCACATAAGAGCCTAGCCTACATACCTTCCTGCTTATGTAGTAACAGCATCCCATTAATTTCCCAACACCGGCCATTTGCCGACATTAGGACTAGTACCGACTCTAATGAGCATTTAACCTTTATTGAATCGCCTGTCATTTGCATAGTTTGTTCGTTATCTCGTTCAGACGCGTATCTGGAATTAAATGGATCAGTGTTTTGCTTTCATTGTGCTTCTATTATTTTTAAGTTTTTTTTTTAATTTGCTTCGTTGGTGGTCTGTGTTTCATCATCAGCCTAGCCTTTTCCCAACTATGTTCGGGTCGGCTTCTAGTGTAACCGAATGCAGTTTAAGGCCAGAATTTTACATGCAGTAACTGACTGACTGACTATCTAACCTCCACAACCGCATTGCTGGGTAGCACGATACCCCTTGGTAAGACTACTGGTTGTCAGAATGTTGGGCTGACTACTCATAACGTCTGTCAAAGATCAACAAATTACTGTCGGGATCAACGGCTTAACGTGCTTTTCGAGGCACGAAGGAGTATCGATATGTAATGGGTGGTAGTCGATCCACGAAGCGACCGCAATAAGCATAGCGTAACCTTCGATCAACCTGTGCGGCTGTTATTATTTAGCCACAAACCCCTCTGTTCGTTCGTGGTTTTTCTTTCCTGTTCAAAAATTGTAATCCATTTTTCAAGCACTTTCTGGCATCCGATTGAGCTGAAATTTGGCTCACCTATGTAACTTCGATGACATTGCAATAATATGGTAGTAAGGAACTGGTCTGGTGATGTTGGCCATAGAAACTTCTCAACTGTTTTCTTGAAATTTCCTATGGCCACCGTTTCAGCATCATACATACATACTTCAGGATACAGATAGAAACGCCCTTACCCATCGCTCTATTTTTAACTTCACAATTTGACTTTATCTCTGAAAGAAAAGTAAATATACGGGAAAAAGACGACAAAATCAAATCACAACCGAACCAAACGGAACGCATTTCTTCACGATAATAAGTGGTAAATCAACGCTAACATGCTAACTCCCGTGTTTATTAATTACAAACATTAGTGTGATTAATTTGAACAGTTTCCCGGTTTTGCTATAAATTCTAGTTAATTAGTTAAACGATATAATTGTGGCAACTTGCTGTTAAAACAGCAAACGTCGACGAGCGTTTTAGAAAGTGCAGATTTTACGTTATAATTTGATGCTTTGAATTATTAATAAAATTGTAGTCAGTAAACAGTTGAAAGTCGGGCATAAAATGGCGACTAAAAACACATTTGCATTTAAATTAGGAACATAGATATCTTTTTTTTTGTACCTGACTGCACGACAACAGTCGCGACAACGTTAACGACAGGGTTATGTATCTTTGTGTGGGATCAGGTTAAGCTACGCTTGCCGCGGTTGGTCCATGGATAGGTGACTATCTTTACATAACAAGACCCCTCCGTGAATCGGAAAGCACGTTAAGCCATTGGTCCCGGCTATCATTCATGGATATATGATAGTCGTCAAGGGTTGTGAGACGCCCGAAAGTATGATACCCAATCTTAGCAAGGGGTTTCGTATTATCCAGTAAGTGGGCTGTGGAGGTCAGATAGACAGTCGCTTCATGTAAAACACTGGTACTCAGCTGCATCCGGTTAGACTAGAAGCTGACCCCAACATTGTAGGGAAAAGGCTAGGCAGATGATCTAGTATGTACATATCTTTGTATGTGGGATTCTTAAACCCCCGAAGCATCCAAAGTACCGCTGGATGAATTTTAATACCACGAGGTGTGTATTATCACAATCATCATCATCAGCCAGCTGACCACTGCTGGACATAGGCCTCTCTCACGCACGGCATTCAACTCGATAAAAACATAAAAGTATAAATAAAAGTTCCTAGTACACAATACAAAAGTATAAATAAATTCTTCTCAAAAGAGTTTAAGTAATAATCAGTATTCTTCCCAAGAATAACATTTTGACCTTTTACGTCCCTAAAGTAGGTTTAACAGAATGAGTCTTGAAAGGTTAAGGTCGAGCGAAATAGACGCTTTTTGTGAAACTTTCTTTGAGTAAGGTAAACAATTATTATTTATATTTATCGCCCAGACCCTATTTAAACGACAATAAATTAATACTTAATACTTTTCTTTCCTTTCAAAGAGGAATTTCGTGGGAAAGTCAGTGAGAAAAGCACAGGCTATTTCATTTATAACTAGCTGTGCCCGCGACTTCGTTTGCGTGCATGTTGGAAAACAAATTGGATTTGATGGGTTTTAATTTTTTTACTCTTTACAACATCAGCTATCTGCAAGTGAAAGTCCTTTCAAAATCGGTCCAGCCGTTTCGGAGATTACTCGGAACAAACACACAAAAATTTATTAAAATTGTTTTGTTGCAATGAGTACCGAATTTACTTTCATCAGACACTTCAATTTTATTTATTTGCATGTATGTATATATAGATCATTATTGATTAATTGTATGTGAAAATAAAGAAGTTCTAAAATGCAAAAATGTTGTAAGCAGCTACTATGACTATCTATTCTAAAATATGTACAGTCTGGTCTTATGTTCCAAATAACAATAAATAATGAAATTAAAGAAAGAAAGGAAAATAGTTTATTTGTGCACAAACAAAACGCATAATTACAAATAAAAAATAAAAGACAGACACACAGACAGGCTTATCTTAAGATACACATAGTGACAAACAACACAAATTAGTGTTCCATTATTCGGTCGGCGGCTAACGCAAGCCTTTCCTTTGATCTCGGGTAATTGAGACAGAAAATACCGACTCCAACCATCGGCATGCAGCATATCTGCTCAAAACCTTATGATAAAGGACTTTGTAATTCGACATTGTTAACCCGCGTTTATACAGGTAATAAATAACCAGCCGATCGATTCTGTAAAAATCTCACCGTGAAAAGTTAGGTGAAGTGAGCTTAGAGCGAGCTGTCAATAGTGTAAATCCCTAGCATTAGTTGGAATGACAGCTCACTCCGCGCTCACTTCACCTAAGTTTTCACGGTGAGATGGTTACAGAATCGCACTGTGTTCCAAAAGTATGTGATGAAAGTATAAACAAATCCTGTTCAGGTTAAATTCTTATGCATCACTCACTAAAGAGTATTAGTAAATCATTCATCTATCTGTGTTAAGAAGGTTTCAACTTTATATTTCACCACTTTGTCCAACAAATATTGTTTAAATAACATTCACTGTAATTGCAAAATCATCGAAGAAAGTTGAGGTTTTAAAAATTAACCACAACTATCAAATGAAAAACAAGGTAATTTAAAATTCTAATGTTGGGTTTATCTATATCTGTGAAACTAGACGAGAATCCACAGGTGACTTTTCACACTATGTTTGCATACACTCCTAATGTAAACAATGCTTAAACACATATGAGTGACATTTCGTTTCTAAAACAACTAAATTATGCATGATGCTTATACTATCCTTGACACAATTCTCTACAGTAATAATAACAGCCCAGTCTTCTTCCAGTAAAAAGTCTTCTTCCAAAAGACAGAATTGTGTGGAAAAGGGAGAGCCTTTGCCCTGTACTGGAACAATACAGACTAGTTAGATTAGATTAGTATTCTTCCCAAAAAGAGAAGGCAATGATCACCACGCTTGCTCAAGACGGGTCGGTGATTTCAGACTTATATTATGAGCTCAACTGTCACCAGAAAAAGTAATTGTGTCTCATTACACCTTCGATCAATAATAGTACTAGATTAAGGATCAGGAACAAAAATCAGTCGCTCAAGTGGCCACGTTTGCACACACGTAAACATCTACATTTCTTAGAAAAAAGTTTAATAATATTAACAACTTCAGTTTATTATAAACCTTAATGCTTAAACATAAAGTTGAATTACCATTGTTAAAATATATTTAAAATGTCGCTTGAAAATAAAATCATTCTATTTTTAAATTTTCAATCATTTATTCTAAAATGAAACTTAAAGTCTAAGTAATAAGGTTAAAAACATACTAATTTGAAATAAGACCACAAATGTATTTGTGGTCTTATTTTTCGGGCCGTTTTTGAAGCGCTTATCGGGAATCTAGTACTATTATTGATCGAAGCATTACACAATTATTTACTTTTTCTATTGTCACCGAACATAATAAGCTTGCCTAACAGACGAGGGGTTAACTACATATAAGTCCAGGATTCCTCGCGTTTTCCTTCGCCATTATTGTCAGTACGTTTCAACTGAAACTCAACTATCCACAAGGGTTTCTTCAACTCCTACACCTCAATCGATACTAAAAGGTCAAATCAACCTACCTTCATCAAACTGCCGCACATTGGCAGCTCCAATCCAATATATTCGATATTAATTGGCAGCGATTGGATATTCTAATTAATGGCGCACACCCACGCGATCAAATGTCATGTATCATGGTCAGAGGTGAAGGCCTTCAGTTTGTATTCGTTTCCGTCATTAATATTATAGGCGGAACTAGTCGTGCCTAGATTTTAAGACTGGTTTCGGTTAGCATCAACTTATGTTTTTGGAACGAAGTTCCTTATCGCGCGTTCGCGCGTTGCGAAAGGAGGCTAGACGGAAAAAATTGTGAGTGGAAAGACAAAACATGGCAGGTCCAACATAAGGGATAGATGATTCGAAAAAGAATAAGTACTAATAAACAGATACATAAGTACATACAGGGTGGCAGAGCGCCGAAACGCCTGCTTGTGGTGTGTCACGTAACAGCGATAAGGGACACGTGCTCAAGGATTGCTCTCTGATCGTATGGGATGAGTGTACGATGGCCAATAGGAAGGCAGTTGAGGCCGTGGACAGAACCCTGCAGGACATCCGCAGGAACGAACATTTGATGGGTGGTGTCACAGTTCAGAAGGCCAATAATTCTCGTAATTTAAAACGTTCAAAATCTAGTCGCAGTCTCATCTCAGCGACAAACAAATGTCAAAAACTTGTCAAAATGTAGGGAAATTAGACGTATTTTTGACAGATTGAGACTGAGATCAGACTGTGAACGTTCTTAATATTACGAGAATTGCCCCTCTGTTCAGTGGCGATTTCCGGCAAACGCTTCCCGTGGTGACGCGGGGATCGAGGGCTGACGAGGTGAATGCTTCGTTGAAACGATCTTCGTTGTGGTCACGAGTTCGTACGCTGCGCTTGACCATTAATATGAGAGCTCGGCTCGGCGGCAATGCACGTTCTCAAGAATTCTCCGATGTACTTCTAAGTCTTGGCGAAGGCACTCTACCAGAAGAGAGCAGGTGCAGGGACAGGTGGTGCTTTCAAATTCCAAATGTTTATTTTCCTTATACAGGGTGGCAGGGACATCGACGCGCAAACTGTAACCATGGATTCAGCACATGAGTTCTAATCTAAGAAGAAAAAAAAATTCTGTTTCATAGAAAAGTGCAATATCTTCGCGGTCAAAATGTATGGAACAGCAAAATTTTTTTTAATAACCGACAAAAAATTTCGTTGCTATGGGGTCTAAACTCATGTGCTGAATCCATGGTTACAGTTTGCGCGTCGATGTCCCTACCAGCCTGTCTAAGGAAAATAAACATGTTTCTTTTTTTTTCCTTTCTGATACAGGCTGTGGAACAGATATCTACATACATTGTACCACGCACCCACGACACAGGAGAAATTTATAGTGTGGGGCAAAGTTTAAAAAAAACTTGTTATGTGACATCATTGATCTTTAGGTAGGTATATGTATGTGCCTAGATATGCCTAGATCTTCGATATGTTGACCCGTACATCGAATATACAGAGTGACTTTAAAATACGGCCGTATAAAATAGGGACGTAAATTTGAGTGCCCTTTTACGACCACCGAGGGCCTACTATTCGCCAATCACTCAATCAAGCTGTCTAGTTTTTTCGCAACTACCTATGTTAGGGTCGGCTTCCAGTTTTATATGCCAGAATCATTCGCAGAGCATAATTATTATGGCTATACTTAGCCATAATAAATATGCTGTTATTACTATAACAGCCAGAGCGATCAGAGCGGCAATTCTCGTAATTTTAAGCATGTTCACAGTCTGATCCCAATCTCAATCTGTCAAAAATACGTCTATTTTTCCTACATTTTGACAAGTTTTTGACATTTGTTTGTCGCCGAGATGACACTGCGACTAGATTTTGAACGTTTTAAATTACGGGAATACGGGCCCTGGTTAACCTACGCTTGCCGCGATTGGTCCGTGGATGGATGACCATCTTTAAATATCAAGAGCCCTCCGTGCGTCGGGTTCCGGCTGTCATTTGTGTATCTTTAACAGTCGTTACAGGTCGTCAGAAACCCGAAAGTCAGAAACAGTCTTACCAAAGAGTATCGTATTACCCAGTTACTGGTTTGTGGAGATTCAGCTGCATCCGGTTAGACTTAAGACCGACCCCAACACAGTTGGGAAAAGTCTAGGCATATGGTGAATTATTATTTTAATAAAGAATCACATTTATATAAAACGCTATATTCAAATTACCTCCAACAAAAACGCTACAAGCTAAAATATTCAAAACATTGTTAGTTCACTTGGATGAATTAACACGAATTCTAGAAACTCGTACAAAACCAACCAGTATTTAATATGCACAAAACAAAAATACACGAACGCAACAACGAATTTCACAATATTTCACGCACGCATGAAAATTCTTAGCCTATTTCTGTCTCCTGTCATCACTTTGTTAACAAATACATAAAAAATACATATGTAAACGCAGTTGACCTCACATAAAACAATATTTATTGAACAAACCGGTGTGACCGCGTTGTATTGTTTCACGAAGTTACCCGATGTTACGCGAGTTACGTCAGATGCACGGGTGCGCAAGCGCGGAGAAAGCGCTCCTTGTGCAAGAGTCGCGAAGATACTCGATGTGTGAATTTGGAATATTATTTAGTATTGACGGAATTTTAGACGATCTCATTAGTTTTCGGTTTTCTGGTTAGCTGACGTTGAAGGACTCTTGCTCTGGGACCACTGGAAGCCGACCCCAACGTAATTAGGAAAACGCTATGCAGATGATGATAGGGGTTGGTATCGTTATATTTGAGGTTCTGATTTGATTCAACATCCCATAAATAATAATAATCCTCCAGACCGTATTTCGGTCATGGCGGCCAATCTCAACAGAGAGTAGCCCTCGGCGCGGGAGATATTATAAGTACACAAGTGACACAAGTGATGGCAGACACAGGTGCTCTCTCTCTTTCCTCACTCTCATAGTCCGATAGGACGACACGACCGAGAGACCACGCGCAGGAGCTGTATACCTAATAACAAAAGTCCTCCTCACCTCCTCACCTCACCTCTCACCTCCACCACCACCACCACCTCACCTCACCACCTCCTCTCACCTCTCACCACCTCTTATGCTCAATTGACTTGTAGGGCTAGGTCAATATCGGTCAATAAACGAGTATATGATCGCAGAAGGCGCGTACGTTCCCGTGATCCCCGGCGTAAGTGTGGGAAGGGAGCACCGGGGTGGTTTTTAGTCAGTAAGAGTCTGACAGACCCCTCCGCCCTCCCCAGGGCGGTGGACATCCATAAGGATTTTCTTAGCTGGAACCAAAAATACTTAATTTTAATTAAATATACCTACCCTCATGAAACTTCCACATTCCATTACATATAACATTAAACGTGGGCGCTTTGCTAAATTACGCTTTCCAACAGCAACAAAGGCACAATACAACTTTTTGATAAGTTACAAACGTGCGTAGGAGCATACAAGTCCGATAAGTACAACAAAGGCAGAAACAATTACGAACTTCGACTCTGAAGACCTTACTCAACTACAAATATTATATTGCTGTGTGCTGTACCTACAATAGAAATTGAGAAGTTCCATTCCATACAGCGGGGTCATTGTGTAACATACTAACAGTAGCAATGGCTTCATTTTGACAGTTCAACAACATTCGTTGGGTTATTTACGTTGTTGAGCAGACAAATTATGAGAACATATGAAGCCATAGATTAGCAATGACCTTCAAAATGAATCAGATTGTGTTTGAATGTGTGTTTCGCTTTAAGGGTGCAGGATAATAATTATCATGTTTATGACAAAGTTTATATCAAAATATAGGTACCTGTATACCCGCCTCGCTGAAATGCGGCCACGTACTGTACTGAACAGTACTGTACGAGTGACGTCACTCCGCCAGGTGTCCAGTTAGCCCGCATAAACTAACTTTACAAGACATGCCCTTAGCGTATAGTCGCTTCGTTTATATGTTGTATGCCTGACTCAGGCCACACGATAGTCCTGCTAAGCAGCCGACAACCTCCTAGGATAACCCGCGAAATGCAATTCCCAAAAAAAATCGTTCGCCACAGTACTTTAAATTTTACCATCGTAGCAACACTGACGCATTCCCGTCAAACCTCTAAACCGTGCTGTAGTAAAGTGATATTTTTCTTTTTAGCTATGGCTTTTTATGGCTGAACCTTCTCCATCTTCACTCTTAAGAACATTACCACTCAATTTCACGATTACCAAATAAAGTCCAGAATAGACTAAGTTATGCGCAGTCACGCCAATAATGGTGGTTATAGTCAATTGATACGTGCTAGACCATAAATATGTCTACTTTCCTACATTAAATAGTTTTGCGAACAATAGAACTTGGATTGAAAGCCTAGCATCGGCTATTTAACGATTTTTCCTTATTACTATTCCTTTGATAGTGTTGCCGTGATGAAAATGCATGAAGTAAGGATAGAGATAGCAAAATTAAATGCATCACTTAGAATGTCGTCAATAACTCATTAACCCTAATGTGAGTTAGTTGGCGTCCTGAAAGTTTTAGTTATGTTTCTGAAGGAAAAAATATGAGGTGAAGAAGTGAGTGAAGTAGACCGAATTAATGTTCTGTATATTTTTTTTTACCGATGTCATAATGGAAAGTCATTAACACAACTCTCTAAGATCAAGTAATCCTACTGAATGACTATTTCACGACATCTTGACATTTTAGGATTATGCTAACTTAACAAGTTGTATTACTGATTCTAATGATTATGATTCTGTAAATACATATTTGTTACGGCCGCGAATCATATTTTAATCAACGTACAACTTAGTACTGACCAGCAAATTGCAAAAACGTAAGAAAATTTGAATTTCGCGGGCTACTTTGGAGCATCTACCTCAAATACCTTGTTGGTCTAGACTTCTAGAGGTTGCAAGCGCTACAGCTAAGCATGCGGTCCTGGGTTCGATTGCCAGGTCAAACAAAGAGTTATTAGATTTTTCCTGGAACCTGGAATTTCTCAGTAGCAGTCCGGAGTCTGAATTTTTTCCCGGTTGATGGCAATATGCTCGGTACCCCCGATTACATGGGACTATAAAAAAAAAAATTCAAACTTACAGGGCGAATGTGGGTGTGCCTAATGGCCGGTATACACGGCAACGATAAAACTACGAAAACGAACTTCACAGTTCATTTGCGCAGTTTATCGAACGTCGGTAGTGCGTCCACATATCTTCTACATATATCTGCGTCGATCGTCAGTTCTCGGCAGAAACTCAGAAGAAAAACACCTCATTCGTGATGGAAGACGATGAAGCGCTTGCGCTAGCCTGGCTTGTTTTGTGCAAAAAGAAATTGGCTTCTTAAAAAGAAAGTCATACTCTCACATAAATTTATTAAACGGGTTGAAATTTTCCCCAAAAGACTGGCACAATTATTTGAGGATACTCCGTTAAAAAAAGTAGACGGCGACTCTTTCTTTACTAAGCTTCTGCATGTTCTAACTGCTCCCCCCCCCCCCCTGAACTGAATGATTGGCCCGACTTCCGTACACACACTACGATAAAACTGTGCAAACGCGATCGACAACGATTTATCGAATAGATTTGGAACCTTGCTCCTATGGCTTGCACCAACCAAAAAATCTGCGCCGATTTTTGTACATACGTTCGATTAAAACTGCGCAAATGGACTGTGCAGTTCGTTTGCGCAGTGTTATTGTTGCCGTGACCCTGCGGGGATAACAAGCGCGATGTTATGTTATGTTTTGTAAATTTTTCAGACGATGTTACATTGGATAATGCCGCTTGATTGAAACCCCACATTGTTTTCCATCTCTGTTTTTAATATTTTTCATATATGTAGTTCATGAAAAATATTAAAAAAATTCTCTGAAATCCATTCAAAATGCGTGATAAAAGAACATTCCTGTAACCGTTTATCTTTGTTTGTTAAAAAATAAAAGCTCAACGTGTTATGAAGAGAATTTTTCCTTTATTTGAATATCGTACTTTATCATTATAAAATAAAAGCTTTTGATTCGAGTATCACTCATCACATCCTCTGCGTACCCTTATGTTGGGGTCGGCTTCCAGTCTAACTGGATGCAGCTGAATGACAGTATTTTACATGGAGCGACTGCCTATCTGACCTCCACAACTCAGTTACTGGGCAAGACGATACCCCTTGTTAAGACTGGTTGTCAGACTTTTGGGCTTCTGACTACCCGATACCGATTTTATACTTACCTACTATGCATGATAGGCATGCATGCATGTCCTAGAACCAAAATTACATGTGACATCTGCGAACCCGCACTGGGCCCGTTTGGTGAATTAGGGGCCATTCCCTCTCACCGAGATGAGGCCTGTGTCCAGTGGGAACATAATAAGCTGATTATGCTAAGCATAAATCTTAGATTATACTAATCAAAGGCATATCCTTTAATTAGTATAATCTAAGATTTATGCCAGTGTGTTTAATAAGCAATTAGAGCTAAATATGACTTTAGTTCGTAATGAAACACGTGCCTAAACAATCTAAGGCATTTGTTTTAGGGTTCATACATTATTCAAGTCACCTACGCCCTCCATAGGGAATGTTCAAAGAGGAATGTGTTCAAATAGTTTTGTATAATTTAGAAGCATTTTTAAAATTTTGTAAATGTAAGAACCATGGATCCGTTTTTTATGATATTTTGATGTTGACTTGAAAGAGCATGGCAGTTGAGAATATGTCATGCTCACTATGTCTCATTGGTGGTGGCGCGTGTCGTGTGGTCATTCGGTGCCCTACGAAATGGTTGAGCTGGGTGGTGCTGATCCACGCGTCATGTTCGTGAACGGGCGCCGTCGGTTGAGACTGTTCATCTCTTAACTGCCAGGGCTTATTTTTTATTTTAAATAGTTTCTTTTTTACATTGTTCTCACATATAGAAGCAATAAGAATAATGTACCCAGGATTTTGTAATAATATCTTGATTTAAAAGTGTCCGTGGAGTTTCTTGCCCGTTCTTCTCCATAGAGATCTACGTTTTGGAATGGGCAACTAGCTTCAACTTTCTGACTAACTGACCGACTCTTTAATTTTGACAATTCAAAAGTGCCTGTAAATGGTTTAACTGAAATAAATGAAGTTTGAGTTTGGAGTTAAATTTAGGTGTCTATTTTCCAAAAATACAATTAATCAACAACAATCAAAATCAATCAATCAATTAATTAATTTAATTGATATTTTTGTAGATTTTTATGTTGATCTTTGTATTTTTGTGTTGATTTTATTTTATTGTGTATTATTTATTTTAATTAATTTTATTTCAATTGTAATTTTGCTATGGGTTAAATACCTGAAAATAAAAAGTTATTATTATTATTATTAATCATAACACATAATATAACATCACGCCTGTAATCCCCGAAGGGCTAGGCAGAAGTGTACCTACCTGTAATACACTCACATTTCACCCGTAATAGGGGGCGGGTTGCCATCAACCTCGGCACAAATCCAGACTCCAGGATGCTACTCAGAATTTCCTGATGAAAAATTACATGATTTCATTTCACCATCACCGTTCTGTCATCGGACAACCCGTCGTACGGCGAGTATCCACCCTTACGTTGTTGACACCGCCGCGATCCGGACGAAGCGTTTTGCCTCGTCGTTTATACCGCGTACATCGAAGCACTGGAACAATTTACCTGCAGCGGTCTTCCCGTCCGATTATAATTTGGGTGTTTTCAAGGCTAGAGTGAATAGGCTCATAATAAATTAGTGCGCTTACTCAACGATTGCATTGCAATAGTTTCACCAATAGAATTAATGTAGGTGATAATTAGAAATGAGTTGAATATCGAAAACTGTAACGTTACTCACACTTGAGCTACGCTCTCTCTCCGTCTTACGAATTTTCGATCAGGTCACGTCTCCTGACGCGAGCTCCGTCTTACGAATTTTCGATCAGGTCACGTGTCCTGAGGCGAGTTTAACATTTTTTACCTATCACAAAAAAGTGCATAACGCCCCTAAAGAAGTTTTCACTTCAAAAATATGTCAAAATCAATAATTATAAATAGCGAACCAACCATGTATTATGAAAATAATGAAAGAAAAACATCTATTTTAAAGAACATGGTTACAAAACATATTTAGATAGGTACGTAAATGTAAAATAAATTTTCGTAACATAAATAAAGGTATTAAAAATACCAGCAAGATAATAAAAGACACAGAGAATGAAATATGCTTATTTACGAGTACATACCTCACTGAAATTCTTTGACACAAGGAGTCACAATGCTCAAATTGCTCTAGAATTTTAGACCTTATGCCACCGTAACAGGGGTTAGTCATTTAAGTACCAGATATAATGACTCGGTATTCGGTATGAAACATTGCTGTGCGCAAAGACTTCCTGCGGTGGCGAAATTGTGCTGAAACTGCGAGACGAGGTCCTTTTCAAGAGTTGTTGACATTTAACTTGACAGCGGGTCTCAAGAGAAATTATGTTCAGCTTTCAGGGTCGTCCGTCATAGTTAATACCAAAAACGTGTATACTTTCCTATACTAAGTCTATTACATTTTAATAGTTTTAATCCCTAAAAGAGGTACTACATTGTACTCATCATTATGAACAACTTTTACTGAGGAAATCGTGAAAAAAAATCAGTTGAACATAAATGTATGGATCAGCTGATTTTTTTCACGATTTCAGTGTATAGGTGAAAGTAGTAGTTTTATGTAACTTTCATCTTCAAAGTTTGGGGATTTTACAGAGATAAATAAATCGGAAATGGAGTTTTTGGAGCCTTTCTGCCTTGAGCAAGGCTGGGGATCAATGCTCGTGTCTTCTCTGTATCCACCAGCGAGAGAATCGCGGCGATATTATCGTCGTGCCACGTATTTCTATACACTCTCTTAGAACGTGTACACGACGATATCATCGCGCGACGATAATATCGCCCCGATGTCTCGCTCGTGGAGACGGTTCCATGAGAAGAGGACTTTGTCCTGCCAGTGGGATAATAATAGTATTGTGTTATTATTATTGTAAGTTTTGGACTCGGTGTCAGCCCTTAACCCTGCAAATTCCAGTCAGTCTGCAAACGCCTCTTTATTTAACCCTCTTCTTCGGAATTTTCGAAATCGACATGACAAAGACTCACCTATTCTTAAACCACGTCTCCGAAACAATTGTCTCCTTAAACCAGATAATCTAACCTCCTTTTCCATCTTTCCAGTTCTGGTGGCAGTAACCTTCGTGACATGCGGCCAGGTTGACGACCCCTGCAAGACCAAGGTTAGGGTGGTGGCTGACGACAAGTACTGCGACAAATACTGGGAGTGCGACAACGGACAGTCCGTCCAGTACGACTGTCCGAATGGGCTGGTCTTCGCGGGCAAGCATCGGGGTGTGACGGAGGGTTGTGACTATCCTTGGAGGTCGAACTACTGCGAATATCCTAAAGTTCAGATAAGTAAGTAGCTTGATTTTTTATGGTTTTGTTATGATTTTAAATGTGTCTTTTTAATTCCTCACCGGCTAGTAACGTATGTTGGCTTACGTACCTGACGTAAGCCAAGACGATCGAAAATAGCTTAGACGTCTTATTTAGATTCTATTCTTTATCAGCCGTTCTGACAAAACATTGGATGATGTGGTTGGGATCCATCTTTAGCAAGCGTGGTGATTAATGCTCATGCCTTCTCCTTATGTGAGAAGGCCTTTGCCCTGCCAATGCCTGAGACAAAAATAGGCTGGTATTATGTAATTTTTATTATAGTTGGAACACTTGTGGCCGGTTGTTTTAAACGGTTGGTTAACGTAACATACGTACGTCAAATAATAACGATTACGTACGTACTCGTTATAATTTGACATACGCCAAGGCTATAATTTTGTAATTGTCATTTGAAACAACGCTTCTTTTCGTTTGACGATAGTTAGCGCCATTTTGACGTGACGTGACGTGACATAACCCGCCCTTAGGGTTTATTTATAAACGATGATTTCAGTTAAGTGTTTGGTTAAGCAGTCGCTAATCACTACTTAACTTTAAGCAACGATTATGAATAAAGGGGTTGAACACTAACAAGACATGGAACAGACAAATTCTTAGACGACTTTTTAATTGGGGTAATAAAGGCTGCCCTGAATAATGAGACCAGCAGAAAAGAAAAAGAAAGAAATCTTGATATCTTATTTCAAATAGTATAATAATATATTATGAGTACAAGCGTATCGTCTCCTTACGTAGGTCGTAACATTTGCAAGGAACTTCTGTAGGTGGCACAAATGAGGTTGAATAAATACCGTCTAGTACGTGTACCACGTGGGACCTTTGAAATGATAAAAAGGTCTGCAGAAGTTATCACATGTCTTGTTTGACAAATTGAACATGAATATTAAAAACAAAATTTGGTGTACCATACATTTTGACCGAGTAGGTATTGCACTTTCCTATGAATCGGCAGATTTTTTTTTATAACCGGACAAAAATGTGTAGAATCATGTGCTGAATCCATAGGAACAGAGGGGAAATTCCCGTAATTTTAAGTACCTTCACAGTCTGATCTCAGTCTCAATATGTCAAAAAATACTTCTAATTTCCGTACATTTTGACAAGTTTTTGACATTTGTTTGTCGCCGAGATGAGACTGCGACTAGATTTTGAACGTTTTAAATAACGAGAATCGGCCTTCAGGTTGCGCGTCGATGTCCCTGGCACCCTGTACTATAAAATTGCAACCGTTCTTTCATTTCGCCAAACATGACACTTCGGCTATTATTACCATATTCTTATCTGGCGAACCGGCCAGAGGTACGGAACACCTCTGGCTGACCCTTCGGTAAATACATTTTATGTATGTTGTTTTGCATAGAAATTTTTATTTATGCGTGACAATGCAAGTTATTGACCCATTTCCATCTACCGTATGCTTAATTGCTCGTCGGTTGACGAATTGTGATGAAATATGATCAATAAGCACGCTACAGTCGAGTTGCATAGCACTCCCCGTTACAAAACGCTAATCATTTAGATAATGTTTGTATAGTCTACTAGCAACTGCTTTAAGACTGTTCACAGCAATTCCCAGTAAATTAAAACTTTACTAAGGTAGAAATTATCTAAGTGTCACTAAGGGCTGATTTTTCAATCGACAGATAACTTTTATTCGAATAAAATGGACGTCTGACAGTTTTTGTATGGATGAACTGTCAAAAATTCAAAATTATTCCTCCGATAAAGTTATCGGGCGATAGAAAAATTGGCCCTTATACAGATAGACCTTCAGTGCTATTCTGTAAAAATCTCACCGTGAAAACTCATGTGAAGTGAGCTGTCATTCTACCTGATCTATTCTGTAAAATCGGGATTGACAGCTCACTTCATCTAAGTTTTCACGGTGAGATATTTATTTACAAAATAGCATTGAAGGTTGTTTTATAACGTGCAGGTGACATTCAACCTTAGGATGATAAAACAGTTACGAGGTCCCCTATACCTCACACTGTCACACAACATAAGGTATTCTCCTATACATTTTTTTACGACTAGTAACAAGGTTATCTCCTAGAGCCGCGTCCTCAGTTAGGAGTCGTACCTCGGTTACGACTCCTTACTGAAAGCGAAACCCACCAATACGCGTTATATGAATATGACGTACTCGCGCGAGCAATCAAGCGTTTGTACGTCATAATTCTTGTAAATGATCGCGTAATCGCGTATTCGCGCTACTGTTAGTTTCGGTTAGGACACAGCAATCAAGCGTTTGTACGTCATAATTCATATAAACGATCGTGTAATCGCTTATTCGCGCGATTGTCGCTTTTGGTTAGGACACAGAGTATTCCATATCTCTATTTCCACCAGCAATAGCTTTACATTTAAACCATCATGTACAGTCAACAGCAAAAGTAGATGATCAAAATCAGAAATTCAATACTAATGAACGGAGTTCGCAGCTATATGGCAGCTGTACTAGTAGTAAATGTTTGGTATAATTTACAATCACATACTTTTGAATCACTTCGACGCCACACAGTTCTGACGCGAACTCCGTTAATTAGTATTGAATTTCTGATTTTGATCATCTACTTTTGCTATTGACTGTACCTACAATCATCATGAACCACCATCATGTAACCTTCATCTTTCCACCTCCAGACCCCCCACTCGGCACGGAGCACTGCGACTGGCTGTACGGCATCTTCGGACATGAGACGTCCTGCACGAGGTACTGGACCTGCTGGAACGGAACTGCCACTGAACAGCTGTGCATCGGAGGACTGCTGTACAATGAAAACGCTCACTCCTGTGACTGGCCCGAGAATGTTGATGGCTGCCAGAAACATCGTGAGTTTTTACTTTTATTGTTTTGTTCTTCTTCATTCGTACGCTTTAGCTTTGTTGAACCAAAGTATTGTTACATAATTAGCCTGCTGGGATAATGTTGGGCCTTCTCTCTGTGAGAGGGAGTGGGCCGTAATCCACCACGCGGGACCATTGCGGGTTGGTAGATGTCACATGTTTACGAATTTTTGGTGTTTAGGACATGCCGGTTTCCTCACGATGTTTTCCTTCACTGTTTTGAGAGCAGTGGTGATCAGACTGGTTTCGAACCTACGACTTACAACTCCCAAGTCTCGGCCATTTATACTGGGCCACAAGTGCTCACTCAATACATCAATTTAATTAGGTTCCAGATCACAAACTCAATACAACCCTAATTTCACGTCCCACAAAGACTTTCCGCCCTGTTTCCCTAACACAAATAACATTGACAAACCAAATGAGAACCGCGAAGCCATGAACATGAACAATACTCCCAGGAATTAATTAATTTAACTCCGTGTAAGCCACATTCACACTTCCACCCTGATTAGTCAAAGACACGACAACCCCGGTAGTAATTGGAGCAGTTTGTCGCAAGAACTCTCATTTGAAACAGTAGTAATCTTGGTAAATCCAAGCTTTCTTTAGTTTTTACTCTGATATGTAGGTACCTACGGTTACCAAAGGAGATAAGTAACCAAGGGGCCTACTCCGAAGTGCAAAGTGCGAATGTTCGGATCGGAACGACACATGGCCGAACCGATTAATATTGAAAAATGCAAAAAAAGTTCGAATCGGCTCAGTTGGGTCCGGACCATAGTCAATATTCGAAAGAGCGTAGGAGTGTAGGATCGGAACCGACCGAACCAAATAGTAACTTCATAGCTGGAAACGGCCGAACATTCGGCCGATACTACGTCGGAGTAGACCCCCTGGGTCGTTGGATATAGTTGGTTTAGTAAGAAACGGATTGATGTTTTCGGATATTTTTTTTTTAATTAATAGAAAACAAACAGTTCATTTATCTAACTAAATTTCATTCAAAAACATCCATTGGTTTCTTACTAAACTTTAATTATATCCGACGACCCTGGGGTTCTACTCCAAAGTAGTATCGGCCGAATGTTCGGCCGTTTCCTGCTACGAAGTTACTATTTGGTTCGGTCGGTTCCGATCCTACACTCCTACACTCTTTCGAATATTGACTATGGTCCCGACCCAACTGAGCCGATCCGAACTTTTTTCGCATTTTTCAATAATATTCGGTTCGGCATCCGAACATTCGCAATTTGCACTTCGGAGTAGGCCCCCAGGGTCGTCGAATATAGTTGGAGTTTAGTAAGAAACGGATTGATGTTTTCGGATATTTTTTTTTAATTAATAGAAAACAAACAGTTCATTTATCAAACTTTTCATTAAAAAACATCCATTGGTTTCTTACAAAACTTTAATTATATCCGACGACCCTGGTTACTTATCTCCTTTGGTGACTATACGAAGAATTTTGAAAGGAGCTCGTGGCTAAATGATAACAATTATACGAATCAATTGAAAATTTAGCTACGCTTGTCGCGCTTGGTTCGTTACTAAACCATCCAGCCCCTTCGTACTTCGAGAAGCACGTTAAGTCGTTGGTCTCGGCTGTCATTCGTAGATCTTTGTCAGTACTTACGGGTAGTCAGAAGCCCAAAAATCTGACAACCAGTCTTCAAGGGGTAGGTATCGTATTACCCAGTAAGTATCGTATTACCCAGTAACAGGGTTGTGGAGGTCAGATCTGTTTAGTACCTAATATGTGGATAACGTTGTGAGTAGTGCATTTGTTACCTCTATTATTAAGTTCTAACCTATGTTTACTTATTATTACACTACTGTCTGTTTTCCCTAAATAAATAAATAAATAGGTAAGCAGTCGTTCTATGTAAAAATACTGGTATTCAGCTGCATCCGGTTAGACTGGAAGCTGACCTTAACAAAGTTGGGATAAGACTAGGTAGACTTAGTGGATAACGGTTTTTTTTATTAGCCGTTAATGTCCCACTGCTGGGCAAAAGCCTCCCTACTCTCTACCTCTCTCTGTCCACTGCCAAGGACCAATCTTTATGAAAGGAGTCCTGCTCATCCCGCCATCTCTGTCTGGGCCTGCCGCGATGTCGTTTGCCAAGCGGGACCCACTGGGTCATAATGTTTGACCCATTGATCGTCTGACATGCGGCAGATTATGTCCAGTGCAGCTTTCCGAGTAACATCTGTTATTTTAGTGATGAACCCGGTCCACAAGTTTAATACCCAGAATACTCTGTTCCATAGCTCTCTGGCAAACCTCGAGGGTGTACCTCTGCTGAATTATCAAAGACCATGTTTGAGAACCATACGTGAGGATGGGAAGAATACGTAATCAAAATGTGTTGTTATCACGGTTCTTAATAACAAAAATGGGCTTTCCTTTAGACAGGGAATGTAACCCATTTCAACCCAACAAAGACAAGTATTAGGGTTACACATTCCATAAAGCATAAACAAATATTTCACATACTTTATGCTCACACACAATACACACAAATGTCTAATTAAAACAGTAATTTGTCAGTGCTCACACATTGCGGGTTATACAATAATGCGTTTAATAATACGACTTACAACGACAACATGAAAAGCCCATATAAATAATGTGCGCTATTCATACACAACGTACGCAATCGTGTACAGGCGCCTACGCAAGTGTTACTTGTAGTACTGATGATAAAATGAGTGCGAATCTATGTAGCGCTAAGTAGAAGTGTTATATGTTTTTATTTACGTCAATTCAAGTCAGAAGCCCGAAAGTTTGATAATCAGTCTTATCAAGGGGTATCGTATTACCTAGTAACTGACTGTGGAGGTCAGATAGGCAGTCGCTCTATGTAAAATACCGGTATTCAGACCCCAACATAGTTGGGAAAAGGCTACGCAGATGATGATGATGAAATATAATCAATTCGGTTATTTTTGTTCTCAAAGACTTTTCAAGAGCCTTTTCTATTTTAAGATCAAGGACTTTCTACGTAATAAAGTTTAGCCACAAAACCAAGAAAAGCTGTCTTATGTTAGAGAAAATCCTTTCTAAAAACTCCACAAGACACAAAACTATACTAACCCTCATTTTGGTTTAACAACATAAACAAACAAAACAACGAATTTCTTCATAAAAAACGGTGTAAACATTTCATGTCTTGAATTCTTGAAAAGCATTTCTTTTAACGCCGCATTTTAAAAAACACTCGTGAATTCAGTACTTCATAAAATATAATAATTCCAGGCTGACAAGCAACGAGGGATATTTTATTTTACTTTCTTGGAAGACTGTCTGCGAAATGAGGTTATTTTTCTTTGAGGAAAACTTACGCAAGAAAACATTGAACCCAAATAAACTTGAAGATTCTTTTTGTAGTAATATAATAAGACATAGAAGGAGGAACATGGAAGGGCAAATAACTCCGATGTACTTGCTTTCAATGGTCTACGGCTAAGCTGAGCTCCCAATGGACATTCAAAAGGGATATTGCTGTAATCTCTAAGCTTCTGCCGATGGATTGGTTGCTAGCTCTTGAGATATTTATATCCATAGACTTCGAAATCGCTGGTATTTCAGGGGGTGAAACTACCAATTAATGCAAACAACTTGATACATGATCATTTTTTAACCAGTGTGCAAACTGTGGCCATGAATTTATTACATGATTCTGAAGCTCCCTGTGTTGAAATATTTCGTCGGTTAATAAAAACAAATTTACTCTGCCATACATTTTGACCGCGTAGGTAGGTACTTTTCTATGAAACAGCTGATTATTTTTTTGATAGCCGACGAAAAATTTCTAGTTGTAGAAGTTTATGCACTGGTTAAAAAAATATCTTGTTTAAAAAATCATGCATCTTGTATGTCAATGTCAAATTGACAATTAATGTGAGTTCTATTCTATTTTTCTCTATGGCAATGGTGCCGATGTCGACAATTCTGCCAAAAAATTAATGTGAGTTGTCATTGGTCCCTGGCCTTGACATCAACCAATAGGCAAAAGTGTCAACATTATTTTTTTTATGCTTGGCTACGAGTCTTTTAAGTAAATGTATCTTATGTTTTATTTTTTTATTTTTTTTATTTGTAACTGTGCGTTCTGTTTGTGCAGAATAAAATATTTTTCTTTCTTTCTTTCTTCTTTAAAATAAAACTGTAAACCAAACAATAGATGCAACTTTCCTAAAAAAGTACATACATGCATAGATAAACTCACGGCGTCTTCTCATGGGGGTAGGCACTGGCAGAAACTACAAAACTCCACCAGCTAAAGGTATTTAGTATCAATAAAATTATTTAAAAAAAGTTTAAAAAAACGCTCAAATAAATGAGCTACGATCCTTATATACCTACTCCTTTTCCCCGGAAAAAATGTGTGAAACACCATTTTTCGATAAAATTGATCCTAGCAAAAGTTTAGTTGAATATGAAAAACTTTGCAAATCAACGGGTTCAAAGTCAACCAGTATAAATAGAAAACAAATCGCCCTAGCACTTCAACTAAATGGAAAATTCCAATTAAAACTTCTACCCCCAACTGTACTATAAACACTAGTGAATGAACGGCAATCGTTTCACCGATCAATCACGCAACTTTCACACTAATTGCTTCGTTTAATAAAGCGTATAATAGCATAATAGGTGCGTCGGCTTCCTTATGTAATCCAGTAATCGTTGGTTCGACATTAATCGTGGATCAGGTCATCGGCTCGGACGAAATCGAAAGTACACATTGACGGATGGCTTAGCATAGAGAAATGACAGGTATGGTCTATGGCACATGATTGTGGGGTCATTAGTTTGAACCAAGTCGTTGAACAAAGGTTATGTTAAGTATGAAAGGTGCTATGTCAGTTGGCATGGGAAATACTTTCAATATTACAATTGTTCATTGTAATATAGGAACTTTGTTCTTAAAACAATACAACGTTAGATCATAGTTATCTAATATTCCGTACTGACGATTTAATTGTTTTCATTATACCTAGCTATTCAAATAGGTACTCTCAAAGCTCTGTGACTTGAAAAGCGGTATTGGAAGAATAATAAATTAAATTTCTTTATTTCTTAGACAACAATGGTCCATTTTACGTTAGTGAGTTAAAAAAAAGGTACAAAAAAAACTTAAAAGCTAGAAAAACAATATTTATATAAATTCACCGGATGAAATGAATCAGTCCTGCCTATATAACCACCATCGCACCTGCATGAAGTGATTCATTATCGGCGAGTTTCAACAAATAAAAATTGGATGACATGTGACATCCACCAACCCGCACTAGGCCCGCGTGGTAGATTACGGCCCACTCCCTCGCACCGAGAGGAGGCCTGTGTCCCAGCAGTGGGAACATTATAGGCTGATTATTCTTATGCTAAATAAAAACAACAATCAATAATAATGTCAACAGTCACCACACTAGATCAGAAAGCCAATTCTCGTAATTTAAAACGTTCAAAATCTAGTCGCAGTTTCATCTCGGCGACAAACAAATGTCAAAAACTTGTCAAAATGTAGGGAAATTAGAAGTATTTTTTGACAGATTGAGACTGAGATCAGACTGTGAACGTTTTTAAAATTACGAGAATTGCCCCTCAGGTTTTTTTTACATTACATAGTATGAGCGTGACTGCCTCGTTAGTATAGTCCTCGCAAGCGCTACTGCTGAGCAAGAAGACCTGGGTTTGATTCCCTGGTTGGGTTAAGTGTTGTTGGATTTTTCCATCTGTAATTTCTTAGTAGCAGCACGGAGTCTGGATATGTGCTATATGTATAGGTATAACAATAGGCTAGCCCCCTGTTAAATGGGACTTACACAAAACTGGTGAAATGTGAGTATACTATAGGTACACGTCTGCCTAACTCTCAGAGTAATACAGGCGTCATGTTATGTAGTATAAACATTTGCACGTAAAGGTTAAATTACAACCGTTCTCAAAACAACTAAGTTTGTACCTTTGTGTGTCTTATTTACATGATTTGCAGTACCTTGGAGGCTTGGTATTTGGTATGCATTTCCGTGCCAATCAAAATGGTAATTTAATCATTTATTGGAGCAATATAACGGTCGTGTCAACCCACGCAAGTATCTGTAGAATGTTCTGGTTATACATATTGATGTGGAGTACAAATAGAATCCTTTGCCATTTCAATTAAGTGGGTACAAGAGAGTGTTTAATCATTTACAGGATGGCAGGGATATCAGCCTCGCAAACTGTAACAATGAATTTAGTACATGATTCTATACGTACTAGAGTAGAAATTATTCGTCAGTTTAAAAAAAAACAACTGTTTCATAGTCAAGTGCACTTTGACTTACGCGGTCAAAATGTATGGTACAGCAAATAATATTTTTTTAATAACCTACGGGAAATTTCAACGCTTGTCAAACATTATGTACTGAATCTATGGTAACTAGTTGTGCGTCGATATCCCTGCCACCCGCTACCTGCACCTGCTCCGTCTCTACTGTAAGTACGAATGTATCCAAATGACGAACTCTTAAATAAAAAATCAGATGGATTATTACTTCCTTTTCTAACGCCTCTGGCAAAAGCTTCTTAAATTTTTTCCACTTCCATACATGTTATGCTTGATCTTATCAACTTAATAAAAAACGACATTGTCAACAGTTGATGGCCTAAATAGATATGGATCAATTTAATATCCTTCATAAGTTGTTGACATAATAGGTACCCACCCTATGTCGAATGCATCTCCCATAGCAAGAAGACCATCTACCACATTGCCATAGAATTCTTTTACCGTCATCTTTCGACATTGATTAATGACATTGTACACAAACGAAATAGAACTACATCCCACAATAACTTCATATATATTAGTCCATCTGTGAGAATATCATGAAATAATAGCCAACTGACATTGGTGCAGTCGTGAACTTAGGCGTGGGACAGAAGTGGCCTATAAACGGATCTTAGTTCTCAGGCTATCTGATAATTAAAAGTATCATATGCCCGTAGAATACTCGTGTTCACGATCGCGGTCTGAATAAGAAATGAAGGCGTGGGACTGGTTGAAAAGAAGTGTGTTTAAAAAAAGAAAGCAAATGAAAAGCTTGTTAGTAAAAAGGTTGCAATTATTTTTCTTTTTTTTAAGCAAAGAGGTGGCATGTTGGACAGCAACCTATTATAAAAAGGTCATTGTCTATCAGGTTGTGAACACGAAAACCAATAAAAGGTATAATTAAATCTACCTTCATTAAGCTTATTAACTTTGAAAAATAAGGTCACGCTTTTCCTTGAATCGGAAAGCGCTTGGTAGCCTAGAAAATAATAAAAACCAGAATGCATTTTCTCTTAAAACACCAGAGTTTTGAGACACAATTTCCAAGAAGGATGGAGCAGCTTTCCGTTCAACATTTTCGTTAAAAGCCTTAAAAAGGAGCTCATAATATAGGGTGGCCAATTCGAATATATACAAGTTTTTTTAACCATCATTCGCCTTTTTTGGCCACTTCTCTTTGATATCCACTATTTGGTTGAAGTATAGCAAATTCGTTATACACTATTTGTGTCACCATGACTGCTCGATAATTTGAGTAATTTTACCCTAAAGTTCCTAAACTGATTGAAAACTGACCCAAATTAGTATGAGTACCTAATCCCAATTTGATCACAGAGGATTTGTAAATAAACCACATTTTCACTATTGTGGAGAAGTGCAACCTTGACTCCTAACTATTTCCTGTCGGATTACGTGAAGGGACGTATCGTAGTTAATTTTGAACATTAAAAGCAGAATATTTGTGACTCTGATAGTGGAATACCTAACAAAGTATCCGAAAGATTTTAAACCAGCAAAAAGGTAGATAGAGATTTGGTAGCTGTTATTTTTCATAGAAAATTGCCAAGTCTGTGATAACACAGGCTTGGCAATTTTCTAGTATAACGGTATTGGTGTTCTATTATTAAAAAAGTCAGCCAGTTTATACTGGCTCACTTTTTTACCGTCTTTACAAAAACAGGGTATATAAGGTGGACGGAGTAGAACAGAAATCTCTTTTATATTCCACAAAAACAAAATCATAGTCTTCTATTTCGTTCACCTTTTATACTATGTTTTTATCCAGACGGTAAAAGAAATCAGCTGGTATAATTATGGGAAAATATTTTGTAATGTTCGTTTATAAAAAAAATATCTTCATTTAAAGTTGTGTACCTTTGAATTGGCCATCCTGTTCAAGAAAACAGATAATAAAACCTAAACAAAATTCTTAAAAGGTTTATAAAATAAACATTTCACGTTTCTCGATCACGAGCAAAATGGACGGCTATCTTAGTGTTTATAAATAACTAATTCAATTGATGCATCGATTCGATCGATTCAATCCCCAGTGCCGGACACGACTCGAGTATTGTCCTCGTTTCTCGGAAACATGGATAGACTAAAAGCTTTTAATGTTAAGTTTGTTCTTGTATTAAGTAGACTTTTTTTCCTTATGGAGGACGGCTTTGATAGTAGATATTGTGGTAAAAGTCACTAAAGTTGAAAGATCTTCAAAATTGAATACCAGTCAATCTAAACTAACACAGATGATTGATGATGATCACAAAGATGTATTGCTTTAAATTAAATACTAAACATTAAATTTATGTTTTGTTCCTTCAAAGGGGAGTCGTATTTCCCTGTGACCTGTGGACGTCAGATAGGCAGTTATTCCATGTAAAATACTGGTATTCAGCTGCATCCGGTTAGACTGGAAGCCGACCCCAAGATGATTGGGAAAAGGCTAGGCAGACGATGAAATACTATTTTAAGTAACTTCTTTAATGTAAACTCGTATCAACATTATTTATTTTAAAGCAATATGGTAAGAGAATAATCATCATGAGACCCAACAAGCAAACAGTAACTGTTGAAAGTAAAGTACAAACAAGTAAATACTTGTTTGTAAGATCTGGAAATACTGATCCGATGACCAAAAATCTTTCACTAATAGAAAGCTACACTATACCCGAGTGTGATAGGATACGTTTCTTCCACGCAGACGAGATTAAAATAACCAAAGCTCGTAGTCATCATCATCATCAGCCTACAGCAGTCCACTGCTGGATATAGGCCTCCCCTATTGCACGCCATTTAACTCGATTTTTAACTCTCGCCCAGCTGCTACCAGCCATCCTGCGAAGATCGTCGCTCGACCTAGCCTGAGGGCGTCCCACCTTACGTTTACCGGTTCGCGGTCTCCACTCAAGAACACGCCTAACCCAACAAAGCTCGTAGTAAAAATGATCAAGTCCTGAAACTTTATACGGTCCGGAAAGTCACAAATAAAACTTATCAGCACTTTATTGTTGTACCCTACTTAGAAAGACTTATCAAGAAACTTGCCTTGAACTTATATTGGTACTGATTATTGCTCTAAGTTAGAACATTACTAATAAGATAAATGAAACTTCAGTGGGCTACTAAGCTCTTGTTATTAATGCAGAAGCTAACTACGAAGTTGGAGTTGCTGACTTTATTATTGATGAAAATGCGTTGCCGTAATTGGCTGCTAATTTCATCTGACGCTAGTACAAAAGTTTTTCTTTCTCTCTGATGTTTCTCTCTCTTACGAAAATTCGAATTAAGTATATCTAAAGAAAATCATGTGAATTATCGTCTATGAATAATGTTTTCTGTAGCATACCTAAATATTATAATCTCAATTCTCACTTAATGACACATTTGGGTACTGACGTAGTAAAATATTAGTTTTCAACCTCATGTGTTTTTCTAAACTCAAAATCAAAGCATTTATTAAACCAGTTAGGTACAGGTATTTTTGAATTGTCAGAGTCGGTCAGCTAGTCAGAATGTTGAAGCTAGTTGCCCATTCCAAAACGTAGATCTCTATGGAGAAGAACGGGCAAGAAATTCCAAGGAAGGATATTATAACAAAATCAAAGGGTACACTAATTAGAATATTCTATCTTTTCTATCTCATAAAGGTATTTTCAGATGTCTCTATGCAAGTTAACTTGATCGCTTCGATGTTTTTTTGAGCGGTTTTCACCCGTATTTCTGTTACCAAGTTCAATGGCCAGTCTAAGCAGATTTCCAAATATCCCATCAACCCACTAACTTAGTAATTTCTTCATCTTCCAGCCCTCTGCAACGACGACCCCAACGGCAACGTTCCCCTGGGCAAGTCCTGCAACCGCTACTGGCAGTGCCAAGGAGGCTACCCTCGCCTGCAGAGATGTCCCGCCATGCTGGTGTTTGACAGGAGGTCGCTCAGATGTGTGGTCCCACCCACTGAGGAATGTGACGTGCCCACCACTACTGCACCCCCACCGGAGGAGGAGAACCAGCCGGAGATAAGACAGGTATGGAAATTGACAATATTTTGGATAGAATACCCTTTTTTTCCTATTTATATGCAAGAAGGGTAGCCTCGTAGCAGAGATCTGTAGTCAACAATAAGATAATATTTTCTTTTTACACAAGAAGAATACAATGGATAAATAAGTAAGTATGTACTATGAAAGTGATATTGTGCAAAGCGCTGAATCGTCGCTGAAAGGGACTAGAAGACATTTCTTTTTTAGTATGTACTTTGTGTCACTTAAATTGACATACGGTGACGTCACTCCTCGAAATGTCTGAGGTTAAAGATAACTTTAGTCTCATTAGAATTCATTCATTCTCATTTTTTTTGACATGAGAATATTTGAAACTGAATATAAATCAGTATTCTTGGGCGTATAGCAAAAGCTAGAATGGTAGGTACAATATTAACAACTCCACCTATAGGTAGGAAGCTAAACCAAAATATTCTATACTAGCTTACGCCCGCGGCTTCGCCCGCGTGGATGTCGGAAATTATCCCACGGGAACGTGCTAACAGGATAAAATGTATGTGCTTCTCCAGAATGCCATCTATCTCGCGAGCCCTTTGTGGCTAATAACAATAGAAAACCAATTGTGTCTCATTAGTGGTGATTAAGAGGGTACCTATATGATATCTTTACCTAAGTACCTACCTAATTTAAAAAAAAAACTCAATAACAGAAAATTAAATACCCACCTACCTAAATAAACCTATTTTTGATGATAACTAATCTAAACTCAATAAATAAGCAAAATCCCTAAAAACGAATATCTATACGAATGACTACTCCTACCTAACAGTAATAAAATAACCTACGGTCACTACGTACACTATCAAATATGCTACCTATACTTTAAAATTAAAATCTATACCTACGACTTATATGAAAATAAACCTAAATAACTCTAAAAACTAAAAGGAATAAAAATGAACTCCACTGCGGGTGACGTAACCTACGACAAACTTATTATTTGCGGTTGACACAGTAATGGGTCTAGGGATCGAACCGCAAAATTAAGTTTGTTTTTTATTGTATATACTTTTCCGGGATAAAAAGTACCCAGTGTGGTGCCCAGGATATTAAACAATAATTATACCAAGTTTCATCGTAATCGAACCGGTAGTTTTTGCGTGATGCCTGAACAAACAGACAGACAGACGGACAAAAATTTTTTTAATCACATTTTTGGGTTCGGTGTCGGTCTAGTAACACCCCCTGCCATTTATTTTTTTGATATTTTCAATGTACAGAATTTTCACTTCTACAGATTTATTATAAGTATAGATTAATTATTAAATATTCACTGCGTCTGCTTTGATCTGTATATGAATATTTTATACTGCCAGACTGATTCCTTCGTTTTACAAAACAAGTTCTAATCTTCTCTTTGAACCAGTTATTGTATTTTAAACTTAATTCAGAGTACGTTAAAGTTCTTATTACAACTTAGACTCGGGCTTGCCATATTTTTTTTATAATTAGAACTTTAATTTTGTCGGAAATAAGTTCGAATTTCAAAAATAACTCGATCTTTTATAGTAGGTTCTACATAAATAAAGTTATAAAGTTTGTTTTGTAATAAGACCACTCAAGTTTGCCAGTATAACCTCAAATCAACTCAAATCACTTGTTTAGGTATGTACATGCCTGTAATAGATGTATCCATCAAGGTATTACTGTAAGCAATGAGCGTGATTTACTCAAATTCCACTCCCCATTAGTCTAACGAGAAGTTTCTCAATATTCTATAACACGCAGTATTTAGTTACCAGTTTATTTATCGAACCGAGTGCGTTTCACATTCGGCAAAGCCCTTCAGGGTAGTAACAGGATATTCAGTTGTTTTGTTTGCTATGGCCGCAGCTTGAAACGCGGCAGGCGGAGGCTGGAACACGTGTAACTGTAGACTTCTTTCAGTTGCTAACACAACCAGTATAAAAATAAGCTGTCTCTAGCTTGTTGCCGCGTTCTAACTTGAAGTGATTGTCGTGCGAGTACGTGATCGCCGCGCGGGTACTTTGCATTAATTTATTTTTTACTAGCTTCTGCCCGCGGCTTCGCCCGCGTGGATGTCGGAAATTTACCCACGGGAACGTGCTAACAGGATAAAATGTATGTGCTTCCCCAGAATGCCATCTATCTCGCGGGCCCTTTGTGGCTAATTACAATAGAAAACCAATTGTGTCTCATTAGTGGTGATTAAGAAGGTACCTATATGATATCTTTACCTAAGTACCTAAGATGAACTCCACTGCGGGTGACGTAACCTACGACAAACTTATTATTTGCGGTTGGTACAGTAATCGGGTCTAGGGATCGAACCGCAAAATTAAGTTTTTTTTTATTGTATATACTTTTCCGGGATAAAAAGTACCCAGTGTGGTGCCCAGGATATTAAAGAATAATTATACCAAGTTTCATCGTAATCGAACCGGTAGTTTTTGCGTGATGCCTGAACAAACAGACAGACAGACAGACAGACCGACAGACAGACAAAAAATTTTTCAATCACATTTTTGGGTTCAGTGTCGGTCTAGTAACACCCCCTGCCATTTATTTTTTTGATATTTTCAATGTACAGAATTTTCACTTCTACAGATTTATTATAAGTATAATAATATAATAATAATATAATAATAATAATAACTAGATATAGCTATCCTTGTGACGTACTCGCGCGATGTATCCAGTCGCGGCTGTACATTATAATTCATACAAACGATCGCATCTTACTCGCGCGACAGTAGCTTTCGATTAGGACACGGGGCAAGAGTTTATTGATTTGATATTTGAAAAATATTGCCTAGAATTAAAAAATATAACTTCATGTTGCTTCATTCCAGAATTTCCACCATTGAAAATTCCAATCATTTTTGCTGTCAACTATTTTAAAATTCAAATGTCTGGTTTTGAGATTCGCACATATTGGATTTAGACGTGTGACTGACAGTCTGACATCCTATATTCCGGAAATTCCTCTACGAATGAAAACCCACACCGCTACACGCCATTTGCCTAAACCAATTGGAGCCGTGGTCTGTCAGTTAGAAACAGAGTTTAAAATTGGGCTTGACAAGCTGCAACAAGGTATTTTTGTGTATCCTGACTGGGTTGGAGTTGGTCATGTGCAAGGGCTAAGTAGGGATTTACGCCTTTGGGCTTACTTTCAGATTGATCACGAAGGACATAGGAACTTGACATTATTTAGGGGTTGTTGAGGAGTGTCGCCAGAATTCCCCAAAGTGTTGGGCATACATACACCTACAGTACACCCAAATTTTGCCAGTTATGAATAGGGTGGTGAGTCTATTGCCAGTAACAGGGACAAATCTACACTTCAAATTGCTGTCAATTCCAATTCCAGAGGAAAAACTCAATAACACTTTGCTCGACCCGGGAATCAAATTCAGGACCTCATGCTCAGCAGTAGCACTAGCGACCACTATACCAATGAGACAGTAAAATGTAAATGTAATATTGTATCTACCTTACATCGCGCAATTTTTAGCTGATATGTCCCTTAACACCTACTCTTAACGTTAAATACATGACCACAAATACCATCACAAAACCACAAGAAACATAAAAATAAATACCCTAAGGTTCTCTCAGACACCTGAAGCACTGAACCAGTCGTTAACACGCCAATCACAACCATTAACCTTAGGTAAAGGAGCATTCCTAACCAATTGGAAGCGACCTTCGAGACGCCAAGATCTAGAATGCTGATCTTAATTAAATGGACTGGCAAATCGAATTGTCTATTGATTCACGCCCGAAGTTGTGGGTTTTGGTTTGACGTCTACTTGTACAATGTAGAGAGGGCCAGAAGGTTCAGAAGTTAAATGGTTATATATTACTATACCCTGTCCATTAGGTTAACCGTTTTTGATAGCTGTCTTAGAACGTACATGTTCCAGATTACATAAAAGCTAACTTTAAAATATGGAATAAAATAAAAATATAAACTGCCTTAACTAATTGAATTATCTTATTTATGGATTATTACAGACATTATAATACCGTACGTATATCAATCAATGTGTTGTGGGTTGCTGCAACCACTAGTTCCATCTGTCAAAAAACGGTTTACCTAATGGACAGGGTATAACTGGAACATTTAAAAAAAAATTGCTATATGATAACATTTTAAAGTGGATAAATGTACTTAGTAGTAAGCAACACTGTTAAGTAAGAAACCTTTAGGTAGTTGGTAATAAACGCTTGTCTTGATCAAACGTAAGTAAATTGAAGTAAGTATGGACGTTAATGGAAACACCATTAACGTCCATACTTACTTACTCCCCCTAGATGACCATTGGCTCGCCCCCGTTACATGAGTCTTAACCATTACTGGCAAAATGTGGTTGTTCTAAGAAACACCTCTGCCTAACCGTTCGGGGCATAAAGGCGATATGTTATGAATGTTACGCCTGTTAGTTTTCACGGCTGCCTCTTGCTCCAAATCATACACAGAAACCTTGCTGATAGCGTATAATATGTTGTTTGGCTGTTCTCTATTCACCCCATAGCCTGTTTGCCTACAATGACAAAAGTAAAGCCCTATAATCTTTAACATGATTCCGTTGTTTAAAAGTTAAAAAACAAGAAAAGAAAGAAAGAAAATGGTTTTGTTTGCAGCAAACATGACGCGGAAAAAGAATACAAACACAAAAAAGAACAAGTTAGGGTAAAATTTGCGACACATCCACGCAAAGCGGCCATTGCTCTGCATAATGCTATGACCCTAAGCAAGAGCCCCAGCACTGGTTTTCAGCGACAGCCGGCGTTGACGGCAACGTTAAAAGTTGAAAACAGTCCATTCAGACACATCAGAGTTGATCTTCTGTGATAGCCTGCCTTATGCTCTTCTTGCTCGATTGATTCAATATATTGAGCCATTGGTACCTACTTAAATGGAAGTCTACTATTCAGGTATCTAAAGTTTAGGAAACATTAGCTTTTGAAAATGCCTTGATTACTTTGTATCGACCGCAGTTAGAACGTCTAATTAACCATCAAAACTTAGACATGGCTTCGTAGAACCTTTTGCTAATTATTTACAAAATCAATGGACTGGGTAATTTGTTATTTTCTTCTGTAAGTGACTTGTATTGAACTTTCACAAATTCACTCAATTTTGAGTCTTTAAAAAAAAAATACTTTTACAGAAACATTTTTTACGAGATACTTCTGCCAAACTGATGTAGCTCCTGTTTTTATTTTATTTTATTGTCTTCATATTGTTCTTAATAAAAAGCATTATAATAATCTCCGTTTTTTCTGTTCCAGGGTCAACATCACAAGCGGCCAAGCGGCGAATACCAGGAGCAGCAGGGCCGCCAAAGACAACAATCTAGAAATTAAGTCTTCACCATCTAGAACCTCCTAGAATACACCTTCCTCCATTCCAAATTCTTCTTCTTTCGTCTCGAAAGTCTTTCCCACCATTGTACTCTCTTCTCCATTAGAAGTAATTTATACTTCATTGTTTTTATAATTAGTCATGTAATTAATTAAGTGATTTTTTCTAAGTGTAAAACATACTGCCGTGAAACTAAAAAAATACTCAGTGAGTGAATCAGGCGAAATTCTTGTCGGGTTAAATCATCGTGGCATGAGGAAAAATATTTTAGGCATTGACAATATAAATGACTAAGAACTGCAGACCATTAACAATTATTCTATGGACGAAAATTTCCGTCTTTTTTTATCTCTGGCCAGTATTTCTGTCAGAATCTTGCAACAAACGACGAAGGGAGTCGGAGAAAAATAATGTCGTCTAATCCTTTGAATTCTTCACGAAACCGAACTGGGACTTGCCGAATGAGTAACGAGTCATTGTTACTTTAATACTTATAAGCCAATTGTCTTTGAAGTTTGAAGGAAAAGTTAAACGGCACAATGAAGCTACCAATATTATAAGGGATAAAATTTTACGTAAGGCGGAAGTTTAGTCGCAAAGCTTCAGACAAAATCTTTAACATTTTATGACGATACATTTGATACTTGTACATCTTTTGTAGAAACTATGTAACTATAGGTACTTTTGAAAAGTTAGTGTCATGATGATCTAACCCGACTGTATTAAGTTCTTATACTTAGTCAATATTTATACTCGTAAGTTCATATTGTTCTTAATAATAGTCAATAAAAATATTATTTACTTAAGTTTTTCGTTTGAATTTGCCCCTAGTTTCAAGTTATTGTGGGTATTACTAAAGCTTCTTTCAACGAGAGAAAACTGTTGTATGTTATCGACATAATTTCCTCGTATACTATAACCGCTGCGAAGATGAACCAATTCTTAAAATGTAATTGAATAAAAAATATTTCTCAAAACCAATCACTAAAACTATAGGCCGACCGCTTAACTGAGACGTTACCTGAGGTAGCTGCGCGGTGCGGGAGGGGTGATGGTTGTCACAAGTTGACGAATCACTGAGCTCTCGCATCACGTCAGCACACCCCTCCCGCACCGCGCTGTTACCTTAGACAACGTCTCAGTTAAGCGATTGGCCATGGTAAATATGATACAAACAATGATGAACTATCAAAACTTCTCTCAGTTGCTTTAAATAACAACTATGGGTGGCTACCTAAATTCTGATATAGGAATACAGCTGCAGAAACTGTACACTATTACCTTTTGCTAAATACAGTACAACAGAACAGTGGCGAGGTTATTGAGAAACTTGCTTATTACAGACGTCCTTTGAGAGGCGATCGGGAATCGGCGTCGCGTCGGGAGTTAAAGGTTAACGCCTGTTAGACATCAATTAGTCGGTAATTTTAGTGCAGTAATCTGAAGGCCAATTCTCGTAATTTAAAACGTTCAAAATCTAGTCGCAGTCTCATCTCGACGACAAACAAATGTCAAAAACTTGTCAAAATGTAGGGAAATTTGACGTATTTTTGACAGATTGAGACTGAGATCAGACTGTGAAGATTATTAAAATTACGAGAATTGTCCCTCAGTTATCTATGGTTTGAGACTGTTAAATATCAAAGACTAACAGATACACGTGTTTTTTTTTTAATTAGAGAAGGCATACTTACGTAACCTTCTAATTTAGGCATAAGTTTGATCTGAATGCTAATTCTCTTACAGAAAAATATTTCAAATTTATGTCGCAATCTCGTCTCAGCGACAATCAATGTCAAAAACTTGTAAAAAAATTAGGTAAATTAGAGAATTTTTTGACAGATTGAGACCGAGATTAGATTGCGAACATTCTTATAAAAACGTTGATTGCTCCACTGATAAAAAAACCTTTTTTCGAATTTTGAAAAGGTGTTTTCTATCTTACCTTTTATACGATTCATGATAATGTTATTTTGGTCGAACATTCTGCTCATCCCTGAAAACCCTGAGTGAGTAGAGTTTGAAGGTCATATACTTAATTTCGCTTTGGCTGGGTTTAAGCAACATCATCAATTATTATTAAAATGCACTCAAGATTTATTAAGAAAGATAGGCAACATTTGACGGCACGGTTGGCGCAGTGGTTAAGCGATTGACTACTGCGCTGCGTGTCGCGGGTTCGATTCCCGCACGGAACAAATATTTGGCCTACCTAATAATGGCCTACAAGTTGTTCCGGGTCTGGCTGTTTGTGTATGTGAGTTTAAATGTTTGTAAACGCACCCACGACACAGGAGAAATATTATGGGGCAACTTTTTTTTTTTTAAGAGCAGAGAACATAAAACGACCGATACCTTTGCTCCTTCACGTGTAATTAAATCATATTTCTAGGAATAATAAATAAATAAATAAAATAAATAATATCCCTGGACATTTCACACAGCGCCATCTAGTCCCAAGCTAAGCAACCTAATGCTTGTGTTATGGTAACAAGATGGCTGATAAACTACTTACTTATATACTTTTTTTTTTTACATACATATTATTAGTATTATTAGGAATAGAAATGCAACCGCTTGAAAGGAGACAATCAAAAATTTAAATGCTCGTGGCAATCAGCACCCTAATTGCGTAACACGATCACAATCTGAATCATTTTGAATCATAAAAAAATTCCTAAAATAAATAAATAAAATAATCCATTGCTTCATATTATGTTCGAAAAATTTGTCTGCTCAACACGTAAATAACGCAATGAATGTTGTTGAACTGTCAAAATGAAAGCCATTCCTGCTGTTAGTGTGTTACGCAATTACCTACCCCGCAGTTCTCAATTGATATTCCATCTATGGCCGCGTTCACGCTCTTTTATATAAATTAACAAAGTCGCGCGATCAATCAAGAATAGAATGCAGGTTGACAGGGACATCGATGCACAACCAGAAGGCCAATTCTCGTAATTTAAAACGTTCAAAATCTAGTCGCAGTGTCATCTCGACGACAAACAAATGTCAAAAACTTGTTAAAATGTAGGGAAATTTGAGGTATTTTTGACAGATTGAGACTGAGATCAGACTGTGAACGTTCTTAAAATTACGAGAATTTCCCCTTAGACTGTGGACGTTCTTAAAATTATTGGAATTGCTAAATAAAATAATCCATTGCTTCATGTATGTTATCATGGATTCCGTACGTGATGATTCTGAACCAACGAGAAATTTCTACGGCCGTAACGTAGAAATTTTCCGGTGGTTCAGAATCATGACACACATATCACACATGAATCATCTTGAATTATGTGCTGAATAATCATGGTTACAGTATGCTCATCGATGTCCCTGTAACCTTATATAATAAAATACTCTGTATTATGTACACCATACAAATTACAGATATAAATTAGAAAATTTTCATAGGGTGACAATTGGCGGTCTTATTGCATAGAGCGATCTTTGGATGGATTTAAGACGCTCTCTAAGTATTTAGACAGTGCGAACAGTGCGCGTCTATGTAGTTCAAATGGATTTGTATTTGTTGTGTAATTTTTAGGTCTATTTGACCGATTCAAATCTATGTATAGAGACATATAATATATATCAATGTCATGCATACCTGTTATTTGTATGGTTACTGAACTGGGAATTTTATCTGTTTTTTATTTGATTTGTTAGTGACTGTACTCTTGGTTGACTTATTAAGCAAATAAATTTTTATGAGCAGCATACAAATATGAACTAAACTAACCAATTTCCCGGAAAATTACATAGACACATGTGAATTTTTTAATAAGCCTGCGTCCCTCGAATTCCACACCTTTACTCGCCTCCAGTACTCGACTCCAGTACTCGCCTCCAGTACTCGCCTGCAGTACTCGCCTGCAGTACTCGCCTGCAGTACTCGCCTCCAGTACTCGCCTCCAGTACTCGCCTCCAGTAGTCGCCTCCAGTAGTCGCCTCCAGTACTCGCCTCCAGTACTCGCCTCCAGTGCTCGCCTCCAGTACTCGCCTCCAGTACTCGCCTCCAGTACTCGCCTGCAGTACTCGCCTCCAGTACTCAACTCCAGTACTCGATTCCAGTACTCGGCTCCAGTACTCGCCTCCAGTAGTCGCCTCCAGTACTCGCCTCCAGTACTCGCCTCCAGTACTCGCCTGCAGTACTCGCCTCCAGTACTCAACTCCAGTACTCGACTCCAGTACTCGCCTCCAGTACACCCCTCTAGTACTCACCTGCAGTACACCCCTCTAGTACTCGCCTCCAGTACTCGACTCCAGTACTCGACTCCAATATTCGACAACAGTATTCGACTCCAGTACTCGCCTCCAGTACTCGCCTCCAGTATTCGACTCCAGTACTCGCCTCCAGTACTCGCCTCCAGTACTCGCCTCCAGTACTCGCCTCCAGTACTCGCCTCCAGTACTCGCTTCCAGTACTCGCCTCCAGTACTCGCCTGCAGTACTCGCCTGCAGTACTCGCCTGCAGTACTCGCCTGCAGTACTCGCCTCCAGTATTCGACTCCAGTACTCGCCTCCAGTACTCGCCTCCAGTACTCGCCTCCAGTACTCGCCTCCAGTACTCGCCTCCAGTACTCGCTTCCAGTACTCGCCTCCAGTACTCGCCTGCAGTACTCGCCTGCAGTACTCGCCTGCAGTACTCGCCTGCAGTACTCGCCTGCAGTACTCGCCTGCAGTACTCGCCTGCAGTACACGCCTGCAGTACTCGCCTGCAGTACACGCCTCTAGTACTCGCCTGCAGTACTCGCCTCCAGTACTCAACTCCAGTACTCGATTCCAGTACTCGGCTCCAGTACTCGCCTCCAGTAGTCGCCTCCAGTACTCGCCTCCAGTACTCGCCTCCAGTACTCGCCTGCAGTACTCGCCTCCAGTACTCAACTCCAGTACTCGACTCCAGTACTCGCCTCCAGTACACCCCTCTAGTACTCACCTGCAGTACACCCCTCTAGTACTCGCCTCCAGTACTCGACTCCAGTACTCGACTCCAATATTCGACAACAGTATTCGACTCCAGTACTCGCCTCCAGTATTCGACTCCAGTACTCGCCTCCAGTACTCGCCTCCAGTACTCGCCTCCAGTACTCGCCTCCAGTACTCGCCTCCAGTACTCGCCTCCAGTACTCGCTTCCAGTACTCGCCTCCAGTACTCGCCTGCAGTACTCGCCTGCAGTACTCGCCTGCAGTACTCGCCTGCAGTACTCGCCTGCAGTACTCGCCTGCAGTACTCGCCTGCAGTACTCGCCTGCAGTACTCGCCTGCAGTACTCGCCTGCAGTACACGCCTCCAGTACTCGCCTGCAGTACTCGACTCCAGTACTCGCCTGCAGTACTGGCCTTCAGTACTCGCATGCAGTACACGCCTCCAGTACTCGCCTCTAGTACTCGCCTGCAGTACACGCCTGCAGTACTCGCCTGCAGTACACGCCTCTAGTACACGCCTCCAGTACTCGCCTGCAGTACTCGACTGCAGTACTCGCCTGCAATACACGCCTCCAGTACTCCGAAAATGATAAACTGCATCATTTTGAAGGATCTTGCTAATCCATTGCTTCATATATTATAATAATATTATGTTCGAAAAATTTGTCTGCTCAACACGTAAATAACGCAATGAATGTTGTTGAACTGTCAAAATGGAAGTCATTGCTATTGATATTATGCCATCAGAACATGGTGGCTGCGTTCTCTTATCTGCTTTTTACAACCATCATTGAGAGTCTCGTCTTTAGTTCTGAATATTGATCAATGTAATTTGGTATTGCGGGCTGGCCTACATTTTGACCAAAGAATCTTGATTGCCATGCACTGTGGCGACTGCTAGTCTTTCGGCATTTTTCCTGTTGAAAGCGATGCGGACGAATTTTTTGATGCCCTATGATTCTTTCCCTTTCTTTGAATACTTATTAATATTAGTTCATTTTTAATTACAATATATTAACGTTATCTGGTGAATTGTAAAGTCCATAATTGGATGTGGCAAAAATTTTCATGATGAAAGAGTTAGATCTTTTTTTTTGAGGATGGGAAATCCTCAAATGACTCCTCCCGCTCTGGGTGGAGCAGGAGGGAGTGTCAGACTCTTACTGACTAAAACCCACCCGTGTTCCTTCCTTAGCCCTTTATGTTCCAGGGCAGCGGTAACCCTACCGGACGATCCCGCTACCCTGGCAGGCTTCGGCCCTATTGGGCCCCGTCACTCATGCTGACATCTCTTTGAGGCGCGCGTGGAACACATACACGCCGTCCGGCACGGCCTGGCCCTGATCGGACGGTGAGTTACCCATTACTCTCCGCCCGCAGGCCCGCGCCTACGGTGGCCGGCAGTCGTCACGCGGCTCCCGACGCCCTGAGCGTCTCCCGCGGCGGCTGAGGCGTGAGGTGCGGTTCCCTCGCCCACCCCGCCACCTCCTTCGCTAGCATGACTGCTTCGCAGAAGGAGGTGAAGAGTTAGATCCTTACACGGGTAAACACGAAACTAGTTTACTAATCTACCTAATACCAACAAACTACGTCATAGCAATAATATTTTACGTTCTTACTAACCTAACACGCAAAAACCATATTTTCATACATAAAAAACTACTCACGCATGTTACCCTAAAAATAGGTGACCCTTCCCACAAATTAGGGTAAGTACCCGCACATGACTTAAGGGTCCAATGTCTTAGAGTATCCTAGTAAAAGCCATTAAATCAACAAAATCCGTAGGGAAAGAACTCGTCCCAAAAATCTTTCCACTTATCGTCAAAAATATATAATAATAAATAATATTATGGATTGAATTGGATTATTATGGATTATTATTTCAATATTATGGAGTCTCGGGGGAAGCAAACTCTTTTTGATTGCTTCCCAAATTAATTATGTGTAAAGGGAGTATTGCAAGGAAGTACAGTCACGAGCAAAAGTATGTATACACTCGGCCTTATTCAAAAGCGATTTACTCCTTTATTTTTTAATGAAATTTTATGTTGTTACGAACATAGCATTGTCGAATCCATACGTTTATGTAATGTGTCGTATTTCAATGTTGCATTCGTTATTTCACGAAAAAATCGCAATTTAAAGTTGCCAAGTGTTGACATATTGGTGCTCGTGACTGTACGTGATCGGCCCTTTTTGTATTAATACGATAACTACTTATACATAACCATCAGCCTATAGTGTTCCTACTGCTCGGACACACCCCTGCTCTCTGTGAGAGTGAATGGGTCGTAATCCACCACGCGGGCCCAGTGCGGGTTGGTAGATGTCACATGTCGTCGATTTTTGGTTCTAGGTCATGCCGGTTTCCTCACGATGTTTTCCTTTGCCGTTTTTGAAATCAGTGGTGAGAAATAAATTACACAAAAAAGCGCCTGCAAAGGTTGAAACTCACTCGTAAGTAGGGAATGAAAATCCGTTCTGTTTTGAAATCCGGATTTTTAAGAACGGATTTTTGGTCCAATCCGGATTATCCGAATTTTACGGATTTTTCTTTTAAATAAACAAATCTACCCATATTAGTTTGTTAATATGATGTTTCTTATATTTGTGTGAATGGATTAAAAAAAAGCATATTATGAAAATCAAATAAAATGACTTTTTAATTTTTTGTTAAGTATATGGAATTATCAAACTATCATCATTAAATACCATAATTATAGTGTTATTGCTATAATACTTACGTATTCATAATAAAATAATCAGTCTGTGACTCCCGTGCTGAGTAACACACACTTGCGACACTCGCAAGACGCGACGCGCGTACAGCGAACTCGCTCGTTTCGATTTTTTGTTACACTTTCTTATTATTCAAAAATTCGGATTCAATTATCAAAACCGGATTTGGAAGTCTAGTAAAAATGTGCGGATATCCGGATTTTTCGGATTACGGGTAGTCCGGATTGCATTCCCTATTCGTAAGTCGGCCGTTACTACTACGCTACCACTGCACTTTAGTAAGTAGGTACCTAAGTATATATAAACACAAAAGCCGTTCTTACTTGAAAAGATGGGATGAAAAAAAAAATTACCGCTAAATATTAATGAAACCGAAAACAACTTGATATGTGAAGATTGGCAGGCGCAGGCTTGAAGTCGAAGACTTTTACTGACCAACTGTTCGATTAACTGATGCGTTAAGTACCTGCTATTACTAAACCAAAGCAATCAATCTTCTTATTTCAGAAGCAGAGAGGGAGTGGGCCGTAATCCACCACGCGAGCCCAGTGCGGGTTGGTAGATGCCACGTCTTCGAGTTTTTGGTTCTAGAACATGCCGATTTCCTCACAATATTGTCCTTCACCGTTTTGAGAGCAGTGGTTATGAAATGATTTACACAAAGTAAAGCGCGTGCCTGGGTTCGAACCCACGACCTACAGCTTGTAAGCCGGGGTCGGTACCGCTGGGCGACCACTGGCCTTGCTTATACTATTGCTCGTACTATTGTCATCAACCGAGTACAATTCCAGACTGACAGGTGGTGGCGCGTGTGTTGGTTCGGTTCCCTACAAAATGGTTGAGCTGGGTGGTGCTGATCCACGCGTCATGTTCGTGAACGGGCGCCATCAGTTGAGACTGGTCATCTCTTAACTGCCGGGGCTTATTTTTAATTTTATATTTTAATTTGTTTCTTTACATTGTTCTCACATATAGAAGCAATAAGAATAATGTACCCAGGATTTTGTAAAAATATCTTGATTTAAAAGAGTGTCCGTGGAGTTTCTTGCCCGTTCTTCTCCATAGAGATCTACGCTTTGGAATGGGCAACTAGCTTCAACTTTCTGACTAACTGACCGACTATTTAATAATTTTGACAATTCAAAAGTGCCTGTAAATGGTTTACTTGAAATAAATGATAAAATAAATAAAAAAAAGACTCGTAGCTGCTAACCCAAGATATAATAATACCGAATTCTACCCAGTAACTGTCCCGCTGCCAATTGAAGCCTACGTCATACCACACAGAAAAGAAACGATAGTTCCTAAACTCTTGAACCCGGCAATCTCAAATATTAGGGTCACCTCTTAGCACTATCTACACGTGTAGTTAACCCTCCTACACAATAGAGAACAGCAATCAATTACAAACAAAACTTATCGAAAACACACACTCAATTGCTCACTTACAAAGTAAACCCACACGAATACAAAATAAGCCAGGAACCTTCAACCTTCAGCTACACACGCAGACAACACACGCCTGATAATAGCTCCCAAATTAAGTCCCTGAAAGACAAACTTACCCCAGTCTAATGGAGGAGCTCGATCCTGGAATTTAATTTGGCCGTGAGTGCTCCCAAGTCTCGAAGCGTCGTAAGTCGTACGACGCGTAAGTGGAGAATACGTGACTCTTTGCAAAATATGTAGATCGCTGTGTTAATAGGTGTTTGGGTGATTCGTTGGGGGAGGAATTAGGGAATTAGAAAAGGCGATTAATTGAAACTGGAATGTTCGTTCGGTTAAAGGACAGCCGAAAACATGGAGATGTGAGGATTATAATTTAAAGATAGAAATAATGTAAAGATGATACCGACACGATCTACGCTAGTTTCTAAAAAGCAAAAAGTTTTGACATAAAGCAAAATGTAAAAGCGCTGAAAGCTTCCTTCGAGGCGCAAAAAAATATCACAAAACAACCTTCAAAATATAAGCAGCATAAAGAAAGTTGTGAGACGCGAAAACACAAAAGCGTCTTAGTGGGAACGCGCGGAGTCAACATTACGTAACTTAGAACGATTTTAATATTGAAAATACTTGTTCCGCACATAATATTTATTTATTTATTTTATTATTTATTTACACACAGTAAAATACATATTGATATGACATAATCATAATATGAGTACAAAGGTACTGCTTAATTACGGTTGTCGTATTTTTTTCCTAAGTTCTCTCGCTGCTCGGGTGTAGATAAAATAACACTTTTTAAGCTTTGTCAAGTACCTATTATAAAGAGAAGTAGGAAAACACTGGTGGCCCAGTGGCAGCGGCCCCGACTTACGAGTTGTAAGTCGTGGGTTCGAACTCAGACAGGCGCTTTACTTTGCGTAAATAATTTCATCACCACTGCTCTCAAAACGGTGAAGAAAAACATCGTGACGAAACCAGCATGTTCTAGAACCAAAAATTCGAAGACATGTGACCTCTAACAACCCGCATTGGGCCCGCGTGTTGGATTCCGGCCCACTCCTTCTCGCAGAGTGTAGCCCTGTGTCCCAACAGTGGGAATATTATAGGCTAATTATTATGCTTAGTATTATACTCGTGTAGGGTTTGGACTAACTACACTCTAACAGCTGTTAAATAAATGTACGACAATGCATTCAGTATGCTGTTGGGCTTGCCACGCTTCTGTAGTGCCTCGGGCAGCATCCTTGTTGCGCAGAGTGTGTGCCAGGTCCAACAGTCTCCTGGATGTCATTGCTAAGAAACTGTATTGCCCAATTATTCACTATTAAGCCAACTACGTGTACAGGTGTACCTGCGAATAGTACCTAAATTAGTTGATAAAATAGAATGCACCAAATAGTTTTTATTTTGAAATCGAATTTCTTTTTTCTGGTCTGTACTGTTTTGTTTAATAGATGCTTATATAAATATGTTTTGTGTTGTAGGTAAGTAATTTTATAAGTACATGCGTTAAAAAACGACTCCAAATAAAATTGATAACTAATTTTTCAATTGACAGATAATTTTTATTTGTGGAATCAAATTCACGTCTGACAGACTTTGTATGGAAAAACTGTCAAAAATTAAAAATTATTCCTTCGATAAAGTTAGTGTTGGAAAAATCAATCCTAATTAGAATGCACCAAAGAGTTTTTATTTTCAAATCGACTTTTTTTTCTGGTCTTTGCTGTTTTGTTTAATAGGTGCTTATATAAATATGTTTTGTGTTGTAGGTAAGTAATTTTATATGTAAATACGTTAAAAAACAACTCCAAATAAAATTTGAAAAGAGCACAAATTAAAATATCTACCAATCAATCATGGCACGTTAATCCAAAAAAAACTGGGTTCGATGCCATTTAAAAATAAAAACAGTTTTGTTATTTTATTTTATTTTGTATTATGGCCAACGCCAGATTCTTTGAGATTATTTGGCCAGTGACGCAGAGCAATACCAATGGAGCCAGTGATAATGTTTTGTAAATACTACTAACATAGTTTGTATGTAAATTATTTCTAACGTTATGAGATAGTTGTATTTGCGATTCAATTTACGTAACGTTTTCGTCGCTCATTCGTGCTTGGGTCTAGATCAAAGCGCATATTTTTATTTCTGTAAAGCCGAGGAATTACTGGAAGGCTGTCTTAGAACTCCATCTTGAGACGGTTCGTGAAAAGAAAGAAAGAAAAAGAAAGAAAATGTATTTATTTGCGGCATACATGACGCATAAAAAAAGGACATAAACACACAAAAAAAAAAAACGAAAAAGAAAGTATGAGATGTCTAAGGATCTCTAGGAAAAGTATCATATCTACCTGAAAGCTCTAGAAATAGCTGGAAAGTGTTATTAAATCCTACTGTAAGGCTGTCCTCAGTCTCAGAAAAGTTTTACAAGATGGGCGATGCGATGGTAGAATGCATATTTCTGGTGATAATTATTTTTTACTTTGAATGCGAACAATGATCGTTTTTTACGAGTTTTTCTGCGGGACCTTTTCTTTGAAAGGGTTTTTACTCGGAGAGAACGTATTTTTTCCTGTTCTCAGACAACATACAGGACGCTTTTCTGTTTTGAGATTAGGGAAAAAGTCATTATGTTTTTTTTTTTTTTGGAACGAAGCTTAACGCGGCTTGCGGTAAGAGTTTATTTATTTTTAGCCTACGTTGTCGCACTGCAGGCCAAAGGCCTCTCTTGGAGTTGACTAGTAGAAATTGTCACGGAAAATGCATTATGTCCCCTACATGCGACTTTTTCTGTCTCTCTTTCTGTTATATACGAGTGTGGGTGTGTGAGCGAGTACATCGCGTAAGGAACTTCGTTCCTGATAGGAGTCCCCCGACCAGAATAATCAGCCTATGATGTGTACTGCTGGGACACAGGCCTCCTCTGTGAGAGAGAGTGGCCACGCGGGCCCAGTGCGGGTTGGTAAATGTCACATGTCTTCGAATTTTTGATTTCAGGACATGCTGGTTTCTTGTAAATGTTTTCCTTCACAGTTTTGACAGCAATGGTGATGAAAAGATTTATACAAAGTAAAGCGCCACAGACCGCCGCTTTACTTACTTACTTTATTTACCTTTTCGAACCTACGACCTACACTCGTAAGTCGCGGCGTTTACCACTGGACGACGGCTGACCTTCCCGTTCTCCGACCGCAAACGTTTTTTTTTTATGGGACTATAGACTATGGACTACTTTGGATTCTGAAACTAACAGTTATTTTTTAGTCTCCCCTCACCGATGAGGTCATTATTTCCCCACTATTTTCCTCAAATCCTTTGCAGATAGTCAGGTATCAGCGTTAGTACCTACTTATTTAAGGGCTGATTTTTCCATCGCCAGATAACTTTTATTCGAGGAATTGACGTTTAACAGTATTTGTTTGAAATAACCGTCAAAATTTCAAAATTATTCCTCGAATAAAGTTATAAAATGATTGAAAAATTAAACTAAGAACGTTGTTGCCTTTTTACAAATAGTCTCTTCAAACACACTTTACTACAAAATTAGAATATACAGAACCCATTATAAATTCCAAAAATAGCTTTAAACTCTAAATTTAGCACATTAGGCAGCACGAGGCTAAAGGTACTCCAACACCTTTCATAAAGGCGCTTGTACATTGTTTTAGTAGATAATGTAATCTACAAATGTAATAATAATCCGCTCATGTTTACACTGCCCTGGGACTCAAAGCTTCTCTCTGTAAGAGAGAGTGGGTCGCCATTAGGGTTACCATCCATCCAGGTTTGTCAGAACATGTCCGGCTTTTTGGGCTCCCGTCCGGAGTTTGCCCGGCCTTGTCTTTTGTCCGGACTTGTCACCAATAAGGGTTTTTTTCAGAAAATAAACAAGATGAAATGAATACTGATGAAACAAACTGTTTTGTGAATGTCGGGATTTTTGTGTCAGGCCTTTAAATTCACTGATTCCTGTAACACAGGTTCAGGAGTCAGGGGTTTCACATGTATGGTTGTAATATTTTTTTTATGTCAATAAAGATTATTATTATTATTATTTTAATTTCGATATGGTAACCCTAGCCACAATCCACCACGCGGGTACAATGCGGTTTTCTGAGCTCTTGGACGTAATCTAGTAAATTCGGATGGGATTTCAGGATTTACCTATATATAAACTTAACACTGCCTCGGCGGTTTGTTCTAGTAAATGTGTTTCGGAACGATCGTGGCGGAAATTCTTGAGGGCTATGGCCAACAGTTGGCTGAACGTACAGACGTCTTATAACTAAAATCATTATGGTGAAATTATTATACGACTCCGCGACAACAAAGACTGGGGGTCTACTCCGAAGTAGTATCGGCCGAATGTTCGGCCGTTTCCTGCTACGAGTTACTATCTGGTTCGGTCGGTTCTGATCCTACACTCCTACACTCTTTCGAATATTGACTATGGTCCCGACCCAACTGAGCCGATACGAACTTTTTTCGCATTTTTCAATAATATTCGGTTCGGCCATGTGTCGGTCCGATCCGAACATTCGAACTTTGCACTTCGGAGTAGGCCCCCAAGGTTATTTCGTATCTCTACCGTCCGCATTAACTAACATAATCAGCGGATAAGTAACGTTCCCACTACTGAGACACAGGCGTCGTCTCATGAGAGAAGGAGTGGGCCATAAACCACCACGCAGGTCCAGTGCGGATGGGTAGATGTCACATGTCTTCGGGTTTTTGATTGTAGGACATGCAGGTTTCCTCACGATGTTTCCTTCACCGTTTTGAGAGCAGTGGTGATGAAATAATTTACACAAAGTGAAGCGCCTGCCTGGGTTGAGTATACTTGGGTCCCACGAGCTACAAGGCTACAACTCGTAAGTCGGGACCGCTACCACTGAGCCTGGGCTGCTCTAATTAACTAACACTAACTACTAATAAAAAAAAACAGGCGAAAATTTAACACAGTTTTTTTTTTAGATATGTCGGAGATGGTATGTCTGTCTCTCGTTAGCATCAGGCATATTTTAATTACTGTGGGCGTACTTGGGTTGTGTTGGTTATTACACAACCTGAAACACGGTTTACAGTTCAAATCAGATTATAATTTACGAAAAAGTTAGTCACACTAGCGAATCACACACACAATTCAACGATACGGAACGCTGACAGTTTCTATCCACATGTTGTTCGTACGATGTCCAATGTTTCTATGATCCCGAGAGCTCTGCTCATACCGTTCTTGTAGCGTTCGCTCCGGTCCACCTCCACGAACTCAGGCTAGACTTTGTCCAGCGCCACGAAATGGCGCTGACGTTCCGAATAGTCAAACGAATGACTCCGACATATATACGTTGCCCCACACTAGGAATTACTACTGTATCGTGGGTGGGTTTACAAACATTTAAACTCACATACACAAACAGCCAGACCCGGAACAACTACCTTGTAGGCAATACAAATATTTTGTTCCGTGCGGGAATCGAAACCGCGACACGCAGCGCAGCAGTCGATCGCTCAGCCACTGCGCCAACCGTGTCGTCAAGTTTAATAATGCAAGACTTATTTTCTCAATACTAGCGCGAAATAACTTAGGCAGGTGAACCAGGCCGAGTGAGGTACCCTCTTAATTGAATACACAGCTAACTAATACACGTGTAGCCGAATCCGGGGAACGGGTAAATGGAGGTACGGAGCTAATGTTGTTCAGCGTACCGTTCAGAAACGTAAAGCTAATACCTATTAATTATTATCGTTCTTCGATCAATAATAAGTTATCGTTTAACAGGTTTGGCAATTTAGTATGGACTAGTAGGTTTAATTGAATTGTTATTACTAATATCACTGAAATTATACTATCTGAACAACTGGAGAAGTGGAGATTAATAGTCTTCCAGACCGAATTTTGGCTTTGGTGACCAATTTCAGCGGAGACTAGAGAATAGAATAGAATAATCTTTATTGTACACACGGCTACACATCAAGCCATGCATTTCCAGTTTTAGCTGACCTCGCATTGTATAGGTTTTTCGTACAATCAGAAGTCAGTTTATACTGGTTATGTATATATAGCTTGATGTGTAGCCGTGCGTACACCATACAAATTACAGAACATAAATATATACAATTTTACAAAGAGTGACACAATGGGCGGTCTTATCGCTAAGAGCGATCTTTTAATGACAACCTTTGGATGGATTAAAATGAAGGACTAGCATTCGGCGCGGGAGATATTATAGTGCACAAGTTTGTGTGCAGATGTTTGCCCTAACCCACACTACGATTCTCAGTCGCGATGCAAACGCGATACTGTCGCGCTTCTGTCGCGATGCAAACGCGATTCAGTACGGCACAAAAATGCCACAGTTGCAAGATGGACTCCGTTGAGGCAATATTAGTTGCCTTTGCCATACGTTGTCTTTGGTGCTGGTTTTACGTAAGCAGCCGAAGCGTGGGCAATGAAAGCGGTCGCGCGTTTGCATCGATATAGTCGCGGTGCTGCATCGATATAGCACGTTAGTAGCGCGTTGCAAATGTGACTAACGCGCCTTAGTAGCGATGCTGTAGCGCGTTTCTTAAATGCGCGACAGCATCGCTACAAAATGTCGCCGTGGGCGAGGGGCCTTATAGTCCGATGAGATGACAATCCGACCGGAGAGAGATCAGGCGCGGGTCCAACGGCTTCCGAGGTATCCCACCGCCAACTTCCAAACTCCGGGCTGTTACTATAATAAGATTCCTAATGGAAAAAACCATTAACACATCCCCTGACATGGGAATCCAACCAGCACCCTAATTGCGTAACACACAATCAATCGGAATCAGAATCATTTTGAAGCAAATTGCTAATCCATTGCTTCATAAGTTCGAAAAATTTGTCAGCTCTACACGTAAATAATGTTGTTGAACTGTCAAAATGAAACCGATTCCGATTCCGAATTAGGGTGCCGGACCCTACACTCAGCAGTCGCGATTATCCGCTTACAAGTGGAAATTATTGTTACTGAACTATTTTTGTGTAACATTACCTACTTGGGACCTACTTAGATGTAAGTTTTTTACACCTTCGCTTTATAATGTATTATTTTGTTTCATGGCAAGCCTTCAAAAGATATTTATTACAGGTAAGATTAATGAATATTTTATGTGCGTTCCACGTAGGTTTCGCCTTGGTAGTAAGCCCAACAGGTTTTCAGCAGAGCATGATCTTTTTTCGTAGAGCAGACATGAAAAGGAAAACATATTAAGAGTATCTCAAGGGGATTTTAAAATACTCTGAATCGCTAAGTGAAAACATACAAAGTGTTGAATGTTTTCACTAAGTAATTCGGAGTATTTTTTAACAGACTTCCAAAAAATGTCCTCGATTCGAATGTATTTTTTTTTTCATGTTTGTTACCTTTGAACTCAGTCATTTATAAGCCGATTTGCAATGTTTTTTATTTGTTAGGATATACTTTCATATTGGTCCCATAGAAATTTCATCAAAAACGGTTCAGTAGCTTGATTTTTAAACCAAAATTACTGGTAAAAATTACAACTTAAAAGTGTAAAATAAAAACGTTTTTGCAAAAAAACAAAAAAACAACCGACTTCCAAAAAAGATACTACAAAGTGAAAAATAACTTTTATTTCGGAAGTCGGTGGCAAACAACGAAAATGCGAACCCAACGATCGACATTGTGGCACCGCACGTTTGTTGGCCTCTTTTGGACGGAGGCATTGCCATAACCCGTCAACAAGTAGTTTCTGAATCCCTCAAAAACGAAGTCACACTTACTATTAGACAAGTTCTTAACTTTAAATCAATTCAGAAACCGGGTGTAAGGCTATAATCAAATACCCAAACAAATAAAATACTGTTTTACAAAAAAAAGTCGTCGGAAGTTTTTATTTGTACACACGGCTACACGTCAAGCTATACAAAACCAGTTTGTCTTGGCCTCACTTTGTATGATATTTTCTCACAGTGAACGGTCAGCCAATACTGGTTTTGCATAGGTTGATGTGTAGCCGTGTGTACCTACCTCACACAAACTCATATAACACTACTTGCTATGTAAATATCAGCGACAGGAAGTTATTAAAACATCATCAATATAAATTAAGTGTAAAAAAAATCTATTATTGAAGCTAACCCAAAAACTACCCAAGCAAAGATAATAAAATGTATATCGAGTAATTCTATAAAGTATGTATATTCAAATTTTTTTAATGGATAAGAAATGCCTCAGGGGTGCCTGAGGCATCTTATCCATTAAACAATTTTGAATACAAATACAAGACTTAATAGAATTTTGCAAATCGGCTTATAAATAACTGAGTTCTAATGAAACAAACATTAAAAAAAAACAACCGAATTGAGAACCTTATCCTTTTTTTCGAAGTCGGTTAAAAAGCACAACATACTGCGGTCCCACAGGCCACGTGCCCAATACCAACCGCACTTGAGTATAACTAAGGTATAACCAAGTCGTGCGTCACAAACCACGAGCTTCTATCAATATTTAACTTTCAGCGGATACCGGTGCAGCGGTGTGGGCGCGTTCCTTGAGGCGGCGACTAGACCGCCGCCGCCGGTTGAACGCGTCCTAAAGGGTCATGGCCGTCCGGCTGATTCGAGGATACCGCACGGTCTCCGCTGAGGCAGCGAGCCTCCTTGCCGGATTGCCGCCATGGGATCTGGAGGCAAAAGTCCTCGCCCACATATAGGAGTGGCGAGAGGAGGCGTCACGGCGCCCTCACCTTCCACCTGACGCAGGTCCTCACCGGACACGGTTGTTTCGGGAGGTTCCTGTTCAGGATAAGACGGGAGGAAAAGCCAGGGTGTCACCATTGTGTGGATCGCCCGGAGGACATGGTGGAGCATACGGTGGAGGTCTGCCCGGCTCGGGCGGAGCACCGCCGCGGCCTCGTTGCGGCCCTGGTCCAAGCCCTGGTACGGAGCGAGAGTGCATGGGAAGCCGTCACCTCCTGCGAAGCAGTAATGCACAATTATGTAGCATGTTTCTGTAAATTTTAATAAAAGCCGCAGTAAGCCTACGTGGTTACTTATACTTCTATCAAACTTACGTTATAAAATGAGAAAGAAAATTAACACTTTAATATTAATATTCATTAGTTAGTACACTCAACTTGCAGTTTTCATTAATAATTACGAGCAAAGCCCACGCGGTTCAGTCTGCGACCACAAGCGTCATGACGGCTGAGTCCCCGCGGCACGTCACACGGGTGAATGTCTCAATACCCTTAGCACGAACATTTAGTCATCTATTATATAGGTTGGTGGCTAAATAATAACAGCCCACGTGCCAATCTTCAAGGTTAAGCATCGCTTGCCGAAGTCAGTCCGTAGATGGGTAACTATCCATATCCATTACAGACCCCTCCGTGCCTCAGAAAGGTCCCTGCAGTTGTTTTTAGATCGCTGACAGTCGCAAGGGGTAGTCAGAATCCTGAAAGTCGGACTACCAGTCTTCGGATTATCGTATTACCCAGTAACTGGGTTGTGGAGGTGAGATAGGTAGTCGCTCCATGTAAAATAAATAAATAAAGTACTGTAATTCTGCTGCATCCGGTTATACTGGAAGCTGTCCCCATAGGTATAGATGAGAATCTATTTCAATCTAAAAATATATCAAGAGCACTTAAAGTATCCACAACCTATAAAAAGAGGCCAGTCTCTTATCATCATCATTAGCCTATTGCAGTCCAATGTTGGCTCTATAAGCCTCTTTTAACAGTACGCTCGGCCTTTTCCCAACTATGTTGGGTTCAGCTTCCAGTTTTACCTGATGCAGCTGAATACCAGTATTTTACATGGTACGACTGCCTATCTGACCTCCACAACCCAGTTACTAGATAATATCGATGCCCCTTGGTAAGATTGGTCGACAGAATTTCGGGCTTCTGACGATCCGTAACGACTGCCAAAGATCCACGATTGACAGCCGGGACGGCTTAACGTGCTTTCCGAGGCACGGAGAGGTCTTGATATGTAAAGATGATCACCCATCCATGGACCAACCGCGGCAAGCATAGCTTAACCTGATCGATCGACCCGCGCAGCTGTTATTACTTAGCCACAAGCCTCTTTTAACGCACGTCATTATTTGAACTCGATCCTCGGCCACTCTCGTCCAGCTACCAGCCACCCCAAACATATTTACTCCACCTAGCCCAGGGTCCAGAGTTTCGACTTAAAAAAACGTCTACCCCAAGAGTTATCAGTTCTAAGGCTAATATTGCCCGTCAATTGCCAACTTAGCCTGCTTATTTTATGAGCTATTTCAACTACTAAGGTTTTCTGTTCAGACTCTTATTAATCTAAAATAAAAAAGACTGACTTGAATCTTTTAACACGAACTTCATAAAATAAAAACAAGTCATTTTCTTTCATAGTACTACCAACATCAAAACACCTTTTATAATACCAACCTTCATAATGTTTTGAAAGCATTCATAATAATATTCAACAAGCAGCCTTGTGTTTCTAGTTCTTATAAACCTCTTAGAACATGTACTAATACTGCCTTGACCTACCTACAACGCAGGTAAGAAAAACTTTCCCAGACGTTTCTCTTCCCACATCAAACACAGATGTTTTATACTCTATTCAAAGAAAAATAAAATCTTTAAACAACCAGCCCTAGATACTCTATTTTCTCCATGTCAAGACGTCAAGTACACTTTATAATATTCACTAACTGTATGTTTAAAAGGTACGTAGGAACTAGTGCCCTCTAGCAGAAAGTGATGTAACAGGGCACATGTAAAAGCAAAATGTCTGGATGGATCACAAGGTTCCACGTGGATGTCAGTCTGTGGAGTATTACAAGTTTTGATGTCATAAGGAAAGTTTTGGTGAAGGTAAGGCCCCGTTCACGGCCTTCGGCGTCGTACGACGCGACCTGTGTCAAGCGACACCTGACGGGTAGTTGCGTAATACAGTAAATTAAATCAGAATCTGTACATATTCACATAATATACGAGTAGGAACTTAATACAGGAATCTAGCGGGATAATTGCTTAACACACTTAACAGTAGCAATGATTTTCAATTTGACAGTTCAACGACATTCTCGGCGTTATTTACGCTGTAGAGCAGACACATTTTTCGAACATTTGAAGTAGGTAATAAATAATAATAGTGAATGTGTTACGCAATTAGGGTGCTGTTTCAGTCCGTCACCCCGTAAGTCGCGTCGCGGGGATTCGTGGCATGCTCTAAAGTTCTAAACAAAGTCTTCTTTTAATCTTTTTTTCCCAGTCGTTGTCGCAAGACACGTGTCGCTTGAGCGTGTAGTTCGTGGCACAGGGTGAAGTTACACAATTCAACGATATAAGATAGAATAGGATGGTGTCCTGTCGACCTTTAAGCCTCTTCAAGAATGTTTGTTAGAATAAAAATAAAATAGAGCCCTATTTTATTTTTCTTCTTTGTGTCCAACAAATCTTGTTGCATTCTGTCCAATTTTGTGTAATGTTACCTATTTTTTATCTTATTTTGTTTAATTTCATTTAATTTCATCTTATCTAGTTTTATGTATAACCAAATTTTATAATTGATGTAATTTGTTACTAATATTGACTGATAAAATTTGTATGTGTGGTGCAAACTGTAAATATAAGTTGGTTATTAATAAATAAGTAAATTTCAAATAACCCTGTATATTATAGTAGGTATAGAGGTATGAGGAACAGGGTGTAAAGTTCACTCATCCTCCATAGAAAAGGGAGGATCCTCCGACCAGACGGGTGTTGTGTCTGGCGGGCAACTGCCCAACGATTGATATTGGAAAGTTTGTGTATATGCTAATTGCGCGGTAAACTCTGCTTGCGAGATGCAGGATTATGCAGTATGACGTGTTGTTCGCATGTGGCGTTGTAGACACCGTTACAATAGTATGTTATGGGTTTGGTCTCCGCTTCGTCCTTCAAGTGGACCGTTGTGCGTGTCTTGTATATTATCACGAAATAATAGTTTGTAATGAACGGATGAAGCTTGAAAAGGTATGCACAAAATTAAATTTCATAGTTCATTCCAGGAATAAGATACCTATTAGGTATACTAACGGAAATAGAGAGATTCAATCTAAACAGTTAGGTACTACAAAATATTCAAGTAATTCTCATGTAATTCTGTTAAAACTATATTTTAGGAGAGACAATATAAATGATTTGAATACTAAGTAATATGAATAACCCGTTGTCCGAGATAACATTCTTAAGATTTCCTCAAGGTGATTTCTGATTACATTAATATCAAAGAAGCAATGTTCAATGTTCTCGAAATAACATTAAATTTCAATCCAGACTCGGGGTTGCTATAATTAGAATTTCCTTAATAGAAAGCCCAAAAACACCATCCGACCCGAAGAATAAGCCCCAGGCCCCCACGCTTAATGCGGTCGAACAGAGGGCAGTGACTAGGCATAGTCTCGACCTCGTTAGGCCCTTTCTACATGGCACGGTTTCTTTACGGTACGGCGAGTAAGCCGTGCCGTAGCAAAAACATGTCCGACAACGAGCTTCCATAGTGCTCCATACAACACTGACAATCGTGCCTATACACGGCTAATAAACCGTGCCGTAGAAAAAACGTGTCCGTCAACAAGCATCCATAATGATAATGATCCATACAACACTGACGACTGTGCCTACACACGAAGAATAAATCGTAGTTTTTCACGGCTAGAAAAACGTCGGTGTACAAAAGGCCTAATTGCTATACCACCCTTTTTTTTTGGGTGGGAAATCATCAAATGACCTCTCTCGCTCTGGGCTGAGCGGAAGGGCGTGTCAGACTTTTACTGACTAAAACCCACCCGTGTTCCTTCAGTTAGGGGGGGCCACGGTATCTCTTTCGAACAACCTGCGGCCCTGGCAGGCATTGGCCCTAGCGGACCCCGTCAGTTCGTGCTGACATCTCTTTGAGGCGCGCGTGGAACACAACGCGCCGTCGACCCGGGCCTGGTCCTTACCGGGCGGCGAGCTGCCTATTACTCGCCGCCCGCAAGCCCGCGCCTGCGGTGGCTGGGAGTCAGCTGTAGACTTGCGTCCGGGGCGTCTCCTGCGGCGATTAGGCGGTTGAATGTCACTTGCATGATAAAAACGGCATGGTATACCAACTTTTCGATATATTTTGCGTAGATATTTTTATAAAGATTTAATTTACTAGGAATTATTATGAAAAGTGGTAAAGCAATAGCGAAGTCGACTATACCAGCTAGATCAATGAGGCAGTCAGAATAATTTAAGGAAAATATTTAACTGATCCTTTAAAAACATTTTTGCGCTTCTAATGGCGGACACTTTTTAGGGTTCCGTAGCCAAATGGCAACGGAACCCTTATGGATTCGTCATGTCTGTCTGTCTGTCTGTCTGTCCGTCCGTATGTCACAGCCGCTTTTTTCCGAAACTATAAGAGCTATACTGTTGAAACTTGGTAAGTAGATGTATTCTGTGAACCGCATTAAGATTTTCATACAAAAATAGAAAAAAAACAATAAATTTTGGGGGTCCCCATACTTAGAACTGAAACTCAAAAATTTTTTTTTCGTCAAACCCATACGCGTGGGGTATCTATGGATAGGTCTTCAAAAATGATATTGAGGTTTCTAATATCATTTTTTTCTAAACTGAATAGTTTGCGCGAGAGACACTTCCAAAGTGGTAAAATGTGTGTCCCCCCCCCCCCCTGTAACTTCTAAAATAAGAGAATGATAAAACTAAAAAAAATATATGATGTACATTACCATATAAACTTCCACCGAAAATTGGTTTGAACGATATCTAGTGAGTAGTTTTTTTTTAATACGTCATAAATCGTAACGTAACGGAACCCTTCATGGGCGAGTCCGACTCGCACTTGGCCGGTTTTTTAAGTTAATGAACCTTAAAAACATTTTATTTTGTAATGTTGCACACATTTTTTTAATTGAGTTTCTTTTTAACTTTTGATCGTTTCTCACAGTTGGTCGCAGTAACTAATAAGCTAAGGCACCCCGACCAAATAGGTTAGGTTAGAATTCTGACAAACCGCGCGCAAGCCGACCAAAATAGGAATTATTAGAGATTCGATTAAATACGTGCAATAATTGAAGCATAAACAGTTATAATAAATAATAACATTATTTATGAACTAAATAACAATAAACACTGACGCGTTATGAACTTTAAATAATTTATCGTTTCAGTAAGTACCTAGATAAGTAGAACTGATTTGAAGGGAACTATAGACCCACGCAATTAGAATCATAATGAATAATCTATATTTAAGACTGAATTTCTCAGTAGCTGCCCAAAGTCTGGAAATAGCAGCCTTGAAAAGCTGATCATTGTTGGTAATACCTTCCCGAAGGTAAGAGAGCATGAGGCCGGTCGCCAACACGGTGGTTAGACCAAGTAAAAGAAGCTAGGTCCTCAAACAAATTTCAGGAGGTGATGATGGCAACTTTGAAAATATTTAGTCTTAAAATTTTCAGAATAGCACCTACCACTGACGTTGGCATCACCCAAAGGTTGCCTGGTAGAAAATGCCTATGGCAATAAGTCCGCCTCCCACTAATATACGCGAAAGTTTGTAAGGATAGATGGATGTTTGCTACTCTTTCACGCAAAAACTACTGAACGGATTTGGTTGAAATTTGGCACACAAATAGTTTATAACCAGAATTAACATATAAGATATTTTTATCCCGATCTTCTTACGGGATCGAAACTTATGCGAGTGAAACCGCGGGGCGCAGCTAGTAAATAAATAAATACGTGCGTGTGTTTGCTGCCTCTGTCTCCAGCTACTTTTGGGAACGACCCTGGACGTGTCAGAAGGTCAATGAAGTAAAAGGGTTGAGTAGATATTCCTGTTTACTTGAATATTAATTACATAGCTGTGGGAATACCTAGGTACCTGTTACAAGAGGCGCCGAGAGCTGCCACTCCACCAAACAACACCGGTTTTATAACATACGACTTGAGTTTTATTTTCATACAAGCATACCAATAATTGCAGATGTCTTCTTATTTTGGGTTCTAGGACAGGCCGGTTTCCTTACGATGTTTTCCTTCGTCGTTTTGAGAGCAGTGGTGTTTAATTAATTTACACAAAGTAAAGCGCCTTGGCTCGAACCTACGACCTACAACTCGTAGCGGCCGTTACCACTGGGCCACCACTGCTCACTGCTGATAATAAAGCTCTATACTAATAGACAAGCTTTTATAACTGCTGCTCCAATCTTCCTAAACTAACGGACTAAATCGATAAATAAAAGAGAAGGTGTTTATTAACGCCACACTCTATTGTTAGGTAATCGATAAGAGTTTATCGACAGTGTCCCAACACTAGACCTGTCATTAACATTATGAACGCTTTCGCTACATTACCTACTAATAATGTATACATATAATGATAAACTGAATGAGTTATACTAACGTTTATTTGAATGAATACCTACCACAGCCCGCCTTCATGGTAAACCCCTAACTTCATATCGTAGTCGTGCGGTCTAAAAACACATTTAGCCTGTATAAATTAGTAGTTAGTTTCCACTTAGCTACGTTTACAGTTTCGTGCGCGAAAATCTAATTTAGCTATCATGTGATGTAAACTTACACCAAGTTGGCAACAGTTTTTCGGGAAGTTTCATGAACTGATATTATTTCCCATCCATTCCATTTACCTTTGATTAAATTATTTCATCGTCACTGCTCTTACAACGGTGAAGGAAACCTAACCTAATCGAAAATACGAAGACATGTCAACATATCATATCATCATCATCATATCATATCACGTCGGGGTCACCAGTTTGGAGGCATGAGGAACAGGGTGTAAAGTTCACTCATCCTCCATAGAAAAGGCAGGATCCTCCGACCAGACGGGTGTTGTGTCTGGCGGGCAATTGCCCAACGATTGATGTTGCGAAATTGTATCTATGCTAATTGCGCGGTAAACTCTGCTTGCGAGATGCAGGATTTGCGTGACGTCAGTATGACGCGTTGTTCGCATGTGGCGTTATAGATACCGCTACATCTACCAAACCGCACTGGGCCCGCGTGGTGGATTACGGCCCATTCCCTGTCACAGAGAGGATCAAATCAAAAGTCATTTTTTTATTTTTTTATTTATCAAGTTAGGCTGAGAATCAGCACTTTTCGAATGCCAAAATTACAAAAGACAGTCCCCCAAAACGCCCGCCCTTCACTACTTCCTAGTGCTTTCGCTGGGAAGAAGAAGTGTCGCAACAAACTCCCCAGCAAGTCGAGGAGGCTTGTGAACCATAATCTGGGTCAGGACAAAAACGATACTTTTTATCCTGGTAATACTTTTCCGTGGGATAATTGCTGACCTCCACGCGAAGGGCGGAGCCGCAGGCAAAAACTAGTAAAAAGTAGACAACATATTTTTTGTACCTATTTGTCAGTATATTTGGGTTAAGTGAGAACAGCCGCATGGGTCGATCGCTACGCTTGCCGCGGTTAGTCTGTGGATGGGTGAACATCTTTACATACCAAGACCCCTCCTTGCCTCGGAAAGCACGTTAAGCCGTTGGTCCCGGCTGTCATTCGCGGATCTTTGACAGTCACTGCGGGTCATCACTGTCGTCAGAAGCCCGAAAGTCTGACAACCAGTCTTACCAAGGGGTTTCATATTACCCAGTAACTTGGTTGTGGAGGTGAGATAAGCAGTCGCTCCATGTAAACTACTGGTACTCAGCTGCATCTAGTTAGACTGGAAGCCGACCCCAACGTAGATGGGAAAAGGCTAGGCAGATACGGCAGATGATGATGGTGATGTGGTCAGTATATTTGAAATCTTAGAAAATTTTCAATAAATTCTCAATCATCAGACATCAGCGTAGGTCTGAAGTCTTTATAACCAAACAAACAACTAGGTACATCAATGCTTTGCCTTTGGAACAGATCGGAACAAATCGGATGCCAGAATAAATACTTACTACATGTAAATCCGAGATCCCTTTTTGATTAAATTTTTCCGAATCGGAAACCCACAATAGCAATTGAAAAGAATGAAAGCAGAAAAAATACGTATCTGAGTAATATTCAGGACATCTTTTACATGCTAACGTCAATTTTGTGCGAATTGAAAGGTCAATCTTTCTATATTGATATGGTAAGTAACTTGCGCATCGGAAAACTACGTAGGTATTTGTACGGTCTCATCGCCATACATTTTTCTGCTTACTCTGTAACCTACTTTAGACCAACGATACGCGTCATAAGTTAGCGTAATAAAATGACATGATTAACGAATTAAAATATAGTGAAATTATAACTGGGTAGCTATCAACAACTGAGAGAAATAATCGCCTTCCACTCTAGTACTGTAACTTACTCTTAACTTAAATAAACTTAACTACTTAGTGCATCTCAGTGGAACGTGTTTCTCTATACTAACTGAACTCACCAACCTTCACGACAAATCAGTGTACGGAGTTAACTACTACAACCCGTACAGTATTGAAGAAAAGCCAATTCATTTTGCCATACAGCAAGCAGCACCATTGACTACGAGGACGAAATTAGCTATACCTGCCTGCTTTTCATTTTAATAATTCACTTGTTTAAATTAATTCAAAATCTAAAGGTAATGAGCCCTATATCGCGTATCATAGTAATCTCTTCGTCTACAGGACCTGCGTAGCAGCTTTAACGTAGATCTACGGCAAAATTCGTAACGGCTACGCGGTCGTAGTAAGGCGCGTAGCATGTGAGAGATCGTGCTACGAGCCTAGCTTACAATTTATTGTACTGAAAAATTGAAATTCGTTTTTTTTTAATTCACCTGTGTGGGTCTTCCACGTGGTTCGTTCTTCAAATCAAAGTTTCCATCACGAAAGCCAAAATCGCACGGTGAGGTCATTAGCAGTCCCCTCTCAAAACGCAACATTGATATTGCGAGCTGTTTCTGCCGCGTTAGTTCCGCGTCGGAACTCGTATTTAAAAATAACTCGAATTTTCGAAGTATCCACCTTTCTTGTCTAAGCTGAATAAAAAAACAACTGGAAGTCGATAATCGAATGTTGCACATTTTTTAAAAGAAGAACTTCATAGGTACCATGTGAAAATAGTTTCACTCAAAAATCTCAAACCATGAAGGTTCTATGTCAATTCGAAGTACCTATTACAATAAAACGGCAATTTCATACTTTAACTATTATGTTTTGTATTTTTGTTGGAAGCGTTTGCGGTACTATTCCATTAGTGAATTCTTGACAGACATTTGGCTACTATTTTTAAGTTTTTTTTTTTGTTTTTTTTTTGTTTGTCTTTTTGTTTATAAAAATGTTTAGGAATGTAAATTTTATGTAAGTATTTAAATGAAATAAAGGAGTTAATAATACAATGTATGAAAAAACTTTACTTAGTTATTAGTATCCAAAACTATGCCTATTAGGCTAAACGAATTAGATCTTATTATATTGTACCTATGTTTCACAAATAAATAATTTTAATTTGGATTTCAAACTAATTTTCATTGGATTCGATTTACGTCAATAATGTGGAAGGGTAAACTATAACTGTTCAGTGTTTTCACCGAACAGGGGGCCTACTCCGAAGTAGTATCGGCCGAATGTTCGGCCACTTCCTGCTACGAAGTTCCTATTTGGTTCGATCGGTTCCGATCCTACACTCTTTCCAATATTGACTATGGTCCCGACCCAACTGAGCCGACCCGAACTTTTTTCGCATTTTTCAATAATATTCGGTTCGGCCATGTGTCGGTCCGATCCGAACATTCGCACTTTGCACTTCAGAGTAGGCCCCCAGCTTATTTAATATTATCGGCGTATCGCGTTGACCTAATTTTATTACTTACTAGCTTTCGCCCGCGACTTCGTTCGCGTGAAGCAACTTTCTTATTTTTTTTTTCCGTAAGAACCTTGTACAGAGTATTAGAAAACTACAAAAAAAAATCAGCCAAATCGGTCAAGCCATTTTCATGTTATGTCGTGACAACGGAAAACGGGTTTCATTTTTATATATATAGATTATTTTATATTAGATTCAGTGCACTTTTCTGTACCATATTAGGCGGGTGTATTCAATATTGCATTAACATTTTAACACTAAGAACTGTTTGAGAGTGAGTCAATAAATAGTGTTCAACATAAACATTTGTTTCTCCTCAACAACACTGACGTACCCCGACCATAATTTTGCTATTGGTACTTTCGCCAAAGCTGATACTATGAGCAAACCCGAAATTAAAACAAAACATTGAGATAAACAAACTACCATAAAAACTTCGATCAATAAATAATACAATCAATAGTATTACTATTATCAACCAGATCAATAGTAGTACTTATTGATCGAAGCATAAAAATAACAAAATTTCGTGGTAAGTTATTTTAAATAACCCTCACCTGGTTATCCAATATTTTCCAATGCAGCCACTGACATACGCACATATTAGGTTTCTTGGCTTTTTATTCAATATAAGAGTAGTTTTCATCGTAAAAAAGATATTAAACGAAAATGGAGAACGTGACTGGAACGCAGACAGCGACATTGTAGCAGCGGTAGTCTGCAGAGTCCTTTCTTGGAATATAATTTATTTAAATTTCCTTTCCATAGAGGTAGGTACTTTTCGAGACACGTACAGGTAGTTTAAAAGGGCTCCGCAGTCTTCATAATGTCAGCCCAATTTAACGTACTATTTTTAGGGTTCCATCCGTACCCCAAAAGGAAACAGAACCCTTATAAGGCCACTTCGTTATCCGACCGTCTGTCCGTTCGTCTGTCAAGATCCTTTATATCAGGAACGCGTGGAGGTATCAAGTTAAAAATACTATGTCTACCGTCCCGGAGCTGTAAAAAATCAAGCTTCTTATTAAACGCAATAAAATAATATGAGCATTTATGTCATATATTTTGCTCACTCGCAAGCATAGAAATATAAAAAAAAAATACATTGTACTCGCAAGTAAATTAAAACCTACAATTCATGACTATGTCCCATGGCCACATAGGCCATGTCTCATGAGTGAAGCTGCGGGCAGCCAAGCACCAGGTTCAAATCGGAACCCGAGGGCACGAGTCCCACTCGCACTTGCCCGGTAAGCACAAGTAAAGGATAAAATCCGAAAACCGTAAATTTGTAGTTACATTACAATATTCGAGACACGGTGCCCGTGATAAACTATTTACATACCTAAAAGTACGGACCCTTCGGTGCGCAAGTCCGACTCGCACTTGACCGGTTTTTTTTTTCGATACCGCCATTACGCCCACCGTCTTTTTCTCGGAAGCAAGAAAAGCCAACAATAAAATAAAATAGACACTATTATAAAAGGTTCCAGCCCCACCATATTTATCTCTTCAAAGAGTCACTACCTAGTAACTTTAATATCAATTTATCAGGAATAGACAAGACAAGAGAACCATCAATTATCTCTGCTTCTATAAATAGCCAGCAGATTCCACGTGCTGCGGCAAGTCAGGCGGAAATTGCTATGCGCGATGTACCGAGATGAATTACAGATGTAGGTACAGAGCCCACGCAGACATGTGTTAACGAACCTACTATACATATACCTAAATGTCAAACCGGCCACAGCTCGTTTCCCGTAAAAGATGAGATGTAGTAGACAATAATTGAAAAGATTATGCTTAGATGGTTTGGTCCCGATGAGATGATGAATGAAAAATGCAATGAAAAAAAATTGTTTCTGTCCTATACCTGCATAGCACTGCATGCATAGCACGGCATGCATAGCGCTGCATGCATAGCACAGCATGCATAGCACAGCTTGCATAGCACTGCATGCATAGCACGGCATGCATAGCGCTGCATGCATAGCACAGCATGCATAGCCAAGCTTGCATAGCACTGCATGCATAGCACAGCTTGCATAGCACAGCTTGCATAGCACTGCATGCATAGCACAGCATGCATAGCACAGCTTGCATAGCACTGCATGCATAGCACAGCTTGCATAGCACTGCATGCATAGCACAGCATGCATAGCACTGCGTGCATAGCACAGCTTGCATAGCACTGCATGCATAGCACAGCTTGCATAGCACTGCATGCATAGCACAGCTTGCATAGCACTGCGTGCATAGCACAGCTTGCATAGCACAGCACGCATAGCACAGCTTGCATAGCACAGCACGCATAGCACAGCATGCATAGCATAGCAGGCACAGTTTTAATTCACAGTTTCAACTACATTAGTTCATGACAGCCATAAACTTCTACAAATAGCCTACATTCTACATTGCTTGATCAAATGAAACTGAAATTTATTACCCAGGTAGTAAATGCATAGTTCGATGTAGGATACGTAGAGTACCTAAGTACACCAAGTTACACGTGTACTTCTACAACCCACGCATGTGATAAACGTAATGAACGCAAAACACACACAAAACCCATACCAGAACACAACTACTTCAAAAGTTCATACTCGTATTTATCTTAAACTAAGATAGAACCTGTGCCTTCCTGTTCTTGATGGAGCAAGATCACAAAATTTATAGATTAATGAATGAGGAGTCAAAGCGACTCGTTTTTTCTTAGTTAGATACAATTAATAAAAAAAAATTAAGCAATTAATTAATACTTACATTAATCTTACAACTTAGCCCATCGTAATCTTATCCTGCTGGACATAGAGGCATCTGTTACGCCATTACACCCGCCTTCCGTGTCCAATCTGACCAGAGAGGGGTAATTGCGTAACAAGGAATGACTTTCATTTTGTTAGTTCAACAACATTCATTGCATTATTTATGTTGTTGAGCAGACACATTTTTCGAACATATGAAGCAATGGATTGGAATTGAATGGAAACTTCCTTCGGAATGATTCGGATTGTGATTAATAATGTAGGGTGTTGGCTGGTAGCCTACAACTAGGTAAGTATAGTTTGTCTTTTAATCCCAGTGACTAATCTGACATGTAAGTCTTTTGTATTTGCGTTTTTTAGTATACAAGGCTGACATTAGGTACACCTGTCAGATTAGTCTCTAGGATTAAAAAACGAACTATAGATTAGGTGGGATGGGAATGAAGTAACAACCAGCGGGATAATTGCGTAATACACCATCAGTAGCTTCCATTCCATTCCAATAGGTTTCATTTTGACAGTTCAACAACATTCATTGCGATGTTTACGTTTTTCAGCAGTCACATTTTTCGAACATAATTATGAAGCAATGGATTACCTAGCAATATCCTTCAAAAGGATTTAAATTGAAATTGATAGTGCCGCAATTAGGATGATGTTAAACAGAATTTTGCACAGTGTAGCCTTTATTCACGCTGCAAATCACCTCTAACTTTTGTATTATCTGTGGAAATGGGTTTATAACGAAAATTTAGAACGTAAGCTTTCGACCTCGTTCAATGCTCCTCATGTAGACTCCGTGAGCTGAATTAATTGCAAACCATAAATCTTCATAAACCAGCTTCCTTTGTAAGGTTTTGCTCGTGAATAGCTGGCGTTCCTATAGATTAATTATTGTGTGTGCTTGTGTACTAGATAATTCCTACAATGTGGCGACGACGAGAATGCGTTCTTGACATCTGCAAGTTTCGTACAAATGAATAATTATTTTCCGAGTTTGATCTTTATTCGTTACTAGAAATGTCGTAGTGACAGGTGTCAGAAAAACATTCTCTCGACGGCCGCGACTTTACGTTATTGCAATGGTTAGGATAGGCCGGATAGGCGCTACTGCTGCGTATGAGGTTCTGGGTTCGATTCCCATGTCGGGCAAAATACTCGTAATGGTAATCGGATTTTTTATCAGAATTTCTCAGGAGTCAGAATTTGCGCCCGGTTGATAGAAATATACTCACCCCATGTCACATGGGACTTTAACATGACTGGCGAAATGTGGGTGCAGGTACCTACTACAAGTACTCCTCTGGCTAACCCTTCGGGGAAAACAGGCGTGATGGAGTCTTTACTTATGTAGTTATGTAGACAGATAGGTACCTTCTCTTGACGTAAAGACCTACATATAGTCAGCGAAACGTATCCGTAAACGTAACCATACTTATCAGAGTAGAAAGAGTGTACGAAAGGGCCCAGAAGGGAAATTAACCGTAATAATTATGTAGGGACACATTTATTTATTTACAAAAGTTACAAAAAGAATTTAATTTTTTTGACCATTCCTTATTTTATCGAACCAATCGAAAGGTTGAAATCCCTAGGGCCTATTCTATTTTTCCATCCTGTAGACTGGTACACTGGACAGGTCCTGTGGCTGATTTAACACTAACGGAATTTATTTACGGTTTTTTTACAAACTTTTTCAAAATAGAAACAAACTTACAAAGAGCGTTTAGTTAATACTAAGCAGAAAATTGCACTTTCTGAAACATTAAGCCGCGTTTGGTTCAACGTCAAGTATTTAGACAGAGCTTTTTGACAGCTACTCAGACAGGACCAGGGCTTTAAATACCGGTAAAATTTTCATAACGTTACCTTCATTTGACAGCGTTACCGTTAATATTAAAATAACGGTAATGGATTTAACGTTATTTTTGCTCCATTTTATCGGTAATCATTATTAACGTTAGTTGTTTAATAACGTTAATTTTATCGTTACTTTTAGAACGGTTAATCTAGAGAGTTTGAACTTTGAAGTAGAGGGGGACGAGGTGCGCGGGGGCGGGCCATCCGCCGTCGCACTATGGGCCAGAACCGTGCATACCGTCTCAAAAATAGGTTTTCGTAATGTTCTATATTGAATATTTTGTTAATGCACATGTCTAACTGAATGTCCAATGCATATTATATAGCAGTTAAAATACACTATTTCTCATTTTTACTATTAGACTAAGGCTTGCAAGTTGACGCTCAGAATTAAGTCAATTATGTAGAACACAATTCCACCAGTTTACATGGTCATATTTTCACAGCTAATTTGTAAGTGTGATATGGTTAGAATGGTTATGAAGTACTCTATTTAAAAATAATTTAAGTGGACAATTGTGTGAAAACTGGAGAGGTATTTATTTATTATAGGTTAACCAACACCTTATGTATACAGCGTTTCTTAACAATAGGTAACAGAAATATTAGACTTATACAGTCGCCAATAATAGGTCAACCAACATTCAACCAGGTATAGAATTTTTATTTTAGCAGTGTCTGCCAATGTCGTAATTTTGAAACCACCATATAGTAGAGCAGCCGATATAGAAGTCAAGGCAAAAAAAAAATTGCCCGACTCTGCCCCCTTTGAAATGAAACGAAAAATGCCTGATGGGGGGAAAATACAAAATATACCCAAAAAAATATTTTAGTTCTGATTGATGAGATTTTTGGATATGTAGATTACTTTTGAACCTTTTTTCATAAATAATATTATCTATTTAGGTACTTAATCTTTAGGTAAGGTAGGAGTATTGGGTAAGGTATTTTATTTTTTCATCGTTCAGTCAGATGTGGTTAATGTTTTGTTATCACTTTGTGAATTACATGTTTCTCATGTAAAAGTAAGTAAAGGGGAGGAAATGGTAGTTAAAGTTGTTATTGCACATTATATCAGTACTACTAACCACCTTCATAGATAGTGGTTAGGAACGTGATAATGACACTAGATAATAATATTTTTTCACACGAAATTTAGTATAAAAGTTATGGATTTACATTGTCATTTACCAGTACTTTAGTGTGCTTTGACATAATATAGTCTTCACCAACCTCGGTAAAAAAAGTAGTAGTTAGCAGTAAAAATAAAATGAGTGAATTTGTAGTGCCTCGACGAGTATTATGCGAATTTTTCACTGATCATGGAACAAAGAAGATATTCAAAAATACTTAGAAGAACACCACCATTTGTCGTCTAAAAAAAGTGAATTAGTTGTGAAACGTATTCAAAAATGACTTTTAACAGCGTTTAACGATCGGTGGACCAAATCTAACCGAACTAAAGAACGTTTCTTTATTAAAAGTACATCTTGGTTAGGCGGTGAATTTAAGGTACAATTCGAAGAAGCACCGATGGATATTACACCTACAACATCTGGAGAACGTGGACGTCCACCAAAGTCTTATGAAGATCTATCAGAGAAATCGAAAAAAAGTAAGAATGTGGAGTTGGTACAAGAATATGGACTCGAGTATATACATAATGCATACGTTCAAAGATTGCGGTCTGAAGGAGAATTCGAAGAAGCTACTGTTGTTTCAATGATGCGGAATTGTGATAGAAAAAAGGATCATGAAGGAAAAATTATTGCATGAAAGTCGCAATGCAACAGATTTTACGGTGGATGAAGCTATAAGTATATTTGTAGATTTAGATCTTTCGACATCACAATACGGATTACTTCGAGCAAATCTGATCAACAAAAACTTCGACATATTGCCATCATATAATACATTGACGAACGCCAAAAAACTGTGTTATCCTCCACCATCCAGCATTGAAATAACCTATATAAGTGCTAAAGTAAATCTACAAGATTTGCTGGATCACACTTCTGCTCGCATTTTAAAGATTGAAAATGTTTACAACTCAACAAGAAAAACTCTTAAATTTTTTACCAAGTGGGGATGTGATGCTTCATCGGGGCAAAGTGAATATAAACAAGTTTTAACAGATGAGAGTAACTTAGTCTCAGATGCAAACTTATTTATAGCGTCTTTGGCACCAAAACAGACTGACACAGAAACAAATGAGGTAATTAGGCAAAATCCGGCTTGTTTTTCTATTCGTTATTGCCGAGAAAATCCGATCAGTGGTTGCCTGGTTGGTGATATTCGGGGTCAAATTAATAATTTGCAAATTTCAAAGATACACAAGGCAGGTAATTGAAATAAGTCATGACCTATTTCTAACTATGTATGGTGGATGCAAAAGTTACACAAGTTCTAACTGACACAAGTTCTGGAGCTGTGTGTACAGTGTGTGGGGCTAAACCAAGCGAAATGAATAATTTGGAGAAGATTGAATCAAAGCCAGATAATATAAACACTTACGAATATGGTTTGTCTACGTAGCACACGTGGATCTGCAGTGCGATTCTGTAACCATCTCACCGTGAAAACTTGGGTGAAGTGAGCTGTCATTCCAATTAATGCTAGGGATTGACAGCTCACTCTAAGCTCACTTCACCTAACTTTTCACGGTGAGATTTTTACAGAATCGATCGGCAGGTGCATGGATTTAATTTGACATATTTCATATAACCTTTCATTTAAAAAATGGGCTGCGAGAACTCCAGAAGATAAAAAAAGTAAAGAAGACAAGCAAAAGCTTGTACAAAGTTTGTTTCGAAGCCGAATGGGGTTACACGTTGATATGCCCGACAAGGAAGTGGAAACAGCAATGACGGTAATACAGCTCGGCGTATTGCGTACGCTCAGCTCAGCGTTTTTTTTGAGAACTACTATTGCGCTTCAGAAATTACAGGAGTTGATGAGGAACTTATTAAAAGGTTCTATGTTATTCTTCAAACTTTGGCATCCGGTATTGCTGTAAATCCAGAAAAAAATTGGTGAATATACTCGCGCAACCGCACAACTGTACGTAACAAAATATATTTGTGGTATAATATGCCTTCTTTAGTACATCAAATCTTAATACATGGGGAAAGTATAATAAGACATTTTGCTGTTCTGCCTATTGGTAATTTATCTGGGAATGCCCAAGAATTTCGTAATAAAGATTACAAAAAAATCAGATTGCATCCCGCTAGAAAATGCTCTAGGTCCGCAACGAATCAAGACGGTATTTCATTATCTTCTATTTACGTCAGTTCCTTATATATCAAGTATCAGAAAACCATCAGTCACTATTTCCAAGGAATTGTTAGACGAAGCTAAGAACCTCTTAGATATTTAAATAGAAGTAATTACGTACATAAATTTGTAAAATATATTTTTAGAGTGAGAGTGGATTATTATATCATATTTGTCATTTATTTAAATGTAGGTTTTTTGTATGTAATATAAAATAACATAAAACCATAAAACTGTAAAATCTAATAAAAAAAATCTAATCTATCTGTGTAATCTGTGTACTTAATATCATAAAACTGTAAAATTATAATTCAATAATTTAAACAAACAATGGTTTATTTTTAAAAAAAAAAAAATTGTTTTATTTTTGTTTTATTTTTTAAATATTATAAATTAAACATTTGACAATAAATGTGTCATTATTGGATTGTATATACTCTGGAGATACTACGTGCTAAATTTCAGCTATTTACTTCAACCAACAAAAAAGTTACAGATTTTTGAGACGGTTAGACGGCACGGTTCTGTCCCATAGTGCGACGGTGCAGGCGGCGCGGTTAGCGCGTGGCAGAGCGGCAACAGTGCATCTACTCCAATGCTAAGCGAGCCGCCCGCGCGAGGGCACAAAAATGTAAACAGACGGAACGGCAACGTAGCTAAATTAACGGTAAAAATAACGTTACTGATGTATTTTGCGTTAATGTTAATTAACGTTATTTTACTGGTAATGTGATCAAGTAACGTTACATTTTTGTTAACGTTATTAAGGTATCAAATTGAAATTAACGTTACTTAACGGTAATTATTTTGTTATTTGGTAACGTTAACAAGCCCTGGACAGGACAGTGACACTAGTGATTTCAATTTCAATCTGAAGACAAAAACAAAACATCGTTTTGAATTGTGAACATTGTTATCGATTCAGTAAAAATCGGTTAACTGAGAATCAAAATGTAATAAATTGGTTTACTAGTTCTTGGGATTTCTATCATAGTAATTTAATCTATTCGCTGGTCATACAAAACAGGTAAAATTAGGTTAAAATAAACCATAACATTATAGAAAATACGGTCATACGTTCTTAGGTACCCAAAAACGAAAAATAGCGCTAGCTGTAACTTCTTGTTTTCTGTTAATTTCTACCAAATCAAATATAACAAAATAATGTAAAGTAGGTACAGGTTACAAATTACAAGGTTGGAAAAAAATAGGAAAATTGTTGTCTTCGGTCTATCAAACTACTCATTTCGTTACTATTACGACATTTTTGGGCAAATCGTACCCATACTGAGTTTAAAAACAAATAGATTTCAATTATAATCAATCGAGTAACTATAGACGTTAGCAACATTGCTTTTTACGATCTATTTGTATTGACGGTAAACTCTGAACAATTTACAAAAGTTACATAAACTTCTTAACATGGTAGCATAATATTCAAAACATCTGATGTTGTATACATAAACAGTTGATTACTGATTATCTAATAACTAATTACCTTTCAGTGGTGAACCAATAAAAATTCAGTGAGTTTTCGTATGTTTTCGTTATCATTTTATTTGACTTCGTGACTTGACAATCCCTAGCGGTTTTTGCTGTCATGTCTTAGATAGGTTAAGTAAGTTTACTGTTTCTCGTTTATCAGTTTTATTATCATTTGTGATGTTTAGGTTGGGACAATCGTGGTTCGCGGCTGTGCGGGGACAGAGCGGTGTTGTAGAGCTAAAGAATTTAAACTACTTATTTAAAAATCTGAGTTGTACAGCTAGCCAAATGACCGACAAATTCAAGTTACCTGCGCGCTATGGAGCTGGCGAAAAAAGTGTTTGGTGAGTGAAATTTAGGGAATATTTGCATTATTTATCTCCCATAAAGAGTGTTTTTAAGTAGATCAGTCATCATAGTTGGAATGTTTCGTTCTTGTTACATAAGCGGTGTTTGAAAGCAATAAAGTTTCATTTCCATACTCCATGTACTTGTGTTTAATATTAAAGAGATAACAGACATGTTATTGTTCTAGTTAATTATTAATACTCAAATACATGTTCGTGTTCCTATACATGAGCGTATAGGATGTACTAATTATGTAGTTGAGACTATAATTTATTAGGTAAAATGATATGTAAATGAAACAGTGAACAATGCTGTTGATGTTTGCAGCCATAAGATCACCTATTGTATTGTACTGTTCAATGTCCGTTTTCTTTTCTTTTGAGTTTCATATAATATTTTAAATAATAAAGGGTACCTTCCATAACCATCTAATAAATTATGTACCTACTTAATATATTTATTTCATACTGATTTTAAATAAGGTAATTTCAACTTTCTTACAGTTAAATAATCTTTAGCCATCTTTATTTCTTCTTTTCCTTTTCTTTATCTTTTTTTCTTTTCTTTATCTATTATTTTCTTTTGAAATCCATAGATATGATTTTTCATATTACTCTTACACAATATCATCAAAAGCTTGCAACTCAAGTTCATCTTTGTTTCAGGGTGGAATACATCCAACTGGCTGCGGAATACAAGCCTGCAGTCAACTTAGGTCAGGGTTTCCCTGACTACCATGCACCCAAACATGTCACAAAGGCCCTGGCGGAGATCGCAACCAGTAACAATCCACTGCTGAACCAATACACCAGGGGATTTGTAAGTAGAAGTACCATACACCATATGTGACATTGCACATGCAAATCTATTTAAATCAATAAATAGTTGAACATAGATTCTTGCAACATCAACATAATACATGAATTAAAAATACATAACACACTTTGTCTTGTCTCCAATTTTATATTATTTTCCAAGCTTCTCTTTATCTAAATCTGCAATATATGCAATAATCTGCTCTTAAGCCCACTTATAAATCCAATCATGTAATGGTTATCTTGACAGACATAACTCTTTATTATAGATTTAATTCAATCTTTTCATTTACAGGGCCATCCCTCGCTCATTCAAAGCTTGGCAAAGGTTTACTCCCCACTAGTAGGCAAGCAGATAAACCCACAGAATGAGATCCTAGTCACATATGGTGCTTATGAGGCTCTGTATTCAGCTATTTTAGGTGAGTTTTCCTACCGTAACAGCTAGCGTTAGAATCTTATGATTGACTGATAGAGAGTTGAGTGACTAACTCTTTAACACCATTCTCCTGCAATGATCCTAATTTATGGAGTTGGTGCATCATGTTTCCTTCTATGCTTTCAGTTGCTCTCAGCATTAACTTCCCTTCTAGTCAATGACTATGCCATCACTACTAGTTACTATCGTCAATTCCATAGCAATAAACTTATTATTAATATGGAGAAATATTTATCAGTTAAGATTACCTAGATATAAGTTGAAACAACCTTAGCACCACATAGGAGCTTATTTTAATTAACAAGAACATCTTAAAACAACAAATAAAATTTTATTTCCACTCTTATCAGAGACCTTAGACACTACTTCTGTATCATTAGAGATAAGATTTTTACTACTGCAATTAACTTATTTCAACTATCAATGTAATATTTTCAGTGTAGCAAAAGTTTATTACCATACCAAAAATTGTCCAGTGTCAATATGTCCTTTGTATCAAAGACATGTTTTAGATAAGGCAAACATAATAATAAGCTTAGAAATTGCGACTGTTTGATATAATTATGACCTACATACCATGATAAATGATGACTACATGATTTTCTTACCATCAACGTAACACCATCATCTTATTATCATTTATGTATATATATATGATATGCCCTCTGACCCGACTGAGATAAGACAGTATCCCATCACTTCTTCATGATACATACATATTAAAACAGTAAACATAATAGACAGATAGACATTTTACGTTAATGTAAAAATAAATAAATAATAATACTGCATGTCAATATTTACATCAGATTTTAAATTACTTACTGCTAAGCCATGCATGGTTATCAACATTAAATAGTTAAAAGGTCACGAGAACTCGTTCAGCTAAATTACGGCGTAATTTACGCCCTTCAAAGCTCTTGACGTTGCGATGCGCAAGCGCAAGCGCAGGTGGTGGTGGTGGTTTTCTATTGATACCCTTCCATTTCCAGCTGGAATGGAAGGGTATCAATAAAAAAACCACCGCACATTAAAATATATTTATTATTATTTGACAATTCCAGGTCATGTGGATGAGGGCGATGAGGTGATAGTCATTGAACCTTTCTTCGATTGTTACGACTTCATGATCAAGTCAGCGGGTGGCATCCCTAGGTTTATTGCACTCAATCCTGTAAGTATTTTTTTTACCTTCGACTTAATTACCCTACCTAGCTGATTGTTACTTAACATTAATTATTTATTTTAATGGTAATTGAATTTACATTTAATTGCGCGTCACGCGAATTCAATCGGACATGCTGTTGCATGTCCGATTGAAGAAGGCCACAGAAGCCCTGACCATCCGTCCATTAATTCCCATCTTGTGGCCTTCTATGGCCACAAGATATAAACTGAGAGTCTCAACTCTAAAGACAATTTTTTATGCAATTTCATCTCCTAGATTTAGTGTTTTCATACGCTGAAGTCTTAAAAATCAAAGGATAAACTTCTTACTAACTTAACTAACAAACTAAAGATATCCTAAACTACATAACTAAAACTGTTAACAAACTAAAATATGATGTCGAAAAATTCTTCGCTGTCGACTTTATTGTACCCAAGAAACTGCACATAACATTGATTGATTCACTTTCAAAATTGTAGGATTTTGTCAATATGTATTATTTTTTATTTGATCAAGTTTTACCAGTCTTCTTCTGTATGAGAAAAGGCCTTTGCACTGCCGTGGGGCAATAAGAGGCTGGCTATATTTTTTTTTTACCAGCCTATAGCCTTTTCTAATCTCAGTTATAATTTCCACACCAGAAAAAAACATCAGGCACTGTAACCTCAGCAGACTGGGTCCTAGATGAGAAGGAGCTGGAATCCCTCTTCAACCCTCGCACGAAGATGATAATTCTGAACACCCCCCACAATCCCCTGGGCAAGGTGTTCACCCAGCAGGAACTGGAGCTGATCGCCAACTTGTGCAAGAAGCACAATGTGCTGTGTCTGTCCGATGAGGTGTATGAGTGGATGGCCTATGAGCCCGTACAGCATATTAGGATTGGTGAGTTTTTTGAGACTTCTGTGTTGAGCACTTGATTCATTTTTATTTTATTTAGTAGACACTATCCCACTGCTGGGCAGTCGTGTCCTCAAAATTGTTCTATGCAGCTGGATACCAGTATTTTACATGGAGCGACTGCCTATCTGACCTCCACAACCCAGTTACTGGGTAATACGATACCCCTTGGTATGACTGGTTGTCAGACTTTCGGGCTTCAGACTACCCGTAACGACTGTCAAAGATCCACGAATGACAGCCGGGACCAACGGCTTAACGTGCTTTCTGCACGGAGGGGTCTCGGTATGTAAAAATGGTCACCCATCTACAGACCAACCGCGGCAAGCATAGCTTAACCTGACCGATTGACCTGTGCGGCTGTTATTATTTAGCTTGTCGTTTATCAATGAGGAATTTAAAATGATTTATAATTGTTAGCACACTTGACTCCTTTGGGAGGCAAGAAAACAAATCCTCTCTCTATAAAATTATCTGATTAGAAAAAAACAAACATTTCACTGCCTGGACATAAGTCTTGCCAAGTTGTACGACAAAATTCGGTTCGCCGTCCGCACCCAGTCTACTATAGACGGAATTGTAAATGCTATTGAAAAAAAAATAGATAAATAAACTTCGATCAATAATAGTACTTGATTAAGTTAAGGATCAGGAACAAAAATCAGTCGCTCAAGTGGCCACGTTTGCACACACGTAAACATCTACATTTTTTATAAAAAAGTTTAATAATATTAACAACTTCAGTTTATTATAAACCTCAATGCTTAAACATAAAGTTTAATTACCATTGCAAAATATATTTTAAATGTCGCTTGAAAATAAAATCATTCTATTTTTAAATTTTCAGTAATTTATTCTAAAATGAAACTTAAAGTCAAAGCAATAAGGTTAAAAACATACTAATTTGAAATAAGACCACAAAAGTAATTGTGGTCTTATTTTTCGGGCAGTTTTTGAAGCGCTTTGGGAATCTAGTACTATTATTGATCGAAGTAAATAAAGTATCCTTTCCACAGCAACATTACCCGGAATGTGGGAACGCACAATCACAGTCGGCTCAGCAGGCAAGACGTTCTCAGTGACTGGTTGGAAGACAGGCTGGGCATACGGACCTGCCGCACTCATGTTGAACCTGCAAGTGGTGCACCAGAACTGTGTATACACTTGCTGTACACCTATCCAGGTTAGTACTGAACCAGTTTCTTATTGATAGGCCAGTATTTTTTTTTAAGTTATCACAACTGGGAACTCCTTGCAAATCTAGCTGATGCATTTTTTCTTAAAAAACAGTTTATTCGCGCCAAGAATTTAAGACACTACCTTGCAAAATGTGTTACTATTCAGGTACCTCGCTGGAAGTTTCGTTCCCAGTTGCCTATCTGGGAGTGCAATTCCCAGTTGCCCAACTGGGAGTGCAATTCCCAATTGCCTATCTGGGAATGCAATTTCCAGTTACGAAACTGAGAGTGCTTCAAATAAACCCACATAGGATAGGCACTCAGACGTACCCATTTGAATTAAGATTTTGTCTTCTCTCCTTTTTACTTACCATAAACAACTTACAAGTTTCTTTTTTTTTTTGCTCCTCAGGAGGCGATATCCCGCTCCTTCGAATACGAGCTAGCTCGTCGGGACTCCCCCGACTGCTACTTCAAATCCTTGGCTCGGGAACTGCTGCCCAAGAGAGACTTCCTAGTGAATACCCTCAGAGAAAACGGGTTTAACCCCACCATCCCTGAAGCAGGGTACTTTATTATCGCTGACTGGACTAATTTAGGTGAGTTTTAAACAAGGTGTCAAAAAACGAAACCGACATCGGGCCGACTTTCTAACATTGTTTAGAAAGTCGGCCCGATGTCGGTTTCGTTTTTTTTTTTGAAAGATTTTTTTTTGGGACTTCTAATTTCAATCTTATAGTAAAGCGGTTAAAGACAACTTTTAAGTTTACACGTCTAGCATGCTGAAGTAATTTTTTTATCCATTTGTGCTTAATAATATTTTTTCTTTCTTTCCTACAGCCAACAAGATCGACTTATCATCGGAGCCCGATAAGTACAAAGACTACAAGTTCACAAAAAAGTTCGCCAAAGAGACCGGTGTCCTGACCATCCCACCGACTGCCTTCTACTCCGAAGGACACAAAAATCTCGGGGAAAACTTCGCCAGATTCTGCTTTATCAAGGTAAGATCTTTTAATCATTTATTTAATACCAAAATTTATTAACAGCAACATCTTCCTTGCCCGTCGGTGCGCTTGTAACTCGACTACACATCCGATTTACGTTGTTCAGTCATTGATAGTGGCAAGGTAGTTTGGAACACCTCCAGACAGATGGGAAGGTAGTTAGGAGGACGGACTGGATGCGGAAGGCAAAAGGACAGGGTGTTTTGGTGCACATAGGGGCGATAGGCTGACTTGATTGAGTGGCAAGGTTTTATACAGGCTGGAAGATTTACATATACAAAATGATTTTTGAACGAGGGTCACTATTCCGAATTGCAGCTATGTCAACCGTTAAATAGGAAGATACGTTGCTACAATCCCTGAAGTAAAGTGTATCAAACTGCCAAATACTTTTCAGCGGAGTAATTGCATAACACACTAACATTGGATAGCTTTCATTTTGACAGTTCAACAACATTCATTGCGTTATTTACGTGGTTGAGCAGATAATTTTTTAGAACATATGAAGCAATGGATTAGCAATATCCTTCAAAATATTTAAGGTTGTGATTGAGTGTGTTACGCATTTAGGCTGCTGGTCCCGATAAAGACAGTAGTTTGGATTTTTGCTTATTCTTGCAATTTAATTTTTACAGAAAGACGAAAACTTGAACCTTGCCAACAAACTAATCAAGGAGTGGAACGCAAAGAATCAAAAGGAAATAAATTAAATTATAATATTGTGATATAAATTTATATATTTTTATACATTGTTATTGTTATACTTATGTTGTCGACCCATTATGTTAAGTAAAAGCATTTTTTGTATATTTACGATGATATTTTTTATTTGGTTGGTATCAAACTTAAAAGACTTATTAAATTGCAATTATTGTCTTAGTTCAATATAAAAGTTGTTTGTATACTTAAATATAAAAGAAAAAGGAAGACTTTATAAATTCGCGTTTTATTTCAAATATCAATTCCAAAATAAAACAGTATAATTTGATTTCATCAAAATAGTATCACTTTCGATTTGGACCGTATTGCGTTTACAATACGCTTCAGTATTGTTTGTCCGTCACACGTTACGATCCTAAGTTGTTTATGAGGTGAAATCTCCGCGCAGCCAGCGTTTCGCGTCTCTTGTGTCATTCCCGTACGTTTTCCCAAACCTAGAAGTAAGGATACATAATAAAAGATAAATGTTGAAATAAGTCACATAATTAAACAGGAAAAAATTCAATTATAGTTTGACCAAAACCGCTGTACCGCGCCTTCGGTATGTGCGCGGCGAGACGGGGGGGCAGTGCAGGCCGCTCATTCGTCATCGCTCACGGCGTCCCGCCCCCCGCCTCGCCGCGCATTCCTAAGGCGCGGTACAGCAGTTTCGGTCAAACTATAGTTTGCGAAACTCCGCAGACTTGATGGGTCGATATCTAAACATGTTAAAACAAAAATATTTGATGATATTTTGTTTTGGGGTGATGGAACTTATATTTCAAGTAACTACACTGCCTACAAGTGTAGTTACTTGAAATATAAGTTTTAAAATCTGTTTGTTTATTGTGTACCTATACTTTACAGTCGTAATGGTTATAGATGATATTTAGACACGATAAAACAAAAAAGTCTGATCTTCTCAACTCATACTTCAAGTACTTATGAGTTGAGAGTTGACAAGCGGTCGTTATCCCCAAAAAATGTACCATCATTTTTTTTTGTTTTATTGTTTAGATATCGATACCCAACACGTCCGCAGTTTCGCTAGCTAATTTAATTTGACCCTGTATTTTCATTTATTATTTGCATCTCAAAATAATACAAGGCGTTATTGGTGGGTCCATATGGATATATGGACCCACCAATCATCCAATTGAAGCCTGAACATTGAACCTAAACCCGGACGATTATGCCAAACTTGACCCAACTGGGGCCCAAAATTGGCATAAATCGCCCTTTTCAAAATTGTTGGCATTTTGTCGTGGATGAATGATTATTAAAACTTAATATCAATGGGGCCGTACCTGCACTAGCGGTACGATTTTGACGTGTTTAACCTGATACAGATTACACCTACAAATAAAAATCACTAGGTACTGAACTTAATACATTATCTTCAAAACAACAAAAGATCTAGTTTTCAACTAAACTAGCATAATCAGCCTAGAATGTTCCCACTGCTGGGACACAGGCCTCCTCTCTTCGAAGAGTAACGCGGTGTCCTGCGTGAGCGACGAATACGACGCGACGCGACGCTGCGAACGCGACGAACGCGATCAACTCAATGGCATACCCTGTTTGCGGCCTATATGACAGTCTGCGGCGAGACGCGACGTAACGCGTACCTACTTGTTTTGAGGGCGACCAGACGCGTCACCACGAACTACGAGCAAAATTGTACTATACTTCTCCATGATTCGAGAAGTAATGACCAAAACCACGTAGGACATTTGTCGCGTGTAGCATCGCGTCGCATTACGTCGCGTCGTGTTGCATCGCGTCGCGACGTATTCGTCGCTCACGCAGGACACCGCGTAAGCGGGCAAAATCCACCACACGGGCCTAGTGCGAGTAGGCGGATGTCACATGTCTTCGAATTTTTGGTTCTCGAACATCGGTTTCCATATGTTTTCCTTCACCGTATTGAGAGGTTGTGATGAAATAATTTTCATAAGTGCCTGCTTGGGTTTGAACCTACGACCTACAACTCGTTAAGCCGCGGCCGTTGCCACGGCCACCACTGCTGTAGAAATTCAAATGTTTGTTACCTGAACATGCATCCAGGAACGTGTCCAGCGTAGTTGGGCAGCATTCCAACGTGCTTGTGATAGATCTCCGTCGGGTTGATCGACAGCGGTGGATCCGGTCTGCAAGGCGAGGAAAAGGATGGGTGGGTGGCCAAAAAGATACGTTCAACATGAGTGGGGTGCAGGGAAAACTACGTAAATAACTACAAAACAAAGTAGGAAAAATGCGGAATTCTTGACAAATTATCAGCTTAGCTGCTGCATGCACGATTGCGCGCCTTTTCAGTTGTTTGTTTCTCGAATTTTGGTTCGTCAATCTTGATGGCGGAATTCGATTCTTTTAAACCGAATTCCTGGATATTGCTAAGACATTCCAGCCATGAAACGGGAGGTTCCTCCGAAATGGGTTGGTTGGTTATTATCCCTTTCATGACGAATTTTACTTTCGTGATGTAGGACGTGCGACAGTGGCTCCATCTGCAGCTTGTTTTTCGCTGTCAACTTGCGTCATAATTGAAACCTATAAAGGTGTCGCTACAGACTATAAATTAATATAAAAATTAAAACACGCAGGTATATTTCTTTAACAACTTTAATGTCACACAAGCATCTTGACCATGTAAGGCCCTTCAAGATGGTAGCCAATCTTAGCGTAGTAATTCCTGGTGCCGACTCCAGATATGACTGCCATCTTATCTGAGCCATGCTCCTCCTTGGCAATCCTTTCAGCTTCCTCCATGAGCAACATGCCGAAACCTTGGTGCTGGAATTTTGTAGGGTCTCTGGCGTTTACCTGAAAAAACAAATACTGGTTTTATATTACTTTTAAAACATCATTACTTAACCATAACATAAGTTCACGCTTGCATTTTATTCCTTGATAGCGAGGTGTATAACATCTTCAGTTTTCTGGTAAAATCTGAACAAATCTGCCATTAACTAGGCACAAATCCAGAATATTGGGTGCTACAGAAAATTTTCAGTGACATTTCAATTAACCACTTTTTTTATTACAACGAAAGCACTAGGAAGTGGTAAATTTTGGGGGTCTTTGTAATTTTGACGTTCGAAAAGTGCTGTTTCTCAGCCTAATTAGAATGAATGAGTTTTGATTTTGATTTATTAAGTTTTTTCTTTGTTTTTTATTGCTTTTTACTTATGCCAGATAAGTTTTTTGGAACGAAGTTCCTTATCGATTGTTGCGAAAAGGGGCTAGACGGAAAAAATTAAGACCATAAGTTGGAACGACACTTTTTGCTATAATTGTAAGCCGTGCGGCGTCCGCGAGTTTCTCTGTCTCTCTCTCTCTCTCTCTTATAGAAAGCAAGCCAGTTATTTTCGTTTCGTCTTTCTATTTCGCATTGAACAGTGTATACAGGTTTTTTGTACATACTTTCGATTAATTATTATTTTATATTATTTATTAATAATAAAAAAAAAAAATTAATCGAAATGAACTTTGTTCCATCCGGGTGTCCCTGACACCTCTCAAGTTTTTTTTTTTTCTTTTCCCGACCTCGGTAAAGAATCTGTACAAATTCGGTACAGAAACGAAATCGCGCCGATCCGGTGAGGAAGGCGCCTAAGTCTTGTGTTATTGGCTTCTTTAGCGTAGCTGCTACTGCTACTAAAATATTTTTCCCACTTACCGGTACAACAGATCCATAAACATGCAGCTCTCTAACAATACTGCACTGTTTGAAGTTATCCTTCGGCCCTGGCTTCAACTCTGGCCTGTATGTGTCCGAGGCACACTTCCTGAGCCTCAGTAGACCCACCAATATGTCCTGGTCTGGGTCTTCGTACGCTAGGAATGTCTCCCAACCACCGTTGGCTGTGTAGTCACGTCTTATTAATTCTACCTAGAATCAATAAATGTACACCATGTATTATGAACAAATATACTATTATGGAAAGTAAAAAGGTAGCCTTCGCATCTATAGTTTGTTGGTTACGTCGCGTTTTCGATGGACTTCTATGCTCAGTCAGAAGTAACACTTGGAAATTTAAAATTGAATTGAAGTCTTGGATACAAATCCAGGCTTCGGGAATACTCAGAATATACATTTCAACAAAAATGTTGCGACCAACGAGGCATCATCATTCATTCAGCAATAATAATGACTCCTAAAATTATTGAAATTGTAACTTTAACTCGGGCATTTCTTTCAATTAAACCATATACCAATTTTGATGTCTAGGAGTCGGTCAGTCAGAAAGATATAGTTTAGTTGACCATTCCAAAGGGTAGTAGGTTCCTATAGAGAAGAACAGCCAAGAAATTCTATACACCCTTTTAAATCAACAACTTAAATCCACAAGGAACTTACCTCATAAGGCCTGACTCTATTGTGTATCTCCTGTATGCCGACCTCCCTAGTCCTGACATCTCTGCAGTCAGTGCCCAGGTCAGCCATGCGAGCGAGCGCCAGTTCTCTCAAGTTGCCGTGTTCCACGCCTGACGAGACTAAAGGCATGGGAATGTCTCTTTGTACTCTGAAAAAGTTATTGAAAGTTAAAAACACAACGGTAATTTTGTCACTGTTGGTCTATGCTTTCAAATGAGAAGAGTTCTAGTCTAGGTGAGTCAAACTAAAATATCTGGTGGGGCTTTTCTTATTGTCAAATCCAAACTGTCGTAATTTGGATTTAGGCAAAGGTATTGCCTTCATCTCTATCTGCGTTGCCTTTTCTACTCAATCTGCCATGATCCCAGCCCAAAAATAAAAGGATTTACTAGGGCTTGTATTTAATTTTTTTTATTTTTTATTCAACCAGTCTTACCAAGTGGTATCGTATTACCCAGTAACTGGGTTGTGGAGGTCAGATAGGCAGTCGCTCCATGTAAAATACTGGTATTCAGCCGCATCCAGTTAGACTGGAAGCCGACCCCAACATAGTTGGGAAAAGGCTAGGCAGATGATGACTAGGGCTTGTATTTCTTGGGAGGAAAAAACTTTATTTAAGATTTTTCTTGAGAAAAATATATTATTTTTTTGATGTTTTGTTTCAGTCTATTGCACAAAATTGCATAAAAAAGATATGAAGAATGTCTTACCTATATACCCTAGTCCAAGGCGGAATTAAAGCCAAAATCTTAGCAATCAGATCCACGAGAGTCGACGGAGGATAACTCCTGTATCTCCCAGTCTTCCATAGCTCATACAGACCAGTTCCTCTAATCACCAGTGTGGGGTATATCTTGAGCCCGTCAGCCCTAAAGGCGGGGTTCTCAAAGAACTCTATGAACTGTTCTACATCTCTCTCAAAGTCTACATTTGGTAGGTCTGGCATCATGTGTGCTACAATCTGGAAGCAAAAAGTTGGCATTACAATATGGTTCTTGATAGATAAAAAAAAACCTGCCAAGTGCGAGTCGGACTCGCGCACGAAGGGTTCCGTACCATTATCTGTAAAAAAAACAAGTCTGTTGTATGGGAGGCCCCCTTAAATATTTATTTTATTTTGTTTTTAGTAGGTATTTGTTGTTATAGCGGCAACAGAAATACATAATTTGTGAAAATTTCAACTGTCTAGCTATCGCGGTTCTTAAGATACAGCCTGGTGACAGACAGACGGACGGACAGACAGACAGCGAAGTCTTAGTAATAGGGTCCCGTTTTTACCCTTTGGGTACGGAACCCTAAAAAAATGGATTGCGATGGTCTATTCACAAAATAATTTTCTTTATACAAAAGCATTTCTGCATTATTTTATAACAAGTTAATCATGGGAAAAACATTATTATTATTATTTGAATGTTTCATGAAAAGTACTCATGCATCATACTTGAAACTTACAGTACCTATCTGGATTGATTATGAAAGACACTTAAAATGACAAATACAATTAATTGCATTATCATTTAAAACTTTATAGAAACAAATGATTAGACATCATGTTTTTGCAATATTAATCAGTTAAAGGACACTGAACAAGACCATTATTTTTTTAAATTTTTATTACGTCTGAGGCAGTGCAATGTAATTTTTGTTTATATGCAAAAATTTTTTGATTATTATTATTATATATTATACTAGCTGACCGGCGAACGTCGTACATATTTTAATAAAAAGATCTTTTTTCTTTTAATTTTCTTCTACACAAACCTTGTCCTGACAATAACAAACACAAAAAAAAAGAGTTATCCAATTTGGTGCAGTCAATCCGAAGTTATGCGCGTACATACAATACATTTCGGTGATTCATTTTTATTAAATATAAATGAGGGTGTGCCTGCAAACTGCAGTGTTAATTACACCAGTAACAGTACCTTATATCCAGCGTCCTTTGCCAGATTAAAGTTCTCACAGACAGCTTTTACGGTGTGTCCTCTGTTTGTGTCCCTGGCTATATCTTCATATACAGACTGAACACCAATTTCAAGTCTGGAATGATACAATACATTACTTGAATATGCATAATAACAGTCTTGTCCATTTGTCAAAGAAGTTATTGGATTATTTATAAGTGTTTCCAAATAAGATAATATGAATATCACCTCCATGCTAGTCAAAAGTGCGGTAGAGTGATAACTGCGGAGCAGTAACTTTTATTATCGACTAGCTGGCCTGACAGACGTTGTTCTGTCAAAATCTCAATAATTATGTAAATCCCATAGAAAAATGCTTTTTCAATATGTCCCGAAATTCCCATTTTTTTTTTTTACATAAAAACCTAATTTGTTCTTTTAATAATTATATTTTCGAGCCGTTTGGGGTTGAAACCCTCGGGCCGTGGGGTCCGAGTGTGCATGGTCTTTTAAGGAAATTTCGAAAAGACTGGTTGTCACTTCCCATGACCCAAGGGCTGGCTTTTATCTTGGCCAGAGGCTTAGCATTCCATACAATCAATGTGGCAATGCCGCCAGTGTCTTGGGTACATTACCAGTCGACAGCAATGTGGATGAATTTTTCGACGTTATATTTTAGTTTGTAAATAGTTTTAGTTAATTTTGGATATTATTTTGTTATTTTAGATATACCCAAATAGTAACTGTTTAAGTCATTAAAAAAAAAATATTTGGTCTATAAAAAATACTTTAAAACAAAAAATAAACAAATCGGCCCACCCATTCTCAAATGATGCACTTCTCAACGAACATCATTTTATTTATACTAGATAGATTAACTGTTTTGTCACTGCCATTTGATATAGCGTTAGAACTTCTCAATGCATTGCATTTTGCCTAAGTATGGTCACAAACAAACTTCAGTTTACAAACAGGACAGCAACTAACCTGGTACATCCATAGTTGAGCATATCACTCATGTGTCTCTGCAGGCAGTAATCTGGCCTGGTCTCTATTGTGATGCCAATGCACTTGGTCTTAGCTTTCTCTGAGAACTTAACCGCCTCAGCCACACTGCTTGAAGTGTGACCTGAGAGGGCATCGTGGAGATTCCTGAAAGGTGGTTAAAAAATGCTCGCCTCATCAATACTTTAACAGGATCTATGTAGATTTTAATATTAAAAAGTCAAAGTCATTTATTTGTTAGAAACGCAGTATGTGTAGGATGTCATTAATTGTTATTTTTTTACATTTTCGTTTTTTTTCTTCTGTGATATTATGTTATGAAAGTAGTAAATACAAGTGAATTTATACCAAGACAGATTATAATTTAGGTATATAAAATTCCTCTTCAAAGGTTGCAGTCATACACAATCATCATATGGATCAAGGTCTGAATTAAAAGTATTTTTATTTTATTTAATAACTTGAAATGAACTTACCTAATGAAATAATCTCTGTAATCTTCAGGGAGACTCATAAAAGTGCCGCCCATCACAATAAACTCAACTTTATCTACACTGTGACCAAGCTGCTTCAACTGTTCTACTCTGTGACGCGTCTGCAGGTACGGGTTGTACCTCGCTCTGATCGCCCTCATAGACGTCGGCTCATAGCCTGTGTAGCTCTGTGTGGAGTACTCGAAGTCCGAGTCCGGACCCCCGGGACAGTACACACAGATGTTACCAGTGAAGTTTATATGAGGACATCTGTGTGGCTTACACATTACCGCGACAACAGCAATACCTGACGCTGTACGAATAGGCTTAGCCTTCAATTTAGGCAGCAGTATTTTTTTAGCATCAGCAGGCACAGCCGCGATTATATCCACCAGTCTCGGTGAAGTTCCCAGCCCGTACTTCGAGGAAATCCTTGTTTTCATCTTGTTGAGGTTAACATCTTTGCCGTGACGATGGGCCACTATTAACTCTTGTATTATCTCAGAAATCACCATTACCATTTTCTCCTCTTTAGAGAGGTTTGGCATCAGTTTCTTTTTTGCCATTTTGTAGGTTTTTATTCAAGATTTTACGAAAATAAATAAACTGCGCGTGTAACCTTTGCTTTCACAATGACAGCTAAATTTTGACAGTGACAGTTAGGTAAGGTGTTGTGTCATCACGAAACTCGTTCGGAAATTACAAAAACAAAAAACTCAAAAACGTAGCTGTTATTTTACAAATAAACACTATTCTTATTATTACTCAGTATTCTTACAAAATAAACTCACATTAATATTATCTCAACTTACGTTATTGTTTGAAACTTACTTGACTACGTTCACTGGTGCCCACTCAGTACTCTGTCTTCGTCTGTAGTTAGATGAAAAGTCACAAAGCGCCGAGTTTGTGAGTTTCTTAGAAGACTCACCGAATCTTTGGAAACCGTAGGGAACATGACCCGCAAAACCTAAACACAAACATACACAGTTTATTAAACATTCGACACGTATCTTACACTGAAGCCTCCAAGACTAAGGTAATTTATATCAGTTTATTAAACTCACGCACTGATTGCGACGGATTAAACCCCCATATTTGAGTTCGCACAAAAGAGCCGTGTAGTTTTCCGTAGGACATTTAAATGAAAAATATTACGTAACCTACCTAAATACCTAATACAAAATAAACTCCGAAATGACAGCATGCGATGTCATAAAAAAAACCACGTTGTCAATGCTTCAAACACAAAAAGGATTTGCAAAAAAAAGGTAGGAGTTGTTGTAGGTTTGGATTCCGTCTTTGTTATTCTCACCTTTCTTTATGAATTTGTCAGGATGACCGTTTTCCATGAAGAATGGACTAACAGAATGCGATGCTGGTGATAACTTTGGTTCGTTCATGGGTACGTCTCGTAATATTCCTGCACATTCTGGTCTTACTGTGACTAATGGGAGCTTGAACTCGGCTGTCGCGGACTGTGAATATGAAAAATGTTGGTGTACTGGTACTGCTTATCAGAAACTTCTTTCCTTTTTCCTTCCATTCTTCTTTCTTCATCCATCTCCATTCTTACTTATTCTATTCTTGGTCTATAGTGTTATTCAAAATAAGGTTTCAGGGACCATTTTCGCTTTTCACAAAGGAAATTAGGAAAATTTTCAGGGTGCGTTTTAAAAACATTCCGACTTACAAATCTGTCGACCAAATCCCAAGGTTGTCCTTTCCCGGCTTGTAAGTCGACCACTCTTTCTAACTGGTTCTTTGCTGCTCTCTGGTTGAGTTGCACCCTTTGAAACTCTGACAGGGCTTCGGTTGCAGCGACAGTATATCGCTGACCAAAGTGGTTGTTCAATCGAGGGAGGAACCCTATATTTTTGGGATAATTTTAGTAAAGTAATATTAACTGTCCAAAACACATTACATAATTCGTCTTAAGAAAAACCAGCTCTTCGCACTGGGTGGCTTTCCTTCTCTATGGTTAGTTGGTTGGATTATCTGCGATTTGCGCGAAAACCTTTTACGCTAAGTATTAAGGTCTAGGGGATTTCTACAACCAAGTCCCGATCCACGATAGCTGTATAACAAACACTAAATAAAACACTGCCCGTTAGTTTCGCGAACGCTAGTCACAAAACAACTGCTTGCCATCTGATACCCATGACGTAACTAGAGCAACGATTGATAAAGAACAAGTACCGTTTTATTCGAAGATTATGCACATATTTTGTGGGCCTTAGACTTTATAATATGACACACTGGAGACAACACTGGGAACGTTTTCCGTTTCAAGAAAATCGCTGATCGTATGCACTTATATGCTTTGCCAGATGTTTGCTGGTGTGCATTAGTTGCGTTAGTGTGCATCCAGTCTTATTGCAGTTATACTAATTATTTGATTTGTGTGTATATGTTCACTTATGTGTGTGTGTCCCATGCTTACCTCGACCCTTAATAAAGGACGTAAGAAAAAATGTCTAAGCAATGAAACTACGCAGTTTCCAGTTTATATGAACTAGTCTAAGATCTAAAATATGCTCCGAGAGAGATTTGAGGTCAACAGACATCTGTTTGATACATTCATCTTGTCTTGATAAATACGACAGTTGTCTTGTGGAAGAGATCAGACAGTCATTAGTTATGACGTTTGTCATAAATGTTTAAAATCTAGATCAGCTTTGAACGATTTAGTGCCACTTTGGAAAAGTCGGTAAAGTATTGGTATCTTGAGTAATATTTCTAACAGTATACACATAGTTCTGTGGTTCTGGCTCTGCGATCTCGAGTTCCTTTTTGTTATCGTTTGAATCGAATCTATCGAACGAAGCAGACTGAATCTGGTATATAATGTTTTAACAGCTCACTTTAATGACTGCCTGGGCCGCACTTCGATCACTTCAAAAATAATACGTTGCTGTACAAGTAGCTATTTCATTGTTGATTTGTTGTCCCCGCAGGAAAATCTTTCTAGTATCTAATCAACGCTCAAACAATCTAACAGTCGGTTCAGCCATAAATATTACTGTCTGACAATGACTGTATATGCAAATCCTTGGCGAATTAATAGGCACTACCAGCTGCCTACGTAAATAGTGCAAGCGTTGAACTGTAGGCTTAAACAATTACTCACACCTACCTCCTACATACAGCGGTCAAGTCAACTAGAATATTGCGAGAGTAAGAGAAATAAGTGAACATTAGCCGAACAACCCCGTTTGTCATAAACTAAGTAACCAAGTCGAAACCCAAGCGGGGTAATTGCGTAACACACAGTAGGGATGGCTTTCATTTTGACAGCTGAACATCATTCATTGCGTTATTTACGTTGTTAAGCAGAGAAATTTTTCGAACATATGAAGCAATGGATTAGCAATATCCTTCAAAATTTTCCAGATTGTGATTGATAGTGTGTTACGCATTTAGTGCTGGTTTAGCAGGATTTCTCGTTTTTTTTTAACATTGTACCTTTACAGTGTATACAGGGTTATTTTTCAAAGACCAACCAAATTTAAGGATGTGGTACAGACCATCAAACTGAACAACTTTCTCCGTGGGACCAACATCGTAATCGCGAATGAAAATTCAGCCGTCCCATACATTTAGGTCGAGTAGGTATTGAAGTTTTCTATGGGACAGTTGATAAAATTTTCGCGATTACGCTATTTGTCCCATGGAGAAAGTTGTTCAGTTTGATGGTCTGTACAACATTCTTAAATTTGGCTGGTCTTTGAAAAATAACCCTGTATTATTATTCATATCGTTATTTGCGTTCCATAATGTTAACAAGTTACAAGATCTTACAATGGTTATGGGTACTTGAGTAATGAAAGCCGAAGACGGAACGGTAGGTAAAGGTATCTTTAAAAACATCTCGAGTCCCGCCATGCGTTTCTTGGCACGCATTGGTAACTTCCAGGATGTTTAAAAGTCATATTTCTGTCCCAGAAATCTTTTGAATCTTGCTAAGCAGCGCAGCGGGGTAACTGCATAACACTAACAGTAGGAATGGCTGTCATTTTGACAGTTCAACAACGTCCATTGCGTTATTTACGTTGTTGAGCAGACACATTTTTCGAACATAAGAAGCAATGGATTAGCAATATCCTTCAAAATGATTCAGATTGTGTTTGATAGTGTGTTAGGCAATTAGTGTGCTGGATGCTTGACCAAAGGCTCCATTAACAGACCCATTATGACAAAGCAACGCGGCCAAAACAAACAGCCATTTAAATGTAACCGCATACCAAAAGCCGCGCACGAAATCACATTTTTTTGTTTGCTATCCCCACAAACAACACCACATTAATAGGTTTCCCTTCAATTCTCTTTATCGAAGTTTTTACACTTTAATTCAAAATGTACGTGTCCTAACTGTAATAGAGAATGTAAACATCTGTAGACTTAGGTTCTCACCGAGAACTCCTCAGGAAACTGTGGCATGCCTCGGAGGCTCGGACCGGTCTAAATAGTGACTCACAGCGATCTGATTCATCGGAATCGAGTTAATTCGAGACAAATTCTTTGAGATTTCACTTAGTTTAAGTATGTGAGATTATTTTATTTAAATAACATGTTCAGTAAGATTTTTCAAAATCCTTATCAATGCAGTTAAAATTAAAATGTATGCTAAAAATGTTGTCTGTTGCTGAATGCAGAGTACGATTTAATTAAAACATGAAAGTGGTCTAGTTAAACAAAGGTTTTTTTATTACGGTCAATGCCATCAAGAAACTAGGAGAAAAAGCAAAACATCTTCAAAAAAAGCAGATGTCGAAAGTAGGCTTGTCGGCTTTTGTCATGGTCGCTTCGGGCACTACGAATAATGAAGACTAAAAATAAAAACAGAAGTGGAGAAGACCTTCTCCACTACTGTTCATGCGCCTCTCTAGGTTAAGAAACAATGCATCATACCTTCATAACCAGGTATCATAGGATGCTTGTACACTGGGTCACCATTCCGAAATCTTGCGTTCACTACATCGATGTCTGTTTGTGGCGGCCGGTAGATCTGTTCAATAATAACATAAGGGTTATACACAGGTGTACCTATGCTATAGTACAACCATATTTCGCCATGTAACAGGGGGCGAGTGGGTACAAATTATCCGGGCTGAAATAAAAACCCAATAACATTACCTGAGCCGGGAATCGAACCTAGGTTCTCATACTCGGCAGTAGCGTTTGCGACCGCTAGACCAACGAGGCTATAATAGTTTATTTGAATAAGGTAATTATATTATACTAGCGGACCCCGGCAGATGTCGTCCTGTCCGGGTCAATTGTATTTTCAAACCATCCAGGAACCCATTGAAATATAGACACAACATTTCATCCAAATCGGTCCAGCCGTTTAGGAGGAGTTAGATGAGAAACACACGTACAGAAAAATAATATTAAGATCAAGATAGGTAATCATTAACGTTCATTGTTATTTTATCCTCATGATTTGCAAGATTATTTCTTAAAGTGTGTTTGCCAGTGCGAAACTGCGAACCAGCGGTGCATTTAATATTAGCCCAGATCAATATTGCCTGCAAAGGGTGCAGATATGGTTTAATATTGTTACCCAGACAATCCAGGGTTTTGCAGAACCTATGTGAGATTGTGTAAGGCTATACTTCAGACCATCCACCGGAATCCGAACCCTTGTATGATAAGTGGCGAGATGGTTGGACGACATTGTTACCATCGCGGGTAGAAACTGCACCCTAATTGCGTAGGTAACCCACTATCAATACACAATACACAATGGCGCCGATTCCCTTGTTCAAAAACTAAACTAAATTTAAGTTCAGTGCATCCTTTTCTATTTATTTCATTAAGAAAAGGACAGATGATAAATATTAGTTTAGTCCTGTCAAACTAGCCAGCGCCTGACGTAAATTGACGTATTTTTAGTAGCCATGTTTAAATCACGTCTAAACTTGCTATGGAGTATCTTATTTTGACAGGACTAAACTAATATTTGTCTTCTGTCCTAATGAATGTTCGTAATGAAATAGAATGAAAAAGATGCACTGAACTTAAATTTTGTTTAGTTTGTGAACAAGGGAATCGGCGCTATTAACAATCGCATTGCTTCATAGTCTCGAATTTGTCTGCTCAACAACTCAACACGTAAATAACGCAATGGATGTTGTTGAACTGTCAAAATGAAACCGATTCCGATTGCTCGTGTGTTACGCAATTGCTCCGCAGCGCAGGATGAAGCTGGCACAGGGGCCTGGTGATTGGCATAAGAAAGACAGGAGTATGCTCAAAAGTGGGTGAAAGCAAGCTACGGATGGTGATATTAGGTGATACGGCAATATAGTTCCATCTAGGCATAAATGGAGAAAGGTGTTAGCACTTCAAAAGCCTTTGTATCACAGTATAACCTTCCTTATTATCGATTTGCAAAGCTTTCTATGAGATAAGGCCCTTCAAAAACCATGCCATATTTATGTACCTTATCAGGTATGTTAATTAGCAGATTAGATACCTACACCCACACTGGCTGGCCATGGTAAATGATAAATGTTTAACGATTAAGTAGGGTTAATTGAAAGGACACGTGTTAGGGGACATCAATTTATCTGAAAAACATGTCATATACCTGTTGTTATCTACAGGATACATTTTTAACCAGTGCGGAAACTGTAACCATGAATTCAGCGAATAATTTTGAAATTATTCGCCTGTTAAAAGAAAAGTGCATCTACGCGGTCAAAATGCATGGAACAACAATTTTTTTTATAACCTGTGATTATTTAGAACTATATGACTAGAATCATTCGCTGAATGGCTACAGTTTGCACTGGTAAATTTTTTTTCTTGTATATCGTGAGTCATAGCTTGAACATCAACAACATGAAGCTATTCATAGAAAAAGATAGGGGAAGAACATTAGAATAGTAATCTGAGCACTAAAGGAAAACTCGTATGCTAATAAAGAGCTTTTGTGATAAACACCGTACTCAGAATGAATTAATAGGTGAATGGTTTGTCGCATCGCGACTTTGAGCAATTTGTTTGAATTTGAACATGAACGCATTGCTAAGGATAGCTTCCTCTCGTGCCTAATATGCGTTACCAATAAGTGAATACGCACCAATTTGCGTCATTCTTCCGTATATACGTTAGGTTAGGTTAGTGGAAATGATAGAACAGAAGTAGATGACACGAGGAATAATGAACAAGGTATGAACGTAGGGGAGCGGTAGGATGGCCTGTGGCACGATGGGTTATCGACATAAGAGAAGTTCCTACTTACACCCAGATGCGACTAGATCGTGGTAGATGGCTTGCTACAAAGCAGGCCAAGCAATTGTAGAGCCTATACAGGGTGGCAGGGACATCGACGCAGAACCTGTTAAAATGGATTCACTACATAGATTTTGAACTCCCTAGCATTAAAATTTTTCGTCCGTTGATAAAAAAAAATTACTCTGCTATATACTTTGACCGCGTAGGCACTTTTCTATGAAACAGAAGATTTTTTTTTTTTGATAACTCACGAATCCTTTCTAAGCTAGGCTTTAGAATCATGTGCTGAATTCATGGTTTCAGTTTGCGCATCGATGTCCCACCCACCCTGTATAGGCTCCACCATTGCTCGGCTGGCTTTTTAGCAAGCCATCTATGCCACGATCTAGTCGCATCTAGGTGTAAGTAGGAACTTCTCTTGTCGATAACTCATCGTGCCACGAGCCATCCTTCCGCTCCTCTAAGTTCATATCTTGTTCATTATTCCTCGTGTCATCTACTTCTGTTCCATCATTTCCAGTGAAGGTATAATCGTCTTGAAAGTTACTAACCTGAAAGTCATCAGCCGTTCGATCAGATAGTACAAGCCTCTCTGAATGTAGGACACTGGGATCCAAAAGGATCTTGTGAGTGGTCGAGCCATATGTGTCGCCTATTCTGTACTTGTACTCGGGACAGTGACCTGTGTACCTGCAAACAATTAAAATGATTAATATTTGGTTAAATTCGGACCAATTAAATCTGACAAAAAAGGGGCTTTGAAGGTCCGTGGCATACCTACTGTCGCGCCATTTTGTTTTTTTTTTCAAAATGGCGTCCACTCTTGAGTCCTACCTATATAAATCGATAGTTGATGCTGAGTAGATGTTTGCATTGATGTATTATATAGGTAGGTTTTATATGTGGCCGCCATTTTGAAAAAAAAACAAAATGGCGCGACAGTAGGTATGCCAGGTTCTATATAAAAATCTTCAATCCCCTTTAGCACCATGTCTTTGACGTGGCCCAACTAGGTTTGTAGGTTTCCCTTGTCGATTTCATACCACATAACACGGTTAAACAATTTAATTGACTGAATGGAACATTACCTGCTGTCCCTACATAAAAAAATTACTCACTTCAAATGAAGAAAACGATAATTTACGAAAACTTCAAACACGCGCCAGAAATACAGATCATTTATCATATTTGGACACGCGACACGACCAACGCAACGCCCTGAATACATTGTCAACAAGAACCACAAGACAACACGAATTACCTAACGATCCTTATAAGTAAATTCGTACAAACGGACGCTCGGCTCATCAATAAAATATATTTGTAACGCTCTCTTGACAGGGTGAAATATGTGGCGTCAAAAGTAAACCAGTGTCGTTACATCATTGGCGCCAATTTGGCAACAATCGTAACTTTACTGATGAAAAATGGCCAGACGGCATCGCTTAGTTTAATTTCGTCATACGCAAATGCGATGCAGTTTATTGTGGCGACGAGAGCCCTTTTTTGGACCTTTAATCTTATAAAAGGAATGTACAAAGTGCAATCGTAAATTAAAATATTTTAATATGGACATGAGACATTGAATTCCTTGTCTTGGCTACTAAAAGTGCAGAACTTGAATTAATGCCTTGGGCTATGTTGTTGCTATGCTAAATATACGAAATGTTTGTAGGTAATAAACATGGATAGTTTACTGCACTGCACACCGTTTCTAAACTATAGTATCATTCATCAAGTTATGAGACACCTAAGGAGCGAAGGCGAATTTAAACTGCACTAGTCTGCAACAAGCTGCATCTGATGAAAACGCTTGTCAAGGAGAAAGCCATGAAATTACAGGTGTCGTCACCACAGTGGGTTTCCCAAAGACAGCATAGTTAGACTCACCCTGGTATGTAATGGGGCTGGGCTATGCTGACTAAATCCAACGCCATTTTGTGCTATTTCTTGCTATGCCGGGAAAAGGATCAACTCATAATTTCCATATAAAAACCGGATAATTGTTACTGACGCTAGAATTTAATTAACACCACACATTTGTTGATTTTGGTCTTTTGATGAGGTTTGACGTGAAATTTTGACATGATTGACATTGTTGTTTTAACCTGACGTATCGGTCGAAGTGGCCAGTTCATTAGTGTAGGTAAATCCCCAAAGTTTGTTTACCTGAGAATGAGACTTTTTTTCCGTAAAATGTTTAAAAAGTCTAGATATAAGACCAATCATAGCACACAGTTACACAACAGCAGTGTGCGATGAAAGAAAGTTGGGTTACAGAACACTATTATTTTTTTTCTTATTGACAATGGGCTCACTCTTGACCTCAATCCAGCCCAGAGGCAGGGATGAGACCTACGGTGGAACGAGCTTGCCCAGAAGAAGCCAATATAAAGATATTTATATCAGTGCTATTAGTCCTTGCGGATAAGTTGGGTTGGGATTAGGAAACAATAACGGTAGGCTCATTTAAGACAGTAAACTATCATAATTAGGGAAACTGTTAACTATATAATTCCGAATACAGATAGTTGATTGTATTATAATCTCCAAATATCGAGTAATTACAGTTATACTAAGTACCAAAGAACAGACAAATTTTCAAAACAAAACAAAACAAGTCTCGCGGTCGTTTCTGTGCCTGTGCCTGCGCAGGCTTCGTTAGTTCAGTTCGGACTTCATCGGTCATCGTTCGTGCTCTTTCGTAATTCGTTCGCTCGGCCTTCGTTCTTTCGTTCGTCCACCATATTGAATGTAACCGCCGCAGCGGTCGGGTGTGTTTGGTGACGCGCCGCGCAGTGACAGTCAGATAACGATGAAATCATAACTTTCAAAAACTTTGTGCTACAGAGTGCTCTTTTATCATAATAATTCCAATAAACTGTGAAGTGCTCTTATATAATTACCAATATACAATTTAGTTTCGTTATTTATAACTGATCCAGCGACTTGAAATGCATGCATTCCATCGAGACTGTTGAACTTTTATTTTTTTTCGTTCGTTGTTCATTTTGGTTCTTATCAAGTTTTTTTTTTATAATTCACACGCCGTGAACTATGGTTTTATATAAAGACATTATTTACTTAATAAATATTACATATTTATAGTGTTATGTGTTGATTAGACTGTGTTATCAAAGTTAGCAATAAAAGCTGATTAGGGATTGCCGAAACATTCAAGGTAAGGTCACTCATACGTTTAATGCACTACTTATTCGTTTATTTACTTTTCAGATATAGAAGAAATTCATAATTGCCCCATTTGCCGCGTAAACCGTCAGCATCTCTCTTTCATCTCATTTAAAATTCTTCTGCTGGACAGAAACCTGAACAAATCATACCTACTTACCAATGCAAATCATTAATCATAGGAAACCAATGAGGTTGCACTTTTGAACCCTCTGACCTACTTTACATAAAATTTTCACTTTTCCTGTGTGTTTACTTACCCAGTTACCTGGGTCTAGTAGACACACCTATTGACCATTAATCAATATATCTATATGTAAACTTTAATTATAAGATGGCCAACGTTACAGCTATAAAGTTCTACTAAATAAATCACTACCTGTTTTTACCGGTCACCTCAGAACCTCGATTTTTATTCAAATCAGCTTGATTGCGATCAGTAAAATTATTTCATATGTGAAATATTCATGGGGAACTCATTTTTCGAACGGTGAAGATATAGAGGAAAGGAAAAATCCAAAGATACCAATTTTCCAAAAAACTCATTACGATCAGGCCTAAAACATGGGAATACAAAGTCAGGAAAGGAATTTTCCAAGATTCAAGAAGATTTCGAGATAGAATGGAAGTTCTAAACAAAACTTTTTCATTCAATGCTACTCCCGATCTATTGCCTGAAACAGTTTGCAATAATATGGGACATAAAAAAATAGAAGAAACACTAACACCTAATATAGAAGATGCATCTAATCCTAAAGCAACACAACAAGACCAAAAATAAAAAAAGACATATGACACAGCCAAAAAACACAATATTGTGGATATCTGTGATGTTCTCGGAGACAAAAGAGATAAAGCCACTTGAACAGATGTTATCTGGGTTACCTGTCGTCTATCCGTTTCATCACATCAGATGATGTTGTCCAATTTGGATGGAATGCGAGTTTGCGACATTTTAACACCAAATGACCCAAGAGATGTTGGCGTTATGGAAAATATTTTGGGCAATATTAAATCCTTGACTTTGTTGATATTGAAATGTGCTCCTTCATTGCATTTGTTTGCTAACTCATTGGCAGTCGTTAGATAAGACAAAATGATACTATTATTTATCATTATATGACGAAATCTGGACTATCCGTGTTTAGAGCATCTTCCTACAGCTTCTATTGCTTTTGACGAATTCAGAACAGTTTTTAGTCTGCAAGAGTTTGAGTCTGAAAGCGCTGCCATTCTTTCATTGTAATTTTCTCCATCAATGTCATGTTAAATCGTAATAAAATAAGAATCGTCTTCCTTACCTTCAATTTCATCATCTTGTAACGCCATCCTTTTCAAAAACCCTTGTCCAGGAGTTCGGGACGTTTCAAGTTACTTTTGTTTTTATGCTGTATTCATCTGCAGTAAGGAAAACTCCTCAGTATTAACTAAATATCTGCTAAAATGCAGATTTCTGAATTGAGTCCACAATGCCCCCATGATTCTCATTTATGGAAAATAACGTGACATTGAGCTAAATACTGCTTTGTTAAAGGATAAATCAATTTAACGACCGAATTAACTGCAAAATTGCTAATTGATTTGGTTAACTACGGTCTGCCAGTTATTTCTACCTGGTTATTAGAAGCCATTGACTTGAGATCAACGGGAAATTATAGACAAAATAATGAGAAGAGAGGAAAGGCCGCACTTTGACGTAGACAGACAATTCCTTTGATATAAAGGATAAAAGTTCGTCGGTTCTTTACATAAAATCGCCGTTACCCCCCCAATATAAGATAACACGTTACCAAACAATGAAACAGGCACCCATTCAGTCTCAAGTAGACGTTTCAAAGGAATCCTGTTTGGTGGCCGGGAGAAACAAAACCCAGCGACGACATCGTGGCGACGTCGTTCAAACATGGCGACAACCGCCAAAGAACGTATTTCAAACCTTACCACCCTCGACATAAAGTACACGATGAAATTGAAGCACTTGAAAACATTCCTGCAAATCCCATTCTAGAAACTAGACGCTTCTTTGTTTTTGTTATTAGACTTCTATACGCTGTAAATAAATACTGAACGGTTGTCCAAACGGCTTTCGAACTATCAACCAGCATTTAAAAAGTCAACTCCAACTTTTATCTTCGAAATAGATTGCTTTGAGATAAAAACGGAAAGTATTCAAGTCCGTTTAATTCAAATTGTCTGTTAATAATGAAACTCAATTACTGATGATGCTGATATCCGAATTAACATAGGTCACGTTTTTTTCTTAAAGCATAGAGCACATAATCGTTCAGAAATAGTGTTCCGCGTCCCCAGCAAGTTTCGGAGCAGACCGGTTTAGAGGAAGACTCGGAACAGCGGTTTGCGATGTTAAAAAACTGGCTAAGTTCGAATTTGTACCTTTTAGGGGCTTTGTAGCCTCAACGAAATGGTCACAAAGAATGATTCAAGGATGGTTGATTAAGCAAGAGGCTTTTAGACAAAAACACTGATTTTGGTCAAGATTTGTTGATTTTTCACAAAATGGTCTTCTAACAACATAGTACTGATTACAGCTGTCGATAAATTAAGATCTTGGGTACGGAACTATAGAAAGAAGACCCGCGTCGGCTGATATTCGAGGTCGCAACCCAATTGGGGACCAGTCGCAGGTACGCTTTTGTAGTACACTTTCTCCCGTGCGTGACGCGCCCAGCCAGACATTTCACTGAAGACCGTCTGCAGGTGCACGGCCATCTCAATGGTAAACATGCGAATTTATGATTTGCGAATCATTTAATGATCTGCTAAAGTTACACTTTCACCCATGAAAACAGGGCGCAAAAAATCAGAAGAAGAATTGCCTCTAATTAGTGTACGGTCGCAAAAGTCGCACTCAAGCGATATTTGGAAACAATGTTGACACCGAATAACTCATCAGTGTCAAAGCTTCTTTGAAATGAAAGAGACAGTAGACCTCTTGTTAAAACTAGGTTTTGAGAACGACATTCTAGACCAAAGACGTCGCGTCTGGTACCTAATATATTAAAAGATGGCAAATTTTAAATATCATTGACGTCTAAAACCTAAATTCCAACATTCCTCTTCACAGGAAAGAATCACCATTATGATGCAAAATAAAACACGTGCTGCCTTGCGTTTTTAGACATCCTGCGATCATTAAAGACGGTAATGGTGAGAATCTCATAAAAACTAGTCCAGCGAGCGCGAAACAATTGGCTACGTAACCATTTGTTCGTACTTTCGTTCGTAAAAACTGTGTGTTAACACGAATGGATATAAGTACCGCAAAGTATTCGAGAAACGATTTGGTCAATCAATTATAAAGATTCCAATAGAAATCGTTATTTAAATTCGCCACGACTCGTTAACGAACAATTATCGAGATGGTGACGAGTTTCTGACATCACTTTGGGAAATAAAGAAACACAGTTGAGGAATTCAAAAAAATAATATCGGTTAACTCAGCACTCGATCATTTTGTGGTGAACATCAGATGGATGGCTCAGCTGTGTAAACTTTGTTTCTATACTATGACTCAGATTATATTATTATTATGCAGATTTTCTTCGGTCACGGCTCATGCCTTTCAGGTCTGTGGAATTACCATTACAAAAATATCAATAACATGTTTCGGCAGTTGATTGACCAAATGTAAGTACAAAACATTTTATTTGACTAGCTGTTCTCATAGGTAATGAACGAAATAGAAACAACCATTCCAAAAAATGGTGCAACTTGCTCTGATAAAGGTGAGAACAATCTGTAGGCTTAACAAAACCTTATCAAAGGGATATTCTCGTTAGACCTTAATGGACTTGTGTCAAAGATACAGGAAACCATTATTGTCTTCGTAAAGACAAGTTGCATCTTGCCCTCACAATGGAAGCCTTATCTGAGGTCTTGCCTTTCTTGGGATTTTATAAAAGACCTATTGATGACGTGTAAAATTTCTCGGCTGTTATCTAATGGTGATAATGAGAATAGTCATTTAGATAGTATTCAAATATCCTTAAATACATCCGGTTTTGACTTGGTGGGAACTGTGTGGATGAAAGAGACGGAAGACCACGGAGACGGTGTTAAATGAAAACATGACGATATTGTATATATGTATATAAACAAAAGTATGAGTAAAACCAAAGTAAGATAACACGTCCGCTTCCTTCAGGCTTCAGTGATTCTAAATTATTACCGATCTGTTTACTTACATAAACTTTAGTTTAACTTGCTTCTTCATCGTGAGCACGATAAAACAAATGATTTCTCTGATGACTTCCAATTTACGCCGGATCTTGAGCAGCTGATTCATTCTCCTCATGTTTTAATTTCATTCTTTGATGCGCATCTACAGTACCAAGTTATGAAGCAACGTTACAAAGTGCTTCATTCATAGTGTGTCTTATTATACGAGGTGGTCTCCGTATAACTACGGTGTTGCAATTAGGGACGAGAGAGTATTGCAAGTGTACTGCGCATTATGGCCATTTACATTATTATTTTTGCGTTTCGCTCTTTTGTTATGTTCTTACGAAATGTGCGTTAGATTACCTTGGATTTTAAAGGAAACTAAAATTAAGGATTGATTAATGTTAGCTTTCAACAAAAGAAAAGATAAAATGAATATGACATGTGTTGATATCCAATTATGCAGTATGCTCAAGAATTCCTAATTAAAAAACAAAGCCGCCTAACGCACGAACTGTCAGATAACCGTAGATACCAACGCAACTACGCACTCCTACGCATTCCACGTCACGGTTCTATACTCAGCACAAATACATCAGAATCCCGTCCATAACACGTATTGTGCAACCAAAGTATCAATAATAACAAAAGCAAGGCCGGTCGGTGTTGGGTTACATCGGAATTTATGCGAGAAACACTTTGTTCACTTCTTAAACCAAGAATAGGGTTATCTATCAAGCAAAACTACCTAAAAAGCCTGAGAAATTCGAGACTGAAATAAAATTGTTATATAAAAGAATGTACAAGGCTATAACCAAAGCGATAAGTTTTGATAGTTTAAGGAATTCCACAGTTTTATGGTATTTTAACGATCTATCAGAGTATCGCTTACATTCGTGTTACATTGCGTAACATTGCACCTCATAATGCATGGTAGCGGTTATTTTAAATCCACCATCATCTAAAGGCCTTCCATTTACTTTGTCATTATACTGATACTTGGCTTTTTCATGTTCAATCAATCAATCAAGTCTGCCTATGACAGTTTATTTATGGTCATAGACCTCAAGTTGCGACACCACTCCCGGTTCACAGCCTTCCGTGTTTAGTCTACCCCAAGGTCTACCCCAGCTGCGGTCTTTATGTCATTCGAAATCAATACCTCCCTGTGGCATTCCAAAATATGATTAAAAAATATATTACATAAGTACTTCAATTTGTATATCTAGAACTTTATCCTCTAAAAATCGAATTCTACAAGATATATTCACACAATATTTCATGACGTCCATTTGAAAAGAATGGGGAAATTAACAAAAACTCCAATACCATTTTCTGTGAAAATATATAGACCTTCAACCCTACACAAGTTTCGCTGAGTATAATAATGCCAAAGACATGTGTCTTGTTGTGAATATCAGGCATGTTCTAAGTACCTACATCTCATGGTCTGATCGATCACGATCTGTCTTTCGAAACTGGTCGTATTCATGAACCACGCATTAATATGTAGTAAGTCTGTTTTGATCTTTCTAACAATACACTTCCAACTCAATTTTCATATAGTTTACATGATTAATGATCTAGATTTCATATACGATAGTAGAAATCTGCACGGTTAGTCACAGCTAAAAGTGAAGCAAAATATATCATTATCTTATCTCCGGATTAATATGACAAAGATAATTTTAATGGTGGCTTAATTGAAATTAAATTTTCTGTTGTTTTTACAATCAATCATCATACTTTTATGATTACTAACAAGAGCCAACGTCATCAAGACACCACGGCTTCACAAAGAAGTATTTCAACAGACATTCCAAGGAAAATTATAATTTAAATAGTGCTATCAGGGACTTATCACAGCTTACATCTCGTTGTTATCTGTTCACTGCACACAATTGTAAGTATAATAATCCTCTCGTTAGTAATAACGCTGGAAAAGCGAATAAACTGTCAGATGTGTTAGAATTTTTCTTCTGTTACAAAGAAAACTGTGCTCGTGACAAACTCATTGTCGTTACATTACAAGATGACGCTGTGTTACTGACATTTGTTCGTAATAATTTCATAACAATTCATAATCGCATGAAATAAAACTTTACTCAAAAAGCTTGCAGGTTGGGTGACCTAGAAGCGTTTCAAAGAACAGTTAGTTGATAAAACTGCTGTATGACTCCATAAAATATCATTCATACAGTCAGTCAATTACACTGTAATTAAAGTAACTGCATCTAAAATTTCCGTTTACCCATCCTAATTAAAAAACATTAGTCATCCTTAATGGGGTCAACACCGACCATCAAAAAAAAATGTCGATTGATTTGCTACATTATGTACGTCTCTATTAACAGTTACATTAACATGTTAATTGATTCTCCGATTAAAACTATCTTACAATCGAACATCGTCTTCTGATTGTGTTCAATCTATCTTAGATATGAAGACATCAAAATTAAATTGATTTCGATCGTTACAGTTTGATAATTCTGTTTTTGTTTGGTCATGAAGGTGTCTGACCACAAACTTCTGGGATCCAAACAGGTCATCCTTGTGGTCATTCTAAGAATTTGAAATTGTACCATTTTTCCTGGTATTCATTAGAATCTTGGTTTGACTGGTAATTTGCGTCACCACTATTGTTAAGTCTGAGAAAATTAGGACAAAGTCCAGAAACAATCCTAATTCCAGCTGCAGGCAATTCTGCGAAAGTAAGAATAATGTAATGGCTGAATTTCCCACGGGAGTCTCGAGATGCGACCATATAATTATGACAGGTATTATCAGTGAAACATCTGCGTACACCTGTGAACTTAATACGAAATTATTTATAGTTGCGTTAAACGTTGTGGATAATGCGATAAGCTCTTATTAACCTTATTATTAAACGGTAATAGGTGATGAAGAAAATACTTTAAAGATATACTTTAACCTCATATTTGTATATAACATCATTTATTCGCCGCCCAAGGTATAGTTTTTCACTAATTAAAAATATATACCTACTATATTTTGGAGAACTATATTTTATTATTGTATTCTTTCATAATTAACGTTACCTAACATATTATTATCACTCTTGAATTAAGATTACATGAAAACTGATTACCTCATACAGCAGTCGTTTCAATTTGTTGATCGCAATCGCCCAGTTGCTAGTTACACAAATTTTCTAACTAATAAACAAAATACTAACTGGGTTTCATGCTAACAAGACTGTTCCACGGCAATTACTACAGATTGAAATTGTTTATACGCAGTATTAATCTAGTTGCAATTAAGATAAGCGGTAATGGGGCTTACTTATTAGTTGTTAGATCGTTTTACTAGATTTAGAAGATTAAAAACTTTATTAAAAGCAAGACCACAGATGTTATCGCCGTCTTAGGTATAGACAAAGAAATGATTCATGAATCCACGATGGACCTAATATGGACGAATAGGAATCGTCTATTATTTTGCCCAAGGTATAATATTGTCGTAAAAAGGCCACTTTCCATCTTTGTTGGCTTCGGCTTACAAAACAAGCGTGAGTAGTTCAAGAGACCTTGGACTAGCACAGTAACTGGAACACAAATCTAATTTGCGTATGCCCCGTGAAGCTTTGCAAATGCATTGTTGGAGTTTTGAAATTGTACACAAAAAATGATTTTTACGTAAACAGAAAACAAGTTTAAGATACGTCTGATAATTGGACTATTGTGACCACGCAGGCAGACGTTATTTAAATGAAACGTTTAGAAGATACCTTTGTCTGTCGTAACATCAAAATATTTGCCTAATTGCCCGATTATATTTGCGTCACCCTTACAGCGAGCATCGTCGTATAAACGTTTATTTATTCAAGCCATTATAACAAAGTTAAAATCAAAAAGGCCAGTCCATTTTTCTGGTCCATGACGTCACCGCAGCTGTGCAAACTTGGGTTTTGCGCAGATATAGTCTACTGCATGAAGGTAAAATGTAGGTGTTCAAATACAAAGATTTACATTCAAGTCTTTGTTAACATTGCTCGTGTTTGCCTTGTTTGAAAAAGAGCACAAAATAAAACCTGAAAACGACTGATGATTCTCATTTCATGGCGTCATGCGCATTCAAATTAACATATAGCACAAAGACAATAACGTAGCTAACACAATTACGAGGATATGCATTCGAAGCAAAAAACGAATCCAAGAAACTTTTAAATTACCTACGTATTTCAAATTAACATGTTGTTGGGAAGCAATTTTAACGATTCTAATACCTAAAGAGAAATGGTCGAAGCCCTTTTCCGATCGTAGAAGTACTGCTAACTAATCGTACTTTGGAAACTAGGCGATGCTCAATGCTCATAGAATCCGTAATGGTGTTCGAGAGTCGGAATGCCAGCGAAGCCCACCATAAAGGCAACAACGCATGACCCGTTTTCACATGTATGGATATCCGGTTAGCTTATGGCCAAGAATAATGGGTGCATTTTAATGATAAATAGGAAAGGAATACTGAACGCATTCTTTTGTAACTACCAGACAATGATCTTCAGTTTAAAAAAGTGGCCACGTAACATCAATTCCGAAGTTGACATACTGCAATTTGTCATGAATAACGGTACCCAAGATAATGTTACATAGAAAGTAAAGGGTTTTAACGATGCTGATTTCGATTTGAGTTATGATTTACTCGGTTTTATTGTCGAACAAACTATAACGACTGTTTTTACGACCAACTATATGTTTGTACATTAAAACTGAAGTAAGTTATCGCAAAACGTTGTGAAGCCTTTATCGAAGGTAATGGGTTTAAAATCTTGCTAGAATTTTAGTGCAAACTAAAAATAAATTAACGGATGTGGAATCGGAGCGAACTGAAAGCGACATTATTGTATTTATAACCTGTTAAAAACGCATTCGAGATCGTTATCCTAGTCAACGAGACATCTATGGAAACTTGTTTCTTTAAGGTCGAAACTACATCAGCTAGATCGTAATTTTGAGACGGAAACTTTTTGAAATTACTTGCTTCCATAGTACGTACTTAATTATGTCATTTTCTATTGTTTATACACTGTGTGAATTAGAGGATTGGTGGATACTGAGCACAGTGACCATCATATCTGAAGATATCAACACTGTTATTTGTTTTATTAACTTTTGTAAATAAATTAACTCGGTTAAATCATGAGTAGTTTATATGCCGTAAACTCATTCAAACCAAGCATAAAAAAACTATCCATAATAGTTTCAGTTTTTAAACACTCAACCTAAAATAGTCATCTTCATTGTGTATTGACAATCCTTTTTTCTCAGTAACCTGTCCAAAATAACTGTCAACTAATTATAATAACAAATCCTGTCGAGAAGTTGTAAAAACTTGTCATTCTAAACTAGACCTCGTTAGAACTACCAGTTCTATTATTGTCCTCTTGTCTTGTAGTTATTTCTAGTATTTTATGTGGCAGTTTTTGTAATCTAACTTTAATTGTTTATTAATTATTATCTAGATTGTAGTCTAGATTTTAATAAGTTTTCTTTGTTTTGCCATTTCTTCATTTACATACATCATTGGATTCTGTGTCTATATCGTGTGCTTTCACTGTTGAGAAATATTTCGTTGGAAATGAAATGAATCAAGTATGTAGTACAGTAGTAGGTACCAGTACTATGGTGTGAATTGTGAAAAAATTGTGTTAAATATTAACGCACATATCTCTATTGGCTCAATGGAAGTTAACTTTTGTTATGCGTGTGTCCCCTAAAATTTTTAACAACTAAAAATGACTGTTGAATTTATTGTCTCTTCTGTTATATGGGCCCAAAATATTGACTGTTCTAAGTTGTATTGTTTCCCTTTTAACTTGTAACTCATAAAAGTGCTCTACCAAGGTAGGAATAACCTGCTTTGCTTTATATTTTTTGCAATGCGATGAGCCTCCCACAGTGCCATTATAATAGAAGATGTCCACCATGTAATGGATCTATCAGTCTTAACAGGTAGCAATATTTGTACGTCCCTTTTAAGTAAAGTACTATCTACCCTACTTTTTACATACAATTTTGCGCGACACAACACAATTTTATATACCAAAGTTAAATCTTATAAAGGGGCATCGGAATGTGTGTGGAATGCCCGAGTCATGGCCCAGGTAACCGGGAAGACCACGGGCCATCAAACAGGTTTCGCTCCAAACCTTTTTTTTACCAACAATCCTCCTAATTTATTAGTTAAACTGCCATTTAAGTTATGGTGACTTTTAATAGCTGTCTTGGCGTTTAATTAGGGGTGAAATTGTCTACATGTGTGACATCGTCATCATGTTTAGGGTGAATTATGGGTTCATCACCTTTGTCATTTACAGTTTTGACACGCGCTTGTATTTTATTGTACTGTTAGTCCCTTAGGGGGCAAATATTTATGATTTTATTATAGGCGTGATCTATGAAGACTATGAATTTTGTTACCTCCGTTCCTGAATTGACACTCTGGTATGTCGGTACTATCAACAGAGATATTGTATCTCCTAACATGTTGGTTTTCAATGACCATTTTAGTTAGTTAGAATATTACGTAATCTACATATCCTTTTACTAGCTTCTGCCCGCGGCTTCGCACGCGTGGATGTCGGAAATTATCCCACGGGAACGTGCTAACAGGATAAAATGTATGTGCTTCCCCAGAATGCCATCTATCTCGCGGGCCCTTTGTGGCTAATTACAATAGAAAACCAATTGTGTCTCATTAGTGGTGATTAGGAGGGTACCTATATGATATCTTTACCTAAGTACCTACCTAATTAAAAAAAAACTCAATAACAGAAAATTTAATACATACCTACCTAAATAAACCTATTTCTGATGATAACTAATCTTAACTCAATAAATAAGCAAAATCCCTAAAAACTAATATCTATACGAATGACTAATCCTAACTAACAGTATTATAAAATAACCTACGGTCACTACGTACACTATCAAATATACTACTTAAACTTTAAAATTAAAATCTATACCTACGACTTATATAAAAATAAACCTAAATAACTCTAAAAACTAAAAGGAATAATAATGAACTCCACTGCGGGTAACGTAACCTACGACAAACATATTATTTGCGGTTGGTACAGTAATCGGGTCTAGGTATCGAACCGCAAAATTAAGTTTGTTTTTTATTGTATATACTTTTCCGGGATAAAAAGTACCCAGTGTGGTGCCCAGGATATCTTCTATACTTATAATAAATCTGTAGAAGTGAAAATTCTGTACATTGAAAATATCAAAAAAATAATTTACAGGGGGTGTTACTAGACCGACACCGAACCCAAAAATGTGATTAAAAAAATTTTTGTCTGTCTGTCTGTCTGTCGGTCTGTCTGTCTGTCTGTCTGTCTGTTTGTTCAGGCATCACGCAAAAACTACCGGTTCGATTACGATGAAACTTGGTATAATTATTCTTTAATATCCTGGGCACCACACTGGGTACTTTTTATCCCGGAAAAGTATATACAATAAAAAACAAACTTAATTTTGCGGTTCGATCCCTATACCCGATTACCACTGTCTGTACTGTACCAACCGCAAATACTAAGTTTGTCGTAGGTTGGGTCACCCGCAGTGGAGTTCATTTTTATTCCTTTTAGTTTTTAGAGTTATGTAGGTTTATTTTTATATGAGTCGTAGGTATAGATTTTAATTTTAAAGTATAGGTAGTATATTTGATAGTGTACGTAGTGACCGTAGGTTATTTTATAATACTGTTAGGTAGGATTAGTCATTCGTATAGATATTAGTTTTTAGGGATTTTGCTTATTTATTGAGTTTAGTTTAGTTATCATCAGAAATAGGTTTATTTAGGTAGGTATTTAATTTTCTGTTATTGAGTTTTTTTTTTTAATTAGGTAGGTACTTAGGTAAAGATATCATATAGGTACCCTCTTAATCACCACTAATCAGACACAATTGGTTTTCTACTGTAATTAGCCACAAAAGGCCCGCGAGATAGATGGCATTCTGGGGAAGCACATACATTTTATCCTGTTAGCACGTTCCCGTGGGATAACTTCAGACATCCACGCGGGCGAAGCCGCGGGCAGAAGCTAGTTAAAGAATAATTATACCAAGTTTCATCGTAATCGAACCGGTAGTTTTTGCGTGATGCCTGAACAAACAGACAGACAGACAGACAGACAGACCGACAGACAGACAGACAGACAAAATTTTTTTTAATCACATTTTTGGGTTCGGTGTCGGTCTAGTAACACCCCCTGCCATTTATTTTTTTGATATTTTCAATGTACAGAATTTTCACTTCTACAGATTTATTATAAGTATAGATTAAACGTTTCGCAACCGGCCACTTGTCAGAACCAAATCGTTCTAAATTGAATAGGTTGCAATTTAATTCAAGCCGAATCCGGATTAAATATGTATGGTTGTTGCCACAATAAAACAACAAATCAAGTAACAAAGTACCTGATAAATCTTAATAAGGCAAAAGTCGTGACTGGCCTATTTGTGTTCAAGGTGTACGAACCAAATCGAATGGACAGCCGTTTTTGACAATGTCCTGGACTTAAAAATCCCCAAGGGTAACAACACACATGCAGTTAAGTTTCGTTCGACGTGCCGATCGTGACCTAGGCATTTGCTTTTCAATCGCAAGTAATGCAGCCTCGAATGACATCAAGTTGATCAGACAGGTCAAATATATCTGTCGCCGGGCCAACTGTTTGCTACATACAGCCAACATAAATCACTGGTGAAATGTGGTCTATCTTGAATGTCACAGTTTTTTTTGCCAGATCTTTATCTACATAGATGGGAGACCGCACACGACGCAGGGACTGGAACATTATTATGCGTAAGTAATATATCCCGTGCCCATAGAGAGATACGGGCAACATTAATAAAACTTAGCTTAACTTCAAGCTATACGGGTATGATAAAGGTGTACTTTGTGATAACGGTGCGGGCGTGGTTACCAGTGGACCTTGCGAAAATGAATGTGGGTGTAAATTTTGAAATACAACAGCAGAGGAATGCAGTCCCTTTGAGATTACTCGGAGCATTCATGCGGATCAAAATATATACGTGGGCGACGTTTTTTGCTTGCCAAGTTATGCCGCCAATTTGTCCGTCGAAACGGATCTCATTGCGGAACTAGCTGTAAGCCTGTAACGCAGTTATGAGAGCAGCGATAATGAGATCCTGTGTTGACAAGTCAAACACATCGGAAACGGATAATCAGATAAGACATGTACATGTTGCATTACGTAAGGCATCCGCCCCGATTCCTTTTAATTTCAACCGCCATTTAAATTCCGCGCAATAAGTTCGAAAAAATCATAAGCACTATATCCAGTTCGCAGACGGAGCCGAACACGAGCACTTTAATAAGCGCAATTAACGTTTACGACCGAAAATTAGATATTGAGGAAACTGCTGGATAAATTTTTTTATCTCGCACCTGACCTCCGTGGTCATTGAACTTGAAGCTGTAGGCTTGACGAAAATATCACGTAGACTGAACGGCGCTGCGTCACGCGCTGCCGCGTGTTTTCAAAGAAAATGACCAGTCAATCACTTTGCATCATTGGAGAAAGAAATCAGCTAACCAGAAAATTGCTCCGGATTTACTCTTCGAGGTTGCGTGTTCAGAAACCATCTTGTTAATAAAGGGCTCATCAAAATGTTGGTCAGCGGCTGTACTACTGGTTGCCGCTGCAGTCAAGTATGCATTCGAGCATGATTTAATTTCTCATTTTATGTAACGCGGACTTTATAGCTTTTATAATAAGCGGTATAATCTTATCAGCGCTGACGTGGTTTTATTTTTAGTTCCCACTCGCTAATGTTTGTCGCAAGACCATAACACTTGAAGTAAATAATCTTTATAAATTCCTCCCGATTCGGGATGGTGAATTTGTTTAATGGACTTGATGGTATCAATTTACGAATGGAACGGTTTATCCTTGTAGGCTTTGGGATTTTCGACCTTATGTTGGAGGCGTGTATCTCAGAGATGTTATAAGTTAGTACTGTGAGACACCGTTAAGCTACAAATTTTGATTTTCTTGCGTGTATTGCGTGTTTCGCTAACATTAATTTGTTGTCGTTGCGTGCTGTTCCAGCCGATTGGTCGCGCTCGCCGCCCGCCTGGCCCGAGTGGACCTGCAGCCTCAGAAGGAAACACCTACCTACGCTCATCTGCATATCCAGTTAGTTAATGTTTACGGTCGATGCGTCGGTATTTGGGACGTTTGAACTTTCTTTTGTCAGCTAATTTGCTACCGAATTAGCTACCGTATTGTTGTTTTTATCACTTCTCAATTCGTTCCTTTTAAATCGATTTTAGTTGGGGATTTAAAGTATTACACTGCCAATATTTGTCTTTCTGTGCCGTGAATATTTATCGTTTTCTTTTCCTTGGCATTAAAGAACCACCATTTATCTTAATATGGATCATTTCCTTCAATTTCTCGTCTAGTGTGCCATGCTAATCAACATCCTCTCTACAAAATATAGTAAAGAAATCGTCGCTACGCACATTTCCTGTCGCTTCGCCTTGCTAATCACTAATCATTGATTCAATATGCATTTTACGCGGTTGCGTGTGCGCTTCAGTTTCCTGAAAAAGTGGGACATTATCATATTTATATAAAGTGTACGGTGGTTAGGATTCAGTTCGGTTCGTGACCGCGTGTGTGCAGTTTCCGGATTCAGTAAAAGGGAAATTTGGAATTGAAGATTCGGAAGTGTTAGTATTTTTGTTGTTCTGAGTATACTCGTATATCCTAGTAAACACATCTTGTGTAAGCGGTTTTGTGGTGAAGGTTTCTCTTGTTCTGGTGTTTGTGAATTCGCGTTATCAAGATCTGTGTGCAGTGGTTGCCTATTTGACGTTTGTATGACAACTTTTACAATATTGTTTTTTACATCCTTGTTGGTAAATGCTATCTGATCAAGCGCTTTCTTCAAGTACTTAGACTCAGGTTTCACACCAGTCGTCCATTTCTCTATCTTCCTTGTTATTTATTTATTCTGAAACGTTAACTTTCTGCTTTTTTTTCTTTACAAATGAAATGAACGTTTAATTACTTTCATCTCAAATGTAGGTTTATTTCGTTTCTTACGTTATTTTTTAATCCGTTTAAACGGTACTACTAACACGAGGTATGTGGACTAAGTACTAACAGTTGCCTTCTGCGATAACGTATCAACATATCGAGAGTAATACATAAAGTTGGCATGTATAATAGTTTCTAGTAAACAGCACAATCTTTTGAAACAATTGCATTCCTATGAAGAATTCAATTCCTACTTTGGCTGATGAAAAAAGTTATTACAAATCATGATCTTGAAAACATTTCTGGTCATTTCATTGCTTTGATGGACGATTCCTCATTCCATGCTCAATTCTTATCGATTTAAGGATGATCTGACCCATCAAATTTTTCTATCATGTTCTCCAAAACCTTTCCTCTTCTTTCTCCACATATTTCTATTTAATACCACCATATGGTCCAGTATGATAATTTCCTAATCATATTTTGCGAGTTTCCAACTTTATCATTCTTAAGCCATGGTTGAGCACAAATGACCACGCTAACCCATTTGCCTACAAATCCCACGCAGCACAATATACCGTCAATATAGTTCGTTCAATTGTCGGCGTAAGCGCAACGTTCTCATACGTAAAGCATTGTTTAACGCACGGGTTTCTTTACTATGTGAAGGACGGAGAGGTTAGCAGTTACTGCAGTTAGGTTTTATTGAAGAATTGTTAGCGCTATTTCTTCTACGGCCATAGATTCTTGATTTGGATTTACAAACTACTTACTGTATTAATCCTTCATTTCCTTTTGATGATGGTTCTTATGAAACAATTTCATCTAGTTTTGTGTCTTCCGCATTGATTCCTTTAGTCGTAATTCCCTCATTATCGTCTATTTTCATATTAAAAGTTGCGTACCCTGAATGCTGCATTAAAATTACGTTTCTAGAAGTGGTATATATCACAAATCTGTCAAACTAGTATCAACATTCCGTTCCATTCATTTGAGTTTTACGACTCACTCTAAATTACCATCTCGCATAGGTTTTCTTTCAATTTCCACAACATTAACAAGTTATTTTACATGCAAGTGGGCAACTTGTCTTGGAGATAAGATTATTATGCAAAGATATGCTGTCCGGGTGGAAGGAAAGCAATCAAAGAATTCAAATTAGAAAGGTATAACACGATTGAGATTTACAACGAGTTTTGTCGAGTGATAGTAAACGCGATCCACTATCTAATGAATTCTCATCATAACAATGAGTTTCTTTGGAGTTCCTTGAATGATTTATTTTGAAGCAAAGATTGCAGCAGCGTCTACAGCGTTAGCAAATTACATGAATTCTTCTTAAATAGCTATTTCGCTTTCCTTTGTAGCGGCCTCTACACCGCCACATGCGAACTACGCATCATACTCACGTCACGCAAAATCCTGCATCGCGAAAGCAGACTTTACCGCGCAACTAGCATTATACAACGTCCCGAGGTCCCGATATTAATCGTCGGGTAGCCCACCAGACACGACACCCATTTCTATGGAGGAGGTGTCAACTTTACACCTTATTCCTCATAATGCCTCATCGTCAGCTGCTTCGATAATGGTAGCCAATTCAAAGACATCTTCTCTTTTCTCTTAATTAATTTTGAGTTCGGTCTACGGAACCCTCTGCATTACTTGAACTCACTTCACCACTTTTTTATTCAATATCTATTAGGTAACCATGATCATCGCCCGGTAGCTTTGATTCATCAGGCCCGAGTTAAAGCCTATTACATAACTGTTTTTTATTCGTTACCAAAATCTTGAATTATCTTTATTCTTACTGGGTTAAGGTTCAAAATGGTATAACAAAAGGAGTCTTATTGGAAATGTGAATCATGCCATGCAGTCGTAAGCACTATTTAAAATTCCTTAAACCGTTCGAAATTCGAAACTGGCGTATTTACCGTAAATACTGTTTTATATATGGCGGTCGTGCGCGGGCGCATACTTGTACGCATTCATTTCTATAGGCTTATTCTTTAGGTACCCTAGCGTTTTGCTTGCATGTTCGCTGAAGTCTGTTTTGGCTGGGATACTGGTCTTGGCTTCATGAGTCATTCGAAGTAAAATAATGTGACTTATTTTGGGTTCATGTAAAAACTTGAGCTTCCGAAACCTGAGGTTAACCAGTAACCAGTTCTCATCGTCATTCATACAGACAGTAGCCCTTCTCATGAACTTAAACAAGAATAGTTTCGCATCCAAATATGGACACGGCAATTCTTGAGAAAATGACTCAATTGAAGCCTGAGAACTTTGTACCGCATAACGGTGTAATAGTTCAACTCGGTGACTTTACACAATGACATGACAGTAAACATTTGTACAATGCTCCACATTGGGGAGCAGTGGTAAAGTTGGCCCAGATGTACCGGCTGCGACTAACGAGCTGTAGATCTTAAGGTCGAATCCAGACAAGCGCTTTACTTTGCTTAAATTATTTATCACCACTGCTCTTAAAACGGTGAAAGAAAACATCGTGAGGAAACCGGCATGTCCTAGAACTAAAATTTTTAAGACATGTGACATCTACCAACCCGCACTGGGCCCGCGTGGTGGTTTACGGCCCCCTCCCTCTCACCGAGAGGAGGCCTGTGTCCCAGCAGTGGGAACATTATAGGCTGATTAGTTTATATGCTATGCTCCAATTTGTCCGTATGAACTTTCTAAATACGGTGCGGATTATCCCGACTAAGGTGATAATCGAGATTAACATGTTGCTCAATCGTTTTAACAAAATTGGTCTGCGGTTTAAGAGGATTTAGGGTTGTTGACATTTTGCCAATGGTTTGTTTTGGCATTCTTTTTTGTCTGTGGGTGTGTTTTTAAAGGCAATTTATGTAGGTTTGTTAGGTCCTCAAGATATATTCGCAATAGAAAGAAAAAGAAGAAATAAAAATGCGTTTATTAGGATTACAAAAAAAAAATCACCTTAAAACTATAAAAAAAAAACAGAAAACCAAAATTACAATGCCAAAAGGACCTCAGCTCAGAATAATGTCAGAAAGAAAAGAAAGAAAGAAAAATGATTTATTGCGACTCATACAGGAAGATCATAAACTAAACTAAACACAGTTAAAAATAAAAAATCAAATCAAATAAATGAAACTGAAAGTCCTATACGAGGCCAAAAGACTCCTATCAGATGACAACACAGGCTGACACTGATTTTCAGCTGCAACCCACGAGTGCCATACGCTAGTTTAACAAACACATAGGGAAGTGTGTGTGAATAGCCATTGATTTAAAGTTAACTATGAAAGCGAAGTTGTTTGTGGCTTTGTTTTCTGAAATACAATGTGTCAAATATTCGTACCAAAGCAACATCTAAAAGACAAACTCTTGTTAAGAATAACTCAGAAATTAGGTAACAAAGATGTTGAATACTTTGTGGATGAAAACGACAATATTGAAGTCGGAGAAATCAAAAATAAGAAGCAAATTACAATAATATATGAAAGAAAGGAAGTGATCATGCAAATAAACGTTCTAATAATATTTGTGCGGATTCGAATTTCGCTTAAACTAAACAACCTCATATTTTCTGATGACCTGGTTCAATAAATTGATCATGTGTTTGTTCATCAGACCATTATCAATGACGAAAGTACTTGATTTTCTAATCTTTTTGATAAAAAACCCAGAAGAATCTTACTTATCATTTCAAAAGTTATCAGAATTCATTTGATGTATTTTGGCGTTATAAAATTGACTAAAAGCTGTAGTATTTCGAAACTAGTTGAGTCGATATCCGTAAGCCTATCAATATTCTATCTACGATATCATTATATACGATATCTTATATGACGATATCATTTATATTGAAACCAAGATGAAAATCTCTTCTACCTACATTATAATATTATTAGATTTAGTCAGCTTAAGCACCAAAGTAAAAGTTATAAGTAGGCATACCTACTTATCTGTAATCCTAAGATTTTTTGTTAGTCTATTCTGTCCCAGCTCCTGCAGGGCAAAGGAATCCCCCAAATCCTTCACGGAACTCTGTCCATTTTCTTTTAACTAGTAGTATAATATACGCATTGTTAATAAATAGCTTTAAACCAAAACGCTGTTCAAACAGACCGAAGCAAGGACGTTCTGTAAATAGAACGGCTGGTTTTAATAATAAACTTTATCTTGATTCAATCGAACTATATTAAAATACACAACACAATGAAATCATCAACATACTTCACCTTTACGAGGGTTGCAACTATTGCACACAATGCCACCGATATCGATCATACGATCTACACTTAATTGATTCGATCCCACCATCGATGTATCGACGTGGCTTATCTAAATTACCCAAGTCCTTGTACAATTTCAACACATCATTTAAAAGTGGAGCAATGCAAAAAAAGGCAAGGAGAATCAATGAGGTATAAAAAACGATGAAAACTTACGTAAGGCCATAGTTTCTAAAATATAGCTATAAAATTTTACAATTTGTGTATCTGTCGATTACAAATCGATATAACGTGATCGATCCTAGCATCCTCACCGATATTATAGACGTTATTACTCTCTAATGTTGATGATAATGATCTATAGAAAATCTTACATGGAGAACCTATTTTTAGCATTTTACGATACTATGAACATAACATATGTCTATTACATTTGAACGGTTTTGGATATGGTCCGCAAAATATGGTATTGCCTAATGTAGCAACACTGATTCATGTTTTTTTATTTGCAGGCTAACAGTCATCGAAAATTCCGTCCGCATTGACAACGGAAGACCTTGGTAGTCCGCAGCTGACTTTGAACGCACAGTACCGCGGTGTCACGTGCGCAAGCGGCTCACCTACGACCCGATACGAAAGTTGAGCCCGACTGAGAACCGACGAGGACGGTGGAACCCAGGTGACTCGCACCCGTGTGATGTGCCGGCAACATCACATTGATGTGCAGGTAGACGTCACCTGATTCCCCACCACTCCTGGATGAGGCCGAACCATGAAGTTCTCAACTGGCTCCAGCTCGAGCAGTCTTGCCAGCGATTCGCTGTCGAGGAAGTCAACTCTATGCATCTACACGGAGGTCGATGCACCTACTATGCCGCTGCCTTGTGAAAGGGTGAGTACACTCAAACTCTTCTACATCGTCATTATATTGAAAATTTTAAAACCAACTCAGTGGGTGGGACCATAAAATATAGCCTTTTCCAATACTAGGCACTTAAATTGTAGATATAATCGGCTATAAGGCCAAAAAAATGAAAGTGCTCACCGAAAAAGGTAATGTAACCTTAATGTTATGGGGGAGTCAAGCATCTGGGCAATTTGCTTTCGATTTTCCACAGCCAAGTATATAGTATATTAAAACTTTCAATTTCGGACAACGATAATAATAATATCGCATTAACAAAAACAATGCAAAAAGCCGCGCGTCCGGGTCGGAGAGTTCGGTGCGTTTGGTCCAGCCGAGAGAAAGTAGCATGTCATCTCTGGCACAGCGACTCGCGAGCCACCTGGCCACTGCTTCCAAAGTTATTTTGCAACACCTTGAATAATTATTTTTTCGCATTGTATCCAGCCCTATTCGGTGCCTCAACTCTTTATGGCTCTGCATCAATAAATCCTCATTTAAATTTTTAAACGTGGCCTTGCTACTTTTACTACGTAATTAATCCGCGAATACTTGATTTCTGACAGTTTATTCCTTTTATGCAATTTCTAGGTACGAATTTAAGGCTATTATGAATTCACGATTCATGAACAAATTATACAATTTAACGCTTACAGAATTACGTGCAATTGAACAACATAACATTGCAAACGCGACAAGCGTTCAGTTATCGATATTGAATTATAAAGTTATTTGTTTACATATTACGTATTCTTTCCAACCTTGAATTATTCCGAGCTTTATTCCGAAGTGATTCACCTTCTAGACCACAAAAATCATCTGAATCATGTTCTTGAAATTTGACATTTAGAAGATTTACAATAAACCTTTGATTAATGACTGGTTCATCTCATAATGGTTGTATATTGGCTAATATCTTGTTATTGTTGTTGCTTATTTCGTTATTCGTTATCGAAATATATTCATGGCATCGACTCAAGGTCTCTATTGTCTTAAATACCACATACGAAACATTATTACACTTTGTTTCCACGGCTTTATCAGGTCGATTTACTTCACAATCTTCCGACTGTTCTCTTGCATAGAAATAGTCGGTCGATCAACTTTCGAAATTATTATTTAGCGTAGCTTACACATCTAGCTAATCTTAAATTATATCAACTGTAACTGTAATATAATTTCCATCTGTTACGGCGATCATACCTCTTAACAAATTAATCTTACGCTGCATTTTTTTTCTATTAAATAGATTATCAGCTTCTACGTAATACAGTGGTCGAGATTTCAATTACCTCATACGACACCGAGCCATCACTTTCCCCGTCAGCGCGTGGGTGTTCAATCATCATATCAGAAGTATTATCTGGTATTTATTCATCGTCTATTGTTCTCTCAGCGGCTAATGAACTTTTACTGGATGAAAAGAAAGTATGTTTTAATGAGTGAGTTTAGAGAAGTGATCGCTTGTAATGGACGTTATCGTTGTCATCGACTTGATGTTTATTGATGGTCTGTTTGCTTGTATTGTTTATTGGTTGGTTGCATGCTTGTGTGACGTCACGAGTTTTTTGTGGTGTGTTGGTGAAATCGCCTGCAGCATTACACAACTGTCACGATGGTGACTGCCACGACTGTGACCCGAGGAGTGGCCAGGGGTTACAATCTTGACCTCTAACAAGAGATCTAATGGATAAGGAAATGCCTGACGCTACTATTCGGAATCTAGTGATTAGTCATTCTTGTTTCTAAATGTTTTTTGTTGTAGTTTCCTGACCTAATCAGTATTCCTGCATTAAATTGACACTATTTTCCTCACTAATAGTCCAAATAAAGTGCAGCTAATTCAATATTTATCTTTGACTTGTATCATCGTCATGAAAAAGCCTTGGTTGTTTAATATAACATTATCTCGGCCTTCGATTAAGATTGGTGCATAAAACATGTCGCGTAGCGAATTGCAATAACAGCTGTGTGTCACGTTGGTATAACATTACCAAGCCTAAGATTATGACGTCAACCATAAACATGTTGTGGCTAGATTTGAAAGGGTTCTGCGGTCACCAACCTCCTGCCCAAACGCAGTGACTAAGATCATGAACTTTGGGAGGTATGTTTTTTGTGTAGATTAACGAATGTGTAGATAGATATATTAAAGTCCTTTTTAGCTTCTTGCCTATATGGTTCTTGACTCTTAATATAATGATGACTTCCAAAACCAGCCAATGACAACTAAACAAGTGTGTGATATATGTAAAGTCTGAGCATATACACAATCTTGTCCGCATTTAAAGGCGTTGTCGTCTCTTACGAACTATTATAAACAGGCCTCTATTATTGTACTTATAGCCGAGAGACTAGCAACCTGTCATTACACTATCGTGTCCATTGAACCCAAGACGTTACGCTACACGTTGCTCATGACGACATCGACACAGGCGTCTGTTTCTTCGCACAGATACTTATCCATTATTATAATACTATCCCGGCTTTTTTGAGCAATGTCGGTGTAAGTACACAATCTTCCAACCTTAACAGAAGCATTTGTAATTTTACTCATCTACAATTAAACTTACCTACTTCTCAGTATTGTGCACATTCCATGGAGGAAAGCAACTGTGAAATTAACAGACTTAACTTGTCATTACTTGCTTCGAAAACCCCAATTTACAAGTATTTCCAACAGCTTTCATCTTGCGACCTTAACTCCGTTCTGCTTGTTTATCGGACTGTATATTTACGCTCCTTTTATTTTATAGTAATCGGATAAGAATTCGTTTACTGCAGTTGGGTCTACCTTATTGTGCACCGCCTTGTTCACTATTGTCTGTGGTGCACGTCCTACACGTCGCTGACCAATACATATCGATTTATCGATATCGCTTGTCTTATCTGCCATTGTGATTACATCCGATAGCAAAAAAATGTGATCGTATTTTTTGGTTTTTATAAAGTGCATTCACGATCTGTTCATTCTTTTCTAATCCATCAGCAGTAAATAATGCTTGAGATTCCTGCGAGCGTAGCGTAAGGATAAGCAGACATTTTTCTCTCACAGGAGCACATAATTTCCTTAAACGATCGACTTCCATTCGCATCGGAATCCGCTCGCACCTGGCAACAAGAACAGGAATGTTCACATTCCTCATTGTAATCTCTAATTCCATAGCTATCGCGCCATTATTTTAATAAGCTTTTCAGTGCTGTAATAACAGTGGCGTAGCGTCGCGTGATCGTCCTTGAGTGAAGCGTGCACAATCGCACGATTCTTTTTCTAGCAGCCGCTAGTTACATCAACTTGTGAGATCGTTACCATAGAGTTATTGGAAATACATACTGAGAAATTCATCTTGTAAAAGATTTTTCTGTCATTGTCTCACGTGGGAAACGTTTAAAGACTATGGTTTCTTTTCTTGGAATTAAGATACTGCTTATCTGTTATGTTTTTTTCTTCTGTGTGCAATTTGAAGTTTGGGTCAACGAGTTCAGTAGTATCACGTTTGTCCTGTGAACCGAGACTAGTTTGTTTAGTGTCTATTGTGATGGCCGTGTTTGCTATTTTCACGGCTTGTTAAACTTCACTATCAATACTTTCATCTAGTGTGACCTCACGAGAGCTCATTATATGTTTGCCTTGTTCTGTTGTTCATCGCGCATGTTATGAGTTTATCTTAGCACGATTATGTGTTGTGTGTCGTCAACATTTACATTTATACATGGCTTTCTCTGAAAAAGAAATTCTTTGTATTTGAATGGACATGTAAAATTGTTTTGTATGCAACTCCTGGCATTCTTCTGCTCTACCTTCATTAAGGCTGTCTAGAACGTTGTTAGCATGTCTTACGGCTTCTTTGGACGATACGTTTATGTAGTACTAGCAGCGCCCCGCGGTTTCACCCGCATATGTTTCGATCCCATGGGAATATCGGGATAAAAAGCAAAATCATATGTGTTAATCCTGGTTATAAACTATCTGTGTTCTAAATTTCATCCAAATCCCTTCAGTCGTTTTTGCGTGAAAGAGTAACAAACATCCATCCATCCATCCATACAAACTTTCGCGTTTATCATATTAGTAGGATGTGCTGTAGTTTCCCCTGTATCGTATTCGTAACAAACAAACTCTTACTAAAATTGTGACAAACAAAACTACGAGATCTATTCTTTTTTGCAAGATGAACAGACCCTGCCTGTAACAAAAAAGGTGCCTTGAAGCCTGAACGTCATACTATTTGCAGTATATATCCCACGTAAACCCGCAGTTTCGACTATCGAAACGAATTTTCGATCATCGAATAAATTCTTGCACTGCAGTTTCTAAATGATACAAAATGCTTAGTAAAACTTTCTATGAATATAGGTAATTATAGTAATTTTGTGTTTAATGATAGATATATCGTGACTATTAACATTAGTATAATGCTAAAATAAATCTTGCACAGTTATAGCAATTTCACGAGCGCTGCTAACGAAACAGATTTAATAACATGTAATAATACACGTTTTTTTAAATGATTACTGAAAGCGTAATGTTACGAAATAACACGACCTGATAACTTAATTAGCTAATTTAAGTACTTAAAAATAACAAGATCATAACAAAAATTAAGCCGTAGATCATTTCTTGTCTATTGACAAACAGTGGTCGATTAAGAAAGTAATTATGATTATGATCTCTTTTAGAAATCTTGAAAAAAGAACAGGTATTGTAGCTGTCAGTGTAACATAAAAAAAAACTCAAGTTATCTATGATTTCTAACTTTTACGCGAATGTAGGTACATTGAAAAAGAACAACTAGTTTATATTATGGATTATCTTGTTAGACATGCTTATAGCAGTTTTAGCACGGCTATAAAAAATTGCCGTTCAACTTCTTTATATCCAGTGTTGATTTGCCTGACAGCGATTTTCTTACAACTGTAAAAAGTTAGAAATGATCTCGTAAAATCTCACCTTTTGCCAACGATTTGAGGTTTATCATGTCAAGAGAGCAGTGGTGGCCCAGTGGCAACGGCCGGACGACTTACAAGTTGTAGGTCGTAGGTTCGAACCCAGACAGGCGCTTCACTTTGTGTAATTTATTTCATCACCACTGCTCTCAAAACGGTGAAGGAAAACATCGTGAGGAAATCGGCGTGTCCTAGAACCAAAAATTCGTAGACATGTGACATCTACCAACCCGCACTGAGCCCGCGTGGTGGATTGCAGCCCACACCCTCTCATAGAGAGGAGGCCTGTGTCCCAGCAGTGGGAACATTATAGACTGATTATTCATTAAGTCTTTGAGCTTATTCATACCCTTTAGCTGCTCTACTACCTATGTCGCGGTAAGTGATAGCTCTATTATCTACAGGCTTAACAAAATACACTATGTTATCATGATCAGTTTCTTCTATAAAGCAGATTTTACTTCAAAACTTGGGAGCAGTGAAGTGTGACTGCTTAACATGTGAATATCTTAACAAGAACGTTAAATTATACATTTACGCACTCCTCATGCAACGTTCGATGTCAACATCTGCGTAATTTTGTAGATAGAACTAATCATAACATTTTATTAAGACAGTGCTACTTATATCGAATTATTAAGCATTTACTTTTATCGTTTGTTGCATTGTGCCTGCACCGTATGCCATTTATTAATTATCATAATCATAAAGCGTGTCATTCTTAAATTATACGGTAAGTATGTAAGTTTTTGGCGCAAGAAAATGCATTTTATGTAAACATACTGTAATTTCATTCAGGTAAAGTCCAGAATTGCCATTCAGCAAGATTAACGCAAATAAAATTACAAATCACCTTATTAGTTGGCATTAGTGAACACTATCTACCAACGCGCCCTGTGCCCGTGTGGTAAATTACAGCCAACTCACTCCCTCTCGAAGAGAGGGGGCCTGTATCCCAGCCGTGGGAACATTATAAGCTGATTATGGTAGTGTAACGCTGACGATATACGAAGTATACGACAGCGAGAACAACCCCGTAGCTTCCAAAGCCATATTGTATTGATCCAATTTCATTGCTCAACGAGTTTCACATGCAAATCGAACCCTTTCACATCCAAACAGCTTCAAAACACTGAAGTGGGAAAGTATGGGACACAAATGATAGATGATTTAAAGTTTTATATTTCTAGTATAATGAAGTCCACATATAAAGAAACACGATATGATGGAAGGTGGATGTCTGTACAAGGAATATGAATTGAACTGCTATAATTAATCAAAGAAAATATATTTCTTATGGAGAAGAGAAAAGCCACTGACGTCTTATATCATGTCAAAATCAAAAGTCATTTATTCAAATTAGGCTGAGAGTCAGCACTTTTCGAACGTCAAAATTACAAAAGACAGTCCCCCAAAAACGCCCGCCCTTCACCACTTCCTAGTGCTATCGCTGGGAAGAAGAAGTGGCGCAACAAACTTCCCAGCAGCACAGCTGTCTGTTCAGTTAGAATATAGTGCATGTATACAATACTAGGAACCTATGTTCAGTAATTAACATTACAAGAAACTTAAATTATTTGCCATAAAATATGTCAGCTAGCCACGCCAATATACCAACAAATATAATAAAAACTATACGTACTCAAGCTGAAAAACAATTAATTCAAATGGAAATAAATCACCAACTCCTCTATGGTGACTCACTCAAAGAGTACCAACGCTACAACACCATCTCCCTTGTCAACAAGTCTTCGGGTAATGTAGCCCTCGATTCCTACAGTACATATTAGTATCTCCGAATCACATTTAAGTATGTAACTTGATGTAACATTAGGAAGAGCCCGTATATCACGGTGTTTCGTTACCCCTATTGTGAGACATTCATTTGCAAATGTGGGCCTTTCCGGTACACTGCAGATGTTTACGGAAATGTATTTAGATTCAAGTAAACGTACATTTGGTATTGTGTTTCTTGTTTTTTCTTATTCGTCGTAACTGTAGTAAGGATGGGGGTAAACCGTTTAAAACTGCAGCATTATGGTTAGTTTATTCATCATTAACATTTTCTGAAAAACAAGGTATTCGTTTTGTTTTCGACAAAAAATATGTTTACTATAAAAATACTTAGTCGTCAATATAAATTCGTACAAAAACATTTCAATTGTAACTAGTATCTACGCATTATTTACCAACAGTCGTAAATTCCGCTGACGCAGCAAAAAGTTTTGTTGTTTTCTCTATCCATGTGTTTTTGTTATTAAATTGTGTTGTTTTGATTGCAAAATAACTATTTGTCCCTTTACTAATACCAAAAAATCTTCCCATAAAATTAATTTCATTTTAATACCTATCCTGACGTTTCTAAGCCGTGCAATAACACGCTTCACTTAAAGCTATATCTTAGATAATATCTCCCATCTTCACGCACTTGGGTCTAGTGACGGGAGAATCTTTCAACATTTTCTTCTGTTACATTTCACAACGAGCCGTGCTCGGCACTTCACAATGGTTTCGTGAAGAAATAGATGGCTCAAGATTAGTCTTAGCTAAGTAAAGCTGAACGCAAAATAAGAAAAGTAGTTACCAATGTTGGAGGTGAAAACAGTTCTGGAGGTTATTAGGTAGAAACAAAAACAAACTTTGAATGACAAACATAATTTGAAAGAGTTACTAAATTAAAAAAAAAACCAGTAGATCAAGTCTGGTCTCAAAATTGTCTGCAGCTGCTATAATATAATTAATAGAATCGTAATTCTATTCACCTTTCTCCATATCAAATTAACGGTAATAGTATATTTACACTCAAATAGACACACATTAAGCAAACAGGCACATAATAATACTAACCAGTAATTCCACAAACCCTATACAAGATCCATCGGATGTAGGACGAAGCTATACGAAGAATGACAGGGAATTTCTCAATCATTCTAGTTGAACGTTCGTTCTTATTTCATTGCAATTTCACGCAAATTTGCATACGCACAGATCGTCGTGTGACCTAATAAAATAGATTGTATCGTTTGTATGCCCATCTAATTTTCCGCGCGAGAAACTCGCTGCGATGCCATGGCGATGGATGTAAATGGAGTGCGTATAGGCATGTTCATGTTATGTTCACTAGTGAAAGATGCGTCTGAGATTGGACAGCTTTCGTCGCTTCAAGGGGTATGTGTTTCTTATTAACGACTGCTGCGGCGTTGACCACCGTTTCGAATGTGTGCTTCACTTTCGTACTGCTCCATGTTTCACGTTCTAACCAAGTTTTGTGACGAGACACAAACGTGTTTTAAAAGCGATTGCCATATTCATTAGAATTACAAATAGCTCATTCTGGTTCGCGGTCAGTGTTTAACAGGACAAGACTAAACGTATGTAACAAGTTTTTTGAAATTGTTAAATTAAGCATTATAATTAATGCTATTTAGATGATTCATGGAAGCGAGGTGTTCATGAGTGTCTGAACAAGGTAATTAATGATAGCTATCAAGAACGAGAACATTTCTTTAGAGCAAGTGTAAGTGAGATTATAAAAGAAGTATCTATTAACATCGAGACAGATTTAAAAGAGTTGAATACAGTAGAGAATGAAAGCAATAATGGTAGGTATAGCTGAACTAAAGGGCAAAGAAAGTAATAAAAATGTTTCGTTACGCAACAAAGCAACCCAACATGGTTCAGATCGATAGTTTTAAACGGATCCGCTCACTTGGAAGCCTCACAAGTTACTGGCTAGCTCTACTTACATATTGTATAAGCTTTTTATATGCTAAATATTAATACCGGTTAGTTTTTTCGTAGAATTGATTTCTAAAGAACAAGTGAAGCGGTTATAATTAAATCAATGGAAAAGTACTTGTAGCTGGTTGGGGTAACATGTTCAAAATTTGATTAAATTTGAGCCTTAAATGTTTCATTCATTGATAATGTTGACTATAGTTGAGTCACCCTTTTAGACAAAGGAGGTACTGCAGTAATACATTAATATACTAAGTAGGTACCCAGTGAAGTTAATGATATAAATGAAGAACCTGCTACTAAATTCAAATACAGATATTCTTTCAATAACTTTTTTATGCAAACACTTGTCAAGTTTGAAGATATTTATAACCATTTATTTAAAAAAAGCAAGAGGCACATGCAATAAATATGAAAAACAAACAATATTTCATAGCTAAACAAAAACAAAGGAATTTTAATAATAAAGTCAGAAAAGACAATGAAAGCCGGAGTCTTGTCATGACTAAAGACAGTACAAAATACAATAAACAATTTATTATAAACGAAATATTTATGTGTTTCTGTGAATTTTAAAGACATTTTGGCATTCACCCCTAGAGAATAAACCTTGCGTGTTGTATTTTTTTTAGGGTGGAACAAAGTTGCACCAGGTAATCGTAAAATACCACGTGAAGTTAAAGGGTGAGCTAAATCTGAGGGACACGACACTACAGAAAGACTGAAAAGTTGACATTACCACAACATAGGAACAGCCAAAGATACTTATGAAACTACTAATGTTACAAAAGGGAGGTGGCCTGTACTCACCAGTGGGTGGAACAAGGCTGCCAATGATGATGATGATGAATGTAAGAATACTAAAGACACTAAAATAAGAACGAGGAAACAAAGCTAAGCTATTTACAATAATATATGTAATCCCTTTGAAGCCGTAAAAGTTGCTACTTACATACACGTCAATAAAGGCAAGCTTAAACCGGTGAAAAGTTGCTCCGGGCAGTCGATAACCTATTTACCTTAATAAAAATCGATGCACGTGCTGCAATTTTTACAACAATCTTATGAATAACAAATTTTGCAATATCAAAACTGTTATGCTGTTACTATACTATGTTTCTTTAACATTAAGTAATTAATACATTCAAACTATGTCAATGAACGTTTTTATCTGTTATGGGGTTAATATTATCGTTGTTGTATTGTTTGAACAATGGTGCAATGTTAATTAGTTTGTATAAAACATGCGATTGTCTCTATTAAAGATCGATTGACTTCAATTCAATTTTTAGTAATGCTACAGAACAAAAGATTTGTTACCTAGTTAACTTTAACTCAAAAGTTTTAGCCGATTATGTTTTACCTGCTACCTGTACGCAACATTTATTTAAATCAATTTTTAATTTAAGATTAATTAATGCAATTGACACTTTGGTTAGCAAAGCTTATGATAGTAGACATATATATGGTAGATATACATATATATAGTGACACTACAGAAGGAAACCATGTTCTATTTTCTAATAAGCCACTTTATAAAACAAACCTTTTTGCACTAAGCGGCCTTGTATCCAATAATAAAATGGGAATAGTGGGATTAATTTATACCATGCTAGAGCTACTTCGTGTTGCAAGAGAAAACGGGCTCAGACCCAAAGAAAATCAAGGCCAGCCATACTGATCCGGCAATAAAACATAAATAATTATCACTCTCACAATACTTTATCATTGTAAAGTTATTAACCTCATTATAAACTATGAAGATTCACCAACAGCCAAGATGCTGATGACAAGGCACGTGCATATGGCACCTTTCTTGTTAACATACTTATTTTCGAGAAAGTTAGATTTTATATAGTCGCCGAGAAACGGAACAATATAGAATTTTCTCCATATACTTAAATATGTGGGGCGATATAATGTTGCACGCGTCAAATCCTTTCTAAAGCATTGTTGATACTTTGTCGTTTCTGTGGGTAGAATATGGCCCGTAAAAGCGAATGGCTTGATTTCTTATACAAATAATGAAGAAATTCAATCACCAAATAAATTCTTTAAAATAATAAAGTGAAGTCACGCCTACATTTAAACTTTTTACTTTTATCTGATCTTGTGGTTTCAGCAATACTGCTCATACTTGTTTACAAGTATAACAACTTATTTCACCCACTATTTGATTTTTTTCCGTTCACCACCACTTAAAATGAACCCAGATTCCCAACATGGAAGGCACCACTTAAAAACATGTGTAGCAGCGTTCCTACTGATTTTAAGATTCCAATAGATAAGTGTTAAGTGTTGACATGGTACAAGTCCCAAGTATTTGTATCCGTCAATGGTTTCATAATTTGTTTTGAAAGATTCTTCTGCTGCTTTCCTTATTTCTCCATTGGCATTTCAAGTTCGTGACATAATAGAATCGTTATCATCACTATCATAATATGTTACGTCTTTCTTCACATCATTAATATCGCACCGATTGAGATATATGGATCCAGATTTGCAAAATTTCTCTAAACTTAGCGCTAGATTTGATTTAGTTATTCAGTTACGTAGTATTAATTAAGCGTTACGCATGAATATATTAATTCTTGATGATTTTAATTGCTCACATCTTTAATCTGTTCATGAATTCGATTTTTTTTTCCTAACATATATTTTTTTAGGATTTGTAGTTCAAAAACAATCGATTTTCTTCGTGTTCTAGAAACCTGTCATCCAAATATGAAGTTCTTTTAATATCAATTCAGAACAAATAAAAATAATACCTACCATCCATGGCGCACAGTCTTCGAAAATCGTGATGAATAGATTCAGTTTATTCGGAATGACTGTCGATCAGGACTCTTAATTAAGAATAATTAACACCTCTCTTTCATCAATTACACAATATTTAATAATTACAAACAACTTTCTGCTATAAGTCACGCAAACACCTGTCCAAGATGATCTAATATTGAAATCAGTAATAAATCAGTCAGATGCTATAATTAATTACATATTAATGTCAACAGAGAAATCAAAACTTGATGACTCTATAATATGAATAAACAATTGACTAATATACATAATGTTATAGATATGAATATTGATGAGAAATGGGCTCACTCAAATGTATAGTTTCTAACGGTTGGAGAATCAAATTAGTTAAGACAGATGACTGACAACCCAGAATTGTAAACCTTGACGGGTCTACTGTTGACAAAGTGGCTAAATATTCTATGGCTAGAAATGAAGAGGAATAAAACCTAATTTAATACTTCCTGCCAGATATAATTCGCTTAAGATTATGAAAATGATTATAAGCCTATAAGCCTTTCCAATCTTTATATATAGCTTCTTTATAGCTCCATAAAGCAAACGACAGAAACTCAAACTAGATTGATGAAGAATTTGACAGTGATCGCTTGTCAATTCAGCTTCGAAGCTTCGTGTATTAGTACTGACGTTGTCATAAGCCTTTTGTACTCACCTTTTTCATTTAACAGTTCATCACGTTTGATGTTTCTTTTGTCTCAATGACTTGTCTTCATAATCTTAGTCCCTGACAGTGAAATTAAAGTAACGGATTAGAAATTTCCCGTTTTCAAAGACCCTGTTTCACCTTGGGATAAGTTTAAACTATCTCTGAGATATGTTCATATACTAACACCATTTTGTATTTATTTTTTGGTTAATGCTTATCCGGAGATGGTCAAATAGTTAAGTAATTCAATTAGTGTTGTGCCTTTGTTAGTTGTTATCATCGAGAGCAATATAACTTCGACTTCCTCATGACAGTGATAACGTTGATTTATAGAGGACTTTATGTAAGCAAACTTAATGTTGGACGTCATTGAAGATCTAATATTATGTTTAGATGTTTACAAATTACTGGAAATGTTGTTGTCAGAAGCTCTGCGTATGAGATGAAGTCCTGTTATTGTTATGTTCCACAACAAATTTCAAGATATAGAAATTGTTATGCTGTGCTACCAACAGATATACATTTCTTGCGACTTATTTATACCTGCTCTGTATTTCTGTCGCTTCCCTCCAACGTATTCCAATATAAGGTAGCTGTTTTTTATTTATTAACGATACTCCTTTACTTTAATAACCACTTGCTCACAAACGTTTCTGCGTCCCTTACATAAGATGGGCCATCATCCGTCTGTAGTTAATCTTTACTGTCATCCGGTAATTGCAGCCTTTTCACTGCTAAAGTTTACATAAACGTTTCTTAACTAAATGGTAATATTCGTTGCAATTCATCATTGAAGTTCTTAGGTTAAACTTCAGTTTATGATGAATGACGTTAACAAATGTAGTTCAGTTTTTAAGCATCTTTATATTTTCGTGTCTTGTTTCAAATTACAAAGGACAATTTAAACCTACGAATTGTAGAAACATGCCTGCTGTCTTATAGTTTTTGTACGTAGCTGTTTCTTCTTGAACAGGCTCTATTAATTATAAAACCCTCGAAACAAATTCATTGTTGTGTCACCTTGCACTATTTCTAGCAAAGTTTTTGCCTAAGACATTCTAGTCTCCATTAACATCTAAATTGTGGCAACCAGCTGATATAGGTGCTAAATATCAATATTCATTGACCATTGCTAAATGTCTAAAGTTTCCAATTTAGAATCAATTCACTTGATTATCATTTTGCCCGCGTGCTGTCGTTGTAATTTCCTGCAACGTACATTATATCTGTGTGTCTGTCTGTCGGTCGGTTTGCGCAAAACTGGCGTGTTCTGTGTTCAACACCGTAAATATCGCACGGGTCGCCTTCTCTATGGTGTAAGAACGATCTGTATCACCTTAACTAAGTTCCTGTTTTGTACTGCAATCGGCGTTAAATTAATGTTTTGTAGGTAAAGATAACTTTGTTGTACTTACTTTTGAATTTTGAGCACATTTAGCTAACTCTCATGCTTTGCTTGGACTTTGAAATATGGTTTTAAAAAGCAACGTATTATAAATTATACAACCTAATGATTACGCTTCAGAAACAGAAAAATTGAGTAGGTACCTATAATAAATTCTTGACTTTTAAAGGCTAACAAAACAAAATAAAAACCAAGAGAAAAATCAAACTTAAATAACAACATTTCACAGGAAAGCAATTCTAATAACTACCTCACATAACCTGGCATGATTGCCAGCGAATGCGGCATGACTCATGGTAGTCATAACATAATTACAACTGCATACGCATTTGACAATCGACATCCGCCGTGTTGTGATACGGGTTACTAAGCAACTATCGAATTGTTACCTTATTAGGTCCTTATTTTAATTAATCACTTAGGGGAATAGGAATTGGAATGGTAATTAGGCTATGAGGACAAATGGGTTAAAGACACGAATAGCAAGAGAAGCGTGTAGGATAAATGGGTTAAAGACACAAATGATAAAAGTGACATCAAAGAGTGTGAGAAAGCAACGAAATCTTTTGAATGATTTGAGTGTTGACCCAGACTACTTCTTAGCCATATTTGGTAAATGGGCTATCAATAGATTCGTTTGTAATAAAATCGATGGTAATTTGAATGAATCACCCATTATAAGCAGTAATACTTTCTCCTTAAAAGTCAGCAGATTTGGAAGTAGCACAAATGTGAGATGGGCTAGTAATGGCGGCAATGTTCAAGTTTTGTATGACTATAACTTAAACACAGTAGGTAAGGAAGCAGCAGCGACTACTGATAGATGGCTGTCATTAAATAAATGAGGTACAACTGATGATGTCTTTTAGGTCGAAAATGTATGCAAATCTTTGCAAATGACACCTCAGAATTTGGCCATGATTTATGATATGATATCAAACTTAATGTAATTGTTACGTAACCAAATGACAATTTATATGCAGAAGCATCTGTTTTAATTGAAAGCCATAAATATTTCGGTAGTGGAAGATATTTGTGATGAAGATTACAAATTCGTTGCAAATTAGAAGATGCTTGTTGAATCATTCTCATAGTTCGTGATCTAATCACTGATAGAACTAAAGAACCAGTAGGTACTCTGTAGATACGAGTTCTATTCTTAGACCTTTAATAAGTATTACGAAACGAACCATCAACGTTTTATTAACGGCAGCATTTCCCTCCATTTCAACTGCTAATCGGTCACGGTCGCGAGCAGCAGTCGTTACATCAGGTAGGGCAGTAAAAAGAGCTTCATAATTATTCAACTTAATCTGTAAAACTAGTTTCAACTGTTTTTCTTCGTTACTTTGCTAGAAAAACAGAACCCTTTGACGTGTTCGTCCGTGGCACCTGCGCGTGCCTCTACGACCTTTTATTTTTTGCATCGATACAGCACTGCGGGATTTATTTAATTAACATTCCGATGCTTCCAACGGCGCCAAGCGGAATACTGCAGCCATGTTGAAGGTCTAACAAGAACTTGGGGCAGCCATTTGCTTTTCCCGCGTTAGGAGATAATATGGCGTTAATGACTAATTCAGGTTGGTAGATTCGTTTTTTTGATGTGATGGGCCTTGATTCGTGGTAACGGTGGACTGTGATGGGTGAGGTTTTTTTAGTCTTTGAGTAGCACGCCTTTATTGACTAAACTACTAGACTGAGGCCTTTTGTACACGGCACGGTTCCTTTACGGTACGGCATATAAACCGCGCGAAAAAACATGTCCGCCACCAAGCTTCCATAGTGATCCCTACAACACTGACGACCGACGAAATCCCGTAGTTTTTCACGACAAGAAAAGCGTGTAAAAAGGGCCTGACGGTTATTTTCAAAATCTACGAGTATATGAGAAAAAATCGATCAGAGAACATACATTTCCTCTAAAAATCGACCTTCTATACTGCAAATGTTGTAACAACACACGTAATCACAGTTAAAAATAAAAGGTAACGTAATTCAAGTCCGGATTACTCCAAATCTTCTTTGAATGAACTAACAAGCAGATTTATGTCAGTGGAAGATTACCTAGCATCCTTTATTCATCAACGAAATGAAAAATAACACTATTAGCTCAAAGTAACAGAACCCTCCCTAAATTATGAACTGTTACGTAAAACAAAATGGTCGTTAGACAAACGATGCTATTTCATAGTGCATCGTTTTACTCCCCGCTGTGGTCAATTTAAGTACAAAATGTCAACTACATCAGCGGTAGTACTGTTATGAAATTGATATTATACAATAAACAATATGGCATTCAGTTTTAGTGTTATCGTTTGTAGGAAATTGAACTTTGGTTCACCGTTCATGAACCTTTAAGACAACGGATACAGGTTGCATCAACCAACGATCTCGGTGAACCATAACACGTCGTACCTCTTTCTTAATAGGTAAGTATTATCTTCCTATAGATTTGTGAATATTAAAGTAGGTGGGGTATGAGATTCGCACAGGGTACCATGACTCAAAAGGGAGAAGCTATATCTACACAACCGTGGGTAAAACGAGAACAAATTTTAATGATGATGATTATGATGAAAGTTTCATGTTTCAGGTAGGTATGTACCTACTCGAAAACCTAAATAATCGCGAGGGGTACCATGACTCAAAAGGGAGAAGCTATATCTACACAACCGTGGGTAAAACGAGAACAAATTTTAATGATGATGATTATGATGAAAGTTTCATGTTTCAGGTAGGTATGTACCTACTCGAAAACCTAAATAATCGCGAGGAAACCGGCATGTCCTAGAAACAAAAATTCGAAGACATGTGACATCTACCAATCTACACGTGGCCCGCGTGGTGGATTACGGCCCACTCCCTCTCACCGAGAGGAGGCCTGTGTATCTGGAGTGGGAACACTGCAGGGCTGATTATGATGTTTAACTAACGTTTTGTAGCCATTTCTTCACACTAGCCATTTAAATATAGGTACTTTAAAGATTGTTTTTATTAGAAAAAAGGCGTCATTGAACCATTTGACCCCACAAAAAAAAACCGTGAAATAATATTTATACTTAATCTTTTTAATAATCTTAATTTATTTCCTTATGCAAAATAAGTAGGTATTTCGCACACTCCAATGACGTAGAAACGAGCATTTAAACCTGTAGAAAGTATTGAAGAAATTATCGATAATTCTCAATGTCAACATCGGAAATAGTAAGCTAAACATCTGTCATTTGATAGTAATCTTATTCATTAATATCGAGCGGAACCAGGTCGATATCATTAGTCAATTATCGAGCACTTTCCATCATTGCCAGTTTCGTGAGTCATTATAAAAAATTGTTACACATTATATGATAATGTTTGGTCGTGTATCGTGAAAGAAAGTTCTTGTTGAACAAAATCTAGGCCAATGTTGTTTGTTAAACGACGAAATTATCTAAATAATGGCTTCAATGCTCCTCTAAACTTCGCATGTTCACAATATTTTATCTTATCTTATCTTATGGCAGCTCTCCATTTGCGCGGACACGTCGTGCGACGCGTCCAGCACAGGCGGCGATAGTGAAGAGGCGAGACGCAATTCTCGGCAGATCCCTTTGATGCGTGCCCAAAAAACCGACAAATCACGGATTGCGGCAGGGACGGAGGCAGACGCGGAGGCGGACACGCAGGCAGATCTCGACAGATTTTGCCCTCTCCACTATGCGCGGATGCATCCGCGGACGCGTCGCACGACGTGTCCGCGCAAATGTAGAGCTGCCTTTAGGGTTCGCGAAAGATCAATAATGTAGGTAGGTACGCAAGCCTGCGTTTATGTGGCGTCTCTTATTTCAAGTATACGCTTCTGCGGTTACAATAAAGGCAGTCACGTGTCCGCACCGATTTAAAAAAATTAGCAGAAAACGCAAAAAGTTGCGCCCATCGTGGGGCTCGAACCCACGACCCTGAGATTAAGAGTCTCATGCTCTACCGACTGAGCTAGCCGGGCTATAAGAACCTTGTCGAAATTTTATGTACCTTTCCGGAATAGTTGAATTTACTTATGATTGCTATAGTTATAGTGGAATGTTGCCAGCGCGGTGTTCGGACAGTGCGCACGCGCCGCTTTTTAAGTTCCTTATTTGAACCGGTCTCCCAGTGGGAGTTGCGAAAGCTACGTTCAAGGTTGATTGGAGCTTTCTTTATTTTAATAATATCTATAAGAATATACATCTCGTATGGTCAACACGGGTACTTAAATTTTACATTGAAAGGAAGACTGAATAAATTTACGACTGGACGTTGGTGATTTGTAAACAATGGATGTTCCTATCTACCTAGGCCATGTTAAAGCACTTCCTAGTATCCAAATAAGGCTATTTATTTTCCTTATCACAAAAACTCTTCCTGATAATCCGGATTGGTAACGTTCGATAAATCAAGTGCAAGATTGATGACGTGTTGACAGTGACCATGACCAGGTTTCAATGAAGATGACTCAACGACGCACATTATGATTTCATACATTGTATGAAAGCTGTCCTTACGGAGAGTACGTAGAGTAATGATGCAATTGATTGCTTCCTACTGCCAATATTTTGTATGACTGACCTACGACTTACCTATGTATTAACTACTAAGAATAAAAAGTCCGATGATAAATTACTTTGACGGAAAATAGTTCCTGTTTGGAGGGTAATTTGTAAAAAGAAATAGCACAAGACATACAGGGTATATCAGAAAGGTGTAGTAAATTTTAAGAGTGTGGTGCAGACCATAAATTTGGGTCTGTCCCATACCGACCATTCATTACTTATCGTCCTGTACATTTGGGTCGAGTAGGTATTGAAGTTTAGTATGGAAAAGACGATATTTTTTTTGCGATCACGATATTGGTCGCGTAGAGAAAGTTGTTCAGTTTGGTAGCCTGTACCACACCCTTAAATATGGCCACACCTTTCTGATACATCCTGTATACTGGGTGAAATTGAATTTGCTAGCGAGACTCCACAGACATGATGGGCATCGACATCAATAAATATATACCTACGGTATGTTTTTTGGTACGAAGTTCCTTATCACGCGTTGCGAAAAACTAGACGCTAGACGGAAAAAATTAAGACCAAAAGTTGGAACGACACTTTTTGCTATAGTTGTAAGCCGTGCGGCGTGCGCGTGTTTCTCTGTCTGTCTCTCTCTCTCTTATAGAAAGCAAGCCAGTTATACTTCGTTCCATCCGGGTGTCCCTTGACACCTCTCAAGTTTTTTTTTTTTGGGACGACTGTCGCTTGTCGCATATGTACCCATTTACTTGAAGTATGTGTTAGTTTTTTTTTATTTTATATACATGTTTAGATATTATCAGTACCCATCATGTCTGCGGAGTTTTGCTAGCTAACTCAATTTAACACTATACAATATCTTTACCTATAACAAGATAATTGAAATAGTTATTTTAAGTGTTACTAAAATTAAACTTATCTAAGAATAGTTTCATACAGATTTGTATTCATTCAGCAATCGTGCAAGTGTTAACAATGACCGGTGCTTGGCTCTTTGCCAACATTGACTACAACTATGTAACAACAAACAATATTTAATTTTATTTTAATCGTCTGTTGTGTAAACACTTCACTAACAAATAAAGATACAATTCTATGAAGTTGTTCTATGTTATCAAGGGAAAGTCTCCTCAAAACACCCGATCGATTCTGTAAAAATTTCACCGTGAAAAGTTAAGTGAAGTGAGCTTAGAGTGAGCTGTCAAAGGTGTCAATCCCTAGCATTAGTTGGAATGACAGCTCACTCCACGCTCACTTCACCTAAGTTTTCACGGTGAGATGGCTACAGAATCGCACTGCTGTTATTAGTTTGTAAATGAAACATTATCATCATGCATGCTGAGCACAGCTGGCCTCTCTTTTCATGTGCCAGCCTCATCCAGCACCCTAATAGGGTAGTTTCCTGGGTAAAAAAATAATTATTATATTTAGTCCGTCAGATTATCGAAAAATAATGGACACGTATTTTTTCTTTTGTCAATCAAACAAAAAATGACAAAGAAAAGCGCGTCAAAATTTGGGAGTGGGGGGTCGTGACGTCACGCCATGATAAAAAGTGTAGCAAGGCGCGACGTCACGCGGAACTTTAACGGGCGATATCTTCATAATTTTTTATATAATTGACAAAAGAAAAAATACGGGTGCAATATTTTTTGATAATCTAACTGACGGACTAATTAGATTTTTTTAGGAAACTAGCCTATTGCGTAACACTATCGATCTCAATCTGAATAATTTTGAAGGATATTGCTAATCCATTGCACCACAATGAAAAATGTTTCTGCTCAACAACGTAAAAAACGCAATGAATGTTGTTGAACTGTCAAAATGAAGCTATTGCTACTGTTAAGGTGGATGCTCCAAGGTAGCCCGCGAAATTCAAATTTTCTTACGTTTTTTGCAATTTGCTGGTCAGTACTAAGTTGTACGTTGATTAAAATATGATTCGCGGCCGTAACAAATATTTTAATCAACGTACAACTTAAGTTAGTACTGACCAGCAAATTGCAAAAAACGTAAGAAAATTTGAATTTCGCGGGCTACCTTGGAGCATCCACCTTAAGTGTGTTACCCCGCAGGTTCTAACCTCTATGGTAATCTTCTGCCAATCTCGCTGGACGACGGACACTTCGTCTTCCAGTCCTTGGACGCCACTCAGTCACCTATTACTTGATTCTAATGACCGTATCGCGTGCACTTTGACACCTTTAAATTCTTTTAAAAGCCGTTACAAAAATTAAGTTTAGCAATTAATTTTTGTCAAAAAGTCGACCATTGTGATGCAACAGATAATGGTTAACTCTTAAAAACGTGTAATAAAGATTCTCTCAGACTGAGTGAAAGTTTGAAAACTATTACTTCATCATTTTGTCGGTCAGAGAAAACAATGCCTTTGGTCAGATGTCACGACATTGGACGCTTTGTGTCAACAGTTTTGTTATTAGTGCTTTTAATAAAAAAAAATTACATCTTCCTCTTCTTCGTTCGACTCGGGGGCATATTCCTTATACCCTCTAAATCTGTCAACGAAGACACGGGCCCATCTGAAAGTAGTTCGAAACTTCAGAGTGAACCCTAGCCCGATTAATGAATTGTAAATGAATGACACCATAAGGACAGTTGTCAAATTATGGTGTCATTCATTCTAAGATCGGGTCCCAAACTAATTTTATGTCCATAGGTGATTAGTATGAATCGCCCACAACTTCTACCGAAACTACGGATGTCGTGCTTTGGGAGGAGACCTCCAGGCTCATTTTGACTTCAGAAGAAACTTGAACTTTCATTTCTTCTTGTCATAAGTGTGCCACCTAGCCTAGAAGTAATTTTATTAAGTCTCCATTACCAATATTTTTCCCTTTTTTTATTTGTGATCGTCTGTTATATTGGCTCTAACCTGTACCTAACTATACTACATACTCAGCCTATAATGTTCCCACTGCTGGGACACAGACCTCCTCTGTGAGAGGGAGTGGGCCGTAATCCACCACGCGGCCCCAGTGCGGGTTGGTAGATGTCACATGTCTTCGAATTTTTGGTTCTAGGACATGGGTTCTAGGTTTCCTCACGATTTTTTACTTCACCGTTTTGAGAGCAGTGGTGGTGATATAATTTACACAAAGTAAAGCGCCTGACTGGGTTCGAACCTACGACCTACAACTCGTAAGTCGCGGCCGCGACCACGGGCCACCACTAACCCAACCTAACTACTCTCTACAGTAAATTAGATTGTAATATTTACGTTCATACTAGTTATGTAGTTAAATTTACTACACTCATGATCTAAATAACACTAATTGAAGCAGCATTAATTTCGCACTAACTAGGTAAGATCTTAGTTTTATTAGGTACCTATTATAGTAAAATTGCCCGCATTCTCTACAAATCAGATCCCATAAAGTTAAACGCAGGTGAAAGTAGGTATATGGATTAATAACCTATTACGTCATAAATGAGTCCTTCTCACTGAGAGGAGGCCTGTGTCCCAGCTGTGGGAACATTAAAGGCGGATGGCTGATTATTATGCTTATGCTAGATACGTCATAAATGTTGTAATCTGTAGAGATTTACTCATAAACTACGGAAAACGATTTCGTTTTATTGTCTTACCCTTAGGTAGGTAGCTATTATTGAACTTTCTAGAGTAAGAAATCTGAAAGGTGAAAGACATCAGGCTGATATCACACTGGTGATTTGCGAGCGAGTTCAAAGCGAGGCCAGTGCGCAACGAGCTCGCAGCGAGATCGCAACGAACGAACACGCCACGAAGACGCGGCGATTTTTGATACAACTGTAGTGGGGTGGGGTGGTCTGTTGAACGTGAGTGTACAAAATGGCGTCGATGGCGCTTTTCGCGGCGAGCCCGCCGCGAACTCTTGGTGAACTCCCTGCGCACTCTCCTCGCTTGCAAATCGCCAATATAAGGCCCTCGAGTCGTTCAAAGCTGAACGTACCATATTACTTACCGTATTACAGTACTAAGAGAAACAACTTTACATCTATGACCAGCACTTTTCTGCAATCCAAGTATACCGGTGTATACCTGAGTTGCTGAAAAGTGCTGGTGAAAAAAATCTGTTGATCCATAGATTGTCATCTTTTCTGATGCGCACAGCTAAGGAGTGGAATCGTCTGCCTGCGTCTGCATTCCCGAGTTCATACAACCCGAATCTCTTCAAGGCGAGAGTGAATAGGCTTCTTCTGGGCAAGCTCGTTCCACCGTAGATCTCATCCCTGCCTCTGGGCTGGATTGAGGTCAAGAGTGAGCCCATTGTCAATAAAAAAATTAAAAAAAAAGATTTATGTTCGTATAACTCGAGATAATATATGGATCAACTGATTTTTTATTTCACGATTTCAGGGTTGGTCCCGTAGTAAAAGTTGTTCATAATGATGAGTACAATGACCCCTTTCAAAATTTAACGGTGTATGATGGAACATCTAAAAATAGATGTCATGTCATGATGAAAATAGATGCCTGCAAAAACAAATAGGAACTATTTTACCATCTAACCAGATAGGTATAAACCTAGTAACTACTGGGTATGGCCTAATCGTAGCCATTCTTAAATTTCCTCGATTGGAAAGTCGTAACATTTTCCATAGAATCTTATCTGAACACAATGATTGTCTGCCTGTCTGTCCTTCACCGCTTTCTACGCGACCTACAAATATCGGCCCTACGTCAATTCATACAATAGCCCTTTATTGATGCACAACTCGTTTTGTCAATCAGCTCATTCCATGATTTGACCAATCAAAACCGTTAGGCATTAGTATTGTCGTTTGTGTTATTATAATTTAAATATCGTCGATTGTTGCAGTTTTAAATACTGGAAATACAAGTTCTTCAATAAAGTTTTTGTCTTTTTTTATCAATACAAAGCATTATAAAATGAATTCTCTTGAATTTATGATACTTATTTAAAAACAAGAGGTCAATGCTTCAAATAATTTCTCAAAGCGTAGAAGTTTAATTTAATTTGAGATTTTTCTTAGCCTTAAGTGTAACAACATTCTACTAACAGATGACGTCACTCTTCTATATATCAGGAGTTATGGACCATTTTATGGCATAAGTCGAGTGTATTGTTTTACCCAACCGGCTCACCTTGAAAACAGTCAAGAACCCTGAGGCCCTTTTTAATTCATATTGCTCAATTATTTGCTCCATGCTCTGCTTTGTTACCTTCGTTAATCTTTTCTTGTCGTAAAAGCAACAATATTTGTATCTACTCATTAGCATCATCATCAGCCTATAGCCACCGCTGGACATAGGCCTATCCTATTACACGTCATTCAACTCGTTTTTCGGCAACTCTCATCCAGCTGCTACCAGCGATCCTGCGAAGATCGTAGCTTCTCCTAGCCTGAGGGCGTCTTACCTTACCATGTACAGACGCCATTAGGACAAGCTACCCGAAACTGTCGAATTTTCCCAATCAAAATTGGGAAAATTTGGGGATAAAGTTGAAAATCTATTAAAGAAATTTGACAGATTGTAGTAGCTTGATGTGCTGATGACGTCTGTACCTTTTGTATCTACTATTCAAGTGTTTGATGTTTACACTTGAATAGTAGATACAAAAGGTATGACATGACGAATTAGAATGTGACCCAAATAAACTTAACTGAAATTCAATACAAAGAACAAAATTTCAAAATTGTTCCTCGAATAAAGACCTCAGATGATTGACAAATCAGCCCTAAGTCTACCAAAAATACCGAACACTTATGCAAATAAAATGAAAAGAAACCACACACTATTTTTGACGTAAACAGAAAAGATTGAAAAGAAAAGAGAAAACGGGCTCATACAATTCAAATTGACGATCAAATAAATCTAAACATTGATGAACGCTGCTAAACACGAAAATAATCCAATAAATTTTATTTTAATTGCATTACTGCAATCATCCATTTGCATATTCAAGTAGACTATAAAGAGAAACACTTCACTCACTACGTGTCAAAGATTAGTCTTCGTCGTTAATTTATTTACGGATCGCTGTTTTTACATGTTTATTACCGATACACTCTCAACGAGTAATGTTTTTGAATGGAGCTTAAAGGTTTACGGTAGAAAGTGCTAGGTTTTATTGACCTCAGATTGCCACATTTACTGGCTAAATGTCAGGTCCCACTTAGTGGGTGTAGCATCCGGAGTCGGACTCTCGTTAGGAATTTCTGTTTGCTTGTCTGATTTAAGGACGAACGAAATTCCAAGTTAATGGTCAGCTTTTTCAATTACATCTTCTTAATTTTCTTATTCTTTCTTTCCTTCCTTGATAACGGCCTTTTAGTCAACTATATGCATAGCCAGGGATCTCTTAATATACTTACCAATATGTACCGGCTTTTTGGTAAGTTAGACTCGAACCGGATTCAGCATTAGGTCGACTTTAAAACTCCTGAAGAACAATGGCATTCTTCAATATGCGGTGTTATGTTTAAAGTTCATGATTATGCATAAATATTATATACATATGCAGGTAGATTCTATTGAAGCAGGCCCAGTAACCTAGGTATTTAGCATTCAGCCTGTAAGCTCTCGGTTAATAAAAAAACTACAGGCTACGAAACTTCTTTTTTATTTTTGTTTCTATTGAGCTTAACTTTGAATGAGTTCTTGCTCCCATCTTCAATGGTTAACTCGAAATTACCTTAAAACACTTAAGTAAGTACCTGAGTTGATTTTGAAATTGGACATTATGGAGATGATAAAGCAAATATTAACATTCAAATGTACCTAAAAACTGTGATGGTAAAAACTGAGATGGTAGCACGGTGATGTTGAATTGTTAATGCGATAATACATTACCTAGCCCGAAAGGGCGGTTATACTCTGAGGTGGTTAGTGGACTTGATTATACCAAGATTTTTACCTAGAAGATCCTCAAGATTTTAACCATTTTGAAGAAGTCGCAAGAGCCAATTTAACTCATGCAATCTTTTAAATTAATAATGACGTCAACATCTTGCAAGACTTGCACATAGTGGTGAAATAAAGACAACAGACAGTAATATGGTTTTCCATTTCCATGGAAAACGAAGGTAGGTATATATGTATATATAGAGTTACCTTGCGATGTAAAGGGAAACCTAACCGCAAAGATCCTTGAAATCTACATTGCGAACATTGAAGATACATATATCGAAGACATATAACAATAATATGACGTAGGCGGATGCATTATCCGATTTCGCAGTGATATAAAACAATCAGAAAAACAAGTTACGGCTAAGTAAATTTTATTGTAGTTTATAAACTCTTAGGTTTTTAATTTTTTTTGTTTGTTGATTCAATCTGACCCTGGTTTTGAATGTTTATATTGTTGATTAACCTTTACGGAGACGTATAGTACGTTTTATGATCAAGTTAATTGAAACAATAAACGGAAATTGTGAGCAAAAGTTTATGAGTGAGAGCTGCAAGAACTTGATAAATTACATGTTATTTTTTTAATTGTTTAATTTGCTTTAATAATGGGAACTTACAGTTCTTCTATAAACAAAGGGCTCCTAACTGTTAAGAAAGAATGAAGACGCGTCATCTTCATTGTTAATAATGAGTTAGGAGACCTTCACCAGATCTTTATTGATTTCTTTTATTTCATAAATACATATGTAGTTCTCTTCATTTCTAATGTTAATAAAATAAGCGGATGAATACAGTCCTGTGTTAATAATGTTTTTTCAAGAACACGTAGTTTTCTTGCACGGTCTGACACTTTAACCCTAACGGCCACCAGCAATGCAGACGTGACTGTTCCAAATGAACACAAAATGCACATTTGTACTGATATTAACCCCTTTTAATGAAAACACGGTCACCAATCTATGGAGGCGTGAGACTCGCACTTTTACGCACTAAATTAATGTTAATAAACACTTATATTAACGGGTTAACAGCGAGCACGACTGCTACGAAAAGCTACTAAACAAACATGTTGTTAATCAAAAATAAACCTTCATGATACACGATAAGATAGGATTTCGTGCTTCTAAAGACGAAGAACCCGTACGATAAACACAAATTATTTAAAAGCCGACCCTAATTTAAACTAGATAAAGTTGTATTTAAATCTTCACAATATTTGTATGATGATGTCGTATATCAGCTACTGCTAAGCCCTAGGGTCCGTTATTAGATATGACACTGTTTTTAACGCAGAGCGAGTCACTACCAACACGGAACTGTATTTTATATGAGATTTATGAAAAACTAGGCCCGACTCGCTATTCTAGGTCTGTCGACATAGTTTCGCCTGGATTTAGGTCTATAAACAAACCTAGATAGAATGTTGTAGCTTGCACCTACTATTGATCTTGTGAAACTTGTATCTTAGGCACTTCACTCTTTTTATGGCATGGAATATATTCATGCGCAGGGTATGAAAATCGATTGGAGAAAAGATCGTTTTTATTCTGCACTTTTCCAAGATATTACACTATTAACTGATACAAGGTGAAATTAAATTAGCTAGCGTAACTCCACAAACGTTATAGCTATCGATATCTAAACAGGGTAAGATAAAAATTTATTGATGATTTTTTGTTTGAGGTCAATGACCGCTGATAATATAGTTACTTGAAGTACGAGTGAAGTTTACACAAAAAAATATTTAAGCTGATATTTCAAGTAACTACACTGCCAGCCGTCGTTGATCCCACAAATTAGTCATGAAATTAATTTATTTTTGTTTTATCATGTATCCATCCCGTCTGCGAAGTTTTGCTAGCTAATTTAATTTGATCTTGCTTTTTCTCCCAATCATCACTATACCACCTATGTATAAATAATTATGTTTTTATAGAATGTTCGCTTCGATAAACCTTAATACCTACTATAACTACCAGTTTAGCCGACACTACTTATACTAAAATTCAAAATTACCATTCATTTAGTAGGTAAGTAAGTAAATGGTTTCCAGTCCCATAACCCGTTTACACGGTGCTAATAAATTCTTTGAACTTATCATAACACAATGGGCCATTCCTCGGCCACTTTCGATTTCCCGAAGTTTCACGATTTCGTTGCGTGGGCGCATGTGTAATTGGTTTTTAGAATGTTTTGAGTGTGTCGTTTTGTTTTGCTTTTGAGTTAGAATGTTTCTGAGCAACGTTTTCTTTACCTACATCATTTTCGAGTGAATATTGTGTTGAAGGAAATTATTAATTGGAGTTGATTGAGATTATGTATTCAAGGAAATTATAACTTTCTCGTGCTGTTTTTGTTATGTAAACACCTCTTTTGACTGCTATTAAGGCTATGGTAGGGGCTCGTGGCTCTGGCAAAAAAATAACAGTCGTACGTGTCGATCTTGAAGGTTAAGCAACGCTTGCCGAGGTTGGTCCGTGGATGGGTGACCATCCATAACATACCGAGACCTCTCCGTGCCTCGATAAGCAGTTGGTCCCGGCTATCACTTGTAGATCTTTGACAGTCGTTACGGGTAGTCGGAAGCCCGAAAGTCTGACCACCAGTTTTGTCCATCGTGTTACCCAGTAACTGGGTTGTGGAGGTCAGATAGGCAGTCGCTCCATGTAAAATACTGGTACCTATCCAGCTGCATCCGGTTAGATAGGAAGCCGACCCAAACATAGTTAAGAAAGCCAGATTGATTTTGAAGGTTATTATGGTCCGATAATTAAAATGAAGGTTTAGATAACTGCTCTTTCAAAATCAGTAGAATTCTATGGGGCCAGAGAGACCATATTTACATTCATCTTTCTACAGAAGATTGACAGTGAACTCTACGGTACAGTTCAACTGCCGAACATTGGCACACATTCATTCCCATGACTTGATTAACACGCAAATTGTAAACAAAAAAAACGTAATAATACGTACGCATATTCATTTCTTCTGCACCTAACAGTAAAATATCCGTTAGAAGAGGAAAATATAAATATATCCTGATTCTCGAATACAAAGTAGAATTATACTTATACAAGCTTTCGCCCGTGACTTCACTCTATTCTTGTAAAAATCAATTCGTATTTTGGAAGACATTTTTATTCTCTCTAGGAGTCAGGAGATCTCAAGTCAAGCCTCCATGAAATATGTCATCATCTGCCTAGCCTTTTCCCAACTATGTTGGGGTCGGCTTCCAGTCTAACCGGATGCAGCTGAATACCAGTATTTTACATGGAGCGACTGCCTATCTGACCTCCACAACCCAGTTACTGGGTAATACGATACCCCTTGGTAAGACTGGTTGTCAGACTTTCGGGCTTCTGACTACCCGTAACGACTGTCAAAGATCCACGAATGACAGCCGGGACCAACGGCTTAACGTGCTTTCCGAGGCACGGAGGGGTCTCGGTATGTAAAGACGGTCACCCATCCACAGACCAACCGCGGCAAGCGTAGCTTAACCTGACCGATCGACCTGTGCGGCTGTTATTATTTAGCCACGGACCCCTACCAAGCATGTACCTACACTAATTGCGTACCACACTATCAATCAGAATCTGAATCATTTTGACGGATAATGCTAATACATTGCTTCATTATCTATACTTATAATAAATCTGTAGAAGTGAAAATTCTGTACATTGAAAATATCCAAAAAATAAATGGCAGGGGGTGTTACTTGACCGACACCGAACCCAAAAATGTGATTAAAAAAATTTTTGTCTGTCTGTCTGTCTGTCTGTTTGTTCAGGCATCACGCAAAAACTACCGGTTCGATTACGATGAAACTTGGTATAATTATTCTTTAATATCCTGGGCACCACACTGGGTACTTTTTATCCCGGAAAAGTATATACAATAAAAAACAAACTTAATTTTGCGGTTCGATCCCTATACCCGACTACCACTGTCTGTACTGTACCAACCGCAAATACTAAGTTTGTCGTAGGTTGGGTCACCCGTAGTGGAGTTCATTTTTATTCCTTTTAGTTTTTAGAGTTGTACGTAGTGACCGTAGGTTATTTTATAATACTGTTAGGTAGGTTTAGTCATTCGTATAAATATTAGTTTTTAGGGATTTTGCTTATTTATTGAGTTTAGATTAGTTATCATCAGAAATAGGTTTATTTAGGTAGGTACCTAGGTATTTAATTTTCTGTTATTGAGTTTTTTTTTTTTAAATTAGTTAGGTACTTAGGTGAAGATATCATATAGGTACCCTCTTAATCACCAATAATGAGACACAATTGGTTTTCTATTGTAATTAGCCACAAAGGGCCCGCGACATAGATGGCATTCTGGGGAAGCACATACATTTTATCCTGTTAGCACGTTCCCGTGGGTAAATTTCCGACATCCACGCGGGCGAAGCCGCGGGCAGAAGCTAGTGTTCGATAAATCTGTCTGCTCAACAACATAAATAACGCAATGAATGTTATTGAACTGTCAAAATGAAAGTCATCTATTAAAATCATTGTCTATAGGAGTTAATATACTTTAGTGTCGCCGTAGCCTAGACAGTAGTGTAGGCTATGTATTTTCCTGTCAATTAATTAAACTATAACAATCAGTCTAGGAACTGCATGTAAAAAAGAAGCAAAGAGTTCTTTCTACCCGTTTCATAGTTCGACTGAAAAGTTGTAATTTTAACGGGATGAATATGCCCTACGTCAGACCACAGACCATATTGATCTGTACGTCAGACTAAGTGCTTGGAACTCAAACTCAAGCATTTACTTCAATTAAATCATTTACAGGCACTTGAATTCTCCTTCTTCAGGTTATAATGATAAGAAACATTTCAGTAAAACCATCATGGAAATCCCAACAAACCGGCGAACCTTATTCACATTATAAATCTATTCCGATGTTATAAGCATAAATGTTTTGTTCTATAGCAATACGAATGCTCGCTCCTATTTATCGCGAGTCAACGGCCGCGACTTCCTCCGACCATTCAAGGCGAGTGTTACATTTTTAATTAAGTACTAATTACTTACCAATGGGCGTATATTATTATATATTGTAATAGGTACGCAATAAAATCTGAAATGGTAGGTATGCCGTGAAATTACTAAGAGTTTGCCTTGGGCATTGGGGTCACATAGAGCCAAAGTTTTCGGTTTTTGGTGTACCTATAGTTCGTAACTTCCTAATTACTTTTGTAAGCCAATGAAAATAGAACAAACGATGAAGAAACACGGGAAATACGTGCACATAAATAAATAAACGAGAGGTAAATATTATATTTCGCTTCGTTAAAATTTTTAGGAGAAATAGTGGATTATGCAGATGAGTAGCAACCTAAAGGAAAGGTCATCATACTCTTCTAAGACAGATGTTTTCATAGTGCAGTAGGTAGTCAGGTGGAGAGTGACGCTAGAAAATAGCAGGTTTCTAAAGTTCTACACATAAAAAAAACAACAAACAAATCTTTTACATGGTCTGAGGACCTAAATCAGGTAGGTACACACGGCTACACATCAAGCTATGTACAAGCTATAAAACCAGTATTGGCTGACCGTTCATTGTGAGAAAATATCATACAAAGTGAGGCCAAGACAAACTGGTTTTGTATAGCTTGACGTGTAGCCGTGTGTACACAATTGACAATAAGCAACTGTCTGGAGGAAAGTTTTTAGTATAAATGTGGATAGCTCTAGTAGTAGAGGAAAGACCAAAGAAACGATAAATAGACTGTGAAAGATATGAAAAAAGCGGCCAAGTGCGAGTCGGACTCACTCATGAAGGGTTCCGTTGAGTTGATTGAATGAAAGATAAATTGCGGTTTACGATTTATGACGTATTAAAAAAAAACTACTTACTAGATCTCGTTCAAACCAATTGTCGATAGAAGTTTACATGGTAATGTACATCATATATTTTTTTTTAGTTTTATCATTCTCTTATTTTAGAAGTTACAGGGGGGGGGGGGGGGGGACGCACTTTACCACTTTGGAAGTGTCTCTCGCGCAAACTATTCAGTTTAGAAAAACATTATATTAGAAACCTCAAAATCATTTTGAAGACCTATCCATAGATACTGCACAGGGTATGGGTTTGATGAAAAAAAATATTGAATTTTAGTTCTAAGTAGGTATGGGGAACCCCCAAAGTTTATTGTTTTTTTTTTCTATTTTTGTGTGAAAATCTTAATGCGGTTCACAGAATACATCTTAGTTTCTACCAAGTTTCAACAGTATAATTCTTATAGTTTCGGAAAAAAGTGGCTGTGACATACGGACGGACAGACAGACATGACGAATCCATAAGGGTTACGTTTTTTGCCATTTGGCTTCGGAACCCTAAAAATGGTATGAAAAAGGGGGTGACGAGAAGTATAGAAGAAAAAGACATGTTGCGTCGACACCAAATAAATTGATATATGGCCAGGAGAATTATGTGAATGTCTGGCAGTTTAAAAAGTTCTTGAAGATAGAACACTTAGAAGTAAATACGTGGCAAGTAAACATTGTTCAATGTTTACTGAAGATACATTTGTACGATTTACAAGTCCTTGATAACGTAGGCAAGTGTTTATTACTAATAGAATGCCCTTATCGACAGTCAGTCAACACAGTGTTGTTACAGAAGGCACTACCAACTTTGTGTAGCTGTGTTATCGGCGGCACGTGTGCAAACTATCCAACATATTGAAGCCAGGTTTGAACAAACACTTCTATATAAATATATCAATAACATGTTGAACAAATATGTGTACACAAAATCCGATTTCAGTGCGTGTTTGAAAAGATGTGGCGAATGGTGACCCCTAAGCGAAATAGTCGTGTGGCTTTGTTTGGAACTTAAGCGAAATAGTTGTGTGTTTTTGTTTGGAACTTTACAAGTGTTGTGCAATGTGTATGTGTTATCGTGGTGGACAAAAGCGGTGATATTGTTGGTATTGTCTTCAGGGACTTTATTTTGCATAGATAATTAATTATTGTTTTAGTATCTTGATAGGTTTTCTTGAAACATCGGCAAAATTAACTGCCCCATCAGTGAAAAAGATTCTAAGCAAGCACCAAGGATATATTCGTACGTTCGTCGGATTATTTACGTATTTTTTTAAATAAAATAAATAAATAAATATTTATTTATACACTAGCTCCTGCCCGCGACTTCGTCTGCGTAAAATGTCTTCGCATCGCATCGTCTCTCCGCGCTATTATTTCTATTTCGCTTAGCATTATTTCGGACTTTTTTTTGTTTTTGCTCAGCTCCTAAGGGTCCAAACGAGATGCTAAATAGCTTATAGCCTCCTTTTGGGAAAATGCAAAAAGAATTTTTTAAATCCAAACGGTACCTAGTTCCAGAGATTAGCGCGTTCAAAGAAACGCAAACTATTCAGCAGTATATAGATTTAGCGCACAAAAAAGGTACGACGGCGAACTTAATGCCATAGTAGTTCTCTACCAGTCAACCATGTACACACGGCTACACATCAAGCTATGCAAAACCAGTATTGTCTGACCGTTCATTGTGAGAGAAAATATCATACAAAGTGAGGCCAAGACAAACTGGTTTTGTATAGCTTGACGTGTAGCCGTGTGTACCTAAGCAAATGTAAATAATCATCGTCATTACCCCCTATGCACTAATTAACGTAAAAATCTAGGTATATTTCTAATGACTAAATTATTTCAACCTTCCTTCGTAGTGAACCTGCATAGTTATAATTTTATCTATCTCAAATTAAGATTTATACAGCAATTAAATAAGTATACAGCCGTTATTCCTAGATATCCTTAGAATTTCCTGTGGCAATAACCTATAGGTTTGCGCAGCAGTAGTGCGCAGGCGCAGACGCATAACAAGCGACTTCCTTCGGCTGGTAACTATGGCGGTTATGTCAGCGGATGCAGGAGAGTTTTGTTTCATTAATAACATTTGTTAATGGATGAAATTACATACAAATTGTATGGGACATTGTATGGTTGACTTTGGTATGTTTCCAAGCATTTTCCGGCCAGAGGATGGGAAACATCTCATCTTTCAAGCTCTGTTTACTAAGCTAAGATGTAAAATATCTTCTGAATGATTTGCGGAAATTGTTTTCCATGATGATTCTTTGCATTTCCCAGTTAAATGGGTACAACACTGGCAGTTCTATTAACCATCCAAATTATTAAAGACTATTAGCTGACCCGGCAAACGTTGATTTGCCATATAAATTATTTCTAGCTGCCCGGCGCTACTTCATTCGCGTAGTGTCCTACCCCCTACCCTACTCCTACCCTACTCCTAACCTACTCCTACCCTACTCCTACACTACTCTTAACCTACTAATCGTAGATAATCCGAGTAATGTGGATATATGTATGTTGTCGATTCAAAACCCTTAATTTAATATCAGGCTTCAATTCGAGTGGACCCGAGTCTACCGTACCGAAGGGACGATCGTCAAATGTTTGACAGGAAAGTAGGTAGAACAGTTTATAAGTATGGGAAAATTAAATTGTTGTTTTTACTTACTTCCTCGCAATTTTTCCATATTTTCTCACCGTTTAAACCTTCCCTGGACTACGAAAAACATTTCAAAACCAAAATCAACGAGTCTAGTTTTAGCGACTCAAACGAACAGCAATTGTATAGTATATAAGTAGATAGATTTGACCCACTTACGGTGATGCTGTGCTGCCACGTAGCTCAATTTTCAAAACGAGTCCCAATGAAAATAACGTTCATTTTTAACCGAGTAAAAATAGAGGGCGTTCTCAAGTCGAGGTGTATATATTTTTTGGTATTAGGTATAGGTAACCTGCACTTTGCTGCATAAATGAAATGATAAATGATTTTATTTTTGTAAGTAGGTTTGTACAAATACTTTTACACGTCAATCATATTTTAAAACTAGATGAGGTCGGCGTTTCCTATCTGACTAGTCATAAATACATACATAATCAGCCTATAATGTTCCCACTGCCGGGACAGGCCACCTCTCTGTGAGAGGGATTGGACCGTTATCCACCACGCGGACCCAATGCGGGTTGGTTTGGTATACGTGTTTTTTTTTAATATCCCATAACTCTAGGGGGTCATTGTACTCATCATTATGAACAACTTTTACTATAGGACCAAACCTGAAAGCGCGAAAAAAAATCAGCAGTTCCCTACATTTATGTTCGTATAACTCGTCAAAATGTAGGGAACACTAGATTTCGGGTTTGGTCCCATAGTAAAAGTTGTTCATAATAATGAGTACAATGACCCCCTAGAGTTATGGGATATAAAAAAAAACACGTTGTATATTACTTACTTCGAATTTTTGGTTCTAGGACATGCCGGCTTCCTCACGATGTTTTTCTTCATCGTTTTGAGAACAGTGATGATGAAATACTTCACACAAAGTAAAGAGCCTGTCTGGGTTCGAACTTACGACTTATAACTCGTTATGTCGCGGCCGTTACCACTTTGCACTTTGCTGCGGATATGTAATAAAAATTGTGTTTTTAAGGTGCAAGCTAGCAATTTTGTAATAACTTGATTATAAATATTAAATTACGTACATTCATTCTATTACGTTCCCACTGAATCATCAATGAATGCCAATACGAACTGCAATTGTACACTCAGGAGTCATTTTACGTTCATGAATGACAAAACCATCATTTTAGTATTTATCTATGTAAATGAGAACAATGAAAAAAAAACTGAAATCGTTGTTTCGAGGAATTAATTTAAATTAATTAGCAGTTACGATGTAATTAGTGATATCGGTATCGACCTTGACAGTGCAAATGAAGATTTTTTACCTACTTTGGAAAATGTGACACTTAAGTTCGGTGACGGTGAGACATTTTGCTTTATACTTACTGAAGCTACAGTTTAACGGCTGCAATGACGGACGTCATAAAAATTATGGCACCGGGGAGCGGATATTACGGTGTCAAAAACCGCTCTCTAGAGTCTAGGGAAACATACCAACTTACTTTCATAAATAGCGTTTCAATAACGTCATTCGACGGTACTTTGTGTACGCTAAGTATATGGGCGGTCACTGTAGTCTTAGGAAACCCTAGCTTTAAGTAAATCAGAGCGCTAGTGTTCTTCTCAAAAATACGAATCCTATAATGCCTATAAACATACAACTATAAAATTTTATGCCAGCTACGCCCCGCGGTTTCACCCATATAAGTCTCGGGTCTCTGGGAATATCGGGATAAAAAGTATCCTATGTGTTAATAGATGGATGTTTGTTACACATCCATCCATTAATCCATCCTCACAAACTTTCGCGTTTATAATATTAGTAGGATATATAAATTTACACAACAAAAAAGAAAGAAACAGCTGGCAGGTTTGTTTCTACGTCGTCGCTACTACGGCGCCAGCGCAGGCGTCATAATTTAGGTATGCTTAGGCCTAAAATGACTATGAAACAATATTTTCTGCTGATTATCATATAAGTTGACGGTTTGTTGACATTATAAATTAATAACAATCGTACAGCTCAAAGTCCATTGCATCGGCTACGACCGACCTTTGATTTATAGGTGAAATTCTCTGTATGTAATTAATTGATTGTTTACTGTAAACTCACGCGCATTGGGATTGCCTCGCCAGTTAGCTCGCGATCTCGACGCGAGAACAGCTTATGATCAAAGCTCCGTGTCCTGAAACTAAGTTATAGTCGGATAATACTGAACAAGTATGCACTTCCCACATGTAAGTAGGTATCCAACTAACCCGAAGGCCGAAATTGGCGCCGATTCCCTTTTACACACGGCTACACGTCAAGCTATACAAAACCAGTTTGTCTTGGCCTCACTTTGTATGATATTTTCTCACAACGAACGGTCAGCTAATACTGGTTTTGCATAGCTTGATGTGTAGCCGTGTGTACACAAACTAAACTAAATTTAAGTTCAGTGCGTCTTTTTCTTTTTAATTCATTAAGAAAAGGACAGAAAATCAATATAAGAGTTTAGTCCTGTCAAATTAAGATACTACACAGACAGGTTTAGACGTGATTAAAAAATTGGCTACTAAAAATGCCTACGTCAATTTACGTCAGGCGCTGACTACTTAATTTGTCAGGACTAAACTAATATTTGTCTTCTGTCCTTTTCTTAATGAAATAGAAAGAAAAAGATGCACTGAACTTAAATTTAGTTTAGGTAGTTTGTGAACAAGGGAATCGGCGCCACTGTCCGTCAACACAAAAGTGATACTATTTACTTAAATAAGTAGTTTTTCCTCATTAATGATTGGAGATTTGAATGTGCCAAGTGAACCGTGAATCTGTAATGTTGTGAAACCAACGTAGGTAAATTGAATTTTTCTCTTTCCTTGTGTATAAGAAAAATAAGGTTTGAGCAATCTTTTATTCTAAGGCTCTGTTTTTGGACTCAGTCCATTCGATTTTTCTGGCGATAGGCTAGTGTCGGTGTTACTATAAATACACATCTGTCCAACCCTCTGGGTAATATAGGCGTGTTTTAACATACTTAATATTTATACTGCAGAATACTTTACTTAGAGTCTGTTCCAAAACTAACTGTTGAAAGTGTAAACGAATCCTGTTCAAGATAAATTCTTACGCAATCACTCACTAAAAGGAACTGTATCACATTCATCTGTATTTAGACGATTAAAATTTAATATTATTAAAATTAATGTAATTGAAAAATCGTCGTCGAACATGAAGATGTGAAAACAATAATTTCGGGATTAAGGAATCAAATTACGTACCTATTAATCAAATCAATTCGAAAGTGGCACTTTAACGTTTTCTGATTCGTTTGTTGACATTTTTATCAGATACTTTGGATAACAGACCACACATTCTAATATTTGAAATCTCCTGTTAAAGGATAGATGGATGGATAGATGTTTGTTACTCTTTCACGCAAAAACTCTAAACGGATTTGGATGAAATTTGGCAGACAGATAGTTTATAACCAGGATTAACACATAGGATAATTTTTATATCGATCTTCCCACGGTACCTATCGAAACTTATGCGGGTGAAACCGCCGGGCGCAACTTGTTTGTTATATATTAACTAGCTACTAGTTTCAAAGCCGGAGGCTGAGCAGCTTAAACTTTCGTCAATGCTATAACACACATTCATAGAGGTTAAGTACACTCGTACTGTCAGACCGCCATTGACACGACTTTTACCTTGCCTCTAACGTGATTAAAGTATTAGAATAGATAGCACATTATTCTTACCTTCGTTTGTGAATGGCTTTGTGGTGAGAAGGTGATGAGTTGGCGAAGATTTGATGTACTGCCATGTGGATTTATTGTATGAATTTCCATAAGCAAATCATAGTTTTACTGCAGCTGTTTCAGTACGACTAGAAATCTGTAATTTACAGAATGATCTACAACTACGCGATAATTAGATAGATACCTACCTAGGTTCTAATCGTATTAACTACTTCAAACTATCCTCTTGTGATAGTAATAGATAACACAAAAACATTACTCATTAGAATCAATATGACATAATTGCCATTGATATTATCGACCCTGACTTATGAGTCATTGTCTCGCTGAGTCGTGGCCTTATATTTAGCACACTGACATTATCAAACTTCAAAAATAACAAGGAAGTGTGAGATTACGGTTACGATAACACTATGAAAAACATTCTCTCGCGTCTGAACGTCTTATCTGCACCCGCGCAAACGATAAGCTCAGTTATGCTCTGATTTTCTTCTTATCAAACATTAAAAGCAGCGACAAAATACCTGCTTTGTATTTTAAACTTTATTGTCACGTAACAGAACTGAGAATTCACCGATCTTTATCAGCAAATACTGACTTAATTAAATTAATTATGAAATATTCCGCTTTTGATAACTTTGTACACAAGACGTTATTTCTTGGCCAGTGACCTCGTTTACTTACTATTGCGTGGTGGACTCTGACCGCTCGTTGCATCGCTGTACAAGATAACCATCATTACAGTGTTTATGCGATGATCAAAGACGCACCGTCATTAGACGACATTAATTTCTTCGAGTCGTATATGGAATCGTGTATCAATCGTACTTGACATTTCACTGCTATCGTATCGATCTTTTAAATAGACTGTACGAACCTTTTATGAAGTTAAATGTCACTGTTATTGCAATAATAGTTACGACTTACGAGTTCACTGTTCATTGACGAATACTTCTCTCTCTCTTTCCAGATGGATAGCAGCTCAGAAGCGATGGAGTTGAGGCGGGAGTTGGATGCGGTGCGTAACGCTCTGCAGCAGCAGTCCGAGTCCGTCCTGAAGCAGAGGCACCAGCTGGTGGAGGCGGGACACGCCCTCGCCGCCAGAGACAAAAAGGCGGCGCAAGAGAGGCGGCTCCGACAAGATCAACTAGCGCTGGTACTGCGCTCGTTAGTCCTCCTAGAATCCCGTCTCACCAGGGAACAGAAACAAATACACGTCGCACTCCACCAAAAAGAGAAAATTATCAAAACACAACAGGAAGAAATTGCAAAACTGAAAGCCCGCAAATCGTATTGCAGCAATTGCCAGCAACTGCTCGGCTTCACCAGCGAACAGACAAACATTGAAACAGATCCGGAATTTCAAAGCTTAGAAAGCACGGATTCCAGATTTCAAAACACGTTCGTTAGAAGCTGTAGTTATCGCGAAAGAAATTCTCCACCGGTATTCCAAAAAAATACTAGGTTAAGTAAGAGCTTTCAGTTGCCGAAGAGTGAAATTGTTTACGGCAATACGAGTTCCAGTGAAGAAGGGAACACCGCTAGTATCGGTAGCAAGGGTACATTCATCAAAAATAAACAAGCGTTTGTGAGACGAGACGTCTTCAGAAGGTCGAGGAAATATTCAGGAAGAAAGAACAACAACAAGTATGCAGACAACATGCAAAAGGGTTATACTAACCAAGCAAACAACAGCAGTAGTGCTGAAGAGTGCATTGGTATGAGCTACCAAGTAAACCACGATGACGAAATTACCGCGAATCAAATAGCTAATGATATCAGAAAAGCTTCTCTGAAAATTGACCAGCTCATTGGTGAAGCTGCCAAAAAAGAACAAGAAAACACTGCTAGTGAATCCGAGAAAACTTATTCTACAAAAATGGAGAGATCACACGGAATCAAGAGGCAAGCGTCAGATGAAATAAAAGCAAACAGACAACTTTTCCTGAGTAATGTCCTCAGCGAAGAGAGCAACGAGAAGCCCTGGTATTGTAATGTTAGTGATCCAGAACAAGAAGGAGACTGTTTGGATCAAAGGCCACTAAGTAATAAATCTAAATCAACAGATGACCTGTTAGGAGTTGGGTTCAACAGTGGCATACTTGATGCTGGAGTAGTAGCCGCCAAAAACGAAGTATTGTGCAATAACATAATGAACAACAATGAGAGATTCAGTTCCATGTTTGATGATAAAAACAATAACATAGAGTCAAACTTAGGTAAACAAGCAGGTAATGCTGAAGTTAATGAAAATTGGTATGCTAGCACTAGTGATGCAGATGACAACCCTACTAATGAGATTTATAAAAATAATCCGGTCCTGGAGTGCGTCAATCAAATATTGCTCCAAAATTCTTTAGATGATAGTAGTAATGACAATTCTAAGTCTAGTGAAGCACCCAGCCCTAAAGCATCAACAAAGCGTGTTCAGTTTTCCACTCTTAACAGCATCTCTTATGATGAAAAAGTAAGATCCAATAACATCAACAACACGCTGCCTAGATCAGATAAGAGAGCGAATAAGATCGTTAAGTTCAGCTTAGAGACCGCATCTGAACACAGTTATGAAGTGCCAAACACAGCTCAAGGCTTCCAGTACGAGATACAAAGTTTGTACAGCAATGAATATGAGCCCATCATTACGAAAGGTAATGATTCTAAACCTGCGCCCATTCCGCGTACCGTTCAAGCCATTGATAAACCAGCTGTTCCTAAAATAAGAGGCTCTATAGTGAAAAACATGGCCGCTAACTTAGAAAATCGTAACGTTAACCATGTCGTTGAAAGAAAAATTGATAACGAGCTCGGGTCCATGAAGATATTCAATAAGAGAAAAGTGCCAAGAACTCCTCCCGCCCTACCGCCAAAGCCAAAGAACCTTTCGGCTAAATGGAAAGCTGAAAACACTGTCAAACAAATGACAGAGCAATTAGACTCTGAAGCCGTTGCGGCTAACCAACGGGTTGCAGATGTTAAGACGAGAAAAGTGGGACAAGTAGCAACTGTCAACAGTATAGAGCCTGACTACTGCTCCATTTCAGAGATAAATGTTCCAGTAGTCAGCAATGGTAAGAGGGAGTTGCTACTCACACAGCCAACGGTCGAGATCCACAACGAGCAGTACCCAGTGCACGCCGTCAGTCCAAGAAACAGCGTTGCTAAAGTGGTATCTTTGCCAAGGATCCAGAACAAGATCAGTGATAAAGACATTCCTAAACTTCCTCACGTCACTGAGATCATCATTCCGGACGAAGATGAGAAGCCGAACGATGAACAAAGCCGCTCCTTCCAGCAAACTACTGACAGTTACTTGACTAACTTTGCTATGCACCCTCTGCAACCAAAATTGGACCCTCGTGCCTCCATACAAATGGGCAACACAGTATCTTCTATTCTATCTGAGATCAACAAAGGCGGTAAGGGGGGCAATAAGCAGATTAATTTGACAGAACTGGACAATCAGTTTAACCATGGACCCGAGAAAAATCAAACGATCAATCCAGAATTGCACAAAGCAGAATATTTCGACGACATGGACAAATTCGACTTGTCCCAAAATTTTGAAGAGTTTAAGATAGACGATGAACTCGGTAGCATAGTTGCAGAGGAATACCGCATCAGCTCCGGCAGCAGTGACGGTTCCATGTCTGATGTTGTAACCGAAAATCTTACCAATGTACCTGATAAAGATAAACAGCATAATACTACTAATAAGGATGACAATGGAAACAATGATAATTTTCTTGAAAATAACGAGAGTGCCTTGAACAAGGGCTTGTCGAAAAACGCTAAGTTGTCTAATAAGCCTGATCTCCTATCAAATATAGAGAATTTAGAGACTGAATCTGTAAGGAACTCAGATATTGAGTCCAGTAATTCATCTGGGAGCAACAGCGGCTCTTACAATACTGTGAAGTGCGAGCCAAGGATGGTACTGAATAATAATCCAGAGATAAACGCGCCCAAAACAAAGGGTACCTTCGATTTCTTCTTAGAGACGTCTGGCCTTAGTTCTAAGTCTATTTTCACGCCGAGCAAGCACTACCTGGGCCTGAGGCCGCCGAGTGCCAACCACAAGAGTGTGCTGAAGCCTAGAGATATAAAGATGCGCGTGAAGAATACTATTACAACGAACAAAATCAACGAAAAACCTATGACGACTGCTATTAAATATTTCGAGCCCTATGTGTAAACTAATTGTTAGTTATTGTGTATTTTATTTTTAATGAAATGCTTAAAACTATTTATTGTAAAAAATGAACTTGCCGGCGTAATACTATGTACTAATGTATTTATGTTATTGTAAATATTATAATTATTATACCTAGTTATTTTTCAATTATAAAATATTTAACATTTATGAAGTTGTTTCATTTTGATCCAAAGAATTTAAATCAAAATCTGTACAAATTCATATAATATAGGAACTTAATCTAGGAATCCAGCGGAGTAATTGCTTAACACACTAACAATAGCAACGTAAATAACGCAATGAATGTTGTTGAACTGTCAAAATGAAACCGATTCCGATTGATTGTGTGTTACGCAATTAGGGTGCAGATTGTGGTAGTGTGTTACGCAATTAGGGTACAGGTCTAGAATTACGGTTTAGTGTAGGAAGCTGAGGTGCACCGTATGAACAAAATAGATGTAGAATATAAATGAGGAGAACCAGAGTCAATAAAGGCCGTTACGACATCATAGACGAATCGAAAAGAAAGAAAGTAGGGAATAGACAGAGAAAGAAAAGTATTTTACGATCAATCATTTATTTTAATGTAATAATTATACATAAATTACTTAAAACTGGATGTTGGTAACAATCATTTTAACAATAACTAACAGCAATAGGTACCTACCTAGTCTTATCTTACAATCTTAAAAAAAATAATTATTAACAAATAATTAGGATGAAAAAAATAATTTAGAGACAGAAAAGAAAAAAAGTAGCAAGGTATAGAGAAGAAAGAAAATAAAAATATTTTACAACTTATAAATAAATTTTACAAAATCACTTAAATCTAAATAAAACAATTAGGTACATTTATTTACAATACTATCTTCAAAGTAACCTCTTGCACTTCTTATTAATATACGATTTCGCACTATCTTTGAACAGTCTGAACACATTCCGCTCTTTGCTTCTTCCTAACCCTGAATCCAGGGTCACTGTGGCACCTCCTTCAACCTTCTTGTGATAATCATCGAGATATTCGTCGATATTCCTATCCAGATCAACTGCAAATCCAGTTGTTCCTGAACAAGATCTTCCTCTAAAACTGGACAGCTCTTCAAGATCCGACACTGAAGGAATTCGTGCACATGATATGTCCGAAAACGAATCGTTCTTCACATTGTCCTTCCTTCTCTTTTCTTCACGACGTGAATACGGCTTTGGTTTCCTCCTTGTGGCCAAGTATTCCTCCGAAGAGAATGTAGCTGTTGGTCGGTCAATAACAGCAGGAATACACGTTGAGAGGTTCTCAGAAGTGTCCAAGTCAACCGGCGTCCCCCATTTGCGATCCAAAGCACGAAAAGCGACACTCAAATGCAGATGGAGGTACATTTTTATTTACTTAGATGTTTCACGATTGCAAGTTGGTGGTTTAATGTCGAAATTAACAATTGGTAGCCTCTTTTATATGCATTTTAACCCCCTCCTAGTGATGAATTAATCAGTTGCATTAGGCCCTAATTAATCATTAGGTGTGCATCAATTAAACCTGCTCATTATTAATTAGGTGCCAGTTAACATTAACAATAACCATAGCTTGTGATTAATTAATCAGTTACAATTAGGACCTAATTCATAATTGGGTGGTAGGTAATCATTTCACTTTTACATCGGTAGGTAATTTATTAATTAGGTGTCACTAATCACTGTGAATGTTAATAATATGGCATCGTTACCCCTGTTCTGTCAAAGGGTTAAGCAGAAGTGCTTAGTAAACCCACATTTCGCCAGTTCTATAGGTATCTACTTAGTTAGGTATAGCTTTTACCCACGTGTATTTTCGGCCCCCGATCCATCGCGTCGCATCCCATCGTTCACTTTCCCTTGCTACTACTTCGTATGCGCTTAGCGTTCTTTCAGAATTTTTCTTCCTTTTTTTCGGCTCCTAATGGTCAGAGCGTGATGTTAAATAGCCTATAACCTTCCTCAAGAATTTCGCTATCAAATGCAAAAACAATTTTTCAAATCCGCCTGGTAGTTCCGGAGATTACCCCGTACATACAAACAAACAAACAAATTTTACCTCTTTATAATATTAGTATAGATGTAGGGTACACATGATAGTGAGCGAACCTGTTGCCAATTTGCCACCAAAAATACATCACATACTCACGCCGTTTCTCCCACGGGGGTAGGCAGAAACTTCTGAACCCTACGGTACGACCCTTACATACTCCTTTGCTTCGTTTACGTTCATATATCTGCGGGGCAATTGCGGGACACATCATCAATCGGCGGAATCGGTTTCATTTTGACCGTTCAACAACATTCATTGCGTTATTTGGGTGTTGAGCAGACAAATTTTTCGAACATATGAAGCACTGGAATAGCAATATCCTTCAAAATTATTCATCATTAGGGTGATGAATAATTTTGAAGGATTGAAACCGATTCCGATTGATTGTGTGTTACGCAATTAGGGTGCAGATTGTGGTAGTGTGTTACGCAATTTGGGTACAGGTCTAGAATTACGGTTTAGTTTAGCACCGTATGAACAAAATAGATGTAGAATATAAATGAGGAGAACCAGAGTCAATAAAGGCCGTCTCGACATCATAGACGAATCGAAAAGAAAGAAAGTAGGGAATAAATAGACAGAGAAAGAAAAGTATTTTACGATCAATCATTTATTTTAATGTAATAATTATACATAAATTACTTAAAACTGGATGTTGGTAACGCTAATCATTTTAACAATAACTAACAACAATAGGTTAATAGGTAACTAGATAGGTAACTAGTACACAGCCCGATTAATCCATATAGGTACCTAATTGATTACATACTTTGGGTGTACTATACGAAGATACAACTCTGCCTAGACCTTCAGGGAACACAGGCGTTATATTGTATAGGTACACCGTTAAATTTTGATCGTCTTAATCCTTAAAAGGGGTCATTGTACTCATCATTATGTATGAACAACTTTTACTACGGGACCAACCCTGATAACGTAAAAAAAAAATCTGTTGATCCATAGATTTATGTTCGCTTAACTCGATATAATGTATGGATCAACAAATTTTTGACATGTAAGGGCGTATATCATTAACTAATTGGTATAATTACGATCTAATTGATAATTATACTCCATTTATAATAGCATTAGAAAAAAGAGGCTCGTAGAAGCAGGAGTGCAAAACATTTTATTTCAAAGTTATGATAAAACAATTTTAAGGGAGATGCTTAAATTCTAATTTTCTTGCGTTTTTTACAATTTGCAGGTCAGTGTAAGGTTGTACCTTAATAAAAATAATATGATGCGCAACAATAAGAAATATGTAGGTAATCTTTTATCTGTTCTGTGGGTAATAATACAATTTTAACCTTAAAAATCATCAATACATCCCTTTAAATTAGAATTGCTCCGAATTCGTCTGATTTCGCGGGCTACTGCAGCGCATCCACCTTAATTAAAATTGTTTTAACAAATATGGACGTACAATATAAACAAGTAGGTTAAAATTATGCTTTATTTATAGTAACGTCTTCATCACACATTACAAACTTACAACAAAATTAATTAATGAAATAACCGATCACAATGATGATTTAAAAATTAAGATTCATGGAAATAATAATCATGTTTTTAAAATATTTTATTTTAAATAACAACTTACAACACAATACGTTGGTGACATTTCTTCATCTTCATCATCAGATGATAGTGACTATCATCTGATGATGAAGATGAAGAAGTTTCACCAACGTTAATTTGTAAATTCGGTAGAATTATAGTGAAGCGAATAACGTTCCAGGTATTTTTCACCCCTGCTTCTTTTAGGTTTTTAGCATTGACACTGTAATTTTAAATTGGAGTTAAATAATATATATAAATGAAAGCCACATAATTTCATAAGATAAATAGTTAAAATGGTTACAATTAAGTGTGACAGCTACTGTAAAAATAGATCATAATAAATTCGGCGTCTATCGTAATGTAACAATATTTATTGTACTTTTGTTACAAAGTGTGCATTAAAAATAACCTTTTTTATCTTCTTTCTAATGCTATTATAAATGGACTATAGGTGTTAATCGAATCAACCTACACCTTCATATTTAGTCTGTCAATAATCACCATGTGATTAACTAATTGGGACCTAGTTAATAATTGGGTGCAAATCATTTCAGTGTCTGCAAATTAGTAAGTAGGTAAATTTCGCGTATTAAAGATTATAGATAGGTACCAAGTATATAATAATCATCGTGAAAGATAGCATGTAATTAGGAAATTCTAGGAATACATACCTACATAAACTTACGCCTTCTTCCCATGAGGTTAGACAGAAAGAGGCCGACCCTACAGACCGCCACCTGCTCCGAACCTTACATAGGTATTACTTTGTTTACGTTCATACATCTGTCTAGAACCTTTTTCGAATGTGGTTCTCAATTTGAATGTTTGTTTTTTTTTTTTGGCGTATTACGTTACATACCAAAACCCCTCCATGCCTCGGAAAGCACGTTAAGCCGTTGGTCCCGGCTGTCATTTGTAGATCTTTGACAGTCGTTATGGGTCGTCAGATGCCCAGAAAGTCTGACAACCAGTCTTATCAAGGGGTATCGTATTACCCAGTAACTGGGTTGTGGAGCTCAGATAGGCAGTCGCTCCATGTAAAATACTGGTATTCAGCTGCATCCGGTTGGACTGGAAGCCAACCCCAACATAGTTGGGAAAAGGCTAGGTAGATGATGATGTTTGGAGTTTGAGTTTTTATCAGCATTTCACAAAACTATTGGTGATCAAACTGTGAACTTGAAAGGTTCCTTTTCATTAACTAGGGTAGGTGATTACTTGCCAATATGTTAAGTAATAATAAACCAACATAAAACTAAAATAATTATTTATTTTTTAAATAATTTTACTTCTCTTCCTCTTCTTCTTTGAGCCCTTGTCATCCTTTTTCAAATCTTTCTTATTTACCTGGAAAGGACAAAAGTATCGTATTAGAATAATTGCAAACCTTCTGCTATAAAAAAACCCAAATTTTCATGAAGTAAATCTAACTAAGATTTAGATTATATACATTCTGGTCTGAAAATGGCTGAAGATGACATAAAATACTATAGTATTTCCAAACTAGCTTACATTCTGACTAGCAAAAAAAAGAGCCAAATAAAAATGCGTCTAATATACGAGTAGGTACTACTAGTATATCAGACACATTGGATAAACATAAAACAGAAAAAAAAATCTCACATCACATCATGCAATCATAAAGTATCCATATAGTATAATATCCAGTGATAATAACAAACAATACTCCTGTCACTGTTATAATTAATAGACTCCTAGTATTTTCTTCACAAGTTATCTGCAAAATACATTTCTTTCAGCCAACTATATAGTTGTCGCGTTTTAGCATGGGCGGATCTACTTAAAGGCTTTTTGGGCTGCAGCCCAGGGCCCCGTGGATACAGAGGGCCCCCAACCGAACTGAAAACAATAAACGATATTGTCAATAATAAAAATTATCTAGATTAAAAAAAAATCCGATCATAAGGTTGGCAACACTGCGATCAATCAACCCGTGTGCGCATCTATCAAACGGAGCGGGGAATTCCCCGTCGCTTGTTTTCGGTCGGTGTATTCCGTGTATTGTCTATTACTGGGGACTTCCCTCCGCTTATAGCCCGGCGCAATTTTGTTATTTTTCCGCACTTCTGCTATCGTCGACTATATTAACGAATTGACTTTGTTATTGTTAGAAATGTGTTTAGTGCGTGTTTAGTTTACTAAGTGATAGATAACTTAAAAGTTATAAGGACCGGACCTTTCTTTTAATTTACCTACTAAAATTGAAAGTATTCATCATAAGTAGACTTCCTGCTTTTAGTAGGCAGTAGGTAAGTAAAAAGATTTATATAACATGACTTTTCTGTTTTTATTTCAATTTTGAAATCTAAATTAATCGAACTCGTTCGATATTTAATGATAATTTGTGAATTGCTACACTCATTACAAAGTAGGTATTCAAATTAAAAGTTCTATCAAGTTCTTTGTTTATTTTCAGAAAAATATCCTATTTTACAATATGTCTGCTAGAAAATATAAAAGTGGAGCTGAAAAACGAAAATTACAGTTTGATCGAGAAAAAGAAAGAAATAAATGCGCAAAAATTGAAACTTTTTTAAAATCAGAACATATAAACGCCAATGAAATAGCTACAAATTCATTTAAAAACGTAAAGGAAGGTATTTTAAGCGAAGAGAATCTAACCGAAGAGAGCAAAAAATCGCAAAACCAGGAAAAAAATACAAGTGATGAAAATATGCAAGATTTTGAAAACCAAAAAAAAAATACCAACGATGAAAATGTGCAAGATCTTGACTTCCAGCAACCCTCTGGTTCCTCCAAAAACGACATTGGTGTTCAGCAAAAGGAAGGTAATACCGATACCGAGGTGGAAAGAAATTTAGAAAATATTAAGTTTGAGTTTAAGAAATATGTTGACGTGGGCTTGTGGCCAGATTTTCTAAATAATGATTTTATTCATTTCGTCCTCTCACATGAAATGACTGACTTTCAAAATAAAGATCCGAAAAATATATATTCAGCTTCAATAAAGAAATACAAAGAACAAAACAGATCTTTTTCAAATAGGCGTTTCACTAGGAAAATGAAAAATGGCCAATTACTGGAAAGATCTTGGTTATGTTATTCAAAAAGGATTGGTACTGTTTTTTGTTTGACTTGCAAACTTTTTTCTACAACTCCTTCTCAATACACAACCGGATTTTCTGATTGGAAACACATAGGATTTTGTTTAGAAAATCACGAAAATTCTAATGAACATAAGAATTCAATGTTAGTGTGGTTGACACGAAAAGAAAATAAGTCTGTTTTAGACAAGCAGCTTCAAGAGCAATTAAATAAAGAAACAGAATATTATCACAATGTCCTAAAACGGGTTATTGCAGTGATAAAATTTTTGAGTATAAGAGGCTTAGCATTTAGAGGTTCTCAGGAAGTATTTGGTTCTCCACATAATGGTAATTTTATGGGTGCTCTTGAGCTATTGGCAGAGTTCGACCCATTCATACGTGAACATATTCAACAACGAGAGCTGCGACCAAACCCTGTAATATCATATTTATCAAAAACAGTATAAGAGGAAATAATTGAGATTATGGGTAAACAGATAATTAAACAAATTATAACTGAAATAAATGACGACGACACAAAGTATTATTCAATTGTGATGGATTCAACCCCAGACCTGTCTCACGATGACCAACTTGCTATTATATTACGATACTGTTTTCGGGGAAAAGTGTATGAAAGATGTGTATCTTTCATTAAAATTAGTAGTCATACTGGCTTATATTTATTTAATATTCTACAAGCCTTTTTGGAAACAAATGGACTACGACTGGATAGTTGCAGGGGACAGTCATATGACAACGCTGCTAATATGGCCGGAATCTATAATGGTGTACAAGCACTACTAAAAGAAAAGAATAAATCCGCGGATTACGTGCCATGTGCTGCGCATTCCCTTAATCTAGTTGGTCAAGAATCCGTGAAGGTTGCAAGCGAAATTGTAAACTTTTTTGGAGTAGTGCAAAAAGTATACGTTTTCTTCTCTGCTTCGACCCATAGGTGGGAACTGTTAAATCGTGAAACAAAACAAAAATTTACGTTAAAAAGTTTAAGCCAGACCAGATGGTCTTGTCACTATGATGCTGTCAGAGCTTTAAAAAGTAATTATGATTGCATTATGAAAATTCTCAATAGTTTCGGCGATAATGACGATGAAAAAGTTGAATTCCGAAAAGAGGCACGAAATTTATTTAATAAACTGGCGAACCTAGAAACTGCAATTTTGGTTGTTTTTTGGGAAGAAATTTTGGAGAGATTTAATGTAGTTAATAAAAAAGTACAGAGCCCTGGTTTAGACATTGGTGAAGGCAATAAGTTAATTGTGTCATTAAAAGAGTTCGTGAAAAACATAAGGCAACAATCAGATCAGAAGCTAAAGGAATATGAAGAGAAAGCTAAAAAATTAAGTACTAGTGTGGGAACAGACTATAGTGACATAAATAAGAGACGCATTACTTCAAAATTTTCAGATAAATCTACAGATAAAGTCTCAGTAAACGGCGCAGAAAAATTTGAAAGAGACACGCTTAACGTTGCGTTGGATAAGATGATTATGGATTTAAATAATAGAAGCCAAGCCTATGAGACCTATAGCAAAAAATTTAAATTTATAATGGATTTGCAAGACAAAAATAAAAAAAACACATAGATCTGGAAAGTGTACGTAATGTTATTGATTATTATCCAAATGACGTAGACGAACATTTAGTGAATGAGTGCATTCAGTTAAAATCTTTCTTACTGCAGTCAGACAGAGTCTTACACATCCTGCAGTGAAATTTTTTGGCTAATTTATGAAAAGAAACTTGTTGATATTTTCCCAAACTGCTATACCATCTTAAAGATTTTTTTAACGATGCCGATCACTAGCTGTGAAGCAGAGCGCTCTTTCTCCAGGATGTCGTATATAGAAAACAAATACAGGACAACAATGTCTAACTATCGACTAAATCATTTATCAGTTCTTTCCATAAATTGCGATTTAACAAAGGACTTACAGTGCGATGACCAAATAAAAGAATTTGCAGCACAAAAATGCAGAAAGGTTGCTTTATAATTTATATAACATAACCATTCATAACCTGTCAATTTATTTTGCAATAAGTAAATAATGTTTTGATAAATAAATAAAATATTTTGTTTTCCTATTTTCTTTCTGTACTTAACATATATTATATATACCTACATCACTACAGAAAACAGATTTTTGACAAAATGGCAATTGGTTGAGTAATTAGGTAGGGCCCCTAAGCAGTATTAGCCCAGGGCCCCACAAATTCAAGATCCGCCCCTGCGTTTTAGCATGGCAATAGCGGTCATTGACCCATCTACATGTTCTAGCATTTTTTATTTCACAAACTGAAACAAAGTCTGTCAACATCCTGAATTCAAGATCTTCAACATATTCCAATAATGGAAAGCCACGCACAGTTCACTGTTTGGGTTCCCTCGGAGAGATATTGGAGAAAGGGCAATGACCGACGACGGGGACCATCACGGGACATTGCTCACTAAACAAACACTTCCACACGATAGGCATAACGGCCCGCTGTGCAGAGCTTGCATGGAGGCTGATGAATTGGTCGCAGATGTGCTCTTTGAGTGCACAGGCGTCACCCAAATTATTACAGGTTATTACATTCCATGTAACCAGCAAGCAGGTTGACAACCATTTGGTGGCAGGAGGGATAGAAAAGTAAAAAAAGAACTTGTCTATTATTTTAGTTACCTTTCCATAACTACTAAGGAAATGCCCAACATCATTGTTGGCCTTCTTCTTCTTGCCACCTGTCTGTAACACACTCTTAGACCTCATCTGCTGTTTCTCCTCCATTTCTTTTATTTTCTCTTGTTTTCTCTTCTGCATAAGTTCTTTGTAATTTAAATACTCCTTTTTGGGAGGTTTAGCACCTGCAAATTGAGGGAATAGTATTTAGTTTTAAATTTTGTTAATATTAAACCTATAAAATATAAAAACAATGCGACTCCTACTTCAGTTACAGATGATTACAGGGTAATATGAAATGTGCCAAGTTGACTATTGAATGGATTAAGAACAGTGATAGACTGTATGACACTGTGGTGATGCTAGTATGGTAAAAAGAGAGAGTACTGAACTAAATACTCCATGTTGATCAATAGAGGCTAGAGCAGGGTTTTGTATGAGCCCTGTAAGGATAGAGAGTTTATGGTAAGACGGTATGTACACTAATTACTTGTATTTGACATTCGGAAAGTGCTGATTCTCAGCATAGTTTGAATAAATGACTTTTCAATTGATTTAATTAAAGTTTTTCTTATTAAACTAGAGATTATAGGGTTACTGGTATAGACTGGATTTAAAGATAAAAGGTGTATACTGCGTTCGCGACATATTCGCCAAAAATGTAAACAAATATGAGTTTATGGAAAACGTAACTTTTTTAATTCCTAAGTTCAGTTTACGCTGCAACGTCAAACATTTTTATAACTTTTTCAATAGTGCTAGCCACTCTGAAATCAACTTAATTGCCATTAAAATAAAGTTGATATTTATTTAACTTGAAATAACGTCAATTTGAAACATAAATACAATTTGAATATAGAAAAGGTGTGTTGTCTAAAACTAACCTAAACTAACTGCCAGTGCAATTCTTGCTTCTTCTTTCTTTGTGGGGTCGAAACCGGACATTCCAAATTTGACAACTTCATGTCGTATCTTCTTAAGGTCTAAATCTTTACTAGCATGCTGAGTTTCAGGTCGTAATTCACTTTTTTCACTGTTTTCGGCAGCTAGCTTTTTTTTAGCCTTGTGTGCTTCAAATTTAACGAATTTAAAGTTGCTCTCGGGATTTTTTAATGCTAGTGCGGCCTTAGTCATAATAAGCGACATTTTCTAGCTTTACTTATTACTATTATTTTAAAATACAGAAAATGTCTACACACGACACACGTCGATTTATTTATTTTCGTTTGACTTTTTTTTTCAAACCTATCAATTCATTGTCAAATGACATGACTGAATCTGACAGAGGTGACAATGAAATGGGTAACAGTATTTTGAGCTAACACTGATTTAAAATTAAAATGCTTATGCGAAAGACGTAATTATAAGAATGTTCACAGTCTGATTTCAGAATCAATCTGTTAAAAATACCTATACAATCCCTACATATATGACAAGTTTTTGACATTGATTTTCACTGATATGGGATTGCGACGCAGAAAATAAGCCAGCCTTCTGATCAAGTCAAGAGTCGACCAACCGATTGGCAACAATGATATTAAAAGCTTTACTACTTTTAATATCATTGCTTGGCAATATCCTACTAGCTACTAGATAACCCTCAAACGGTTCGAAGTATATATGGGCAATCCACCGGGTTTAAGCCCGGTGCTTTGGCAAACACCCAATTTTCTGGGTGTTTACACCTACGGATGCTTACCAAAGCACAGGGCTTAAACCCGGTGAATTGCCCATCTATAGTTCGAACATAATATTATCTTCCCAAAAGATTTGGGTATTTGCACCGTTTGAGGTTTTCCGCGCCTACAGCAACCGCGAAAAATGTATGAGAGAAAATTCAACTACAACGTTAAGTTTGTGATAAATTAATCTCAACTACGGAACCGTTCGTTGTGTGTGGTCCCGGCAGGCTTTTTTTTCAGGCCCATTCTACACCTTTCGTATCGAGAATATCAGTACTCCATGATACAAATGTCAAAAATACTACCAAACATGAAGCTATAGATAATGCTACCTACCAAATTACCTAGACGAGGCTTTGGCCTTACTTTTGGTCAAGAAGGACAGTAAGCACTGAAGACGAGGCAGTATGGTCCAAGACCTTGCCTGCCCGAGTACGGCGAAGGAAAAAAAAATTACCTTGGTATGTATTATTTTTTTTTTTTTTTTTTTTTTCTCGTTTTGGCATTGCACTATTCGTGCTTATTGCCACTAACAATATTTTATTTGATAACAAAAACAAAACGTAAGAATCAAGTACTCGCGAAACAATAAAATATTACAACGGGAAATTTGGAAATGGAAAGGAGATTAGGTGTTAAATAATTAACAATAATATTAATATAACAAGATAACAGTAGAGAAATATAATACAACGGAAAACTAACCATATAACGGCACCAGTAGGCCCAACAAAAAGGCCGACTCGGTGCGAAAAATAAGAACAAAATGGTAAATTAATTACATAAAAACAGTTTATAAATTAATGTTTAAATAGCTATATCATTATTTACAAGGAAAAGAGATATGGTTTTATAAATATCTACATTAAAATTAAATAAAATACATGAGATAGAAGTGGGTAAAGGGACTCGGAGGGAAACAAGACTTTGGAAAAGTGAGGAGTGGTCATAAAGGGGGCAGGAAAAAATAAGGTGGTTCAGATCTCCCACTTCAGCGCCACATTCACACGCAGGGTTCTGTACAATGCCAAGCCTGGTAGGATGAGCAGGAGTGCACACGTGACCTAATCGCATACGTATGAATATTGTTGTAATCTTTTTGCTTAGCTTGTACTTGCTAAACCAAGGTTTAACAAAAATGGATGGCTGAATAGTACGATAAAATTTCCCTTTCGCTGATTGCCCGGACCAAAGCTGACCCCAGGATTCCTGTAGATAAACCTTGGGCAGAGCTGCCAGATCTTGGGTGTTATTTTTGTACGGAAAAACGTCTCCACACAATACAGCATCATTAGCTAACTGGTCAGCTCTCTCATTACCTAAAATGCCACAATGCGAGGGTATCCACGCAAAATGTACTGAATACCCCTTAATAAAACACTTGTAAAGGAGTTCACGTGTTTCAAATATAATATACGTATTATGAGAATAGAAAGGGAATCTGGCCAAAGATTGTAAGGCACTCCTTGCATCAGTTAGTATGAGTGAATTCTGTAAGCCCATCATAAGTATATATTCGACAGCTTTGAATAGCCCGTAACATTCTCCCGTAAATACAGATGATTCGGGCGGGAGCTTTATTTTTTGGACGATATTATATTGGGAGTGGTATACACCTACTCCCACACATGAGTCTCTTCCATGCTTCGAAGCATCTGTAAACAAGAGTTGACAGCCCTTCCAGTCTCTATCGATAGTGAAGTTGAAGTTAAGGTTATGACATACGTCATCTCGGTAAATGTTAAGGTTATAATGTATATTTGGTGACATAATTAATGAACTGTAATTACAATGAAATAAAGGAAGAAATTCAGATTGGTGACAAGGAGCTTCAATTAAATTGTATTTTCTAAAGCTTTTAACTAAACACGGAGTAGCTTTGTGCCTCCAGTAAGTGGATGAAATTACTTCTTCAGAAAGAATGGAAAGTTTATTTCGCAAAGGATGATATGTAAATTGTAAACACCGAGCCATAAATCTATCAGCTAAAAATTGACGCCGTAAATGAAGTGGAGGGTCTCCACATTCCACCTGAAGACAATTAATAGGACTGCTTTTCATTGCACCTGAAACCACTCTAAGTGCCTTGGACTGAACACTGTCCAGTTTCTTAAGACTAGCAACATTAGCAGGTTCCAGCAAAAAAGTCCCATAGTCCAATACACTTCTAATCAAGGTATTGTACAGTAGTTTTAATGAAAAGGGATGTGCTCCCCACCAAACACCAGAAAGACATCTAATTATGTTTATATTTCGTTCGCATTTAGCAGCTATATAATCACAGTGTGGTAAGCCAGTAAGATGTGTATCCAAAATAAGACCTAAAAATTTAACCTGGTTTTTAATGGGCATAGATATATTATTATACCTTACTGTAACTATAGGAGGCTTACGCATTCTAGTAAACAAGACAATGTTGCTTTTATCAATTGACAGGTGTAGACCATTGGTTTCTAGCCAAGTCTTCAGTATGCACAAAGAAGAGGTTAAGGAAGTACAAATATTTGCAACAGAATGACCGGGTAAATAAAGAAGTAAATCATCTGCATATTGAAGGACTTGTACTGACTCATTTAGAGAGGATTCCAAATCATAAGTATAAATATTGTAGAGAATTGGACTAAGTACAGAACCTTGAGGGAGACCTTTCCATACTAAACGGGTAAAAATATAACCTTCAATGTGAAGATTTAAAGATCTCTCTGAAAGCATGTTAATTATGAACTTAGACAGCATTGTTGGAACTTGTAATGAATTCAGCTTTTGTTCTAGGATTGATACCAGGACATTATCGTAAGCTGAGCTAATATCCAGGAAAGCAGCAATTACAGAGTTATTAGAAGAGAAGGCTAAGCGAATATCAGTTGTGAACACACTAAGGCTGTCCATCGTACTTTTACCCTTCCTAAAACCAAACTGTGAAGTAGCTAGCAAGTTTTTGCTTTCCAAAAACCACTCCAAACGATTCTTAATGAGATGTTCAGCAATTTTAGCAAGAACTGTAGAAAGTGCAATTGGTCGATAAGAAGTAACATTAGAGGAAGGTTTATTTGGTTTCAGAATAGGAATAATTGTTTGAGATTTCCAACTTGATGGAATGTTTCCAGATATCACAGCGGCATTGATGAGATTTAAATATATTAAAAGAACAGCGTCAGACAGATTAGCTATAAATGAATATGGTATACCATCTTCACCAGGAGCTGAATCCTTAACATGTGAGAGGACTCCCTTCAACTCACTTAGTGTAAACAGGGAATTCAACTCAGAATTAGTAATAGGAACATAGGGAAAGTGCATTAAAGATCTCTGTTCGGGGACTGAAGGAGGAGCTAAATGATCCATAAACTCATTGGCAGTGGCGTGCACACAGTTTTAAGACAGGGTAGGCAGAAAATTGTACTCACCAAAAATACTACACGTTGGTTTTGGTTCGTCGTCTTGTCGATTGATGATGTAGGTAATTGCCAAATGCCAACTCAAATGTCCATAGATTGACTGATTTTATAGACATATCAATTTACTTATATTCGAAGTGGCCTTTCGGCGCGTTTGTTTGATGTTTGGTAATGTTTGTGTGATTTGCAAAATTTAAATAAAATCATTGAAAAGATGGTGGTGTGAGTATACTAAGTACCTATATAGGATTGTTTTATTTGTATATTAAATCTACACGCCTATCTTTCTGTAAGAATATCTGCAATATGGAATCGTAAAAGTTGGGAAGGCGTTTTATTTCCGTAAGAAGGTTTTTTTCTATTGAAATCGTGGAAAGATCTGTAAGTCGTTGCTGGCCTTGTGTATTTCTTAAGTAGGTGTGTATAAGTTTTAGCGACGAGAATGACCTTTCGGTTGAAGCACTGCTCGCGGGAACTGTAACAATTAATTTTGCCAAACGCAGTACTTCGGGAAAAACTGTATTTATGTTATTTTCGTAAAAATGTTCTATAATTTTGTAAATACTAAGGTTTTTGAATTCGGCAGATTTATAAACACATTTGAGCTATTGCTATGGCGGTCTAAGTTAAAGTCGTATAATTTATAAACATTTACGAATTGCGATACTAATTCAACCGGAAAATTGTCATTATATTTATTGAAATTTTCGCATGAAAGTAGTCCAAAAAATTTTAACTCTCAGATTTTTATATCGGTCGCGACATTCGATGGATATATTGTCTATAATTTCAATAAAAATGCGCTTAAAATTGGTTTTCGCGTCCACAACATTACGTTTTTGTTTTGGCGACCCTGTGATTATTTTTACGCCTTCAAAAATTAATTCAAGATCTGAATGATTCCAAAAATGATTCAAAGTCCCTAATTTTTTTAATGCAATAAGTCACATCTGATGTCTTTTTTTGCATAATTTCGTAAAGCACATCAGTTTCTGCGAATATTTCGTTAAAAACATGAAGTAAAAACTGGAATTGAAAGTCTTTTAAATTGTGTAACAAACAAATACGAAACTTGACTTAATGTCTCACCATCCCAAGAGTCTTCGTTTTCAGCCATATCCTCAAATAAATCAACTAAATGTAAATAAGAATTGAAAATTACATTTACAGTACGCGAATTTGTAAGTCCATCGAGTGTCAACAAACGAAACAAAATAACCGATTACTGTGTATGCAACCTGTCAGCCAATGATATGAATCATATTGTTTTGTATTGAATTTACGATTGACTTTACCTTTTTTTTATTAATTGCAAATCCGGTGTAGGACGACCTATCTCGATAACTTGTTTTTTTTTTTCACTAAAAGATAGTTTTGAAAACACGTCATATTTTATTTTATCAATACACACACCATCTGAACAACTTTCACAGACAATATTATCCATTTTTCACTCTAATCACAATGTTAAAATCCTAAATATCTGATAGCGTAAGTCACAAACACAACACACATCAAACAATAATGGCTACTATTGACTATTGAAATTACACAGTAAAAAGGAAAATTAATACGACAAAAAAATGATGGCAATCTAACTATATAAAATTCAATGAAACAATGTTACTTCTTAAAATATTCGCATTGCATAGCAAACTTTCGTCGGAAATGTTCGGTTAGGATCGTAATTTTTCGTGTTAGCTTTAAAGAACAACTCGAACAAGACACTGGCTTTTTATGCAGTTGTGTGCGTGATTTTTGTCATTGTGTGTCAGCAAAGCCCACGTAGCTATAGGAACGCACACACATAAAAATACGCATGACCACGAGTTTCCACGGAGCACACATACAATATATTCAGAGACGAATAGTTTGTGTCTTTGCCGTTGAAAAGGCGAGGTGGCGCTAGTGCAGTAAACTGTATCGATCTTAATGATAACACCGGCACTCGATAGGTGGAGCTGATTTATGATTTAAGATTTTTATGTTGTTTTGTTTATTGATAAAATAATATTAGATCTATTATCAGAACTAGGGTAGGCAGTGTCTTTCTGTCTATATGGAACGCACGCCACTGCAGTCATTGGCTAATTCTAATGGGAGTTTTGAAGCTGTTGTATTACTGAATGCTGACCTGAATCTCCTTATATTTTGCCATACTAGAGATGCGTTAACTTCTGGCGAGATAGATGCACAGAATCTTTGCCAACCTTCAAATTTCTTTTTCCTAAGGAGCTTACGAGTTGTACGAGCAGTTTCTAGGTATATCTCAAAATTGTGACGAGTCATTGTATGACCATAATTTTTTTCTGCTTCTTTTCTTTTTTTAATGGCCTGAGTGCACTCAGCATCCCACCAAGGTGGTGAAGGAATTTTTCCTGTAGCACCATTCTTAATAGGAAAAGTATTATCTGCCACCTCTATTAAAATTCTTGTTATTTGATTACATAATGACTGAGGATCATGTAGTTGTAAGGAATTATTTAAAGCAAGAATTTTTTCTTCTACACAATTTTTGTATGTATCCCAATCTGCATTTTGAAGTCTATACTTTAATCGTGGTGTTGGAATGCAAGCAGTTGATTTTTTATGTGGAAAAGAAATGATTAAAGGGTAATGATCACTACCATAAGAAGATGGTAAAGGAGACCAGGATAATGTCGATGCTAACTCAGGTGTGCAGATTGAGAGGTCAGGGGCACTTATTCCCTCATCTGGATTTGTTTGGCGTGTTGGGAGACATGTATTTAAAATACACAAATTATTAGAGTCTAGAATTTCTAATAACTTTTCCCCATAGTAATTGGAACTAGAACTACCCCAGGACTGGTGTTGTGTATTAAAGTCGCCCATTACCAAAAATGGTTTAGGTAAAACTGAAAGAAGATTACTTATTTCATAAAGAATATTTACAGTGGGACGAGAATAATATATACATACTAAACAGATTTTATTTACAATAGCAGCAACAGCAGATATATCGTCACTGAGACTTGGGAGAGGAAAAGATTGAAAAGACAAGTTATTTTTAATAAGTATGGCGACACCGCCATACCCATCGCTTCTGTCTGTTCTTAGACACGCATAGCCAGGAATTCTAAAAGAGAACCCTGGTTTAAGCCATGTCTCACAGAGAGCGACTGCAAAGGGATCGTATTTGTTTAATATGTAGGACAGATCAGATTTTTTATTCACAATGCTGCGACTGTTCCACTGGACAATCTTGGATAGATTTGGATCCATTATGATTAAGGTTAAATAAGTTAGACAAAGTATCAATTACAGTGGCAACGTTGGACGGTTCAATATTATTATTTTTAGATAAGGTATTAATTAGCATGATTATTAAATTTAAAATTTGACTCTCATTATTATTTGTTGTTTTATTTTGGAATGCAACACCATTCCCTGACACAGAAACTTCATTACTGGTCAATGCTTGATGAGCTGCCCGGTCATACCCCTTAGCTGTTTTTGGGGGATCCCGAGGTTTAAGGAATACCGTTTTCCTTTGTGACGAGACAATTGGTGTGTTACGTGATTGAGGCGGAGGTTGTGAAGAGAAAGAATTTTGAGTGTTATGTGATGGGGCAGATGTTACCACATCTGCATACAATTTTGAAATTGGTGGATGTATCTGTGACGCTTCAGCATACGACACGCAGCTATGGGCCATATAATGCTTAATTGATTTTTGTCTCTCAAATTCTGGGCATTTTTTATTGATGGCATAATGAATGCCACTGCAATGACAGCATTTGCTATTACTTTCATCTTCAATACTGCAAGTGTCAGCAGAATGTTTCTCCCCACACTTGAAACACTGAGGGTTCGACCTGCATTGTACCTTTGTATGGCCAAAACGACAACAATTAAAACACTGGATTGTTGGGAATGTATACAATTCCACTGGCATGGAATTGTAACAACAAAAAACACGTTTTGGTAAAATTTGTCCGTCAAAGGTGAGCACGACTGTTTGGGATGGTTTCCACACAGGGGTCGGTTCGTGAATTTTGTAATTGAGACGCCTTGCTTTGATGACTTTCCCGCATCCAGCGGGGACAGATATATTTTCCATTATTTCGTCTGGAGACCATTCGGTAGGTACGCCTTTAATAATTCCAATACGACACACATTAACTGTTGGAACGAATGCCTTTAATTTCTCTTTGGCCAAACTTGGGTCATTTATAAAAGAGTTTGCATCTACGTAACGGGAGAAGCTTAGCGATATTCTATTTCGACCAATGCGTTTTAATGAACCGTTAATTATATTGTTGAACCTGCGTTTTTTAAGAAAGTGCCCTAAAGTTATTGGGTGTAACGTTTGAGCCGAGTTTTGTGTATCAAAAATTTTTTGAATGTGTACAACGTATGGTGACAGGTCTGTGGCTTCGTACAATGCCCTAGCAACCTGTGGCGCCTTCTGGGGAGGATCTGATTGTATAATGTTTTCAGTCTGGGGACCATCCACAGAACGTGGAGTAGCTTTTTCGGGAATTAAAATTGGATGTACCGGTACGTCTGAAGTTATTTTTGGACTGAATGTGACTACTGATTCATTATCACAATGACAATTTGTGTCATTATTTGTTCCTGTTGAGTGACCATTTCGCCTTCTTTTATTGCAATTTTTACATATTTTGCGTGGAGCCCTAGCCCTTTTCCGCTCCGATCTGGTTAAAGACGAGTCCGTATCCATACTGGATTCATAAATTATGATATTGTGGCCGACCGAGGGGACTGTGCCCCCCGGATCAGGCGGTTCATTGTCCATTGTGGCCAGAAAAAATAAAAATATAAAAAAACTTACCCTAAATATGAAGAATTTTATCTACAAACAATTCAAATAACTAATCTAATTAATATTTACATAAATCTACACAACTTATCTCCAATCGCAAACGTTTTTTACTATTATAAAGAAAACGAAAGAAAAATCACGACCGCCAAATTCGATGATTCCCGCGCTTTTTTTCGGTATGTATTATAATAATGGTAAACGACGCACCGAAATTCGAAACATATCGGCTATGGCTATCTCTGTTTCGCTTGAAATGATTCAAATATCCCTATCCTGTTGTCAGAAACAGGTAAACATGGGCTTCTGGAACTGGAACGATTGATGTTATTGCTCAGCTCTGCTTGAAGACTTTGCTAGTTGGCTTGTTTTCCTTGGCTTTCCTCTCCTGACGAAATGCTGATCTAATAATAGTGCTGCTTTTTGTTTGTTTTTAATTTTGATGTGCCGGCTGTAGTCGCGTCTTCACTAAAAATAATGTAACCGCTATTGAGTAGTGTTAAATTTGGACCGGCAGGTAGTAGAGGGCGAGGGGCCAAATCATATTTTCGGCATCCGCAAGAACACCTCGCCTCGTAACTCGTGGAGCATAGAACGTTGACATTCCTAATACATTCACTATCGAATACGTACGCTTTAGTCCTAGGATATAACTTAAATAACTTAAGATTTCAATATGAAGAATAAGTATAGAAACACGGACTCTTCAATAAAAGCTGGTGATTTGATCCTAACTGAACAGCCTTTTGCTTTTGTTTTGTCGTCTAAAGAACAAGGGAGCCGGTGCGATAGTTGCCTGGAAAAGTAAGTAACACAATTATGTTTTTACTTTTAGAAAATATCCACAGTTATGGATCTCATCAAGAAGATTAGAATATATGCTTGTTAGCTGGTAGTGTTGTTTCATGGGAACCAAAAAATAGTAGCCCCCTCAAGCACAGGCTGAATATATGGGTTTAACTGAAGCCTGAGCTGTATATTTGACTTATAAGCTGTTTAGAATTTATAAATCAATAAATTGAACATCTTTTTGTAACTTACAAATCATAAGGCTGTAGTAAGTTATACAGTATCTGGTTCTATAAAATGACCTCAAAACCATCACATTTTGCTATTATAGGTCATAGTTTGCTATATTGAAATAGTGTAATAAATTATTAACAAAACTTTTTTAAGTAAACTTTTTCTATTACAGGGTAAGGTTATCATTAAGAGGGTTTAAGAGTAGGTATATTAGTGCAGAAATGGTAACAGTAACAGGTCATGGCCATCAACTAGCGCTATTAAATTACTAATATCTTCAAATAATTATAACAAATGGCATATTTTTTTATTTATGTTGCTAGTTTTTGGAGTTAATTCTTTTTTTGCAAAGTATTGCTTTTAACTGGAAGAAGGGGGGAAGCTTTTGCCCAGGAGTGGGTAAGCGTAGGCTAATAACAAAAAAACTAAATTTAAAACAGTATAAAATAGTTTCATTACACAACAAATGTTAATGTACAAAGTAACACATATGAAAAAAATAAAACATATGTTAATTTAACAATTACCATTAAATACTTCTTATTTAATTTAAAAATATAACAAATTCTGGTAATAATTATTTTTTGGTTGATTTTTTTCAATATTTATTTTTAACTTTTATTAATTTACTATAATAATTCTATGTTCCATAATGAAAAAAAAAACAAAAATTAAAGTTGTTTTCATCTTTTTGTTATTAAAACATTTAGATTAAAAGAGTGTGCGGGTGATTTGTTTTTGATTTTCTTAATAACAAGTCATTTAACTTCATTGACATTGAAAATCATTTCACGCAGGTGTTGCACCTGTATTTTTAAACATGTATCAGATGTATTGTGTCACACAATGACCGTGTCTCGTTGCATTTCAGGGGCAAAGTGCTGAAATGTTCAGGATGCCAGTTTGTCTACTACTGCGGCCGCTCGTGCCAGAGAGATGCCTGGGGGGATCATAAGGTATGCCTCTGATGTATTGTGACACTTTCTCCGTATAGCAATTAGCTATTTTTAGAAGCAGTAGACTTACCCGAAATGTTATAATTTCTTATGTATTTTTTTTTACTTTCTAAAAGCACTGAAAAGTTCGGCTTGAAATAGACATATGTAAAAGTTAGATAAAATGATTGGATAGACAAGGAAGTCCTCACAAAGACAGAAATAGCGGACCCAAGAAATATAATAAGAATATTTTATTCAGTATCAGCCAAAAAATAAATAATAAATCACTATTTAACCTGTTTTACTTTTAAAGATGAAGTAAAAGAGGGCGTATCATACGCCCCAAAGCTGTAAAATAATAGTGCAATTTTTATCTCCTTTTGAAGCCCAATACGGTTCCAGACAGGATTTTGTGTGTTCCTCTGTGGCCGGACCACATTTTAGTACTCAGATGCTATAGTTCGAAATAATACCTACCTAAAGTCTACTTTCATCGGAATATATATATATTTTTAGTACCTCAAGAGATATCTTTTTAATTAACAATTTATGTGGTCCGGCCGCCAAGCAGTGCTCTCTGGCCGCGCCACCTCAAATTAAATAGAGTATAATGAACTATTAATAAATCAATATCTCGAAAAAAACTACCTAAAGAGTACCTTGCATACGACAAATATGGTCCAATTAACTCCTTTAGTTAAGGAGTTATTGGTCGTAGGGTGTGGTCCGGCTGGAAGGTATACTCTGCAGCAAGTCAATTTTGCAATATTTAATATTAACTATCCATAAATCAATTTATATAATAGTACCTTTTCTCTACTTTTCGTTGATAGTTTTTTCTCTCAAGAAACTATTCATTTTGATTAATTAATCTTTAAAGTACGTGGCGCGGCTAGGGAGGATTACTTTCAGCAAATATAACGAAATATGCTTTATTTTTTTATGCCAACGAAAACTGCATAATACGTACTTTATAAAAAGACCTGCTGGTTGATTCTGTAAAAATCTCACCGTGAAAACTCAAGTGAAGTGAGCGTGATGTGAGCTGTCAGTAGTGTCAATCCCTAGCATTATTTGGAATGACAGCTCACTCCACGCTCACTTCACCAAAGTTTTCACGGTGAGATGGTTACAGAATCGCACTGCTGGACTTCATCTATAAACTTTTATTTTTATTACCAACAATGATTTTGAAAAAGGTGCACTTTTTGGATTTTGTGTACCTATCTACCTAAGAATAGGTAGTTAATTTGACGAAGTAAGTGAAAATTTTGGTTTAAAATAAACAATAAGTATAAGAAGTTCGTGCCGATACGAGAACATACATAACGTGGGTATTACGAATATGTAAGGGACATAGCAGGTGGCATTTTGTCGGACCTGCCTACCCTCTTGGGGAAAAGGCGTGAGTATGTATTATTTTGACAAAACAATCACAAATGTCTTGACGATCATAAATTGTATGACAAATATTACATTTGTTCTAGAAAAATTGTACTAAAAGATCGGCACGAAGTTCATAAGAATAAATCGTAGTTAAAAAATAGCGATTATGAAAATATATTTGTTATTCGTATACTTATTGTTTATTTTAAACCAAAATTTTCACTTACTTCGTCAAATTAACCACCTATTCTTAGGTAGATAGGTAAACAAAAACCAAAATGTGCACCTTTTTCAAAATCATTGTTGGTAATAAAAATAAAAGTTTATAGATGAAGTCCAGGTCTTTTTATAAAGTACTTATTACGCAATTTTCGTTGGCATAAAAAAATAAAGCATATTTCGTTATATTTGCTGAAAGTAATCCTTCCTAGCCGCGCCACATACTTTAAAGATTAATTAATCAAAATGAATAGTTTCTTGAGAGAAAAAAGTATCAACGAAGAGTAGAGAAAAGGTACTATTATATAAATTGATTTATGGATAGTTAATATTAAATATTGCAAAATTGACTTGCTGCAGAGTATACCTTCCAGCCGGACCACACCCTACGACCAATAACTCCTTAACTAAAGGAGTTAATTGGACCATATTTGTCGAATGCAAGGTACTCTTTAGGTAGTTTTTTTCGAGATATTGATTTATTAATAGTTCATTATACTCTATTTAATTTGAGGTGGCGCGGCCAGAGAGCACTGCTTGGCGGCCGGACCACATAAATTGTTAATTAAAAAGATATCTCTTGAGGTACTAAAAATATATATATATTCCGATGAAAGTAGACTTTAGGTAGGTATTATTTCGAACTATAGCATCTGAGTACTAAAATGTGGTCCGGCCACAGAGGAACACACCAGGATTTTACCCAAAACCCGACTGGTTGTATAATAATAATATGTAAACCCTAAAAGTTTCATAGAGGGAAGGGTGTAAGAGTTTTGCATTTATATACGAAGCTATTTCTGCCTACCCCTCTGTTGAAAATATAGCGTAAATGCATGAAAATCGTAGGCGTTTGCTCAAATTAAGTCTGTAATAAATTACTCGTAATAACGCGCACGGCCGTGACAGCCAAATGTTGCAACTTTATCATCAAACGTCTTATTTCTAAAACGAAAATTCGTTGAATAAATATTTATGCAACGCGCCTCGTTATCCCGTACGCTATACAAACATTATGACATGGCTAGCACGTAATGCTCGAGTTGGCAGCTCTGCCCAACGTTTTGTATTTTATTTTCGCGAACTAAATCTTCGATAAATGTCGACCGATACAAACAGCGGTGAGATATCCAGAATACCTGCGCAAACGCCGACGCACGACGTCAAACAAATGACGCTTGACGTAAGAGGGCGTTGTGTAACGGCTGTTTTTTTTTAATGAATGATAAGTAGGCTTGAAGATGTTCCCAAAATAAGTTCCTACCTGCTGCGAATAATTCTGGGTTCTGAGACAGTTTTGGCGCAAGTCAGTGCGACTTCGGCAATACAAAATTAATTTTCCTCAAATACTTTCGAATAAATCTTTCGGAACTACTGCCAAGTAGGACAGAGGACTACCTACTACTATTTGTGGCAGAAGTGTAGATATTTCGATATGAGTTATACATCTATGTGGTAGTAGCGTTTGGGCCTTTTGAAAAGCACTATTCGAAAAGAATCCTATCTGTACATATTTGGCACCACCTGGATCGAACCTAATCAAAGTATTTTACCTGCCACTGCCAGAAGGCGTTCTTTCAATAATTATCTACATGAGTTGTGCTTGTTCCAAGGTATTATCATAAATCCTTACGCCATAACTTGCGTTGTTTAGAAATCTATCTTCACGTCCAAATTATCTATTCTTTCAATCCGCTGTCAAAGGTCCATTCACTGATTCACGTATGCCTTTTTTTTTTGAGGATGGGAAATCATCAAATGACTCCTCCCGCTCTGGGTGGAGCAGAAGGGAGTGTCAGACTCTTACTGACTAAAACCCACCCGTGTTCCTTCCTTAGCCCTTTATGTTCCAGGGTAGCGGTAAACCCTTTCGGATGTTCCCGCTACCCTGGCAGAATTCACGTATGCCTGTGATGCGAAACAGACATTTCATGGCTTGTTGCCATTCTAATAATTCTACTGAGCCATTACTTTTTTTTTAAATTTCAACTCCACATTCAAAACTCTATTTATGTTTTCAAATGATACTTTTAAATCCGCGAAATTATGTTCAAGATATTTCAAATCTGCGTAGGTATGATATTTTTGAGCGGTGTAAAATTTAACAGAGTTACATTAAAACAAATGGACCGTTACTCAAAACATAAAAACTGCTCGTTGAGTGAATTGATACATTTCCTCTGCGAGTTATTATCATATCCTGTTTCTATTCTGGTTTAAAATTTGTTATATTTTTATTCATTTCGTTGCTGTTATATCTTGGCCACACACATAACATAATCAGCTTATAATGTTCCCACTGTTTGACACAGGCCTCCTCTCTGTGAGAGGGAGTGGGCCGTAATCCACCACGCGGGCCCAGAACCAGGTGCCAGATGGCGGCCAGGGATCATGGCAGCCACCTTTTTATTGCAGAGTAATGTTGGTGTCAAACATCCAACTGAGCCAACAGGCCTTATTTTGTTTTCTCGAAAAATTGATCGATCCGAATCTATCGTATATATCATATCATATGCATCTTCTGGGCACGCTTTTTCCGTCGTAGACCTCATCCATCGCTTTCCATCAGGCGAAATCGAAGTCAAGAGCAGGTCAAAATGAACATCGTGGTGCACATCATTAATGAACATCGTGGTGCACATCATTGATGCACCACCTACTTTCATTAGACACGTCGACAGTCTTTGCTTTGCACTTTAAACAAAGACGTAACGCCAGAATTCTAGAAAAAAATTATAAAACTTTAAGGGTCGCCCATTATTTCCAGTGGGAATGCGCCAACTTCAAGCGGGTGGCCCCGAAGGTGCTGCCAGATGGGGCACGCATGCTGGCGAAGATCATCAACCGACTGTACCGGGGTGACGGTCACTCGTTCAGATCATTCTACTCCGGAACCGGGTTCAGAATGTGGAAGGATCTGATGTCACGTGAGTTCACCTACTTTCTCGCTTTGCTAGTGTTCACTAACTTTACGTGCCTGCTGGTTTCCTAGGCTTGATGTCAGGGTCGGCTATTTTATAATTTCAAACACAAATGCACGACTTAGGTGGTATATCCGTATTTTGCGTACGGGAAAATCGATTATTCACTCCACACCAGTTCCTAAGGCCAGCAACGCCTTGATGTTACTGGCCATCATGCGGAGGGTACCTGGGCAAACGAAGTGCTTTGCCCTGTACGTGGCGACCACCGGGCGGTTTAGAAGCACAGAGGGGGACATAATGCTATAAGTATTTTCATAGTAACAGCCCGTAGTCTAGAATAGTGTCCGCTAAATGACTTAGCTCGCTTCCTTACTAATTTGGGACTTGAAACTGACGAAAAGAGGGCATGTTCCTTGCCTACTCCTTCACGTAAAACAGACGAGATGTTATAAATTAATCTATGTGTCACACTGAAGTCACTGTCGATTCTTTTTCTTCTTCATGTCGTTGGCACGACAGTTATTTAAATTTTGTTGGCCCAGACTTCGCCAGTATCACGGCGCTAACGGTGGCAGCGCAGAGGTTACCTGCAACTGCCGATTTATTCCTGTCGATCTCATATGAAACCGGCCTACATTAAGCAGTCCAGTCTGGGTGTAGGTAATGTATGTTATTGATGAAACGAGACAAACTCTCAACCTAATTAAATTGGATGCGGCTGAATATGCGGTGTCAGGTATAGGTACGTAACGTGACCATTTATTCTTTGACTCAATACGGGACATTGGCGCCGATTCTCTTGTTTACAAACTAAACTAAATTTAAATTCAGTGCATCCTTTTGTTTCTATTTCATTAAGAAAAGGACAGAAGATAAATAATAGTTTAGTCCTGTCAAATAAAGATACGCCATAGACAGTTTAGACGTGATTAAAAACATGGCTACTAAAAATACGTCAATTTACGCCAAGCGCTGACTAACTGACTGTCCTTTTCTCGTCCGGCCGGATCGACTACTCAAATTTTCGCGCGGTTTCCGAAAACGGGACATTTTTGCGTCCCAGAGTTCATTTCGGGGACACCGGGACTCGTAATTATAAAAAGGGGCAGTCCCGTTCAAAACGGGACGTCTGGTCACGTTAGGTATGCTGTATGGATAGCGACATCGATGGAACGGGGCACTAGGGTCATTTTGTTGTCTATTAGGCTGGAATTAGTTCTAAGCTTTCAGAAAGGAAACACTACACGTTAATAATAACTGTTTATTTTAGGCATTGGCATTCATAAAATTTAAATTACGAATTAATAACTTACATAGCATAGAACAGAGTAGTGGTGGCTCAGTGGTAACGGCTGCGGCTGATGAGTTGTAGGTAGGTCGTAGGTTCGAACCAAGACAGGCGCTTTAATTTGTGCAAATTATTTCATCATCACTGCTCTAACGGTGAAGGAAAACATGGTGAGAAAACCGCCATAGAAACAAAAATTCATAGTCATGTGATCTACTAACCTACACATAGCCCGCGTAGTGGATTACTGCCCACTCCCTTTCACCGAGAGTAGTCCCAGCAGTGGGAATTTTGTTATTTTTTTTAATGACATTAGTTTTGCCTCGCGCTATGACTAATAGTATATATAGTTGTGCGGAAGATCTTGAAACTCGTGACCGTCCATCAAACCTCAGTAATTCATCATTTGTGAATAGCACGTACTTAACGATAGAGATCGCGCCAACTCCTAATTCACCTGGTTCTGCGTCATTGGGCGAAATAACAAACAAACTTCCGAATACTATTCATGATTTATTTCAGGTGTTATGGCTTCTTGATTGCTACCATATGCTAAGATGTTATTCCATTTCAATGTATAAATAACTTTTAATCCGACACAATATTATTCCAACCCAACACTTAACACCGACTGCCTCGTTGGTTTAGTGGTCACGAGCGCTACTGTTGTGCATGAAAAAAATCAAAATCAAAAGTCATTTATTCAAATTAGGCTGAGAATCAGCACTTTTCGAACGTCAAAATTACAAAAGACAGTCCCCAAAAAACGCCCGCCCTTCACCACTTCCTAGTGCTATCGCTGGGAAGAAGTGGCGCAACAAACTCCCCAGCAGCACAGCTGTCTGTTCAGTTAGAAAATACTTGATACTTGATTGTATACAGTACTAGGTGTTCAGTAATTAACATTACAAGGCACAGAACATAAAATTAAAATATTTGCCATATGGCAGCTAGCCACGCCAAAATACCAACAAATATAATAAAAACTATACGTACTCAAGCTAAAAAATAATTAATTAAAATTAAAATGTAAATAAAAACTTACTACCTAAATAAAAGCCTCCGGGCATAAAGGGCGTGACAGCTTACATATTTATGCATTGCTGGGTTCTGTTCACATAGCTGTCACTTGATGTCGCAGATGAGATGATGATGAGGTCCTGGGTTCGAATCCTGGGTCGGGCAGTGTTATTGGGCTGTAGGCTCGCCCCCTGTTACATGTCACATGGGACTTAAGCATAACTGTCGAAGTGTAGGTTTTCTATAGGGACCTACTCTGCATAACCCGTCGCGGAATGCTGGCGTGATTTTATGTTGTGTTCACTCAACAGGCCTTATTGAGTAGGTAGGTATTGATTTTCTTAACAAGAATGTGTTCAAATTCTCCAATGTGTCCAATACATGCACAAATGTGTACAAGACAAGTCAAATAGGACAATACAGTTAGAATTATACAGGAGTTGTGCAGGCGGAAGAAGTCGCAGTTCTTTTGTTTCATCCATCCATCATATACCTCATCCATCGCTTTCCATCACGCGTCATCGAGGTCAAGGGCCCATTCAGAAATATCGTATCGATGCTATTCTGCAAACTTATGAAAGCATGTAAGCCGGGGAAAAAAGGGATATAAAATGATGTTACTTCGATTTATTTGACAGATTACTCAGACCTGAAAGCGGATAAGAAAAGGATGGAGCATTTCACGACGCTATGTGTTGTGCTGTACGAGTTCCTAAAAGACATATCACTGCCAAACACTGTGGAACTTATGGGATTGTATGGAAGGGTGAGTATCAAACAATTACCTACGTCTTTAGTGATGTGTTTTTAGAATGTAGAGTGTCAATGCCGCTAAGGAGGATTAAAAAACTGGCCAAGTGCGAGTCGGACTCGCACACGAAGGGTACGTACCACAAAGCAAAAAGCGCCGGGAAAAAAAGACCCGCTTTAATTAATTAATTTATTTTTATTATTTGTTGTTATAGCGGCAATAGAAATACACTCTATGAAAAACTGTCTACCTATTATTGATCATGAGATACAGTCCTCCGACAGACAGAGGGAAAGACGGACAGCGGAGGTCTAGTAATAGGGTCCCATTGGCACCCTTTGGATACAGAACCCTAAAAAAGACAAATAATAACAGTTTTTTAATTCTTCAAAACGTTACCTGGTCCAGGTCTGATCTATACTGAGCTGAACTTTATAGGTGTAGTACCTGGTAGTCTTTAAGCTCTCCAAGATCTCCAGTGATTTGTAAATGCACCATACTCACAATTGTATTCTACCCTTGATGGACGAATAACAGTTGGTAGAATCGTTGGAACAAAATATTTCCATAATTTTGGAATCGACAAAGTCAATTACTGGCATAGATATAGTTCAATAAATAACATTTATATTTTACTACTATTTCCAGATGGTAATAAACAGTTTCATGATCCTGGACATCGACATGAACTCAATCGGGACGGGCATCTACCTGGCATCCTCTATTCTGGACCACAGCTGTGATCCAAACGCGGTCGCCACGTTCGACGGCAAGACTATCAACATCAGGGCCATTAAGGACCTGTCTTGCTTGGATTGGAATCAGGTAATTGACAGCTTTGAACGTTTTACTTTCCGAAAGTTGAAAAAAACATTAAATCTCATGTTACTCTAGCTAGGGTACGTCTTAAGATAACTTTCTTGCTTGGACGCCAGTGTGCTGGTTGCTTACGACTTCACGATATAATTTATGGCGCTTGGACATCGCCAAATCGCTGCATAGCTATCCACAATTGTATGATACGTTTCCGTGCTGAATAGAACATCAATCAATTTTATCAAACGAGTCCTCTAAAGACAAATCCAAAACCCGAAAAATTTGGCACTTTAAACCAAATGACGGACGAAATTAGTAATTGAAGATGTGTCATATTCGATTCGACAAACTATCGGATGGTTGTGAATTGCTATTCTGGTCGAATACCAAAAACAACAACGGAAGGCGAGCAGGACGCCAGGGTAGCGGGAACGTCCGAAAGGGTTACCTACCGCTGCCCTGGAACATAGGAAGGTACACGGGTGGGTTTTAGTCAGTAAGAGTCTGAAACTCCCTCCCGCTCCACCCAGAGCGGGAGGAGTCATTTGATGATTTCCCATCATCAAAAAAAAAAAAAAAGGCGAGCAGGACTTTTTTGCTGTAAGTCATCAATCATTTTCTTTCAATCCTTTCAGATGCGCATATCCTACATCGACTTAATGAAGACCCCGTATGACAGACAGTCGGAACTGCTCCAGAACTACTACTTCTTATGCCAGTGTGACAGGTGCATGGGTAAATGCTTTAGATGTGCCTACTAATTTATACTTCGGCATGCTCTTTATCTCCCTTCGTTTGAAGTCGCCAGGGTGAAAGTGGAGACGGAGTAGATGAACAAAAAAAAACACTTTAGAAATACACTTTTACGACACATTAGCAATCTTTTAGCGATACACTTTTATAACCACGATATCAATATTTTTGGGTTAACTGCTAATAATTTCGTACTACCCCCATTTTATTAAATATATTTGCAATCATTTCTAATACCTAGTAGAAATAGCGTGACTAAATCAGGTTCCGGGCGCGGTAAACGAGATACAATAGAAGTTTTATTGTTATGACAAGCCGTATAGTGCCCTTGAAAGTGTTACGTTCAAAACACACAAACTCTTTCATTAGCGTACAGCATCCTTCTGGGCTGTTTGTAGACTAGCTTCGTTGCTCATGCGCACTCCGATTTCGATAAATGTCTTAACAGACCTCCAAATTATACAGGATTTTTTTTTAATAGCTGTAGCCTTGAATTCAACATATGTTTGTAGGCGTAGAAATTTGTCGGTTATAATAAAAAATATTAGTTGTTCCATACATTTTGATCGCGTAGGTATTGAACTTTTATATGAAACAGCTGTTTTTTTTTTTGATAACTCAAAAAAATTCTACCCTTGAATCATAAGTATGCTGAATTCATGGTTACAGTTTGCGCATTGGTTAAATTTTTTTCCTGTATTATTATACCATCTCTCATAGCAACAATATTATAATATGAAACTATTAGAAAGTAGGAACTATCTTTCTCTCTTCTGCATCGCAAAGCATGCTATCATAGATCATCACTTATTTCGCGAAATAACCTGCAAGTTACTTACAGATGACGCGCAAATCAAATACGTGCATGGCGCAACATGTCTGAACAAGCAATGTGATGAACCAGTCAGTATCCCTTGGAAAGAAGATTGTCAATTAGTCAGAAAGCCTGAGAAAAAGGTCGAAGAAAATGAAGAAGCAAAAACGGAGAAAGTTGAAGAAAATACAGAAGATTTGTGCAAAGAAGTTTCTGAGAACGGTGTTGATAGCAAAGAAGATGCTTTACATTGCAAAGAGTGTGGCACGAAGTATACTGAGAAGCATGTAGACGTGTTTGTGAAGACTATGGAGTTCACTCATGTGCATTTACAGAATATGGAGAGGGCTTCTGTGGCTTGTATCCTTTTCAAAACTAATTCATCTCTAAGTCTAGAAATACCATAATAATACTAACTTGTCCAGCGTGTCCTGTTGTATGCACGCTACAGGAGCTGATGGACGCTACTGAAGGTGCCAAGCTCGTGGACAAATTCTGGGCTGACTCTATATAGATTGCCATTATTGACACGCTAAGAAAAATAATTGGCAACCAACTTGGCAGGAGAAATTGTAAAATCACCACACTGCAAAGTAATTGGTGATCTTAGTTCGTAGTTATTTGCAATATATGGGTAGAAAGTAGCAGCTGCTCATGTAGCTAGATGACAGTTATTATTTTTCCTGCCATTATGCCGAAAAAGACAATCAGGGTTATTAGGTTAGGTTGCCTCATTTAATTTATCCCGATCTACTGCTATATATTTCTCATCGTTAAGAATCTTTCTTATTGTAGTGAGTAAAAATTTTATTGTCTCACTGGACACTTCATCACAATCCTCTTGCACAAGTGTCTCGTTGTGTAGATATCTACTTAATCCACAAATTAATCCTTAACTGCGCCGCAGACGTGGACGTATGCCAGTACTGCCTGGACAGACAGGAGGGCGTGTTACACCCACTCAACGTGATGCACGCACAGACGCTAGACCACGCGTTCGATGCGCTCATTCAGGTGCAGCTGTGGGAGAAGGCCTGTGGATACGCTGAGAAACTCATTCCTTGCTTCAGGTAAACATTTGACAAATTGTTTTTTCTTGCAGACGTGCGTTACAGTTGCAGTCTCCATTATCTCCAACTCAAGTCAAACGCCGGAAAGTCGGTTACCAAAAAGCTGGCGAAGCAACTTTTTGTCGCTTATCTAAGCTGACCAACGTTACGGGTAGTCAGAAGCCCGAAAGTCTGACAACCAATCTTACCAAGGGGTATCGTGTTACCCAGTAAATGGGTTGTGGAAATCAGATAGGCAGTCACTTCATGTAAAATATTGGAATTCAGTTGCACCGGGTTAGACTGGAAGCCGACCCAAACATAGTTGGAAAAAGGTAGATGATGATTTAAGCCTAAGCTGACAAACTATCCCACCAGCCAATCGATTCTGTAAAAATCTCACCGTGAAAAGTTTGGTGAAGTGAGCTTAGAGTGAGCTGTCAATAGTGACAATCCCTAGCATTAGTTGGAATGACAGCTCACTCCACGCTCAATTCACCTAAGTTTTCACGGTGAGATGGTTACAGAATCGCACTGCAGTTGAGAACTATAGCTAGCTATATACCCGATACACAAATTGAGTTTCACTTCGAAAAACTGAAATGGTATTGATGTCTGGGAGAACTGGAAGCTGTTTTCATTGTTTATTTTAGTTAAGTTATACATGCCAATATCTTTTCCAGGTTTTACTACGGCGACAGAAATCCACTGCTTGGTCTTCTCTACTTGAAATACGGAAAAATCTTGCTGTACAAAATGGAGGTTGAAAAAGCCTTAGCCCAGCTGAAATCTGCAGAAAAGATAATAAAGATGACCCATGGGGACAGACATCCCCTTTACAAGCAACAACTAATGCCTTTACTACAACAAGCAATAATGGAATCGTGAATTTACATTTTAGTGCCTGTAGGAGGGTCATTTTAGTATGTAATGTGATATAAATAGCTATATTTTAATGAAATGAAATAAGCAATAACAAAGCTACAAATCTACACTAGTGAAATATAGGTTTATGACTTTTTAGTGCATATCTTTTAGTGGTATGGATTTATTGAGGCAACCTCTCCTTTGAAGTAAAGAGGCTATAGCTGTAAGTAAAAATATGAACCGGTTATTCTGTTAATCCACTCTCTGGTGGATACGCGGAAACGCATGTCCGAGAATCCACCCTAAGAGCGGTTTCGCACTACATCCGATCCGAATCCGAGAAAATGACGGTCCTATGTAGCCATAGTACTATTTGTATGAGAGGTTGCGCACTACATCCGAACTACTCAGTCCATCCGAATTTAAAACATTCCCAATTCGGAGATTGAACTCGGATCTTGAGTTCGAATTCAGATCGGATGTAGTGCAAAACCACTCTAGCCTATTAATTCGTTTGACGTTTCCGTCTTAGGGTGGATAAACTGAATAACCCTTATGAACAGTGGATATTTGGCAAGTCTCCTTAGACAATTGTCTGGTATATATTTACCCTAATGGAACTGTGAAGCACTATTGCTAAAGTGATAGCATAAAATTAATATTTACAAAAGAGAAATAATAAACTTCAGTTATATTTTATGTGTGAGCCACACTTCAGAGGTGTAATTAAATGTGTTAAATATTTTTAAAGAAATATTGTATAAGTCAAGGTCCTCACTTCAACAGAGCACAATAATTAAGATTTTCTTGTATTGTGAAATAAAATATTTCGTTTGTGGTCCATTAGCATAACATAGCATAATCAGCCTCCTATCGGTGAGTGGGAGGGGGCCGTAATCCACCACACGGGCCCAGTGTGGGTTGGTAGATGTAACATGTCTGAATGTTTGGTTCTAGGACATGCCGTGTCCTCACGATGTTTACCTTCACCGTTTTGAGAACAGTGGTGATTAAATTATTTACACAAAGATAAGCGCCTGTCTGAATATGTAGTTCATTATTTATGAATAATGAGTGTCAGTGATGTAGATTATTTACAATTTCAGCACAACTACTTGTCAACAGGGATGAATCAAATAATTATTGTCAGATTAGATATTAAAGTGACCTTAACATATTGATAATCGTCAATTATTTAATAAGTCACAAGGCTGTGTGAGCAATAAATTGGATTAAGTTGTCCTGTCTAGATGCCTTTTAAAAATAAATAAATTAAGTCTGCACTGTGGTTTTTTATGCAATTTTACCCTTATTTACTGCCATATATTCAAATATCGTCCTTGTCCCTTAAGCCATTTACTCTGATAAGGGAAAGAAAGCCGAAACTTAAAAAATGACAGTGATTTTAATAATCAAAGTCATTTCCCAAATCTCTGCTCAAGAATAATGTCCTTAGTAATGTTAACATGTTTATTTGTCCAAACTACATTGTCAAATAAGAATTGTCCGTAGTTGTCCTTGAATATGTCCTTGTCCTACAAGGTGGGTGACACTGTCCAGTCAGTCATTCTGTTCGTCCGATGCCCCTCCAAGTCTCCTTTTCTTAGCAGAAGCTGTTTCATCTGCCGCTTCTAAAACTTTCATGCGGACACCACAAACCTCTGCTCCATGCAACACACGCATGGCTTCTTCTGCTGCTTTTGCAGATGCATAACGAGCATACCCTACCGTTTTATTGGGCAGAGTGTAAACATTAATAAGGTCCCCGAACCTACAGAATATATCACGTAACACAGTCAGGGGGGGAGGCTGGGGCTTACAGACCAAGAAACACCTCTTGGCAACTGTGCTGTCAATGTCAGCTAAAGGCTTTGGAGGAGGCAGGTGCACGCTGCAGTAGTTCAAGTCATTGATGTTAGGGGTATTATCTTCTGCTACTCCTTTTGTAGCCATCTTAATGAGCTTAGAAGCTTCTGCAATAGCTGAAGTTAGCTGCGCTAAGTCAGGAGCACGATTAGTATTTGCAGACCTCATTGCATGCCTCAAATTATATGCAACATTCGACAAGTTATTAAAAGAGTGGTTCTGCATATCAAACCTAGACTTATCAGGTTTAACAAATATTTTCATCCCAGGTGGATATTCAAACTCATTCAACTTGTCAACTGCATATGCTGCAGAGATTGGATTAGAATATGATGCAATGCCTTTACCACAGTGACGAACCAAATCAACATAAAACTTGCAATCTATGAGCCCTGGTACTATATCAAATAAAGTTTCAACATGCATTCGGCTTAAATTTGGACAACACATGAAGTTTACTCTAGTGTATCCCCTGGGAGGAGTGTTCATGAGGGACATAAGGGCAGTACTACTACTAGAAGGGGTATTGGCCAAGTCATTAATGCTGGACTCAAAAGCAGATTCAGAACGCTTTGGGGTGGTTCCTTTTGGCATGGCAAATATAGCTCTATACTTTTTGTCACATTCTTCAAAAGCACGCGCAGCTTCAGAGAATTTATCAAATGTGACGTAAGCAAAACCTCTCGGGTCCCCAGTGTGTCGGTCTCTTTGTATGCTGACCCCCTGAACCTGACCGTACACACCAAAGGCATCATATATGTCCTGTTCAGTGGTTATATAAGGGATAGTTATGAATAGCCGTTTGAATTTGTCGTCATGGTTGTCGTCGGACTGGATGTCGGACCGATTACACGCCACCATAACTTTCAATACTCGACCAGAACCTTTAAGTGATTTCTGATTCATCGCCTCCAAAGCGGCAGCCGCTTCAGAAGTTTTGGAGAACTTTATGTAAACAACACCTTTTGGTTGTCCCGTGTGGTGGTCGCGCGGCATCCGTATGTCCTCGATATTACCGAATTTTGAGAAACCGTCACGGAAATCCTCCTCAGTAAATCGTCGTTCACAAACAATAAATAACCTCGAATGTGGTGGCGTCTCTTCCGAGCTGTCCTCATTTCGCTTTGGTCTGTTGTTCTGCATTTTCAATTCCAATTCTGAATGAACTCAAGAAAACTTAACAATAAATCAACTTTTTGTGGACTTCACATAGGGTAGTGGAAATGGAAGAACCAATAAAAAAAATTGTTATAAGCCGCGCAGATAGAGAATAGATCTGAAAATGGCGTCCGGCGTCCGCTCGCATGCGTTCTCGCCACAGACCACAATATAATATAGGGTATAGACAGGAAGCTCTCTTATTTTTCTGTTGACAGCACAAAGTCGCCATCTAGTTGTCAGCTAACCAAAACTATTACTTACAGATATGGATATAGATAGGTACGTACAGTTGTAGATATAGTAAATTCGAGTAAAATTTTTACTTTGTCGTATAAATTATTGTTTACTAATAATGCTAAAACGATTATGTAATTATTATAAAAACCTAAGTAGTAAACAATAATTTATACGACAATGTACAACATTCAGATTTTTGCCGGCATTTAAGAAGGGTACAAAGGTTTATGTAAATGAAAAATAACTCGGAATTAAAGATAAAAACAGTTTATTCTTTCTAAAATCTTATGTAGGTTATATTAAACATTTACTAACGTATTGTTTATTCTTATTCGCTTCCTCCCTTTATTTTTGGAGTAGTGCCTATGAGCTTTTTCCTTCATGGGGTCATTTTTATCCCAAAAGGTTGATTTTCCAGTAAGGACACTGTTGGTCTCTTTGCACCAATTATTAATAAAAAACTTTGTCGTTTTATTTATTAGAAAATTTGATAACTCGTTTTTATGCATTTCACAGGACAGAAACTTTAAATTTAAATTTATAGTAATAATTAATTGAATATATCTACAAATATTATTTTTATTGCAGCATTCTTTTAATATCTCTAAACAAATGTGTTCTACTTGGGCAAAGAAATTAAACAGCGCCCTAGTAGGATAGCACAACCACTTTTTATTTTCATAATCTTTTAATTTTATATATTTATGAAAATTTAAAATATTTTCTTCTTCTAAATCATGCCTGCAGGTGGCACAGTTTTTGTACACATTTTTTTTTGCCAGTTGTGCTATCCAGCCACTGCAATAACCAATTGCTGCGCTTTTTTCCATATCCACTGGAGTTTTACTTGATAATAATGCATCTGTATTTAAAAGGTCTATACACATATGAGCACAGTCTATTTCATCTTCACATTCAGTTGTTGTGTAGTTGTCTCCAGGATTTGTTAATAAAGATTTTAGCGACTGGAGACAAACACTGTCATCTTTTTCACAGTTTGATCCAACTGAATGTGAAGATGTCATATTGTTTATTAGAAGTGTCTTAAAAGCACCTTCAAATGCAGACGACGTAGGCATTATATTGCCATGGCCATGAGCTCGAATTGCTCCAAAAAAGTTCTCCAATGGATCCTGGTTGAAATTACGCAGCAATAAGGAATTGATCCCCTTTGAATTTAAAAGATGTACAATCTTTTTAAAACTTTCTATAGTTTTAATCCAACTGGACAAAGAAGGCACTACTCCTTGATTGTTACCATTTACAAATTTCATTGTTTTGAGAATAGGGACACTATAATTCCACAAATTGTGATGTGGTGAAGTTGGGGTAACTGCAGCACGATACTTTTTCCCTTGGCTAACTTCACTAAAACTGCCATTGACGCTGTCAAATAGGTCGTCGAAGAACATTAGGAGGTCTGCTGTCTCATGACTGTCTTTTTCCAGAACTCCCATATCTGCAATGAAAATAGATACTTTCATGAACATATGAGCTGCATAATAGTACAAAAGCTGATTATTTTGTATGAATCAGCTGTTATTTTTTGATATTTCGGGGTTGGTCCTATAGTAATAAGCTCTTCACAGTAGAGAGTAAGACCTATTGTGGGTTTTACCTCTTTTCCGACTATGATTGTATTTATATTATAATCCAGACTAGAGCAGTTGTTTAACTCACAGTTTTCATGATAACAGTCATAAGAGAAGAAGCAAGAGATAAGATTTTAGTACTGAACATGTACAAAAGAGAGTAAATTATGAGGAAGTGCATATGTATCACTTATTTAAAAACAACATTTATATTGTAGAAAATGTTTGCATACCTGCTAAACACCCAAGCCCCACCCCAACTGACTGACTAAACACTTGTGTACAGTGTTTCACCCTCATCTTTGGGATTAAATTGGGTAATACATGAAGAGCAGTCAGTCTCGGCACTAGCTTGACACCTCTGTATGATGGGCACCTATTATACAAGGCCACAATGTGGGACCATTTAGCCGTGCATTCTTTTTCTTTCATAGTGTATTTTAATTTTTTTGTTAATAAGTTATTTCTTATCCCTTTGATGAGGTGAGGTGGATCATATAGGGGGAAAATTTTGTCTTTCCCCACCTTGTAAAATCCTTCCCGGTATTCTTTACCTTTTCTTATAAACTTTTCTTTTGTCTCCTTCAATAATAAGTTAATGGCTGCCACATTGGAAGTGCCTTGGTCACAAATGGTTGCAACAACTTTTAACCCAGTTTCTTGCACTTTTAAAATAATATTTTTAATTTGAGCTTTGAGCTCAATAGTCTTAGTGCTTCCATGGCAATAATAATATGCTATCGGCTGCTTGAATTTTTTAACTATGCCTCTGATCATAAAAACTAGGACGTGATCACAAAATTCTCTTTCAGTTTGTTCTCCATTGTCGACAAATCCAATAATTTTATCATGCTTTTTGTCATACGTAACCGCTGGTCCAATCGCCATCTCATCAAACAAAATTGAACAATATTTGTAATTGTCAGGCAGTTTCGCTACTCTATTTTTTAAATGTTCAAATATTAATTCATTGACACCAGCTTTTACATCCAATTTGTGCAGTAAATTTTGTAATGTTCTTCTACTCGGCAAAACACACATTTGCCTAAGTAAGCGATAAGCCTTAGGCGATGGCTTATACAACGATAAAGCCAAAATTTTTTGATCCAGTGTGAATCTTCTACCAGGTTTTTTCTTGCCACTCTGAGAGACTTGCATTTGGCAGAACATCTTTGCAGTAGCTGACATTTCCGATGACATAATGTTGAATGCTGAGGTTCTTGTCATCTTCTTCGCAAGGTTATATTTTTTCTTAAAAGCCACCTTAGCGGTTTCAGATTTCTTCAGCTGCTTTAAAAGAGATTTATATTCTCTATGTTTTGTTATAGGTACATAAAGACCTGAAAAAAAAAAAATGGCCTGAGTAAACACAATATATATACAGAAAAAAAATTGACAAACTTTTATTAGAAATTCTAAAATAGTTATATGCAACTGTTCTGTGTCTCACTGTTGTGTAATAAAGAGTGATAAAACACAAATGTGGGATTGTCACATGAGGCGAACCCGAGTGTGATAATAGGATCACATGACTGTTTTATTACCTAATTATGTACATTTGCATACAAGTCTCATGATTTAGCATATTGCCAACATTAAAACAACCAGTGTCATAGTAACCTTAAGTTATTATAATCCAAACAAGTGTTATGTGTTGTACTAAATTTCATTATAACACTTCTTTGGATGATGTTATGGTTACTATGACACTGGTTGTTTTAATGTAGGCAATAAGCTAACTGTTCCAGAAACTTTTATAGAAGATTTATAGCATGGGGGTAGATAAATTCATTAATTTGATTGAAATTCCCTTGAGCAGTGAGGCTGAGATCAAATAATAATATAAAGTTGTAAACAATCTACCTTTTGGCTTAGTTGATTTATTTTTAGGGTGTTTATTGTGTCCTTTCCTGCGCTGCCCATGTCCTGTAAATTAGATGTTTATTATGGCAAAAATATTCACAAGTTAATTAACTTGTTTGTAAGTAAACTATGGTAGATAAATTACAACCTGTATAAGGTTCACCTCAAAATTTGATAACTTTCAGTCAGAATATTTGACTCAATCATCAGTCTCAATCTTTTTTCTCAGTTTTCTTTCAAATTACTATAAATTAAGTACATGTTTCTCCTGTTGCAATGAATGATATGATTTTATTAGTTTTATTAATAAATAGCTTCCTTATATTAAATAGTTCTATTATTACTTGTAGCTCAATTTATCTACATAATTATGATAACATACAAACCTCTCAGCTGAACATGTGATGAAGTCTCTTGAACCCCAGATATTGAACATGGGGCAGGCATATCAACAGTTTCAGTAAACATTTGATCTGAAAGTTAAAAGTTACACTATATAAGTTAAAAGATAACATAATTGTTTGATATTCATTAAATTAAATTATTTTCTGAAAGCTTAGGTTACAACTTTGTTGTAGACATAATTTCAAATTTTCTGCTTTTAGCTCACTTTATGAATAAGATACAAACCTCTCAGAATATGAATATCAGATTGAGTCTTTTGAACACCAGATGTTGAATGTAGGGAAGGCAAGGTAGCTGATTCAGTATGTAGTTGTTCTGAAAATGAAACATTTTGATTACCCATCCGCTGTTACTCCGACTCATTGAGTTGACATACAATAGAAAATGAATTGTGTCTCAGTGGTTATGTTTGAAGGTTTATATAAAAACAAAGTATGTAAAAAGATCTATCTAACCTTTTGATATTCTATTCAAACTGCTAGCTACTTCACAACTAAAATGTTTTAATGAAATTAATATATTACCTGGCAAGTACAGTACTGGAATTGCTAATTTGCACAGTCTATTTCTTGGATACTTGTCAATTGCTTCAAAATGTTTATGGCAGACACGTCTGTTGCTATAAACAAATAAATTATCCATTGTAGCTATTTCACCGCCAATTTTTGCAATCCATGTATTGAATTTCTCTGCATTCACATCTGGGTTCGGAAAGCGGTGGAGAGGTATACCTGAGAAACAAAATAGCATGTTATTTTTTTATATCCCAGTTCAATTTATTATAGAAAGTAGGTACCAAGGGGGAAGTTTTGAGTCATTGTTTAAACCATAATAGAGAAAACTTTGACTCATTAGATATATACAATGTGATAGGGGTGGGACTTCTAACCCGTTAAGGCTGAGTACTACATCTAATTTTATCAACAAAAAAAATAATATGGGGGGTTGAACCCCCTCCCCCTAAACTTTTTTTCTCACCAAAACTTGTATGATCTTCGATGTTTTATGAAGACGGGACAGGGACAACAGTAACTTATTACACTAAATAAAAAGTACATACCCTCTTTCTTAGTGACTAGACATCCAGGTACACAACAAGAGTTTTGTGACATGATGGAAGTGCACTCAATGTTCAGTTCACTATTCGCAATTATGGGTCCAAACTGATAAACAGTGCCTATGCTCACTATATAATATTTCACAAAACAAAAACTTCAAGTCTATTTCGAAATACCGACCGGAGGAGGAGGCTCAACTCGACGTGGACCTACGAAACAGACGATGATTGTAACGCGGCACGGCGTCACGGAGGAACGGAGGTTCAACTCAACGTGGTTAGCAGATGCACTTGCGAAACAACCAGAATTTAATTGCAAAAGTAAAATCCGCACGAAAAACGGTAAAACCGGCACTCGCGCGCGAACGGACAATTGCAATTAAAATGTTACCATTGCAACGATAATGAATTCCCATTAGTTAAATGAAGACAAAACACCTTCCAGAACCGTTTAACAAATCCTTAATACTTGATATATGCTTAATGCAGCTTAATTTTTATTTTTTGTCATTTATTAACCAATATTTTGAGTTAATTATTTCATGTCTGTGTTTGTGTTTCACACAATTTCCCGGCATCATGATTATATATTTGTATATGGCAACACAGAATTTTTAATTTGGCTATCTGGCATAGAGATGGCGTTCTGCTCAATAAAAAACCGAAATTATTGTAATGTTCCTAGTTGCCATAGCATGGTTCTCGCTCACTCTCTATCGCTGTCTATACTCACACAGTGAAGTACGCGCTACAAAAAAATAGTCAGTCAGGATTCGCTTTCCACGCTTCTTGACGCACTCCGAGTTATCGTTAAATTCGTTCCGTTATTTTGTCGTTTTCGTTGATATTCATTGTTGTTTTTGTTGAGTTTGATAGTTATTTGTTTGTGTTACGTTTGATTGTTATTTATTTTCGTTAAGTTTTTGTTACGTTACGAACGTTGACATTTTGTGATTGATTGAACAATGGCTATATTTTTATAATATTATAATATTTTTCGACATTATTTCTACTATTATTAATTAATAATATTAAAAAAGAATAATTTATAGCAAAAAAAGTCAATAAAAAAAATAAAAATCGTTGTTTGAGAACTTGTTTTGCCAACCGTACCATAGGTACCCGCCGCCATTTTCAGATCTATTCTCTTTACACATTGACAGATGACAATGCGTACCTACCCTAAAAATATTATCTAAATCTAAAAAACGAAACCATAGACAGTTAGACCCAAACATAGACAGTCTTGAACACAAACAGAGATCACAACCCCCTATCACAGTATTACAATATTTCCTTGTAATACTGTGCCCCTATTGTCCCCTACAAAGATAGCTCAAGAGCTCAAAATCGGGAACGCGCGCCGAAAGAACCGCTCGCAGTACTAAGATTGCTACAGACTACAGTACCTATAGCCTATATTTATACTGTGGTAAAGCGGGGAATAAGTGGAATACAGTTTTGACTGGTACCTATCTTTTCATTCATAGCGGGCGCGCTCTGCGTCCACCATTCATTGTTGTGTCCGCGGTGTGGATATTATGCAAAGAGATTTAAGAGAGGTACGCCAGCAGGTCAACCTACCCGAAACTGTCAGATTTTCCCAATCAACATTGAACCTAATGCTTTGGCAATAAAGTCGAACATCTATTAAAGAAATCTGACAGATTGTAGTAGCTTGATGTGCTGGCGTCTGTACATACAAAAATAATTTATTATCTTTGATATTATGCAAAAAAACACACATAATGACAATCACTTACAAACTTTCGCCTATAACATAACTACTATGGCCCGGCCCCGACCACATTTTATTGCAGAGTATGGTTTTAAACGGGTTTTATGTATGTACATACAGTACGCCCAAAAAAGATGTTTATACAGACACGGAACTATTTTATTGTCTAATTGTCTCCGTTTTTCCATAACTGTGTATCCATGTGTGTGTGTGTTATAAAATTTTCCATACAGCATTTACACATTCGTGTTCGCTATTCGCCTCGTCATATTCGCTATTCGACGAATCATTCGTATACGAATGCCGTCGCGAACTACTGTTCATGTTCACACATTCGCGGGGTGAATTATTTTGACATTCACACACGAACATGGATGACGTGAAAATAATGCGGCATGCGCGCTACATCTCATTGAATTCTACTTTATTTTTAAGTTGCTTACTGGCAATAGGGAATTTGCCTGGGTTAAAAAATAATAATTATAAATTTAGTCCGTCAGTTAGATTATCGAAAAATAATGGACACGTTGTATATTTATTTTTCTTTTGTCAATCAAACAAAAAATGACAAAGATAAAGCGCGTCAAAATTTGGGAGTGGGGGGGGAGACGTCACTTGCTTGCAAAAGTTTCGCAAGCAAGTGACGTCACGCGGAACTTTAACCGGCGATATCTTCATCATTTTTCATATAATTAACAAAAGAAAAAATACGGGTTCTATATTTTGTGCTAATCTAACTGACGGACTAATTTGAATTTTTTAGGAAAATAGCCTATCCCATATAGTTGATATAATTGTACTAGTTTATTGTAACTTTTTGTAAAGGACAGGGACTGCTAGGTATTAGGAAAGCTGAACTTCACCCATCAGGTTGAGTTTGACATGGTACAAACTTATATGAATAACTTTATGTATGCGGGTATGCCTCATGTACGACAATCTTGATTTTTATGAAATAAAAAATTATTATTATTATAAAGTTATATGCATTCTAAAATTCGCACTTCATTCCATTTTGTCTACACGTCCTGTTGGGTAGGGCGCTAGCTGTCAACTGAATGCAGGCGAATGTGTAAATAGTAAGTTCGTGTTCGCCGTGTTCGCCATTCGTGCCCTTTGATTCGCGTCCGAAAAGCCGCTCCCAACGCGATCGCGCGAATCGCGAGGCAAATCACGAGGCGAATAGCGAACGCACTGTTTACACATGCGTGTTTGTTATTCGCCTCGTGATTCGCGCGAATGTGTTAATGCGGCATAAGACTAGAATAAGGTAATCTCACACATAAATAAACAGTAATCGTGCATAGCGATTAAACTTAAACTGTCAAGTTCTCGATGTGTGTGATGCCAGTCCCACACGCACACGCTTGCCAAATCTCGATAAACCAACTGGATAGGCCGTTTAGCTTGTGGTGCTTAGGCTGGTACGTAACTGGTAGCTTGACTTGTGGTGGGCTTGTTAGCAATTACTGCCAATATGCCAATCCGATCAAGTGTAATTTTTTGTGCACATATCAAAGGAAGGTTGCGGTAAATGTTTGCGATGCAGCTCGGTGTGAATTTTCACCTGGCTTGAAAACTCCGAAAAGCAACATAAAGAGTGTAATTTACTTGTCTTGCTTGTTATAAAATCATTTTGAATTTGTTGTTTTTAACAAAAAATTCAAATTATAGAAAAACCTAGAAAACAAAGGTAATACAAGAGTTTATTTTATTAGCAGACAACTAGCGCCATTGTTTATCTTGATTGTGGTAACTTAAATACATTTTTAAAGAACCGTTGCATTCAAAGATTTTTTATTTTTGTAGTCTAGCAATACTTTTTTTATTTATGCTGTGACATAGTCCGCGAAAGAAATATTTTATCGTTTTTTTTACAGAATTGTACCAATTTATAACGTAAAATATCGACTGTAATCCTTAAATTGTGCCTGCGGAACTATACAATATCAGTTTACAAAGTTTTGTGAGACAATTTCGTTATGTGCTTTATCTTTCAGTACTGTGAACGATGTGTTCAGTTGCGCTATGGAGCATGTCGAATGTAGTCAAATGGTTCACAGCAGTCAATGAGAGCGCTCCTGCGTCCGATTCTGATGTGGTTTGTTTGTTTTGACTCCGGACACTGAAGTAAACAGTGTGGTCGGGAAGTATCATCGACGGACGATGCTCGGTTGAGGACATACCTGTTTTATAAAATATTCTAGTCTACATACTTCCATATACCCTCAAGTTTTTGTGTTTTAGACCTTTTTAGACCATTTGAATTTTGGTCAGTTAGTGTGTGGGACTTGAGTGAGGACTAGTAACGTGAAAATGTTCAGTAAGCACTACGAGACGAGGCTGCTGCAGCAGTGCAGCCCCTTGAGCAAGAAGCAATGCATCAGATTCCCAGCAGAACATACAAATGGAGACAGATTTACACCGTGTCGGGCTGGGAACAACTGGCAGACAGCATTCCAAGGTAATTTTTATGCCAAACAATGCATTACTAGCTTTAGTGATAATTTCTACAATATTACTCGAGCAAGCGTAATTTCATAAGTATAACATGTCTAAGGTTAAGGTTACAACATTGGTTCTTATTTCAAAATGTAATTAATTACACAAGAATTGATACTCATTTAGGGCAACATTGATAAGATGTTGAGTAAATACAAAATACTTGATTTTTAATTTTGTTATCTCGAGCGCTCACCGCTTCACATAAATGGTTTCCTATTATTGGGAAATCATTGGAAGTTCAGCAATAATCTTTATTACAATAATTCATCAATAGTTTTGTACCTTATCTTTTGTTTTAAGCATGTCAATAGTAATAAATTATATTAATGCATTAGTTATCAGTTATTCAATGATAAGTGGCCTACTTTAGCTACCAATTTAAATATTAATTTGGCCCATCTTATGGTATTATTCATTTATTTATTTTTTAAGCGGACAATATTAATTATTTACTTAAATTAATTCACAATAATTAATATTTCAAGTTTTACTTTAATACCTGTATGTGGGTGGGTACCCGTTGATATGGGTACCTAGACAAATATTTAATTACTGATAAATGATAAATAAATGATATTTCAATCATTCTTTTGCTGCCTTCTTGTAGAAGGCTAACTTAACTTTATTATTTACTCGCTAACTCATCAGACATTGTCCTGTCCAAACAATAAATTCATACAAGAATCCTGTACTAAAGAGGACATTCAGTTTTAGAAATTGCCGAATGGGTCTAGCTATTTGCAAGTGATGAACTTACCAACATACGGCATTTAATTTTTAATTATATAGATTTGGTTAATTTTAATAAAAGAAGAATTTTTTAAATCCTTGATTAAATAATTAACTGCTAATTGTTACATACAATTTTAATGAAATTGAATAATTCTTAAGAGTAGCTAAGTTTTTAAAAAAAAAAACCAATTATTTAACTATCATTCTTCAAAAATGTTAGATGCTAAGATCCTCCTAACCTAACATAGGGACCTTTTACTTAAAAGGAGGTCCCTATGTAAGATTTACTGTAAAAGTTGTACAAGTTTTTGTAATAAACCTTTTTGTTTTTTTTTATTTAATATTGTTTAGGTCTTTATTATTGTGGAGCGATGTGTCACTAGGACTCATCAAGGTTACATTTTTTATTATTATTATCATTAGCAAAAATTAAAACAAAATGCTAATGGTGCATTGTTTCCCTTACCGACTTAGTAAATGACCTACCAAATTATTAACAACAGAACAAAGACTTTAAAAACAAAGGTATGAAATATAAATAGATAGGAATATATAGGTAGATTTTAAATAAGGAATAAACTATAGATAGATAGGAAAAAATGACAAATAAATGACCAAAAATAAGGATAAAGCAATAAACAATTCAAAGTACTAGGGAAATCTATTTTGTAAGTAAATAAAATGTATCATACTGTTTTAATTAGATAAAAGAGCACTATGAAGTGAGTGAGAGAGCTGTGGTGGCCCAGTGGTAATGGCCCCAATGGAGTTGTAGGTCGTGGGTTCGAACCCAGGCAGGCGCTTTACTTTGTGTAATTTATTTCATCACCACAGCTCTCAAAAACGGTGAAGGAAAACATCGGGAGGAAGCGGCATGTCCTAGAACCTAAAATTCGAAGACATGTGACATCTACCAACCCGCACTGGGCCCACGTTGGATTACGGTCCATTCCTTCACACAAAGAGAAGGCCTGAGTCCCAGCAGTGGGAACGTTATAGGCTGATTATGCTATGAAGTGATAGGTCATTGACCTTACTGCAACAGTCACAGTTGCTAAGCTCTATGTTTTTTCCATAATGCATGATTTCCCCACTGGTGACCTATGTACGTAGTTAGGTTCATGATTTACATAAATTACTTAAAAATTGACGTAAGATTCCACCGTCTCCGTTCGAGTAAAGTTCACCGCAGTTAACCAGTAGGAAAATCGTGAGATGAATCGCATACTAATTATCAGAAAACCATCATCTGCCTAGCCTTTTCCCAAACATGTTGGGGTCGACTTCCAGTCTCACCGGATGCAGCTGAATACCAGAAGGCCTATTCTCGTAATTTAAAACGTTCAAAATCTAGTCGCAATCTCATCTCAGCGACAAACAAATGTCAAAAACTTGTCAAAATGTAGGGAAATTAGAAGTATTTTTTGACAGATTGAGACTGAGATCAGACTGTGAACGTTCTTAAAATTACGAGAATTGCTCCTCAGTATTTTACGTGAAGCGTTTGCCTATCTGACCTCCACAACCCAGTTACTGGGTAATACGATACCCCAAGGGGTAAGTCTGACAACCCGTAACGACTGTCAAAGAAATACGGAAATATTATAACCAGATATATACTGACTGCGACCGCGGTTGCACTCAAGAGAAAAGTTTTCACTTTCAGGGCTAAAAAGTGAGCCAGTTCAACCGAATGAACTAATCAATATGAAAGAAAAGTTCTGACTCACCCGTTAACTGACTCATCAACGCTCATCTCTTACCCGTTATAATGCAGACAAGGAATAGGGCCGGGAATTATTAGAAATTGTTAAGGGATAAGGAATAGAGGGCGGACGAAGTCGCTGGCAGTGTTCTACTACTTCTGCTTCAAAAGGATAGATTTCAAAAATTCCTTTAACCATAACTGGTAACTTTCCCATACCGACTAAAATCGTCGAAACATCGTATCCAACACTAAATTCGAAAAAGCATTGATTATGCAAAAAAATATTTCCAGTACTGGTGGCAAACATTAAATAACGTAATAATTTTGATTTACCATGCTTGTCTTCTTACATCTAGTAATAACAATGCCTATTACTTTCGGTCTAGGCAAAAAATTTCGTTCTCGTAGCTCAATTTGGTCACGCTTCAGGGTTCTCTGATGTGAACAAACTTCCACAAGTTTCTCAAGGCCAATTTTATGCGAGTTTAAGCTGTTGAAGCAGCCTTCCACCCAGTTTCATGACTTCAGCGAAAGGAGGTTGCATTCAAGATAAAATAATGTAGATAATAGGATAGTGTCTGGCTGAGACAATAAAATTGCGGAAATGTAAAATGGTGGCGGAAATGTAGCATAGTCGCGAAATGCTGCTCAAGTGCGCATGGCGTTTTCATTGCGGTTGAACTTTTTGTGTGAGATCCAAAATCTTGGGATGACTGACACTGCGTTTTCTGGAGTCTAATAAGCATTTATTCGGAAAAATTGGGCCAAATTGCATAGTAAATAGATTGGCTTCTCTATCTTTCCAGGAAGATGTGGGAAACAGTTAAAACTATGCTTGGACTCGCCTTTAATTATTAGAATCTTCATGATAATTTAGATTAGGAATATTAAAACCCCATATGGCTCACAGACTAAGGTAAAGGTGTGGGTGGTTGGAACACTACACCGACTGACGTATAAGGTTACGACCGCATGGCAGCCGTCTATATCAACCGCATATTAGGTATTGCAATTTTGTTATAAATTATTACTAAATGACATCATATTGTCCGCAATTTATTTCAATTGTACTTTTTCCCGTATATTTTTTAAAACAAGGTACTCATTTTTTGGCGAGTTATGAGATAATAAAATTATGATATGTTTTTGTGGTTACAAGATACGCCAAGTTGACCCAAACGTTGCTCAAAGTTGGCAATAACATCGATGCTTGCAGCATCCTAGCAACATGATACAGCGTTTGATTCTGCTTCTCGGTTCAGTCAGAGCCGTAATTTGAAAAAAATAAAATAAATTTAAATAAAAAAAAAATCAAAAATTATAAACCACGAGAGCATTGCAATTTATGCAATTTTTCTGTTGTCAAGCGGCTCATTCGAGTTCAGACTAGGCGCAGTGCCACTCAAAAGGTAATAGCTAGCACAACATTATAATTTAATTTATCTCCGCGCGGAAAAAGGTTTTGCTTATTACTCGACGGAAATTCTAGCCTGCAATTTAGTCAGCAGATTACAAGTGCCTCCATGACAATTTATGATGGTCGTTAGACAATTTTCTTCCGTATTAGTGGAATAAGGAACGCTGGCGATCGTAATCGCCTTGGCTAATTAAATCCGTTTGGAACGTAAGCCATTGTGGAAGATACTTGGTGTTGCAACTTAAAGTGTTTTTACCATCTTAGTCTCTGTAATTTACAATTTTTTATTCTTCTTTGAACCATTAATTGATACTGCCGATAATGGTTAAAGTGTTTTCTTTCAGATCTCAGCAGCAGTAGGTATGCTATTAAATACTCATAAAGTCGGTAGCATCGTCTGAAGTTTTTCTCTTTCAAGGCTTGATATATTTTTGCTTACTGTCTTAAGTGTAACTAATAATAAGTGTTCAGCAGCACAAAAAAACTGCTATTAAGTGCTGTACCAATCAAAAGTCAATACTTCTAAACTTATTGTCTTTTTGCTAGCTACCGCCTAATACACCGTAATGACAATGATTCGGTCAAAATTTCATATCTGACCGTAATGATAGGTTGTCGGCTGGGCTGACACCGACGCTTTATATTGTTATTTTCTGCTGCCCTGCAGTAATTGAAGCTGGGTCTAACGGTGCCACCTGTATCGTCTGAACTAACATTCATCAAAACTAGAGCAAAAATTTCACTTGGAACCCTACGAGAATTGACTTTTAAAGCTTGCTCATTTCAGAACCTAAATGAACACTGCGCGGGTAATATGCAGACTTTTTTGCAATTCAATTAAGCCTGCAATGCTTGAATACCTATAGCTGCGATACAATCTTCGCTGTCTAACTCGCACTTAATGAATGCGCTCATAAACGAAAGAGATACCACTAGAGTTATACGAGGCTAGTCTAGACTTTGATCACTTTGAATCCATTAAGCCGTATCCGTGTTCGTCTGAAACTACCAAAAATTAAGTGCGATCATGGAAACCTGCCGCGTACGGCGAATTGCTATCAACTGCGTTCAAATAATTTGTTTCTTCGACTTTTGATTAGTTTCCGTAAGAAGTTTAATAATCATTATCGTCGGTGTCTGTGCTGCAATAAAATAAACTTTTTATGATCTAAAACTTCACCAGCTAGCTACTGTGCCGGCTAATTATCAACTTTGCAGAGATCTAATTAGCAGCCAAGGTTAACGGCCCTTCGTTATTTCTCACGTAATTAAAACTCTTTTTTGTTTCCTAGCAAAATTAAAAATGCGACTAAATCATGGCACCATGAACAATGGTGGTTTATTTATAATTCATAATGATTCGCGCTTGGCTGCCTGTACGCTATTGTAAATGTATGAACGAGAGAAAGCTTACAAGTCATTGTTTGACTTGCCTAGACAAAATGTAAATTGTTTTTTAATTACAGTGCAATTTGGAATAATCTATTTTTTTTTTGTAATTACGGATAGGGTCATTTCCTAAACTAAAAGCACGTGTCTGGACCCCTCGGTGTTCGACACGTGTTAATAGTAGTGTATAACCGATACGAGTGTGGAATTTGTTTCGCCTTGTCCTTCTTAAGGACGAGTTTGGTCACTCAAGCGCATCCTGCACGTGCTAGTTACGGGATACGGAACTTACGACCGCAATGCACGTGGGTGTATTGTTTTAGATTTTATCTTGCTTTATGTAATGGGTTTCCTATGGGTTTTTGGATTTGTGGAAACAAACAAAGGATATATATTGATAAATTCGGTTAGCTACTGGAATCAAATACCATTAACATGCTTAATGGAATACTGACTTAACTCAAAAAAGACGATTTTTGGGAAATCGCAAAAGAAGATCTTGCTATGAGGACTTATCCTACTTGTTGATGCATAAAAATAAAACTGATTTATATTAATCATGAATGCTTGTATTTTGAACGTCTATGATTAACTATTGATGAGATCTGAGTTAAAAAAATCGGAAATCACATCTGACCTATCTACTAATGGGTCAGTGTTCCATTAAGCATGCGATTTGTTTTAGATCTATAGTAACGTTAATGCTCTTCTACCGCATTGAATATAATTTTCGCAAAGGTCGGTTGAATTTTAGTTCAAAAGTAAGTGCATTGCGGTTCAAAAGCAAATTTAATTAAATCAAGATCATTAATTCCAACTTGCAAGGCAAAAACGCAAAGCTACTTGTGTATTCTTGTGCATCGTTTTCATATTTCTTCCCAATTAAAACTTTTTGCCTTTCCATGTTTAATATCAACGTGCTATATTATGATATGATTGTGGAATAAATGAGTCTAGGGTTTGGTACATCGAGCGTGAAGTTTACGTGTGAGGACTGGTCCTAGGTAGGGCTGCCCCTTAGGGCTGGAACTAAAGGTGATCAACCTTTCATTAGTAATACTAAAGAATTTTGAACTCTGCCTTACTTAATGCCTTGACTCACCATAAGTCCATCGTGGTATGTCGTCTGCTATCTTTGTTTTTTTGTTTGTAACTACGTCTTTTCACTGCCCTATCTGTAACAGGTCCATAATTGGTCTTGGTAACAAAAAGGTGTGTCGCTTCTCCATCTTTCTTTTGTAGGTATATTTAAGGAACTAGGATGTGCGGTACTAGTCATTGATGAGTCACTTCTTGCATTATAGCGGTCTTTAAACTCAAAATTTACATAGATTTATGCGTCTAGCTTAAATGCCCACGCATTTATTATTTAATATTTTACTTAGATCATGCTCGTCATGTTACTCGAATATAATATTTTAACACATCGCACCTTCGGTAAGGGGCTTGTGGCTAAGTAATAACAGCCGCACGGGTCAATCGATCAGGTTAAGCGACGCTTACCGCGATTGGTCCGTAGATGGGTGACCATCTTTACATACCAAGACCTTCTCCGTGCCTCGGAAAGCACGTTAAGCCGTTGGTCCCGGCTATCATTCGTGGAACTTTGACAGTCGTTACGGGTCGCCAGAAGCCCGAAAGTCTGACAACCAGTCTTACTAAAGGGTATCGTGTTACCCCATGGGGTTGTGGAGGTGAGATAGGCAGTCGCTCCATGTGAAATACTGGTATTTAGCTGTATCCGGTTAGACTGGAAGCCGACCCCAACATACTTGGGAAAAGGCTAGGCAGATGATGATGGGTGGTATGCTTTGCTGGGCGTTAGCTTTTCCGGCACAATCCGTCAACCGAACATACATATGGCGGTACATATTTATAAAATTAAAGTGTTACCCACTTTATAAAATCCCTTGTGGTCAATTGAATGCCTCTCAAACCACTTAAGCGAAGAGATAGGATGTTTAATTATAGTATACAAGAGATATAAAAAGCTAAAGTTAGCAGCCCTAATCCTATCGCGTGCCAGAGCAATGAGAGGTGCAGGGCGTTCACACTCAGACGTATGATAGTTCATTACCTTGCATTAGTTATGGCATTAAAATCACTCGGGCAGGACCATTATGCAATTCTTGCTCAGCTATCGCCGAGATTAACAACTGGGAAAAATTTTTGTTAGGGAAAAACACGCCGATTTTTTTGGTTTTGAAGAAGGTTTTGTTTGTCCATTTGGGAGTATGATAATTTCTCCTATGACCCCCCCAAGTTGAACCTTATGCAAGGGCCCCTTGTTTGTTTTAATTGCTAATTTGCGAACCACAGCATAATTACTTGCGCATTGCTGCATGAAACTTTGCTTTAAAACGTTGTATTCTTCAATTAATAAATTCTAATACAAACATCATTTATCTTGGTAAACCCCAGTAATTATACCCCTTAGGGCACAATACCAGTTTTCGCTTGAACTATTCTGCACAGATTTTTTCCGTTCCACCGCTGAAGCATGAAGCACCAAGACCTATGATAAAGGACGATGCCCTTATCTATAAATAAGGCTAGTTCCTGATGACTTCTCATCCGGAACGGATTATGACGGCACGTTTATTTTTGCCTACTGTTGCGAATAGCGTGAGCTCTAAACCGTGTCGGAGGCTTCGTTTGGGTCATTTGAGCGCTTTTAATCAGCGCCACCGCAGTCACGCTTGGTATATAATCGTATGATAGTGTATCATTGGATAGGAGTTTTGATTTGGTTGAAATTGCTTGCCTTTTAAGGCAGGCATATTAATAAGGAGTCACTGGGCGTGATATGTGTTTAGTTTGCCAGAAGTGTTTGGTAGTGCAAAATGTAATGAGCTAGTTTTGGAGTTCACCGCACCAATCTGCTAGTGAATATAGATTACCTTGATGATTGCATACATAAAGGTGCATGGTGGAAGTGCAATACGCTTGGCTAATGGAGTGATCGCAGTATGTTGTTTATGAGTATACGGAGGTAGTGCCCATTCGTCTTGCCATAAACGTTTATTCGCCTTTAACACCCACGGGCCACGGGAGGAGAGGGATAACGTTTATTTCCTTTGTTCTTCTGCACACCATCTTTTGTGCGGTGTATCACTTATTGATTATTTTGGACAAAAACTATACTTTAGGCTGGTCACTTTTTAAGTCTTGCATTCAAATTAGCAGTTGGCCAGACGGATGTAGCAGCGATATCCCTCCATTAGCATGGTAATTAAGGGCCTATTATACCAATCACAGGAATCCCGGGTCAGAGGCCATTGGAGTCAATTATAGGCAGTTAATTTTCCGTCCGAACCGCTGCTTAAGAAATTTTCGAAATTTGTTTAGCACGTTTTCAAGTATTGTGTTAGTAATTGCTCAATGGCTCTTAGAGCATACTTACTAGAACTGTTATCTACTTGTCTGTAGGCACATGACTTGAGGCTTTAGTGTTGCTATTTTAAGGTTTATTTTCGTTTATGATGTTTCTAGCTAACGTTGCTTTCACAATGATGTTAATGTGTCGCTTTTCTATAGTCTCTTAGTTATTCAAGAATGTAGCGACTAACTGAGGCAGGTTATTATTATAATCCTTTCCTTTATTGCTTTCAGATTTCTGTGTTTTTCAATTCAAGGTGATTTGAAGTATCAGTTTAGGCGCATTCGATTAATTGTAAAAAAACAATTGCTTTTTTATCAATTTGCACTTATTGCAAAAAGATAACTGAAGCATCCAAAAAAATATGACTGACCTCTGGTAACTTTATTTACGCTTTAAAAGTGCGATATTATTCCCGAAATTATCACAAACCGCGTTATCAGGTTCTGTAAAGTAATAAAATGCACTCTAGCGATAGCTTTCGCAACCTGCGCTGGCGATAAATTCTTCATAAGCTGCTTTATATGCACACACGTGTGCGTTGCGACGGTCCGTCTCTTTGAACTGTCGCAAAGTATTTTTTCTAAGTCTTCTCATAGATGAAAAACGCTTAATTATCCCACAGAATAAATGTTCATGTGTTTGACAGACAGGATTTTCATTACATTCCCTACTGAGTCACTAATTCCTTGGCCCAAGTGAGAGGTGAACTATATGCGTCAGCAATATCCACCGCAAAAGGGCAAAACCTTTTGAAGTCTACGGATTTAATAATACCCTAAAGACCAAAAGAATTTCCCAGATTCACTGAATAAGTTCCCTTAACCATATAGCGGGAATCCGGGTTTCTGAAGGCCATGTAATCATTTACAGTCGTACTTTCAATTCAGAAGCCCAGAAAAGGCTAAGAGGAAAAGTCGTGCGCCAATTCGTACATGTATGCACCTCCTAATAAAATAAATTGTCCCACTAACATCGGGAACAAATTGCTTGACTTTTGATAAGGCCCCTTATCTCACCATTGCTATACGTGCATGAAATTGCGTCTCAGCACCCGAAGTGGGATTATTTTTAGCATCGTTGATTTTGTTGCTATTCGACTAATTAATCATTGCAACGTTATCTCGACGATCCTTCGTGAATTCAGCAGGATGTTGTCTTTTAAAAATGTTAAGATGCCTAATCAGTCCTTGTCGTCTTCCTTCTACTAAATATGTTTTAGGTTGCCTAAACAGTAAATAATGATGAATCACACAAGTATATTTTATTCGGATTATTCAAATTTCCCTCAAAACGTATGCTAAATACTTCATTGTTACTTGCAGCAATATGTATTAAAAAGCTTACTGTCATTCAGAAAATATGTCCCTCCTTCAAACGGAGGTACCGTCTCAGAAACGTGAAAAAATTCTAATCAAGATAATCAAATTCCACAAATTTTAAAAGTTTTCTCGCTAACTTTAATCAAGCGCCGATCCAAAAAAGTTGATAGCAAATAATTGCACATGACGCGAAGGAGATCATTCTTGCACCTGTGTAAACTTTACACAAGCCTGTCACTTTTGGGTGGGCGAATGCATATTTGCAAGTTTTTAACCAACAAATTAACACTTTCGGCCACATCAAGTACTATACAGCTCCATATTTTTCGCAAATCTCGGTCGCTTGCATTGAAATGAATAAATAAATCTTGATTCATCATTTCGTGTTTTGATATTGCTATGCTTTTAGCTTATCTTTAATGTTTAGTAATGATTTATGGACGTATGCAGACTAATGAAATGTCATTTTTATTGCATTGTCGTGTAGGTAAGTCGGCATAATCATTCGCTTTTTTTTCTAATATTATGACTGCAGAATTTATTTTATGTCCAGTTTAATAGGAGATTGACATTTTGGACAGGTCCATAGGCAAGGTGCATGACATGCGCAAGATTTTGCACACCTACATCAATAATTTAGTAATGACCAGCCTTCAACTTGCGATCAGCTGAATTGATGATATCATCTAGAGTTGCTATTATTTAATATTTGTTTTGCTGCATAAATTTCGCGGATTGACGTGATTTTACTACAATCGTGTAATTGTTGTGTTCTAAATCTGGTGTTTGGGCACTAAAACACATCACATTTTTTTATTGAATGTATTTCGAGTCAGCTGACCGTGATTCAGAATTCGTGATCGTATGCCAGTAGTTGGACTTTCAGTATTCCAAATGTATATTAGTTGTTCTCAGAAGTTCAATGTACCGATCAGCTGAGTCAACTACCTTTGATTTTTCCCTTTGCACGTTAAGGACAAAAATATGGCGACAAAGTTGCGAAAGTGTCCAATATTCCGGCTTGGAATCACGTATAGTAAGGAATAAATGGACATTTGTTAAATGCTTCTTTTATTTTACCCAATACAAATTTTATTTCGTCTGAATCGATAAATTGGTTGTCGACATTCCGAATTTTCGTCCGTGCATCTCTTTTATCGATTTCGACGCAAATGATATCATCTGTTTGCACCTCTGTTGAATAACTATTGTGTTTTCATGTATTGACGACAATCTTAAAAATATCCGTTTTTGTCTACTCCGACAAGTCTAGACATGTTGAATCCCTCCCCGCTGTCAGAGATCAGCTGTGATGCTGTGTTAGGTTAGGTATCTACTAAGACGACAAATACACATTGTTCAACATTCATCATTCACGTCATCAACACGAGGATTTAGTCGAGTTTTTTTGGGATATATTTTTATAGACTTGTTCGTCGGTGCCTAACCCTATCACGGAATTAGATGCAAGTTTTTAGACGATGATTCAATAAAATGTTGATTGATGCATGTTTTGATTTCTACTGTCAATGTATCCTTAATTTATGCATGATAATTGCTCATATTATATGATTTTACACAATAAAATCATCGGCTAGCTACGGACGTGCTGAATTAAGATATTATTTATACTTGATTAGATTCATGCATCTTTCCTCTAGTTAGTTGAATGTTTTCGAAGACGCCCGTCTGTGGCGAGTAACTGTTCGTTCGGAGGTTTCTATAGGTACCACTTGGACATGTACAATTTGAAAGTAGGTTGGAGAAACGAAGCCGCTTAGGAAAAGCACTGAAGCGTATATACAGCACACCACTGTAACAGCACGTTGTGTAATACAAGACCACAATTCACTAACGAAAACCATATATTCTGAAGTAGTGAGTGCATGAACGTGCACCGTGGTTAGCTTAGCGGTACTCAAATGAAGGCTCGGTTCCTGACGACATTCTAAATCCCGCGTTGTTTCACCGTCTGTGAGCAGTTAGTACAAAAGTAAACACTGCCTGTTACATTGTTTGCCCAATTATGCCAACAGTTATGGCCTCATTGAGGTGCCTGCCTATTTTGAGCCGAGAAATATACAGCGTGATACAAAAAACGAATTGAACAGTAGCTCTTATAATAAGTAACTAACATTTGAGGTGTGATGACTGGATAATCGGCCGTGGTTTCCAATGACACATGGCAACTAATAACAAATGATTCTCTGTACAAATATTGTCAGCAGTAGAGATTTTTTTCCCCTCTTTATTCGTCGAAGTTGAATTATTATTGCAAGATTCCGCACACGTACGTACCAAGGCGATCGTAATAGAGCCAGTTGGATGTCCATCTATTTTCTAACATTGTCACATGGCATTATTTAAAGCTTAAAACCGGATGATTAATGTCCTAGACATTAGCATGCATTGTTGTTTCTCTGTATGTAATTGCTACAGTTTTTTTGTATTGTCTCCGATCTTGACACCTGAGCTGGAGCATAAATCAGTTGTCAAAGTGTTGAATTTAGGCCGATGGCATACAATACCTGGTGATCAATTGACGTCTTCGAGATTTGTCCGTCTGACATCATCATCCTTGCTCCAAAGTCTGATGATCTTTGACATGTTTGAGCTCGATCGTGTCTAGATTATACGAAGATGTATTTGAATTTAATACCTGCCAATGCGGTTGTATATTTTTTGCCAGCTAAAAATATTGATTTTTCGAGATCATTATAATCGCTGTTAGTAATGAAATGCTGAGCAAAAACGTCAACATATTCTATTGGTATTAGGTAAAAATTGGACAAAAAATGTTTTGCATGCAAAAAGCAGAATCGCTCACGACCCCAGCTATGTGTTAAGTAATGGACCACGTTTTAGTTCAATGCACTCACGAATCTTTATTTTACTGAATATCAAATGCCATGATTATCAATTCATTTGTATTTAAACTCATTATTTGCATCGTGTGCACGATTTCCTTGGACTAAATAAGTATCTAGAATGAATGGCTCTATAATTTTATGGTTGGAGCTTAATGCATTACGAATGCAGGATCCTATTTATTAATATGTTCTATCATGTATCCTACATACAATTTGAATCTGTACACGTGGGTGGGTGGGTGCTGCTCTATAATATCAGAGTCATTTCATTGGTTAAAGCAGACAATTGCAGTGCAGTTCAACGCACCGCATTTGGGTTCACAACTAATTTTCCTATTTCCACCGTTCCGAGTTGCGTCAGGCAGTCAGGTGCGGCTGCCGACTTCTACCGAACTACCGATCGAGTGAACTTCACGGATATAGTAGTGAGAGAACGGTCATCGACAGCATTTTATGCACAAGTCGCAACATGTATTATTTTAAGGAAACTTCTGATATTTTTATTCTATGAACTCATTTGTTGAGCTGGCAAAATTACGCACGAGCTTGAAATGTAAATTGATATTCAAAGGCAATCAATCCAAATGGTGAACTCCATACCTACTATGGGTACTATGTGTGGTTTGGCAGTAAGAGATGCTAATTGATGTCATCCGTCAAGTGATTTTGCAATTCACTTCCAGGTCCTGGAATCCACCTCTTTACTACCGTACTTCACTTTGTTACAGAATTGTGAATCAACCTTCTCAGAATAATGTTTGAATGCGTTACGTGCGTGTGGCATAATATAGTTAAACAATTGTTGGCCGGGTCACCCGATAAAGTAGAAAGACCCGATAACCGGTGCATTAAGAAAGTACAACACCGCTACTGTACGATAACTTTTCAATAGAACTGTGTTGTTTGTGGTCCTAATAGCTGATAAAGTTTCTAGGGTTAAGGAACTTGTCTCTATCTGGTTGTGAAAGCGCATCGGCGCAGGCGCAGATGCATTAGAACTGCTTGCGATGCGCTCGCTGCGTTGGGTACCGTTATTGACCTCACTCTACTAGGTACTAGAGCCAAGTACTTGCTTATATACGCGACGAGTCTAGAATTCTCCCAGGGCATATAGCGGCGTTCTCAAGGTGGAGCCAATTGCATTTGCAAAACAATCACTGTCTATGAAATAGGATATTGTTGCAGTTATTTAGTGTTCCGTTAGCAACGTTTATAGTAAAGCATTTGTAGGTTATTGGCGAATGAGTAAACTGTAAACTATTTCCCATATATTTGTACAATTCAAAAGGTATGGCTTTGTTGGAATTGCTCGTTACGCAATGCTCTCATAATGACGTAAACATTTGAACATTATTCATAGGAAACGTGCTATGCGGTTTTTGCCTTCACTTCTAACTTGGATTGAAGTTTTTTTGTCATTGGTTCGCACTTTTTCTTTAAAGAAAAAGTTGATTTACTAAATGACGCTAACATATATCTAAAGCACGCGCCAATTATGACGAAGGATTTTAAATTAGTGCACCAGTAGTTTTTATATGTAGCCTGTCAGAGTTTCAAACAGGTTGTCTTTCGGGCTACTGTGCACATAAATTCATTTCATGCCATTTGCTTCAACTTGTGTCATTCTAACTTGTTTTTCTTTGATGGATAGAGCATCTCGCTTCATAATTATGTTAGTTTTAATTGAAAATGTGTTCATTAGCTTTCTCTTCGAATTGATCGGCCTTCACAATCTAACTAGGCACATAGGCAGGCCCGTATGCTATCGGTGATCGTAGAATCTAGGCCATGTTATCGACTTCTGTGACTGCACCTGCCACAACTTGCCTACAGTAACACTCCTGACGTAATTAGTCGTTAGTTACGGGTTGTAGACGGAGGTGGAACGAATTTCAATCATTTGTTAACCAAATAGGTTTGGGCTGGCAGCTCTCGGCATAATGAGTTGCGTGCGGGAGGTGTTATGAGCAAAATAAAGATGTCGGTGCTTCCACGTGGAGATTTTATCTCTGAACATGAAGGTATTACATCCATCATTGTTAGAATATTCTGTTTAGAATTTTAGATGGCGATTCATTTAATACCAAACAAAATATATTTCCTTATTTTTGTGAATATTCCTGTTATCAATAAATGCGTTTTAGTTGCGGTTGTTATAATAGTTATTCCTTTATTGACGTTACCTATTTTCATTGATTCTCTATAAATCTGACTCAAGTGTAGGCGCGTCAAAGCCCACTGTCGCATACCTAGATAAGTTAACATTGTGCAAGTTTTTTGTATCAGGATTTTTTTCAACCTGCTACCGTCTCTCGATAACACACATTCTGGAGTGTATGACACACTTTTAGTATCGATAACCATTATCTGGGCGAGGCAGCATAGTTTTCTCCGATTTGGCTTTTAGCTTTTATTGAAAATTCTATAAACCAGTCATTTCTATCGTTATCACCATGGTTTATTTACCCGTGGTGTACCTAATGACCCTTATCACTTTATCTTTGTACAAAACACAAAATTCCCAACAATTTACTTACGTACCTATAATATTTACTAGAACAATTCTATTGAGTCGTAGTTACGACCAGAAATTGGGGCCAATTTGTGTCCGTACTCCGTGTCCAGGGCAATTGGATGTGGGCAGACACCACGTAGGTGGAGGCCTTGCAAAAGACTGTTACGCTTAGACAATTAGTTCTATTCTCACCTCGGCAAAATAGACTCTATACCTTTAATAATTCAGCACGGATTCGCGTCCTGGACGGATGTTGACAAATTTGGCGATGTTCCGAATTAATTATGTCTGTGCCAATGGTCTGTCACGTAGGTAACCAAATATAGTTGCAGGTATAACGTCTCCCACCTTGTATGGAGGTGCCCCAGGAAGGAAGGAGTGTGATTGAACCCGCGCGTGAGTTAGTGACATGGGAACAATAGATGTTTTTATTCATTACGTTACGATTGAAATGCAATTTGGGAACGTGCTTCCGATGTGCGTTTGTTATTTGGGAAGTGCATCGACCAGGCTTCGCAAATGTTCTTTGAGCGTCAATCTAAGTTGAATATTAATACGTCGATTATACGGCCAGACATTTCAACGATAAACAAAAATAGATATTAAGTTGGGATTTTAAATCGATGATTTAAATGCAGTCTGTAAAACATTCTGACTATAAAAAGCTAGACGCAGCCGTCGTAATTTGTGTCATAATGCCATATCGTAAATGTACAAATAATTACAATCGGTATCAAAATCAATTTTATTAATTCGATATGTTATAATTTGTCAATAAAATGTTAAATATATAGTTTATTCACTTTTTTATTTAATTTTCTTATAATATAAAGTTTCAAAATATTGCCAATACAAGAATTTATGGTAATATTATGCAGTTTTTATCTTAAAACATTCACAATTATGTATTTTTAAAACTTGTCTAATATCATGCAGGCGTTATAATTGTGGTTATTTAGTGGTTCTGAGGATCACCATGAATCACTGTCGTCAAGTGCAATATATTCGTGATTTGTGAATCACCGTCTTTAAAAAAGACCAAACAGTGTGCAAATGGTATTTTTGGCTATATCCCCCAGGTCGTTGCTAAATTGTCAGTCAAACTCCGGCATGTGTTTTTTGGTGGTATAATTAAAGGTAATTTGGTGATTAGCGATGTATGAAATCGCTGTCTAAAAAACATAATAATATTTTAATATCTGTTCCATTTCTTAAAATAAAAGATTTATTACTCAAGCACTAAGCTACCTTAATTCATTTGAATGTTTTTTTGAGTGATATTGACTAGACTAGAACTGAGGTCGTTGATTGATTTATTTTTTGTTTCGATTATTACTATTTTTTACACAAATAGGAGAGAACTTGGAGTAATCCACTTTCCTCAAGTTTATTTTATTTCGCGTCTAGAGTTGAAAGCTTAGATTTTTTTTCTGACATCAGACGTGACTAAATTAGCATTATTTTAAAACTTTACAAGCAGCAAAAACATGCTTGTTCTGTTTCTGTATAATTAATCAAGAGCTGTTCAACATTATAATTAATTTGTGCGATGTGCTGTGTTTTTGAAATATTGTCAATTTTAGTAACTTATAGACGAGGAACTTTTTTTACTGCGCGTGAGTCACGTGGCACGTGCGACGGCGCATATGGCTGCGACAAGACAGGATACCGACTCGCAAATAGTGTGGCGACACATTATAAATACACTCACCTGCTTTTATTATTCGGTTTATAGATTTGCATGATTTATTTACTTGTTTAGATTTTAATGTCCTTTTTTAATCTATTCGTCGACGATTTTGATTTTTTTACAGTTTTTTTTACTGGATGTTAAATTAAACGACGTTATTGCCATTAAAAATAATCTTTTATCAAATTTGTGACCTGATGATGTGAAATTATGTTTTTTTTAAATCATCTAACGTTACCTGTATTTAGTTACATGCCTAACCACTTAAACCGGGTTAATCCAATCACGAACCAAAAAAAATTGAAAATAGTTCTTGAATACCTAGAGTTTGCCGCAGACAAAACATGACATGCAGTATTTCGTTGATTTTTCCCTATTGGCACTTACAGGTACTTAGTCATTAAAATAGGTTTATTTTTGGAGTTGACATCTAACTACAACGTATTGTTATTGCAATAATATTACCTTATTTTGAAAATTATCCCTCAGTTTTGCTGTATGTAGGCTAAAAATATTTATATTAAGTACTTAGTTTACTAAAGATGTGAATTTAAAATATAAATTATGTTAAACAGGATAAATTGTAAAATAAATTGAAATCGCAAATAATTAAACTCATATTATATTAGGTTAAAGCTGAAAGATTCATACTAACACAAATTCCTTTTGTTGCGTCATTTGATTATGTGAGTGTATTTTCAATTTTGTTTTATTTAGGCATAATTGTTATATTATAAAAGATCTTAATTTATAAATACTTAAAAAATAACATAGTATTACTTGCGTGCTACTAGTCAAGATGCAAGTAGAATTAACCTAACTCTTGCTTAACCTTCGCATTCTCCGACTTTTAAAGACAGACGTCTCTCTATGTTCAAATTGTCCATGCCATTATTTCAGAATACCCCACTTGACATAATCGTTGACGACTCCATTCAGCCTATCCGCTTAGGAGTCGCTGGTCTGGTCACTGGGTGATCTAAGTAAAAATTATTCTAGGTTTGTCAGCTACAAAATTTAAAAGTGTAGGGTTCATTTGTAAAATAACTGGCTGAAAACCAGAGGAGACCGGCTAAACCAACCTATGATCTGTTCCAAAGTATCTGAATAAAGTGTCAACAATATAATTCTGTTCCAGAAAAACTTGGAAATATCACGTAGTAACTCTTATTTTTATTGTATACTTACCTAATTACATGCCAATCTCATGAAAAATCATATTTACAATTTTCAATTTTGGTTTATACCAGCTCTTAACACTATTAACACTATAAACGTATTTAAAACATTATCAATACATAAATTCTAATATTTATAAAGAATAATGCATTATAATTTCATTTCAATTTTATTTCCTCAAAAAGTTCGCTCACTTTGAAACAATTTCTTTTTTTCCAGCAATACACAGAGGGACAGAAAACCAGCCTACAAAGAAAGCCAGAGGAGATGGCGCTGGCGACAACGGCACGGGAGCACGGGACCAACAAGCCTACAACTGCCTCCTACAGAACGAACTCCTTGGTGCTCAGATAGAGGAGGTTCGAGGACCCTCAGCATCCTGTGCAGAAGGGAATAAGGCCAGCTTAGGAACCGCACAGACCCCAAAGTCGTCGCAAGCGTATCTGCCAGTCTACAGATTTAATGCGCAAAGTCATAATGCTGTGGTAAGTGTTTTTTTTATGATCTTTGCCTAAGCGAAACGTTTCCGGATCTTTCTTCCGCATGAGAGATGATTCGTTTGATGTGTAAAATTAGTCGATTACGTTATTTTAGTTCTGTTTCAATCTCCTTAATATGGATAGCTCCCCCATTTTTCTCTTTGTATCATTTTGACATTTTCCTACCAATTCCAACTAAGTCGTCCTGTGGTTTCCGCCGTTCTACGACTCGCATCTAACTGTGTCAGGGCTCGTGTAGCTTTTCACCAAGTCTTTAGTAGGTACCATAATTTCGGCTTTAGTCATTCTAGAAACAGAATTCTAATACATCAGTGTCCTTCTGTTGCCTACCAACAGTGCAACCTTTTTGTACTTTTGGAACCGAACACCTGCAGCCTAATTGCGTAACGGATAGAAGATGCGTGAAGGATATTGTTAATCCATTGCTTCCTATATTCGAAAAAAATGTCTGCACTACAACTTAAATAACGCAATGAATGTTGTTGAACTGTCATTCCTACCGTTACTGTGTTACGCAATTACCCCGCTGGACTTAAACTTAATCTGGGCTTCCGTCTCACATTTCTTCTAGGACATTTTTAAGGTCCATCGTGTCAAAATCCTAATGCGTTTGTTTTAAAGGCGATAAGGAGATAGCGATAACAGTCGAGAACAAGACATACAATCTATCTACATAAGGTAGTACCAGCGCTCGCCTTGTGCCCAATAGAGTGTGTTGACGTATTTTAATGCTGATTCTAGTACATTCTGGGCTCATTCCGATACGAGGAATTTGCTTAACTGCTGTTCACGTGTGTCAGGGTGAAATAGCTTTTTCTGTACTTAGAAAAGATGCCATTATTGAGTAAAGTTATCATGGAAACGTCAATCTTGGGCGTTATATTCTATTGTTTCAAATAAATTGCCGTCTATTTGGAATGAAGCCAAAACGCAAGCAGCAGGTTATTGACTGAACTAAATCTCAGTTTTAATATTATCTGAAATTGTAGTTCTCATGCTTATCAGCTTCTTCGACGCCGTTTTTATCAAGATAGTTCTGGTCTAGACTTCCTTGTGTAAAATCTACTCAAACGTAACTTCGGCCAATAACTGTGGATTGTCGTACAAATCTAATTGTTCTCAATCACTTTTCTATAAAAGGCTGTTTCTCCAAGACGTGGCGTCTTCAAGCTTCGTCTTCGAATTAGTGATTGGTACAATTGTTCGTTGAGGCGTGAGGTCATTTTATGCGTAACGTAACTAACCGGTCAGAAAACCGAGAAATGCTATGTCACGATAATTTCCAATCTTTCTCGATGCAATTTATTTTTGTGCCGATCAGGGGGGGAAAATTCAGAGCAGTAGCTGCTCATCTTTGCGCAAGACTTGAGACTTCCGTGGGAAATAGGTCATCTTAGTTAGTTGGAGAATATTCCGTTATTGCACTATTGTCTATTTTTGTAGTCTTTTAGAATTAGAAGGTCTATGATTGGTAGGGTTGACCAAACCACTCGTTTACCTGTCCCGGAATTTTTCTCTTGTTTCTTCAACTTTGAGTAAATATTCGAGTATGTAAGATGAAGTGTAGCCAAAGCTGTTGAACAATACGGACAAGAAAAAAGCCTGTGAAAACATCCCTACCATTTTTACTGTTCGAACCTAAGAAGGCGCTTTACTTTGTCTTAAATAATTTCATTGCCGTTGCTGTCAAAGCGGTGAAGGAAAACATCGTGAGGAAATCGGCATGTCCTAGAACCAAAAAAATCGAAGACATGGTGACATCTATTCACCCGCACTGTGTCCGCGTGGTAGATTACAGCCCGCTCCCTCTCCAAGAGAGGAGGCCTGTGTCCCAGCAGTGGGAACGTTATAGGCTGATTATGCTGGGACTAGCAGCCGGTCGATTCTGTAAAAATCTCACCGTGAAAACTCAAGTGAAGTGAGCTTGATGTCAGTAGTATCAATCCCTAGCATTATTTGGTATGACAGCTCACTTCACCTAAAGTTTTCACGGTGAGATGGTTACAGAATCGTACTGCAGGTCTATGTTCGGTAGAGTTGGTAAAACCACTCGTTAACCTGTCCCTGAATTTAGGTGCTCTAGTTTTAATTTTGACGAAATGTTCAAGCCTCTTAGATAAAGTGTTGCCAGCTGTTGATAAATCCGGTAAAGGAAAAAGCATCTCTAACATTTTTAATTTATGTTGTCTAGATAGCATCGCTGAAAATTCTTTAGTCAACGAATCCCATCGCAAATATCGTTTCTTTACCTTCATACTCCTGTCATTACCTTCATAAAAAGCTAATAACAATAAAATCTTCCTGCAGTAAACTCAGGTCTCACATGAAATGCGTTACAGTATAAAAAATATGCATGTCTAATTAGTATATTTTATCCCAGTGTGTAAAATGAATCGATATGCGATGTGTCTGCATGCTTCGCCTGTGTCTAATTGTATCAGAAATCTTTATTCGCGCATAAAACGCGTTTTTTGTAAAAATGTAAGCGTAATTGGTAATTCGTTTTGTTTTTTGTGCAGTTTTTGGTTATCCTTTGTTTGTCTGGCTACCCATCTAGATATTTCCCAGGCAGAAATTAATCCATGACTAAACAGCGAAGTACTGTGTCCATTCAAGACATGAACAATACTTTCGCAGCGACGGGTTATTTTTTGTGCTGGTGTTAAAAATTACTAAAAACTTTTCTCTTTATAAAATTAGCTTGATTATTGTGTTAAAAAAGAAATATATTGATGTCTGTATGCCTGAATTGAGCCTTTTATGTCCTGACAATATTTATGGACGCGTCACAGTGATGTATTTGAACATTTCGTGATTCGATGAGTTATTTAGACGGCGATTGGCGTATTGTCAAAATGCATTTGGTTTATTGCACTATAAATTGAGTGAGTTCTTAATTTGATTTTGTATTTATTGGCCTTTTACGGCGTCATTTGGGCAGGTTATTCTTGATTTGAAGATGACAAAAAGTTGTGGATCACCGAAGTCAAGAATTAAAGATAAAACTTATACTTTTTCATGGAAGGTGACAAAAATGAGACAAGTATTCTTCGATGTCACATAAAACCCTTCATATGACGAGTATTTGAACATTTATTGCTTTGCCTTTAACACAAGTTTAAAAACCCCATACCACCCGGAAAAATTACACTTAACAAAATAAACATAATTGTTCTGACCCGAACAATTAACCCCCGCCTGCGCCAAATTAAATTTGGCCAATATCGGCTCATAATGTCACGTAAAGTACCCCTTCTAATGTGACCCAAACACTGTTGTGACAGTATCTCCGGTCGTAAGTACCGATTTTAAATATAAAACTTATTAAAAGTCGGCGGACATCGATTTTTATTGTAGGGTTAAGTGACGTCGCATCGCCGTCCGGTGAGACGGAATTCTCGTTATGTATCGAAAACGTACGAATCGATACTTTTGGAAATGTATTTTTATTGGTTTTTATCGAGTTTTGCTCGAATTTCATATAATATCAATAAGATACAAGCGCATTAGCGAGCAGGGTATAATGTGTTGCGCGATTCAAGACATCGCGATTTTGGGTTTTGATTGCAAGAGGTGGAGACCGTATCGGATCCACGTGGTAGAGAGAATCAGAATGGAAATGGAAAATAACTTATCATCATCGTCTTTGCAGCCCGATATGACCATGTGTTGAGTATATGCCTCCTTTTTCTACCATACTTTCCGGTACCGTGCGTCCCTCATCCAGGTTTCCACGGATTTGACGAAATCGTCAAGCCAACGCGCTTTTGGACGGCCCTGGTTTCTTTGTCCTAACCTTGGCCACCATTCGGTGAAAACGTTACTCCATCGGCCATCTCCGCTTCTAACCAGATGTCCTGCCCAATTCCACTTATACATTTTACTCCACTCATAGACTCGACCAACGACGGATTTCGGTGTAAATAACTTACACTCTCCATTAAAATACACAAAAACATACTTAGTAAAGCATCTACATATATTCCTCTCCTGGGATCCTTCCCAGGAGAGCTTATTCGCCAAGACAAGCTAGATGTCGTTGAAAGGATAATCATGATTATGATTGAAGCTTCCAATCACTTCAAACAGTTTGACTTCCTTGTTCATATCAATATCTATCTGCCTAGATAGTAGTAAGTAGTAGATAAGTACGCAATAGGCAGCAAGACCCACTCAATTGATGACTAGAATCCGGTTTCGTTAGCCTTTCTAGCTTACTGTTCAACATAATCGTAGATTGCCTGTATAAAATATACAATTGTTTATTTATAGTAAACTAACTGTTGGCCATAACTTCGTCTGCGATCCAAGTTGAAAAGTAGCCATATCCTTTTCCAGGTTCCAGGCTATCTATTTGTCAGATTTCATATCAAACGGTGTAGGCGTGAAAAGGTAACAGACAGACAGGTTTACTTTCGCATCTATACAAATAAATATAACTGAAGTGTCTGTTTATAATGTAAAAATAACAGCTTTTTACTAAATGCATATGAAAGTATACACGGCACATATAACAAAAAACAATTTTTAAAATTTTTGTCTGTCTGGTTGTTCCGACTAATCTCCAAAAAGGCTGGACCGACTTTGATGATGTTATAAGGAGTAACTTAGGCTTTTATTTGCAAACGGAATAGAGTTCCGCGCAAAAAAAAAAATCCCATGCACGCGAACGAAGTTGCCACAGCTAGTTTATAATATTAATTTAGGTTTGTATAGATGTAAGCAAGCGAAACAAAACTCACTGTTTGCTGACGGGACACTTAATCAATGTGCACACTCATTACATTCCAAAACTATTGATCCACCAATGATTGATTGACGTTTGATGATGGACTCTTCAAAACCCCAAAGTCTCGAGACTCTTCAATACAATGTGTCTAAATTATGTTTAAACTTTTTGTAAAGAAAAAAGGTGTTAAAACATATTTTGATGTCATGTAGGATTTTATGAGTGTTAATTATAAATTGTTGGTTTGTATCGTTTGATTAGCCTTCAATAATGTGAAGAAGGATGAATTAGCTACTGCTGTACGTATGTCATGTACTCACAAAGTAACACAAATCGCTGAATCGAGGCGGTTTTGTTTGTAACAAGACGCCCGTATCGAATGTCACGCCATTCTTGTCAAGTTTGTGTCATGTGTATGCACTACCTATATCCACTTGTGTTATATGATAATTAATGATATCAAATGTATTTGCGATATCAGCGCTGTATCAGCCGTATCAACGATACGGGGCCCCTGAGCTACAGGGGCCCCCGACGTGACGTGTTTAAGCAAAACTTTTGAAAATATTATCCAGAACCTAAAATTCTTGTTTATAAATGATATTTATTTTGAATGAATCGAATGACACGGAGGGGTCTTGGTATGTTAAGATGGTCACCCATCCACGGACCTACCGCGGCAAGCTTAGCTTAACCTTCAATCGACTCGTGCGGCTGTTATTACTTAGCCATGAGCCCCTCACCTTCTAAGTCAGTATGCTATATTCTTTATTTTGTAAAAAGTATACCTACCCTCTGTAGCTTCACAGTAAGGTAAAAAGGGCTCCTAAAAAATTTGATACAGGGCCCCATTAGGATCCGCTACGCCACTGCTCGTTGCTCTCGTGGTCATAAGAGCTACTGCTGAGCATGGAGTCCTGCGGGGTAATTGCGTAACACACTAACAGTAGCAATGGCTTGAATTTTGACAGTACAACAACATTCATTGCGTTATTTACGCTGTTGAGCAGACAAAATTTTCGAACATATATTATGAAGCTATGGATTAGCAATATCCTTCAAAATCATTTAGATTTTGATTGAAAGGGTGTTCCGCAGTTAGGGTACGATTCCCGCAGGTCTGGCAAAGTGTTATTAGCTTTTTTCCATCTGAAATTTCTCAGTAGCAGCCGGGAATCTGGATTTTTGCCAGGTTGAACGCAATAGGCTCATCCCCTATTACATGGTGCTTTAACATAACTGGCGAAATGTGGGTGGACTATAGGTAAACCTCTGCCCAACCCTTTGAGGAATACAGCCGTGATGTTATGTTATGTATTTCCAATGCCATACATGGATATTGTTATTAAATTTGAAGAATCTACAAAAAGTACTGCACTTTAATCTTTGACTCGTCGAGTGTTGTCGTTTTTTTTGCTGCCAGTAATATTAATTAGTTTTATTCATCCACACATGAATTCTTTCAAGCTGTTTTTGAACCTAACATGCTTACTGCTATTTATTAAAAATAAAATAAGTACTTACTTCAGATTTTTTTTATATTGCCTAACAAAACAAGATGACGGATGGACAGCTCGCCGATATGCAATATATATTTTATGTTTTGTATATTTTTTTCATAGGAGATTTTATCATTTGGCGTAGTAACAGAAAGGCGAAAGTGCTCAGCATAATGTTGCCAGAGCAAGTTAAAGTGCGCAAGAGTCTGCGCTTTGTGTGTCAATTATCACGGACTGAACGTTTAGCGTATGAGTGACAACGAGGATATATGCTAATCAGCACAGCACCCAACTTTTTGCTTTTTTTTTATCTCTTTCTACCATGCAAATGTTATTTAGTGACATTTTTTAAAATATTTATCCTTCTGCATCGTTTTTTCCGGCCATTAAATTCGCGATACAATGCCATTGTTTTTTTTTTGCGTGTGCAACTATTTTTTTCTGTCCAATCATTGGTCTGTCTGTCTGAGATCACTCAGTGACAACGACCTAAAATAATAATTTATTGAAATTTTACTGCCAGACGTTTAAATTTTTAATGGTGTTTGGACTGATTTAATTTTAGGTGTCATTTAGATAAATATGGCATTAAAAGAAAATTAATGTTTCCTTAGCGTCACATTAACGTTTGTAAGTCACAATAAACATCTTTATATGGAAATAGGGAGCTAATTCTTTGTGACGTGTCCTATTCGCGGCGCATGCACGGTGGCTTAACGCCGACAGAATGCAGGTCCTTGTGTATTATTTAGTTTCAATTTATCACCGTGATTTGAATAGAAACGACAACATTAAGAATTTATTGACGTCCTAGCAGTTTAGAGTTGTCAAAATTCACAATTTATCTATAGCATAACTTACATAGAAAATTATGGCTGCATGTTGGTTGTCAAGATGGTCCGTGCCACAGAAAAAAACCCAGCATCGCACTTAAAAAACTTCAATCCACGTTTTGCTAAATAAACAATTTCTACTAAGCTATCTTAATCCAACAGAAAAAAAGGAATCGTGTAAACAGTTTTTATCCTCGTGCATTAGTGGCTTGTCAGTTCGTACGGAGTGATGATGGTCATGCACGACCCGGTTGCTGCGCGCGCGCTACCCCGCTGTCAACAGATCGGTATTGAAAAAAGAAACGTCAAAAATACTTTTTGTGTATAAAGTTATAGAGCCAGTTAAATTTATTTTATTGCAGATTATTGCGTTTTCGTGACAAAATAGACAAGTGGGTTTTTTATTAAGAGAACATAATTAAATATTCATTCATGTGAATCCGTCAAAGTCGTGCACAATCGTGCATGTTATTAGTGAAATTCGGCGTTCTTCAAAATCCGCACGTAGTCAAAATCGAAACAATATAATCGTCCATTCGGTTAAAGGAAAAATGATTGTCTATGTTGACCATAGATCACAGAAAAAACACATTAAAACCTCGCATGAAATTCTAAATCTGTCTGCCGGTACCCACCCACTGTATTATCCTTGCATTATGCACTGAATACAAATTTCGCATATAAAAAATGCATTGTTATTTTGATTCAATTCTTGATGCGTCCCCATATAAATTTTTGCCGCTCTGCACATGTTGAATTTGGTGAAGACGGCGAATAACAAATAAGCTTTTTAAAAATTCAAGCTGGTCTGTCTTAGCTAATGCCTATTTGCAATTTTGATTGCCATGCATGACTTCAACACGTGGGAAAACTTTTGCATTGCTCCTTTCCTGATTTTGTGTATTATATGTAACTATGTAATATAGTTATCAGACCAAATTTGTTTCACTACACTAAGTCAACTTCATCATCATCATCATTTCAGCCGACAGACGTCCACTGCTAGACATTGGCCTCCCCCAAGCACCTCCACTTCGACCGGTTCTGTGCTTCTCGCATCCAAAGTAAAGTCAACTTACACTAACATATTTTTGCCGTGCTACCATAATTTGCAAGTGATCTTCAACTAGCCTAAACATATGTGCAGATCTCATCGCATACCAAAGTCTGGTCTGTTCATGCTTTGTTATGTTTCATGAGAAGTTATTTTTCGATGGATCTAGAAATTTCACACTTGTCCATAACTGCAAGATCACGAATGGTATCGTTACACGCGATTTAGGATTCCTGTGACTATATTTTGCAACAATATGCCAAAGCTTTTAAACTACATTAGAGTGTGTCGTTATTGCGTTTCGGTCTGTAATTTTATTGCGGCTAATTCCATCGTCAGATGTTGCCAGGTGTAAAAATATCGAGGATAGACAATAAAAATTTTAAACATTAAAATGGCAATCGATTGTTTCTATAGCAGTCTCAAATTGATTTGCTATGTGCATATCATTGATGTCTAGATTGTCTTAGGATCTGGGAATACGTGTAATTAATTCGTTTCATAGTCCATAACAATAAACACAGATGCATCCATTATTTCATTTAAAAAAAAGATGATATTCTTCATTATGTTCAACTCCACCGTTAAACCTGTCGCCGAGTCACGACTTCGGAAAGCTAAACGTTCCTGTTTCTAATCGTGATGATAAATAAAATTTTATTTTAGTGCAATGTTTTCACAACAAAGATCTGAGTGTTTTCAAATGACTAAAAGCTTAAACCACTTTTTATACAAACATTCAGTATATTATTAACAGGAAGGTTTGGTTCGACAGTAGGCTACCGCATATTAACAGTAGATAGTCATTATTCAACTAATCGTAATTATGCACGACCGTAACCACATTTGATATGTCTCGTGATGCGTAAATTCATTATTATAAATACTATCCCCATTTGTAAAATATCGCCTATTTTCTGCTGACTCATCAGAACCACAGTTGATCTAAATTCGTGCGCCTACTTCAATGGCCACTGCAATTATAATATCGAAACAATCGACATGTTGGTGATCCACAGGCGCGACTAATCGTAAGCGCAACCTCTCAGCCACATCTTATGCTTTGTGTTACCCAGTCCTTGAAAAGATAGATAAAAGTCTAGACGCTTTGCGATTTACAGATTTTGCGCTTGCGCATTTCAATGATGCGTGTGATACTAAGGTTCGTCGATCCGATTGTATCACGACAACTTTTTTTTCGTCATCAAAATGTCCTAAGACACGTCGTGATCAAAATTTTCAACAAAGCTCAGGCACACGTGACGTATTTTTGCAGCGATGCAAAAAGTTGCGGCCCGAAACGGCTTTTGATGCTAATTTTTTAGCACCACACCACAAAAAATAGAAATGATATTAATTCTATCAGTTCACGCTAAAATAATCGATTCGTCTATCCTTGTAACTAGAAAGATTATTTCTCGAAATGATAAGTTCGAATTAAACACGGTCACGGAAGTAGCCAATATAAATATGAAACTCCTATAAAGTGAAGTTTCCATTTTATAATCCACTCGTCACTATTTAATAATAAAATCTAATCTGAAATCAATTAGCTTGAGCCGCACGATTGCTGCACGCCGGTAATTATTTAAAACGCTCAAGATACATTAGAGTTAGTATTTGCAAAGTAATAGTTTAAAATGGTCGGCTATAAAAACATTTCTAAGTAATACACCACGGGATTGCGTATTTGCTCATCAAATCGTTATTATAAAGTTTTTTCAACAGAGACAAGTCTGATTAGATACAAACTTTAGTCTAGACCTGAGGTCATTGGCAGGGGATGAATCGTAAGTTTTGCTATGCCAGTTTGTATGAATGCATTTTTTTTCTTTAAATTTTTTATCCAACTGCATGAAATCGATTTCTTTGTAGTTGTTTTTGGACACACGTCTGTCGGCTGCCGTAGTGTTGTTACAATCTAGATCATGTCTTAGATTGTCCTCCCGAATTGCTGCACAGTCACGTTTCGGGATCATTGTGTGGGTGCTCTTTTAATTTTCGAGACATCTCGATACGAATTTCTCGTTAATTATATCAGAATTATTTTTTATGATCAGTGCGAAGATATAGATACTGGCAACCTTGAATCGGAGTTTGTTGCCGGCACCTCTGTGCCCATTTTTTTGTCATCGAGCATTGATACGAAAGCACTGATTGACACTAACAACATGCTAATCATAATGCAGATGTCCAAATAGTTATCTGATACGGGACAAGTTTAGTTTCCAAATGCGACGGGCCCGGTGACTGACACATCACACGACTCGAACGATGTATCATTACAATAGAATGTGATGCGGCCATTATTGGCTGTCTAGGTATTGTGTATTATGTACGGTCTGTGCCTAGGTTTGGCGTTTGATATTATAGGTACGATGTTCGTTTGCTGCTATTGTTAGCTGAGCAGCAACGAGAAAAAATAACATCATATCCTTTAGATTCAAGATTAAATTGCAGCAGAAAATAAAATTTAATAACTGCCTCAATTCGAGAGTTATAAAACTGCAAAAAATAGTCTTTATGTTTCCAAACATGTTTTGCATTATTCTAAAAGGACCAGTCTGTTGTCTGGCTAATGGTGCGCATGCGCACAAGCGGCTCCCGTGCCATCATCAGCCAATGAACCGGTCACCAGAAGTACTCATGCGTGTTCGCTCAGTGGTTTGTTTACAGAAACAACAAAGTCTACTGGTACCTACGCGAGGGAATTTCGCGTGAGGCCTCCACTTGGCCTTAATTTTTTTCCAAACTACATATTGACATAAGGACTTGTGCAAACAGAGGCTTTTTGCGATCGAGGCCCGGTAGGGTTACTCGTGTTGACAGTGCTAAATCAATCGATCCAACTATGAGTTTCTTGAGATCCATGGTATCTGTCGTAATGAATCTATTTTTGAACCGACACTGAGATGTGTTGCAGACGAACTCCTCTATGTTTATTACCATCTGGGGATTACATCCTATCCCCTACATAAACCTGATTGGTTCCTTATTTATAATTTGTTACTAAAATAGAACGATTCTGTTCAACGGTTAGAGAAATTATGGGTTTTGAACCTTCGTTGCAACCGTGAAAATAGAAAAGAAACGCTGGTCGGCTGATGTCGTAACCGCAGCGCAGCTTTGGCGGATTTTTATTCGCATTCCTGGTGCACTTCACGAGTTGAGCTGAGATTGCGCATTATCGGGAATCATCGCTTTTTTATGAGATTAGAGATTAGAAAGTCATGTTATAATTGTTGGAAAAATACGTCCAACGTTTTATGGCCGGTGTTTTAAATCAGAGGGCAATTTTGGTAAATTTAAGAACGTTCACAGTTTGATCTGTCTCAATCTGTCAAAAATACGTCAAATTTCCCTACATTTTGACAAGTTTTTGACATTTGTTTGTCGCCGAGATGAGACTGCGACTAGATTTTGATTGTTTTAAATTACGAGAATCGGCCTGCAGGTTTCTGTATCTAAAGCTAGTTCCGTGTTTTTAATTTGTATTCTCCTCGTATTATTTAGTGTTCGCTGAAAATCTACACATTCGTCTTGCTTCTGCAGTGGTTCATTTTGTTTTATTGCAGTGCGTACGACGTGACCCGCTTACGGAACTGCCACAGGTCACAATTGTACTTCATTTATAGAACCAATCAATCTGCAATCTGCGATCTAGTCACTGCTGGATTTCTAGCTTTTTATGCGTCTGATGTCTGAGGTTAACAAACTTGCGTTTTTGATTGCTCATTCATCTTACATCATTGTGGTTTAGGCTAGATTGAAATTTTTCATTTACCTGTGTACCCGGCTCCTGTATCATTAGTATCTAATACAATTTAGTTTCGCTCGCTAAGATTAGTGTTCATATCTGGTTTTTTCAATCTTTGATTGGACGCTGCGCTTTTTGCAGTTACAATTCGATTAGCTACGTCGTTGTTATGTCTTTTATGATCTTGAGCTAGACCAGACAGACGTCTATTGTGGACAATTGTACGATCCATTGTTACGAGGTTTTTGTCTGTTTGCTTTGAATAAGCCAATTGTGGTTCGAGGAAGTGGACGATTTGGGATCACTAAGTTGCTTACAACGGCAAACCAACTCACGCTACTTAAAATTTTCTCGCCGTTATAATTACTTTAGTTCCTTCGTTAGTCGGCCGTTGGTGTGCGAAGGATGTTAAGTACACTCTAAATATTTTTTATATCACTTTAAGTAGCCACTTGAGGTGCTGTTGACTCACAAAACATGTAGCCTAGGTAGTTAAGTAAACGTCTATTTATTATGGTATGACGTGACCACTGGTATCGCCGACAATTTGGTGGTTTGATTGCGTAAAAAAATCAGTAATTCGCGTAATCAAAACGGCATTAGTGAAGCAGAAGTTGTTAAAAAGCGTTTGTTTCTAATAGAAGGTAACTCTAATGTTTCGATAATTAGTCACGCACTATTTAAATAAATTGTAGGTAATTATTGCCGTTACTCGATCTCCATAAGAGGCTTCCATTAACCCAATCAAAGAACAATTGATTCGAAGAGATTGATCTTTGAAAGCATCGGTTTTTCCTCTGTCAGTAGTAAAGACATTAGTTAATTTAGTTCCATTCAGGTTTTTATAATACACGGAAGTTAAAAATTCGGTCGAATTTGTTAAGCTTCTGAACTAGAATCGTTTGTATGTTATATTTATTACAGTGCAGTACATCTGGTAACTGCGTTAGGAACTGATGCGTCGGTAGCGAGGTCGTTGGTACACGATTGCTATCTAACATGCAGTCTAGTCTAGACCAAACGTGATGTCAACGCAGAAATTCTAAAAATACTCTTATCTTTTCCCATGCCACTCGCATCGCGCACATATCAACTAGGTACCGTAGCTAGTAATAGCTACTTTTCATACTATCATTCCAAATCACAGCTGACACACCTGTTTTTGTATCATGAAACCTGTTGCAACCTGCTGCAGAAGATTTACGTCTTACGTAATACGATTATATGCATCTAATTTGGAACACCAAGGTCATTATGTCGATGACCATTCGGGGGCGGGGCATCTATTAAGTCAATATCTCCTTAAGTGGCACTTGCGAATTAATCATCGTGCATGTCTCGATGCACTTTCAATCTTACTCCAACTGTTCCGTTAGTATTTTGATTCATTCATGATTCAGCCACACGTGAAAAGATTTGTTGTTTTAGCACTGCTGCTATTCTCGTACAGTATATCATTGATTGAAAACCAAAATCGGGACGACGCAACGGTGTCGTTATCTCGTAGTATTACATGTAAATCTTCTCTTTATCAGCGATTTATTGGGTGCGCTTGACTTTAAACATTCATGTTTATTGTCCCTGTGCGTTTGTACCACCTTATGTTTTTCGTTGACGTAGGCGTCACAGCACAGTTGTGTTCCCATCTGAATTACATTACAGTAAAATGTCCGAAGTGGACGGGACACATCCTTTTGTTGTTGTTTCCTTTAACTTAAATATGGCTCCGTTCGCGCCCGAGAAACTACCAATATCTTCCACCCACACGGCCAAATTCTATGCTGCAACAATAAAAGGATTATTATCAGCCCCAAAAATACACATATGGTAATGGCGACCCACGTTATGTCTCAGGAAATTTGAGTCTCTTTATGAAGGTGTTATTCATCTAGATTACTTAGGAGTCCGTAATAAAAGCGGGTTCACGGACACTGAATTGCCGTGAGTTTAACGAAATTCTGCACTTTTTTGCAGTAGAATACTTAGAATTTCACGCGACGTTTGTCGGTGCGAAAATTCACATTAAAAATGTCAACATACTTGTCATTTCGGACGGCAATAAACAAAATAAATGCAAGTTTTATATCTCTGTAAATAATTGTTCCTCTCAAACAGACGTTCTTGACGAATTACTGTGTTTGCTATTATAAGACGGTGTAAGCGTAGATACACAGCGAAGATATTAATCTTGAGTCGCGTTCGTTGTTCGATAGTCGAATGGTAGCAGTGGCAGATATATCATCAGGTGGTTCTCATTCCGGTCGTCAATAAGTCCAATCAAAAATGCGCTGTATAGGAATTATTCTAATGATTAATTGAAAGCGTGCCGTAAAAAAATCGCTGACAAATCGAGACGCTATCAGACAGATACACGTTAAGTTTATTGCGTTTTTTTTCAGCGTCTTTTTATCCGCTCGTTTCTGACAAAAGGCTTTGGGTGGCCGAACTTTCAAGGCCTGTGTTATGCTTCAGGAGGTTTCAATTTGTTTCCTTCTAAGAGCTCTTAACTTTTTCGTAAACTCTATCCTAATCGGCTCGTTTATCTCCACTTCCAGACGGCCGAAAAGCGGTTTTGCATATACCAATTTGAATATTTTTGCATTCAAGTCTAGATTTACAGACTTTTAAAAAAGTCGTAATAAAGTCTAGGTAGGTTTTTTATTGTTAGGTCATAAGCTTTTTTTGCGAGTTTCGTCATGCTTAATTTACGGATCTTTTACCTCTCGTGGCGATTGTTTCGTGTGCATGCGTCTTGTATTTTATTATTTTTTTCTGTGTAGATTAGGATTCATCAAAATAATATTGTTTGCCACTAGCATGTAGTGTCGAAATTAGCAGATTCAATTTGTCAATAGTTTTTGTATAATTATCGTCATCATCATCATCATCTATAGTGTTCGCATGTTTCTGTTTTACGACTGTTGTATAGCTAATGACGGCTGCAACATTTATAACTTTAACACCATCTAATATTTTTGCTCTTTTGACAAATATGCTCTTTTTATACTTTGTTCTTTGACCACATTTAGTTGGCAGTTTAATTATTATTTAACTTGAAATGACTTGTGATTTTTTTTGAGGGTTTATACAGAAATCTTTATCTATTGTTGCTGTGGTCAGATCTGTAATGAGTTTTTTTATTACGTTTGTAATGAGATTGTCAAGATAGACAGCCTTTCGTAATGGCTGTTTATTGACTACCGTTCATTGTAATGCTGATACCACCTTATAAAAACTTTATCTATATTTAGTTATTATTGCTTAGAATCAAACTTGTTATTAGAAAACGATTATTATAATTATTAACTACGTTGAATGTTGCAGCTTTTCGTAAATTTCCTTAGTTTTTGTGAGAAGGTCTAGCTCTGCGTTTTTTTAAGTTTTCGGAACATAATTCCACATGGTTATAATGAACAGGTTTTACTACATGGGATTGCTCATTTATCCGCATATTAAAAGTTGCAAGTACTTGTAAATGTATTTTATGTTTAGTCATTCTGAGAATTACCTTATAGTGTGTCTTTACGGCCTTTTTCAACGTTATTACATGTTTTGCTAAATGAGAATGCTCTGCGTCCTTTTTTTTGCACCCGTCTTCATAAATGTTCACTATTATTCTTATATAATTATATAGACTTTAAAGTTTGAACTGCTTCGTAATTCTGTGTGTAATAAATATTATTAGGTACATCGTTTAAAAAAACCTTCGTGCTAAACCCCCATTCCTTTTCCAGGAGAACATAGACCCGTCACCATACAGCCTGTCCCCAATATCAGCAAAGTCGGAGAAGCTGCTGCGTTCACCCAGGAAGGCCACGAGGAAGATATCAAGGATCCCGTTCAAAGTGCTGGATGCGCCTGAGTTGCAGGACGACTTCTATCTGAACCTGGTCGACTGGTCTGCGCAGAATGTGCTCAGTGTAGGACTGGGCAGCTGCGTGTATCTGTGGAGTGCTTGTACTAGTCAGGTGAGAATAGATCTTGTTTACCAAAGCTGCATCTAGTTTGCGGTCGATTGACGTCGACAAGTCGGTATTGATGACATCAAATAATGTCACCTGTGCCTCATAGTTATAGGTATCATGTCTCAAAATATGTCGTCGTGATGTCGTCGATAAACCGCAATCTGGTTGTGCTCTAAGAAAGAACATTCTATGTAGAGTTAGATAAAACCGAGAAATGATTGGCGATGATGCATTCCGTTTTGGGAGACTTATGTCTAATTGTGTATTCAGCTGTGGACTGCAGTAGAATTTTTTTGAATAATGATGAAATAAAGTTTGGATTCTGGCAAAAAATCTGAACGCTTCTCGCGTATTTGTTCAGAAAGAAGCATACCAAATATTCGAATTTAATTTAAGTGATTTTAAATGCGGAATATAAGAGACTCCTAACGTGAAAAATTAAAATATATTTCTGTAGTAACAGGCGCGTTTGATAGCATGCAGCAAATATGCAATCAAATACGCGTGTTTTACTAGGTTCACGATATGAATGCCCGTGCGCCTCGCGGCGCTTCCACAATCTGTAAGTTGTTGCCTCCGTTGTACAGTACTTTAACAGCCTCATTTGTTACCTTATTCAGTAATTCTAAAGGGCTTATGGTTTCGTGCACGAGATTGCTCGAGTTCACCACTATCAAATTGTCTATTGCTTGAGAACATAGAGTTGTGAACAGATGGAGTGGACAATAGCCACATAGTGGACCATAACATACATTGTCTCTCTGTTTTACCTTATAAAGCCTGGTAGAGCTACCGTGTAGGCAGCGTATCGTCCAGGGCGTGGCTGGCAGAAATTACTACACCCTAATTGCGTCAATGAATTAATCATCTTTATGATGGATATTGCTAAACCATTGCTTCATAATTGAGTTCGAATAATTTGTCTACTCAACGTAAATAACGCAATGAATGTTGTTGAATTGTCAAAATTAACCCCCTGGTCCCGATAGAGAAAGACGTTTGCCTAGCAGTAAGATGCAATATACCTACATAAACTGTAAAACGAAATACACATTTTATTTTTACCATGCCATGCATACTTATTTGCAGTCTTGACGACTTAATTTTTTACTGCTTCTTAAAACTACTTACCGAGGCATTAACCCGTATAGTGTACAAATATTTGGCGTCCATTTCTCGCAGTGTTAGCAACTATCTGTTGTTTGCCAGGTGACGCGGCTGTGCGACCTGTCCTCCGAAGGCAATGCTGTGACGTCAGTCGCGTGGAGTGAGCGGGGGCATCTAGTGGCTGTTGGGACGCAGAAGGGACACATCAGCGTCTGGGATGTTGCTGTTAATAAGGAGGTAAGATCTCAGTTGAATTGTATGAAAAGTACCTAAGTATGAATCTAGAAGCCATCAACCTACACTGGGCCTGCGTGGTAGAATTTGGCTGGCGATTTCACAGAAAGGAGGCCTGCTCTGCTTGCAGCAGTGCAGGCGGCCACGAGGACAAGAGGACCAATTTTTAGCTACTCATATGCGCAGTTTCGTTTCATATTAACAGTGTAGAGTTCGTATTACCTGTGCCTTGATGGCACTGACAGGCTAAAGGAAAAAATTACTATGCACACAAACACCAGTACGAAGCTGTTATGATAATTGCAATGTTACCCGCGCAAGTGGTGAGTAATCAAGTATTATCATTGTGTCAACAATCTAAGTGATCAGCTATCGAATGTCACAAAGTAACATTAAATCAATATTATTGCATACACGTGTCGCGTCTATAGAGAAGGCACTGCACGAATGCACTTTATGCCCTTAGATCTAACGAACGGGACTTTCCAATGCCATACGCATATCGAAAACTAGAAGTGCGAACTTGAATACCACCATATGTAAAAAAAAAGCGATAAGGCCGCCCATTGTATATTTTTATTCGATATTTTTATTTAGTTAAGTGTTTTGGTAGTGTGCTATATAAAGTATATATATATATATAAATAAATATATTAGTAGTGATCAGTGGCGTGCACACAGTTTTATGACAGGGTAGGCAGAAAATTGTACTCACCAAAAATACTACACGTTGGTTTTGGTTCGTCGTCTTGTCGATTGATGATGTAGGTAATTGCCAAATGCCCACTCAAATATCCATAGATTGACTGATTTTATAGACATATCAATTTACGGATATTCGAAGTGGCCTTTCAGCGCGTTTGTTTGATGTTTTGTAATGTTTGTGTGATTTGCAAAATTTAAATAAAATCATTGAAAAGATGGTGGTGTGAGTATACTAAGTATATAGGTTGTTTTATTTGTATATTAAATCTACACGCCTATCTTTCTGTAAGAATATCTGCAATATTAATGTTAATACTACTTATGAGCCTATTTTATTGTTATTTGTAAACATTTTATATTGTAGCTGTTTATTGTCCCATAATAAATAAAATTTAAAAAAATTAAAAATATGGAATCGTAAAAGTTGGGAAGGCGTTTTATTTCCGTAAGAATTTTCTGTTGAAATCGTGGAAAGATCTGTAAGTCGTTGCTGGCCTTGTGTATTTCTTAAGTAGGTGTGTATACGTTTTAGCGACGAGAATGACCTTTCGGTTGAAGCACTGCTCGCGGGAACCGTAACTATTAATTTTGCCAAACGCAGTACTTCGGGAAAAACTGTATTTATGTTATTTTCGTAAAAATGTTCTATAATTTTGTAAATACTAAGGTTTTTGAATTCGGCAGATTTATAAACACATTTGAGCTCATTGATAAGGCGGTCTAAGTTAAAGTCGTATAATTTATAAACATTTACGAATTGCGATACTAATTCAACCGGAAATTTGTTATTATATTTATTGAAATTTTCGCATGAAAGTAGTCCAAAATATTTTAACTCTTTCAGATTTTTATATCGATCGCGACATTCGATGGATATATTGTCTATAATTTCAATAAAAATCCGCTTAAAATTGGTTTTCGCGTCCACAACATTACGTTTTTGTTTTGGCGGCCCTGTGATTATTTTTACGCCTTCAAAAATTAATTCAAACCTAGATCTGAATGATTCCAAAAACGATTCAAAGTCCCTAATTTTTTTAATGCAATAAGTCACATCTGATGTCTTTTTTGCATAATTAGGGGAAGGGAAGATTCTAAGTGTTTTACAGATTGTTCATGTTTTCTCGCGGCGGTAGGAAAATTATGAATATCAGCGTAACCGATGTCGTTCCAGACGGTTTTATTATTTGAAAATACTAGACAAACGAAACAAAATAACCGATTACTGTGTATGCAACCTGTCAGCCAATGATATGAATCATATTGTTTTGTATTGAATTTACGATTGACTACCTTTAGTTTGTAATAATTGCAAATCCGGTGTAGGACGACATAACTCGATAACTTGTTTTTTTTTCACCAAAATATAGTTTTGAAAACGCGTTATATTTTATTTTATCAATACACACACCATCTGAACAACTTTCACAGACAATATTATCCATTTTTCACTCTAATCACAATGTTAAAATCCTAAATATCTGATAGCGTAAGTCACAAACACAACACACATCAAACAATAATGGCTACTATTGACTATTGAAATTACGTAGTAAAAAGGAAAATTAATACGACAAAAAAATGATGGCCATCTAAATATATAAAATTCAATGAAACAATATTACTTCTTAAAATATTCGCATTGCATAGCAAACTTTCGTCGGAAATGTTCGGTTAGGATCGTAATTTTTCGTGTTAGCTTTAAAGAACAACTCGAACAAGACACTGGCTTTTCATGCAGTTGTGTGCGTGATTTTTGTCATTGTGTGTCAGCAAAGCCCACGTAGCTATAGGAACGCACACACATAAAAATACGCATGACCACGAGTTTCCACGGAGCACACATACAAAATATTCAGAGACGAATAGTTTGTGTCTTTGCCGTGGCATAGGCGAGGTGGCGCTAGTGCAGTAAACTGTATCGATCTTAATGATAACACCGGCACTCGATAGGTGGAGCTGATTTATGATTTAAGATTTTTATGTTATTTTGTTTATTGATAAAATAATATTAGATCTATTATCAGAACTAGGGTAGGCAGTGTCTTTCTGTCTTTATGAACCGCACGCCACTGGTAGTGATGGTCCGAACACGGGCTTTACCGAATATTAATAATCGGACGAATGTTCGGTTAGATTCTAACCGAACATTCGTAAACTTCTAACCGTTAGAAGTTTACAGAACCGAATATTTGGCAGAATTTGCAAGCTATTTGCAAATAAAGCCGAGCCATTAGCATTTTTGCATCACAACTAGCTAAGCTTTAAATATTGGAATGAAGTTCCTTATCGCGCGTTGTGAAAGGGGGCTAGACGGAAAAAATTTAGACCAAAAGTTGGAACGACACTTTTTGCTATAGTGGTAAGCCGTGCGGCGTGCGCGTGTTTCTCTCTCTCTCTCTCTCTCTCTCTTTGAACTTCGTTCCATCCGGGTGTCCCTTGACACCTCTCAAGTTTTTTTTTTAAACAGCGGTTTCATAGAAAAGTGCAACACCTACGCGGGCAAAATGTATGGAAAGCGAATACGAATATTCGGTAAGCCTGCCGTATACCGAACATAAATCGAATATTCAGCCCATCCCTATATATTAGTGCACTGCAGTGTATTTTATCTCTCCTGTCAAACATTTTACGATGACATGACAGCATCAAAATAAAAGAAAGAATAAAAACAAGTTATAAGAATGATTTTGAAGTATTAATGTGGGAATTTGTCTAAATAATTTAAATAACATTAGGTAGCAATACAATAAATTGTATTCTGTGTATGCAGGTGTGACTATAGTTAATTGGTAAAATTATGGGTCTTTATCTTTATAGTTGAATGACTAATCAGCAATCAGTTGAAACAACCAGCGGATGCATAATTTATTGAACTAGCGCAAACTGCTAGTTCTATAAATTATGCATCCGCTATCTGCCCAGACTTGAGACTTGGATGCATAAGCTTTATTAGAAAACTGCCTACGCTCCCAGCGTAATTTATATCTTGATTTATTTCTAGGATATTGCTTCTGATCTTACCATTTTCAAGGCAGAGTTACTCTAGTTTATAATGTACTAGCTGCGCACCGCGGTTTCTCCCGCATAAGTCTCGATCCCGTGGGAATATCGAGATGAAAGTGTGCTATATCCTAATCCAGGTCATGGTCTACCTATGTGACAAATTTCATCCAAATCCGTTCAGCTGTTTTAGTGTGAAAGCGTAACAATCAAACATACAAAAATCAATTTTTTTCTCTTTATAATACCTATTAGTTTAGATAACATAAAATCATTCCAGCAGTGCGATTCTGTAACCATCTCACCGTGAAAACTTAGGTGAAGTGAGCGTGGAGTGAGCTGTCATTCCAAATAATGCTAGGGATTGACACTACTGACAACTCACATCAAGCTCACTTCACTTGAGTTTTCACGGTGAGATTTTTACAGAATCGACCGGCTGTATTCCCCGATGGGGTGAACAGAGGTGTCCCTATAGTCTATAGTTCAACCACATTTCGCTTGTTATGTTTGAGTCCTATGTAATAGGAAGCGGCACCCTAGTTGTTGAAATGTCAAAATGAAACCCATCGCTATTGATTGTGTGTTACGCAATTACCCCGCAGATTTGTGTGAAATTTAGCACAACCATGACCTGAATTAAGACATAGGATACTTTTAATCCCGATATTCCCACGGGATCGACACTTATGTAGGTGAAACCGCGGGGCGCAGCTAGTAAAGTATAGTTGGTTATTCGCTTCCAGTAAAGTTAAATTGTCAAGACTGATGTGCTCATTCGTCAATGTCGCATAGATTTATTCGAGTCGAGTTTTAGATCTCCCAAGGATAGTTGGTAGCATCACTATTTATAACAGGCGACTCAGTTCTTCAGGGATTAAAGAATTTATCAAGACTGATGGCATATTACCTAAAGCTGTTCTGGACTTGTTTTGATTTTTCAGAAAATGAGGTTTAGCATGCGTTCAGTGACAGTTCTCTATAGGATTTTCCAAAGGCATCAGTTTCTTCAGCTTGTTCAGGATTGCAGCATTTTCTTCCTATTCTTCTAACTTTCGCGAACCGAAATATACCTAACGAATTTTTCCATTTCCTCAGGTGACCAAACTACAAGGGCACATCGCTCGGGTGGGCGCTCTGGCGTGGAACGGAGACATCCTCAGTTCTGGCTCTAGGGATAGACATATACGACAAAGAGATACAAGGACACCACGTAAGTTGGATTATTTTTTTCATTAGGTATTGTTGAGGAGATTACGATATGACTTTATCGTTCCCATTAATTTTTCCTACTAATATTATAAATGCGAAAGTTTGAAGGATAGATGGATGGATGCTTGTTACTCTTTCACGCAAAAAGTACTGAACGGAAAAATTTATAAAATAACGACGATACGATACTATAAAATTAAATTAAATTTGGCACACAGATAGTTTATAACCAGGATTATACATAGGATACTTTTTATCCCGATATTTCCACGGGATGGAAACTTATGCGGGTGAAACCGCGGGACGCAGCTAGTATTGTCAATAAAATACCCAGTCACGTAAGCGAAGCCGCGGGTGGGCACGGTTAGTCCCTTTATTATTTTTTTTATGGTGGAACACCATTTACGAATTTCACGAAGTTAGAAGGACGCCGGCGCTTAGCCGTTTAGCAAGTTCTTCACTGAAGTTGTTTATCAAACCCTGTATTTTCCTATTCCAGAAAAAAACATCTATTCGGAAATGCCTTTAGTTGCCTAAGGGCTGATTTTTCAATCATCTGATAACTTTATGCGAAGAATAATTGTGCAATTTTGAAAGTTATTTCATACAAAAACTGTCAAACGTTAATTTTATACCTCGAATAAAGAATAATTTGGCGATGGAAAAATCAGACTAAGGGCTGATTCAATCGACCGATAATTATTATTCGTGGAATAAAATTGACATGTGGCAGTTCTTAAATGGACGAGCTGTCAAAAATTAAAAATTATTTCATCAGCACACAACACACAGCATCAGGAAAATCAGCACTAAGAGCAATTTGAGTGTTGTAATATAAAGTGCTCTTTGTGCCCACCTAGGTCCCCACAACGATAGTTAAATGTAACCAAAGCGCCAGCTTACAAAGCTCTGGCTAGAGACAGACGGTTCAGACAAAGGATAGGACAGCTCATAAGTACCAGCTTGGTTAGTTACTTGCGATTAGAACAGCGGCTGTCAAAGTTTAGAATGTCTACTGCATTTAGTCACTAATACTTGCTCTAGCCTGTGATTTCCCCAAAAGTTAAAAGGAAAAGTAGACCATATTCCTACTTTTAATACACCTCATATAAAAAGTACAAACATGCTCGATGTTTCCTTTTTATTAAAAATCTCGCTCTAATTAGGGAGAGCAGGATTTATAAAACATTTTTCCCGAATTCAAAACTGTTTAAAATATTTTTTACTAGCTTTTTTTGGTTCTGAATGTAAGGACGAGTTTTGCAACTTTTAACTTGTATGAGGAAAGGCTTTTGCCCTGCAAAAAGACAATTACTCGCTGGTATTTTGATATCATGCACTGAGTTGCAATTAGTTTCCAAGTTTGAGAACCATTTCCCAAGCCCCGTTGCATCTCAAAGGCTGCGCGCACGACTTTGTAAGTTCAACGACAATGCAATTATGCGGCGGTGTTATACTTAGTACTCTCTGTAGGTACTTTGACAGGTACAGGCACGAGCATAAAAAAGTAAACACTCAGCAACGAAGTTCTCTCAAAATTTTGATTAAAATGAGTTGTTAGGTTCCAACACTTCCAACCAAGACAGGCGCTTTACTTTGTGTAAATCACTGCTCTCAAAAACGGTGAAGGAAAACATCGTGAGGAAACCGGCATGTCCTAGATCCAAAAATTCGAAGACACGTGACATCTACCAACCCGCACAGGGCTCGCGTGGTGTATTAAGGCTCACTTTCCCTCACAGGGAGAAGGCCTGTGTCCCAGCAGTTATTATAGGCTGGTTATGTTTATGTGTAGACGGAATCTTTTAAAATTCATGACATTTAAATCGATATTCTACGAGAAAACCACTTTTGAATCTCGCTAAGTGTGTACATATTTATGCTCGTGAGTGTAAAATGTACTTCTCTGTGTAGATACTTTGACATTGTACACTGCAAGTTACGGTGCATCGAGATAAATCGTACAATGATCTTGTTAGTAAATATTCACTTGAAACTGAGAGATTCGTTTAGAAGGGGTTATGTGAACTGTCAGTGCATTATGCACTTTATCAATAATGAATGTGTTGATTGTGCATTTTGTGATAACTTGGACGATTATCTATATATATAAAATTCAAAGTCCTGACTGACTGACTGACTGACTGACTGACTGACTGACTGATAGATCAACGCACAGCCTAAACCGCTGGTCCTAGAGACATGAAATTTGGAGGGTGTGTTCTTCGTGAAGAGTAGGCATCCACTAAGAAAGGATTTTTCGAAATTCCACCCCTAAGAGGGTGAAAAGGGGGGAATTCGTTTGTATGAAAAATCTTATTCCTTGAGTTAATAAACTTGAAACTTGGCACGAATACTTATCTAAATAAATTATGAAGATTGTAAGTTTTTTTTTCTTCTAAACTACCCCCTATTAAGGGATTGGGGGGTTTCAAAGTTTGTATGGAAGAATTTTAGCGCGCAGTCCGATTTACTCGAAACTCAGTATTTATACCTAATATTGAAAGTAAAGAATAATGTGTATCAGGGTTTTTAGAAAATCTACCCCTGACGGACTAAAATGGGGTAGTAAATTTTTCAGGGGAGGATTTTACTGCATGGCTTGATTAACTCGAAAATTAGTATAAATAATCTTTGAGTCAAGTTATGAATACATCTCAAACGATTTTTTTTTAATTCCACCCCTGTGGGTGTGAAAATAGGGGATACAGTTTATATGAAAAATCTTCTTCATTAGGTTAATAAATTTGAAATTTTTCAAGAATACTCACCTAAGTAAGTAATAAATTTTATCATTATAAGTTTTTCAAAACTACCCCTCAAAGGGGGATATAGGGGTGTTGAAGTTTGTGTGGAATAATTTAAATGCGCAGTCCGATTAAATCGAAACTCAATGTTTATACTTAATACCAAAAATAAAGAGTAACATGTATCAGGGTTTTTCAAAAATCTGCCCCTAACGGGTTGAAAAGGGGTAGTTAATTTTACAAGGGAGGATTATCATGCGTGGTTTGATTAACTCGAAAATTTGTATAAATAACCTTTGAATCAAGTTATGAATAATCCCAAACCATTTTTCAAAATTCCACCCCTGTGGGGGTGAAAAGGTGGGGATACAGTTTATATGAAACATCTTATTCATTTAGTTAATAAACTTGAAACTTGGCAAGAATACTTGCCTAAGTAAGTAATAAAGTTTATCATTATAATTTTTTCAAAACTACCCCTCAAAGGGGGATATAGGGGTGTTAAGTTTGTGTGGAAGAAAGTGAATGCGCGGTCCAAGTAACTCGAAACTCAGTACTGATACTTTTGACAAAAAATAATGAATAATAAGTATGTAAAGTTGTCGAAAATTTACCACTGACGGGACAAAAAGGGGTAATTCAGTTTTTAAGGGGAGGATTTGAACTTGAAACTGTATGTTACATTTTCACGCCTAAACCACTGAACTTCTAATTTGGCTTATAGATAGATGGCATCCTGGGGAAGCACATACATTTTATCCTGTTAGCACGTTCCCGTGGGATAATTTCCGACATCCACGCGGGCGAAGCCGCGGGCAGAAGCTAGTCTTGTCATAAATGGTTTTATGTATTGATGACATATGAGTGTATAAACAGTTTTCAACCAACATCATAGGAAAGTAGTTAAATAAATTGAATAAATATGTCCCAATAAACTTTTGGTACTGAAAAGATACGATAAATAAGATCATTTATTTGTCCAAAACATGAGCATGGGAAAGTAATTAAATAAGCCTAAACTTTTGGTACTGAAAATATCAGATAAATAAGAACATTTATTTGTCCAAAACATGAGCATAGGAAAGTAATTAAATTAATTGATAAAATAAATAGCACCAATAAACTTTTGGTACCTACTGAAAAGATACGATAAATAAGATCATTTATTTGTCCAAAACATGAGCATAGGAAAGTAATTTAATTAATTGATAAAATAAATAAGTCCCAATAAACTTTTGGTAGTGAAAATATAAGATTAGATAAGATAAATAAGATCATTTATCGCCTTGACTGCGTACAGATATAAAGAGGTAGGATATTCTATAACATCAAATAATTATAAAGGAAGATGCCACAAAAACACCCAGAGTCGATTAACAATCAAATAACCAAAATTAGAATAAAAAAATAATAAAAAATAAAACGTGCTAAAGAATAGTCGTCATTTAAAGGGTATTTTTTGACGGAGAACTTTAAATTGGTTTTCTATGTAACACAGAAAAATGGTTTACATATCCATGAAATTGGCATTATTGGACTGATAATAATTAATGTTTGAATATGATTTCGGGCATGTGGCCGCCGCGGCTGGCGCGAAGGCTAAGTTTACCGAAAGCTATTTTTTTTTATTGTATTGTATTTATTTATATCGAATTCTTGGTTCTAGGACATGCCGGTTTCCTCACGCTGTTTTCCTTTACCGTTTTGAGAGCCTTATTAACCAATTAATATTTTTACCAATTTATTTGTAAGGAAGGAGTAATTTTATTAGTACTAACTCATACGTTCAAAGTCTCTAATCACAGGAGATTACGTGGGTAGTACTCCACAAAACCCCTCACATTTGCGCTCTTATACTTAAGGTGTATATAGGGCTCGCTGACCTTGTGCATGTGGGCGGAGCTAAACGCTCTACTCCCGAAAACGTAAAACGCGCGCGGTGGCGCGCTGAACTAAAACGACGATCAAAGAGTATGCAGAGGCACAGACATGCCGCCCGCAGGTCGCTATTTTTGCCAACGATTCCAGAAGGGAATTGCGGTTGCAAGTCTGATATATTTTGTAAAGATTGATACGTATGTTACGTATATTTTAAGCATTTTTCATTTAGAAATTTCGATTTTATTTAAAATCAGAACTTAGTTCCTGCGGGGGTAAAACTTTTCTTAGGAATCGAATAACATTTTATTTGCATACTGTAGGTAGGAGGATTTATTAAGTACTTAAAAATGAGATTTTATAAAAAATGTGATCCTGTTTCACCAATTTGAATTATTATAAATCAGTAATAAACCTACCTAACTAGCACTGTACCTAAATAGCATTTTAGGGTTCCGTAGCCAATCGAACGATGTTATAGTTTCGGCAGTGACCTTGAAATAATTACCTACGGCCGTTTAGTAGATAAACCTCGTCATGGGTGTCATTTTCGTGGTTTTCGAGGGTGCTGGAGCCGATTATAAAGTCAAAATGAAAATCCAGGATGGCGGCTACAAAACTTTTCAAAATTTTCGTCATGGGTGTCATTTTCGTGGTTTTCGAGGCTGCTGAAGCCAATAGTGAGGTCAAAATGAAAATCTAAGATGGCAGGTGCGAAAATTTTCAAAATTTTCGTCATCGGTGTCATTTTCGTGGTTTTCGAGGGTGCTGGAGCCGATTATAAAGTCCAAATGAAAATCCAAGATGGCGGCTGCAAAACTTTTCAAAATATTCGTCATGGGTGTCGTTTTCGTGGTTTTCGAGGGTGCTGGAGCCGATTATAAAGTCAAAATGAAAATCCAAGATGGCGGCTGCAAAACTTTTCAAAATATTCGTCATGGGTGTCGTTTTCGTGGTTTTCGAGGGTGCTGGAGCCAATAGTGAGGTCAAAATGAAAATCTAAAATGGCGGCTGCAAAAATGTTCAAATTTTTCATCATGGGTGTCGTTTTCATGGTTTTCGAGGGTGCTGGAGCCAATAGTGAGGTCAAAATGAAAATCTAAAATAGCGGCTGCAAAAATTTTCAAATTTTTCATCATGGGTGTCGTTTTCATGGTTTTTGAGGCTGCTGAAGCCAATAGTGAGGTCAAAATGAAAATCTAAGATGGCGGGTGCGAAAATTTTCAAAATTTTCGTCATGGGTGTCATTTTCGTGGTTTTCGAGGCTGCTGAAGCCAATAGTGAGCTCAAAATGAAAATCTAAGATGGCGGGTGCGAAAATTTTCAAAATTTTCGTCACGGGTGTCATTTTCGTGGTTTTCGAGGGTGCTGGAGCAGATTATAAAGTCAAAATGAAAATCCAGGATGGCGGCTGCAAAACTTTTCAAAATATTCGTCATGGGTGTCGTTTTCGTGGTTTTCGAGGGTGCTGGAGCCAATAGTGAGGTCAAAATGAAAATCTAAAATGGCGACTGCAAAAATTTTCAAATTTTTCATCATGGGTGTGGTTTTTGAGTTTGCTGAAGCCAATAGTGAGGTCAAAATGAAAATCCAAAATGGCGGCTGCAATAAATTTGGAATTTTGCTTCATAAGTGTCGTTTTCGTGGTTTTCCAGAGTGATAAAGCCAATAGTGAGGTCAAAATAAAAATCCAAAATGGCGGCTTCAAAAATCTAGTTTTAGTTGTAACTAATTATTCAGTCATCATTTGAGGTGTTGGTTACATATAAAACTAATTTTCCTTCTTAAATATCTAAATAAAGAACTGGATAAATAGATAATCTTTCAATAATAAGTTACCTGTATTAAATCAATTGAATTTTAATACACAATGATACAGTATTCACGGAAACGCATTTCTTGTGTCTTAACCGTATAGGATATTGTTTTTGCAATCTATCTGTCACTCACTCACTCACTCACTCATGCGGTCTCGTGATAAATAACATTGTTTATTTGGCAACTCATCACACTAAGTATATTATTGTCAAATAAGTATCGTGTACCTAAAATCAAGTAATAATTAGTAAATTTTAGTTTGATCGGAATAACTTAGATTATTCGAAGTTCCTTATGTATGATTTAAAAAAAAAACAATTTTTTGTAGCCGCCATCTTGGATTTACATTGTGAGCTCACTATCGGCTGTAGTACCCTCGAAAACTATGAAAATTACACCCATGATGAAATATCTGAAAATTGTTGTAGCCGCCATTTTGGATTTTTATTTTGACCTCATTATCGGCTTTATCACCCTCGAAAAGTATGAAAACGACACCCATGACGAAAATTCTGAAAATTTTCGCACCCGCCATCTTAGATTTTCATTTTGACCTCACTATTGGCTTCAGCAGCCTCAAAAACCATGAAAACGACACCCATGATGAAAAATTTGAAAATTTTCGCAACCGTCATTTTGGATTTTTATATTGACCTCACTAGCGGCTTTATCACCCCCGAAAAGCATAAAAACGACACCCATGATGAAAAATTTGAAAATTTTCGCAGCCGCCATTTTGGATTTTAATTTTGACCTCACTAGCGGCTTTATCACCCCCGAAAAGCATGAAAACGACACCCATGATGAAATATTTGAAAATTTTCGCAGCCGCCATTTTAGATTTTTATTTTGACCTCACTAGCGGCTTTATCACCCCCGAAAAGCATGAAAACGACACCCATGATGAAATATTTGAAAATTTTCGCAGCCGCCATTTTAGATTTTTATTTTGACCTCACTAGCGGCTTTATCACCCCCGAAAAGCATGAAAACGACACCCATGATGAAATATTTGAAAATTTTTGCAGCCGCCATATTGGATTTTTATTTTGACCTCACTATCGGCTTTATCACCCCCGAAAAGCATGAAAACGACACCCATGATGAAATATTTGAAAATTTTCGCAGCCGCCATATTGGATTTTTTTTTTGACCTCACTATCGGCTTTATCACCCCCAAAAAGCATAAAAACGACACCCATGATGAAAAATTTGAAAATTTTCGCAGCCGCCATTTTGGATTTTTATTTTGACCTCACTAGCGGCTTTATCACCCCCGAAAAGCATGAAAACGACACCCATGATAAAATATTTGAAAATTTTTGCAGCCGCCATTTTGGATTTTTATTTTGACCTCACTATCGGCTTTATCACCCTCGAAAAGTATGAAAACGATACCCATGATGAAATATTTGAAAATTTTTGCAGCCGCCATATTGGATTTTTATTTTGACCTCACTATCGGCTTTATCACCCTCGAAAAGTATGAAAACGACACCCATGATGAAATATTTGAAAATTTTTGCAGCCGCCATTTTGGATTTTTATTTTGACCTCACTATCGGTTTTGTCACCCTCGAAAAATATGAAAACGACACCCATGATGAAAAACTTGAAAATTTTCGCAGCCGCCATCTTGGACTTTTATTTTGATCAAATCCAATCTTTTCTCATTTTAATATTAGTTTAGATATGACTACTTGTATTTTACTATCGTAAGTATTCGTAAGCGTCCACGCGCACAATAGAAATGGGCCATCTGCAGCGAGCTAGTCAATAAACGCACACTGATACAATTCGTTCGTAAATATTTGCACTAACACAGACAGACGCGCATAGTCGGTCGATAGCCGGAGCGTAGCAGCGAGCGACACAGCCATCCCGTCTCAATGCTAACGCACGACTGCCGCCCGCGCCCGCGCAGAGCCCCTCTGAAGCTCGATCTCAAAGTGGGGACATTTCCTTTGCAAATGTTAATTGATTTACATAAGCTAAGACAAATCTGTAGTACCTCTAACCATCGATTTTTCAGTGTAAAAATATTTCCAAACATCAAAGCCGTTTAGAAGTAATATCGAATTTCAGAAAAAAATAGCGTGTTGGTAAATATTTTTTTAAGGCAAAAGTATTAGCCATACGAAAAAATCCTTCTACAGAAATGTTGTTCATGAATCTATAGCAAACATATATTTTTTACAGATCTTTTAATCAAGCCGTTAATGAGAAATATTCTTCATAAAGTGACCGTATTACGGTACTAAACGAGAGTAAGGCCCTTAAGGTACTACAAGTCTAACAAGATCTAGCTAGTACCAACGTCTTCCGTAATATAATACTCCGTACAGTTACCTCTTCGATCCGCATGCACTTACGGTGCATCGAGATAACTGGCCCGTGTTGGCCCATGTTGGCCTGGCCCATGTAGCGTGTGCCGTGTTCTTGTTAGTATACATGTTCGCAGATGTGTTTAGAAAGATTTTACTCGTATTACTCGTTGTTTATGGTTGTTAGGCTAGTTAGACTGTTACTGTGAGGTATAGGAAACGTGAAATGAGGGTTAATATAAAACTTTTTACAAATAAATTTTCTGTTTTTTAATCAACAACCTTTTTTCAGATACAAGTTAGATTTATGAATCTATACAATATAGATTGTTGCAGTTAGGTCTGGAAACCTGTTGCGTTCAACTTATACTTAACGTACTTATCATATCAATAGCTTTTGCTAGCTGCGTCGCCCACGTGGATGTCGGAAGTTATCCCACGGGAATGTACTACCGGGATAAAAAGTATCGTATGTGTTAATCCAGGTTATAAACTATCTGCGTGCCAAATATTATACAAGTCCCTTCAGCCGTATTGCGTAATTGATTAACAAAGTAACATAAAAGAACAAACATTCATTCGAAGGCCTGTAGTGTGTGTTCCTAGGACATTACTTGAGTCACTTGTCAAAAAACCGTGCGGCCTCTTTAGGTCTAACCTATACCTATCGTGGACAAGGTCATTTAAAGTTTAGGCACTTAATAAATTGCATTTTATGTTAACTGGGTTATTGACCTTCCATGAATCATACTAACATCAAATTTTGTTGGTTTCCAGCGGTGCAAGCTTCCCGTGTACTTCAAGGCCACAGACAAGAGGTGTGCGGACTCAAATGGTCGCCGGACGGACAGTCGTTAGCCTCCGGAGGTAACGACAATAAACTCTTCGTTTGGTCTATGGTAAGTGTCGCAAAAAAGTTGTTAAATACGGATATTGTCTATTAGATTGTTTTTGTGAGATAAATCGTGCATGCAGAGTTTTGTAGAGGAAATTACTGGTTGAAAACAGAACCTCTTTTTTACGTTACTAAGTACAGTCACGAACACCATTATGTCAACACTTGGCAACTTTCAATTGCGATTTTTTCGCTTTTCTTTTCGATTTTTGTTGAAATACGATACATTACATAAACCTATGGGTTCGAAAATGCTATGTTCGTAACAACATAAAATTTAATAAAAAAATAAAGGAGTAAATCGCTTTTTAATAAAGCCGAGTGTATACATACTTTTGCTCGTGACTGTACCTGTATGTAGGTAGATACTTAGCTGATTATTTCATTATTAACACGTAGAGCTGTTGTTTTGGGCAATTTATTTCGAGCAGGAATGATGAAAATTGCTACGAAAGGTAGGTCAATGAAGTGGTTGACGTAATTCGTTTGTTAAAACGCCGTTGAGTCAGAATACAACTCATGTAACTAAGAGCTCTATGGCCTGTAAAATACAGTGCAAAATTCCCTATTTTACTGTAAAATTTTAAATGTTAATTACTCTTAATTAACGTTAGAATTAGCACTAAATTCTAAAGGTGACTAACCAACCATGGTATTGCAATTTTGACTCACAGAAATACATATAAAGAAAAAAACCCTTTTACCACATTTACCCATTGTTTGTCGTGGGAACAGTTTCGCAGTGGGAATGATACGTTGATAACAGTTGCGGTATCACGCAAAATTTAACGTATTCAACTGCGATAAGAATAGTATTAATTGTTTCCGCTTTGATTATAATGGGAACTTGTTGTTTAGCCCATTTTCTTCCCCAATAAAGTTTTTTTTTGGAGGATGTCAAATGCGCCTAAACACAAATTCCTTTCGATAATTTAGGTACTTATACAGTTTTATTTTCCTATTAATCCTACTACAATATTATTAACGTGAAAGTTTGTATGGATGGATGGATGGATGGATGTTTGTTACTCTTTCACGCAAAAACTACTGAACGGATTTGGATGAAGGTTGGTACACAGCTGGTTTATAACCAGGAAAGTATCTTATATGTTAAATATAAGATACTTTTTATCCCGATATTCCCCACGGGATCGAAACTGATGCAGGTGAAACCGCGGGGCGCAGCTAGTGATGGATAAAATGATGTCTGTGAGTTTAAGAGTTCTAAATGAATCAATCAACTTAAAAGTGTTTTTTATAAATCCGAATAACGTGGGTGTGTAATAGTTACTACGAACTTTGTTGACTTGCTAATATAAAGGTACCACCTTCATCATCTGCCAAACCTTTTCCCAACTATGTTGGGATCGGTTTCCAGTCGAACTGGATGCAGCTGAATACCAGTATTTTACACGGAGAGACTGCCTATCTAACCTCCAATCCAGTTACTGAGTAAACCGATACCCCTTGGTAGGAATCATGTCAAAGATCTACAAATGACAGCCGGAAACAACGGCTTAACGTGGTTTCTTTGAAGGTACTGCCTCCCATCCCATCCCAAATTAATTTACTAACCAAACTCTTCTATTCCAGCACTCGACATCACCAGTACAAACATACTCAGCGCACGTAGCAGCCGTGAAAGCGATCGCGTGGTCTCCTCACCAGCACGGCCTGCTGGCATCGGGTGGAGGCACGGCTGACAGATGCATTCGGTTCTGGAACACCCTGACGTCACAGCCGATGCAGTGTGTTGATACTGGTATGTAATACTTGTATATGAATGCACCTCTAAGCTGTAAAGTTCGTGGAAGAAAGAAAAAATGGTGGTGCTGTGCGACTGATATTCTACTAGTTCGACTAATATTATAAACGTGAAAGTTTGCATGGATGGATGGATGTGTAGCGGACACTGATGTAGCGGTATTTACAACGCCACATGCGAACAACGCGTCATACTGACGTCACGCAAATCCTGCATCTCGCAAGCAGAGTTTACCGCGCAATTAGCATAGATACAATTTCCCAACATCAATCGTTGGGCAATTGCCCGCCAGACACAACACCCGTCTGGTCGGAGGATCCTCCCTTTTCTATGGAGGTTGAGTGAACTTTACACCCTGTTCCTCATACCTCCAAAGATGTTTGTTACCCTTTCACGCAAAAACTACTGAACGGATTTGGATTCTATTTGGCACACAGGTGGTTTATAACCAGGATTAACGAATATAGGATTTTTATCCCGATTTTTCCACGGGATCACAAGAACACTGCCAAATTCAGGCACTAATAATTTCGGCTAAGCTGCTGCGATATTTTGGCTAGCAACGCGACTGGGGCGTTGCTTGCAAAGGACATTAATCTGTTCATTCAATACGTTAAACATTTAAATGTACGTACGACTGCAATCCTGCAATGGCTCAGTAAAGGTTGAAAACAGTCATATCTGATCCTATTTTGATTGGCCTAATTTCTTTTGTCTGCAGGGTCACAAGTTTGCAACCTGGCGTGGTCGAAGCACTCCAGCGAGCTTGTATCAACACACGGTTACTCACAGAACCAGATCCTCGTGTGGAAGTATCCGTCCTTGACGCAGGTTTGTACCAAAAATCTTCGCTTTATGTTAAGAAAGAAAAATATGCTTTTTTTAGAAGGTATTTGGCATTCGCTACATTTGTAACGGCTATAGTAATTCTATCTTGTCTATTTTTAACGACTTGGGCAGATTTTTCCATCGCCATATAACTTTTATTCGAGGAATAAAATTGACGTTTGGCAGTTTTTGTATGAAATAACTGTCAAAATTTCAAAACTATCGAATAAAGTTATCAGATGATTGAAAAATCAGAGGGCTGATTTTTACAGACATTTTGATAGTTATTTCATACAAAAACTGTCAAACGTCAATTTTATTCCTCAAGTAAAAGTTATCTGGCGATAGAAAAATCAGCCCTTAGTCACAGATTTAATAAATTGAATAGACTTAAAAAATTACGTAGTTTAGATGAAATATTATGTAAATGAGTTGCCGTAACTAATTGATTTTATTTTCTCCTCAGGTGGCGAAACTAACAGGCCATTCCTACCGCGTCCTATACCTTGCTCTCTCACCCGACGGCGAGGCGATAGTCACCGGCGCCGGCGACGAAACGCTGCGTTTCTGGAACGTCTTCTCCAAAACACCCTCACATAAAGAAAACAAGAGCGTTCTGAACCTCTACACGGCACTTAGATAAACTTATATCATAGATATATAGACGTTTTGTATATACTAGCTTTATTTATTTATAGAACTTTAACCCATACGGTGTTTCGAAGTATTTTTTGGGTGTTAAAGTAAGCTGGACTAATAGGTCGTTTGTAATTCGTGTTCTTTTGGTCTTGGTGGTTTGTTTTGTGTTTAGATAAAAATAGTTTTTTTCAAGTGGGCAACGCTGTGTGAGAGAGATGGCGCTATAAACGGTAGTGCTGTCTCTTTTCCAAAACGTTGCTAACTTCAGCTTTTAGTCCTTATTGGTTTATTGTAAAAGCTTCAAATAAATCACCATACTGTACCAAATCATTATTTTATACATAATGTACACTAGTTTGTGTATAAGTTATACAAATACTGTAACAATATAAATTTGTTTAGATTTCTGATGTACATAGATTTCTGTACAGATTTATGCGATAATCTGCGGTTCTTTGATAGAATCGTGTTTCGTTGCTAATATATTTCTATATATTTACCAAAACTGGATGCAGACAAAGGGCTGAGCCGATTAAAAATATTGATAAACGCGAAAAATATATAAAAATGCGATTATTAATAATAAAACGAGCCGTTTCGGTTCTTCATACAATAACAACAAAACATATTATTAAATATATATTTACCTAAACAGGGTAATTAATATATTCTTAATTTTTTAAAGTTTAATACTAAAATATTACCATTAATCCGATAAAAAGACGAAAAACCAAACTGCTGGGCAGGAGCTACTGGTCTTTAGTTTGCATTCTGTATTTTCCGGGTGTATTTGAGCAGTGGATAACGGCTGCAACTTACGATTGTAAGTCGTAGGTTCGAACCCAGACAGCCGCTTTACTTTGTGTAAATTATTCCATCACCACTGCCCTCAAAACGGTGAAGGAAAACATCGTGAGGAAACCCACATGTCCTAGAACTTCGAAGACGTGTGACATCTACCAACCGTACCGGCCGTAATCCACCGCTTGGTGGATTACGGCCCTCTCACTGAGAGGAGGCCTGTGTCCCAGCAGAACGTTATAGGCCGATTGTGTATTTAAAAAACTAGACGATAGAGAGATTGGACTACTCAGTCTATGGAAAAGGTACAGACACATCAAGCTACTACAATCTGTTAAATTTCTTCAAAAGATTTTCATCTTTATCGCTAAAGCATTAAGGTTCAAGGTTGATTGGGAAAATTTGACAGATTCGGGTAGCTTGACCCGCTGGAGGCTGTACCATGCAAGATAAGTAATGCACTATGTGATTAACCAGCCGGACGACCGTCATATGACGTGTCATCTGTACGTGTGATTGGTTAACGTTATCGAGGTTAAATACTTAGTTCATTTCCTATCTATAGTTCGATTGCTAGAAGCCCAGGTCTCCTGATGGTCTGCGAGGCGCGAGACCGAGCAATCAGCTGGACTTTTACCAGCGGCCATATTTGCCATAAGGGCTCGCGCCGTTGTCAATGTATCGCAGATAATATCAGAGTCACTTTGTTCCTCAAAAATCATAGGGAGAGTCGCGGTTACTACGGTCAACTTAAATTTACTATGAAAGTATTTGCCGTGATATCTTCCGATGTGTCTCCTTATACGATGAAAGTCGGATTTAGTCAATTCGTCGTATAAAAACACCGTCCCGTCTCTCTATCCTCTACTTGAATTTTGACATAACCCGTATACAGATAATGAAATGAAAAATAATTTTTAGAAAACTTTTTTTTTTAACCAAATTTTGTTTCAAAAGTTGCTTTGGTAAAGCATTTTTCGTTTGATTAACTAATGGTTACGTTTTTCTGTTCCAGCTTTTTTTTTTCGACTGTTGTCAGTTGATAGGAAGATATTTAAAAAAATATCGTTCTCTCAAATGAGTTCAGTTGAAAGTAGTTCGAGGTGTTATTTAGGCGGAGAAAAAAGGGGAGGAATAATTAGAACGAGATAGAAAGGTACAACCATACAAGGCTTTTGAATACAGCTAAATCTTTATTATGATAGTTTCTAATAGATGTATAATAAATGAAATCGCATTTATTAATTAATGTAAATTTTAAGTTTATATAGAAAGTAAACTAGAGGTGCCTCAGTTATGATCTCATTAACAACCCTACGATCTTGATTATGGCAACACTTTTTTTTATAATTCTTCGTCTACGTTATTTATTGTTTTCTTCAGAGTAGTTTATTTTTATTTATTTTCTTGTAGCTTGTAGTGTCGTTTCGAGTAGATAATATTAATTAAGCCATCTATACTTAGCAGCCTGCCTATACATTTGTTTGTTATACCTTTAAGCAGATGTATAAAAAACACTACAAGTTGCAATTTATTTTTCCGAGGCATCCTCTATTTCCTTATATTTATGTATAAACTTTTCAATGTCCTATTAGGTGTGTAAACATACTATGTAAGATTTATTTGACGCGTGCAATGTAGTTAATAAATTGTATTGTGTATATAAATGAGTGTGACTAAGATTATTATAACTAAAAAGAGTTTTCAATCGATTTTGCAGTGTTCTGGGATGGCGTTTTTTGATACTTTGTATTTAGCGATTGACTTTACTCTGTTGCTTGAAATGTAGTAAAAATATGCCACATTATCGCTGAATCGGGCTACAAGTCTACGCTTCATAAGTCACTTATACTCCATTATTAGACAAATAACGGCTATAAACTCTGATAGTTCACGATAAATACAAAGCAACGTATTCTATTTACCATTTACATAAAAAAAAAATAACTTAAAGTGCAGCAACTTCAACATATTGCACAATAAAATAAATGTCGTTATTTAGCCGTTATTTGTGTAATGCTGTAATAAATGGAGTACAGGTGGTCTCTACACCTGTTGTATGTAAGGAAGTGCATGCAATACCCTCCTGGTTGCTCAAAAGTTTCCAATGGAAACTTTGGTCAGAACGTCTATGTGGCTGTTTTTGTGTGGCAACAACGTAATAGTAGATTTTCTGGTCAGAGGCTTTGGGGGACCAGGACCGTAGCAAATCCTGTCAGGTCGGAAGGAATCGTGTCTGTTCGTATCGTCTCGCCATCATAGAATACTGCTACCTAAATGAATTATGTTCCAGAAGGAATTAGGAACCAAAAGTTATGTAGAAATTGATTGTGAATGTGTGAATCAATAACCCGTCAGATGCGTTTTTTTTTATTTCTGTTCAATGTGTACTGGTGCCGAATTATGACGGTTTAATGCCATCATGATTCCAGTGTAAGAGAGAGATGGAGCACCGATAGCACCATCCCTTTTTCGCACTGGAATCATAATGGGATTAATACTTCGTAATAGGGCATTGTTTTTAAGTTGTCAGCTGTTTTAATGTCATATTGCATAAATTAACTTAATCGCCATTTATACGTGTACTGTTTAAAGTATTATTTTGTCTAATATGACTTGATAACTGACAATTTTATGTGCTTATACTAATAGTTTAAGAGACAACAACGTTGGGACATATCAGACTAAGGGGTGATTTTTCAATCATCTGATAACTTTATTCGAGGAATAATTTTGAAATGTTGACAGTTATTTCATACAAAATCTGTTAAACGTCAATTTTGTTCCTCGAATAAAAGTTATCTGGCGATGGATAAACCCACCCTAAATCATTTTTTTTACTACAATTTAACATTCCGTTTTACAAGCTTTTCAATAATATAATATTCATGTAAGTTAACGTAAATTCAAATAAATAGTTATTAATTATGACTAACGTTCTTATCTCTGAGACTAAACATAAAAATACATATTATAAATCTCAATACACACATTTTAGTAAGTAATTAAAGAAAACTTTGATTTAAAAAAATCTGTATTCTTCCTAACGAATCTTATATCTGAACATTCTTGTGAAATTCCTTGTATATTAAATATTAAAAGTAGTATCTTAAGAATTAGTAGCCAACTACTATTTATAGAGAAAAGAGTTATTATTTATATAAAATAGAGAGCGAATAATATATTAAACTTGTATAGACTGACGTATCCATTTTATGTTGTTAATTTTTAATATGTATTTTAGATGATTAAAATGTTTGATTGTGTGCTGTATTAGTTCGTTTTCTTGACAACTACCCCTAGCCCGTCAGACAAGTAACTTAGCCTACATATACGGCCAAAAATCGTTTATTTTAACCGACTTCTAAAAAAGGAGGAGTTTCTCAATTCGGATGCTTGTTTTTTTTTTGTTTGTTCGCGCATAACTCCGTCGCTTGCCAACCGATTTGAAAAATTCTTTTTTTGTTGGAAAGGGTATACTTCCCAAATGGTCTCATAGAAATTTCATCAAAAACGGTTCAGTAATTTGGTTTTTAAATAAAAATTACGACTTATAAGTGAAAAATAAAAACTTCCTTGCAAAAAGAAAAACAACCTACTTCCAAAAACGACACTACAAAGTAAAAAATAACTTTAATTTCGGAAGTCTGTGGCAAACAACGAAGATGTGAACCCAACGACACCGACTTCCGAAATTGAAGTAATTTTTCACTTTGTAGTGTCGTTTTTGGAAGTCGGTTGTTTTTTTTTTTGCAAAAGTTTTTTACACACGGTTACCGCAAGGGTCACACTGAGTATGCTCAAGCAATTTTCATTGATCGCATTTCCCCGAAGATTTAGGCTGACCCCACATTAGGCGTGCGCGATCCTCGGGCGTGTGTGTAGCGCGGCCGCCGCGCGCGCGTCGCGAGCACGCTGCGAGAGCGTCGCGTGTTGCCAACGTGTGACGTGTGTGCAGCGAGCGCGCGGCGCGCACGCGGCGCTCGCCTTGACGTTTAACCCCCTTCAGTGACCGAAACAGTAGCGGGCAGCGGGGATAGCGGGCGAAGGGGTAAGAACGCGACGCGAGCGCCGCGTGCGCGCCGCGCGCGCGTCGCTTGTACTCTTCACACACACCGCAGGGCAGAAAACGCGACGCTCACCCGCGCTTCACACACGCCCGAGGATCGCGCACGCCTAATGTGGGGTCAGCCTTATAAAACAATGGAAAAAGCTGCTGTCTCGTATGGGTCAGAATGTTGGGCCACAAAAGGGATGAATGAAAGGCAATTAAATGCAGCTGAGATGAAAATATTAGAGGGATGTGTGGTGTTACGCGTATAGATAACAATAGAGATAATAAATGAGTACTTGAGAGAAAAATACCTGAAAGTCGCACCGGTGACTGAAAAGTGTGTGGAAGTCGGTTGTCATAGTTTCGAGTATGAATGTAGGTGGCTATAAGAGTTCGGGAAGACCATAACAACGACAGTTTGACTGTGTGAAAGAATGTATAGCTGGGAGGGGGTTGACTACCAAGATGACAACTAATAGAGAAGTATGGAAGAACATGTTGCGCCGACCCCAAATAAAATGGGATAAGTGAAGGAGACTGATGATAATGAACTAAAATAGGGTCAAAATAGCTTGAGAGAACACACGTGACAAGAAATCATATCTTGTACAGCATTTTTGACTATTGAGTGCTGTAAAAAGTTTTAATAAAACAACTTCAAATCCATATTTTCAAGTCTATATAATGACTCAACATCAACTTACGTGCACCTAACAGTTTTATCAGATAAATGCTCAACGCTATTCACGACGTGCATGACGTATTCCTTCAACCTGTCCTTGCTGTTCTGAAGGTACGGAAGCACGCTGCCTTTCTGTGTAGCTTGGTTGAACTCCTCGATGTAAGGGTAATAGCTTCGAGCGAGGTGGGAAAGGGCTTCAAGGGTCTCCAACTCTTTCACGTACAAAAGTGGGGAAGCTTTGATTTTGTTGTCCACAGACACGGAGCAGAAGAGTTCTTTCTCGCAGAGTTCTTGTTTCAGTTTCTTTATCTGGAATCAATTGAATTTAATTATTATTCAGATAGTGATGTTTCTTCTTTCTAAGTTTATCTTGGAAATCACTCATCGCTGTAGGAAAACCTCTTGAGGAAACCTGGACTAATGTAATTAAGTCTCTGTAATCGTAACCGCCTTGAGCATGTGTGTTGTGTGCGCCTTGAGCAATGCTTTTTACCCTGCAGTGAGTGAGAGAATAATCTCTTGTAATTTTCTACGACAAAGTCAGGGATCGGCGATATTTTAATGTTGTATTTCGACCGCACCATGAAAAGTCAACCCCGCTACTAAACTTACTAGCTGTCTAAGGGTAAGCGCACACAAGCCACCGGCCACAACCACCAGTGGCGTCGCCTCTTGCTGCGGTGTTGAGTACTGCTGTAGCGGGTGGCCGCCACCGGCCACACGTGTGCGTTGAATCAATACAAAATAAAAATGAAAAGTATGAAAAAGCATGTGGACTGCTTGTCGCTGGGCCAACACAAAGACATAGTAAAAGCAAACAAGTACGACATCTTCATACATTCGCACCGCGCACGGTTTGTATGTGAGCGCGCTCGTACGTATGCGTCGTCCCACGCACACACAGACAAAATTTATCGCTGCTAAAGGTGCGCCAGTCGTGGCTGTGACGCCGGTAATATCGCCCGCGCCCGCGCACGCTTCGCCGCTGCCCTGCTGCTCGTAACAAATAATTTGTACGTGTACCTACCTACCTCCTTTAACTACAAAGACTTCATAATCATTTCATTTTATTTGAATAAATACATGATTCAGTAAAACCACGTTTTTATTAGTCATATTTCGATCGTAATTTTTCAAATAACTAAATAGATAAGATGACGTAGGCAATGAAAAAAATGTAGTCGGCTTCTGGTCTATGTATTTACACACGGCTACACGTCAAGCTATACAAAACCAGTTTGTCTTGGCCTCACTTTGTATGATATTTTCTCACAATGAACGGTCAGCTAATACTGGTTTTGCATAGCTTGATGTGTAGCCGTGTGTAGAAAAAATAATTAAAAAAAGCTTTGTATTAAAGGTCCCTGATGCTTACCCTACAGGGGAACATTGTTTTGTATAGAGATTGACTATGCATTTTTGACGATTGAATAAAGTCTAAGTGACAGCCCTACGAGTTTAGGCTATTATCGCTCGCTCGGGGCTTGAGTTGGCCTACTTGTTTGCTTTTATTATGACAAAGAGGTACAGTCGACGACGACGGCACGGTTGGCGCAGTGGTTAAGCGATTGACTGCTGCGCTGCGTGTCGCGGGTTCGATTCCCGCACGGAACAAATATTTGTATGACCTACATGTATTTGTTCCGAGTCTGGGTGTTTTTCTATCTATAATATGTATGTATTTAAAAAAAAAATGTATATAAGTAGTTTATCAGCCATCTTGTTACCATAACACAAGCATTAGGTTGCTTAGCTTGGGACTAGATGGCGCTGTGTGAAATGTCCAGGGATATTATTATATTATTATTATTACAGTCCGTTCATAGTTATTTTACCTCTGACAGCAGCAACCCGACAACAACCTTATTGCAACGAGAATAAAGATCACTCTGATTTTTACAGACTGGTCAGTGGCAGGTAGCAGCAACTTTACAGCATAACGACCATAAGGCACTTATTGTAACGAGCATAAGGCGGCGCTAGGGCGACTTGTAACATTATATTTTTCTTTATTGCGAACAAATTACAAGCATATCAAGTCTTGTTAGTCATGATGACGAAAAAGGCTCTGTTTGTTTGGGAGGGTCGGGGCAGTACAGGGCAATTTACTGATGTTGTGAATATATCCTGGTACCTAAAAGTCGGAAAGAGGTAGCCTGAAGAGGAATCTTACGAAGTACGAATAGTTCTTGTGGACTTACTTTGGGCATGTGCGAGTTTCCCTTCCTGATATAATCGTCGATCATGCCTGCGACCTTGTCCGCATTGGCCAGTCCATACTTATAGTAGGTATCGACGGTTGACAAGTATACTTGATCGTAGACTTGATCGAAGCTATAGAATAAATAATCAGATTATAATATCCTTCGCTGGAGTTAGAAATACCACTAATGGTTACCTACGAGTAAATCTGTAGCATAAGCATAAATAGGCTATAATGTAAATCTGTACTTATGCCATAAAACCCAGCCAAGTGTGAGACCCACTTACCAGAAGTACCTAGGCTCATCAATACTTTGGTAGCCTACTAAGAAAATAGATTGTGTTGTACGAGTTTGTTGGATCTTTTTTAGTTCGCAGTAAAATTGCCTATAGTATAGGTTCTTGTTGACTTTACCATTTTCATGATATTTGTTTTTTTTACATGTGATATCCCCACTCCCTCTCACAGAGAGGAGGCCTGTGTCCCAGCCGTGGGAATGTTATAGGATAAAAATGATCGTTTTTTATTCGGATATCCAGTTTCCTGTACCTAGTATTGTGTTGTTCATCAATTAAGAATATTTATCGAAGAGGAGGTGCTACTTACTCAGCGCAGGAATTCCTGACGACTCTCGCCAAAGCGATTATAACTGCTAATAGCGCATTATATTGGTGAGCGGCGTCGTTAAGCGTAGTGGAAGATCCATCTAATAGCCTGAAAAAATATAATTATGAAACATAGCAGGCAGGTACTTAGGCACACTTTGTAGTCATCATTTCTGCAATAAATATCTGTGCTAAAATCGACCTCGGCCTCACCGGCGAGAGGGATGGAGGAGATAGAGAGCAATTTCTACACTCGTGTAAGACTGTTTGCGTATAAGACTCAATCTCCTTGCACGAATAGATAATTATGGCTATGCATACAAACTTAGATACAAAGGTTAAGTTAGATAAGAAGAGAGATAGGCGCATGTGAAAAGTTTACTTTATACTTACGTTCGTCTCTTCAAATAATTCCCGAAATTCTCTATTAATTCAAGATCTTCAAAATATGACTGCCCTTCCAAGAAAGTCTTGGGATCAACATCCATGTCAGAGTCATTGCTATAGTCCAATTCAAAAGGAAAGGTCTCCGCTGTCAACCGGTTTGGTCTCGTTTGAGATTGGGACTGACGTAAATTATTAGCGTTCATGTTGTAGTACATCGAGCCTTGCATACCCATTTTGTTGTATGGTGGGGCGTTATAATAAGGGTCTTCTATGTACTGGGGTTGTCTTTGTACTGGGTTGTTATAGGGAAGTGGGACAGTTGGGTAATCAGGAAATTGCCTAGAAGGAGCATAATTGTACGGCGCTTGCACGGGCGGTTGTCCGGAGTAATACGAGTAAAGCGGCAACTTCGTGCGGTCGTTGTTGATGATTACAGCCGAATAAGGGCTTGGTTGTCGGTGATAGTGTCCTTGGACACATGCTAGGTAAATTATTGCCGGTATCAGGTACCACATTTTGCCTGAAATAAAATAAGTATCTAATTGATTCTGAGTGTGTTGCTTTTCAACATACCTATTTAATATTTCATAATTTAGAATACATAGCCTAAAGCCACTGTTAGAGATTTATTTTACTATCACTAGGTACTGCTCGTCAAACGGTGAAGGGAACATCCTGATAAATGATTTTATTTTGTAAGTAGGTTTGCACAAACATATTTTAAAAACTAGATGAGGTAGGCGTTTCCTATCTGACTGGTCTGAGAAGAAAGGCCGAAACAAACTCAGAGGTCACAGTCTCTTTTAAAGTCCAGACATAATCTTGGTCATGATATCATAATGCAGACCATTAGATCAATGTCTGAGATGGTCTTTTGAAAAAAGAACCACACAGATTGAGAGGACTGAGGAAACGGACAACTCCTAGAACGAATAGATGGGTTTTCCATTGGTCGGCACTGAGCCTGCGTGGTTAATTGCATACAGCCACACTCAGCCCTCGATGCAGGCTCACAATTTAAAATTTATTTTACAACTACTACTGCTCATAAAACGGCGAAGGGACAACCCGAGGAAACGGATCAAACGGACAAGTCCTAAAACTACTGTTTTCCATTGACTGGTTCTGTGTGGTGGATTAGATCCCGGTCCGTTACCTCAGAGAAAGGGGGCCTGAGTCCCAGCAGTGGGAAATTGCAGGCTGATTATGGTAATTAAATAAATCACAATCAAATGAAAACTATGAAATAGTAGTACGAGAATATGCTTACCCAATGGAAGGACGATTTGGTCAGTAAATTAATATGAAATTCATCAGTATTTATACAGTATTTAGCTATTACCGTTAGCTTGTTCTTTCTTGTTACTTGTAATTTTGTTTATAAAACCACTGGTTCTTAAACTTCTACGTTTAGTGTTGAAGTTGTAGTCTTTCTGATCACCTTCGAACGTGGTATAAAATAGAATATATTTATTTGTTTTTAAAACAGGGTAAATTTTTCGTCTACTCTATTTATCATTACCTACCGAGTCCATGGTAACAGGTTGCGCGTCGATGTCCCTGCCACCTGCGTCCTATAAGTGTATGGAACATCAAATTTATTGGCGATTTCGGGGTTGGTCGTATAGTAAAAGTTATAGGGATGAAACGATGCCATCTAGGTATCGATACTTTTACTCGTTTTAACAACATCATCATCAGCCTGCAGCATTTAGCTCGATTCTCGGCCACTCTCATCCAGCTGCTACCAGCCACCCTGCGCAGATCGTCGTTCCATCTAGCTTGAGGGTGTCCTACGTAACTTAACGTTTGCAGATTCGCGCTCTCCGCTCAAAACACGTCTACTCCAAAGGTATCGGTTGTAGATTGTTAGGTACTTATAAATGCTAGTTGAATTTTTCCCATGCACTACATTCAAAAACTTTAAAATTATTGTTGTAGGTTTATATACCTAGGTATTATTCAATATCTATTCATTCTAGATAGTGAAACCTACTGTGACTAGACTTTCTTCTGTCTATGGACCAGATTGATGTGATGATAGATGTCAAAAATGAAGGGATCCATTCTTTCCATCGTCCAGGGCCCCAAATTTTATTCCCCGCGTAACATGTACGGTTGACAAGAGTGGTATTTTGACAGTTCAAACCACGGCAACTTTGCGTTTTTTCGCGCGGTTTCGTTAATTGTGTCATAGAGAATACTTTAAACTGCAGATTTTGTGATTAGGTAAGGAACTGACGTGGTATCGAAGTAAGAAATCATTAAGTGGTCATAGTGAATGAGGGGCCAAGCACCAGCTCTTATATCAGGGCAGAAGTTGAACTGTACTGCTATTTTGTTCTATGACTAAGTACAAAAAAGCAGTGCAGTTCAACTTCTGCCCTGCTATGCGAGCTGAAAAACTGAAAAACTTTGAGAAATAAAAGTTATGATTTCATTATTTTTGCGACAAAAACTTATTAAAACGGATTCCGAACACTTCATTATTTTAGTTAATTTGCAAAAGACCAAGTGTGTTAAAACAATTAGTCGCGCGTTAAACAATGTGGTATTCATTAATAAGAGTTAAGTAGGTAATACGGAATGACGTAAGCGTTTAAAATGAAAAATCTTGTTGCTAACTTGATTCTTACCGTTATTTTGTACATACAATTATACCCTTTATCAGCTTTCTTTGTAGTATATACACATACCTACTTAACTAGTCTGTAATGTACTCGTAAGGAACGCACGCGGGGAGTAGCAGTTCCATCTTCTGTGGTCGGACGCCACGTCGCCACTACAATCTTATCTGAACAAGTGGCCAAAAGTGGAACTAACGGAATGACTGACGGGAATTCACAAACTTTAGGTACTTAGCATTGGCATATATTTTACTTTATTCTAAGGCATTGGCTTTGGCTAAGCATTACTCTTGTCACTGTCGCATCTGCAACTGTCAAACTAAAAGTACGAGATAAAGGCGGAAATATCATCATCTCATCATCTGCCTAGTCTTTTCCCAACTATGTTGGGGTCGGTTTCCAGTCTAACCATTATAATACGTTTATTATCCTTTTATTTATATATTTGAAGGTGTGTTTACTAATATTACGTGAGAAGTGTGTATGTCCAATGCAGGTACGGTTGGAAACCAAAACAAACGTGGGTGTAATCGAAAGTAGATATATCTTTTATTTGAAGAAAATTATGAATATTGAAAAATGACGAATTTTTTTCAATTAATTTATTCTAACTATCAAAATATGTAAACTGAGACAGTCTCTGTTTTTTCTGTATTTGTCTCGTCTGTCTCTTCGTACTGTCTCGTTGCCTTCGACCACGGCCGCAAACTTCGTTGAATCAAAGTATATTTTGATGTAAAACTATAAATCATGAAATAATAAAAACGAGATCGTAATGTTAAACAGTCATTTCTGTTCTACGAAACGGGCCGTGTAATGTTTCGTGAAGATGAGCTACTGTCTCCACGATTCGTTCAAGATCTTTTGGATTTGAACAAACATATGCATGGCCTAATAGATTATTCGACCATTTTTCAAATTCTCCATTTAATGAGTTTAATAATCTTGCAGCATGGCCAGCAGCGACCAATACTTCAGCTGCAACGCCATATTGATCCTGATTCGCACGTACAGTTTCGTCAATAAGTTCATTACAAATCTTCGATTCTAATACGCAGGCGTCTATTAATTCTATTAACTGAAAAAAACAATTTTTTTTTTTAGATTACCGCTGTCAGAGACTTTATACCAATTTAGTTAAAAGCGGCTAACGCAAAGCTTCCGATTGTTATAAAAAAAAAACGCACAAGATTAGTCGTAATATTATAATATTTGCAGGAGTCCTTACGTAGAGTCAGGGAAATTATTTGTTAAATTTACATTCCATGTGAATTTGCCAAATGCGAAATCACAACTGTCAAAGAATTCTATTCTATTCTATATTTCTCTATGGCAATAGTGCCGATGTCGACAATTCTGCCAATGTCAGATATGATATGAGAAAAGGTGGGGGAGAAAACTGTCAAAGAATGATACCTAGTTGTGATTTGAATATAGCTACGGACAATTTAAGTTGGTAGACAATTTCCTTAACATTTAATTTCCCTGACTATGCATACATGGTACAATGTCTGAATCTTCTTCATTCTTATTACCTCGGATATGATTGGACGCAGTGGATGGGGGATTAACGGTAAAGTCTATCTATTGGAAATGCTATAATGTACGGCCACCAAAGGAGATAAGTAACCAGGGTCGTCGGGTATACACAGTTGAAGTTTAATATGAAACCGATGGATGTTTTCGAATAGAATTTATTTTAGTTAAGTAATAGAAAACCGACAGTCCATTTATCAAAATAAAATTTAATTGAAAACATCCATAGGTTTCTTACTAAACTTCAATTATATCCGACGACCCTGTATACTTATCTCCTTCGGTGCCTGTACGAATAGGTTTCTCCCCAGATTGTTTTTAGTAACATAGTTGTCAAAAAATTAATTACCTACCACATCAATTTTGTCGTGAACATCAGCCATAAGGTCCTTGATAGAGGCTACGACCACATCTGGATGATCGATGGCCTGAGGTGCCGAAATGTTAAGATATTTTGGATATGACTCGGAATAGTTGGTGATACTGAAAATAATATTGAACAGGGAGCTTACCACCAGCTCTTATAGCAGGCCAGAAGATGAACTGCACTGCTTTTTTGTACTATGGCTAAGTACAAAAAAGCAGGGGGTCTACTCCGAAGTAGTATCGGCCGAATGTTCGGCCGTTTCCAGCTATGCAGTTACTATTTGGTTCGGTCGGTTCCGATCCTACACTCCTACACTCTTTCGAATATTGACTATGGTCCCGACCCAACTGACGCGATCTGAACTTTTTTCGCATTTTTCAATAATATTCGATTTGTGTCGGTCCGATCCGAACATTCGCACTTTGCACTTCGGAGTAGGCCCCCAGTGCAGTTCAACTTCTGCCCTGCTATAAGAGTCCAGTAGGTATATATTAATGTAACATTTATAACATTATACCTTTACCTAAAACTAATAATCCTACTTTATTAACCCACTTTAGACCTATTTCTATTCTCCCATTTCTCTCTAAAGTTTTTGAGCACATAGTTCATAGACAATTATCATTTTTCTTGGCGTCAAACTCGATAATATCCCCCTTTCAATCCGGATTTCGCTCCGGTCACAGTACTGTAACCGCGCTCTTGAAGGTGACTGACGACATCCGCTGGGCAATGGAGAATAAGTTACTTACTGTTCTAGTATTGCTCGACTTTAGTAGCGCCTTCAACTCGGTGGATTTCGACATTTTACTAGGTTTCCTCAAATCTATCAATTCAATTTCTCTTCTTCCACTTTAGCCTGGTTCAGTTCTTATCTTCGGGGACGCTCTCAGTGTGTTCGCCTGGAGGAGTCCTTCTCCGATTGGTGTAGTCTCACTGAGGGTGTTCCTCAGGGTAGCGTTCTCTCTCCTCTTCTTTTTTCAATTTTCATAAACTCTGTTACCAGAGTAATCTCCTCTAGCTTCCATCTCTACGCAGATGACTTGCAGCTTTATCGAGACTTTACTGTAGCTAACGCGGGTTCTGCAATTGCTGCAATGAATCATGACCTGGCTTGCGTGAGCGCTTGGGCTAAGTCATTTGGTTTGCAAATTAACCCAACTAAATCCCAGGCCATGATTATCGGCAGCAGATTCTTTCGCAATGTGGCTGATGTTACATCTCTCATGCCTTTATATCTCGATGGTGTTCGCATTGACTATACTGAAACCGCTAAAGATCTGGGTGTAGTTATTGACTCCAATCTTTCGTGGCGTGCTCAGGTGAATGAGGTCAGCCGAAAGGTACATTTCTCCTTTCATTCGCTGAAATGCCTTCAGGGTCTTCTGCCCTTGAAGACTAAAATTTCTTTGGCACAAACTCTTATTCAGCCGATTATAGATTATGCCGACGCCTGCTACCTGGATGCTACTGAGGAGCTATTAAACAAGCTTGAGCGCTTGCAAAACTTGTGCATTCGCTTTGTTTTCGGTCTTCGAAAGTATGACCATGTTTCACACCTTCGCAAGGAACTCAAGTGGCTCCCAATCCGCCTTCGCAGGAACACTCGGATTTTATGTCTTCTCTTCAACATCTTACACAACCCGTCTTATCCTTCCTACCTGCGTGAGCGTTTTTCTTACGCTCGCTCTAGCGCCGCACCGTGTAGATCACACCTAAGATCCATCCTTAAATCCCATCCTCATAAAACGAGCTACTATTCTTATTCCTTCTCTGTCCATGCTGTAAGATTGTGGAACTCACTTCCGCCTAGCATTCGTGATTTAAATACTATTTCTTTATTTAAACGTCGATTAAAAGAGCATTACCTTTCCTCTATACCGTGAGTATTTGTATATATATATATATGTTTATATATTTTTGTATTATGTATTTATTTAAGTATACTTTAGTATTTATTATTTTTTGCGTTATATGTGTAGGTATATTTAATATTTTAGTTTTAGACTTCACATATTCATATTTTTCTCTTCTTGTTCTCACACACTATTGTCTACATTTCTTTCTTACTTCTCCTTTCGCAGGTCTGCTGGAAGAAATTTCTTAAGAAATAAGCAGTACCTTTGTACTCATATTATGTTTATGTCATATCAATATGTATTTTACTGTGTGTACATAAATAATAAAATAAAATAAATAAATAAATAAATAAATTATTTTTAAGATGTTCTTTAAGCAAATGCAAGTGAAGCAGTCAATGGTTTCTTTTTTGTCATTTATAAATTTAATTCATAACCTACAGCGCATCTGCTTATAGCTAATGCTGATTGCAGATAAAACTAAGAAAAAAAAAATCAAACTTACATTCTACATTCCCTAATCCCATAAATGTGGATAACGTGGATTATCTCGGCGTAGTGACGCCTGGAATCATTCAGGAGCGGTATGTTGCCCTCCATGGATCTAATGCAGCATAAGATGAAGAGAATATCAGTATTAAAAGAAACGGTCAAGTGCGAGTCGCAGTCGCGCACCGAGGGTTCCGTACAAAGGTCATTGGGCGTAATCCGACCCGGTGGCGGACATGAATGAAAAGGGTATAAAATTAAAGAGCATAAATTCAGTTAACATTATATATGGTTATTTTATTTGGAATCCATGGGAGATCAAAGTTTGAACCAAAAATATATTTATTGAAAAAATCGAATACTTTATTTAAGTAATAAGTTGTCATTCTGTTAAATAGCTACTAAATGGTTTTGGCCAATGCATGTGCATCCCGCGTGATCAAATCGGCAGGTATGCGTTCGCTCCCTGTTTCTTATACATTAGGTCGCGTCTCGCTCGTTGCGCTGGCGCATTGTTTCGTTCGTGTCATCACAGTCCTTCGTTGTCTTTCGTTGTGATCTGTGCGTTTACCGGTTATCTTTGGTTTTTATCAAAATAAAAATATTTTATTTCCCACAGTTAACCTATGAGGAACTGGTATTATTCACATTGGGCAGCTATCATTTAAGACTGACCAGCATCCTAATTGCGTAACACACAGTCAATCGGAATCGGTTTCATTTTGACAGTTCAACAACATTCATTGCGTTATTTACGTGTTGAGCAGACAAATTTTTCGAACTTTCGAAGCAATGGATTAGCAATTTGCTTCAAAATGATTCAGATTACGATTGATCGTGTGTTACGCAATTAGGGTGCAGGTCATACTACCATGAACACATCAGACCAAAATGGTGTCATCATCATCATCATTTCACTCGAAAGACATCCACTGCTGGACATAGGCTTCCCCCAAGCACCTCCAATTCAACCGGTTCTGTGCTTTCGCATCCGACGGGTTCCTGTGGCCTTCACAAGATCGTCGGCCCACCTTCTGGGAGGCCTTTCAACGCTCATCGGCCATCTGTTCTGCGAGCAATGTGCCCTGCCCACAGCCACCTAAGTGTGGCAATTTTTGAGCTATGTCAGTTACCTTGGTTCTTCTGCGCATCTGTTCATTTCTGATTCAATCACGCAGGGAAACTCCAAGCATAGTCCTCTCCATTGCCCTTTGGGTGACTTTAAGCTTTTTAATAAGGCCCATTGTGAGCGACCACGTTTCAGTGACATAGGTCATCAACTCATCACTGGCAACACGCACTGGTCAAAGACTTTCGTCTTGAGACACTGTGGTGGTATGTAGGACGAGAAGATATTGCGTAGCTTCTCGAACGCTGCCCAGTCGAGTCGGATTCGATGATTGACCTCTTTCTCGAAGTTGGACCTACCCAACTGGACAGTTTGTCCTAGGTAAACATACTCGTCCACCACTTCAAGTGTAGCGTCTCCGATCTTCATGACAGTGGGTGTTACAGTGTTGCATTTGAAATGACCTTCGTTTTGTCCATGTTCATTTTAAGACCCACTCTTTCGAAGGCTCTACTGACGTCATCGAGCATTGTACTGTCGGACTTTTTTGTACAGACACTTCAGCACCTCGATGTACCAATAGTCGATCTAGCGATGTTGAAGAGACTGCAGTACAGCCCACGAATCAAAGGCTTTCTCGTAGTCCACAAACGCTAAGCAGAGAGGCAGGCTATACTCTTCGGTCTTCTGTATAACCTGTCGTATCGTATGTATGTGGTCTACGGTGCTAAGGCCTTTATGGAATCCGGCTTGTTCTGAAGGCTGGAAGTCGTCAAACTTGCGCGCGAGACGGTTCGTGATGAGAATTCTTGAAAACAGCTTGTAGACATGGATCAGAAGTGAGATGGGCCTATTATTCTTAAGAAGAGCATTGTCGCACTTCTTAAAGAATAGTATCACCACACCTCTGTTCCATGCCTGTGGTGTTTTACCCTCGAGTATGACAGAACCAAACAGCTTCTGAAGGGCCTTAAGAACGGGTTTTCCGCTGACCTTCAGGAGTTCGGCCGTAATTCCGCCGTCACCTTGTTTTTGAGCTGCTTCAGGGCCATCCTAATCTCGTACAGGCTGATGTCGTGTTCGGTATAGTGTCGGGTCAATCTAGCTCTTGGGTCGTTAGCCAGATTCATAACGGGGTTACTTGTTCACGTGTATAACTGTTCATAGAACCTCTCGATCTTTCTTAACATTTCATGTTTGACGGATACGATCCAGCCATCATCGGCCTTCAGTTTTGTAAGCCGACTCTGCCCAATAGACAAATCCGCCGTAGACCGAATAAATAAAGTGAAATAGGAATAAGTTTTTTTTTTTTTTTAAATTTCCACATCCCGCAAGAATGCGACCCTTCCATGATAAACTAGAGACATTTACATATACATATGTTGCATCACTGGGTGGCCGAGATGCGAAACATCGGGTCTTCTTCACGATCCGACATAGTTTAAGTAGGTGTGGGCACTGTAGTGGGTACTCGAACGAATTCTTCGGGCCGTAATCTTCGGACCAATCTACAGCAAATAACGTAAAATGATGATCCCAGATGCAGGCAGAATCTTTCATAAAAAAGTAGCTGAAGCTAAGTTAAGTTACATACCAAGTCTGAATCAAGAAATTGACTCGCCGCGTGACAATTTTAAGTGTTGCATAACTTGCTTTATTTATTAAATGAGTTTTTCAGGAACACTACCTATGGCAAAGAAAAAATAGGATAAAATATAGAAAACGAAAAGAACTTTCGAATAATCAATTAAAGAGCAAACATACCCCCAATCCTGTGATTCACCACACAAAAATCGTTAAATTCAATTCTAACCGTTAAAAGTCGTTTAAACCGTTAAATTCAATTCACACACACACTTTCGTTATGGTTGTCGTGTGTCTAAAATACTTCAAATGAAAAAAAAAATGAAAAATAAAATCTCCATAGGAAAAAAATTCTTTTGAATTATTAATCTAAAAGTGTCATGCCGACACTTTTAGATTAATAATTCAAAAGAATTTGGTCGGTTCGGCCGGATTTAGGTCGATTGTGATAAGATTTTAATGTAACATTTGCTAATGCTGCAAATAAGTAGTAAGTTAAGCAAAAAACTTCACCTTCATTTTTACCTTTGTTGAAGACATAATAATAATATGTAGTAAGTAAAAAACTACACAATCACAATCACTTCACAATTATTTAATTGCATTATTTAAACTTTAATTAATAATTGGGTCATCGTGGCGACCTTCATAAACCTTCGCAACATGGCGATGACGGGGTTAGGCCTGAGGGCGTTTAGGCGAGGGCGCGACCTTACGTTTACCGATTCGTGGTCTCCACTCAAGAACACGTCTAACCCAATGGTCATCGGGTCTACGGCTAATATGGCCGGCCCATTGCCACTTCAGCTTGCTTATTCTGTGAGCTATGTCGACAACTTTAGTTCTCTGCCGGATCACCTCGTTGCAGATTCGTTCCCTCAGAGAGGCTTCAAGCATAGCCCGTTCCATAGCTCGCTTGGCGACCTTGAATTGCACCAATTTTACAATTTAATTGACCTTGCATCTGGTCTACCCACCTAATATTAATTAGGTAAAATACGTTTGCCCGATGGGTTTTCCTATCGGCAAAATGACGAACTTCAATACAAACTTTCTTCCCCTATTAAATTCCTTTAGGGGATGAATTATCAAAAATCGTTCCTTAGTGGTCAGTTTCAAAGTCAGTTATAAAAGTAACTCTTGTGCAACATTTCATAGTTAAGCTAGACCCGTTTAGAGTGCGCGTTGTTTTTCAGTGAATTTAAGTATTTTATAAAAAAATCTTTAAAAATTTGCAAAGAACCGGTAGAAGAGGCGGTAATGATGATGGGGTAGTTGATAATGTCAATGATACGTACAACACATTTTTTTCAAGCGTTTCAGCGGCTTCTGCCATTGCCTGTAGATATTCTTTGTATGGCGGTATCCAAATCGCGTCTACACCCAGGCGAACGGTCAAGGCTGCTACTAGGAGTTGCAGAATCATTGTCATCTGAAACATTATTTTGATTTATTTAATGATTGCAGGCAAAAAAAAAAAAAAAGAAATTGAAGTTATATTGGTATTAGATCGATTTAAAAGCCTTTAAGTTTCTTCTTATATAGTATTATTTCTCGTACCGTCATCGTCTCCTATATATATAGGTAAGTATAACATGGAAATAAGTATAAGTATGTATGTAGGTACCTACTTACCTTATCGAGAGTACTGAAACAGTAAGTTGTCAAGTTCAAGTTTAGACTTACTTATACTGCCCCAGATTTGTCTCGGGTGTGGCTCATTAGATAAGTATAATTAACTTTATGATAATATTTTTCCGTGAATAATATGTTTGATATGATTATTTTTATTGTTAGTATAGATATTTACATTACATAAGCTAACATGTAAAATAATGATATGTACATGTGAAAAAATAAGCAAAATAATCATAGGGCATCAAAAAATTCGTCCGCATCGCTGTCAACAGGACCAGTGCCCAAAAGGCTGGCAGCATTGCCACGTTGTATGGCGATGCTAATTCTTTGGCCAAGAAACAGGCCAGCCCTCTGGTCATGTGAAGGTCGACTAACCGCTTGGCGATATCTCGAAAAACCAAGTGGGCACTCGTCGACACATGTTGCATCCCACACCAAAGGTCTGCCTAACTTCCAAGGCATTATGGTCATTCCGTCTGGTCTCTTCCCATCGTCGCGTGCCAGGCCGTTGGGTTCTGAAACAGATGATGGATAACTCGGGGAATAAAGTGCTGTGGTAAAAAGAGACGAACTTTACAGAATAAAGCGAAATTGTGATACAAAAGCGGCTTTCAAATCATTTTCAAAGAGAAATCAAAAAGTGATCAAATTGACACAAAAGGCTCAGAACAGAGCAGCCATTTTATAGGAACAAGCACTAACAAGTCTAAAGCAACTTGGAAGGTAATCAATTCTATGAAGTCATGTCAGTCAGTCATGAAGTCAGTCAGTAATGATATTCCTAAAACGACAATAAATGTAATTAATGTAAATGACAAATGTATAACAAATCCTAAAACGATAGCAGAACATTTTAATGATTCATTTTATTTTTATAGACTCAGTTCAATAGAATGCCGACAATTTACCAATAATGAACAATACTAAAACGGACACATCACAAGGATCATAATTAAATCTATCTACAGGGTGAAATTTTCTTATATCTATGCCGGTGGCGTTAATACCTATTTTCTCTAAAGTGGTTGAGAAAGTCATATATATATAGCCTGAGTTCGTGGGGGAGGCGAGCTACAGCTACTCGTACAAGAGCGGTGTGGAGCAGTGCCCTTGATCATTGGACATCGTGCGGACATTAAGTATATGCTCAGAAACTGTCTCGCGTTCCGTATCCTTGAGTTGTGTACCTACAGTATGTGGTTCGCTATTGTAACTAACTTGTTCGTAAATTATAATCTGGGGTCTACTCCGAAGTAGTATCGGCCGAATGTTCGGCCGTTTCCTGCTACGAAGCTACTATTTGGTTCTGTCGGTTCCGTACCTACGCTCCTACACTCTTTCGAATATTGACTATGGTCCCGATCCAACTGAGCCGATCCGAACTTTTTTCGCATTTTTCAATAATATTCGGTTCGGCCATGTGTCGGTCCGATCCGAACATTCGCACTTTGCACTTCGAAGTAGGCCCCTGATTTGAACTGCAAACCGTTTTTCTATTGTGCAATAACCAACACTACCCATAGTACGCCCACAGTAATTGAAATATATGGCTCATGGCTCGGTTAGACTGGAAGCCGACCCCAACATAGTTGGGAAAAGGATATGCAGATGATGATGATAACGAGAGACACACCGTCTGTGTCATATTCATAATCTACTTCAAGTTATCATTTTTCGACTAAATTATATTAGGTACTTTTATTCTTCGTTTAGTGCTCAAATGTTGATCACGCGACGTTAGGTTTTGGCCTTTTACCTATGCTTAGCAATCTAATTATTAACATTGGGGCCGTTGGCACCAACCTAGTGTCATTGGCACTGTCGTTCAAGGGTTTGAACTAGGTGTGGTTGTTAAGTAACCTTTCAGAAAGACCAATTAGCAATTAGGCGTTCTATTGTGTACAGTGGCGTAACTATACCCTTTGGGGCCCGTAGCACGAACGACTGCGACGACGGCGTGGCGTGGAACTTGCCACGGGCCCTATCTCATCATGACCTTGCTCCCTCAATGTAAAGAAGCTCAACCAACGTTATATATTTTTTTACTGGCACTTCGCCCGCGACTTCGTCCGTGTAATTTCGTAATTTCCTCTGCAAAATTGAATGCCTGACTGATTCGTTGGTCTAGTACTCCAAAAAAGTTTGCATTTCTATACTTATGTTAGGAGCCTCCTGTGCTCATGGCCCTCTCGGGCCGGGGGCCCCCTCCGACCGGGGGCCCGTGGCATGTTGCCCCTCCTGCCACACTATAGTTACGCCACTGATTGTGTAGTTTGTTATCTGATTTTGAATACAATTTTATTTGTTCTCTTGCTTGTTAAGTACGGATCCCTAATGGATATCGACCTTGCAAATTCCTCATTTTACCGAGCGCATAGAAACTGCATCGACTACATCCGTCTGTCCACGAGCCGTCGATGCAGTGAAATTCGACATTAGCTACCTATTAGTTATTTTAATACTTATCTACATATTGGAAGGAAGTCCCTTATCACGCGTTGCAAAAGGGGGCTAGACGGAAAAAATTAAGACCAAAAGTTGGAACGGCACTTTTTGCTATAGTTGTAAGCCGTGCGGCGTGCGCGTGTTTCTCTGTCTGCCTCTCTCTCTCTCTCTCTCTTATAGAAAGCAAGCCAGTTATACTTCGTTCCATCCGGGTGTCCCTTGATACCTCTCAAGTTTTTTTTGTAATTTTTTGTCATTCCATATTCTAGCATCGAATAGGTTTCATCATTTTTGATTTATTTATTTATTAAAACTTTATGCACAAGTAAAAAAAATACTGTACAGACAAGACGCCAGCACATCAAGCTACTACAATCTGTCAAATTTCTTTAATAGATTTTCAACTTTATCGCTATAGTATTAAGGTTCAAGGTTGATTGGAAAAATATGACAGTTTCGGGTAGCTTGACCTGCTGGCGTCTGTACAAAGGCGGACTTGCCTCAGGCATTTTCTACGAGTCAACCTTAGGGTGACGCAGAGACAAAACGTGGCAGGTGCAACGTACGGGATAAATAGCTAGGAAATTACTACACAATACAAGAATAAATACTAATACATAGATAGATACAAAATTAAAAGTCATTTATTCAAATTAGGCTGAGAATGCACTTCTCGAACGTAAAAACTACAAAAGACAGTCCCCCAAAACGCCCACCCTTCACCACTTCCTAGTGCTTTTAACATACATACATGCATATAAACAAAATGAACTGTCAGGAGAAAATCTGATCGGTAGAAGAGAAAACGAATCCAGCAAATCAGCGCTGGGATGTTACGGCCAACTTTTGACGGATATGTTCACGGGCCTTCACTATAATTAAAAGATAATTTAATTGTAATTATTTCCCTTAAAATAAAGTAGTTTTAAAGTAACTTTGTTTTTTTTTCGATCTTCCGTCTGCAGATAACGCTATATGCTCATTACTTACCTATTCACTAAAACAATGTAACGTCATTTGAGCGCCAAAAGATCATTGTAGCGGTGTTCTATTAAGAAGGTTTAAAGAATGTTTACTAAAAAGAGGTTTACTTAACATTTTCATTAAATGTTTTTAGGAAACTGGTGCTGGCCATTCTTGGTCGAAAAATTGGTGGACAGCATTTAAGTTTTTTTTTTAGTTTTTCTCTTTCACGATATATGGCTGTTCGTTTTTTTTCGCAAAACAAAACCTGCCTGTCTTTTATAAGTAAATAAGTGTGAAAACTTTTTGATTCGTGATTACAATCATAATAAAATGTTTTTTTTTTTACTTTATTTAACTAGAGGGGCAATTCTCGTAATTTCAAGAATGTTCACAGTCTGATCTCAGTCTCAATCTGTCAATGAATCAATCAATCTTCTAATTTCCTTACATTTATGACAAGTTTTTGACATTGATTATCGCTGAGATGAGATTGCGACTAGATTTTGAACGTTTTTATTTAGGGGAACTGGCCTTCTGATTTTCGTATTATTTAGTTATTAAATAATCACGACTTTTTTACAGAGTGCAGAATATAACAAAAAATCAAGCATCTACCTCACAAAGTACCTATTCATGTGATTTCTTTTCAAGAAAACCTCTTCCAAAAATTCAAAACTAACAAAACTTTTCCTACGTCATTCAATGACGAATTCGGTAGTCTATCTATAACTATGTCATCTTACATAACTTTTACCTTGACCTTAGGTCGAAGGACGAAATGGAATGGGACAATGGAATTACATTCAAATTTTATTTATGTTTCAAATTGAAGTTATTTCAAGTTAAACAAATATCAACTTTATTTTAATGTTGATTAAGTTGATTTCAGAGTGACAGCACTATATGATAAAATTATAAAAATATTTGAAGTTGTAGCGTAAACTGAACTTTATTGTGTAGGAATTAAAGTTATTTTTCCAAAAACTCATATTTGTTTACATTTTTGGCGAATACATATGTCGCGATTATATGTAACTGTGGACTCCGTAGCTTTTTATTTACTTAGTGAATGTTTCCGCAATGCATTGTTGTACATATTTCTATTGACAACCGAATAGAATCGCAAGGTTCTATTCTGAAAAAAAACCTTTCCGGTACCTACCTACGTTGTGCTTCATACAGTGTCTAAATTTTGTTTACATAATCAGCCTGTTCCCACTGCTGGGATCCAGGCCTGCTCTCTTTTTTTGACAGGGAGTGGGCCGTCCTCCGCCACGTGGGCCTTGTGCGGGTTGGTAGATGTAGAATTGTAGATGTCTTCGAATTGTTGGTTCTGCCGGTTTCCTCACGATGTTTTCATCCGTGAAATTATTTACACAAAGTAAAGCGCCTAAGTACCTGGGTTCGAACCCTACTACTCGTATTCGTAAGTCCGTGCCGTTACTACTCCGCCACCACTGCTATTTTGCTTAGGGCTGATTTTTCAATCTTTATTCTGATAACTTTATTCGAGGAATAATTTTGAAATTTTGACAGTAATTTCATACAAAAACTGTCAAACGTCAATTTAATTCCTCGAATAAAAGATATCTGGCGATGGAAAAATCACCCCTAATTCTGATAGCATTATTCGAGGAATAATTTTGAAATTTTGACATTGCATAAAATTGCTAATGGCTCCTTTGACATTCAATTACTTTGGATGAAATTTGCGCACATAAGGTTTATAACCAAGATTAACATTATAGGATACATATTATCCTGATATTCCCACGGGATTGAAACTTATGCGGGTGATACCGCGGGGCACAGCTAGTTCTTTACATTGTAATTACAACAGCGTCATTTATTAACTTCTCCATATTATTTCACATTTACAGTCACTAATGAAGCATGTTAAACATTGAACGCTGTGTACAGTAATAATTGGACTCAGATTTATGTACTGTGTGTTGTCATAACTGTGCTGAATTGTCTTAGTCTGTAGTCTGTCATTGTACAGACGCCAGCTGCAGGTCAAGCTACCCGAAACTGTCAAATTTTGCCAATTAACCTTGAACCTTAATGCTTTAGCGATAAAGTGGAGAATCTATTAAAGAAATTTGACAGATTGTAGTAGCTTGATGTGCTGGCGTCTGTACTTATTAAAATAAAATTTCATACAAAAACTGTCAAACGTCAATTTAATTCCTCGAATAAAAGTTATCTGGCGATGGAAAAATCAGCCCTTAGTTTATTAATAATTATTATCAAACTTAAAGTTGCTGCTAAAAATATCAACTAAAACAATAAAATGTATGGAAATACGTACCCATTATAACGATATCGTTCATATATTATTTCCGTAATTTTTTCTTTCCTGTGTTATCGTGATACCGTGACGCGTGGACGTCCCCACGATAATATCGTCTTTCTTTCTTGATATTTAAAATCGGTCAAGTGAAAGTCGGACTCGCACACGTAGGGTTCCGTACCATTATCTATAAAAATCAATCATGAGTTGATTGAATGAAAGGTAAATTGCGGTTTACGATTTATGAAGTAATAAAAAAAAATACTTACTAGATCTCGTTCAAACCAATTTTCGGTGGAGTTTTCATGGTAATGTACAGACGCCAGCAGGTCAAGCTACCCGAAACTGTCAGGTTTTCTCAATCAACCTTGAACCTAATGCTTTGAGGGGACACATTTTACTGCTTTGGAAGTGTCTCTCGCGCAAAGTATTGAGTTTAGAAAAAAAAAATTAGAAACCTCAATATCATTTTTGAAGACCTATCCATAGATACCCCACACGGGGTTTGATGAAAAATTTCTTTTGAGTTTCAGTTCTGTATGGGGAACCCCCAAAATGTATTGTATTTTTTCTATTTTTGTGCGAAAATCTTAATGCGGTTCTCAGAATACATCTACTTACCAAGTTTCAACAGTATAGCTCTTATAGTTTCGGAAAAAAGTGGCTTTGACATACGGACAGACTGACAGACAGACAGACATGACGAATCCATAAGGGTTCCGTTTTTTGCCATTTGGCTACGGAACCCTAAGAAGTGGTTATGAAAATATAAAAAGTGTAGGGGGCAGTTGAGGGGTTTGAACTAAGTTTGAGCTCACGACTCATTACTCTTTAGTCAGGTCCGTTGCTACTGGTCAGCAATGTTCCTTTTTCTCATCATCATCATAATTTCAGCCGAAAGACGTCCACTCCTGGGCCTCAAGCATCACCTCTTCGACCGGCGGGGACCGGGGTAACTGCGTAACACACTAACGTAGCAATGGCTTTAATTTTTACAGTTCTACAACATTCATTACGTTATATACCTCTACGTCGTTGAGCAGACAAATTGTTCGACCTATGAAGCAATGGATTAGAAATATCCTCCAAAATGATTCAGATTGTGACCAAAATCAAAAGGCATTTATTCAAATTAGGCTGAGAATCAGCACTTTTGGAACATCAAAATTAAAAAAGACAGTCCCCCAAAAACGCCCGCCCTTCACCACTTCCTAGTGCTATCGCTGGGAAGAAGAAGTGGCGCAACAAACTCCCCAGCAGCACAGCTGTCTGTTCAGTTAGAAAATACTTTCGATTGTATACAATACTAGGTGTCAAGTAATCAACACTACAAGGCACAGAACATAAAATTAAATTATTTTCCATATGTCGGTAGTGTTTCACAATTAGGGTGGGTTCTGTGCTTTCCGCATCCTGCAGCCTTCACAAGGTAGTCAACCGTCGTTCCTTTATCAGCTCCCAACAAATATTCAAATACCTACAAGCAACCTCTCATTAAACATATTATTTCGAAACAATGATCTCATACAAACCTTCGTTTGACCCAAATTAAATGAGGTTACAATGAAATGAGGCGGAATATAATTATTGCCGTAATTTTCCCTACCTTTAACGCTAGTAACATAAATTGTACATACATAGGTTAATGCCATTTATTTTATACAGTGATCCCTATAGTCAGTCCCTGCAGTCTGTGGACCAACTCTCAGCGGGCCATCAGCAACGGGTCCAATATAATAACAGGTTCAGGATGTTGATGGGGCTGCCCCGTTTCTGCAGTGCATCAGGTATGTTTGCACAAGCACAAGTCGATGGCTTCCACGCCATCGTCAGACAGAAATCTGCCTCTTTGCTCTGCAGAGTGAGGAAAAGCTTCAACTCGGGGAGGTACGAGTCTCCTTTATTAGGTGATGTTGTTCGAAGATGTATTTCGAACAACAGCCTTGTCTCCAAATAGATACTAACTTTGCAAACATAGGTATAAGTTATCTTTTTGTTTACTTTCCATTATGGATGTTGCATATCTATCTATCTATATAAATAAAAATGAATGAATATCTATCATATAAATAAAAATGAATCACCGATATATATGTACTTACGCGCGTAACTTCCGATCGACTGCACCAAATTGGATAATTCTATTTTTTTTTGTGTTTGTTTTTGTTTTGGACAAGGTTTGTATAGAAGAAAATTAAACGAAAAAACAAATATGGCGGTACGACGGTCAGCTAGTCCGAAATAAAATTATTTTATTTTATTTATTTATACTATTTATAGTAATCATTAGATTGCCTTAATGGTGGAGATCGCAAGCGCAACTGCCGAGCTTAAGGTCTTGGGTAAACAAAGGGTTGAGTTGGCTTGGTCTTGGCTTAATGTCTATGGATGCTTCCCTTGTCTATGGATTGGGCCCGGCTATAAATAAAAAGGCTAGGCCTACAACAAGGACCTTAAGCATAACTGGGTGAAATATATATAGTTTCAGGTCGTGTCTGACCTACAGGGAATAAAAGTGTTAAGTTATGTAAGATATGCATACCATACCAATATATAGGTGTGCATAATACTTATAATCCTGTGTTAAAACTAAGCAGGTAGATACAATTAGTTATTCTAATTAGTAGCTGTATTTTTATAATAAGTATCGAATCATCAGCCTACAGCAGTCCACTGCTGGACATAAGCTTGTCCTATTGCGTGCCATTCAACTCGATTTTCACCAACTCTTATCCAGCTACTGCTAGCCACCCTGCGAAGATCGTGGCCCACCTAGCCTGAGGGCGTCTTACCTTACTTTTGCCGATACGCGGTCTCCACTCAAGAATACGTCTATTCATTTATGTATATATACTTTATTGTACACCAGAAAATACATTACAGAAATAAACATACAATGGGCGGCTTTATCGTTTCGTGTTTGTTTGGTAATAGGTTCTACGGCTAATATGGCTGGCTCATTGCCACTACAGCTTGCTTATTCTGTGAGCTATGTCGACAAGTTTGGTTCTCTGCCATAAGTATCGTCTACACTATACTATTTCAAAAATAAACTACGTAGATTAGTAGGTATTAAGAATGAAATCAAATGGAAAGCTATCAATTTCACTCACCTAATAGTATTTCTTCGATAACGTAGTATCGACGGGGATGCCTGTCCATTAAGGAAATGAGAATGTCAATTAAGTATATTATTGACTAGCTTCTGTCCGCGACTTCGTCCGCGTGAAATTTCTTGTTCCCCTGACCCACCCCGTCGCATTGCATCGCATCACCTACCTGCGCGGTCAGTTTGTTTTCGCTTAGCGGTCTTTTTAACTTCTTTTTGCGAGCCATAGCGTGATATAATATACCCTATAGCCTTCATCAAACATTGGGCTATAAAAATGCAACAAGAATTTTTCAAATCCCTTTGGTAGTTCCAGAGATTACCCCCTACATACATACAAACAAACAAACAAATTTTACCTCTTTATAATAGTATATATATTATATTATATTTTAGTTGTCTTTGACATATCTAGGGACCCTGGGGTCCCGGACCTTTGAAAGGCGTACGAAGCCAACTCTCAGAGGCCCTTAACACAATTTTAAATGATGAGGAGGCATCAACCGACTATTATCCCTGTAGGCACCATGCAAGTGCACCCAAGGACAACCATTATTATTATTATCTTTTTTAATTCACTTAAATACTTACAAATTACATTTTTAAATATTTTTATAAACAAAAAGATAAAGATAAAACATTTAAAAAATTGTAGCCCACCGGTATCGGGAACAGGGGCCAAGCTACCGGCGACCAGGGCTCCAGAGAGAGGAACTTCCTGACAATGCGAGCCGTGTCCAGAAGTACCGCTTTCTGAATCAAGCCCTTGATCCAGCTGCCCAACGAGATCCTTCTCAAGTGTTGGTCGAGGCTCTTGGCTATTAAATTGGCTGCCACGACTATCGGCACAATGATTGCTGAGTCCACATGCCACATGTCAACAACGTCGCGAGCCAAGTCAAGATACTTGATTTGTTATCTTTCTCGGCTTTCACGAGGTTCTCATCATGCGGGACAGTTATGTCAACAATCATTGCGCGCCGTTCTGATCGATCCACCACCACTATATCAGGCTTATTGGCAACAATAGTCCAGTCAGTGATGATAGATCGATCCCAGTACATTGTGATATTTCCATTTTCGAGAACTAGGTTGGGCACATACATGTAGTACTGCACCTCAGATTCCACAAGGCTGTATTTCAGAGCAAGTTTCTGATGGGTTAGGTCCTCCCGGCAGTCGACACAGTGGTGACACCGGGCGTCCGGCTCCCTGTTTATGCGACACAGGTACTTCCCGAAGCAACCATGCCCCGAGAGCACCTGCGTCACCCGAGCCAGCGCTCGAGCACCGGCCGGACCGCCTCGATGGTGACGAGGCCAGCGGTAGGGCGTGTAAGCCTGTCCCACCATTCCGCCACCAGGACCTCGCGAAGCTGAGACCGACGCAGCTCCATGTGTCGCTGCATCGGTCGCTCACCCCGTACCCTCGCTTCCAATTCCTAAGGGAGACATGTAATTCAACCTGCCCTTGTTCTATTACATAAAACCTAATAGCGCGAAACCTTCAAATAGCAAACGGAAACAGCGCATACGACGACGTCGTGCCGTAGACGATTACTTCCGGCGCCCCGACGCGACGCTGCGCCAATTATATCATCTACAGCGAGGTCTTACGTAAATAATAAATCAAGCAAAAGAGTTGTATTCAAATATTGCTTTACTGACTGCACATTCGAACGAAAAAATTTTTATACTCAGAAATAATATCTTAATAAAGTTAATTAGGCATGAAAAATTGTATTCATTAAGACCAATTTATCAATGATTCGAGACAAATCAGGGACTGTATAAGTAAGTTGGAACTTAACTTAAACTTCACAACTTACTGTATCTGTACTCGTTAAGCGAAGTAAGAAGGTACATACTTACATTATACATAACTTCTTTATGTGTAATATTATATAACAATATTTTGAAATGTACATTTTTACATGTATATTATTGTATATCTGTAATCTATACGGTCTATACAGGGTGGCAGGGATCGTCGCGCAGCCAACCATGGGTTCCGTCATTCTGAATACCCCGGTGCGGGCGGCGGCGTCGAAATATTTCGTAGTTTATTTAAAAAAAAAAGATAAAAGTTACAAGATTTAATAAACGCCTGCGTTCCAGAAACTGAGGTCTGTAATGAACTTATTTACGATACTCTACTAATTTTCATCAGGCGGGCATTATGCCCGCCTTCCACTAAAGTGGAAACTGAGCTGATGATGAAAGGGGAAGGGGGGCGACGGCGGGGGAGAGGGAGGTGAGCTGAGTCCGTTCAAAACTCGCGTGCGACGCCATGACGTAGCGGACCCATTTTAACTCGCTCAATCCATTCCGCTTACTCGCTCGCAGTGGAAGGCGAGCATAAAACCTCTTTTTTTTTCGCGGTATCTCTTTCGAACAACCCGCAGCCCCGGCAATACAAATTGTAAGTATATGTATAATATTAAATCATAATTATATTATATTAACATAGAAATTCTTTTATTTTGGATGTATGTTTTGAAAAATTAGTCTTAGTTATTTTTCATTATTTATTTATTCATCTCAATAAGAAATCTAGTAAAAAAATATATAATAATAGGTTGGGGAATACGTTTCTCCGCATTTTTTAAGAAAATTCAAAACATTTTTTAATATAGTTTATTTACATTTAACTAAAGTATGTAGGTACCATTTTGTTCGATAATATTTTGCCATCTTGTAGGTAGGGACATGATCCCATTGCTATGGAAATTTTGGGACTTCTGATGAAAATACCGCGACAAGTGGTTTAGGCAGTCCTCTCATGATGTTAACCTGACACTGCCTAAAGAATTCTGAAGAGACCGAAACAGGTGGAAATCTGAAGGTGCAGGGTCAGGACTATACGGCGGATGCATTAACACCTCCCAGCCAAACTCTCTTAATTTTTGCTGAGTGGCTAAAGATGTGTGAGGTCTAGCGTTATCATGATGAAAAACCACACCCCTTCTGTTGATTAATTCTGGCCGCTTTCTCTCAACTCCTTGCTTTAATCTCATCAGTTGTTCGCAGTAGACTTCAGAATCGATGGTCCTGTCTGGTGGTAACAGCTAATAATGAATAATGCCCTTCCAATCCCACCACACACACAGCATCACCTTGTTGCGAGTTAACCCGGGTTTCGCCACAGTCTGTGAAGCCTGACCGGCCGAATTATGTTCTTTAAAATTTAAACACTCAATGATACCAAAACCAGCCAGATACAAATAGTATAGCCAAAGAGATTTTAACGTACGGGCTTTAAATAATGGTAGATCTTTTTAAAGTTCAAAAAAGTATTGTTTAGGACAACTTCAGTGAAAGCACTGTTAACTTCGTCGAAAGTAACTAAATGACGCGTGTGAGAGGGAAGCCAGAGAAATGGCATCCGCGAACAATACACTCTTGTGATAATTCCTTACATAATAAAACCTTATTAGCCTGAATAACTATTCATTGATATAGATTAGTTCAAACAAAAAAGGACCAAGAAAAAACCCCTGGCATCACCCATTGTTGAAGCGACTCAAAAAGTAGAAATTTAAATAAAGCACAAAAAAAGTATAAACCGATTTCAAAACGATGAGAATAATAATAGTATGTATGGGTGCAACAGTTCAGGAAGCCGGTGCCATTTATTCCATATATTAAAGCAAATCAAAGGCTCTGTAAAATTTAATTTTTAAATTATTGAAGGAATTAGGCTGGAAGCGGCAGTTATAAGATGCTAAGATGCTGCTCATGTAACCCGCTGATATGGGTACTGTATCCGATGCCAGCTTGCTGTTATTTTCATGTATTAAAAGAAAATATCAAGTAATCATTAATGTAAGCAATATCAATGTAGAAAAATTAAGGTAATAAGCATTGCGCAAATTGAAGCGATCTATTACTAGACAACCTGAGACTGGAATGGATTCTACTCACTAGAAGATATTGAATATATAGCAGGAGGTCTCAGTGTAGACAAATACGTATTCAACAAAACAACGACATATTTAAAGTATATTTAAACTTTATTTCATGAAAATTTATTTGATTAAATGAATTTTAAATATGCTATTCGGATTCCTTTATAAAAGCCAGGGTTTGGGTGTTATCAAGCCGAAACTCTTGATACCGAAACTATGTAACTTTCGCGAGATACACCCCTCACCTCACCTCCGCTATATGGAAGTTTTCAGCATGTCTCGTGATATCCGTACAATAATTTGTGAAGATTTGTTAGCGCCATCACGACAAGTTCTAGTTTTTGCGCTCCGGTAACAACAAAGTTATGTGCAGTTAGATCTTGAGACCTTGCAAGATACTCTTCATGATTCTTGTTTAGTTGTGTTGCAACTATTCCCGTAGCTAGAAAAATGGCATTGGGACTTCCGTATTTCGCAACATTTTTTTTTATTTCTTCATCGACGGCTTTATCAATGTCTTGATTGCCACTTTGAGCAATTGTATCTATCAGTTGTACCACCTGAAAATGTAATTTGGGCATGTTATATGCATGAAATGAATATACTCTAAGTACCTAAACAGTTCTATAAGTACAGTAGAATACCCGACTAGCTGTGACAATAAAAATACAAATAAATTCAAAAATGGGCCCCCATTTCTGAATTTATTTGTATTTTTTTTATCTCTTATATTTATTCCAGGTATAAATTGGTAAAAATGCAGGGGAACATCTGGAATGGCGTTAGAATTAACTAGTCCCAACAGGAGGCAAGCCTGTATCAGCCATCGTGCACAACCTAGAGCTCAACATTCCGAGGCACGACCTGCGGACTGGATAGCATTATGTTAATGTGACATTAATTGTTATTGTAATTGTAGTACCTTATCTATGCTGTTTTGGATGTCATTGATCACTTTATTGGTTCTATCTACAACTTTTTGTGGATTGGCAATAGCAAAAGGTGCTGATTTCTCAATATTGGTCTGGTAGTCATTGTAATAATCATGACCGCTGGAAGAAACACAGATTAATGCATTTTAGACTAACCAACATTTTGCACTGTCCGAGCTTAGTATCGATATCAGTTAATTTAATGGTGACATTTTCAAATTTAAAAGGTACTTACAGACAGCTGTCCTCATGTTCTGCCTCATCGTAAACTACGTGGATAATCTCGGCATAATGACGCCTGGAGTCATTCAGAAGCGGTACGTGGCCGTCCATGGATCTAAAGCAATACAATTCTCATGAACCTAGACAGCGTCTTCTTTATAAATGGTTCACGTCCACGCTAATGTTATTCTATAATATATATTGTAGCGAAATAAAACCAGGGATATCTTCGCTAGAATATGTTTTTAATTTTGATCTTAACTAAAAAATAACACGATAATAAAACAAAACTTAGAAAACCACACGACGAATATAGAGAGTAAAAAGAATTCGGAATGTCTTTGGTGTCTGTACCATATATTAAATTTCGTGTAGGTATTATTGTTACGCGTCGACTAGTATTCGGCACCAAGTCAATTCGTTGTTAAAAACTAAGATAATTATTTAAATGATCGACAGATCTAAGTTTTAGCGTTAAGAAATATAAGAGTAAATGGTAGTATATTATTACATATTAGGTTATTGTAACTAATAAACTACCGCTACTAACTACTGTTACTGTTACTGTTACTTGTACTATCGCAGGTATGCTGGAAGAGATTTCTTATGAATTAAGCATCACCTCTGTACCTACCTATTTTTCTGTTCTGTTTTTTTCTTGTCTTTTTATATATGTGTGTACATAAATGGTTAAACAAATAAAGACGAGAACTACAAAATATCTGAAAAATCCAGTATTAGGCTCCACAATGACAATCGTCAGACTTCTCGCTGGAATTTGAATCTTCTTATATTGGAAGCTTGTAGCTCGCTAAGCAAACATCAAGAAAAGCCGAGCGGAGGAGTCGAATCAAGATCGGCCTGATGATCCGCGATGGAGGCATCGTATAGGGTCTGAGCGATGGCCGTTTTGCGTGAATGTGACGCATGTTTACCCCCAACTTGTTTTTTTTTTGTGTTTATATTCTTTTTTATGCGTCATGTTTGCCGCAAATAAATGTACTGTCTTTCTTTTCCTTCTTTCAGGCAGAATATTTTGTAACAAAGTAGCTGAAGATAGTTACATACCAAGTCTGAATCAAGAAACTGACTCGCCGCGTGACAAGTTTTAGTGCTGCATAGCTTGCTTGACTTACATATTATATGAGTGATTCAGGAACACTGCCTATGGCAAAGAAAAAATTGAATTAAATATACATGCCCTCAAATCCTGTGATTCACCACACAAAAACTGGTCGTTTAAACCGTTAAATTCAATTCACACACATACTTCCGTTGTGAGACCAAAATTAAATATTTATCTACATTCGTCGTGTGATAAAAATACTTCAAATGAAAAATCTCCATAGGAAAAAAGGCACTTTACGATACATAATTTAAAAAAAATCGAACAAATCATTTTATAGTTGAAAATGAGGTTGAATTTATTATAAAAGACGGTCGATTGTGATTAAATTTTAATGTAGCATTGGCTAATGCTGCAATATGTACTTACAAGGTGGGGCAAAAGTAATCACCCTATTGGAATGCGCGATAACATTAGCATATGGCGGCAAATGTAAACTCTGTTTTGACATTTGTGAAGTAAACAGGTGCAGAATACACGTCAATAATTCATGGAACGCTAAACATTAAATATAAATAATAAAACAACAACGGGTGATTACTTTTACCCCACCTTGTACATATTATATAGAGTTTAAACAAATTACTTACCTCGAAAAACTTTTACAGGTCATCTACATAAGAAAATATTATCAATTTTAACTAAGGAACCAAAACAGTCAAAGTTTGTCTAGGCATTTTGCTTGGACCTTAAGCATACATGTAGGTACGTACAATATATTATGTTGTAGTTTGTCATGAGCTGTCAGTATTTGATTCACAATATTGGTGTAGTTTAGCCAGTCATGAACCGCACCCAGTGCGCTAGCGCAGGTGAACACTAGCAGTTGAACAAACATCATCATCTGAAAAATAAAACAAGTTTATATACCTATAGTAAAAAGTAATTGTATGAACCTGTTCTATCGCGTCGGTATGAGCTGCACATATTAATTCATTCCGTGTTATGAAAGTAACCAGCAGGTGGTTCCAGGCTGACTGCCGAATTACAATTGTCACTCGTGGAAGATATAACATAAAAAAAGGTAGATAGGTACTTACGAAAGCAGTAAGAAATTACAATTAATGTTGAAGTGTTCCTGCTACACTTTATATTGCTCTTGATTTGTTTAGCTATCGTTTAGAACGAATTTGAAATAATATACTTATGCTTTAATTTTATTATCTTATCAGTTTCATTATAAATTGCATACAGATAAAAAAAATCGTCAACCTACTTGCATAATCGCTTTATGTACAGTCAGCAAGATAATACGAAGAACACTTAAATTTTTTAAATCATTATAACGAACAAAACAGACTTTAAATTATTGTATGAAGATTAATTGCCAATAAAGCTTTGATTATAAAAAGAAGACAGCCCGGTTAGCTAAATATACTTTCGTTATTTCCATAGTGTGTGGTGTATGTGGGTCATTATTTGGGGTGAGATAAAAAAATAAATAAAAAAAATGTGGCTATTTTTAAAACATTTGTTTTATTATGGACGAGAACACGCGTATTAATCACAGATAAAATAGAATTAAAGATGGATACAGCTTATTTATTAAAAAATCTCAAAAAAACATATTTTGTAGGTAACGAAAGTGATCTTAAAGACCACGAAAAATAACACTTATATAAATCATAATCAGTCTCTTAATTTAAACCACTGTTGAACCTTAACCAAATGTACATATAAACCTAAGAACAATAATTAATGAGAGATCAATGAACTTAAATAATAATTTGTCATGAAAAAAAAATATAATTATTTGACCACGAAAGTGATGTCACTTAAGTTACCTAACTAAATTAATTTTAATTTGAGCCAGTGCTATCCGAATCAACGAAAAAAGTTACGTTTTTTACGGGGTTATCAAGACTCTCAGTTGAAGAAGGTCTACGTTTACGAAGACAGAGCTTACGCGGTGTGGATATTTGGCCTGAATTCGGTGTCTCAGAAGGTGATAGCGAGCCTGCAGCACTTGTGATATCTAAATCCAACACAGAAGCCATTTCAGATGGATATGGCGAGCTTGCTGCACTGGTGTTAAATACTGTCTCTTTCTTGCCAGCAGTTAAACGACTTGATGTACCTTCTAAGTAAAACTCAACTATATCTGATTTAAGCTTCATTTGCTTTTTCATCTTTTCGACAAGCTTCTTGTTTTTTATCTTTTCCAGTCTTTCTTGCGTTTTTTCGATCATTGTTTGTTCTTTTCTTTTCTCTCTCATACTGTGCTTAGCTAGTTTCCTCTCTAATACTTCTAACCTTTTTCTGAGATACTGATTTTCGTGTTTTAACTTTCTGCGATTTTTAAGAGCTACTAATTTATGAGAGCTTGCACGTGACGTAGAGGGTGAATGAAAAGACACAATACTAATACTTAAAGGCGGAGTATCTTCTCTTAATATTCTTTCTGTGTTTTTTGCTTGTTTCTAACGATTTCTATAACGTTAAGCTCTTTCTCTCCAGTTTTTTTGGCTCTCTGTTCACGAGGGGTCATTTCTGTAACTTATTTTACTAATCCCTTTTCCTTCCTTTTATAATATCTTTCCCTAGCCATTCTTCTCTCTTCTTCTAAGGCAGATGGATTATTTTTCATTTTCTTTCCTAATTTCCGCATTGTTATTTTTTTTTGCTCTCGCCTTTTTGCTTTCATTTCTTCATCAGTAGTTTTAATTTGTTGCGAGTTTTGGCCATAGCTGTAAGATTTTTTTTTCTTTTTTATCGTATTTCGGTATTAAATATCATAAAGAATGTTGAACTGTTGACCATTTGAGGTAGCTTGAGGTATTGGCAACTGTACCACCCTTTCTAACCCGTTACGACGCATGTAGGTGTCTTATTTCGTGGTCATCGATCACTTTCGTGGTCGTTGTGACCACGAAAGTGATGACCACCAAAGTGATGTTAAAGCACTTTACCGGTTCTAGTATAAAACAGGTCTGAGGTTAGAAAAAATACAATAGGGTATTTGCAATATATCCCTTTAGCGAACAAAACAAGCATTTAATTATATTTATTAATTAACAACTTACCAAAATACAGCTATCACGAAAGTGATACACGAACTTTGACACAATCTTTTTAACACACAGAATATGTTTTTACACAAAAACCAATAATGTTTCAATAAACATTTTTTTTGCGATGTTATTACAGCCAATTACAGCGTTGCTAATAACAAAAATATTTCGGGTTGACCAAATATTTTGTAAAAAATGATATGAAATATGAGTGACCACGAAGGTGATGATGGTTTTCGGAACAACAGAAATCGTATAAAAAATTGAAGTTATAAGTCTGTTTATTTTTTGTCGTTCATTTAAAATATAGTATATACATTATTCATTACAAAAACCTAACGGAAAGGTCCGTTTTCACTAAAATTATATTTTTAATAGACACAAGAAGTCCAGTGTATATCATCTGAACAGACCACGTAACGTGATTTTTAATTTAAAAAAAATTAATTTCACAATGATTACATTATTAATAAATATTTAAACAAACATACAGTAATAAATAAAGTAAATTTCAGATATAATTTGAATCAATAACATACTCATTTCTATTCTGCTTTAAAATATTTCGCTTGAACAAAATTTCACCACCTCAAATAATGACCCATGTGTACGTGTATTTTGAGCTGCTCGGGCGAGCAGCTCCCCCAACATAATTCATTCCATCATGATGAAATCCTTCCAGCATGAGATACTCTCTCGAAGAGAAATTTAAGGAGATTAATGTTACGGCTGTGCTTTCTCAGTATATCTATAAAAATCTTTAATATATAAAATAATATTTACTTTTTTAATTAAGGTGAAATCCAAAATATCCCTACCAAAATATACCTATTAGGAATAAAATACAACAAGGCCCAAGAAAATATATGGCTCGTCATTTATCGTTCTTGAGACAGCGTGAGCGCAGAAACTCATCCGTTCTTTTAAACATAACATTTATCATCAAACGGTTGCAGGAAAAGGGCGATAGACTAAGTTTATTTTTCAAGTTAATGTATCCTCCTGTAATGTGTCCTTTACAATTGCTTTTTTGTGTAAATCGATCAAAATAAACAAATTTTACCATTGACTATGTATGAACAATTTTTAAATCTCTACCATAAAAATCACTTAATCATTAATATTTTTAAATGACAGCCCAAACACTGGGTGGTTCCTATTTTCTTTCGAGTAGTTTAGATCATCTACAGCGAGGTCTTACATAAATAAAAATCAAGCAAATGAGTTAAAAGCAAATGAGTCATCAACACTCACTAAATCATTTCAGAAATAATATCATAATAAAGTAAATTAGACATGAAAAATTGTAATCATTAAGACCAATTTATCAATGTCTCGAGACAAATCAGGGACTGTATAAGTAAGTTGGAACTTAACTTAAACTTCACAACTTACTGTATCTGTACTCGTTAAGGTAAGTCAGAAGGTACTTACATTATACATAACATCTTCTCTAAGCGTAATATATGACAATATTTTCAAAGAATAGAATACGGAGAGTATTCTATTCTGAACTTTCAAAACATTGTATCAAATTAAAAATAATATATTATCCCACGATCCTATGTAATTTTTTCACATGTATATCTGTAATCTTTACGGCGTTTAGCCTCTGTATTAGCCTCTATACAGAGGCTGGCATCATCGACGCGCAGCCTGTGACCATGGATTCAGTACGGAATATTTCGTCGGTTATTAAAAAAAAATTGCCGTCCCATACATTTTGACCGCATAAAAAAAAGAAAAGTAGATACTTATGCGGTCAAAATGTATGGGACGGCAATTTTTTTTTTCGTCGAAACAGAACAAAACAGCTGTTTCATAACAGCTGTTTTGTTTTTGATAACCGACGAAAAACTTCTACGCTTGGGAGTCTAGAATCATGTGCTGAATTGGTAACATGGTAACAGTTCGTGTCGATGTCCTTCCACCCTGCATGATAAAGAGTATTCTATTCAATTCAAGATGATCTGCAGATTTTTATTCTGTTCCTAAGTACCAGGGACTGTATTAAAGCATGTTAGGTTAGAGGCATTATTGTTCCTTAATGGGAGAAACATTGAAGTTACAGGACGAATAGGAGCATGCCTTACGCAACATCACTTTATTACTTCATTGTCCCAATTATACCGAATTTACTTGTACAGCTTCAATTTTGTTTTGTATACATCGTTTACATATTGATACCCACGTCTATGGAGTTCCGCTAGCTAATTTAATTTGATCCTGTGTAAAGTATGGATTAAGTACATGTACTGTCAGTTTATCTTGAACTATATCTTCGACACAACTGACGATCCGTGCAGGACAACATCGCAGACCCTTTAAGGCGGACAGCCTTAAAGGGTCTGCGACACAACACAGAACAGGTTACGACTTATAAGCGTGGTGGACTTCAGTAGAAAATCAAACTCAAACGTAAAGCATTTGTTCAAAATAAACCAATTACAGGCACTTTTGAATTGTCAAGGACTTTGTATTCATGTAGGTCCTCATGTGTCCTATGAAACTGATATATTTTCAGATGACAATGATTCTGCAACTCCTGGTAGCAGCCGTGGCCGTTGGTCTGGGCGTAGACGTGTATGGGATACCGCAGTACAGAGAAAGGCTATATGCAATCATGGAAGCAACCGAAAAACTGGAAAGGAATGTGTTGTACGTATCATTGACTATTATTATTAGCAGAATTATTATTCGAAAGCAGATAAGGTATACGAGGATTGCTCTTAACACGGTGGTTCCTGAAACATCGTAGCTATTCAGACCCACCTCTCTGAAAGCCGTTACACTATTCATTAAGACAGTAGTGCGCCATTTAGACATTGTAGATCAAATTTTATGCATCAATGAAATCGAATTGTGACAACCTGCTTGCGACAAAATGATTTACTTTTTCAGTGATGAAGATATTTTTTTCACGTTTTATTGATACTCTGTTCATCTTTTCCTGCATCAGATCCCTGGAGGGCAACTCACCGCTCCTGAACGATTCCAGGCGTCACTACGCCGAGATAGTCCACGTCGTATACTATCATGGAGAGCGTCGATCTGGCTGCAGGTAATTTTAACTTAGATTTGCATTAGGTATAAGTAGAAATACTAAAGACAAAACAAAAAATGATTATTGGCCCTGCGTAGGCATCTCAAACCAATTCTGAGATAAAGTTCAATTTCTAACTCTTAACACATTGTTTGATACATCTTTCAGCAACGAGGATTATTACGATGAATATTATCCATATCTTAATATTTCGGCACCTGAGGCTATCAGTAATCCAGAACTGGTTGTATCTAAAATCAATAATCTTCGCAATGTTGTTTTCAAGATCACCACCGAGGTAAATATATAATGATAGCAAATAATTATGTTATTTATACAACTAAACATTATGGCTTCTCTACAGATACTAATCGTCTATTTTCAGTTAAGAAATTTAATAATCGGCTGCGTTCTAGAATCTGAGGTCTGTAATGAACTTACTCACAATACTGTACTAATGAACCCGAATGATTTTCGCTATCCAGCTAATGTATTATTAGCTGCTGGTGACGTTGCAACAGATTTGAATGAATTAAATGAAACATTTGAAGAAGTCTCGAAGAATCTGAACGCACATCAGTATGTTTGTACATCGCCCTTAGATCTGGAACAAATCGTAAGCAGTATAGCCCAGCTTTACCGAAGTCTAAATCCATATACAAGTGGATGCTAAGAGTTCTATAAAAGCTAAGTATGGAAAACAGAGACGAGTGTTAACGATTACGATCTAGATTTTATTGTCTCACGATTTAGAATTTCAAACAAGTTGCTATTTATGTAGCGTCGATCCTCTGTTCTGCTATAATTATACCTTAATTTTCAGATTGTATTCAAATAAAATATTTATTTTCAAATGTTCATGTTTGTTTTGATTTCAATATGCACTCTCATTTTAAGTACATAACAAATGAACTCTGGTACAAAAAGAAAAAAAAAATCAACTCCACCCCACTCCAAAGTTTAAAAATAAATAATAATGTAATCTTTATTACCTAATGACCTTTGCCGCATGTCAAACGAGTCATGGGCCAAAACTACCACCATTTGGGTAGTAACTATTCAGTAATCTGTGATTTGGGTCCCAGAAATCGTCCGGCGACATCGAGGTAGATCCAGGAGAAGATGGTGGGATGAGCTTGTCGCCTACACACACGATTGGTCCATACTAACTCAGGACAGACCGACCTAGAATAAGTCTTATCCTGAGAATACATTTTGAATTTTTGACAGTCTAACCATACTAGAACTGTCAAACGTCAATTTTATTCCACGGTTAAGAGATTTGGACAAGACTTTGGTAAAATCAGCCCTTAGTGGATAGGAAAAGTCCCAGTCAGTCAGTAGATCAGTCAGCCCCCGTCACCCCCGTGGGAGGCATACCCCCCGTGGGTGACAGGTGTGCGAAGAACTCCAACGACGGGTCCCCAGTTCTGGGGACTGAGAGACCCACGCCTCGGTAAAGGGGCCGAAAGGAGCCCCAACACCGACCCCTCGCGCAGAGACGACCACGAGACCAGTCAGACTTGGTTCTGCTATAGAAGCGAATACATCGAAAGCGATCTTCAAGTGCGATTTAAGAGCGATTGCATTTTATTATTAGTGTGTTTGAGTTGTTGTTAGTATTGTTTAATTAAAGTGTAACTTTTGGTAATTTTTATCGGGAGTTTTTAATTTTTCACGAACCGGAAGCTCGTAACAGTAATATAAAATTTTAATATCATATTTCCGAACGCATCTCACATTTTTAAATGCAGAATTCCTATTTTTTGAGTTAACTATATTTCCTTCCCTCCTATCTCCTTCCCATGCAACACAGAGAGAAGAAAATGCTCACCGCACGCGCCAATCAGCGGCGCGCTCACGCAGCGACAACCAATCACTGCACAGCGCTGTGATTTCGAGAAAAGTGTCGCCATTGTGTTAGTTCTCCTGTTACAACCGCGCCGCAAACCGCACCGCATACTACCGCGCCGCATTACTACCTCACCGCGCCGAAACTGCTAATACATCTAAAACTCTCTAATCCGTGTTTGACCAACACACGTGTGACATACACAGACCAAGTGAAGTGCACAGCAGTCAATTTTTTTCAGAATTCAGCAAACACGTGCTACATCTTCTCAGGCTGCCCTTGTATCAACGTGCTTCATCCAGAAGACTCCCAAGTAAGTCCTTCATTCCCTTTTCCTTTTCCTTTTCATAACTGTGTGTCGTCAATAGCTCACCCCCGCTTAAATTACATTCCCGCAACGGTCCTTCGAAGCCGCATGTATATACTTATTTGCCAGGGATTGTCTTTTGTCATTTTGACGTTCCAAAAGTTCATAATTTTCAGCCTAATTTGAATAAATGACTTTTGATTTTGATTTTGACGCGATCTATACCAGACAACCCGAGATTGGAATGGATTCTAGTCACTAGAAGATATTGAAGATATAGCAGGAGTTCTCAGTGAAGACAAATACGTATTCAATAAAACAACGAAATATTCAAAGTATATATACTTTATTTCATGAAAATGTATTTGATTAAATGAATTTTAAAATATGCCATTCGGATTCCTTTATAAAAGCCAGGGTTTAGTTATATCTCACTATTCGCTAGTCTAGTGTTAACTTGTTATCAAGCCGAAACTCTTGAAACTCTAACTTTCGTGAGTTAAACCCCTCACCTCACCTCCGCTATATGGAAATTTTCAGCGTTTCTCGGGAAATTCGTCTAATATTTTATAAAGGTTTGTTAGCGCCTTCACGACAAGTTCTAGTTTTTGCGCTCCGGTAACAACAAAGTTATGTGCACTTAGATCTTGAGACCTTGCAAGATACTCTTCATGATTCTTGTTTAGATGTGTTGCAAATATTCCAGTAGCTAGAAAAATGTCATCGGGACTAGCGTATTTCACAATATTTTTTTTTATTTCTTCATCGACGGCTTTATCAATGTCTTGATTGCCAGTTTGAGCAATTGTATCTATCAGTTGTACCACCTGAAAATGTACAACATTTGTACATGATAGATGAATGAAATGAATATACTCTGAGTACCTAAACAGTTCTACAAGTAGAGTAGAATACTCTTTGTATATATGTACAGCCACCAAAGGAGATAAGTAATCAGGGTCTTCGGATATAGTTGAAGTTTAGTAAAAAACCGATTGAATTTTATTTAATTTATACAAAACAAACGGTTCATTTATAAAATTTTTTTTTTTTCCAAAACATCTATCGGTTTCTTACTAACCTTCAGCCATATCCGACGACCCTGGTTACTTATCTCCTTTGGTGACTACACCAAGTTATTTTTTTGACTAGATGGCGTTGGTTTTATTGCCCGACTAGCTGTGACAAAAAAAATCAAAACAAATTCAGAAATGGATGAATGGACGATGGATGATGGTTGGATGAGGGATGGATGAATCTCTTTTATTTTTTCAGGTATTAATTGGTAACAATGCGGGGCAACATCTGTAATGGCGTTAGAATTTACTAGTCTCAACAGGCGGCAAGCCTGGATCAGCTATCGTGTAGCACAACCTTATAATAGAGAGCTCAACAATCCGAGACACGACCTGCGGACCGGATAGCCTTATGTTAATGTGACATTAATTGTTATTGTAGTTGTAGTACCTCATCTATGCGGCTTTCGATGTAATTGATCACCATATTGGCTCCATCTACAACGCTTTGTGGATTGGCAATAGCAAAAGTTGCTGATTTCTCAATATTGGTCTGGTAGTCCCTGTAATAATCATGACCGCTGGAAGAAACACAGATTAATACATTTTAGACTAACCAACATTTTGCACTGTCCGAGCTTAGTATCGATATCAGTTAAAATGGTGACATTTTCAAACTTAAAAAAGTACTCACCTAAAGCTGTTCTCATGCATTGCCTCATCGTACAGTACGTAGATAATCTCGGCATAATGACGCCTGGAGTCGTTCAGAAGCGGTATTTGGCCGTCCATGGATCTAAAGCAATAAAATTCTCATGAGCCTAGACAGCGTCCTTTTTGTACATGGTTCACGTCCACGCTAACGTACTCTATAATAAATATGTATACACGAGTATAAACAAATAACCTCGACTAACTTTTACAGGTCATCTTACTTAAGAAAATATTATCAATTTAACTACGGAACCAAAAAAGTCAAAGTTTTCCAGGCATTTTGTAGGTACGGTCAGCAACAAAAGTCGGTTAACACTTTAGTTGTATAAATCTTAATTATTCAGCTAAATATTCTTAAAAAACATATAGTAATAGAATATTTAAGAATAATTAACTCTTTGCTATTACATGAAATAGAGAAAACCAATGTTTCGCATCATTTTGTATCAATTTAGATGATTCGTAAAAGTAACAGTGTTAATTGACTTTTGATGCTGACTGTACGTACAATACATTATCTTTTATATTGTCACGAGCTGTTAGTATTTGATTCAAAATGTCGTTGTAGTTTGGCAATTCATCAGCCGCACCCAGTGCGCAAGCGCAGGTGAACACTAGGAGTTGAACAAACATCATCATCTGAAAAATAAAACAAGTTTATAAATAGTAAAAAGTAATTGTATGAACCTGTTCTATCGCGTCGGTATGAGCTGCACATATTAATTCATTCCGTGTTATGAAAGTAACCAGCAGGTGGTTCCAGGCTGACTGCCGAATTACAATTGTCACTCGTGGAAGATATAATATAAAACAAGGTAGATAGGTACTTACGAAAGCAGTAAGAAATTACAATTAATGTTGATGTATTCCTGCTACACTTTATATTGCTCTTGATTTGTTTAGCTATCGTTTAGATTAGAACGAATCTGAAACAATATACTTTTGCTTTAATTTTATAATCTTATCAGTTTACATTATAAATTGCATACTGACAAAAACAAATCGTTACGGTACTTGCACAATTACTTTATGTATAGTCAGCAAGATAACTCGATGAACGCGGTTCTGAGTATACCTATCCACTTATCATCCATACCGACGGATACGGTTTGCCCATGCATACACTTTCTGCTTCAGGAAGTCGATGCGCTCTGTGACACGAGATACATATTCTCAAGGACTACTAATACTAGTTTCCGAGAAAGTCCGCCTCACAAAGCACATCACCCTTGGGCGTGTATTGCCCTCGCTGAAGCAGATGAACTGGCCGATGACCGTTAGTATCGTAGCAGCGAAAGTCTGACAACCAGTCTTACCAAGGGGTATCGTATTACCAAGTAACTGGATTGTGGAGGTCAGATAGGCAGTCACTACATGTAAAATATTAGTATTCAGCTGCATCCGGTTAGACTGGAAGCTAACCCCCACATAGTTGGGAAAAGACTAGGCAGATGATGATGATGTTTAAAACAATTAAGTTTGCCTGCATATCTAACTCTGTCGCTGACTGTAAATGAAGGAAATTAAAGAAGCAAATAGAAAACAATCATATTAAACATATTATTCACGGAAAAATATTATCATAAAGTTAATTATACCTATCTAATGAGCCACACCCGATTACCAGGACTCGAGACAAATCTGGGGCAGTATAAGTAAGTCTAAACTTGAACTTGACAACTTACTGTTTCAGTACACTCGTTAAGGGTAAGAAGGTACCTGTTTACAAATATAATTATACTTATTTCCGTCATATATTTATCTATGTATACTAATAGGTACTGCCGTCATACGGTGAATAGCCGTAATTACTCTATATGACAGTTTTGTTCGTTAGTAGTATACATAATTTGAAACACTGTCGATGGACTTCACTTGATTGAACTCTTAAAGTAATTCGTTAAATAATAGATAGTTTCTAAAAATACATCGTTTTATCTACTAATTGATTATTTATTAAACTTGATTTTTCCTTTAATTTTAGTAAAAAAATAATGATATTATGGAGTCCCTAAGTAGAAAAACCTTAAATTCATAGTTACTTTGCTAGAATAAGAGCTATATAAAGCTCAGAACAGAAAACAGACACGAGTGTAATTTTGCTGTCTCACGATTTAGGCCGATTGTCCACGAGGCTACTCAAAACGAGTGACTTACTATAAACAACTACTTACTTACTTTACTTGGTGAAAAGTTCACTCATCCCCCATAGAAAAGGGACCCAACGATTCATGGCGGGATGTTGTATATGCCAGTTGCGCGGTAAACTCTGCTTGCGCGATGCAGAATTTTGCGTGACGTCAGTAATAATACTGACGTCACGCAATATCGCACCACACTATCTACATCGCCACATATGAACTACGCAATGTAGATGCCGCTACATTACTAGCGCTTATTTAACTAGTTTGCTATCCATTGGTGACTTGAGTTTGGAACACGTTACTGTTGAGTGGCTGCCTCGTTCTGGACGATGGGCCTGAGAGATTAGGCTAAGATGATATTTACTCCTGCTGTTTATAACAATAATGCTGTTTATAACATTATAACAATAATGTTTTCGAATATCCATGTTTGTTTTGATTGAGGTATCCCTTACCGACTTACCTTGGATCAGTTATTGGAAGGATCGTTTTAAGTAGCGGAATATTCTGTGCTGAATTTCTGAATTTTAACAAACGTTCATAACATTGTTAAGTATTAGATACAGATCAACCACTTGGTAACTATTCGCTAATTTCTTTCTCTTGCTTGAACTGATTTTTCACTTACAATTTTCTTTTAAAATGTCGGTTAATGAAACCACAGAGCACAAAATCGCCTCGCCGTCGCCACCGACAGTGACCGGAGATGCCTTTACGAATAACGTTCGTGTCCGAATTTGGTGCAACTGAGCCCAAGCTATGGTCATTGTTAGAACTATTGTGATGCGCCGTCAGTTGCTGTGAGTCGTACTTATACCCCATTCACACGGTGCAATTTGATTGCCTGATGCATACCATAAATTAAAGCAACAAATTACTTGAATGAATTAAACATGCATCACCCGTTGGATGCGAGAAGCACGGAACCGGTCGAAGTGGAGGTGCTTGGGGAGGCTTATGTCCAGCAGTGGACTTCTTTCAGCTGAAGTGATGATGATGATGAACTAAACAATGATTAGACGGTGCAACTTTTATTGTTACTTCAATTTATGGTATGCCATAGGCAATTAAATTGTTTAGCGGGGTAATTACGTAACACATTGCTTAACAGTAGCAGGCTTTCATTTTGCTTTTTTTGGCAGATGGCGCTGTGTGAAATGTCCAGGGATATTATTATTATTATTTTGACTGTTCAACAACATTTATTGCGTTATTTACGTTGTTCAGCAGACCAATTTTTTCGGACATTTGAAGCAATGGTTTAACAATATCCTTCAAAATGATTCAGTGAGACTGATAATGTATACACTATGAGTATCAATCTCACTGCCACCAAAGCCACTCCACTGCTGGAGCCACTCCAACTCCCCACGACCCTAGCTCTTTCTGCTGAAATTTTAGCTGGCTGGTAATATCTATATATATAAAATTCAAAGTCCTGACTGACTGACTGACTGACTGACTGACTGACTGACTGACTGACTGACTGACTGATAGATCAACGCACAGCCTAAACCGCTGGTCCTAGAGACATGAAATTTTGAGGGTGTGTTCTTCGTGAAGAGTAGGCATCCACTAAGAAAGGATTTTTCGAAATTCCACCCCTAAGAGGGTGAAAAGGGGGGAATTCGTTTGTATGAAAAATCTTATTCCTTGAGTTAATAAACTTGAAACTTGGCACGAATACTTATCTAAATAAATTATGAAGATTGTCAGTTTTTTTTCTTCTAAACTACCCCCTAATAAGGGATTGGGGGGTTTCAAAGTTTGTATGGAAGAATTTTAGCGCGCAGTCCGATTTACTCGAAACTCAGTATTTATACCTAATATTGAAAGTAAAGAATAATGTGTATCAGGGTTTTTTGAAACCTACCCCTGACAGGCTGAAATGGGGTAGTCAATTTTTCAGGGGAGGATTTTACTGCATGGCTTGATTAACTCGAAAATTAGTATAAATAATCTTTGAGTCAAGTTATGAACACATCCCAAACGATTTTTTTTAAATTCCACCCCTGTGGGGGTGAAAAGCGGGGATACAGTTTATATAAAAAATCTTCTTCATTAGGTTAATAAACTTTAAACTTTTCAAGAATACTCGCCTAAGTAAGTAATAAAGTTTATCATTATAAGTTTTTCAAAACTACCCCTCAAAGGGGGATATAGGGGTGTTGAAGTTTCTGTGGAATAATTTGAATGCGTGGTCCGATTAACTCGAAACTCAGTGTTCATACTTAAGACCAAAAATAAAGAGTAACATGTATCAGGCTTTTTTGAAAATCTACCCCTGACGGGCTGAAATGGGGTAGTCAATTTTTCAGGGGAGGATTTTACTGCATGGCTTGATTAACTCGAAAATTAGTATAAATAATCTTTGAGTCAAGTTATGAATAATCCCAAACGATTTTTTTAAAATTCCACCCCTGTGGGGGTGAAAAGCGGGGATACAGTTTATATGAAAAATCTTCTTCATTAGGTTAATAAACTTGAAACTTTTCAAGAATACTCGCCTAAGTAAGTAATAAAGTTTATCATTATACGTTTTTCAAAACTACCCCTCATAGGGGTGTTGAAGTTTCTGTGGGACAATTTGAATGCGCGGTCCGATTAACTCGAAACTCAGTGTTTATACTTAAGACCAAAAAATAAAGAGTAACATGTATCAGGTTTTTTAGAAAATCTACCCCTAACGGGTTGAAAAGGGGTAGTTAATTTTACAAGGGAGGATTATAATGCGTGGCTTGATTAACTCGAAAATTGGTATAAATAATCTTTGAATCAAGTTATGAATAAACCCAAACGATTTTTCAAAATTCCACCCCTGTGGGGGTGAAAAGCGGGGGATACAGCTTATATGAAAAATCTTATTCATTTAGTTAATAAACTTGAAACTTGGCAAGAATACTTGCCTAAGTAAGTAATAAAGTTTATCATTATAAGTTTTTCAAAACTACCCCTCAAAGGGGGATCTAGAGGTGTTAAGTTTGCGTGAAAGAAATTGAATGCGCGATCCGAGTAACTCGAAACTCAGTATTGATACTTTTGACAGAAAATAATTAATAATAAGTATGTAAAGTTGTCGAAAATTTACCACTGACGGGACAAAAAGGGGTAATTCAGTTTTTAAGGGGAGGATTTGAACTTGAAACTGTATGTTACATTTTCACGCCTAAACCACTGAACTTCTGATTTGGCATAGAGATAGATGGCATCCTGGGGAAGCACATACATTTTATCCTGTTAGCACGTTCCCGTGGGATAATTTCCGACATGCACGCGGGCGAAGCCGCGGGCAGAAGCTAGTTAATATATATATTGATAGACACCTACTTAATGTGTTAATGTTAAGGTGAATTAGTAGGTACTTTAAGGTTCACGGTTTAATACTTTAGATTTAATTTTATAAATATACGGTGTTTAAAATGGTTTGGTTGTTTATTTATGTCTCGATGCCGGACCACCTGCACTTTGGGCTTATGTCAGTTTACCGTAGGAGGTCACAAATTTTAATTTGTAACAGTGGCTTTAGCGACATACTTGGTTTGTAGTGTTGACAGCAGGTCAACTGTCTCTAGCAGCGGTCGTCGAGACGTCTTCGTGCTCTGTGGGTTGGACTATAGACTCGTCGACCTTTAAGTCAGTTATACAGTAACTGCCTCGCAAACTATGCGACATGCGACTGCGACAGCTCGTCGACTAGAGGCAACGACAGGCTGCAGCCGATAATTCAATACATTTTGTTCAAAGCTCCGCACTCTTGGCGTCGACCTGCAGAGTCGCAACGACAGGCTAGGAGTCTCACGCTCTCGCTACGTGTCACAGTGACACACAGGACACTCACACACCTGACGATAGTCGTATGCGAAAAGACGCAGATGCAAATGACAACTCTGCAACTTGTTGCATTGTCTAGACGCAGCGACAAGACACACGGTGCACACGGATACCTGACGTCAGTCGCATGCGACAAGACGCAGATGCAAACGACAACTCTGCGACTTGTTGCTGCGTCTAAACGCAGCGACAAGACGCACAGTTTGCGCGGCCTGTAATAATAACAGATTGCGATCCTATCCAATCACTTAGCTTCCTTAGTTCCTTGCCCACTGCAACTTAATCCCAGGGAGGGTCGCTAATATGCTGGCGCTGGAATTGAATTTGCGCTGATAACTTACCGCTGACCGCTACTGTACAGACGCGAGTATAATACACGACACGACGCGAGTATAAAATACCTTACAGTTAAGCAATATTCGAAAATGTTTTTAAAGACCTATTTCATATTATTGTGGTTTCGAGAATACCATGTACAGTCACGAGCAAAAGTATACATTTGGCTTTTTTCAACTAAACTTATCAGCCATCTTGTTACCATAACACAAGCATTAGGTTGCTTAGCTTGGGACTAGATGGCGCTGTGTGAAATGTCCAGGGATATTATTATTATATACTTTTCTTCAAAATTATTGCTCGAAGTCCCTACCTTGCTAAGTGAGCAATAGGGACGAGTAAGTTAGCCTTTCCTCCTCAAAGCCAAACAATCCGCCGGTCTATTCTGTAAAAAGCTCACCGTGAAAGTGAAGTGAACTGTCATCCCATCAGCAGTGTGATTCTGTAACCATCTCACCGTGAAAACTTAGGTGAAGTGAGCGTGGATTGAGCTATCATTCCAACTAATGCTAGGGATTGACACTATTGACAGCTCACTTTAAGCTCACTTCACCTAACTTTTCACGGTGAGATTTTTACAGAATCGATCGGCTGATGCTAGGGTTTGGCACTATTAAATAAATAAATAAAACAAAAATAAAATCAATTTGTTTCAGGTTCTTCGATATTAAAATCAAATCACAAGTTACGAAACACGAGAACGAGATACATAAAAATAATTACAATATAAAAATAAATACAATATCAACAAGTCATAAAGTACAATGTCAAATGAAAATAAGCAACTCAATGTCAAATAAAAATAAAAATTAATCGGAAATAGCAGCGCGCGTGCGCGCGTTTATCGTTTATTGACAGCTCAATTCAAATTAAAATTCTCTTCTATTCTTCAAAGTTAATGCGGAAAATCTTTTACCAACGCTAGCAGGCTGCACGACCGTCTAATTATATCAAAGGCTGGTGCTGTCCATTCAGCAAAATATATTTATTGTTTTTTTTTTACTAGCCTACGCTGTTCCAGTTCTGGGCAAAGACCTCAACTCCTTCAATCATTCACGAGCCCGCGCGTCCTCCTTCCAGTTTTGACGGAACCTATCCAGCTTGTCCCGCCATATTTTGATCATAATATCTTCCACATCTGTTAAAAAGATCCGCAGAATTGTCTTAGCAAACTACAGTATTATGCTTCACAGCATCTAATATAACCGAGAAACTACCCACTTAACGGGAAAATCTCCTAAAAAAGCTATAAACTGTCACCTCATAAGAGCTAAGTCCCGTCGCGTGCCACAACTAGGCCAGACATGATGCTATGTAGGTCACAATATGATCACTTGGTCATAAACATCTGTGAGACTCCCGGGAGCCGGTGACCTTGCCAACTTTAGGATTACGGTCGAATTATTGTAAAGGGAATCGTTGTACGAGTACGTAGGTATTTTCATGTCTCTATTTTCTATTTTCCTTTGCGAGTTGTTCAATAAAGTAAATAAAAACCGGTCAAGTGCGAGTCGGACTCGCGCACGAAGGGTTCCGCATACCATTATCAACATTAGATACTACATTATAACCATTTTTTTTAGATTAACTAAATATTCTGTGAATATTTCAAGCGGCTACCTATTGCCGTAATATGGAGAATAAAACGGCAAAAAATCACGTTTGTTGTATGGGAGCTCCACTTAAATAATTATTTTATTCGGTTTAGTATTTGTTGTTATAGAGGCAACAGAAATACATCAGCTGTAAAAATTTCAACTGTCTAGCTATCACGGTTCATAAGATACAGCCTTGTGACAGACAGACAGACGGACAGTGGAGTCTTAGTAATAGGGTCTCGATTTTACCCTTTGGATACGGAACCCTAAAAAGAAGATTTTATGTTTTTGTTATGGCTGTGACTATTGTCGGTTTCATAAAAGCAACTTATTTCATTAATTTAATGTTTTCTCCACATACGTGGCTCATGGCTAAGTAATAACAGCCGCACTGGTCGATCGATTAGGTTAAACTACGCTTGCTGCGGTCGGTCCGTGGATAGGTGACCATCTTTAGATACCGAGACCCTTATGTGCCTCGGAAAGCACGTTAAGCTGTTGGTCCCGGCTGTCACTCATGGATCTTTAACAGTCGTTACAGGTCTTCAGAAGCCTGAAAGTCTGAAAACCAGACTTACCAAACGGTATCGTGTTACCCAGTAACTGGGTTGTGGAGGTCAGATAGGTAGTCGCTCCACGTAAAATACTGGTATTCAACTGCATCCGGTTAGACTGGAAGCTGACCCTAACATAGTTGGAAAAATGTTAGGCCAATTACATATCATCACTATTGTATGGAATCTTAAAAAATTTATCCAAATAATGATCTGCAGTTCACGTCATGTCTATACATAATAATATACAATTTTAGTCCCGAGTAGACTCCTCTTGGGGGATAGGGACCTTGCAAATCACAAGTCTAAAACTTTCCAATTGAGTTACACTGTATTACAGTATAGAACTAAACAGTAGAACAACTACGCATAAAAGTCCAAATCGACGCTATTACACCGAAAAGATTTTCTTAAGAAATGATATTTTATATATTATTGATGCAGAGCTTTGTACTTAGTACGGAAAGTTTTGTGTATGTACTCGTAGTATAAATGTGGATGCTTATAAGAGTAGAGGAAGACCAAAGAAACAACGGATGAATAGGGTAGTTGCCTGGGTAAAGAAATAATTACTAATTTAGTCCGTCAGTTAGCTTATCGAAAAATAATGGACATCTATTTTTTCTTTTGTCAATTAAACAAAAAATGACAAAGATAAAGCGCGTAAACATTTGGGAGTGGGGGGTCGTGACGTCACGCCATGCTAGAAACTGTAGCAAAGCGTGACGTCACGCGGAACTTTAACGGGCGATATCTTCATCATTTTTTATATAATTGACAAAAGAAAAAATACGTGTCTAATATTTGTTGATAATCTAACTGACGGACGGACTAATTAGATTTTTTTAGGAAACTAGCATATTGTGTGAAAGATATGGTTAGACAGGAGTTTAAGAGGAAGACATGCTGCCGACCCCAAATACACAAATAAGGATAAGGATGTGAGAATAATCCTGATGTTCAGCAACATTTCGGTGGAGTGTCGCAAAAATGGCCTAATTCCATCAACCTGCCAAGGTTTTTCCCAACTGTGTTGAGGTCGGCTGCCAGGTTAACCGAATGCAGCTGATACTAGTATTTTACATGAAGCGACTGCCTTTATGACCTCCAAAACCCTTACTGGGTAACACGATACGCCTGTTGTCAGACTACCCGTAACGACTTTCAAAGATCTATGAATGACAGCCTAGGTCAATGGCTTGACGCGTTTTCCGACGCTCTGAGGGGTTTCTATATGTCAATGGTCACCCATCCCTGGACCGACGTTGGCAAGCGTTCGATCTATTCATGCGGATGTTACCACTTAGCTACGAGCTGTCACAGCCCCAGAAATATAGCTTAGTTGAGATACTGTTTGACATTTCCACTGTGGCTGTGTGTATTCAGGCCCTACATGTGTGACAACTGCTCTCATTTCCCTTACTTGTGTGAGTTAAACTTTTGTTCCTACAGAACTAATGCATTTGTCTTGTCCGGCGTCCGGTTAATGTGTCCTTATAGTTACCGCAGTTTTTAACAATGTTTGAAACTAAGACGCCGTCGTTACTTTTAAGGATTAAGGTGACGTTAAACTGAGCTGGGTTTTACTTTCGATGGTTGGGTTAAATAAAACATAGATTTTCTGAAGAATTGCTTTAGCGAGTTTTTGAAAACAACATAACCATCGGTCCATCGTTGCCTCTCATCATCATCAGCCTGCAGCAGTCACATCATCACTGCAGTGTCATTCTGAATGCTGAATACACTCATCCAGCTGCTACATCTTGTGGAGACCGTGACCACACCTAGCCTGTAACTTGTAGTGTTTAAGTTGTCCAGACAGGTGTACTGCTGGGGAGTGTGTTGCGCCGCTTCGTCTTCCCAGGTAAAGCACTAGGAAGTGGTGAAGGGCTGCCGTTTTGGGGGACTGTCTTTTGTAATTTTGACGTTCAAAAAGTGCTGATTCTCAGCCTAGTTTGAATAAATGACTTTTGATTATGAAATCACGCTAAATGTCTTAAAGCAACGGTTTTAATGGTGTACCTAATACTACAAAGCAAAGGTAAGACATGCCTTAAATATATTCTAGACTAACTTCAGCCCGCGACTTCATCCGCGTCAAATTTCTTGTCCCCTGACCCACTCCGTCGCATCGCATCGTCTGCCCAGCTATTTTATTTTATTGTTGCTCGTCTTCTAAGGGTCTTAGCGTGGTGTTAAATAGCCTATAGCCTTCCTCAAGAATTAGGCTATCAAATGCAAAAAGAATTTCTCAAATCCGACTGGTAGCTTTTGACTTTTGATATTTCTCGGGTGGGGTCCCAGACCTTTGGAAGGAGTACGAATGGCCGAAGCCACCTCGCAGAGGCCCGTTAGGCGTTTGTAATAAAATGAGGCACCAACCGACGATTATTATCCCTGTTCGCAATGTGCAAAGTGCACCCAAGGACAACCCCCGGTTGGTGTAGGACTAGGTATTGCAGGATATGGAAACAAAGATATTGGACTATGGGTTTGGGTGGCTAAAATACAAAAATATTTATTTCAACTTAAACATTGTGTCATACATAAATTGAGGCAGCCCCAGTAAGTTACAAAAGTACTTGTGTCGGAGCTGTCTCGCTCTTCCCATAAGTGGAAAATTAACAATGATGAGGCGTAAAAGGTTTTTTAACAAAGACAACGAAAAATAAAATAAAACATTAATTTAGCAGCTCTCAGTGTGTGTTTGTGTATGTAAGTGTGTGAGTGTTGAGGGTGTGTGTGTATACCTACGTGAAAAAATGAACTGGTTATTTACAACTATGGAAAGTCTTTATAGTCTAGTCAACTGGTAGGTTTATTATTAGTATATATATATAGTATCTATCTAAAACAAGGTTAGGTGAGGTCTTATAAAAACTAATTTAAAACTAATATTTTATCTTCTGTCCTTTTCTTAATGAAATAGAAAGAAAAAGATGCACAGAACTTAAATTTAGTTTAGTTTGTGAACAACGTAATCAGGGCCATTGTTAGAAACCAACATTAAAATAGTTCACAATCAAGTTCATAAACCTATAAATTACACAGGCTTATTATTTAGTATCAAGGCACTATGCTGGTAGGCAAAATTGAAAACTAAATTTAAATATACTCGTGTAACTCATCACAGTTTTATTTTTATTACATTTGTACGTTTATTACTAAACTAGCTTCTGCCCGCGGCTTCGCCCGCGTGGATGTCGGAAATTTACCCACGGGAACGTGCTAACAGGATAAAATGTATGTGCTTCCCCAGAATGCCATCTATGTCGCGGGCCCTTTGTGGCTAATTACAATAGAAAACCAATTGTGTCTCATTAGTGGTGATTAAGAGGGTACCTATATGATATCTTTACCTAAGTACCTAACTAATTAAAAAAAAAAACTCAATAACAGAAAATTAAATACCTACCTACCTAAATAAACCTATTTCTGATGATAACTAATCTAAACTCAATAAATAAGCAAAATCCCTGAAAACTAATATCTTAGATACGAATGACTAAATCTACCTAATAGTATTATAAAATAACCTACGGTCACTACGTACACTATCAAATATACTACCTATACTTTAAAATTAAAATCTATACCTACGACCCATATAAAAATAAACCTAAATAACTCTAAAAACTAAAAGGAATAAAAATGAACTCCACTGCGGGTGACCCAACCTACGACAAACTTAGTATTTGCGGTTGGTACAGTACAGACAGTGGTAATCGGGTATAGGGATCGAACCGCAAAATTAAGTTTGTTTTTTATTGTATATACTTTTCCGGGATAAAAAGTACCCAGTGTGGTGCCCAGGATATTAAAGAATAATTATACCAAGTTTCATCGTAATCGAACCGGTAGTTTTTGCGTGATGCCTGAACAAACAGACAGACAGACAGACAGACCGATAGACAGACAGACAGACAAAACATTTTTTAATCACATTTTTGGGTTCGGTGTCGGTCTAGTAACACCCCCTGTAAATTATTTTTTTGATATTTTCAATGTACAGAATTTTCACTTCTACAGATTTATTATAAGTATAGATAAACTCCATTTAATTTCATTGTGCACTGTATAAAATAAACAATTCAAATTATGTTTCAGCTTCAGCCATTTTTGTTTTACTTTCCAAATAAATTAGATTTCCACTGAAATTGTTTGTTTTATGTTTGCGTCCAGCGGGAAATGGTAGTTATTTTGTGAGTGACATTCGTTTGTGTATTCTACATGGAAGTATTATGTATCACCATTTGTAAATCGTCAGTGGTATTAGCTTTGTGTCAATTCTCTTTTTTACCCGACTGCTGCTAATAATTGCTGTGGCCAATTATTATTATTAATAATAATAATGGTTGCCAATTATTATTATTAATAATAATAATGGTTGCCAATTATTATTATTATTAATAATAATAATGGTTGCAATAAGCCTGATATAGTAGTGGTGGATCGATCAGAGCGGCGCGCAATGATTATTGACATAACAGTCCCGCATGATGAGAACCTCGTGAAAGTCGAAAAAGATAATAAAATCAAGTATCTTGACTTGGCTCGCGAGGTTATCGACATGTGGGATGTGGCGATCGATCAGCGATCATTTGCCGATAGTCGTGGCAGCCAATGGCTTAATAGCTAAGAGCCTCGACCAACACCTTTGAAGGCTCTCGTTGGGCAGCTGGATAACTCAGCTCAGCTGGCTTGATTCAGAAAGCGGTACTCCTGGACACGGCTCGCATTGTCAGGAGGTTCCTCTCTCTGGAGCCCTGACCACAGGCAGCTTGGACCCAGTTCCCGATACCGGTGGGCTACTATTTTTTATATTTTTAAATGTTTTTATATTCTAATATTTAAAAATATAATTTATATGTTTACATTGTAATAAAGGAAATAATAATAATAAACACCGTATTGGTGGGGCCAGGGCGCTCATCGGCAAACTAATCTGCTTCAGGGAGGGCAATACTCACCCTAGAGTGATGCGCTTTGTGAGACGGGCGTTCTCAGGGACTGATATCAGTCCTCAAAACTATATGTCTTGTGTCACAGAGCGCATCGACTTCCTGAAGCAGAAAGTGTATGCATGGGCGAACCGTATTCGTGGGTATAAGCGGCGAGTAGAGCGATACACTCAGAATCGTACCTTCCAGAGGTGGAAAGGTGGGTTTATAGGGGTTGGGAGCGACCAGACCAAGGTGTGACTGACACGTGCCTGCCCGATGATGATGCCATGTGTTCCTTTTGGCGTAGTATCTGGTCGGCGCCTGTCAGTCACACCGAAGGTGATTCGGCTCTGGAAGTCGAGCGAGCCTGCGATCCAATACCAGAAATGGAGGCTATTACCATCTGCCCCCAAGATGTAGCTCGTGCAGTCCGTCCGTTACCTAACTGGAAGTCTCCAGGGCCGGACGGGTTGCACAACTTTTGGATTAAATGGTTCTCAAGGTCGCATATTCGCTTGGCATCTCAGATCCAGACTGCTTTGGAGTCTGGTTCACTACCCCAATTCCTAACGACAGGAGTTACCCACCTGCTCCATAAATCAGGTAGCACCGCGGAACCCAACAATGATAGACCGATCACATGTTTACCGACGGTTTATAAAGTTCTTACATCCATTTTGAGAGCCAAAATTAACAAACAGACATTAGACACCAACTCCATTATGTCTGCCTCTCAAAATGGATATAAGAATGGGTCCCGCGGTACTAAGGAGCTACTCCTCATTGATATGGCCATTAGCCAACAGGTTCGTCGTTCCCGAAAGGCCAAGCAAGCAAGCAAGGCCAAGGCAAGGCAAGGCCTATGACTCGGTGCCACATACACGGCATGAGGGTGCTGGATTTGTATAAAGTAGATGCAATTCTGCGCACCTTCCTGATGTCGTGTATGGGGCAATGGAGGACGGTCCTTCGCTATCCAGGATGTCGAAATATTCAGAGGAATAGCGAAACGATAAGGATCGAGCGAGGCATATTTTAGGGCGATATAGTTTGAGTCCGCTTTGGTTCTGCTTAGCCTTGAATCCTCTAAGCACACTGCTGGAGAATTCAGGTCTAGGCTATCGGCTGAGGAGAGGTGGTCGGGTTATATCGCACCTCCTCTACATGGATGGCCTAAAACTCTTTGCTCCCAACAATTTGCAACTGATGGAGCAACTGAAAGTAACTGAAACTTTCAATAGCGCCATCAGGATGGAATTTGGTGTGGACAAATGTGCGGTCATGCATGTAAAGAAATAAGCTAGCGAAACTCTCCAGACGTGATAGGTATCGTCATCTAAACTTTTTTTTTTTTCTTTCATTATTAATTCTATTGTATTTTTTTTTGTTATTTTTATAATTAATATAATTATTTGCACGCCGTAAGGTAAAATCTCATTTATTTATGCCATTAATCTTATACTGTACCTACATTTAGAGCAAATGAAATTCTGATTTTGACAAAATTTCCTAATGGCGAAGATTGTCACCTTAATGCTGTTTAACCAAAGAAATGGCCAGGTAACTGTACCCTTTTTAACCCCCGACGCTAAAACGACGGGGTATTATAAGTTTGACGTGTCTCTCTCTCTCTCTCTCTCTCTCTGTGTGTGTGTGTGTGTATGTCTGTCTGTGGCATCGTAGCTCCCGAAAGGATGAACCGATTTTAATTTTGTATTTTTTTGTTTGAAAGGTGAACTTGTCGGGAGTGTTCTTAGCTATGTTTGATGAAAACCGGGCCAAGATCGCCGCCGCCACAAAATGGCGGATTACATATTTTTACACCATTCCGTCAATATGGGTATCTAATGAAAGGGCTTGACGGTACTATACACTATGATAAATTTCAAATACAAGATGGCCGCCACCACAAAATGGCGAATCACCTTTTTTTTCACAACTCCCTCAATATAGGTATCAAATGAAAGGGCTTGACTAGTAGAATACTATACACTATGACAAATTTTAAATGAGAAATGTCAATACCATCAATCCAGTTCTTAACCAGAATTACCGCAGGTTGACCTTGACAATTAGCTGGGGCCACAGGGACCTACCCAAATGGACCCGGATGACCTCCGACCTCAAGCCTTGTATGAATAAATGAGCAGTTCTCAGCAGTGCGGACTGCGGGGATACCTTCCAATTAAATTACTAATTATTCGGGACGGGCCAACTGTGAATTTTGTTTGTTAGTCAATAAGCGAGCGACATAATATTTTTATGACAATTGTATTTCGAATTTAACTATGTTCTTACTTGGTACTACACCGTACTACTCGGTAGAGAGCTGCAGTGGTGGCCCAGTGGTAACGGCTGCGGCTTATGAGTTATATATAGTCCATAGGTTCGAACCCGTTTTTTTTTTTTTTGAGAATGGGTAATCATCAAATGAATGATGAAAATGAAGGAAATCATCAAAAAAAATCAAAATCCCGCTCTGGGTGGAGCAGAAGGGAGTGTCAGACTCTTACTGACTAAAACCCACCCGTGTTCCTTCCTTAGCCCTTTATGTTCCAGGGCAGCGGTAACCCTTTCGGACGTTCCCGCTACCCTAGGTTCGAACCCTGACAGGCGGTTTACTTTGAATACATTATTTCAGCACCACTGCACTCAAAACGACGAAGGAAAATATCGTGAGGAAACCGGCATGCCTTAGAACCAAAAACTCATGTGCTAACAATCTACCAACCCGCACTGGGCCCGCGTGGTGGATTACGGGCCACTCCCTCTGTGGGAACGTTATAGGCTGATTATGCTTATGCTTACTCAGCAAGTACTGCACAGCTGCTAAAAAACATCCCGCTCTCAATCTGAATCATTTTGAAGGATACTACTAATCCGTTGCTTCATATGTTCGAAAAATGTGTCTGCTCAACAACGTAAATAACGCAATGAATGTTGTTGAACTGTCAAAAGAAAGCCATTGCTACTGATAGTGTGCTACGCAATTACCCCGCTGATTTTCGTGAAGTTCACTTATACTTTTTATAAGATACTTATCTTGATTCGAACAGAAACTTAGATATAGGTAAAGCACTATTATTATTTTTACCTACAAGTTCGAAACTTCTTAATCTGGGGGCACGGGAGTGCCCCCGCCAAGACGAGCCAAGCGAAGCGCAAGGGCACTACCTGCCTTTTCTCGAAGCACCTCGTCGTATTTTTGAACCTTCTTAACTTGGGTTTGGATTATACCAGATACTCGTAAATAAAATTTTCGGGATATGATGTCAGTGGTTGACTTATTAAACCTATAAAGTTTCAATTGCATAGCTCTTATACTTTAGATTTTATTGATATCTAAAATACCCCGATTTCGTCACTGATTCACTGACTCACTGATGATCATCCATATTCTTAAGGTTTTTCCTGAAGTCCTAGAAAGCTGTAATTTGGTATGTAAGCTAGTGGTACACAAACAACAAAAAAATCTTAAATCTTGTAACTTTTACCCCCCCAACCCCTTAAACTAGGGGGTGAAAATTTGTATGAGACTTCCATAAATTTTGATGCTAGAGGTCTGAAAATTTATATAGGGGGTCCTTGTTATAAATAATAAGATATGTATTTCAGGATTTTTAGTAAATCATCCCCTACTCTTTAAATTAAGGAATGATTTGTTTCGGTTTTCCCATACAAACTTAATGTCATGCTTGAGATCTGAAAATTATACAAGTACATTCTTCTTACAAATTCAAACATAATTTAAAAAAAAAAAACATCCCTCAAACCCTTGCATTACGGGATAAAAGTGTATAATATGGTTTCAGAATATTCTTCACTACATTATTATAAAAGCAACTTACAAATGATTGTGATTCTGTAAAAATCACTCTGTGAATTGTTAGGTGAAGTGAGCTTAGAGTGAGCTGTCAATAGTGTCAATCCCTAGTATTAGTTGGAATGACAGCTCACTCCACGCTCAGTTCACCTAAGTTTTCACGGTGAGATGGTTATAGAATCGCACTGCTGAACTTACCGTCCAAATTTAGGTGAAGTGAGCTTGAAATGGGCTGTCATTTAAAGCTAGGGGTTGACACTTTGACATTACACAATCGAGCTCACTTCACCAAAGTCTTCACGGTGAGATTTTTACAGAATACTTCGGCTGGTTTCATCGTCATACACTGTGATAAAAAGTTCAGATTTTCGTTAAAAACTTAAACAGTTAAACTTCAACCATTCTCTTTTAAAAAAAATACCTGCATTGGGCATGAATGGAACTGAAAATAAACTTTTACAAAGTAACGCGCCACTATTTGTGTAGTTTGTCTTTATTCCAGTGTTTACCGGCCTGCTGCAGGGGACGCTTTGCTTTGAAAGAGTTATGCTAGTTGGGAACTCTTGAGCTAGCGTAGGTTTTTATAACCATATTTTGATTTAGCTGACGTGGCTCAAAAAGCTGCCCTAATTCCATGGGTCTGGGCAGGACATGTCTGCCGCATGCCCGACAAACTGTGGGCCCAAATGACACAGAACTGGTGCCCTGAGACAGTGAGCGGGGTCGCGGCAGACCACGTAGGAGATGGCGGGCGGGACGAGCTAGATAGTTTCCGTCCCGCCTGGAAGGAGGCAATCTAAATGTAATCATCCCAGAATTTGGTTACTTGTTTGGCACCATCACCAGCGTCCATCAGTTCCTGTAACGTGCAGCACACGCAGGACACGATATTAAGTGTCCCATCGTTTGTGGAACTGCACCAGTTTCTTGCCAATACAATGGCAATGGACAAAATTGTCTTCCTTTCATTGTTTGAATACGAGGCTTTTGGCTAATTTGTATGTGTATATTTTATGTTTTTTTTTTTGGTAATGTGCGTTTGGTTTTTGCTGAATAAACATTTTTTTCTTTCTTTCTTTGTTTCTTGCCCGTTGTTCTCCATACGAACCTACTACGCTTTAGAATGAGTAACTAGCTTCATCTTTCTAACTGACTGACTCCTTGACAATTGAAAAGTGCCTGTAATAGGTTTGATTTCTTTGACTGTGAAGTCCATAGAAATGATTTTTTTTATATCCATGGTGAAGTCCCACGCTAGCTAACAACCCTTTATAATTATTATTTACTAAATCTTATTTATTTATTTATATACTTTATTGTACAACACAAAAATACATAATATAAAAAATACACCAAACACTAAAAAACATAAAATGGACGGCCTTATCGGTTTCTGCGATCTCTTCCAGGCAACCTTGGAATGGACAGTGATTTTCCTGGACATAAAATGGGACTGGCTGCTTATTAATTACTCCTGACATACCGTAGTTGTTTATCAAGATGGTTGTAGAAATTCTTATAACGTTGATAAAATCTAATAAGGAAATCTTTGTGAGAAAGTATTTTTCGCCACAAATCTCAACACAGTAAATATATTTTGATTCACACTTTTTAAGTCCCACTTCAAAAGCAAGTCAGTCGACTGGCTCAAGTAGACTCGTACAAGTAGCTGTCTAGATCAAACGCGCCCCTTCGCGTGAGACAGAGGGTGGGAGGTCGACGACCCCGCCACGCCGGAGAGCCAAGCAGACAAACGTAATGCTGTACATGCAATAACTTCTACTTAACTAAAAAATCGTTTGTATTAAAAACACGGGTTGTTGCTTGATGCCAAGGTTTTTTCATTGGTTGTGCAGAATACAGCCCACTTTCTCACTCTCTCTCTCTCTTAGAGAGGTGGCCTGTGTCCCAGCAGTGGGCCGATTATGCTATTTGTTGTTATAGCGGTATACTGCGCTACACTCTGTGAAAATTTACTCTTTGGGTATGGATCCCTAAAATAGGCTATCCATAGCGGTTCATTGCTCCAAATGCTGTAGAAATAAAAGGATAATAAATTACTTAGCTGTTTCTTTTTAGTGTTTGGACGATAACTCATTTCACACTTACAATGTAGCAAGTTTAGTTCAAGTACAGTCACGAGCTAATACTATAATATATTATGTAAACACTTGGCAATTTTCAATTGCGATTTTTTCGTCAAATTTCGAATGCAACGTTGAAATACGACACATTACATAAACCTATGGGTTCGAAAATGCTATGTTCGTAACAACTTAAAATTTCATTCAAAAATAAAGGAGGAAATCGCTTTTGAATAAAGCCGAGTACTTATATACATATTTATGCTCGTGGCTGTACCTGGTTATATTGTGTCCAAATATCAGTCCAAAAGTGACAGATTTTCATTATGAAGTGTCACGTATAGTGTCTGAATTAAATCGTTTTTATTTTGTTTATTATTTTATTAGTCAAGGGACTTTACTCGCTGCTTAACTAATGCAAAGTAAAACAGCCTTTAATGCTTTTGATCTAAAACTCATTTTAATAAATCACTACCTACGTAAAACATAAAGATGAAGATCATAAAGGCGATGCGTAGTACTCGCAAAGTGTCGCTAGTGTGTGTATGTCGAGATGTCATCATCTGCCTAGCATTTTCCCAACTATGTTAGGGTCGGCTTCCAGTCTAACCGGATGCAGCTGGATACCAGTATTTTACATGGAGCGACTGCCTATTTGACCTCCACAACCCAGTTACTGGGTAACACAATACCCCTTGGTAAGACTGGTTGTCAGACTTTCGGGCTTCTGACTACCCGTAACGACTCAAAGATCTACGAATGACAGCCGGGACCAACGGCTTAACGTAATTTCCGAGGCACGGAGGGGTCTTGGTAAGTAAAGATGGTCACCCATCCACGAACTGACCCCGGCAAGCGTAGCTTTACCTTCGATCGACCCGTGCGGCGTCGTTGTCGGTCGTGTTTATCGAGATGTAAAGAAAAGAAATAAAGAAAACATGTTTATTTGCGGTAAACATGACGCAGAGAAAAAACAAAAACACAAATATAAAAAGTTGGGGGAAAATTATGGTTTTCAGCGGCAGCCGGCGTTGACGTGAAGACGCCAACCGGCGAAGCAAAAAGATATGTAAGGATCGTAACAGGTGGCGTCTGAAGTTTCTGTCTACCCCCATGGGAAGAAGATGTGAATTTTTGTTTATTTATTTATATTTATATATGCTTTATTGTATATCATCTGCCTAGCTTTTTCCCAACTATGTTGGGGTCGGCTTCCAGTCTAACCGGATGCAGCTGAATACCAGTATTTTACATGGAGCGACTGCCTATCTGACCTCCACAACCCAGTTACTGGGTAATACGATAAGTACCCCTTGGTAAGACTGGTTGTCAGACTTTCAGGCTTCTGACTACCCGTAACGAATGTCAAAGATCCACGAATGACAGCCGGGACCAACGGATTAACGTGCTTTCCGAGGCACGGAGGGGTCTCGGTATGTAAAGATGATCCCATCCACAGACCAACCGCGGCAAGCGTAGCTTAACCTGACCGATCGACCTGTGCGGCTGTTATTATTTAGCCACGGGCCCCTCGTATACTTTATTGTACACTACCAAAATACAAATCATAAAAAAAAATATATGAAACTACAGAATATACAATGGGCGGCCTTATCGCATTACTGCGATCTCTTCCAGGCAACCTTAGAATGGACAGTGGTTTTCCTGGACAAAAAATGGGACTGCCGTTGTTCGTCGTTGTTCAGCGTCATTTAAAACCAGCGTCAGACATTAAGTAGTTGTGTGACATTTATGCTGAACTGCCGATCGATTCTGTAAAAATCTCACCGTAAAAAGTTAGGTGAAGTGAGCTTGGAGTGAGCTGTCAATAGTGTCAATCCCTAGCATTAGTTTGAATGGCAGCTCACTCCACGCTCACTTCACCTAACTTTTCACGGTGAGATGGTTACAGAATTGCACTGCTGGGCCTATTTGGCGCAGCCGTGAGGCACACAATACTATTTTAAGTTGTATTTTTTTCTGTGGTTTTCTTTTTTGTTTTTGTGTGAAAATTGTGCTTTCTTTACAGTGCCCTTCAAAAGTTAGTTGACATTGTTTCCACTTCAGGTGTGACACCATATTATGATTTAATATTCTAGTTCCAAATGTTTGCACTTATTCACTATAACATTTTTATTGACTAATTCAAGCTATGACTTATCATAAAAAATAATCAAGTAATCCCTCAGGAGAATCTGATTCTTTTTTTTATTTTACATCATAATCACAGCTGAAGCGGAAAAATGTCAACTAACTTTTGGAGGGCACTGTATACATATACGTGTTGAAAGTCCCATACGTAGTCACTATTTTACCTACATTTATGTTTTTTACTGCATTTTTGTATTGACTGTAATTACGTATTTGAATTGATTGAATCACTATAATTTTATTATTTCCTAATTTATAATGCCAATTAAATAAATAATTGGGCAGTGGACTGATGTCCACTGCCCAATCTCTTGAATAATAATAATAATATCCCTGGACATTTCACACAGCGCCATCTAGTCCCAAGCTAAGCAACCTAATGCTTGTGTTATGGTAACAAGGTGGCTGATAAACTACTTATATACTTTTTTTTTTTGTAAGTACTTACATATTATAGATAGAAAAACACCCAGACTCAGAACAAATACATGTAGGACTTACAAATATTTGTTCTGTGCGGGAATCGAACCCGCGACACGCAGCGCAGCAGTCCGATCGCTCAGCCACTGCGCTAACCGTGTTGTCGAAATCGAATCGAATGCCATGTCATCATGGGCATGGACAGTCATGGGCAGTCCACTGCCCATTATCACATGGGCACCTATTTATAGCTTCCATTAGTGGCTATGGCGATATTTGAAAATCAGGAAAAAAGTTACAGACTACGTCAGTTTACCGTGTCAAAGTTATCTGTCAATGAATGACAGTTGTATTTGAATAAACGGACAACTTATGTTGGGTGTTCTCCACAACTTGTTTTTTGGAACGAAGTTAGAAAGGGGGCTAGACGGAAAAAATTAAGACCAAAAGTTGGAACGACACTTTTTGCTATAGTTGTAAGCCGTGCGGCGTGCGCGTGTTTCTCTGTCTGTCTCTCTCTCTCTCTTTGAACTTCGTTCCATCCGGGTGTCTCTTGACACCTCTCAAGTTTTTTTGTGTTTGTGTTCTTTCTATGCGTCATGTTTACCTGAAATAAACGTATTTTCCATATTCTTTTTCCATCTTCTTTCTTTCTTTCCTAGTAAGTTTTCTTAATAATTAATATTTATCCTCCATTTGAACATTTAACCTTTACATTCGAAATGACTGGATAATATGTTTTACAACGGTTTTAACTGTTTTCGTGTTAGAATAGAATATGTCTATTCGGGAGATGAACAAAAGTTATTGATCGTGTGTGTACCTAACTGATATACCTACACCCTTAAATGCTGATCGTTTTAATCCTTAAAAGGGGTCATTGTACTCATCATTACAAACAACTTTTACTACCTACTTTAACTTGTTTTTTTAAATCAGTTGATCCATACATTATGTCGTAAGTTATGCGAACATAAATCTATGGATCAACAGATTTTTTTTTCACGATTTCAGGTTTGGTCCTGTAGTAAAAGTTGTTCATAATGATGAGTACAATGGCCCCTTTTAAGGATTAAAACGATCAAAAATTAACAGTGTATAATTTGCTCTTCGGTTTGTTCCTGTACTGGGGAGGCTCCGCTTACGCAGTGAACACATCCAGGCCGACTATCTTTAAATGTAGGTCATTTATTTATATCCCACTGGCTTGTTCCGTCGGGTTCGCTCGCGTAAAGTTCGGAAATTATCCCATGAGAACGTATTTATTTATTTTATTGGTTCACCAACAATTGTTACATCAATACATAATAAAAAGAGCACAAAAAATTCATACTAGATGTACAATATTAAGAGGTAAACACCACATGCAATATATAAACAGAACAACTTTAAAAGTAAACAAAAAGACCAGAAACAATTTTGTGTTTTAGTTAGTTAGTATCACAAATATTAACTGAAAATACATGGCAAAGTAAAATATGGTTATATGGCTTATTAATTTTAAACGTATTAAGTGCATAAAAATATTATGTGTCAATTCTGGGGGCCTACTCCGAAGTGCAAAGTGCGAATGTTCGGATCGGACCGATACATGGCCGAACCGAATATTATTGAAAAATGCGAAAAAAGTTCGGATCGGCTCAGTTGGGTCGGGACCATAGTCAATATTCGAAAGAGTGTAGGAGTGTAGGATCGGAACCGACCGAACCAAATAGTAACTTCGTAGCAGGAAACGGCCGAACATTCGGCCGATACTACTTCGGAGTAGACCCCCAGGTCAAAAACGATCTGTGTGCCAAATTTCATCCAAATCTGTTCAACCCATAGAAATGTAATAAACATACAAACTTTCACATTTATAATGTTAGGTACCTGCAGCGTCCCGCGGTTGCACCCGCATAAATTGGGAATATCGGGATAAAAAGTACTTATCCTATATGTTAATCCTGGTTATAAACTATCTGTGTACCAAATTTCATCCAAATCCGTTTAGTCGTTTTTGCGTGAAATAGAAACAAAACATCCATCCATCCATCCTTACAACCTTTCGCGTTTAGGATAGTAGGATTAATTGGTATAGTCCAGCATAAACATCTATGGAGTTTTGTATATACTAGACTAGCTTTCCCCGCGGCTTCGGCTTGTGTCCAGTTCGGAAGTTATTCCACGGGAACATGCTATACGTCCGAACCCAGACCATAGTCTACTTGTGTGCCAAACTTCTTCGAAAGCCGTTCAGCCGTTTAGGCGTGAATAAGAAACAGATAAACAGACAGAGTTACTTTCGCATATACAGGGTGGCAGGGACATCGACGCGCAACCCGCGACCATGGATTTCGTACATGATTCTGGACCTCCCTGGATTGAAACAGCAGCTTTTTTTATAACCTTCGGAAAGATGATACTTTCCGGAGGTTATAAAAAAAAACTGCGCTGCGAATCATAATTTGTACGTCCTTATCACCCTGTATAATAATAGTACCTACTTACAGATTTAATTGTTCCTGTATTTGGTAGGACTAGATTCATTTAAAATGCTATTAGGAACAGCTCTAGGCGGTTCTCAAAGGTCGAGGTTGGAAATTTAGGTTGAACTATCGAAGTGAATCCATTTAGTCATGGGCAATTAGCATACATATTTAAAGGGCTCGCAGTTTAACCAGAAATCCATAATAAATGTAGCGCAATGAAAACGGTTTTATTTTTAAAAGGTCTTGGAATTGGCTGCGGTATTGAGTGTAATGGTTCGTTAACTTTAGTCTGCTACTTAAAGTGCGACCGATGAGAGGATGCGTTCCTGACACCTGTTAGTTTCAGGTACAATTCCGAGATGGGTAAACTGCAAGCGACACCACTGGTTTCTATGAATCTTTATGAGGTTGATTCCGAGCGCGGCAACACTGCGGCCTGCAGCCGCGGCATGCAGCGAACGCAGACTGCAACGCCAGTGGTGTCGCGAACCGCAGAGAGTTCGAGGCATAACAACAAGTCGTCATCATCTTCCTACAAAAGACACATTTTTAAACAATCGGTAGCGTTGTCCGACATTCTGTCTCGCACGATGGTATTGGAGTGACTGAGGCATGGCTCTCTGCATTGTGCAGCCGCGGCATGCCGCCGCGCTTGGAATAGACGCAACCACGATCGCAGGCAGCACTGCGGTCAACCGCAGCCGTTAGCCACAGTGTCGCCTGCGGTTGCAGTCTGCAGCCCATCTCGGACTTGTACCTTCATACAAACGAATACGTGTTTTGCGAATTTGGTCTGTATTAGCTACTAGAATTGTCGCACTGATAGGGTCAGGAACTCATTCTCTCGACAGCCGGACTGTAGGCCCTTTTGGCGTAAACATTGTTTTCCTTTGTGTTTTAATAGTTTTAAGGTGTTTTTTGTTTAATGGGTCAGGACCAAATTTTTGACGTAATTGCACAACGGAAATCACAGCGGAAAGACGCTGACGATACAAACAAAATGCTAAAATGACAGTAAAACAACATGGCGGCTTATCCGGAATTCAAGCCAATCTTGCCATACTAAATAGTCAAGAAACTTCTATCATAGGTTTGTAGGTTTCAAAATAATGGTGTCGCACAACAGGAGTATTAAAAAGGAAAGAATTTTGGGATGTATATATATAATAACGATGTTCATTGTGCTATTATCTATTAAAACGATTACTAGTGTTTATGAGGCTTTATTAATATTAAATTATAAATGATAAGTTACGTTAAAAAAAAACAGCGACCATAATATTCTTATGTAGTTTAGCAGGACATGTATATTTTATAAAGCTTAGTCAAAAATTTGGTCCTGACATTAATAAGGTAATCATGCCAATAAATGAATTTTCTTTCTTTCTTTCTACTAACTATTTTCATGCTATGACGGCCACATGCAGTTACCCAAAGTATGAAAGTAATAATTGATAACGATGTCAAAAAAAATCAAATGGAGCGAAAACAAATGAATTACTTTTATTCGAAACACAAATACACAAGCCTTGATTTGGAATTTTCAATTTGGAATTCCTAACCAAACGGATATTTGAAATCAAAATGGCCAGACAAAACGCCAATTTCATATGTAAGGGCCAGTGACTGTGAGAATGTACCTAATATTAAACATTTTTTTTTTGGATAACATTCACCAGGTTCTTGGCATGGCACTTGACATGGCTTGGGTTTCATATTTTATGCGCTTACCCTCGTATATCCTTCATAAAAAGACTCCTTGCGAATTTTTGCGAATACTTGCGAATCCGCGTTATTTCCTGCGAAACTCCTAGGAGAGCGATCAACTAACAACCTTTGCCAGTAATAATATAGGTACCCAATATTGTGATTATAGTCATATCTAGCTAAATACTTTAAATTATAATCACAAATAAGGTTTCTCTACAAACATCCACAACCACAACCTTATTGAACTCTATTCACCCCAGTTTAATTAAATCGAAGTGCGTTGTAAAAATAACCGTGACGTCATCACAGTCACGACCTGAACGATGACCTGTTGAAGCTAATTGAATGATAGTTCATTTATGAACCACATAGCTACTAGGTGTCTGGTGAGGGTTTGTCTGCGGATAAAAGTTTTTTTGAGGTTTTTTTTTAAAGAAAACTGAAAAGGATAATAATTCTGGCTCTTTGTTCTTAGCTCATAATAATATCACTAATTCGAATTCAAAATAACTTCAAGACTTCAGAAGCACGCATGAAGGTGCACAGTTCTAATTGGTCGTATCATATCCGATAGAGATGAGCCTGTAACAAACTCCGGCAAAGCTAAAGAAATTATTTTAATTCCATGTCTGAAACATTGCAATTATAGGTCCATTCCTGTACAATAGATTAAATAGAAAACTAAGTATCTATAAACTAAATTACTATAGCTGTAAAAAAATTATACTTAATTATTTACTAACAAACAATTATGCACAGACAGAAGACCTAGGTACTTATTGTCTGCAAATAAAACTGCTAACACGCTATTTCACTTTTGTTTACCTAAGTTTTAATTTAGTTTTTACGTTTTATGCATTGTTAATTTATTATATTGAGTATGTATGCACTTCTTAGCCTGAAGCACAGGTTCAACCTAGTTCAGACAAATTAGCAACTGTACGCTATTTTTAATTGTTAAGGTTAATGTAAAACGTGTTCCCTTTTTATAAATAAACGATTTATTATTATTATTATTAATTGAGATCAAGCATTTTAAAATATCTTTACTAAACCGAAAAACCTTTCCACACCAACTATTGCTTGAAGACAAGTAAATTACACTTAAATACTCCGAAATCTCTCAAAACGGTGAAGGAAAACATCGTAAGGAAACTAACATGTCCTAGAGCCATAAATATTCGAAGACATGCGACATCTACAACCCGCACTGGGCCGCGTAGTAGATTACAGGAGGCCTGTGTCCCAGCAGTGGGAACATTATACTTAGGCTGGAAATGGTCAACTCCAAAATCAATAACATTTCTGTCAATTATCTACAGATGAACAGACAACAACAAACTCATCTTTATCACAAAAGATTGCACTATGAGAGAAAAAAGATTGCTTCATACGCGAGTACCCACTTCAGACAGAAAAATTGAAATGGATGGAGAGAAAAAAGTAGAAAGAATAATGTCCAGTGAAGCGTCTCGATCTTCGAGATATCAGAATAGTCTCGTTCGAGTTTCAGTCTGTCTATTTTTGCTGTCGAATTCAGAAATTCAGACTATATTGGATGAGTCTGGCTAGATTCGATTTACTCGTAATCCGACAGATTTTATTTCTGTTTAGTTGTCTCGTATCTGGGATAGAAAAATGTTGTTTGATATTTTGACATAATGTCAGCTTTTGTTAAAATGTTTTACTAGGATCACGTACGCATGCTGGGGTTGTATTTCGATAGCGTAGACAGAGTATAATAAGTATTAGGACCTACTATCCTTTGTCTACGTTCGATAGCCAGATTTAGGTTAAAATAAAAATGTTGTTGTGACTTTGGTACACAGATAACATAGCAGATTGCACAGATGCGACACACGGCTTAATTGTTATTATTACTATTGTTTGTTGGTTACAAAAGTAGTTATTTTTACACTCTGTAATTGGCGTTTTGTTTTTGTTTTGATTGTGTTTGTTTGTTGTATATTGTCTTTGGTCCCTGGCCCTGACATCAAGCTATGGACAAAATTGTCAACCTTTTATTGCTTGAGTACGAGGCTTTTGGCTACTTTGTTATGTTTTTAATGTGCGTGTTTGTGCAGAAAAATCATTATTTCTTTCTTTCTTTCTTTCCAGATACACAAATACATATAGGTGCCTTAATTTGGGATAGTTCTCGAATTAAAATCTACCGAGGTTTTTTATGTTCATTATGGGTAACTAGCCATGTCGGATTTAATAACGTCATGGGTTGCATTGGATATCGAAACTAAGGGCTGATTTTTCCATCGCTAGATAACTTTTATTTGAGGAATTTAATTGACGTTTGACAGTTTTTTTATGAAATAATTGTCAAAATTTCAAAATTATTCGTCAAATAAAGTTATTAGATGATTGAAAAATCAGCCCTGAGGGAAAAAGAAGCGTATTTTTTTGGTTAGTTGAATAAACAAAGAAACGCAGTTATCTTTCTAGGTATTGTTAATAATCCCTAAGTTCATTTCTGATCATTATCAACATTAATGAAAAAGTTACATATGAGCTCTTTCGAAAATGAAAATAAGATGCCTATTTAGAATAGTTTCAATTTTTATTAATAAAAAATGTAGTTCAAAGTGCTCGTATGTGTTATTTTTAGAATTTAATCTCAACGTTTCAATATCCATACCAACGCAAAGGAAACTTCTTTGAGGTCGACATCAAAGAATTAATAAGTAGGAGATGTTCCGTACATCTGTTGTTTATTATTTCCGACGTAAATTTTATAACATCCTGTTTATGTGTACAGGTACATGTTACTGACATATAGGAAAAGACTAAAGAAAAAACCTTTTAATCCCAAAAATAATGTCACGATAAAAAAAAAACTTGTCAATTATGATATTTTTCTTTTCGATTCTGTAACCATCTCACCGTGAAAACTTAGGTGAAGTGAGCGTGGAGTGAGCTGTCATTCCAAATAATGCTAGGGATTGACACTACTGACAACTCACATCAAGCTCACTTCACTTGAGTTTCCACGGTGAGATTTTTACAGAATCGACCGGCTGGTCCTTACCGGGCGGCGAGCAATGGGCAGCTGCACTCCGGGAGTGCCGGCAGAAGTGAAAACTTGAATATTAACGTTGAGCATTTTTGATATTTTGGAATGCGCTTTACTCTCCCTCCGTCTTACGAATTTTTGGTCAGGTCACGTGTCCTGACGCGAGCTCCGTCATACGAATTTTCTTTCTGAGGGGCAATTCTCGTAATTTTAAGAACGTTCACAGTCTGATCTGTCTCAATCTGTCAAAATATACTTCTAATTTCCCCCTATATTTTGACAAGTTTTTGACATTTGTTTGTCGCTGAGATGAGACTGCGACTAGATTTTGGACGTTTTAAATGCGACGCACTTTGGTTGTTGCACGCTGTGGAGGTGCTGGTCAGAAGACCCTACAGCTAATTCTTTTGGAACGAAGTTCCTTATCGCGCGTTGCGAAAGTAACGACACTTTTTGCTATAGTTGTAAGCCGTGCGGCGTGCGCGTGTTTCTCTGTCTGTCTCTCTCTCTCTCTCTTATAGAAAGCAAGCCAGTTATTTTTTTTTGTAAGTACATATTATTGTAACATAAAAAAAAATTATTACAATTCCTTCACTAATAAATCGAAAGGAACTTCGTTCCATCCGGGTGTCCCTTGACACCTCTCAAGTTTTTTGTTTTTTTTTTGTTTTTGTCTCTGTGATTTGTTTACTAACAATAGTTTTTAAGAGCAATGTTACTAACAGTTGGGCTTAGTTGCCATAAATAAACAAATGTTGATTGATTGGTTGATTTAAATTACGAGAATTGGCCTTCTAGTCATACATGCACACTGGTTGCGAGTACTACGCACATTTTTGAAGACCATTAGCAATAAGGTCACTATAATGTCCTTCTAGAACGTGATCTCGGCGTTTCCACTCAATGAGACCGTGAAGTTGCCAGAATTAGACAATTAGGTAAGAAGTAGAGGGGCCCGTGGCTAAATAATAACTGCCGCACAGGTCGATCGGTCAGGTTAAGCTACGCTTGCCGCGGTTGGTCTGTGGATGGGTGACCACCTTTACATACCGAGACCCCTCCGTGCCTCGGAAAGCACGTTAAGCCGTTGGTCCCGGCTGTCATTCGTGGATCTTTGACAGTCGTTACGGGTAGTCAGAAGCCCGAAAGTCTGACAACCAGTCTTACCAAGGGGTATCGTATTACCCAGTAACTGGGTTGTGGAGGTCAGATAGGCAGTCGCTCCATGTAAAATACTGGTATTCAGCTGCATCCGGTTAGGCTGGAAGCCGACCCCAACATAGTTGGGAAAAGGCTAGGCAGATGATGAGTAGTAGGTGAAGCTCGTATGTATCGCCAAAATCTATATCTGACCACCGTAAGGACTATTCCTGCTTGCAGCGCATATTATTAGTCGACCTAAAAAGGATGGTCTTTTGTTTTACTTACGGACGCTGCTGTGTGGTAATGTGCACGGGATTTTGTTTTCAAAATGGTTAGATAGAGATTAGTATTTTTAAGTTATATTAATATTGTATTGTATGTGTTTATATGGGCCTTGATGCCTGAAATAAATGGATATATAAATAAATAGGTTTTGGCGATAGTACATCTTGAGGAAACCGACATGTACTATAACCAAAAATTCGAAGACATGTGACATCTACCAACCCGCACTGGGACCGCGTGATGGATTATGGCCCACTATCTCTCATAGAGAGGAGGCCTGTGTCCCAGCAGTGGGAACATTATAGGCTGATTATGCTAAAGCTCTTATATATAATAACTTCAAACGGCTAAAACTAATTTTAGGCCTTTGAAATACCTAACTGAAACTAAAACAACCTTTTTTCAGAATTTAAGCCTAATGTTAAAACGACGACTTGCATATTTTAAAATAAATTACTCTCCTACGTTACGGCTAGACATTTTGCAAATAATCTAGATTCAAGTTGTGATAGCAGCCTGGCTATAAACCCTCTCTTTATAAATAAGAGTAGGGCCGGGAGGACTTATTAGATACCTTAGGCCGAGATTGGACAGTTGCGAGGTTTCTCATTATTGTCAGATTTGCTGGTCAAGACTCGGCTTTACAGCGAACATTCTAAGGGGAATGAGAATTCAATTACAACTGTCGTTCTTTGACATTTGTATGGAATGACATATTGACGCAGAGCTTCAATTTGCTTAATAATTTACTTTCCTCACTGCACTAAGCTCTTCTAATTTAGTATGTTACTAGCTATGCTCGCAGCCCGGTTCGCGTGGGCTAAGCAAGTAATACTCAGAGCTAGACAAAGAGCAAATCCTTCATGTATTAATAAAAATTAAAAAACATTTTAATCGGATTAGCATTCTCAAGTTAGCTTATTAACGGATAGTCAAAGAGACGTTCCGTTAGTAGTTTTTTAAATTCTAGGTGCTACAACCTTTATGCAGGATCAAATTAAATTAGCTAGTAAAACTTCGCAAGCGTGATGGTATCGATATCTTAACGTGGTAAAACAAAAATAAATTAAGTTGATGGTTGAAGTTTTATAAAGCTGTTTTTTTGTGTAAACTTCACAGGCGTGTTGGGTATCGATATCTAAACACGATAAAGCAAAAGAAAACAGATTTTCTCCACTCAAACTTCAAGTAACAAAACTACCAGTGGTCGTTGACCCCCAATAAAATCATCAAAAAAAAACTTTATAATAATATATATATTTTTTAAATGAGTTTATATATATTTATCCATTTAAATGTGTTTATAGGTATATATTTATCCATCGGAGAGCTGGGGTGGCCCAGTGGTAATGGCGACTTACGAAGTGTACGTATTAGGTTTGAACCCAGACAGGCGCTTTGCTTTGTGTAAACTATTTCATCACCACTGCTCTCAAAACGATGAAGGAAAACATCGTGAGGAAACCGGCAATTCCTAGAACCAAAAATTCGAAGACATGTGACATCCCAACTAGCAAAATAAGTACTTAAAACGATCTCAAGACTACTTTTATTGTCACTTATAAGAAACTTGTATCATGCTACAAAGCTGGATTTGGGCGCAGTTATAGGAGCGTTTATTTCTATAACTATCTTATAATCAACTTGTAAAATGTTACTAAGCCCTATAATATACTTGACGAAGCGCAATAGCTTCTATAATGACATGAGACTACACAATTACAAGCACAAACGCTCTTGTTAGTATCTGACTTATGTATCTTACTAAAGCAATCTTGTTTATAATGCACTAGTAATGTACTTAGTAATTAGTAATAAGTATATTTTAATAGAAGTTATCTTTGTTGTTCCTTCAGCTGGTGGTTCCGGTTATTTTGTGGTGTATACTTAATAAAAACATAAGTTTCTATTACTATTATTTTGTATTATTGAAGAACATTAATTACTAATAATATATTGTAAATATAGTGTATGAACTTGTGGGGAAGTCATTTTTACTGTAAATGTGTACCGCAATTTAGTTAGTTTCACAATCCCCTCAGAAAAATAGCACATTCGTATATTGTTGTAAATAAAATATTTCATCAATTCTTATGAATGTTCGCCATGTTTTGGAATTGCTCTTCATTAAGTACTTTGTAGAAACAATATAGGTAAATTAGTACTTGTAGCAGTTTCAGTCCAGATAACTCGCCTCCATTTAAAAACAAGTTAGGGTTCCCTTGAAATATGCCTGCTAATGCTAAATTTACTTTTTTTTAGGATGTTTTACCAAAATCAGATACTTTTCAGATCAGACGGCTTTCCTTCACCAGAAATTTAAAAAAAAATCCTTTATTAAAAAAAAATAGTAAGATTATATGTGTATAACTTAACTAAGCACCTACGATATTGAAATAGTCTATATTTACCATTCTTAAAGGGAGGATGTGGGATATTTCAAAGATGAGACAGAGAAATAGACAGAGAGAGAGAGTTCAGAGTCAGAGAGACAGAGTTTTCAGAGTTCACGTCTTAAACTTTTGTATACTGGCAACCCAACTATGTTTATATTTAATGAAATCGTATTTGTTAAACTATTCAAATCCAGTCCCTGTAGCGTATTTTTTAGGCATTTAATCAATCCATTGTGCCAATACTGTCCTGGATCCTAGATTGTAATATGTTTCTTTGTTGGTATGTAATAAAGTCCGAGCATCTTTATGTAAACATTACTTAATCTTTGTTCAAAATAATTAGTTTATTCAGGGCTAGGTGAGGTATATTAAATTTTATAGCTTATCATATCTTTAATATAACTTTGCATATCTTTAAGCAATTCATGATTTTTTTCATAGTCAGTGGTTTCTTCGATGTAAATCGTATTCTTCTTCCCAATTTTCATCTTCTTCACTTTCTGAATGGTGGGTTAGGGGTGAAAAAATATTTTTGATCGCAGAACCCTCATTTACTTCACCTACGTTTGCACTTGACGCGCTTGATTTACTTCCTGATCCTGTTGATTTTATTCCTGAAGAACCTGGCTTCATTAATTCTTTATACCTATTTGTGACTTTTCTCCTGTAACCACCACTCCTTTTTAATCGTTTCCAATCGCATAAATTCATGTTCAAATTATTTTCTCAAGACGAAAGGGAACAACTGAATCTCATCAAAATGGCTGACGTTTACTAATAAAGTTATTGATCTAGTAGCTTATAAGCTTTTTTGATCAAATAGCGCTCTTATTAAGTACTATTAGATTTAAAAGAGTCTCGAGCAAAACTATAACGGCGCAAACTTATAGTGATCTCAGTTAACTATATTATTATATCTTGTTTTCTCACAAAATGCTACTATAGGATCAAAATGTTATTCTAGATTATTTAGTTTTACTGTAAACAATTATAGGAGACTTATTCCTAAAAGTGTCTTAAAAGAAAATTTTGTAGCTAACTATAAGACTGAGCTATAAAAGCAAATCCTCTTGAGAATATCTTCGTTTGTGAAATGCTATTACTAGTAAAAGTGTCCTATAGATGTTTTATAGGTCAGTCTTGTAGCGAACTATAAGACCGAGATATAAAAACGAATGCACTTAAATATGTTAAGGCTTGGCAAATGCTATTATAAGTTAAAGAGTCTACCGCAATGTCTTTATAAGAACGTTATAAGTAGTAACAGACTTATAATCTTTCTTTATAGGATTACTTTGCTAGTTGGGTATCTACCGACCCGCACTGGGCCCGCGTGGTAGATTATAGCCCACTCCCTCTCGAAGAGAAGAAGCCTGACGCCTGTGTCCTAGCAAAATATAGGCTGATTGTGACCCATTACGTCTGCAGAGTTTCCCTACATAATTTAATTTAACCCTGTATAATTCTTTTTGTTTTTCAGGTTCCAAACTATCGTTGCTATTCCTGAAAGCGGACTATTTAGGCTATAACGGCTAGATCATTGGCATATCTTCCGAGGACAGCACATATTTTTGCGGCCATAGAATGAAACCATTATTCGCCAAGTTATGTCACATGTACTAAGCTACGTGGCATACCGCTTGTTAACCCTAAGCTCTTGTTACATAGAAGGCTAGGCGAGAGCGATAAAATCAAAAGTAATTTATTCAAATTAGGCTGAGAATCAGCACTTTTCGAACGTCAAAATTACACAAAACCAAAACGCCCGCCCTTCACCACTTTCTAATGCTTTCGCTGGGAAGAAGAAGTGGCGCAACAAACTGCCCAGCATTGCTGTGCTGGGCAGTTTGTGCAGTGTTGGAAAATACTTGAATATACTCGTACACAATAATAGGTAGGCAAAGTAATTAACATTACAAGACACAGAACATTCAATTAAATTATTTGCATATGTCAGCTAGCCACAAATACAATAAAAACAACAAGTGCTCAAGCAAAAAATAAATAAATATATATATTAAAAATTTAAACAAAAACTTAGTCCCTAAATAGATACTTACGAGGTGTATCGGCTGAACCCAATAACCTATTCACAGATCGCTACTGATGGTAACCAGTACAAATTATAACTACCAGTATAATAAAATCATACTAAGGTCTAAGTAATAACAGCCGCATGTGTCAAACCATCAGGTTAAGCTATGCTTGCCGCGGTTGGTCCGTGGATGGGTGACCATCTTCACCTCACCCCTCCGTGCCACGGAAAGCACGTTATGATATGACAGTCGTTACGGGTTGTCAGAAGCCCGTAAGTCTGACAACCAGTCTTACCAAGGTGTATCGTATTACCCAGTAATTGGGTTGTGGAGGTCAAATAGGCAGTCGCTCCATGTAAAATACTGGTATTCAGCTGCATCCAGCTAGACTGGAAGCCGACCCCAACATAGTTGGGAAAAGGCTAGGCAGATGATGATGACCTATTAGACGAAAAGTGATGTGTTTGCGGATGAATGAATTAAAATTATGCGTATATGTCTGGTGTTCTGTGAGAGAAAGTATGCAAGGGCGGCCACTGTGCCATGTTAGTTTCAAATTATTATATTAATAGCTGCGCCCCGCGGTTTCACCCGCATAAGTTTCGATCCCGTGGGAATATCGGGATAAAAAGTATCCTATATGTTAATCCTGGTTATAAACCATCTGTGTGCCAAATTTCATCCAAATCCGTTCAGTAGTTTCTGCGTGAAAGAGTAACAAATATCCATCTATCCATCCATCTAAACTTCACGTTTATAATATTAGTAGGAAGTAGGATTGTCAACGTAATTATTGTCTCTATTTAATTAACTATAAATAAATAAATCTTCAACGCTTTTGGACGGTTTTGGCTTTTGGTACTTTTCATCGGTACCGTAATCGCTTCGCTGTCTGTGTGAAGATAGCTTTACAACCGCAACGCGGTTTTCAGAGCAGCTGCGTTGCGGTAGCTCATGTTTGGCGAAAAATGTGCTTCGAAATATCAAACACTGGGTTTTCAAAAGGTTGTTTCTATGAATTCATGATGTTATTATTGGATCTTTTTTTGATAGGATTCGGAAGCTGCAATAATTTAAGTAAGCAGTGCTATTACGGAGAGATGATCCTGAAATGAGGTTCGTGAAGGGGGTCGTGGCTAAAAGATAATAGCCTTCCGGGTCGATTGAAGGTAAAGCTACGCTTGCCACGGTCAGTTCGTGGATGGGTGACCATCTTTACATACCGAGACCCCTCCGTGCCTCGAAAAGCAAGCGATTAATCCGTTGGTCCCGGCTGTCATTCGTGGAACTTTGACAGTCGTTATGGGTAGTCAGAAGCCCAAAAAGTCTTACCAAGGGGTATCGTGTTACCCAGTAACTGGTTTGTGGTCAGATAGGCAGTCGCTCCATATAAAATACTTGTATTCAGATTTATAAGGATTTCCACACAGAAGTAGGATTTAGGAACTGCATAATATGGCGACTTATTTCTATACTGGTTTTATACTGTAAATAAATAAATCGATACAAGAAATAAATACCCCACCTTGGAGTATCAACCTCGTCGCTAATACAAAAAATCAAGAATAAGAAGCGGAAGAAACGTTTGCTTATCTGCTAATTAAACCCATTATTTATAAACGTTGCTGAAAGTTAAGCTACGATTAGCAATTATTTAACCATACATTTCTGACGTCTCTAAACTGTAAGCAACGTTTATAAATAAACCCCTGGTGTTTATATACTTTTGCGTAAGGTATTTCAAAAATGTACGATACACGATTAATTTAATGAGTGAATGAAGAGCGTATAAAACCTTGAATACCATTAAATTGATAGTGAACAGATGGTTATATTAAAATAAACAGCTGATGAGGTGTTAACATGTTGCCATCATTCACAAATATTGTTGTAACTAACGGAGTTTTGAAAGATATGCTGCGAAAACTGTTAGTCAGTCAATGAGTTAGTTTAATATGTCTGTGTTGTAGTTTATCTAGTGTTATGTCTATAATTTTAATGGAATGGAATGTGATGAATGACGCCTGATCATGGCTATTGAAAAGATGATGCGTGAAAGTATGTCATGGGGTCGATTCAGCAGTAAATATCGCTTCAATAAGTGATTGTATGTACTATATAATATTTACATAGGTTAAAAGCTAATAATTGATGTGGAATACTGTTGTATTCCACATCAATTATTAGCTTTTAAGCATTAAATGAGATAAAGTCACATTTTATTAACTTTACTTACGTGACCTTCTAACCTCCACAGCCTAGTTGTGTACTAGGCTGTGGAGGTTAGAAAAACGAAGGAGAAAGTATCAAAGGTCTACAAGAAAACTGCCCAAAAGGCTGGCAGCATTGCTACGTTGTATGGCGATGCCGATTCTTTGGCAAAAAAAATAGGCCAGCCCTCTGGTCACGTGAAGAGTCGACCAACCGCTTGGCGATGTCTCGAAAAACTAAGTGGACACTCGGACCCCATGGCCCTAGTGTTCACACACCGCCGCCGCCGCCGTATTTCGAAGAGGGGATGGCGCAAAGGTATCGACACACGTGTTGTGTGGTCACGTAAGTAAAGTTAATGAAATGTGACTTTATCTCATTTAATGACGTTGCTTTTTAATGTAATTACTTCTACTCTTGCCCAGTACCCTGAGGTTGCATTGGTTTAAAGTTTTAGAAGCTAAGTATGCGTTCTAGATACTTCAAGTATCTAACTTAGGCAATTATTTCAAACATTTACTACAAATAACACAAGCTCCTTATTATCGAAGTTATATTAAACTCGAACCTTAGAAGAAACTGCCACAAATAAGTAGCTCCTAGTAAAACTTTTGAACTAAAATTTTACATGTTAAAGCAGCGTGTAACTTACAAAGTCTTCCTTTGGCTATATATTTTTAGCTGCTCTCAACCAACTTTGACGAAGGCTAAACTTTGAGCACGGATCTGGTAATAGCCTCTAGCAATGGTTATAAAATAGACTGAATTTTCCATTTCAAATCGTCAATGTTTAAAAACTGAAAAACTTACCTTTAAGGAAATGAATAAATGAAATAACACAAAGGGTTGGTGAAGTTAATTTATGAGGATTGGCTCTTAAAAGAGCCGTTTGGGGTGGCTCTTGAGAAAGACCAGCTCGTGCCATCATGGTGAATCGATTAGTCGCCAGGGCTCGGGGACTTGGGGAGGCTCATTTCTTACACCCCCAGCTTCGACATGAAGAAGAAGAAGGAATTATTATACCCATAACAGTTAGTTTGGAAGGTGGGCTGATCATCATCAGTATATAATGATCGTAAGACGCAGCTGCTTCAAACGAGTTTTTAACTTCTTGAGTTGATGAACAAAATCAGAAGATGGAGCTTTAGGAACCCTAGCACCGGTGGAACATACACAAGCCGATCTATTCTAAAAAAAATCTCACCATGAAAATTTATGTGAAGTGAGTTCGAAGAGAGCTGTCAATCCTTAGATTGAAAGCGATATGTAGAATGATAGTTCACTTCAAGGTACAACATAATAGACCGACTCTTCTTTGAGAAGAGATCAATCTCTTTGACACGTAAAACCTTTCTTGAAGGTCATACAACTGAAATCTAAGCAATATATCGAGCAGCGAAGACAATGTCTAGAATACGTTCATATTGATATCTTGTCCTTGGCAAGCCCGAGGTTGCATACCAAGCCGGGTCACATCAGCTATCGATTTCTATTATCTAAGTATTGGGTCCTTTCGTCCAAAGCGTATCATTAATAATTCATAAAAGCTCGGTTTGAGGCTATTTATGCCGTTATGATATTCTCTTTAAATAGCTGGCCCTCATATTAAATGGTGTAGGAAAATATGAGGGCGGAGGTAATGATAGGACTTGAGACATAGTAGTTTCGTCGCTTTTAGGATACGGAAATATAAAATTATAGTATGATTTTATTATGATAATGCGATCATTAGGTGTGGATTGTGGATAAGTACACAACACTGGACAGGTCAATATTTACTGGTAAACGAATGATTATGAAAAACTGACGGGTGTCGATAGGTTAGCATACTTATATGTAGTTGTGTAGAAATACATCATATTGATTGATGGGCAGCCTTACTGATTGAGGTTAACTAAACTGGGCATTTATTTACCCACAGGAACTGAAGATTTCAATATAAACGGTAGTCAGGGCAGATTCACCCCGATTATGCCTGAAATCGGGAAAGGAAAGCGAAATTCAAATTTTCTTACGTTTTTTTGTAATTTGTACGTCAGTGTCAGATTGTATGTTGACCAAAATATGATTCGCAAAAGCAACAAAATATCCATAAATTCAAGGTAGCTCAGCGAGCTGAACGGGCTATGCTTGGAGTCTCTCTGAGGAATCGAATCCGCAACGAGGTGATCCGGAAGAGAAATAAAGTTGTCGACATAGCTCACAGAATAAGCAAGCTGAAGTGGCAATGGGCTGGCCATATTAGCCGTAAAGCCGATGACCGTTGTGGTAGACGTGTTCTTGAGCGGAGACTGCGAATCGGTAAACGTAAGGTGGGACGCCCTCAGGCTAGGTGGAGCGAGAATCTTCGCAGGATGGCTGGTAGCAGCTGGATGAGAGTTGCCGAAAAACGAGTTGAATGGCGTGCCATAGGAGTGGCCTATGTCCAGCAGTGGACTGCTATAGGCTGATGATGACGATGATGATGAACAAAATATCATGAAATAGTCATTAAATAGGAACTAAGAGGGTTGTATTGATGAATTTAATTATAACTCTGTAAAGTCATATTTATAACGGTCGCAAATCATATTTTAATCAACATGATACTGATCTGCAAATTGCAAAAAAACCTAAAAAAAAAAATCAATTTCGCAGGCTACCCTTTTCGCTTCCCCCAAAGTATATAAACATAATGATAATTAATTATTGTACCCTACAATAGGACATGAACAACTACAAATAAATAAGAATACTCGTCACTCAGTCGATTACTACGGCCATATAAAACTATGTCTGTCTGATGTAATTAGGGAACAAATGTGTGGCGATAAGATACATTAATGGCCCCCCAGTGAATGTTGTTACCGTCTAATATAATATCTTACTTCGTGCAATGATTACTGGAATAATGTGTAACTTAATAATCTATACTTATAATAAATCTGTAGAAGTGAAAATTCTGTACATTGAAAATATCCAAAAAATAAATGGCAGGGGGTGTTACTAGACCGACACCGAACCCAAAAATGTGATTAAAAAAATTTTTGTCTGTCTGTCTGTCTGTCTGTTTGTTCAGGCATCACGCAAAAACTACCGGTTCGATTACGATGAAACTTGGTATAATTATTCTTTAATATCCTGGGCACCACACTGGGTACTTTTTATCCCGGAAAAGTATATACAATAAATGATAAATGATAAATGATTTTATTTTGTAAGTAGGTTTGTACAAACACTTTTACACGTCAATCATATTTTAAAACTAGATGAGGTCGGCGTTTCCTATCTGACTAGTCTGAGAAGAAAGGCCGAAACAAACTCAGACGTCACAGTCTCTTTTAAAGTCCAGACATAATCTTGGTCAGATCATATGAAGACCATGTAGGTCGATGTCTGAGATGGTCTTTTGAGGAAAGAACCACACAGATTGAGAGGACCTGTCCAGTCAGTGCACGCATTTGTCAGAAATCGTGCAGCTCAACTCAAAACTTAAGGAGCTCACCGATCCGACGAACAATACCAAAGAAAGGACATTTGGGTAGGCCATATTAATTACTCAAACTGCCAGACCATGACAAAAACTAAGAGAACAGAGAGAAAAATAATATAAATACAATGACCCACATAGTCTTCACATTCACAATAATTAAAATAATATAATACTTTACTAAGTAAGCAAATGTCATAGTATATATAAAATTCATTAATGTCAGTGTATATATAAAAAAAAAAAAAAAAAACAACAACAAAACAGAGAAAAACAAAATAAAAACATTCAATACGTAAAAAATTTAAAAAAAATTGGAAGCGGCTTAATCCCAAGCCTTTTTGTCCTCGATATAATCCTTAACGGTATAAAAGGCTTTCTGGCACAACTTACGTTTAATAAATGATTTGAATTTATTAAGGCTTAGATCTTGAACTGGGCTTGGAACTTTATTATAAAAGCGTATACATTGGCATCTGAACGAGCCACCTATTTTCTTGAGCCTTGTTGCAGGTACAACAAATTTGTGTTTGTTCCTAGTATTTATATCATGGATATCACTGTATTTTTTAAATAATTTTATATTTTTATGGGCATATAAAAGATTTTCATAAATATATTGAGAAGGCACAGTCATAACATTAATCTCTTTAAATTTGTCTCTGAGCGAGTGTCTCGGACTTAGTTTATAAATTGATCGAACAGCTCGCTTCTGCAAAACAAAGATAGTTTGAATATCAGCGGCATTTCCCCACAATAGAATACCGTATGACATTACACTATGAAAATAGCTAAAGTACACTAAACGGGCTGTCTCTACATCAGTTAAATTACGAATTTTTCTAACAGCGTATGCTGCGGAACTTAGCTTTTTTGACAATTTATCTATATGTGGACCCCACTGAAGCTTAGCATCCAAAGTTATGCCCAAGAATACTGTGCTGTCTTCAGGATTCAATTCTTCGCCCTTTATCAACACATTAGTTTTCACCTGCCTAACGTGAGGTAGCGTAAACTTAATGCATTTGGTTTTTTTCTCGTTTAAAAGTAAATTATTAACATTGAACCAGTGGACTACTTTAGAGATCGCGCTATTTACATCGTCAGTAACCTGCTGCTGACGTTTAAGTTTAAACAAAAGTGAAGTGTCATCTGCAAACAACACTATATCATGATTATCCTTTATGAGGTACGGCAAGTCATTTATATAAATAAGAAACAAGAAAGGACCAAGAATTGAGCCCTGTGGGACTCCCATTGTTACTATAGATCCGGGAGATCTTTTTCCATTAACGTCAACGCTCTGAATCCTCTTACTCAAGTATGAAGTAAGAAGATCCAGAGCAGTGTTCCGGATTCCGTAGTGGCGGAGTTTCCTGATTAACGTTTCGTGAAGAACGCAATCGAATGCCTTGGACAAATCACAAAAGATGCCCAAGGCATCGCATTTATCTTCCCATGCATTATAAATATGTCCTAAAAGTTCAACACCGGCATCAGTAGTTGAACGACCCCTTGTAAAACCGAACTGTTTGCTATGTAATAATTTGTGTTTATTAAAAAATCTTTGCATTTGTTCTAAAATTAATTTCTCAAAAATTTTACTAAAGGTAGGTAGTACAGAAATAGGTCTATAATTTGTAGGGTCTGATGTACTACCTGATTTAAACAAAGGTATTATTTTACTATTTTTCATTAGGTCAGGAAACTCCCCACTGTTAATACAACTATTAAAAATAAGAGCTAGAGTAGGTGCTACAATGTCAATAATAGACTTAGCAACTTCTACAGAATTACCCCACAGATCTGCAGTCTTTTTAACATTTAAAGTGTGAAAGGTTTTAATTATATCTCTACAGGTAATATGTTCAAAATGAAATTCCGAATCGCAACCATTAACATTTTCCTTAAGCAAAGACTCAGCAACAGAAGGTGATGAGTTTAGGGATTTAGTAGTTGAAACGGGAATATCTGAAAAGAAATTTTCAAATGCCTCGGCGACTTGTGAGTCTGATTTTATTATGTTGTCATTAATAGACAGGCTGTAGTCAGTATTTCGGTTACTAGATCTTCCCGCTTCACTATTAATAATAGACCAGGTCGTTTTAATTACATTACTGCTGTTTTTAATCTTTGAACCCAAATAACGTGACTTGGCCATATAACAAACTTTTTTAAATAATTTTGAATAATTTCTAACATACAAATTAAATTCATCAGTGTTAACATAATACCTTTCATTGTACAGTTCATAAAGCCGCGTTCTACTTTTATGAATACCAATGGTAGCCCAATCACTGAAAGATGCGTTACTATTAACCGAGATAGTCTTGGGAATAAAGGTGGAATCAAATTGTTTACAGTATATATTAAAAAAAGTATCATATAGATGATTAGGATCAGCATGAGTTGACAAAACTGGTAATTTGTTAATGAGTTTAACTTTAAAAGCCTCCAAGCGACTTGCAGTTCTGGGGTTAACAGTGATATCCTTTTTAGCCACTTTTTTGTTTTGGTTTTGAATAGTTATCCTTTGCCCGCAGTGATCCGAATCTAGTAAATTTATAATTTCTTTGTGGCTTGGTATAATATCTGTATAAATATTATCTAGGCATGTGGCACTAGTGGGTGTTATTCTTGTGGGCTCCAAAAATAGGTTTACAAGATTGTAGGACTGAAACAGACTTATAATTTTACTACAAGAACCTGAGTTTTCTAATAAATTAACATTAAAATCACCACAAATGATAACGGACTTGTTTGAGTTACAAATCCTGTGTAATACTTCATCCATTACCTTTTCAAAGCAGTCATACAATCCTGAAGGGGGTCTGTACACACTTAATACAACCAAGTGCTCCAATTCTATACAGGCAATTTCAACTGTACGCTCAACAGATAGGCTCACAATATCGTTACGATCTTTAAATTTGAGCTGGTTACTTACTAAAATTAAAGAGCCACCATGTATAGCATTTATTCTGCTGAACGAACTACCAACCTGGTGATTATTAAAATTGAACAAGAACTGGTGACTTTTCAGCCAATGTTCTGTTATACAGAGAATATCGATACTATTAAAATTCATAAATAAGTCTACTTCTAAATCTTTGTTCATAAATCCTTGAATATTTTGATGCACCAGGTTGATACTATTTTGTACATTATAGCTAGAGATTGCCTCTATTGTCTTAATTTCTAATTTAAATTATTAGCAATGTCATGAGTTGTGACTAAATTGTTAGCAGAATTATTTATAATGTCATTGCATTGCTCAAAAGAAGCAAATTGTTTAGCCAAATTTTTGGCTGTGATAGAAAAAAAATATGATAGCGACACAGCTATCTGTCTTTTATGATATTTAGAAAGATAGTACATAACAATGTTATATCTATCTTTTGTCAGATATAAATTATTATTAACATAATTGTTAATATCAATCAAATGGAACATGTTATTATTATATGTCAAGTTGTGCATTGTCATATTCAATTCGAATCTTAAGCTATTTTCTTCCTGTGGCAAACTGTTACTATAAGGGAATGTAAACAACACAACTTTTCTTAAACTAAGATTACACAATGTTCTATAATACTCAAGTAGTTCTCCTTTGTTTACATTTCCCCTATTACCCATAAAAATTAATAATGTTGTATCCTGGGAAAAGTTACATTTAGTAATTTCTTTCATAATATGAAACAAAGAACAACCAGGCATACAGTAATTTAGTATTGAGTGTCCTGGATACTCATCTGTCAACAAGTGACCTAAGTCCTTACCTATCTCATCACAAAATAACACAATATCATTATTTAAACTTTGTTTGCAAGGTTTATTGAAACTATTAGTAGAAGGAATTAACAAATCAACACAGGGCTGCAGTAAGGAGGTGTTGCATGTTGTCAATGAATGATCCGGTGTAAGCGCATTGGATGGTGTTAGACAATGCTCACAGTTGTTTTTTTGTGTGTTTACCAGTTCATTCATTGCCAACACATATTCCCTCATTAGGTCTTCAGAGGTATTATACTTGTTGGTCATTGAACTAAGTTTCTCCTGTAGATGGTTAAGTTCTGATTGCAAGGCATCTGTGTCAATGTTGTACTTCCTAGTACTCTGCTCCAAGTTATAGGAATACATGTCTAATTGTAAACAAACTTAACTACACAAAATAAATAAAAAACAAACTTAATTTTGCGGTTCGATCCCTATACCCGATTACCACTGTCTGTACTGTACCAACCGCAAATACTAAGTTTGTCGTAGGTTGGGTCACCCGCAGTGGAGTTCATTTTTATTCCTTTTAGTTTTTAGAGTTATTCAGGTTTATTTTTATATGAGTCGTAGGTATAGATTTTAATTTTAAAGTATAGGTAGTATATTTGATAGTGTACGTAGTGACCGTAGGTTATTTTATAATACTGTTAGGTAGGTTTAGTCATTCGTATAGATATTAGTTTTTAGGGATTTTGCTTATTTATTGAGTTTAGATTAGTTATCATCAGAAATAGGTGTATTTAGGTAGGTAGGTATTTAATTTTCTGTTATTGAGTTTTTTTTTAAAATTAGTTAGGTACTTAGGTAAAGATATCATATAGGTACCCTCTTAATCACCACTAATGAGACACAATTGGTTTTCTATTGTAATTAGCCACAAAGGGCCCGCGACATAGATGGCATTCTGGGGAAGCACATACATTTTATCCTGTTAGCACGTTCCTGTGGGTAAATTTCCGACATCCACGCGGGCGAAGCCGCGGGCAGAAGCTAGTACATAATATTATGTCGTGAATGGGAAACGTAGCAAGGCAGTCTTAGAAAACATAGCTTTCAAGTCACGACCGCATTTCTGGGACGAACTTATATTCTTATATATTTTTAACTAACTTCTGCCTGCGACTTCGTCCGCGTGAAATTTCTTGACCCCCGACACACCGCATCGCATCGCATCGACTGTCCGTGCCTCGTATTACTTCGTTTTCAATAAGCGTTGTTTCTGACTTTTTTTCTTTTCGGCTCCTAAGGAATGTTAAATAGCCTATACATATATGTAGCCTTCCTCAAGAGTTGGGCATTTTTTTATACTGATTAACAAGTACTCATGCTTTATTATTATTGCTAAATATGGGCTCCCCATGTATGTATGTCTATGCCTGTGCCCAATCCTAACTAATATTATAAATGCGAAAGTGAGTTTGTTTGCTACGCTTTCACGCTAAAACGGTTTAATGGATTTGGATGAAATTTGGCACACGGGAAGACTATGACCCCGCACCCCAATTGCGTAACACACGATCAATCGGAATCGGTTTCATTTTGACAGTTCAACAACATTCATTGCGTTATTTACGTGTTGAGCAGACAAATTTTTCCAACTTATGAAGCAATGGATTAGCAATTTGCTTCAAAATGATTCAGATTCCGATTGATCGTGTGTTACGCAATTAGGGTGCTGGGTAAGGACATAGGCTACTTTTCATCCTGGATCGTAGACGAAGTCGCTGGGGACACCTAGTAAACGTTTAAGAATATGCATGGGACATTTTTGTGATGATCATCATAACTACAATCATTTGTGATCATGCAAGGCGATAACTGGGGAAGACCTGGATGAGACTTCCTAGTCTCATCCAGGAGACTAGGAAGACGTCATACTGACGTCACGCAAATCCTGCATCTCGCAAGCAAAGTTTACCGCGCAATTAGCATAGATACAATTTCCCAACATCAATCGTTGGGCAGTTGCCCGCCAGACACAACACCCGTCTGGTTGGAGGATCCTCCCTTTTCTATGGAGGATGAGTGAACTTTACACCCTGTTCCTCATGCCTCTAAAAGCACAAAACAGAAATAGTCGACGGCCGCACGACATGACTGTGACAAGAAGGCTTCCACTCAGCATGATGCTGTGCTTTAAGGGACCCACAGCACAGCGCTGATTAAGTATATTACATAATTCCAGTAAGATAGTTTTCAGTCTCTAGACACAAAACAACTGGCGGACCAATCAATAACTTAAAGTGCAGCTTAACCCTAAAATAGCACAGTCACCTGCGTCAGTAACACTTTAAATATGTATACCTAAATTAACTGTGGTCGGTTTGTCAATCGATCCGTCCGGTTCCGGTGCCGTGCGGCTTATGACGGTTAAGTATTTCATTTACAATACCACATTGAAGGGTAATCATCGGTAGGTAATCATAATTTTCTTTATAAAATTTCTTTATGCCTTGTTTGTGTGAAATAACATTGCACAAGTCTGAGGCCATGTCCTTTCATGGGCCTCGGCACGGGCCACCTCCGGGATCCCAACTAGTGGTAGGAGGGGTTCACATCGGCGTCGAGACCACGATGAGGTACCTGGGTCTCGTCCTCGACAGCCGATGGAACTTCGTCGAGCACTTCCGACGTTTGGCCCCCAAACTGGAACGGGCCGGGGCCGCCCTAAAGCGGCTCTTGCCCAACCTGAGGGGGCCAAACGCCTCCTGCCGGAGGCTTTACGCGGGGGTCGTGCGGTCCATGGCCCTATATGGGGTCCCGGTATGGGCACGTTCACTGCGGCTTCGAGCCGCACACTACCTGAACGCGCCCCAAAAGGTGGTAGCCGTAAGGCTGATCCGGGGCTACCGCACGATCTCGGGCGAGGCAGCAAGCTTCCTTGCCGGACTGCCGCCATGGGATCTGGAGGCGATAGTCCTCGCGCGCCTATATGATTGGCGCGCGGAGGCACTACGCCGGGGGGAAACTCCGCATCCGCGGCAAACCGCGGCGGAGCGGACGAACCTCCGGCGCGATCTCATGGTGGCATGGAAGGAGCGACTATCGCAACCCAGCGCAGGGCACGCCACGATAGCGGCGGTAAGACCCCTCTTTGAGGAGTGGCTAGAGAGACGTCACGGCGTTCTCACCTACCGCCTGACGCAGGTCCTCTCCGGACACGGATGTTTCGGGAGGTTCCTGCACATCATCAGGCGGGAGGAGACGCCCGGGTGTCACCACTGTCAGGATCGCCCAGAGGACACGGTGGAGCATACGGTGGAGGTCTGCCCTGCTTGGGCAGAGCACCGCCGTGTCCTCGTAGAGGCGATTGGCAGCGGCGGCGACCTCTCGCGTCCGGCCCTGGTTCAAGCCATGGTCCGGGGTGAGAGGGAGTGGGAGGCAGTCACCTCCTTCTGCGAAGCAGTCATGCTAGCGAAGGAGGTGGCGGGGTGGGCGAGGGAACGCACCTTGCCGGGAGCCGCGTGACGACTCCCGGCCACCGTAGGCGCGGGCCTGCGGGCGGAGAGTAATGGGTAGCTCTCCGTCCGATCAGGACTAGGCCCGTGCCGGACGGCGTGTACGTGTTCCACGCGCGCCTCAAAGAGATGTCAGCAAAAGCGACGGGGCCCCATAGGGCCGAAGCCTGCCAGGGTAGCGGGAACATCCGAAGAGTCTGAGTAAGAATCTGACACTCCCACCTCAACGAATCAAGCTGCTGCAATCTGTCTTTCTTTAATAAATGTTCAACATTATCGCTAAGGCATTAGGTTCAAGGTTCATTGGGAATAGGTATATTTTGACAGTTTCGGGTAGTTTAACCTGCATGCGTATGTACATCGGTAGTAAGTATCCTGAGCAGTTGCCGACCGGCTAATAAAATTGTATTTTTAGCTATAGCACACAAGGAGCTATAATATATTTTTCACTAAGTTTGTGTCCTTATGAGAGTAGAATTAGGATCGCCATCTGCTGATCTGAAGCCCAATTCCCGTAATTAAAAACGTTAAAAATTTAGTCGCATTCTCATTTCAGCGACAATCAATGTCAAAAACTTGTCAAAAATGTAGGGACATTAGAGGTACTTTTGACAGATTGAAACTGAGATCAGACTGTGAATGTTCTTATAATTATGAGAATTGCCCCTTTGATCTCTGGTAAATACGGTTTACCAGAGATCAAAGGGGCAATTTTGCTAGAAAACGGCTAGAAAGAAAGAAAATAAATGACCACGATATTTTAGTAAACACGTTTTCAACGTTTTTATAATAATTTATCCCAACCTTTTTGCGGTCCCTGGGTCCGTTCAGGTTGAAATAACGGCCTGCGTATTAGTAATTCATGACATCAGGAGTTCTTTATTCTGATAGGTAGAGATTTGTTGGTGTTTCATGCAGCTGCTATCTGACTTATTAGACCCTCGGGGTAATTCGACAATAATGAAGATAATGTATTACGTATAAGTAATTCCTACTTACCTACACTTGCCTCTAAGTGCTCATTTACGGAGACGCGGGGCGTCGCGCGTCGCGGCCCGCACTAAATTCAAACATATGGCGTTGTATGAGTGCGTTTACGGAGAAGCGAATTTAGGCGCGTTTGCTTGAAATGGAGCGTTTTTTGCGGCCGAGCCCGCGGTTGGCACCGCCGCATCTCACGCGGCGTTTATCGCGGCGGCGCACGCAGCGGCAATTCTCGATGAAGCGATGCCCGCGGCGGAATCTTCTGCCAGTCATATTTGGATATTGCAGAACGCAATTAATTAATTATTAGTAATTACTAATAAATTTAATTTGCTCCCATCTTCCGCTAACCTAAAACTGGTCGGTTTGATTGAGTATCCCGCGTGCGCCGCAGCGTTGCTCGCCGCGTGCTTTGCTACACGCTTGAGGATTCGCAACGGGCGCAGCGGCGGGCACCGCCACGCTTCCCGCCCCGCATCTCTATGAATAATGTCTTATATTGCCATACGTTTGTATTTACGCGTGCGATGATAAGTGCCGCATGACGTGCCGCCGCTCCGTAAACATACGACGACGCGCGACGCGTCGCGAGACGCCACGCCGCACGCGACGCGCGACGCTCCGCGTCTCCGTAAATGAGGCCTTAATGATATTTTTGTCCACCGGAGTCGTCACCTGGACGTCACCGAGACGCGAGATTATTCGAACCGAACGTGAGGTCTTAGTGACGGTGATCGTTTGTCCTCCACGATCGAACTTGGTGGTCCAATGTGTTATGATGATAGACAAAATAAAAGCCGGGAGAACGGCGCCGGTGCGACAGCATTGTGTGGACAAGACCAAACGTGTTTAGTATTGCCAGCAGTTTGGTCCGTCACAATCTTGGGCCAAGTTCTAGCGGTTGCGTCAAACTACTCGAAACAGTCACCCGAGCGCCGTCACCCTAGACGTCGTCGTCTAGGGTGACGGCACTCGGGTGACGGACGTGTGGTGGACACGTGGCCATCGCTTCTTTGGTGCTGTTATCTCGTTCTCGATGATGTCCCGGTGACGGCTTCGGTAGAAAAACCCACTAACAGTGTGGGTACCTACCCCATGAGCACAAATGGGCTGAATTGACCCTTTCCCATGGCATTTTTCAACGCCCTAGAATCTAAAGGGTTAAATGAAACAAAGAATACGTTCGTTACCGTTATTATTGGATAATTTAAAATGCATTTCGGCACTTAAAGGTACCATTTACATGTCTTTATCTAAACATACATTTAGATTCGTAAAGATTCGTTTAGGTTTCATTTAAATAAATTTATACCCGTTTTGGAAATGTAAAAATAAAATATAATAGCTCATTTACAAGTATAAAATTAAAGTTGTAAATTTACAAAAGAAAATATTATGCTAAAATAAATAAATTTGTAGTTTTTATACATTATTAATGACTCTGGTATGTAAATAAGTATAGTTAAACAAAACAACGTTTAGAAAGGTAAAGAAATGTATAAAATAAAGAAGTATAATATTTCGTATATTTATAAATTCATAGTGGCTACGACTTTCGAGTGAATGAAAAGACGAAATTGGTTTACCTATAATATTAAATAATTTTAAAAAGAAACAAAAATTGCATGACTCACAGATCAAAATTTACAGATCAAAATGTCAGACTTAATTTTTCTCGTCGACGAGTCATCCAGGAAATAATAAGACTGATAAATGTTAATACCGAGAGTCTAGTTAAAAGCTTTTCACATAAAAAAGGCATTGTAACAGAAAAGAAGTCTAATAATATATATAGATTAAGTACCTATCTCTTTCTTTTTAACAAAACCTGATAATTTTTAAATAAAACATTTTAACAACTTCCGATAGTATGTTTTTGAGAGAGCGACACAGAATAATTACGTACAAAGTGCTCACTATATTTTGACAGTTGATAATGATGCTGCTTGCAATCTGTCAAACTCAATATTTTATACTCAGTTTCCTTTACCGCGTGTGTCAAGTTACACTGGGCTCTCTGACATAATCATGGGAAGCATTGACATCTTTTACGTTACCATTATCTACTTTGATAAGTTTAACACCGATTTAAAGAAAAAATGTTTTCATTAAAATCACAATAAATACAATAATTTACTTTAGCAACTCGACTTACATTCTGCTTGAACGTTACTCTTTAAACAGATAAGGCGAATATTGTCTAAATTAGTTGAGTATTCCATTATATATATATATTGTTTATATCTGTACATTTGGTTTGATTTTTTTATCTTTTCTTTACAACCGGGAAAAGCGACTCAGATTTTAATGTGGCACTTTCCAACAATGTATTTTGTGAAACATATAATGGCACGCCTTACCTACTCGTATGGCGTGACCCCTTTCTCTTGTTTTACATCTGCCGGGCGTCCCTCCCGTGATGTCCAAATTTTTAATGTATTTGCCTGGGTTAAGTTCAAAAGCAGGAAATAACTCGAGTCGCATCTTAATAATAAGCACTTTGGAATCTAATTATTATACTTTACATAGCCATTACAACTAATCTACATACACTTAGAAAATCTACATAATTACAAACGTTTTCACTAAGAATCTAGACTTTTCGAATTTTTCAGAGATCTAGGTGGTTGTACAATTTTATTCTTTTTGCTCTTACTATCTAAACTGAACGTGTCACTGGTGCTTGAGGGAGGCGTGCTGAAGACTGAGTTTTTGGAGCTAGGCACACTATTTCCCGGAGACACACCGCTGTCCGTACTGACGGACGCAGGGCTCGGACTGTCACTCACGTTATTACACACCGTCAGCTCCTGACCAGGAAGGGACACGATCTGACCTATCGGCTTCTGCCTGACTAGATTTATGCTTTGGCACACGTTATTCTTCACTTCACTATCACTCGGTTCCTTCTTGTGGTATCTCGTCAGGGTGCCGGCGGAACCAGCTGAGTTCGGCCGGTACATCGGCATGAACTGCGCTTGCGAGTAGTACTGCATCTCTGCGGGCGCTTGGCCCTGGACCCACGGGCCCATGGTGGACACCACAGGAGGCATGTGCGTCCACATTGGCATTTGTACCATATGCGTCCCATCTGCCATGGGGCTGAAGCCGGGAGCGACCGGCATGGGCCTCACGACACCTACAGGAGTAGGCGCGCTGTGCGGTCTCATCGCAGGATGTGGATACTGACCAACAAATTCTTGTCCCTCATACATTGTATTCGGAGGAGGATTCTGCGAGTAATCTATATTCGGGAACACTGTGTGAGGACTTCTCTGTAAATATGTAAACATTTGCTGCTGAGCTTGTTTCATGGCGACGTACTGCTGCAGGTGCATGGCGGTCTGCTGCCTCTGTTGGGCGATATCCTGGGCCATTGCCGTCGTGGAGTTACCGTGTATGTAGTAGATATGTGGTTGATTGCTTACTTGGGAAACTGGCGACTGTCTCTGTGTGCTAGGCTTGGTTTGGTTGTCTACCACGTTGTTCTGAGGATCCTGGTATTCTTCTGGAGGTGCAATATACTTTGGTGGTGATGGCGGGGTGACCTGCTGTGACATTGGGTAGCTTATTATCTGGGCTATGTACGGCTGCTGAGATTTCGCCGAGTGAGCAGGACTGTGTGTTTGGAATGTAGGGTTAAATGTAATCTGAGACATATCTTGACCAGGTCCTTGTACTTCTGGGGTATTGTGGTGGGCTCTATATTCGTTCGCTTCATTTTTTCTTGGTTTTTGATTGTAGGGTGCTACTTTTGGATTGTTCTTCCAGTTTGCTCCGGCGCTTTGTGGTCTTTTGACAGGTGATTTTGTGGGATCATGCCAGTTGTCCCCGTTGATTTGCCGTGGATCGGGCGCGTGGTGGGATTGCGCGCTGTGGGATCTTCTTGGCGGTGGTGACATGCCGTCGGGCACATGTTGTCTGTAGCATCGTCTGCCTGATCCTGGGCTGTTCTGTCGTTCTGGAGGAGGTGGTATCGGCCTCGGGACCCGTCTCCTGGCCGGAGTGGGTGGACTTGGCTGCAATGGTGAGGAATGTGTGGATATTGACGTTGACCGCCATTGATCTATTAGTATCTTTCGCCGCTCGTGCTCTATTCGGATTTCTGTTTCACTAGATGAGTCGTAGTCTCTGCCCTGTGAGGAAATAAGGTGTTTTAATATTATGAAACACTAAGGGCTGATTTTTCAATCAACAGATAATTTTTATTCGTGGAATAAAATTGACGTCCGACAGATTTTGTATGGAAGAACTTTCTAAAACTCAAAATTATTTGTCAGATATAATTATCTGGCGTTGGAAAGATTAGCACTAAATCAAATATTAATGTAGCATAAGTATAAGTTACATTTTCAATTTTCTCATCCAGCATCTTGAAGAAATCTTGCTGACTGGCTGACACCTCACTGCAACAAAAGTTTAATTCATTTTGCCACCCATTTATATAATGCCAGGGACTACGCTAGAAGACGTTTACGACGATTTAATCGTTATTTTAAAATAAATCTAACGGAGCGAATGCGGTAATACGCTCGAAGACTGGCATCGCCAATGTTGGCGATAAGACCGCGAGGCTGGGATTGGGCGGACCACACTAACAGGATGCATCAGAATATATGGGCCAGGGTCGTCACGCAGTGGGTGCCTGAACAAGCCTTGAAGACGATCTTATCGCTGTGCTTATGTTTGGCTTAGTACGAGAATGTCTATGTGGCCGATTTATATGATCGTTTTGAAAAATAATGGTTGCAGTTTATCGTTAAATCTAAAATCTTATTTTGTTCTAGCCTATCTGCCTACTGTAAAGGTATACTCACACCACAGGCTGATGGTTGGTGAGCGGTAGGATGTGTTTCGTCTGTTCTTGTTCAGATTCGTTATCATCCGTTGGTGGCGCACCTCCTGTTGGGCCCTCCTCTTCGTCGGTCTCCTTGTCCACTGCGCCTGTGCAACAAGAAAAAAAATCTGCTAAATAAAATGTTAAATATATTCACTCTCTGACACGGCCTAAACAACTGAGTCGCGAAACTCGAAATTTTGACGAAGGTGCGCACCGAGAAAGGGTTTTTGAAAATTCATCCCCTAAAAGGGTTAAATAGGTAATGAAAGTGTGTGGAAGTTCGTAATTTTTGCCGATAGGAAATCTTACTGGGGGCAAGGCTTGTTGCATTTAAAAACTTTATTATAGTAGGTACTCATACAGGTCGGCGATTTAGTCATCTGCATTTGTCAAGAAGTTTTCCTATGCGAGCTATTTACGATTAGTAGAACCAAAAAAATTTAAATTGGTATTTGACTGCGTTCAACGTGAACAAGATCTATTAGGAGAAGTTAAATTGATACCACAATACCTTAACTTTTCCACTACGTTGCCCGAACTTGCCAACCAATTTTCGTTTATTGGTTTGCCACATTTATTGGCCTGTTTTTCCTTACCAATTCAATATTTTCGAAGATGTTTAGTTACTTCTGTTTAGCTACCGCATCCATAATGAAAACAAGCAAGAATCTTCCTTATATTATTATATGTTACATAATATAAATTAACCAACCAAAAATTCGAAGACATGTGAATGCCATTTACATGTCCCAGCAGTGGGAACATTTTTTTTTTGTAAACATTGCCCCACACTAGGAATTACTCCTGTATCGTCGGTGCGTTTACAAACATTTAAACTCACATACACAAACAGCCAGACCCGGAACCACTACCTGTAGGCAATACAAATATTTGTTCCGTGCAGGAATCGAACCTGCGACGCGCAGCGCAGCATTATAGGCTGATTATGTATGCTTAATTAACGTCACTTTTCGTATCTATCTGTGTAACCACGCAACGGATTGGATAAAACTTTCACGATCATTTTGAGAGTTTATTCCTGAAGTTTGATATGTATAATACTTACATTAAGTAATATGTAACTTAGATATAGAATTTTGAAATGTCGTCATTGCACCCGTGCGAAGCATAAGTGACCGCTAGTATTATAACAAAATACAATGTCTCTCTGTCTTTCTGTGTCAATGTGTTCTGTAAAGATACAGTCGAGAACCACTTTCCCAATGTACAGCAGAAGTATGTAGGTATACACTTGGCTTTATTCAAAAGCGATTTACTCTTTTATTTTTGGATGAAATTTTATATTATTACGAACATAGCATTTTCGAACCCATAGGTTTATGTAATGTGTCGTATTTCAACCATGCATTCGTTATTTCACGAAAAAATTGCAATTGAAAGTTGTCAGGTGTTGACATATTGGTTTTTAATTAAATAAATAATCACGTACAGTCACGACTGTACGTGATTATTTATTTAATTAAAAACCTTTGGCTAGGTTACTAAAAACTAAGAATGATGATAGTAGTATAGATAATTATGAAGTCAAGTCGGGAAGAGTTATCTGCGCGCACAAGCTCATCAACATCATTTTAAAATAATAATAATAAACAATAATAATAAAGCTTCAAGCACATGAAACAAACAACCAACAAACAATCAGATGAGTACATAGCTATAATATAACATCTGTTACGAAGACGTTATGTTCCAAACTTTGGAGCACAAGGCTTGCGCGTGTCACCACAAGAGTTATTGCCGAGGCCTTGAAAACAGCGGTTTTTTAAATGAAAGGGAAAGTGGAAAACAAAAGCGAGCGTAACTTTTGGAGCCTATGGCTCCTGAAGGATGATGTAGTGAGAGTTACGTACGAATATTTTATGATAAATAAATGATTTAATTTTGTAAGTAGGTTTGTACAAACACTTTTACACGAAAATCATATTTTAAAACTAGATGAGGTCGGCGTTTCCTATCTGACTAGTCTGAGAAGAAAGGCCGAAGCAAACTCAGAGGTCACAGTGTCTTTTAAAGTCCAGACATAATCTTGGTCAGATCATGTGAAGACCATGTAGATCGATGTCTGAGATGGTCTTTTGAGGAAAGAACCACACAGATTGAGAGGACCTGTCCAGTCAGCCCCATGTTTCAGCTAATAAAATATTAAATATTACCTACAATATTAAATATTTTATATAACCTATAAACTCTACAACGTAAATAACGCAATGAAAACATCCATTGCGTTATTAACGTTGTTGAGCAGACAAATTTCTCAAACTCAAAGCATTTATTTTAAACTAGCTTCTGCCCGCGGCTTCGCCCGTGTGGATGTCCGAAAGTATCCCACGGGAACGTGCTAAAAGGATAAAATGTATGTGCTTCCCCAGGATGCCATCTATCTCTATGCCAAATCAGAAGTTCAGTGGTTTAGGCGTGAAAATGTAACATACAGTTTCAAGTTCAAATCCTCCCCTTAAAAACTGAACTATCTCTTTTTGTCCCGTCAGCGGTAAATTTTCGACCACTTTACATACTTATTATTAATAGCTGTGCATTGCGGGTGACGTAACCTACGACAAACTTATTATTTGCGGTTGGAACAGTAATCGAGTCTAGGGATCGAACCGCAAAATTAAGTTTGTTTTTTATTGTATATACTTTTCCGGCATATAAAGTACCCAGTGTGGTGCCCAGGATATTAAAGAATAATTATACCAAGTTTCATCGTAATCGAACCGGTAGTTTTTGCGTGATGCCTGAACAAACAGACAGACAGACAGACGGACAGACAAAAATTTTTTTAATCACATTTTTGGGTTCGGTGTCGGTCTAGTAACACCCCCTGCCATTTATTTTTTTGATATTTTCAATGTACAGAATTTTCACTTCTACAGATTCATTATAAGTATATAATATACTAGCTTCTGCCCGCGACTTCGTACGCGGATCCAGTCCCTTTCTCGTTCCGATAGGAATTTTGGCAAGAGTTTGAACTGTGCGTTACTTAATCGAAATCCTTCATCGGTTTTGTTTGGTATACCTTAGATTGAGTATTGTAGACAATAGGTAGGTTATAACTTCATTAAAATAAAAAGGTAGAATTATTTTAATTCCGAAATTATGAAGCGAAATTAATATCAATTAGTTAACATAACTATTCTAAAAAAAATCTTTATAAACTATATTGTTGGTTTTTCCGTCGGGTGCCAGAATATAAAACCCGGAAGGCAAACCCTTGAGAAAGCAACATAAAGTTGGCCATGAGAAAAACAACCGGTTCTCAAATCAACACCAGCAGCTTTCAGTGTCTGTCTTCAATCGCGAGACAATGCATGACGATCACGATCAGCCGTAAGTCGCGCATCACGGTCTTAACTGGTTTCTAGAGACCTATAAATGGATGTGCGGATACGCTGGGAACTCAAGCATGATTCGCTTTCCGTGAATGTTTCCGACTCGCGAGACAATGCATGACGATCACGATCAGCCGTAAGTCGCGCATCACGGTCTTAACTGGTTTCTAGAGACCTATAAGTGGATGTGCGGATACGCTGGGAACTCAAGCATGATTCGCTTTCCGTGAATGTTTCCGACTCGCGAGACAATGCATGACGATCACGATCAGCCGTAAGTCGCGCATCACGGTCTTAACTGGTTTCTAGAGACCTATAAGTGGATGTGCGGATATGCTGGGAACTCAAGCGTGATTCGCTTTCCGTGAATGTTTCCGACTCCCGAGACAATGCATGACGATCACGATCAGCCGTAAGTCGCGCATCACGTTCTTCACTGGTTTCTAGAGACCTATAAGTGGATGTGCGGATACGCTGGGAACTCAAGCATGATTCGCTTTCCGTGAATGTTTCCGACTCGCGAGACAATGCATGACGATCACGATCAGCCGTAAGTCGCGCATCACGTTCTTCACTGGTCTCCAGAGATCTAAAAGTCAACGTGCGAATGCGCTGAGAACTCAAGCGTGATGCTTTTTCTGTGAACGTTTCTGATTCGAGAGACAATGCATGGCGATCACAATCAGCGGCCAGTCGCACTTCACGTTCATCACTGATCTCTAACGACCTAAGAGTCGACGTGAGAATACGCTGAGAACTCAAGCGTGATTCTCTTTCCGTTAACGTTTCCGACTCGCGAGACAATGCATGACGATCACGATCAGCGATCAGTCGCGCATCACGATCCTCACTGGTCTCTAGAGACCTAGATGTAGATGCGTAAATACGCTGAGAACGCAGGCGTGATTCTCTTTGTGTGAAAGTGTCAGAAACGCGAGACGATGCATGACGCTCACGATCAGCGCTAAGTCGTGCTTCACGATCCGAAGAAGTTTCCGCTGGGCGAGATACAGCCTGATGTTGTCGAACAGCATCAAGTCTTGCCTGGCGTTCTTCATTCGATTCTTGGGATCTAATGATCTTTAGCAGCAGAAAATATTCATCAGACTAAACAACTTTTGCAAAGATGTCATTCCTATATATGTTATGGTTTAGCTGTGCTCTTAGAGTTCCACATCAGGTGTTCCGATCTTCGAGTTTTATTCTCGCAGTAGAAAATACTCATCAGACTGAATAACTTTTGCTAAGATGTCAAATCTATATATATTATAGTTTAGCTGTGCTCTAAGAGTTCCATATCAGGTGTTCCGGATCTTCAATTTTATTCTCTAAACAGAAAATGCTCATCAGACACAACATTTTTTTCTAAGGCGTCATTTATGTAACTCTTATAGTTTAGCTGGTCTGTTGCGGTTCTGCATCAGGTGTTCCAGTTTCCAAAATCAATTATAGTCTATATGTTGCCCAGGCTTAATAGCTAGTTAACAAAAAAAGTTTTATTCAAATCCGTCCAGTAGTTTCGGAGATTAGCGTGTACAAACAGACAAACAGACAAACAGATAAACAGACAAACAGACAGACTTTTTTTTTTAGATTCGTGTTCTATTACTGTTTCTTAAACCCCCTCAATTATTCTTTTTTAAATATATTCAATGTACAGACACAACTTTTTTACATTCTTATTATAAGTATAGATAAACCAATTACAGGTACATTTGAACTGTCAAGGGGTCAATTAGTCACAAAAAAATTGATGAAATTAGTTGTAGTAACATGAAGCAATGTATTAGCAATATCCTTCAAAATCGTTCTGATGCAGCATTGCCATACAACGCGGCAATGGTGCCAGACTTTTGGGCACTTTTCCTGTTGACAGCGATGCGAACAAATCTTTGATGCCCTATGATTCTTCCCTTCTTTTTTATATACTTGTACATATTATTATTCTAAGACTGTTAGCTTTTATATTATGAAACTATTATCTTGAAACATTAAATAATTGTATAAAAATAAAGAAGATTTTCTTAAAGGGTGAACCTGCTTGCGAACCCAACCCAGCCTAGCTTAACATAAAATCATCCCTAACCGAAAAATAATGAACGGGAATCATTCAAGATTCGGAATAAGGCCACTCTCGTCGTTATCATGGCCACACTTGTGGCCTAACTTTAAGTTTTGTAAGTAAGCACTTGTACGTGCAGGCTTTGAATGCTTATGTAACTTTATGTTGTTTCTTAAGATCAAAGTAGCATTTTCTATGTAGGTATGTATCATTAAAATGGGGAGTTTGTTGTGCCACTTCTTCCCAGCGATAGCACTAGGAAGTGGTGAAGGGCGGGCGTTTCTGGGGGACTGTCTTTTGTAATTTTGACGTTTGAAAAGTGCTGATTCTCAGCCTAATTTGAATAAATGACTTGTGATTTTGATTTTGAAATATTTTGAAAGATTGATCGATAGCTTCACCAAAGGGTTGCATTAGTGAAGCTATCGATCAATCTGGTTGCATAGTAGAGTTGATCGTCGATGCTCATGATATAGTAGTTACACTACCCTACACTATAAATCTCAATCTGAATCATTTTGAAGGATATTGCTAATCCATTGCTTCATTTGTTCGAAAAATTTGTCTGCTCAACAACGTAAATAATGCAATGAATGTTGTTAAACTGTCGAAATAAAACCCTTTGCTACTGACAGCGTGTGACGCTATTCTCCCGCTAATCTCCAAATATTCCCCACGACGCACATCGGCGCACAGCAGTATCTATAATTAAATTCAATTCTTCAACTTAACGAGTACTTCATTCATTGATCAAGACGTACCCGGATGTCTTTTATTCGTCGTAAGATGTGTTACCACCACATTAAACACGTACTTCCCACTTTAATGGCGTCTGAATCGTTGTGAGCGTTTTATGTGCCCGCGCAGGTGTGAACCTATTTGTTCATAACCTCTTTTGTGTTGGTCTATGTAGGTTAAAAGGGGGCTGGCTGAATGGGTGATGTTGCGTAGTTAGCATTGTGTTAAGTTATTACGTCTTATTTTATGGTTCAATGGAATTGTAAGGGTCTACGTGAAACGTTTTAAGAGTCTTTTTAAAAGACATTAAAATTATAGGGTCTTTGGAAGAAAACGCGGTGTTTTGAAAAGTTTTCAAATGAATATGCAACAAGGCTATAATGAAGGGCCATCTTTTTTGCAATACGACATTAAGGAGTCATAAATAATTTGTATGACCTACATGTATTTGTTCCGAGTCTGGGTGTTTTTCTATCTATAATACACTCGAGAGCAATGAATCCGGGTCACTTGAAGAATCCTAAAAATCTCGGAAACTAAAAATGCTAGGTTAATGCAATAAATTGTATTTAATAGACAATGTAATACTCCTTAAATGAAGGTATTAAAACTTCTTAGTTATTGTAAAGTTATATCATAAAAAAATCAAATTTGAAAAAGGGCCACTTTCGAAGATGGAACTACGAAATTACAGCATTTGGTTTTGCTTTTGTTTGTAATCTGTCATTTATGTGGGTACATAAACCATGTTGATAGTGAAAATATTCATTATTCAAGCTGAAATTATGTCGCTTACGCCTGAAGAATGCACCAGAATACTTACAATGCTGGAAACCGGCCGGAGTCAGCGCGATACAGCCAGGACTGTCGGTGTGTCGCTGTCAACAGTACAAAGAGTTCTCCGACGTTACGAAGAAACTGGTTCTAACCTACGCAGACCAGGAACGGGCAGAACCAGGTGTACCACAGCACGAGAAGACCGATACTTGGTGAACACCATGCTTCGAAATCGCTTTCTCACAGGAACTGAACTCACAAATCAGTTTCGACGCCTCGGAGGAAGTAACCCAAGTGCATGAACAGTAAGACGTCGGCTTGCTGAATCTAACTTAAAACCCCTTAGACCTGCAAACGGCCCTAAACTGAAGCGTGGGCATCGTATTTCAAGACTAAGATATGCCCAGAGCCACGTAAATTGGAGTATTGAAGATTGGTCAAAAGTTATGTTCTCCGACGAATCAAAATTTATGCTCTACAAGCACGATGGAAGACACAGAGTGTATCGAAGACCAGGGGAAAGATTCAATCAAGCATGCATCGAAGAGAAAGTAGCCTACGGTGGTGGGTCTGTACTTGTGTGGGCCGGAATTTCTTCTGAAAGTCGCACAGAGCTGGTGATCATAGAAAACGGCTCTTTAACTAGCGTAAGATATGTGGAAGAAATCCATGGTCCATTTATGGTCAATTTAGGTGAGGATGCTATATTTATGCATGACAATGCCCGACCTCATACAGGTAGGATTGTGACTGATGACTACCTTCAAGAGATGAACATTACTCGTATGGAGTGGCCAGCGCGCAGCCCGGATATCAACCCGATCGAGCATGCTTGGGACGAGCTAGGCAGATGCGTAAAACAACGAAACCCTCCCCCAATCACGCTTCGTGAGCTCAAAATTGCTCTCACAGAGGAATGGGAGAATATTCCCCAAAATCGTATAAGGAACTTGGTGTACAGCATGCCAAACCGCGTAAACGCAGTAATGGAAGCACGAGGAGGCAATACGAAGTATTAAAATTCAAGAAAATCGTAATAAAGTTCAAAAATTTCATGTTTCCTATTTTTGTTTTAAGGAGAGATCAGCAGTTTTTTTCTTTATGTAATTTTGTGTTAATAAAATGTATGGTGACTCATATTTTTTTTACTTTCATTTAAGGAGTATTACATTGTCTATTAAATACAATTTATTGCATTAACCTATCATTTTTAGTTTCCGAGATTTTTAACATTCTTTAAGTGACCCGGATTCATTGCTCTCGAGTGTATGTATGTATTTACAAAAAAAAAAGGTATATAAGTAGTTTATCAGCCATCTTGTTACCATAACACAAGCATTTGGTTGCTTAGCTTGGGACTAGATGGCGCTGTGTAAAATGTCCAGCGATATTATATTATATTATTATTATATTAAATAAAATGTGTGTTAACTCCAATACAAATACTTAAATTCATATCAGTGCTATCATTGTTAACTCTGGTAGATGTCGTATCGTGGTAACTATAAGTTCAGCTAAAAGAAACCTTGAACATGTTGAAACAAGAACAAGTAGGTAAAAAAAATTACAGCACACTTGCACCACGACATTTGCACTACAATTCCAACATACCTCCGTACTTAGCAAAAATTTACGCCATTAAAACATGAGTTGCAATTTAACCATTTTATTAATCTTAAAACACAACACAACACAAAACCTCACTTTGTCAAACTCACCAACGATCACTCGACTTCAATCTGACCCTGTTCCACTGTCCACCCCATCCCGACTTCTATACCATTGTGTTCTCCACAAAAGAGCCCATAGCTCCGGCTCGCCATATGACGGACGCATTCCGTATTCACGGGACAAATATGGGACAAATAGAAGCCTATGAATTATGGAGTCTATTGAAAACTTGGAGTTGGAACAGGCATGGATATTGTGAAATGTTGGTTGTTTGTGCTTGGAACGAGGTTTTTGCTGTCTGTGTTTCTAATAATCGATATTAGCATGAATGTTTGGGCACTCACTATATGTCGTCACCCCTTTAGGGGATTAATTTTTGTTATTATAAATGGTCTTTTGTGTTTTCAAAATATCATATTTTTGGACCCTGCGGTTTACGTTGTTTACAAATTAATTAATTAAAGATTTTTATTAAGTAGAATATTTCGTCGTTAGCTGGTTGCAAGGAATTTGGAAAAACGCGAAAACGCTGTTATAAAATAAGGTCGAAAATTGTGTTACGAGTAGTATGCTCCGCTGACGCATTGAGTGAAGCATGACAAGGTCCGCTTACCACACAAATAACTAAATATGTTTAGCGCTAAACACATTTAAGTCATCATTTGGTTTCTATAAATCGTTTAGAGATGACTGAGACAGAATGATGTTCCAAACATTTTTAGCGATACATTTCGTCGTTTGTAGCTACATCTAGTAAGTTATCATACTCCTGCCGTCGCGTCGTGCCAATTTATTTGAGGTCGGCGCAACATGTCCTTTCTTCCCTACTTCTCTATTGAAGAAGCACAGCAATGTTTTAGCCAAGAACCTTCTCAATACTGAATACACAAGGGGATGTAGGTAATGCGCCTAAAGAGGTGGCAAATCCTGAACTTGGACCGGAGACAGTGAAAAGTTAAAGTTAATTTAGTGCTGAACCACATAATGTGAATGTTCAATGGAACACCACAAAAATAATCTCACGCGAAGACCCCATCAGATTATGGCTAGAAAGCCGATCGCAAATATAAGGAGAACACAAAAAAAAACTTGAGAGGTTTCAAAAGGGACACCCGGATGGAACGAAGTTCAAAGAGAGAGAGAGACAGAGAAACACGCGCACGCCGCACGGCTTACAACTATAGCAAAAAGCGTCGTTCCAACTTTTGGTCTTAATTTTTTCCGTCTAGCCCCCTTTCGCAACGCGCGACAAGGAACTTCGTTCCAAAAAAAACTTCTCTATTAATAGTCATTTCGGTAGTCAGTCACCTCCTTTCTGGCACCTAGTAAGTAAATGATATAATTTTCAAACAATATCCTTTCCACTCATTATTTTTTTAAGCAAAATCCTAACAAGTTTTACAAAATGATATTACGTTAAGCGACTTGTTACGCAACATTCAAGGAGACCCCACTAAAGATTACAAAGTCCTCTAACTTATAAACGTCCTTAGAAATCGATCTCCTTTATCGTTATTAACTTTATAGCCAGTTTAATTCGATAAATCTTACGAATTTGAACTTTATTGCAAAGGATTTATGTAGTTAAATCTCGCTCGATTTAGATAAAATCTGCTGATAAGCAAAAGTTTTGAATTTCACGTAGTATTTTAGTTTCTGAAATATTTGATGTAACTTTACAACGTAGCCTGGCAATACTTACCTACATAATTATGTAAAGATAATTTAAACAGAGCCGCACCCTAATTGCGTAACACACGATGAATCGGAATCGGTTTCATTTTGACATTTCAACAACATTCATTGCGTTATTTACGTGTTGAGCAGACAAATTTTTCGAACTTATGAAGCAATGGATTAGCAATTTGCTTCAAAATGATTCAGATTCCGATTGATCGTGTGTTACGCAATTAGGGTGCTGATCAGAATATTTATCTTATTATCTACTAGCGACCCGCCCCTGCTTTGCACGGTTTTTAGGACTTAGTTTAATAATAATGTACTTGTTTAATATTATACCTAAATTGTAGTATGTACATATGTTTAGTAAGTAAAATCATCGCTAGTCGATAGTGAGTGATGGACGACACTAGAAGGAAGACACTAATGGCGTCCGAAAGAAAAGTATGTAAGCTAACTGTGAAGCTAACTAAAATCATTGATTAATATATTGTTGTTACATTGTTTTATTAAAAACAATATGACACACAACGGACGTGTGCGGCCATTTCGCACCGTGATTTGGATGGACTCATATAGAGTATCGAATTATGATTGTGAAAACCGCAACAAAACCAATTGCGTAGTTTAAATAGCTATTTTGAATCAATACGAACTGCTAGTAAGTACCGACATCATTTAAATTATATTTTGTATTTTGAACACTTTTATTAAAGCACTTTGCAAGAGAGTATATATATGTATGTGTGTGTGTGTATGTATGTGGGGGTTTTGTATTTTAACTTGTTATACTTTCTATTTTCATAACAAGATCTTGTTTGTTTCCCAGAACACCTGCGGGACTTGGAAAGAGGTTATATTCTTGTATAAGGACTTTCTAACTAGAATATTCAGAAATAGATCTACCTACAGAATATATACCTAAGTCTAACAATATTTCTTAGGTATTTTGAAGTAGATAGTAGGTAGGGGATAGTGGGTAAATAATAACAGCCGCAAACTCGGGCGAAGGTTAAGTTTTCCGAGGTCGCTCCGTGGATGGGTGACCATCCATTACATATCGAGACCCCTCCGTGCCTCGGAGAGCACGTTAAACTCTTGGTCCCGGCTGTCATTTGTAGATTTTTGACAGTCGTTACCGGTGGTCAGAAGCCCGAAAATCTGACAAGTTCTTGCTAAAACTTTTGGAGCCCAGAATTGTTATTTAAAGTTTAGAGGCATGAGGAACAGGGTGTAAAGTTCACTCATCCTCCATAGAAAAGGGAGGATCCTCCGACCAGACGGGTGTTGTGTCTGTGTGGTGCCCAACGATTGATGTTGGGAAATTGTATCTATGCTAATTGCGGTAAACTCTGCTTGCGAGATGCAGGATTTGCGTGACGTCAATATGACGTGTTGTTCGCATGTGGCGTTGTAGATACCGCTACAAAAGCATCATTTCTAACATTAATAACAAGCGAAACCATAATTTGCTTTTGAAGTTGACTAAACCAAACCTTGGATGAGGGACGCAAGGAAACGGGAAGTATGACAGAAGAATGGGGAGGTGTGCACTCAGCTGTGGGTGATTCCGGGTTGAAATCATAATGGTGATGAAACCAAACCCCACAATCAATTTGCTTTACATTCATCTATCTATCCTCAAGCCAAAATCTATCCAATTTACCATGGCATTCAATAGATTATCTCAAGGGAGAAAAGGAAAAAATAACATCGAAAATCCAATAATCTGCGGCCACTCCGCACAGAAAGTTAAAACAATATATGTTCTCTTCAAACAGATACTTTTTTATTGGCGGATGTGCCCGAAGGAATATAAATATGAACTTTCCTAACTTACCCGTAACAGGTTATTGTTTTTTCTTCAATAAACAGTTTCAGTAATTTGTTCAGGGTAATACAGGTCTTAGTAATATCTAAATTTTACGTAGTTCGGTTCTTTCCAACGATTCTGGGACAGGCCCATCAAATTTTTCAAATACCTGTACATACGTTAGAATCTACAGTGACCAAACCAATCCAAAATGGCAAAGACAATGTAAGTCGGTAGTATTTTATCTCAAAAAGCGACGCGCGCTTTACTTGTGGTTACCAAGTGTACAAACACGCTGTATATGCGTGTGTAAGCGCAGGAGCTTTCGGTTTTGGCGAAGTCGGAAGTTATGTGTGTGCGTGAGTGTTATGTGCTGAACTGCTGACGCTATTCGTCTTCACGCACACATTCACTGCATGTTTATTTACTTGATTACCACAAGTAAAACGCGTGCCGCTTTCTGAGATAAAAGTTCTGTAACAGTAAAAGCGTCTTTGACTAGGTACTTCCAAGTAGGTAATTTCTTCTTAGGTACTTAGTGAATAGACCCTTTAGAATAGAGATATATTCATTTAAATCCAGCTTATATCATAACATTGAATAGTTCAATTTATTATTAATTAATAACAACACAAAAGATTACAAATTAAACAATTTGTCCATTACACGACTTTCATTTCACGCAAGCGAGCTTACCGCCATGTTAATAACTGACGATAAAATCAATTTATTACAATGGCGTGTGCATTAAAGCTTGCAGAGCAGTTTTTGATGGACTATGGTCAATATTAATTAATTAATGTATGATGGGTTTATGGTATCGTTGGCAAAGTGATAAATATAGAAGGATTCATACATACGTCGGTAGGTATTCTGTTTTGCATCTAGTAAAATTCCACAAAGTTTCAGTATATACCTTTGCACTCAACTTTTAGGAGATGCATGAAAACAACCAAAACCGAATAAAGACTCCCGCAGATAGGCGCGACGCGACGGTGCAACGCGATTCTGGTAGAATGATTTCCATTAATGAGTTTTCATATAAATTGTTCAACTAGAGTCACGTTGCACTGTCGCATCGCGCTTGTCTGGGGGAACCTTAAAATCAGTCGAGAAGTGTCGTAGGATGCCCGGTTGGAACTAAGTTCCTTTCACTTTTGCACACTTGGCAAATGAGAGCTAGAAAAGTGCAAAAGGAGATAATATTTTTTTGTTCGGCGATTAGTCCCAGAAAAAATTGTGGCGTCTACTAGTGAAACGTATGTTGATTTGTTCCTTATGATCTCTAGATTACAGTGATAGTAATAATTATACTTCGTCTAACGGGAATACTGAGAAAAACAATAAAAAATACACAAAAAAACTATTGTTTAGTGAGTAGGAATGAGAATGAGAGCTACAAAAATGTAAAATTTTGACCGTCACTACAATTTTGTTACGCAACAAAAGTATCGTGATGGTCAAAGTATATTTTTTTTCTGTCTAGCTCTCATTCACTGCAAAAACATACAGACGCCAGATCAAGCTAAGTAGGTACCCGAACCTGTCAAATTTTCCCAATCAACCTTGAACCTTAACGCTTTAGCGATAAAGTTGAAAATCTATTAAAGAAATTTGACAGATTGCAGTAGCTTGATGTGCTAGCGTCTGTACATTAAAATATCAAATCCACCTACTTAGTATTCTCCAAGGATTTTGCTTATTGAATTCTTCCTTATTAAGCACATAAACGTCCTTTAAAATTCATTTTAGTTATCCGGCTTCAAACGTCGGAATAACCGTGAGATAAAAATAAATTCAGTAAGCAGAACAGGTACGGAGAGGATTCACCCAATTTTCTTAATTTAAAGGACAAATGTCCATAAAATTACGAAAATTTACCTTTGACTTTTACCTTAGAGAGTTTTTCAGGAACTTCTACATTATGTATATCTAAATGGAAGAAAACAATGTGCTATTTACAGTTATTTAATTATTCACTGGGTACTCCTTATTCATTAGTTACCTGTGCATCAATAGCTGTGTCTATATATGATCTCTGATAACATAAATAAAACCATTACGTAAAAGGGTAGTGTGCTTTTGTGTTCATTTTGAGGAAGAAGCAAATAATTTTTGACGATTTTTTGGAGTAAAGGATCAATCTTGTAGAATGTCTTGATTATACGTACAGAATAAGCATAATCAGTCTATAATGTTCCCACTGCTGGGACTCAGACCTAGCTCCTCTCTGTGAAAGGCAGTGGGCTGTAATCCACCACGCGGGCCCAGTGCGGGTTGGTAGATGTCACATATCTTCGAATTTTTGCTTCCAAGACATGCCGATTTTTAACGATTTTTTCCTTCACCTCTTGATTTCAAGGAATTAAACTGTAAGGTAAGTATCTTAGGGATGATTTTCACATACCCCTTAATATTTTGCGCAGTGCGTATTGCTCACGTTTTGAATGAAAATTACAGTTCGACAAAAAGATAACGTCATCGCCCGCAATGTGGAAAGGAACGTGTTTGAAAATTGCTTAACACGTTCGGTCCTAGATCGTTCATACCCTAATGAGAACACAGACTTTCCTAATTTCGATGTCTTCTTCTTCAAACGAAACTCCTAAAACGTTACAGCGTTTCTGGGAACCCTATAGTAATACATTTCAGAACGTTACAATGAAAACGGCTGCTTTACAGTAAATGTAAAACAAAGCAAAAGTTTCGGCAATAGACCTCGTTTTATTGAAACGGCCGATAAATTCACTGTTTGTTAATTAAAGCCAAACATTTTGGCACTTTTAGTTTGGTTATAGAAATATTTTATTTCACTAGGTACTCAGTATTTTTTTCTTTGGAGTACGGATTATGGAATCGTTAATATCATTTGTCTATTATTTTATTCTATTAATTTCTATGTTATTTGCTTTATGCTGTAGTTAAGACAAAAGTCAGCACGTATTTAACTTTGCCCAAAAAGGATTTTTAAACCAATTCTCGTAGCCTTAAAAAACAATATAATTCAAGTCGCAATCTCGTCTCAATGACAATCAATGTCAAAAACTTTACGACGCATATTGACTAATTCGCATTATGACCAATGATGGTTACCGTCATAAATACGCGAAATGACCAATCGCTAAATGACCAACACGCTTACGCTAAATGGCCCACACGTGAAATGACAGGTGAAACGACCAACTAATGCAATCCATAGCCTACAGTTGTCCACTGTTGGACAATAGAATTGATATAGCCCGAAAATCTGACAACCAGTCTTACCAAGGGGTATCGTATTACCCAGTAACTGGGTTGTGGAGCTCAGATAGGCAGTCGCTCCATGTAAAATACACCAGTATTTTACAACCGGATGTAGCTGAATACCAATTCAGCTGCATCCGGTTAGACTGGAAGCCGACCCCAACATAGCTGGGAAAAGGCTAGGGAGATGATACCTAGTAAATAAAATAAAAAACTATATATTCTATGGTAGATAAAAATGATTTTATTTTGTAAATAGGTTTGTACAAGCACTTTTACACGTCAATCATATTTAAAAAACTAGATGAGGTCGGCGTTTCCTATCTGACTAGTCTGAGAAAAAAGGCCGATACAAACTCAGAGGTCACAGTCTCTTTTAAAGTCTAGACATAATCTTGGTCAGATCATGTGAAGACCATGTAGATCGATGTCTGAGATGGTCTTTTGAGGAAAGAACCACACAGATTGAGAGGACCTATCCATTCAGTGCACGCATTTGTCAGAAATCGTGCAGTTCGTGTAACTTGTCATAAATATTAGTTTTTTTTTTGTCAGATTTTGATTTGAATGCGAACGTTCATAAATAAAGCTTGCAAAATTCCGTATTTTGCATTAAATTTTAATTACTAATTTTTACTTTACTTACTACTACTTACTTTTAATTACTCCTGGACCTTTGATCATTTTCGCAATGTGGTATCAACATCGGCATTCTAACGCCATCAGTTCTTGGCTGCAGAGTTTAGAGTAGAGAAGGCGATTATTACAAGACTGCCCGGATCTGACAGGATGCTTATTCACCCAAGAACCGCATGGAGGGTTATAAATACCCTGATTGTTAAACAGCATGCCTAACAATGAAGTCTAGACAATAAACCCGATGGGTTTGTGTGGCGCTAACGACCACCATCTGTTTAGCGTTGCTTACACTCTTCCTGTCTACTGTGCTCCTGGTACTTTATATGCTACTAAAGATATATTGTTATTGTACGAGTATATTGTTTCACAATTGATAATATCGTTACCATTGAGAATGTTTCCATAGACTTGGCAAGATCAAAGTTTAGTGTCAAAACTATTATTGGAAATGGTGTTTCTCCGTTCATGAAGTGGTCAAAATATGAAGGAGGGAATTGTTTGTTCGTGAAAGATAGCATGAGGTATACCGGTGAAGATAAAAACATCTTTCTCTTTCTAGTGTTATAGGTACCTAGGTATTATTTAATACCTAGGTATAACACAAGAAAGAGATAGATAATATGAAGAAACTGGAGATTGAAAGTCGCTAAGGAACCTGTACGATAGAAAATATTACTATAGCTTCTATAAACAAACCAAATAATAACACATAATCTACTTGATACAAAGTGAAATCCGATTCTTATAACTTGAAAAAATCCTACAATAGAGAAAAATATTTTGCAATGCCAACAGCAAAAGGAGCTAATCTGAACAACATGTCGTATTTAACAATAGTTGCATCGGAACGTAGGTGGCAAATAATAACACCAGGATTTTGTAAAGATTCCTTCGCCACACAATAACATTGTAGTCGTGAAAGACTTCAAAACAGAATGCACCTTATTTCCCACAATTTCTTAGGAGAAATGGGTCAGTAGAATAAGCGTAGGTGTTACATACTGTAGTAAATAGAACTTTGTGTTACTGTGTGGGGGAATGTGTCGGTTCCGTCCGTTTTCTTTTGTTGTAGCTATATGCAGTTTGTTCCTTATATAATCCACATACAAACCAGAGTTGCACGAAATCTTTTATATAATAAAGCCAAGCCAATAAGACCATGTGGAAGTTCAAAACTTTTTGGACCAAACCTACTTAGTTTTTAAAAGATGTTTAGCCACTTAACGCATTAAAATCTTCACCTTTTTCGTACAAATCTTCAGTCTTTATAAAGACTAACAAAAAACAGAAGAGCACTAACTACACCAAAAAGGGAAAATATCTTCATACAATTCGAAATATTTCTGAGCAAGTTATGCATTATTTACTTGGCGTAGTTAGTTCAAAGGCTTCCTCGTTACTTGGTCTAAGTTCCATCCTTTTCGCCCAACTTTCGGATTCCGTTGGCGCAACAAATTATCGTATAAATCCAACATAATCCCGCTTGAGGTTTGCTAGCGTAAGGTTTAAACTCCTAATAACCCTTAAATCAATATCGTTTGGGTTTAACGATTTTATAATTAACTTCTTTGCCACAATCGAGTCTGGCTGTTTGTGTATGTGAATTTAAATGTTTGTAAACGCACCCACGATACAGGAGAAATTCCTAGTGTGGGGCAACGTTTTTTCAAAAAACAAAACAAACAATCTTAACTTTTAAGAAGGATTGGTAAGCATTTTGAAATATGTACGCAGGTACGGCGGCGAGATGGGTGGACGACATTGTTACCATCGCGGGTAGAACCTTAATGAGGCTGGCACAGGATCGTGGGGATTAGCACAAGAAAAGAGAGGACTATGCTCAGCAGACGGTGAAGTCGGGCTGTGGATGATGTTGACGCTGTCAATACCAGAGAAGGCGGTGCAAAGGTAAGGTCCAATGAGCTCAATTCAACACAGCTAAGACTGCCATTTTCTGCCATAACTTGATTACCAGCCAAGAACTAGAAAGGCTTTGGTACACATATGCAATTGACTATCACTGACGACTAGTGGACGTCACGGAAGTACAGTGTAGCACAGGGTTCCTAAGCATCCAATATTTGATATACATAATGTACGATATACAATATCGTGTATTTAAAAAAGGTGGTTTTCATACTGTAAGTGGTTCATATATGTTCTAGTTATAAAATAAAATATTGTATTTGATTATTTCTCGTTTTTATTACAAAAGTAACGAAAAAAAACAGTATTTGATGAATAATAACATAATCAGTCTTACTTAATCAACAAACGCACGTTATTTGATATCCTTTAAACTTATGATTAGATTGCCATTTTGGTAAAGGTACTTAATCCAATTTGACAAGTAGGTAAAGTAACGATGACATCGGCGCAAACGTGCCGGTTGAACGGTTCATAAAGCATGTTGACCAACATAACTACAGTTTGGCCGACGTCCAACTGTAGACTGCAATAAGCCTAGTTTTATACGACCATATACAAGAGAATTAGGGTGAATTTACCCGAAATATGGACGTGATTATAGCAGTATACTTCATAAGTTGTAATTGAATGTTCAGCAGATATGAAAAGGCTTCTCAGAACTGTGCAATCATCTGTCCTATTGTCAATATGCTTGGAAAGCAAACCAGGTCGCAATTCGCTTCACAAGGGAAATTCTGCGTAGCTCATAGAATCCTCTTTCGTGGAAGCTGTATTGATATAGAGAAATTGTCTGTAAAGAGGTTGTTTTCTAAGAATTTATATTTGATTTTAGTTATACATTTTGTTGCAAATTCTCGGGGAAGTGTATTGTTCACTAGTCTCATTTAGTCATCATTATCATCATTTCAGCCGAAAGACGTCCACTGTTGGACATAGGCCTCCCCCAAGCACCTCCACTTCGACCGGTTCTTTGCTTCTCGCATCCAACGGGTTCCTGCGGCCTTCACAACGGGTGGTGAATTACGATTTTTTAAACTACACTGAACAGAACTGAAAAGAACATGATTTGAAGTAATTTATGTTTTTTTTTTTTTTTGCCAAAATCTAGGAGTTCATACCTAACTTTAAGAGTGTGTAGCTTCAGTGTGTCGCGAATTTCGTACGGTATTTGTTTACCACTTTGGACACGTACGGAAAATAGACCATAGTACATTAATGTACAAACTAGTTCATTGACACTATTCCCCATTCATTGTATTGCAGCATATATTTCAATATAAACGATTTCCCGGAATATCGAGTCTATGTAAATAATATTCAATATTCATGCATTCAGTAGAACAAATTGGAGTTGCGTGTATAGAGGACAATGGCGGCAAACACAAAATGAATAAACAAAGCTGCTATATCGGTTTTTCCATTTGCAAGTTCTCAGAACCAGCCCGGAGTCTGTTGATGACAATATGTTCTTCTGGGACTAACTGTCCAAATATGAGGATCCTATTAATATCAATCAAAGCATTTTTTTTAAATATTTTGTTTTTTTAGTATATAAGGATCGTAACAGGTAGCGGTTTGTCGTCTACCCACCCCCATGGGAAGAAGGCGTGAATATATGATATGTACTATCGCTAAAACCAATATCTGACCATTTTGAAAACAAAATCCCGTGCACATGATGACCACAGGCGTCCATAAGTAAAACAAAAGAGGGTCCTTTTTAGGTCGACAAGCAGGAATAGTCCTTACAGCGCGGTGGTCAGATATAGATTGTGGCGATAGTATGTTTTGATTTGAGTTGAAATGTACGTTTACTGTACCCTTTTTTGCTGTATGGAAAAACGGGCGTGAATGTTTATATTGTTATGCTTCATCGGTGCTGTAGGAAATCTGTTTGATGCGGAGGAAGGACCGGCGTTGTGGTCCTGTTTGGGGAAGGTCTATGCCCTGCTATTGAACATCTTTCCATAGAGATAATGATAATAACTATCGTTATTGTAGCTTCTTAGATACTAGCGCAGCAACTGAAGCTGCACGGTTATTTTAGTAACCATCCTACTAGAACAAAGAAAGTCATCATCATCTGCCTAGGTTTTCCCAACTATGTTGGGGTTGGATTCCAGTCTAACCGGATGCAGCTGAAGACCAGTATTTTACATGCAGCGACTGCCTATCTGACCTCCACAACCCAATGAACACAAAAAAACGCACACACTAGAACAAAACAAAATCTTTATTCTAATTCCATGCTACACTATGCGATCCAATAAGATTCCTTATCAGATAAACACATATACATCCGCACATACATAGGTACACCACATTCAATCTCCTTACATTCAGATGTACAACGCGTGTAACCGATATGTAGTGACCCAGTTGCAATGAAATGCAATATAAATTCCGGTTTAATTGAGACCGCTCCGAAGAATATCCCGGGAATATGCGGGAATATCCGAGAGTCCGAGCTTTAAAATGCAAATATGACGATATCCGGGTCCGTGGCATTCAGTAAACGCACTGAAGCTTTATTGAATAACTTTGTTCATTTCGTAGACGTTGGATTGGAGATGACGGAATAAAATGGTCGGATAATTTTTTTGAATACATTAAGGAACTCAACCTACTTCCTTGGGACTTTAGAAAAAAAAGGCAGGTGAGTAATCAGCCTATAATGTTCCCACTGCTGGAGCACAGGCCTCCTCGCTGTGAGAGGGAGTGGGCCGTAATCTGCCAGTGTGGGTTCGTAGATATCACATGTCTTCGAATTTTTGGTTCTAGGAAATGCCGGTTTCCTCACGATGTTTTCCTTCACCGTTTTGAGAGCAGTGCTGTTGAAATAATTTATACAAAGTAAAGCGCCTGTCTCGGTTCGAACCTATGACCTACAACTCGTAAGTTTCGGTCGTTACTGGCCACCCCTGCTCTCAAATATGGTGATAGTATTTTGAATTTAGATTATAAAAAAAATCGTTGTCAATATTATTATTAAAGCTATATTTCTAAAGCTCTTAACGTAATTCATATTTAGTTTTAGCCACACAACGAAAATCTCTCAGGGTTTATCTGCATGTTGGCCAGCCGTTCATATCAATTCTATATACAATGTTACATAGGTATGTACATAATATACAATTTTGTGTAAGGAAACGGTTTGATTTGTACTTATAATTATTCGAACTCGTTTTGTAACGTATTTGTACTTATAACGTTTGCAAGTCTTCTGGAAGTTTATTAAGATAAATGGTACTAAATATTCCTCACACATTCCGTACACATTATTAAATTTTGGTAAGATTTTGGTATAATTTATTTTTAAGTGGTATCGTTCTCAGAAAGTCAGGTCTTGTTTTTTCGGTTAGCAATTCAGGTTTATTGACTTCCGCTAGAGTACAAAATTCAACTTTATTGAACACATTGATAACATTACAATATCTGAAGAATTCGTCGTCACTGTTTTTGAATTTCTTTTTTAAATGTTTTGGCGTACCTAATTACTTTTAGTATTCTTAGTTGTAACTTATAAATATCGGTCAGGTATGTATGATAAGTTTTCCCATAGCTGCTGAGTCCGTAGTTATTATAAATCATCATTTACCATCTACCTAGCTAGCTTGTCCAATTATGTTATAACTACCAGAATTTACATGGAGCGACTGCCTATCTGACCCCCACAAACCAGCCACTGGGTAACGAGATACCCCTTTGTAAGGCTGGTTGCCAGGCTTTCGTGTTTCTGATGACTACCCGTAACTATTCAATTTAATGGCAAAGCAAATTCCTTTGACTGTGTAGCACGTGAATATGGCTAAACTATGAATGAACCCTTATTTAATGAAGGCAGAGATATATTTTGATACTTGAAAAAGGACAAAGGGTTTTCATTTCGGAGAATCATGAAACTAACACCAGACCGCGAGCATACCTACCGTAATAACGCCACTTAATATCCTTTAATTGTATGTACAACCATAATTGTTCCTTAACTAACTTTATCTGAATCTCAACAATATTGATTAGAATCATAGCAAATTAATGTCACTTTATCCCAAATTGACATTAAACGAAATGCTTCCATAAAAAATCACTGATGGATCACAAAGCAATTTATCAAACAAACAATAAACGAAACGTCACCACTCCATAATTGAGGGATTTTCGTATCTTGTCGGGGAAATCACTCTAATATAAATCTTCTCCAAATTAATAATAATTATCTTCCTGATTGAGACATTTCCTTTTTATTTCTTCTGAGTTTTCTAACTACGGTAATAAACTTCATTATAGGTCATAATTAGGTGGCAGATGGGTGGTAGTATGTAAATTAATTACTAAATACTTTGTTCCGGACACAGCTCGAACACACAACAGCCTGGAGTTTAGAAGTTGGCGGCGTGATACCCCCGTGCCTCAGAAAGCACGTTAAGACGTTGGTCCTGCGCCTGATCTCTCTCCGGTCGTGTTGGATTGCCGTCCTCGGACTATGAGAGCGAGGGAAGAGGGAGTGCACCTGTGTCTGCGCGCACACGTGTGCGCTCTATAATATCTCCCGCGCCGAAGGCTCCGAAGTCTTCGTTGACATTAGCCGCCATGGTCAAAATACAGTCTGGAGGAATTTTTTCTTTGTTCCCTGTCTCTGATTGGTACGATCAAATTAACAAAGGGCAACGGGTTTGAACTTAGCAAAGAATTTTATTAAACCATCGAGCTTTGTTTTCCATTTTCATTCATAAAAGATAGAGAGGAAAATCCGAAATATTCACGTTGATTCAAAGCTTTTCTTCTTCAGTAGATTCACAATTTGCAAAAAACATAAATCTTAAGGCATTTGTTCACACAGTCGTACATACATACGTCTTTGAGACGAGGAGATTACCCCAGGGACACAGGTGGGACTAAAGAGGCTCATTTGACAGAAAAACAATTTGGATACTGTACTGTGATGGGAAAAAATTACGAGGAAATTGGTTTTTTACAGGACGTTTTATGAATTTTCAAGGTCTTTCTTCTGCTTTGTTGTCAAAGGACCATCTTAGCGGCCACACTCTCAAAGGACGAACGAAACGAACAAAATCTGAAAACCTTATTACTCACTGCGATTATGGCTGCGCGCCAGAAGCCCGAAAGTCTGAACCAGTCTTACCATCAGCGAGGCGGGAGGTGCCAATAGGGCTAAATAATAACCGCCGGACAGGTCGACCGATCAAGTTAAGCTACGCTTGCCGCGGTTGGTCCCGAGACCCCACCATCCTCGTCCCGGCTGTCATTCGTGGATCTTTGACAGTCGTTACAGGTAGTCAGAAGTTCGAAAGTCTGACAACCAGTCTTACCGCAAGGGGTATCATATTACCCAGTAACTGGGTTGTGGAGGTCAGATAGGCAGTAGGCAGATAGCTCCATGTTAAATACTGGTGTTCAGCTGCATCCAGTTAGACTGGAAGCTGACCCTAACATAGTTACTGACTGTTACTGACTTATATTGTAACATCGAAATGTACACATGAATGCAATAAAGAGTTTGAGTTTAGTTGGGAAAAGACCTTCATTCCCAGAAGTTCCATGTAGCTAGTTCCACATCCTTGACGGCACGGTTGGCGCAGTGGTTAAGCGATTGACTGCTGCGCTGCGAGTCGCGGGTTCGATTCCCGCACGGAACAAATATTTGTATGACCTACATGTATTTGTTCCGAGTCTGGGTGTTTTTCTATCTATAATATGTAGGCATTTACAAAAAAAAAATGTATATAAGTAGTTTATCAGCCATCTTGTTACCATAACACAAGCATTAGGTTGCTTAGCTTGGGACTAGATGGCGCTGTGTGAAATGTCCAGGGATATTACATGGAACTACTGCAACTCACTAATCCATCATCATCATTTATGATGACTTACTTACGAATGGTCAGTAGATATAAGGCCAGTGGCAAGCTTAGCAACAGAAGGCCCTTAAGGTTTTCCACGTGAATTGGCTAATCCTTTCACCACGATGGCAATCCGGACGCTAGTGATGGCGCTAAACACGCAGCCGAATTCTGGGCTGAGTCTATTTAGATTGCCATCATCACGCTTAGAAGAAGAAGGGATTTTAACGCGATTTTTAGTACCGGTTGTTCCATTATCTTTTGATCCCAATGACATGACTCCACTGACTCTCTCTCATTTCTTAATTGGACGAACGATCATGATGTTGCCCACTGAGGTGGACACAGAAAAAGAGACTCGGATACCTTGCCTCGATATAAAAGGGCACAAGCCTTGACGGCTCATTTTTGGAACCGATATCAGACAGAATACCTCTCTGAATTACAGAAACGTGCAAAATGGCAGCGCCATGAACAGGAGCTGCTGCAACCGGGAGACCTGGTCGTAATTAAGGATGACCGCTTTCCACCAAACCATTGGCGACTCGGCCGCATCATAAATCTGCACCCTGGCTCCGACGGCATCACACGCGTCGCTGACGTCAGGACTGCATCGGGAGTGCTTCGACGAGCCTACAATAGGCTCTGCCTGCTGCCCACTTCAGACTTTGGAACAAGTTCCAACCGGGGGAGCCTAATTATTAAGACATGTAGATGACTTGTGAGTAGTTTTCATGGTCAAAAGGCGGAAAGTTTCAGAACGGATTAAACTACGCTATTACTTGTATATTGATATTCCTCCTGATAAATACACCTTCGCATAGCGTAAGTTGGCTACGACCAACCGTTGCCAACTTACCTTTTTTATTGCTAAATGGGCATGCTCTTAACTTCGACCACACCTGATGGAAAGTGATGGATGAGGTCTATGATGGAACGAGCGTGCCAGAAGATGCCTGTTCACTCTTACTTTGAAGGCAGACGGGTTAAATGTGGGAAGGAACACAAATGCCGACAGAAAGCTCCACTCTATGCCAAATCAGAAATTAAAAAACACTCGAAAGTAGCTAAGATTCCACGCTTTACCTCCATCACTCCTACCCACTTTCTTCGACTGAAGATTTAATATTACAAATTATTACTTTAGTTGCTTCTCTTGACGTAAGCAAGTTGATCCGCCCACATAATCCTACCGCAATATCGAATATCAATTAGCGACATAACTGAGAGCTCCCCCACACAAGCGCGACGTGACTTTGCGACACGACTTTGCGAGATCTATCCTTAGTCAATTTTCGGAAAGCGGGGCTTGTGGTGTTTTGACTCAAACAGAAACCGCTTTAACTTAAAGCCTTAACTAAAAGCCTGCACAACATAAAGTGTATCCGAAACACTGTTTAGCTTGTGTTAACTGAGAGCCAACCAAATCTTCAGCAACGGTTCAAATTAATTATTTAATTTAGTACAGACGCTAGTACATGAAGCTACCCGAAACTGTCAAATTTTCCCAATCAACCTTGAACCTTAATTCTTTAGCGAAAAAATTGAAAATTTTGACAGCTTGTAGTAGCTTGATGTGCTGGCGTCTGTATCTAGTGTAAATAGTTAGTTGTGTAATAATTGTGTATAGGTAAGCAATACACCCCTTTTATTCATAAACGTTGCTTAAAGTAAAGTTGCGACTATTTAACAATACATTTTTGACGTTTGAAACTCACTTAACTTTAATCATCGTTTATAAATAAACCCCTTAATGTTAATAATAAAATCTGTTTACAATCAAAAATAGGTTTTCAGAAACTGGAGATAAGAGTCGTATCGCGCCATGTCGCGAGTCATATCGCGGCTGTGTGGCGGAACCTTTTTTTACCTTATCGTAGGCTTAAGACCTTTACTCCCACTTCCCAATGATGACCGCTAAGTCCCTTTGATGTGCCAAGACAGGTAGACTGACGGCATTATTGATGCCTTTAATAATTTAGTGATTTTGTGGTCATGCATGAACTAAGCTAAGCTAGTCTGGCAGTATTAACTCCGTACAGTTGGTCAAAGCGAGTCGGTAAGTCATAAGGTATTTCGTATTTTCGTATTTCGTATTTAAGTCATAATGCAATATTTTTTTACATACACCAAGCTATGCTTTAAAAATGTACCTAATGAGTTAACGATAAGTCACTGTTACTACTTCAATCCAGCGAAAACATGCTGATCGCACACTTTGGTCCTTCGAGCCGGATATGAACCATGCACAGAACTATGAATGCTGATTGCACCTAAACAGTGAGCTTAAACAGTAACAAATTCACCCCGTTTATTTATTAAGTAATGATTAGCGTCTGCTTATTCGTACATTTTCGGCGTTTAAGCATTACTTAACTTTTACCAGAAGGAGAGAAGCCTTACCTTGAAGAGGGTCAAGGCATAAGGTTAAAGTGTGGGTGCGCGTGTGGGTTAACTTTTTCGAACAAGAGCCACAAAACGATTGTTTGTACCTAATGGCCTGTGGCCAATATTAGAAATTTTACATGAATTCGTTTAAAAAATCCCTTTACTGTACAGCTACTTCTAAACACTAGAAGCACAGTGTACAGAATAAAATTCTTCGGAGTTTCCGCCGGATCTCTCACTTTTCACATAGTCCCGCCAACCTAATGAACACTATCCTTTGAGCTAGTCCACACGACTCAATCCAAACATAGCGGCGTGTAGCTAGCCTCCGGGAACCGGGAGAGTTTGCCGACAAATTGGCCCTAGGGAAGTTTACACTGGTATAGTAAGACTGGTTAGTAATGTAATCGTTTAAGATTTTTGATGACCGTAAGTTGAGACATTTTTATAATGTTGTGTAACGTCAAAAATAGACCTTCAAACGAGGAGGGTGGAAAGTTGGTAGATATGAATGTGTGTCATGACAAGATAAGATACAATTTATTTATTTATTTAGGATCTGCAATAGAAGATATACACAAAACATGACACATAAGTAAAATGCAACATCAAGTATTAAGTAGGTGTACCAAGAAGTGATTGCGAATTTTTTCTTTTTATTTTTCAATATAGCGGGTATTGTGAGGTTCATATTGAAAGCTCTCATGCTTGAATACTAAGAACTACGTAGTTATTGGCGATATTAATAACTTTGGAAAAGTTCAAGATAGTCCGAGTCGATTTCAGCACGGTTAGCGCAGTGGCTGAGCGATCGGACTGCTGCGCTGCGTGTCGCGGGTTCGATTCCCGCACAGAACAAATATTTGTAAGTCCTACATGTATTTGTTCTGAGTCTGGGTGTTTTTCTATCTATAATATGTATGTATTTACAAAAAAAAAGGTATATAAGTAGTTTATCAGCCATCTTGTTACCATAACACAAGCATTAGGTTGCTTAGCTTGGGACTAGATGGCGCTGTGTGAAATGTCCAGGGATATTATTATTATTTCAATGCGAGATTATATTCCAACGCAAAGTGTTTGGCCGCAGCTTATCAATATTTAAGCGGGTGTCGCTACCGTGCACTTGATACAATCCCTTACCATACTGTTACCCTTCTATTATGACAGCTGCGAAGGATAAATAGGTCACCTCATAAAGAGACCTGTCAGCATTACATTCTTAAATATAGTTGTGAAATACGACCTTGTAGAAACATAAGGTTCTATCTCCTATATACAAAAGTTTTATGCTTTAGGCATTTTTCTTGCCAGCCATTTGTATTTATTTGTTTTCTTTAGTTGTTGAATTACTAATTATGTTCACATTGTGCTGTTTTAAAATTGTACCTAATAGTCGATGGTGACACGATGATTACTGTGTGCTACACATCATCATCTGCCTAGCCTTTTCCCAACTATGTTGGGGTCGGCTTCCAGTCTAACCGGATGCAGCTGAATACCAGTATTTTACATGGAGCGACTGCCTATCTGACCTCCACAACCCAGTTACTGGGTAATACGATACCTCTTGGTAAGACTGGTTGTCAAACTTTCGGGCTTCTGACTACCCGTAACGACTGTCAAAGATCCACGAATGACAGCCGGGACCAACGGCTTAACGTGCTTTCCGAGGCACGGAGGGGTCTCGGTATGTAAAGATGGTCATCCATCCACAGACCAACCGCGGCAAGCATAGCTTAACCTGACCGATCGATCTGTGCGGCTGTTATTCTTTAGCCACAGGCCCCTCTCGGACTGTGTGCTACACATTGTCATGTTATCTACAATAGGTTTATAGGAGTATGGTTATTAACTCAACTACCTATACATTTAGAAGATTAGGTATGGAATTGCATTCACTAGTGTTCTATAGTTATATTGTTATATGGTGCTGGGGAGTGTATTGTGCCACTTTTTCTTCTCAGCTAAAGCACTAGAAAACGGCACGGTTGGCGCAGTGGTTAAGCGATTGACTGCTGCGCTGCGTGTCGAGGGTTCGATTCCCGCACGGAACAAATATTTGTATGGCCTACAAGTAGTTGTTCCGTGTCTGGCTGTTTGTGTATGTGAGTTTAAATGTTTGTAAACGCACCCACAATACAGGAGGAATTCCTAGTGTGGGGCAAAGTTCAAAATTATAATAATAATACTAAAGAACTTTCGATTATGATATAAATCGTCAAACCGATTAACTTATTTTGATGTTTTCTAATTCTTGTTACAGAACTCCCAAAATGACTAACATATACTTGATACAAAAATATCTTGAAAGGGTTTAGTAATGATGTCTGGCCTACAAATTGTAAGGTAATAGGTATTATTATTATCTCATTACACAGCAAATTGTATAACTAAATTATACCTTTAGGGTGGTCTGGCAAAAACGGTCGTCCGTTGGCTGGCATTGAAAATGTTCTGCAGACAGCCTACGGCAGATTGTCGGCGACAATTTTTTTTTTATCCCCGTTTTCCCCGAGTGCAACGGCTCCATTGCTGTTTGGCAAACCCCAAAGCGGAACTTTTGCAACTCGGTGGCCAACTCTCGTAATTTAAAACGTTCAAAATCTAGTCGCAGTCTCATCTCGGCGACAAACAAATGTCAAAAACTTGTCAAAATTTAGGGAAATTAGAGGTGTTTTTGACAGATTGAGTCTGAGATCAGACTGTGAATGTTCTTTAAATTACGAGAATTGCCCCTTAGAAAGCACCGTAGGTTAGAACGGGCACGATACACATATCGATGACGAGAAACGTACCTATTCATAATTTCATATCAAAGAAAATTGAAGGGATATTAAATGAGGTTACATGCGGGATACCCATGGGATGCCCTAAACCTTCTTGGGTCAAGCAGCTTAAAATGTACTACTTACTATCTTTTACGCTCTACCCATTTGAAAAAGATACCAAAATTCCTTCTTTTGTATGATTTACATTTACGAAAATGTAAATACAACTAACGGCATAAAACATCCTACTAAAAGAAAGGCAGAAAGGGAAATGCAATACTTCTTTGCCATCCTTAGTATAAATAATTAAAAAGTAATCCCGCTACATAACGCAGATGCCACTCAATTCAGCGTAAAACGATTTTCCTGAACAAACTTCAAGCAAGGACAGGTTCACCTCAGCGGATTCTAAACAAAGTCCAGAAGCAGTTCTAATTACCGTTATCTTGTCCAGATGATCACCAGGGGGAGAGGGGAAGGGGTAACCGCGGCTTTGTGCTATTTATCTTTTGTTTTACCCTATTCTTGAGGGCAGTTAGTAGGCCTTGTAGGGAGCGCCGTTTCATATCTATCACTTGATAAAGGCACTTTTTAGGGCAATGAAAGTAATTTTTTTTTTTTTGTTTGTTCAGTAGGACACATACATTTTATACATTTAAGTTATTGCCAAAATAAACTCATTAGAGTTTTACTGTGCACCAAAATCATCGGCTACATAATTATATAATTTAACTAACAGTTAATTATTTGACGATTAGCAATGATATTATTTATATAATTAGATAAACTAAAAATTGATCAAAAGACACATTTTGCAAAAATTTAACCATTCGTTTTTTTTATTTATTTAAAAGAGTGTCCATGGAGTTTCTTGCCCGTTCTTCTCCATAGGTACCTACTAAGCTTTGGAATGGGCAACTAGCTTCACCTTTTTGACTGAGTGACCCTTGACAATTCAAAAGTGCCTGTAATTGGTTTAGTTGAAATAAATAGTTTGAGTTTTTTACAATTGGTTGAGTTTAACTACGGATTGGGAGAATTAAAACCACTTAAGTAGCTAGGTAGGTAACACATAGTTCATCTCTTGTTGTTTAACTATTGTTTTACTTTGGAAATGTCATGACTAGCTTCCTAATTAGTATGGAAGTTACTTGAGCCCATTTTCACGGCGAATATTCACCAATATTTTTGTATTGCATGAACTATCGCATTCAGCAAGTTCAATTTGCAATGAAATTAAACCATGTAAATGAACTTTACCTTTTTTTTGTACAGTTTTGCAGTCGTAGGCTCGTAGCGCGTATGATACGCGCTACGAAGCCTACGACTACAACGACTGCTACGCTGCGAGTGCGCTACGAGCTGCGACTTCACTTTCCGCCCAAAAAAATATTGTGTTGGGGTCTTGATGACCTACAGATTTATTTATTTATTTATCAACCTTACAACTATCATTACAGGCCTTAACCTAATGCGACAGTGTAGTGATCAACTTAAAATTAACTTATTTAACCTTACATACCTAACAACAAATAATATAACTTTTTACCTTACATAACTAGCTGTATTTAATAAAACTCTTGCGAATTCACTCAAAGAGCACGAAAAAATATCGAGTCTCATATGGACTTCGTTTACCACACGGGTTGTTCGGGTGAGGGATGCTTTCGCCAGTAAATTGGTTCTGGGCAAGGGCACGTTTGGCAGTTGCGGGCGTCGCCGCCTCCACACGTACCGGTCCGGCACTCTAAGTTCCAGTTGACGCAGCACTCCCGGGTTATGTGCTACGCCACGCATTAGCTTCACTAAATACGCAGCAAGACTGAACTCCCGGCGAACCCTGAGCTCATTATACCCCACCATACCCAGTACAAACAGTGTGGGGTACATCAAATCAAATCGATGTATCCATACATACGTAAACAACTCGCTTTTTTCCTACGAGGGTAGGCAGAAACTAAAAAAAGTCACCTGCGACGATCCTCACATCAAAGAAATAAATACCGTATTAATGTGTCCTTTTCAGTAACGAAGTATATCACTTCACAGCAATTAAAACTATAAATGGAGGCCTATAAATACCTTAATTGTATGTCACGGGGCCTACACCTGTCCTATATTTACAGTATATTTCACATAATTACATGGCAGTCCATTCCGGTAATAGACACTAAAACAATAAAAGATGGGTGCGGTAGTTTGATAATTGACAGAAGCACGTCACCCCTCTGTAAGCCCACGTTTGCACGAACATAATAATAATATCGCGGCGGGATTTTTATCGCGCACTGGAATTTCTACTCTGGGTGTTGAGCCGAGCATGAAGAATCCAACAAAGCGCATTCCAGCGCGTTAAAAAAACGAAGTTTAGGTAATTAACGATGACGGCATGGTTGGCGCAGTGGTTTAGCGATTGACTGCTGCGCTGCGTGTCGCGGGTTTGATTCCCGCACGGAACAAATATTTGTATGGCCTATAAGTAGTTGTTCTGGGTCTGGCTGTTTGTGTATGTGAGTTTAAATGTTTGTAAACGCACCCACGATACAGGAGAAATTTCTAGTGTGGGGCAACGTTTTTTTAAAAGATAAAGAGAAGAGAATCCAGTTATGTTTTTTAAATCCAGACTCCTGGCTGCTAATAATGAGAAATTCCTAGTGGAAAAATCTAGTAACACTGCCCGACCTAGGAATCGAAAGACCTCATGCAGTAGCGTTTATAACGCAATGAATGTTGTTAAGCTGTCAAAATGACAGCGATTGCTAAGTACTAATAGTGTGTTACGTAATTACCCCGCTGTATTAGATGAGTATGTTTGTAATAAAATCCATCAGAAATGCCGACGTTAATAGCTTATCAAAGAATTTAACTGTCCCCTATATTATGCGTAGCTTTCATCAAGAAAAATATTCGCCATCCTAAAGCAACATGGCGAGATTAACTTTACGTGTCACATTCATTTTGACAAACAAACCTATTATGAGAGATAAAGTGAAATGGTTTTGCTAGGGAAACAGACCCCATTCTATGAACTGGATTCGATCCCGGAGGTAAGCCCAGGTTCGCACGGGCGCGTTGCGGGCGCACTGGATATTTAACTCACTATTTAGCACCGAGAGTTGACAATCCAAAGGAGTATTTTTGACGCGCTGGGATGCGCTCTATTTGGATTCTCAATGCTCGGCTCAACACCATCATCTGCCTAGCCTTTTCCCAACTATGTTGGGGTTGGCTTCCAGTCTAACCGGATGCAGCTGAATACCAATGCTTGGCTCAACACCGAGAGTTAAAAATCCAGTGCACAAAACAAAAAAATCCCGCGGCGATATTTTTACATCAGTGCGAACGTCGGCTAAGGTAGGTACTTAATGTGTTTTGAAAGCTAAGTATGTTCAAAGTTATTTTGGTAGGTAGACAAAATTACCTACCTACTTAAGATCGTAAACCTGTAGCGGTATCCACAACGCCACATGCGAACTACGCGTCATACTGACGTCACGCAAAATCCTGCATCTAGCAAGCATAGTTTACCGTGCAACTAGCATATATACAACGGCCCGACATGAATCAGCGGGCAGTTGCCCGCTTACAACACCCGTCTGGTCGTAGGATCCTCCCTTTTCTATGGAGGATGAAAGAACTTTACACCCTGTTCCTCATACCTCTATAAAACTCATGTAGTTAACCATACCATTTGTTCTAGGTAAATTAAAAATACGTAAATACAAACATGCATACATGAATCCGTATTAGCGTAGATAGCTACACACATACAAAGACTGCTAAAAACCTGAAACCTTCCTTTTGGCTTCGCCGTAGTCGGGTAAAATATAAAGTCAACATTAATTTTTAAAGACTATCTTGACTGCGGTCTGCGCACAGCCTTACAATAACATCTTAATAAACCCTGTCAATGTGCTGATAACCACCCCATTAGTAGTCGCAATGAAAGTAACGACAAAACTTTACAGACAGATCACTAACACTGACTTAGTATTTTTACTACGTATTTGTATGAACTGCGAATGAATGGAAAACTTCTTTATCTTACACATCGGTTCCCTATAATAAAGTTTACGATGTTTATGGGATTTTTATTTTGAAACTTTCATAGTAACAATCTGTAAAGATTTCGGTAACGAACCACGTGAATTTAATTGGATTTTCAATCAAAATTAAGGTTCAACCTAACCTATAACTGACTACGCAGATATTTTGTTGCTTAGTAGGTATACGACCAATCAAAATGAGGATGCATTTACATTAGTTACTAGGTTTTGCAGCTTTACCCGCGGTTGGAGGAGTGGAGGTTGGAAATGATCCCACAGGAACGTATTAGCGGGATAAATCGCATCCCAAGTGTTAATCCAGATTATTTGAGATTATAAACCATGTGCGAAATTTCATCAAGATTCGTTCAGCACATTTATAATATTTGTAGGATTTATACTTGGACGAAGCGTATTTATCGTAAGACTTTTATTATGTCTATAGCACTCGCTGTTCAGCCCACCATGCAGAGAAGAGAGCGTAACGATACACTTTGTTACAACAAGACCTTGTACGATACACACAATACAACAAAAGATCACACCCGTATTCCCTGAAGAGGAGGGAGGGTAGAAGTCTAACCCATGTGTCACCAATTTTGTTTCAGTTCGAATAACGGGCAAGTCTATTGTGCAGATAGCCTACACAAATCCAGACTCTCGGCTGTGAAATTCCTTATGGGAAGCGCAAAGTCAAAGCATTCTACGCTTTTTTTCTAGCTTTCTACGTTTTTATTTTTTAAATGTCGTAGCATCATGCTGAGATAGGAGCCTTTTGGCTTCGTACAGGACTTTCTGTTTCATTTTTCTTTTTGTTACTTTTTTTATATGTCATTTGGTTTTGTTACCTACTTTTTTTTAATATATATATTTTTTTTTATTGTGTTTAGTTTAGTTTTATGATCTTCCTTTGCGAGTCGCAATAAATACTTTTTCTTTCTTTCAAACTAGCTGTGCCCCGCGGTTTCACCCGCATAAGTTTCGATCCCATGGGAATATCGGGATAAAAAGTATCCCATATGTTAATCCTGGTTATAAACCATTTGTGTGCCAAATTTCATTCAAATCCGTTCAGTAGTTTTTGCGTGAAAGATTAACAAACATCCATCCATCCATCCTTCTATACAAACTTACACGTTTATAATATTAGGATAAACCAATTAGTCAGTTCAGTCGCACTTTCTCCAAACTAGGAACCGAAACAAGAACCCCAAGATCAACAGTCACGTTTGCGACTACAAGACCAACAAAGCAGTCAACAAAACAATACAGGGCAGTCACAGCAGAAATACGTAACAAAATAAATAAAACAGAACGTATACTTAAATTGTCGCGATAATCTAGCCTAGTCACGATTTAGGGCTTAACTAGGGACCTAAATAAGTTTCTAGGTCTCTAAATTGTGACGACAGACGACGAGGCTTTTAGTAAAACTAGGCTGTTTCTTTGTGTCCTAAGAAATGCTTAAGTATATTTATTTACCGGTATAAGGCGGGGCGTCTTTTGTAATTTTGACGTTCGAAAAGTACTGATTCTCAGCCTAATTTGAATAAATGACTTTTGATTTTAATTTATACAGTTGTTAGTTCGTAGATACAGGGATTGCTAATTTCTATACAGACATATGTATTATTAAATAAAGTATTTTATTTACGTTTTTCGTGTGTCTGCGTGACCACGCTGTTCTTCTATCCTAGATAGGTACACGACGGATTTTAATGCGGTTTTCACAGTCAGTTAGAGAATCTATTCCGGAAGATTTATGTATGTAATAGGTACCTACATTGATATTTAAATTTATACAGAATAGAAGGGCCCCATGGACGCGCAAACTGTAACCATGAGTTCAGTACCGACCAGACCTAGCGTAGATTTTAGCGTAGAATTTGTCGTCGGTTATCAAAAAAAATCTGCTGTTTCCTTCGATCACTAATAGTACTAGATTCCCGATAACGCTTCAAAAACGGCCCGAAAAATAAGACCACAAATACTTTTGTGGTCTTATTTCAAATTAGTATGTTTTTAACCTTATTACTTAGGCTTTAAGTTTCATTTTAGAATAAATGACTGAAAATTTAAAAATAGAATGATTATATTTTGAATCGACATTTTAAATATGTTTTGCAATGGTAATTAAACTTTATGTTTAAGCATTAAGGTTTATAATAAACTGAAGTTGTTAATATTATTAAACGTTTTTCTAAGAAATGTAGATGTTTACGTGTGTGCAAACGTGGCCACTTGAGCGACTGATTTTTGTTCCTGATCCTTAATCTAGTACTATTATTGATCGAAGGCCGTTTCATAGAAAAGTGCAATAATACCTACGCTATTTTTTAATAGCTAACGAAAAATTTCAACATACTTAATGTGGGTTCAGAATCATGTACTGAATCCATGGTAACGGGTTGCGCGTCAATGTCCCTGCAAGTCTGTATATGTATAATGCTACTGTATAAATTAGACATGTAATTTAATTTTTTTTTTTTTGTATTGTTTAAAATAAACCCTAACATCTACTCGGATCTTCTAAATGAGAAGAGACCCTTATCTTACTGTAGAACTGCTACAAGATCATCATCATAATTTCAGCCGTAAGACTTCCACTGCTGGACATAAGCCTCCCCCAAACACCTCCACTTCGACCGGTTCTGTGCTTCCCGCATCAGTCCACCTTGTAGGAGGCCTTCCAGCAGTACGTCTTCCGGTAAGCGGTCGCCACTTCGGCCCCATCGGCATTTTTTTTTCTTCGAGCAATGTGCTCTTGTGATCACGTAGGAAAACTCCAAGCATAGCCCTTTGAGTGACTTTTAGCCCATTGTGAACCACGATCGCTCAGCTACAGAATCATAAAATTGAATTATCTGTGGATAAAAGCCCATCCATAGTTTGTCGTCCACTTTAAAACAAATACCAACGCTCAACTAACAAAGTTAAAAAGTGATACCATTTTATTCATACCCAGTCCAATATTGTTTGTATGCAAAACTTTTAAAATAGACAGTCACAGTGTAAAGGTTCAATACCATTAGAGCGGTGTCGACAACATTCAGCCCACCTCGCGCTCGCCAATCAGCAAATTGCATCAACTTTCAACGTACTTTTGCTACCGGGTGGTTCAGGGGTGTCGAACAGTGAAGATTTTTTTAAATGGCGACTGTTTATTTGCAAAAAAAAGCCGAATTAGTAATGACAAATAAAATTATAATTATTCTGTAATTGATTATTACCAAATTACAGAATAATCTATAGTAAGTAATAATAAAGCTGAAGGGTTTGGTTGCTTTTTTGTTTGTGGTTTCAACTGAATGAAAACTGGCAATGCGATGCGATGGGGTGGGTTGGGACAAGAAGAAATTTCACGCAGACGAAGTCGCGTGCAGAAGCTAGTTACTAATAATGCGCGTAAAAATAAAGCGCAGGATAAAATTTATAAAATAAACAGCTGTTGAGGAAGAACTGTAAGTAAAGGCAAATGACCATTACAATCACTGTGCTTGGTATACAGATAAGTTTAGAAACTTACGGCATACACAAAAAGTAACTAAAATTCTATTTGTAGACATTTCCGTGTTGTACCTTAGCACAATTAAACTGCATACCCTAATTTTTCCACGAACTTATTTATACTAAAAAAGCTAGTAACTCGTAACACAACCCTCACCAAGCTTTAAAATCCCTGATTGGATTCGACCCGTTGTTCCCCAATCCTCATTCATGTTGGCACCCCAGTCTCGATACTACGAGTAAATGGATCTGTAGGTACGTGCCATGTTGTAATCCTAATTGCTTGAAAGATATTCCAAGTACGGCTCTGTACTGATTTCATAGTGAATCAAGGTAATCCCTAGCAAGGTGGTGTTGAAGGTATTGTTAATCTCATTTTGTGTTTGTTTATCTGTGGTGATGATATAAACCCTACTTACGTAATGAAATAATAACAAAGAGCGGGGTAATTGATGTGAATCCACGAACGTAAATGTTACATTCGATACCAAAATATATTCATCCAACCATTTTTTCTCTTTTGACGTACTTACTAAAACTAAATGGGGAAATTAAATGGGCATCAATATTAAGTTTGCACACCGAAAATTCCCAAAAGCTCCACGAATTAATTTGTAAATGAAAATGAATATTCCAAGTAAACAGAATATTATTTTCAGGACAAAACTTAATTGCATGAATACTGAGAAGTGCTTGCGTTGGTATCTACTTCGTTTTGAATTCATTACGTATAACAGAGAAACAGAACAATATCAGACGAGATATAAAACTTGTGGACAATGGGGTAATTGCGTAACACACAATCAGTAACAATGGCTTTCATAATGACGGCCAAATGGCAACGGAACCCTTATGGATTCGTCATGTCTGTCTGTCTGTCTGTCCGTCCGTATGTCACAGCCGCTTTTTTCCGAAACTATAATAGCTATACTGTTGAAACTTGGTAAGTAGATGTATTCTGTGAACCGCATTAAGATTTTCACACAAAAATAGAAAAAAAACAATAAATTTTGGGGGTCCCCATACTTAGAACTGAAACTCAAAATTTTTTTTTCATCAAACCCATACGTGTGGGGTATCTATGGATAGGTCTTCAAAAATGATATGAGGTTTCTAATATCATTTTTTTCTAAACTGAATAGTTTGCGCGAGAGACACTTCCAAAGTGGTAAAATGTGTCCCCCCCCCCCCCCCTGTAACTTCTAAAATAAGAGAATGATAAAACTAAAAAAAATATATGATGTACATTACCATATAAACTTCCACCGAAAATTGGTTTGAACGAGATCTAGTGTAGTAATATCGGGATAAATAATATCCTACGTGTTATTCTGATGTATAAGCTATATTACTGTAAAGTTTCATCAAAAATCCGTTCAGTAGTTTTTGCGTGAAAGAGTAACAAACATCCATCCATCCATTCTCACAAACTTTCGCGTTTATAATATTAGTAGGAAGTAGGATTTCTAATTAATATTTCCTCAGAGCACGGAGACGCCTCGGTAGCCGCTCGGACGGCATTGATAACACTGTCAACACTTCATATAAACTAAGCGGCTATCGCCGTTTACTCGCAATACGACACAAAAATGACATGAAAAACTTATGCGCTCAAGGCACTGTCGGCATCAAACGCTACTGGCGGGGTGATTCCGTACCCTGTTGTCACTTCAATTTGCCTGAAAGTGGTCTGACACGTTCCAAGTCGTGTCTAGAGTCTAGACACGAATCAAATGAATGCGGACCACGCATGACCTGTCTAGACTGATTCCAGATTAACGGATGAAGCCAGCCTATGGGGATTACCTACCTACTACTGAATTTCAGGTGCGAAGTGCAGTGCGATGTAGCTGACAATATTGATGAGTGTTGGGTAGAGTTTAATAATATTGCAGTGAACTTTGACTGACGTCAGTGTATTTACAGATTTATGTAAACAATTGATGATACCAATTTATTTCAGTACAGACAGGTAGGGCAAAAAAGTAACAATAAATACATTCCAAATATTTGTAAGTCCTACATGTATTTGTTCTGGGTGTTTTTCTATCTATAATATGTATGTATTTACAAAAAAAAAATGTAAATAAGTAGTTTATCAGCCATCTTGTTACCATAACACAAGCATTAGGTTGCTTAGCTTGGGACTAGATGGCGCTGTGTGAAATGTCCAGCGGATATTATTATTATTTATTTATTCCCATAATCAGACTTTAATGTTCCCACTACTGGTACACAGCAGGCCTCCTGTCGGTAAGAGGGAGTGCCACGTAATCCACCATACAGGCAGGTTGGTACATGCCGGTTTCCTCACGATGTTTTCCTTCACCGTTTTGAGAGCAGTGGTGATGAAATTATTTACACAAAGTAAAGCACCTGTCGGGGTTCGAACCCTACGACCTACGACTCGTAAGTCGCGACTGTCACCACCAGGCCACCACTGCTCTCACAGTAAATGTGTTGTGTGAATTATCCCACGGGATGAATCTACCTACTACCGGGATAAAAAGTATCCTATGTTGAAAACCAAGTCATGAACTAGCTGTGTGCCAAACTTCACCGAAATCCGTTCACTCATGAACAATAAAATTAATACAATCCTTACACATTTCTTTTACTTCGTTTAAATACGTTCATACATCTGGTTATACACGCACGCCGGTTACGAGTACTACGCACCCGATCTTTCTGAAGAACATCACCAATAAGGTCATTACATGTCCTTCTAAGGAGCCCCCTCCACTCACATCTGCAATCAATATTATCATAAGCACCTCTCAGCTAGATGGACGGACGACCTAAAGAAGGTGGCTGGAGACTGGATGCGGAAGGCGGAGGACAGGGTGTTGTGGCGCAGCATGGGAGAGGCCTTTGTCCAGCAGTGGAATGCTGGACAAAACTGCTGCGAAAAACTACTGCTTAATTGTTTGATTGATACTAAAGTCGTACACGAACTTACGTCGTATCAAACTGATTACGAACACAGTTAGTAGTTACTGTTACTAACATAATATACAGCTCGGGTACGATTTCATTACCATACTCGTATATAGCCGATGGTTGTATCTACATGTCTTGTGTATATAAATCTTGTATATTATAATACTTAGTGTGCATACATATGCAGGGTTATCAAGTGGAAGATTGAGAGCCCTTGTTAGAATAAGATAGGCTGCCTGATTTTATTTTTGTTGGGTACAACTATTGTCAGTTAGAATGATTACCTAATTATGCACTGCTGATTTCAGCGAGATTGATTGTTGATTCAGCTGCATCCGGTTAGACTGGAAGCCGACCCCAACATAGTTGGGAAAAGGCTAGGCAGATGATAATGTTAATTTCAGCGAGAATTCTAATCTGACTTTTATCCACTCTTGGACGCTTGATTACACTTTTTGACCTGGAAACACTATACGAGAAAAAAAGAAAATAATTATGTTCATTAAGCACACAGCAGCTACAGTCACGAGCATAAATTACGAATTCAAAAACAATATTCTCTTAACCGGAACCGAATGCAGAAACAATTAAAAAGCTATTGTGTCTCGCGTGGATCCACGTTCCGGCGACGTACGAAGGGATAAAATATTATAGCGTTACGAATATACTCGTAGGTAATATTATCGAAACCATAATTTTATGAAATACATCTGCGGGAGTTAATCCCAAATATACGAAATGAAACGTGGTTTGTTTTCTCAAAGTTGCAAAGTAATTTCAAGAGAAAAACGCAAAAAATACACATATATTTTGTGCCTATCAGTATGGTCCTTATTTCCAGCTTATCCTTTAACCGTGCCCCGCAGTATATCGTATTTGACACTGAACCAGTATCGACACCAAGGTTATGTGTACTTGACAAATAGGATAAAAATTGGGATCATGAAGAGTCAGCCCGAACCCTTTTAAATGAAGAATAGCTATCGAGACACACTTTACATAAGGGTTATGTCAATCCTGTATGTACTGTATACCTAAAGGGATCATTTCAAGTTTACTAAGTTGTTTCGTGCAATGAAACGTTATAATTCGTTAATTACAGTATTTCGTGGGGTTTTTTTAGTACGAATGTGGATGGTTATAGGATTAGGGGAAGACGAAAGAAACTATGAATGGACTGTGAAGATGACGTGGCTAGAAAGCGAATGTCGAATTATAGAGAAATATGGAAGAAAAAGCCTTCAGAATCAGTGCTGTTGACGATAGGTTCGTCCGAAGTCACAGCATTTTTGCTGAGTAACGACCTGTTCTTGCACAGATGCGATGCACGGCTTAATTTATTGTTTGTTTTGTTACAAAAGTAGTTATACTAGTTATTTCGCCACTCTGCAATTGGCATTTTTGTTTTTGTTATGATTGTTATTTTTTATTTTTTTTCTTCTTTGGCAAATGATTGTTATTGTTTTGTGGGCTGTGGCCATCTGCCAATATCTGTATTGTCAATGTCAATTAATGTTAGTTGTTATTGGTCCTGAGTCCTGAGTGCTCCTGAGTATTTTGAATACATAATGACTTGTTTACTATGACATGTAGCATACCCTTAGAAAGGGTATAAACTAAAGAACTTTTAAAATAAAACGAAGTTCAAAATGGCTGTTAGTTTTTTTTTTTATACTGAATTTAGAAGTTGTTATTTTTCACACATTTAAAAACAAAATTGACTATGGAAGCACATTTATAAGTACTTTTTTTGCAGACCAATTGCATCAAATGATGATTTATTTAGAATGAGAATACATTGCAGAATACAATTAAAGCTATTTCGTGCAATTACAACCATAAACAATAAAGTAATGACGATTTAAAGGCGAGATTTCGGATAATTTTGGGAAACAATAAAAAAAATCATATCTTAATAACCATGAGACTTAGAACATAGGGTCTTTGGGTGAAACCTCGCCAAAGACCCTGCCAACCCCCCAAAAAATTGTGTCGGTCCATGCGCCAAACACCCTGTTTATGACGTGAGGCTATAAACTGGACTACTCGCCCTCGACTATCAAATTATTGCCACAATCCCTCCCCGACACACCTAACTACCTACAAGATAATGGATTGGATTACAGCTCCAACTGGAAAGTACTAAATAAAATACTATGTTATTATGTCATGTCCTATATTGAAGGTTTATCTCAATAGATTGATAGTTTAGACAGCATTGGACGCTGGCTCTTATTACCGTATTTCCAATGACCATTCATTCCTACCTATAAAAGGAGAAATATTTAACTGACTCTCTAACTTTTTGGGCTTCATATGATGAACACTTTTTTAAATGAATGAGCTTCATTTTAAATTTCTGGCCTTTCGCCAGACCAAATTGGTTAGTTAGAGTTGTGAACTACCACGCGCGAGCCGAGCAAGCGAAGCGAGCGCAGCGGTACCGCGGCAGCAAGTTGGTTGCAGTTACTTAAGTATTTACTACTAGCTTCTGCCCGCGGCTTCGCCCGCCTGGATGTCGGAAATTATCCCACGGGAACGTGCTAACAGGATAAAATGTATGTGCTTCCCCAGAATGCCATCTATCTCGCGGGCCCTTTGTGGCTAATTACAGTAGAAAACCAATTGTGTCTCATTAGTGGTGATTAAGAGGGTACCTATATGATATCTTTACCTAAGTACCTACCTAATTAAAAAAAAACTCAATAACAGAAAATTAAATACCTACCTAAATAAACCTATTTCTGATGATAACTAATCTAAACTCAATAAATAAGCAAAATCCCTAAAAACTAATATCTATACGAATGACTAATCCTATCTAACAGTATTATAAAATAAACTACGGTCACTACGTACACTATCAAATATACTACCTATACTTTAAAATTAAAATCTATACCTACGACTCATATAAAAATAAACCTAAATAACTCTAAAAACTAAAAGGAATAAAAATGAACTCCACTGCGGGTGACCCAACCTACGACAAACTTAGTATTTGCGGTTGGTACAGTACAGACAGTGGTAATCGGGTATAGGGATCGAACCGCAAAATTAAGTTTGTTTTTTATTGTATATACTTTTCCGGGATAAAAAGTACCCAGTGTGGTGCCCAGGATATTAAAGAATAATTATACCAAGTTTCATCGTAATCGAACCGGTAGTTTTTGCGTGATGCAGGAACAAACAGACAGACAGACAGACAGACAGACAGACAGACCGACAGACAGACAAAAAAATTTTTAATCACTTTTTTGGGTTCGGTGTCGGTCTAGTAACACCCCCTGTAAATTATTTTTTTGATATTTTCAATGTACAGAATTTTCACTTCTACAGATTTATTATAAGTATAGAATATAGATTTTCAGGAACTCAAAATAGGAATTATTTGAGGTTCACAAAAAGAAGCGCAATCATTACATTAGAATGTTCAATCATATTTTTAGGAAAACAAAATGGAAATAATTTAAAGTTAGATTTTATAAAAGCCTCCTTCTAGGACAGTCGGGTTAAAAACAAAACTCAAAACCCTAACACTGTGAAAGTAAATAAACAAAACAAAATGGATGGAACAAATATTTGCACAAAACCCAATTGTGCAACCTGACCCGATGACATAGGTATTTGAACAAAACAAAATAACGTATTGTTTAAAATATCTCGATGGCCCCAGGGCCCTGTTATTTGGTGTTTTGGTGTTAGTTGATACGGATAATAAATATTTTAGTGTATTGATTGAAACTAAGTACCTATATTCGAGAGCATTGTGTCCCAGTGGTAACGGCCGCGACTTTCGAGTTGTAGGTCGTGGGTTCGAAGTTCGAACCCAAGCAGGCATATTATTTCATCACCACTGTCCTCAAAACGGTGAAGAAAGACAGCATCGTGACGAAACCGGCATTGTCCTTAGAATAAAACTTGAGAGGTGTCAAGGGACACCCGGATGGAACGAAGTTCAAAGAGAGAGAGACAGAGAAACACGCGCACGCCGCACGGCTTACAACTATAGCAAAAAGTGTCGTTCCATCTTTTTCCGTCTAGCCCCCTTTCGCAACGCGCGATAAGGAACTTCGTTCCAAAAAAATCCGAAGACAATGTGGCTAACGAAAAGGTACATTCATTTAAGACTTTATGTGACAGATAAATAGTTTCTCCTTAGTGAATATTCAATTTAATGTGGTACAGATACCTAGGACTATACCCATATTATGGATAACTGATACCACTTTAAGAGTTCGAAGCACTGTTCGAATAGACCATTCAAGTAACTTACGAGTAAGCCGACGGCGAGCAGTACTCAATCAGAATCAAATCGAGATCCTTAAACTTGAAAGCCTTTACCTCTATCTCTGTTACTGTTAGCCAGCATCATCCCACTGTTGGGCAAAAGCCTCTCCCCATGACTTCCAGCTCTTTCGATCCAGGGCTAAAGTGGACCACTGGTCGTTTGTTTTGTCCAGCTCGTCCCGCCATCTTCTACGGGGTCTGCCGCGACGCCTTCTAGCTGTATCAGGGCTCCACGTGGTGATTATTTTGGCCCATAGCTCATTGGACATACGGCAGACGTGGCCAACCTAGTTCCACTTCAGCTTAATGACTTTTTGAGCAACGTCAGTAATTTGTGTTTTGGAGCGCAATGTGGTGTTGCGAATATGGTCTGTCAATCTGAGGCCTAGAATACTGCGCTCCATTGCACGTTGGCAAACCGCTACCTTTTAATAATAATTCGTTCATTCCATAGATATAGATATTTTTATATTTCTATGGTTCCTTCCCAATAATTCATCCAGCACCCTAATTGCGTAACACACAATCAATCGGAATCTGAATCATTTTGAAGTAAATTGCTAATCCATTGCTTCATAAGTTCGAAAATTTTGTCTGCTCAACACGTAACTCATCACCATCTGCCTTGCCTTTTTCCAACTATGTTGGGGTCGGCTTCCAGTCTAACCGGATGCAGCTGAATACCAGTATTTTACATGGAGCGACTGCCTATCTGACCTCCACAACCCAGTTACTGGGTAATACGATACCCTTTGGTAAGACTGGTTGTCAGACTTTCGGGCTTCTGACTACCCGTAACGACTGTCAAAGATCCACGACTGACAGCCGGGACCAACGGCTTAACGTGCTTTCCGAGGCACGGAGGGGTCTCGGTATGTAAAGATGGTCACCCATCCACAGACCAACCGCGGCAAGCGTAGCATAACCTGACCGATCGACCTGTGCGGCTGTTATTATTTAGCCACGGGCCCCTCTGCTCAACACGTAACTAACGCAATGAATGTTGTTGAACTGTCAAAATGAAACGGATTCCGATTGATCGTGTGTTACGCAATTAGGGTGCTGTTATGAATAGGTATATCTAATCAACCGTTGAATAATTATTATTATGAGGCGACCTATAGCTTTATTTCCGTTCTACTAATTACAGCGGTATCCAATACAACGTAATTATACACGTCTCGAGGAAGATTTCCGTTCAGGAAAAATATATTTATGGTACAATATTATAAATTAAAATTAAATAATCATTTATTTCAGGAAGTTATTCCCATAGCATTTCTGTTTTACTTATAAATAGCTACTTAATTGGTTATTTGGTCAAGTTTTATTGGTTACATAACTATGTAATAAAACTTGACCAAATTACCAACAAACTTTTTGGTTATTGGTTGTTGGTGATCTGGCTTGTTATACTGTTTTAGTAGATTAAATGGATTTTCAGATAAAATAGTGTCCAAAATAAAAGTTCGTTCTACCAGTTCCGCTAAATAGACTTGACATTTTTTTTTTTTTTGTTGAAGAAGACGCTTACGACAGAAATAGCCAGAAGGCCAATTCCCGTGGGTAGCGGGATCGTCCGAAAGGGTTACCGCTGCCCTGGAACATAAAGGGCTAAGGAAGGAACACGGGTGGGTTTTAGTCAGTAAGAGTCTGACACTCCCTCCTGCTCCACCCAGAGCGGGAGGGGTCACTTAATGATTTCCCATCCTCAAAAAAAAAAAAAAAGAGGTTGTTGGTGTTTTTCAAATAACCCTGTATACTTGTATATAATCAATATTTTATTTTAAATGTAAGAAATGGATTATTGCTAGAACAAAGCACATGAACACAATAGATTCAAGCTCTTATTTAACCGGTCTCGCTTATTATTAGACTCCCTTCTGCTCCACCCAGAGCGGGAGGGGTCATTTGATGATTTCCCATACTCAAAAAAAAAAAAGCCCAATTCCTGTAATCAAAAACGTTCTTTAAATCTATTATCTTCGTTTAAATGTTTAAATCTAGTCGCAATCTCACCTGAGCGACAATCAATGTCAGAAATGTAGGTAAATTAGAGGTATTTTTGACAGATTGAGACTGAGATCAGTCTGTGAACGTTCTTTTTACAAGAATTCCCCCTCTGATCGGAATTGAAAACCAACTCGAGGATGATCTTCCTAACTGAAAAACTACAGAGATGTTAATTCTAACATTGATCTAATATGATAATACTTATAAACACACACATAATATCACATCACAAGTGCCTGTAGGTGACACTTTGACAGTCGTTACGGGTAGTCGGAAGCACGAAAGTCTGACAACCAGTCTTACCACGGGGTATCGTATTACCCAGTTACTGGGTTGTGGAGGTCAGATAGGCAGTCGCTCCATGTAAAATTTTGGTATTCAGCTGCATCCGGTTAGACTGGAAGCCGACCCCAACTTAGTTGAGAAAAGGCTAGGCAGATGATGAAGTGCCTGTAGGTAATGAAACAGACTTCTTTCCCTTGGGAACATCACCTGTATCTATACGAATTTCTCCCATAAAATTCTTCGGGTTTAAAAAGTATAGCAGTAGCACATAGCCTCGACGAAATGTCGGGTTACCATTTCTTTTTCGGAGAGCTACTCTCACAGTTTTATTAATTAAGAATTATTAATTACTTACTGGGGCTGTCTCAATCATATCTGCAAATGTAACTGTTTGAGACCCAATAAACAATTTTAATTTTTTAATTTTAAAGTTTTCGTGTTTTATCATTTTTGGCAAATACAGGGTCCTCGTATTTTTGCAGTCAACAGCTTTACAAAAAAAAAAAAATAGTGACAGCTGGCTGTCAAATTCTTTGACGCTGGATAGTAGCGACATCTGAAGTGAGCAAGAGGCAGTTTTTATCCCCATTAATAACTCATCATTAATACGAAAATACGATGGGGACATTATAACGGCAACTAATTACTCATATAATACCTACTACTATTTTGTAGGGTAGAGGTACCAACAGATGAACGTGCTTCCTGCTTATATGTTGTTACATAACTACCCAGTTAACTATTTCAGTCCCACAGAGTGTTTATCATAGCATTTACATAATATAATTAGTTTAAGCTCCAGCGCCGAACTTGCCAGCAATTGGTTACATGACCATATCACGTAAGATCTGATGTTAATTAGGAAGCTGGAGAACCAGGCCAAGTATACTGTATGCACTAGACACTGGTGAACTAAATTTCGCTAAAATTATATTATTTGGGGTTGCTCTAATTGGATAGACGAAAGATGGGCAGTAGTTATATTGTGGGCTGTGGGTTACCTAAATCTAAATAATAGGGTAAGTAACCACTGCAGTAATTCTACAATAGGTTGATGAGGCCAAGGAAACGCTGGCGTGATGACTTATATGTATGTTAGAAAGACCCTTACCCAGCTGTGGGACAAAACAGGTTGATAAAAAAATATCTGCAAGTGACAATAACTCCGATAATGATAATAAAGCCTTTTTTTTGGGTGGGAAATCATCGAATAAGTTCTCCCGCTCTGGGCGGAGCGAGAGGGCGTGTCAGACTTTTCCTGGCTAAAACCCACCCGCGTTCCTTCAGTTACCTGTGCCAGGAGCCACGGTAACTATTTCGAACAACCCGCGACTCAGGCAGGCATCGGCCCTAGCGGACCCCGTCACGTAGTGCTGACATCTCTTTGAGGCGCTCGTGGAACACAATGCGCCGTCGACCTGGGCCTGGTCCTTACCAGGCGGAGAGCTACCCATTGCTCGCCACCCGCAAACCCGCGCGTAAAGTGGTCGGGAATCGGCTGTTGATTCCTGACGTCCACGTCGTCTCCTGCGGTGCGGCGACTAGGGGCGTGAGGGCGCAGAGATTGCCTCTCCCTCACGCGCTCCACCACCTCCTTTGCGAGCCTGCTTCGCAGAAGGAGGTGACAGCTTCCCATGAACTCATTCCATACCATGGCCTGGACAAGACCCGGACGCAAGAGATCGCCGCCACGAGGACGCGGCGGTGCTTCGCCCAAGCCGTGCAGACCTGCACCGTATGCTCCACCGTGTCCTCCGGGTGATCCACACAATGGTGACACCCTGGCCTTATCCTGAACAGGAACCTTCCGAAACAACCGTGTCCAATAAGGACCTGCGTTAGGCGGAAGGTGAGGGTGCCGTGGCGCCTCTCCAGCCACTCTTCAAAGAGGGGACTTATTGCCGCAATTGTGGTGTGCCCAGCACTGGGTTGCAACAATCGCACTCTCCATGTCGCTCTTGTTGTCTCTCCATGAGATCCCGCCGGAGCTCTGTCCGGTGATCCGTGTTTTCTCGCGGCAGCGAAGTTACGCCCATAGTTAGTATAGTTAGTTAGATTTGCCTCCTCGCGCTACTCCCAAATGTGGGCGAAGACTTTTGCCACCAGATCCCATGGCGATGATAATAAAGACTTCCGCATACGCCGCGACACCACGTCACCACGACGTGACGGTGAGAGTTCTACTAGATAAGAGTCGCGTCGCGCTGTCAATTTGCGCTTGTCTGCTGGAGCCTTAAGACAGAAGCATGTTAGTTTCCATAGGTTATTAATTTCCATATGCTGTTAAATTACGGTTTCCTAAAAGAGCGGTGGCTGACACATTCTACTAATCCTACTAATATTATAAACGTGAAAGTTTGTGTGGATGGATGGATGGATGGATGTCTGTTACTCTTTCACGCAAAAAACTACTGAACAGATTTGTATGAAATTTGGCAAGTTAACACAAAACCAGGAATAACACAAAATATACTTTTTATCCCGATATTCCCACGGGATCGAAACTTATGCGGGTGAAACCGCGGGGCGCAGCTAGAATACACATACATAAATTCAGGCTTTCTTCCCATGGGGTTAGACCTGGTCAGGCAGAAAACTACAGAACGCCACCTGCTACGATCTTTACACACTACTGTGGCCTCTTTTACGTTCACACATCAGAAGCCATATTCTCGTAATTTAAAACGTTCAAAATGTAGTCACAGTCTCATCTTGGCGAAAAACAAATATCAATAACTTGTCAAAATTATAGGGAAATTAGAGGTATTTTTGACAGATTGAGACTGAGATCAGACTGTGAACGTTCTTAAAATTACGAGAATTGCCCCCTGGTACACGCACGGTTACGAGAAATTTTGATCATTAATTAAGATTCAAAAAACTATGTGACAATCGTTTTTTTTTTATGACCGTAGGCCTACACCTTTTTGTCAGCCCATATTCAACAAAATAATTTATTTGATTTGAAAAAAATCATAAAATCTTGATTGTCTGAGCTATTACTTGAAATGTTAAAATTGCTTTTCAACACTTAGTCGAATACTTTTGTATCAGTTTTGATGGTAACTTTTATGTACTTCACCTAATGTTATATTTCAGTTTGAATCGAAATCTTGAAGCTACTGGCAGTTGTAAAGTTAAGAAGGAAGGCAATTATAGAAGAAGTTCAAAGGATCATTCACTTTGAGTAAAAGCGAGCCAACCCGTGGCCTAAAGTGTTACCTATTGAAATTAATTGCCCCTTACAAAATAAGAAACAAATTGAAAGATCTTTCGAAACTTTTATAATTGCCATCAAAGTCTTGTAGAAATAAAAGGGAAAAATAATTAGGGTTATTGTGTAACAGTAGGACAATTTTTTTAAAGCATATCCGTGGTTTAACCAAAATATATCGAGAAAATCCTAAAAGCTGGATTTTCAAAGGAATAAAAGATTATAATTACATCATTATAACCATGTTCCGTTGTGGTCGCCAGAATAAATGGATAAAATAACGGACAACAGAGGGCTTAAAGTGACATTCTATCGGCGATAACGATTATGGAAAAGTCAAAAATATATTGAACTGACATAAGCTACCGAAAAGCTAATTTCAATCCTGTTGAAAGTCGTTGTAGAAACATGAAACACTTTGAAAGCGATGCTTCTGCGTATTAGTCTATGTGGCAGTTAGATAGTTTCAACCGTAGGTAGTGAAGTTTAAATTTACTAGAAATTAAACATAATCAGCCTATAATGTTCCCACTGCTGGGACTCAGGCCTCCTCTCTTCGAAAGAGAGTGGGCTGTAATCTACCACGCGGGCCCAGTGCGGGTTGGTGGATGTCATATGTCTTCGAATTTTTGGCTCTAGGACATGCCGGTTTCCTCACGATGTTTTCCTTCACCGTTTTGAGAGCGGTGGTGATGAAATTATTTACACAAATTAAAACGCCTGCCTTATGAAACAAAAAGATGTTCATACTCTATAAAAAACTATCTAAAGAAAATCTTTACCTTCTCTCTATCGAAATCGATAAGAATGACAAGCCACAAAAAGCGGTAACTGAATACATTATAGATGCTGTAACATCTGTTTACCCCTAGCCTGTCGGACACAATATATCAGGGAAGGGTTGCCCAACTGCTGGCATATTTATCACCATGCTTGGCACCTCAATTTGAATAAAATTTAAGAAAGAAAGAAAAATATTTAATTAAATTAAATTAAAATTGTCTTTTGCCTTATATTGGTATTGGAGCTACAGCGCTTTTGTGTGGAAGAAGTAATTAATGTGTTTATCCTACTAATGCTAGCGCCACACCAACGGTCAACGTCCATGCCCATCATCGTCATAAACAACGCCGTAATTATTTATTTAGATTAGTATAATATACTTTATGTATGTATTTATTGTATTGTGTAAATAGTACATCACAGACTTGACGGCACGGTTGGCGCAGTGGTTAAGCGATTGACTGCTGCGCTGCGTGTCGCGGGTTCGATTCCCGCACGGAACAAATATTTGTATGACCTACATGTATTTGTTCCGAGTCTGGGTGTTTTTCTATCTATAATATGTATGTATTTACAAAAAAAAACGTATATAAGTAGTTTATCAGCCATCTTGTTACCATAACACAAGCATTAGGTTGCTTAGCTTGGGACTAGATGGCGCTGTGTGAAATGTCCAGGGATATTATTATTATTATTTTATTACTACCCCTTTTCAATCTATCCAAAGGTCTTTAAATTACCATCTGGCTTGAGAATGTTACCAATTAATAAATTTAAATGTAAAATGTTTACTTGGCTCTTAGACATGTGTTTTTATTCCGCTAATGAATTTTTAAATCACACTTTTTGACATTGTAATTAATATTCTATGCTATTAGTATTTTGACATTATAATTAATATTTTGACACTTGAACTTATATTTTTGACATGAAAATTTTTTTTTCTTGTCTTGTCTTGTTTTTTTTTATGTTTAACAAAATAATTAACATTTTGACATTACAATAACCCCATTCAATTTATCCAAATCAATATTATTGTATCAAATTAAATATATAAATTCAAAGCAATTATATTAATTTAATATACCTAACTTTTATTGTAATGTCTACGATTTGCATGCACTTAGCTTATTTAATTTTTTTACACCAGCAATGGTACTAGGTATATGTGAATCAATGTTTAATTTAAGATCTCAATGTACCATATGCTTAGAAATAAATAATAATTATTATTATTATTTAAAAGATCGCTCTTAGCGATAAGACCGCCCATTGTGCCACCTGTTGTAAAATTTATATTTTTCGTTGTCTGTAATTTATATGGTGTACATTAAAAAGTATTCTATTCTATTCTAATTAAGTATCGCGATAATTTCAGCCGCTACACTTGATCGGTCAACGTCAATGATCATTTCATTGGCGATCCCGTCGCGCTCACGGTGCACAATGACAAACGTAAGTGGGGCCGCTACAAGGCAAAAATTGTCGCGTCAAATCTCTTTGATGACCCAAAAATACCGCCACCTGAGTTATCGCCTAACATCAAACGGCAATGCCCTTGTCAGTGTCGTCCATCATCACGATAATCAACGGTGTTTCCTGTTGGTGTGGCCCAAGCATTAGAATTGATCATTAAATATTTTTTTAAGGAACCGAAGCGTGAAAGTGTTAGCTTTCATTTCGGCAATTCAATGAACGAAGTTTCCAAAAAGTGCATTGAACTAAACTAAGAACTTACAACCGAGCATACCCGATTCAGCGTCACTGACCGACTGGAGCCAAGCATACCCGCTTCAGCGTCACCGACCGACTGGAACTGAGTATGCCCGATTCAGCGTCACCTACCCGAGCGTGACGGTTCAATTTCGTTCACTGTTCAGAAAGAGCGAGCAAAAATTATTGTCTGTAACCGAATTATCATTCTGGCATGGGTTTCCCTTAAATCAGAGCTATCATGGCAACCTTTGACAAAGATAGCAGAAACAAATGCTTATCCATTTAAAATCCCGGGACAAGCGGGAACGGAATGAAAAAACAAAATGTAAACGAGGGAGCCTCATAAAGCATTATCCAATTACATTTCATTGTGCCTAACTCCCATGTAATTAGGACTCTTAATTAATTATTGCGTGAAACAATGACTTCCCTTATTCCGGAAAAGTTTTAGACATTTCTTTGAACGGGGCCATGAGGTGAGCGAGTTCTGTTGGCTTTGTTTGACGAGAAAGTTCACTATGTACTTGAAAAGGCAAGCTCCACTTGGGTGAATGGAAGGCCTTTAAAAGTGCAACAGATAGTTCATGGTAGCTACTTTTCTAGTGAATGTTTTGGTTTTGTATCGGTAGTTGTAGAGTGTAATAATTGTGCATTTTGCCGAATTTTGAGTTAATTTGAAAGGGTCGGGCGAAAATTTTTGGTGACTGACCAAAAATTTTCGCCCGACCCATTGTGTTGACAGGTGCATTAGGCTCATTAAAGTTAAAGTAATATCATTTATAATAAGGCAAATAAAAGACACTTTTGAATGTCAAAATTACAATAAAAATTAGTTGATTCTAGTTACCCCTTTCAAACGGTAGTTTCGTATGGAGAAGAATTTATTAATCTTTTGAAAAGTTTTGCAACATCATGTATATTAATTATATGTGCGACAGCTAAAGAAAGTATTATATTTAGCACTAAAATTATGTTGTAATTTAGAAGACACCTTATTTACTGAAGTAATCAGTTCACATTCCCAAAATATTACAATAAACAAGTCACATTAAGGAAAAGCACCTCTTTATAAATCAAATAAATAGCTTTCATTAACCACTTGTTGGTACTAATCAAGTTCTCCATGATGAATGAGGGCTAAACACGCGAAGTGGAAAATGTATGTTCATTTGAAATAATTTACTTATTACAGGAAGCTATGGAATTTTTATTTTGTGACGATTCAATTGAATGGACTGAGATCTCACTGAGAGGAAGCCTGAGTCCCAGCAGTGGGAACATTATTGGCTGATTATGTAATTGAATGGAAATTCGAGGAAGCATAAAAAGAAGGTATCCCTGGGTCAAACCAGGCCAATAATAAAAAACTTGAGAGGTGTCATGGGACACCTGGATGGAACGAAGTTCAAAGAGAGATAGAGAGAGAGACAGACAGAGAAACATGCGCACGCCGCACGGCTTACAACTATAGCAAAAAGTGTCGTTCCAACTTTTGGTCTTAATTTTTTCCGTCTAGCCCCCTTTCGCAACGCGCAATATCATAAAGACAAAAACACTGCACATCTGTGGAGTTTCGTGGAGTGGTATACGAGGAGTAACAGACAACTTCCCCCACATGGAATACAATGCATTATTATTATCAGCCTGTGATGTCCTACTGCAGACAAAGGCCTCCCTACGCTCTTTCCACTTCTCTTTATTCAATATGCTAAGGACCAGATCTTCTTTAAGGAGTCCAGCTCATCCTGCCATCTCCGTCGGAATACAATGCATTGCCCTCTGATAATTCAGAATACCAATTACCCTTACTAACGTAAATAAATCACACAAACGACACTCTTCGTCAATCTCTTCAACGTACCAAGAACCAATAAATACATTCATGCAAACAATGCCTCAAATCCCCACACTAATATTGAAACTCCACGCAGCGTCAAAAGGCATCACCATACCCGCTTCCGCCTCATCTCAGGGCATGGACTAAGGCTCCGTTCACGGTATTGAACGATGCGACTTACGACGCGACTTGCGTTCTGCATCCTGCGAGGTAATCGGGTAACACACTATGAGTAGCAGATTTCATTTTGACAGTTCAACAATTTCATTGCATTCAACAACACGTGCAGCCTGTGGACCAAGTATACCCAGCGGGTATATAGCGACCTGCGCGTACAGTACAATAACGCATTCAGGGTGCTTTTGGGGTTGCCGTGGCGTTGTAGCGCGTCAGGGATGTTCGCGGAAGCGTGCGTTGACGGTTTCGCTGCGATCATGCGGAAGCGTGCGTTGACGGTTTCGCTGCGATTATGCGGAAGCGTGCGTTGACGGTTTCGCTGCGATCATGCGGAAGCGATGCGCTTCCATGATGGCGCGCTTGCGCTCCTCCTCCAATGGCATCCTGAATGTGTTTACAGACCGGTGGGACACTCCCCTCTTACGAAGGTGGGTAAGTGTTCATACACACTTGTCCAAATAAGGGTCCAAATAACTTACTTGTTTATTATTGTAAATTTAATTTAATACTAACATTAGGCTAAGTTATAATACTACTAACAATATATGGATGTAATTCTGAAATAAAATATTTGAATTTGAATTTCGTTATTTACACCCTAGTAGGACACCTTAATAGCGTAACATACTATACTCGTAGCTTCCGTCCGTCGTCAGCGCGACGCGACTCGTCCTTATAATTGCGATTCACTCTATTAATCTAAATTTGAATTTTGATTTTGACGGATATTGCTTACCTATCCTTTGCTGCATATGTGCGAAAAATTTGTCTGCTCAACAACGTAACTAACGCAATGATTGTTGTTGAACTCGAGCCATGCTCTAAACAACGTCTTTCATTTGTTTTCGCTGTCGCTGTCGCAAAACGCGTGTCGCTTGAGCGGGTAGCTCGTGGCCACGGGGTTAGAGCTCTTTCATCTCATGAATATTTAGAGCACGTTGGCGGATGCCTTTAGCGTTCCCTCCCCGCATACTTCGCCTTATCAAATATATAGAATAAAACTTCAAGGCACGGTTTTGGAAGGTAAATTTACCTTTAAAAGCGTCTAGGTAGGGATATCGGTTCCCAAAGGAGATTGGCTCTGTATCACTGTTTTAATAAGTCAAATGTTTGTGGAGATTGGTCTTATTTTGAATAGAATATCATTTATTTTTGAGTAGGTATAATACGGTACATTAACATCTTAATATTAAACAGCTTCACATATATACTGCCGCTGTCGTTGCGTTGTATGATATTATATCATGTGTTTTCTTTGGAGATTAAAATAGTCACAAACCTGTCTTCCCACAAATCACACAGTTCCCTATATAAAACGAAGGTTAAGTCTTAAAAAAAGAATAGAAGAAGATATTAATTTGAAATCTATTATTCGTTATTCAGAAATCATAAGAAATTATTCAGACAAATCAATCCAATAATCGAAGAAAAAGCAAAAGGTAATCCTAAAAAATTACCTTTTCTTCAAATTCTGTTTGCTCACCTGACTTTTTGGCACTGTTTCCTTTACCGCCATTTTTGTTCCGCCTCGGGTAGAGATTAATTTTACTCTGGCCACACCCCATCACAGCGGCCGAGTTATTCACATGTCATCACTAATCACTTGATCATCTTAATAAATTTTTTCACGAATTTAAGAAACACCAAACTTAATTATGGGTCTAAATTTCATATAATTTCACACACTTCCACTTAATTTTATGTTTTTTCGATCTATACAGGCGTAAGCTTTGCTCCATGATTTCCTTCCTGAAAAAGAAATAAATCAAATTATAAAAGCGTTCTTATATCAACAGGGTGGGGTATTTGGACAAAGCTGGAATAATAGGGTGTTTAAATAATCCCAAGCAAATAATTATGGAAATTGGACCGCAAGGGTACACTTAGGTACAAATTCAGCGGTGAGAATACTGAATGAAAGAATCCGTAGCTATGGAGAATGGCCTTCCTACAGAGTTAATTGCAAAATATGCGATGAAATAAACTTAACAAAAAATACACTTTATTATGTTTTCTTTTGATGATAAAATCTAAGCCATTTACCACCATGTTTGAGTGGCTTATTCCCAGGAGTTCCAAATCTATTGTTCTTTCCATACATTAATTCCCAAGAGCTCCATAATTATTATAAAATTATTATTTCATTACGAACTTATAGAACTTCATTCTACTTATTGATTATTTCCCGCTTTAAAACGGACTCGAACACAAACATCATAGAGTAATATCAATAATCAATAGTTTCACTGTGTCATTAATTTTCAATAAGCCAGACGCTTTCAAGGCCTGCTTGCTCCTAGAAAGCGTTTAAAAGTTGAAACCATTGTTAGATTTCATTCAAATCGTATTACGCCCAAATAATCACATTACTTATTCTAATACAGGCAGTTATGGCCCTTAAAAAACAAAGGGTTCAAGGGTACAACACAATTTACCCAAATATTGATCCAAAAACAACCCTAATTTGATTGGGCACGGGTAAGCGGTACAAGTTGTGGACTGACAAGCTCCTGTCAACATTATGCCCGAGGGTTATAACAACAGGACTCGAATAAAATAAACAGTGGCGCCGATTCCCTTGTTCATATTCTAAACTAAATTTAAGTTCAGCGCATTTTTTTTCTTTCTATTTCATTAAGAAAAGGACAGAAGATTATTTCATTAAGAAAAGGACAGAATATTAGTTTAGCCCTGTCAAATTAAGATACTCCATAGACAAATTAGACGTGATTAAAAACATGGCTACTAAAAATACGTCAATTTACGTCCGGCGCTGACTAATTTGAAAGGACCAATCTAATATTTATCTTCTGTCCATTTCTTAATGAAATAGAAAGGAAAAGATGCACTGAACTTAAATTTAGTTTAGTTTGTAAACAAGAGAATCGGCGCCAATGGCGCTGATTCTGAAGGACATCGACTTAACTTCATTAAAAATATTTCTGTCTCTTTCACGCAGATTTGATTAGAAAAAGACGGGAAAAGATGTAGAACTATCACATTAGTTCACATGTAGAGTTTTATGGTTTTAAGCGCTACCTTCTGAGGTTAGGTTCATCCTAATTTGTTAGCTCATCTTACATCCCTTTATTATTTTATTTGCAAGAGATAGAAGCCAATATTTTTAGGTTAAGTTTAGTTGATGTCCTATACATATATTTATTATGAGTCATTGATGGAATACACTGGCGTAAGACAGCTGGAACATTTTTGTAGCAAACATAGACACTGCACTGGGGTTTAGGCTTGGTTTAGGCTTTGTTTAGGCATGGTTGATGCATGGTTTAGGAGACAGCAATCAATAAATTGTTTAGTAAGTTTTTATTTACTAACCTTTTCTATTAAATATTTTAGTGCTTCTGATTTCACAATAGGGTACCTAGTTGCCTGGGTAAAAAAATAACAATTATATTTAGTCCGTCAGTTAGATTATCGAAAAATAATAGAAACGTATTTTTTCTTTTCTCAATCAATCAAAAAATGACAAAGATAGAGCGCGTCAAAATTTGGGAGAAGTCGTGACGTCACTTGCTTGAAAAGTGTCGCAAGCAAGTGACGTCACGCGGAACTTCAACGGGCAATATCTTCATAATTTTTTATATAATTGACAAAAGAAAAAATACGGGTTCAATATTTTTTGATAATCTAACTGACGGAATAATTCGATTTTTTTAGGAAAATAGCCTATTGGTAAAATATTTTTGTAACAAAACGACGACAGTTCACAGTAGTGTTAAAATGTTGCATTTTAAAAGTAGGCTTTTCCCAATTACATACGAGTATATTGGGGTCGGCTTCCAGTCTAACCGGATGCAGCTGCGTATCAGTATTTTACATGGAGCGACTGCCTATCTCTATCTGACCTCTACAACTCAGTTGGGGGTAATTGTGTAACAAACTATCAGTAAGAATGGCTTTCATTTTGCCAATTCGCGTTATGTACTTACTTTTTTGAGCAGAATTTTTTTTGCGAGCATATGAAGCAGTATTCATCATCATTCAAGTATTAGCAATATCCATCAAAATGGTTATTACACTGCCGAGCAATGAAAAAGTTCCACCCACAAAATGCCGACCAACTCCTTAGTATCCCTAAGACATATAATTTAAAATTTGAACACAATTTTTACGTTTTTAGTTGGTAATATTCTGATGCGCTGTTAAATGTACTTCAATATTGCAGACGGCGTCATTAAGCTAGCCTTTCCCGTTTAGGAGTAATTTGGTGCTATGTCACTGGAACTTTTTCATTGCTCGCGAGTGTATTAAACTTTATAGTGTGTTATGCAATTAGGGTGCAGCCGATCGATTCTGTAAAAATTTCGCCGTGAAAAGTTAGGTGAAGTGAGCTTAGAGTGAGCGGTCAAAGATGTCAATCCCTAGCATTAGTTGGAATGACAGCTCACTCCACGCTCACTTCACCTGAGTTTTCACGGTGAGATGGTTACAGAATCGCACTGCAGTTACTGAGCAATACGTTGACGACACGGTTGGCGCAGTGGCTGAACGATCGACTGCTGCGCTGCGTGTTGCGAGTTCGATTCCCGCACGGAACAAATATTTGTATTGCCTACAGGTAGTTGTTCCGGGTCTGGCTGTTTGTGTATTATGTGAGTTTAAATTGTTTGTAAACGCACCCACTATACAGGAGTAATTCCTAGTGTCCCAAAAAAAAAGAATACCCCTTGGTAAGATTGGTAAGTAGGTATGCCCTCATATTAATTATTTTGGCCGTAATGTGGGTAATCGTAATCTGTAATAATATTCTTTTTTTAATATTTACACACATCACTAAACTGATTTACATCCGTAAGACGTCTTCGTAACATAGGGCCCATTTGAAAACCAGCGTCAAGCATTAGTTCTGGGCCTATTTGGCGCAGCCGTGAGGCACACAATTAAATACTACTTTAATTTTTTTTTTCAGATTTCCTTTTAGATTGAATATTGAAAAAACATTATTTTCTTACTTTCTTTTCTTTAATCGTTCGTGAATTTGAATGAAATCCTGATATTCAGTGTGTTCATTCTTAATACACCGTTTTTATTTACTTTGTAAATTAATTTTACTGTTCTGAAGACAGTTTTATTACCTGCTAGTGTTTATTTAAGTACTGGATGAAACGTTTATTGCGTACATTAAAAATATATATTGATGGCGGAAAATAATTATAATTTATAATTATATTTGAACACATTCCGGTAGCTTACATTTTGTTTATTTTAGGCGCCTGATTTGAAAACTTTAAAAGAAATTAGGTTTTTACAAATTAGTATCTTATGTTTTAGGTTGATATAGGTTCATTCTAGATTAGCGGGCCGACATCGCGGAAGACGCACCAGTTCCTATGATTCCCGGTCTAAGAGTGAGTAGGGAACGCCGGGTAGGTTTTTATTCAGTAAGGGACTAACCACACTTATTCGGCTCTGTTCAGCTTTTGTCCATAGAAAACATCGATTTTGTATGGAATGCGTACGCACCCGTTCAGCTTTACGACCGCGTACGCAAAATCTATACAAAATCGATGTTTTTTATGGACAAAAGCTGAACAGAGCCGAATAAGTGTGGTTAGTCCCTAAGGGTCTGACAGACCCCTACATCCGCCCCTGGGCGGAGGACATCCATGAGGATTTTCTACCCCAGAACAAAAAAAAAGGTTTTGTGCTAGACTAGTTTCTGTCTGAAACTTAAAGAAAGAAAGAAACAAAAAGTATTTATTGCGACTCGTACAGGATCATAATCTAAACTAAACACAGTTAAAAATAACTTCGTGTGCGTGAAACATACCTTATGGCACTCTGCAACAATGTAGCTTTCAGTCAGTGAAAGAATTTTCTAAATCGGATCAGTACTTCTAGAGTTTACCTTCTACATCCAAACTTATAATTTATCAATAGTATTATTTACCTCATTACAATATCAGTGTAGATCTATTGTACATTGTGGGCAGATTTTGTAGACAATATACCAATATTTTTCGTCACATAAACCACTATAAAATCATAAATTACTAGCCTTTAACGCAAAGGCCACACAAAATAAAACACTTTCATCAATACAGAAATGTCCTATTTTCCATCAAAGCTTTAATATCATACGATGTATTATCTTATTTACCTTTACAATCTCTCATTGTTCTTCTGATAGTTAATCATAATGTCCTGTACAGACGCAAGATAATGAGCAAATGTCTGAGCATTCATCGATGCAGCATTGTTAAATTGCAAAGTGATTTGCACATAAGCTTTTGTGGGAAATTCACCATATGATGTATTGATTTCTTATATTTACGTTAAAGTGGCGTTATGTTAAGAAACGAGACGGGTAATTTTCGTAATTTTAAGAAAGTTCACAGTCAGTCGTAATTAATAACGTTCTAAATCTAGTTGCAATCTCATCTTAGCGAAAATCAATGTCAATAACTTTTCAAATATGTAGGGAAATTACAGATATTTTTGACTGATTGAGACCGAGATCAGACTGTGAACGTTCTTAAAATTACGAGAATTGCCCCTCTAATCTCAGTCTCAATCTGTCAAAAATACCTCTAATTTCCCTAAATTTTTGACATTTGTTTTTTTTTTTTTTAAACTTTGGCCCACACTAGGAATTTCTCCTGTATCGTGGGTGCGCTTACAAACATGCTGCATGCTGCATGCTTGTCGCTGAGATGAGATTGAGACTAGATTTTGAACATTTTTAATTACCTACGAGTTGGCCTTCTGGTGCTTTCGTAAACACTTAATAATAAGTAGTTTGTTTTGTTGAGTTTTGTGAATTGGGTTCCGATTCCACGTCGTAAGCTTTGGTATCCAACGAAAGCGTACAACTATCACTCAATAACGGCTACGCAAATACAGAGCGTTTTTTGACATCTTCACATGTCAAATACAAAATGACAGATGTTCATTGATGACAGACCGTTATTATGACAGAAGAACTGCTTTCCCAGGAAACCGAAGCCTAACTACAGAGCCTTCAAACGGCCAGTGTGAACAAGATAAGCGAGATCAATATAATCTGTGACAGGTCTTATCAAAACCTGTGAAAGTCACTTCTGCAAAGCTTTGGTTTCTTGTCAAGAGATCCGGAACACGTTTGCGTAAAACAACTTTTTGATGTGAACTAACGTACTAATACAAAAAAAAAAACAATTTTCCTTTCTTTCTTTTTAACTGAACTGCCAAACAATGCTCGAAAAACAAGTGATATCAGATATTTGCTAGCAAAAATATCCCAATAATAAAAATATTTGACTGTCTACTTCAGTTAATCTGAGGATTTCCAGGCCATTGTTCAAGTATAACTACTATAGCCGGTGAAAAGGCCAACTTTTCTTTTGTGAGCAGATTAATCATTCTCTTGAACATTGATATTTTACATCTCATTTTAAAAAGTAGTAAAATTGATGTTTTTTTTTATGATAGACCACCTTTTGCCCAAGGCTTCGCCCGCGTGGGTTTCGGAAAGTATCCCACGGGAACGTCTACTCATCATCATCATCATTTCAGCCGAAAGAAGTCCACTGCTGGACATAGGCCTCCCCCAAGCACCTCCACTTCGACCGGTTCTGTGCTTCTCGCATCCAACGGGTTCCTGCAGCCTTCACAAGGTCGTCAGAACGTCTACTACCAGGATTAAAAGTACCCTATCTGTTAATCCATGTTATAAACTATATGTGTGCAAAATTTCATACAAATCCGTTCAGCCGTTTTAGCGCTAATCCGGAACATACCTACAGACAAATAGACAAACGGAAAAAATCTATTAACTATATTTTCGGCATTAGACTCATTCCCAGACTCGTAAAAATTACTTTTTTTCAAAAATATGCAACGTATAGTTGTGACTTAGTATTTTATTATAAGCATAGATAGGAAGTTGGAATAGGAACGCTAAGCGGATTGTAAAATAACGTTTTTTTCTTGGAGGTAATGTATTTCTTATATTATGTTGAAAGGAAATTATTGTTTTGAAAGGTATATTTAGAATTTTCATAGACCTACCAAGGCCGTGAGAATTTTTAGAATCTTCATTGTTGATGTTTACAAAAAAAAAGTATGTAGTGTAGGTACAGACGTCAGCCAGCACATCAAGCTACTACAATCTGTCAAATTTCTTTAATAGATTTTCAACTTTATCGCTAAAGCATTAAGGTTCAAGGCTGATTGGGAAAATTTGACAGTTTCGGGTATCTGGACCTGCTGGCGTCTGTACCAAGTGTTGTTTTACTGAAACAAAGACATTAAATTATACTGAAACAACTGCGTAGTTTTTGAGACTTGAGGCTGCGAAATTTACAAAAAATAATGGTAATAATTCTGTTGTCTAGGGCTTATGCTCATTTAACTGTGTTGGATGTCCATCAAAAGCAAGTAAATCAAAAAAATATGTAAATAAAATAACAGTGGGCACGGCACATTGCTCGCAGAACAGATGGCCGATGGGGCCCAAAGGTTCTGAAGTGGCAATCGCGTACCGGAATAGCGTTGGAAGGCCTCCCAAAAGGTAAACCGATGACCTTGTGCAGGCCGCAGGAATCCACTGGATGCGAGAAGCACAGAACCGGCCGAAGTGGCGGTGCTTGGCGAGTCCTATGTCCAGCAATGGACGTCTTTCGGCTGAAATGATGAAGAACTAAATAGAAGCAACAGCTAATCAAGTGTTATACGTACCAATGTAAATATATGCCAGCATCATATGGAGACCAATAAATCAACGTTGCAAGAAGTTTATAGCCAATCCAACTTGACAAAAGGTATACCTACTCACATATATACTATAGAAAATATATTACCTCTGCATCATATTCCGTAAGGGGAGGTAATAATCGCACGTGCCTTTAAAACGTGTGTGCATCTGTAGACACGGATCCCACTGGGAGTAGGAAATATAGGGCATCTCGACTGCACACGTGAAACTATTCTAGTTCGTCTTTGTGGATATAACTTGGTAGCACCAAGTGTAATTAAAAACTTGCGGGTGGAAAGTTGAGGAAATATTTTAATTATCTACAAGAAAGTCATCACCCACAGACACACCCTCCATCCGGCGCCGCATGCGTCAGTGAGTGGAGTTCGCGCAGCTGAATTTTTGGCCAATGATGTTTGAAATTTTTGCAATCGATACTATGCTAAGAAGATATCAACCCTGCTACTGAGTTTTCTAGTTTTTCATCACTGAATGCTCACAAGTTGCTGAAAAGAGGAGAATTAGTAGGGGATTCCCGCACGGAACAAATATTTGTATGACTTACATGTATTTGTTCCGAGTCTGGGTGTTTTTCTATCTATAATAATAATATGTATGTATTTACTTACTTTAAAAAAAAATGTATATAAGTAGTTTATCAGCCATCTTGTTACCATAACACAAGCATTAGGTTGCTTAGATTGGGACTAGATGGCGCTGTGTGAAATGTCCAGGGATATTTATTTATTATTCTATCGTAGAAACCTGCTCAAAGACTGCTGCAAACGAACGCAGTTCAAATCCATACCATTCACGGGGGTCCCTAATTTGACATCCAGAAACGGATAATTTTTTTGCTTTGTATTTTAGTGGTGTACAATAAAGTATATATAAATAAATAAATAAATAAATAATCATCTTTCTGTTCAGTCCAATGTGATATGGAGTCCGCTCAACAAGTTTTTTTCTTCTATTCTCTCCTGACAACCCTCACGATATCATTCCCTTCCTTCTCTTCATATCACACAATCCATCCATCTTTTCTTAGGCCTTCCTCTCTTTCTCCATCCATCAACATTTATATTATTTAGTTTTTGTTTCGTAACTTAAGATTAATTTATGATGGGACTGGCGTGAACTGTGTTCAAAAGTCCCTTAAAATAAAGATTAAAAAAAAAAAAACATTTAAATTTTTCACTCTTTTAGTCACAGCAACGGATGAACAAAATATTGGAAATGTAAAGCCATATGCCCAAAATTACCATAAAGATATGAATATTTTACTATCAATCATAACAAAAACTATCACATCTCTACCATCTCTGTACGGACTTATCCAGTTATTATCCATAAAAGGCCTTTCCCAATTTAGTTTCATCAGAAATGGGCCAATAGCCGTATTTATTAATATCGTCGGGAACAAAGCAGTCTGCTCGAATGGCCCATTGTGTGAGCACATTGTTTTTTATACTTGCCCAGGGGTATACGCCAATTATTTTTGCCCGTTTTTCTATAGGATTGTTGGATTTGGATGTGTGCTTGGCATTTTCATCAAGAGATGTGAAATTATTATAGCAATCGTTCGTTTGTCACTTGTTTGTGAATGTCCATTGTCGTCCCGTATTTGAAATTTCCCCTATGACCGTTACCAAAGGAGAAATGGCCATAATCCTCAAATAAATTGAGATCAAACCGGAAGATGTCACTGCCCTTTCTGTTAACTTTTGAGCCGTGTTTGCATTGTCCATATCTTCCTTTCATAAGTCCCTTCATGATATTCTATTCCCCATTGAATAAGTAACAAATAAACTAAATAAATTCACTTATCATATTACTCTTATCGGAAATCAAACAGTTTACACAAATACAAACTGTTTGTCGTTCAAATACAACCGTACTTAACTGCATTAGTCACGAATACATTATTTGTGAACAAGCACTTAGTATTTTTATGTCACACGACCGCCTAGCGACTGTAATAGTAGTTACGGTCAGCAATAAACGTCCATTAACACTTTAGCGGTGATTGCGCGAAGAAAGTGGAAATGGGGGGGCCACATAGGGCGTAGAACAGATGGCAGATAGGGTAGAACAGTGCTGGACTGGAGACCGAGACCTGGTAGTAGAAGTGTGGGTAGACAGCAGATGTGGTGGACCGACGACCTGGTCAAGATTGCTAGACGTCTCTGGCTTTTTTTTTTTTTTTTCAGGATGGGATATCATCAAATGACTCCTCCCGCTCTGGGTGGAGCAGAAGGGAGTGTCAGACTCTTACTGACTAAAACCCACCCGTGTTCCTTCCTTAGCCCTTTATGTTCCAGGTTACGTCTCTGGCTTAGGAGAGCTAGAGACAGTGATGAGTGGCGTGCATTGCAGGATGCCTATACTCAGCATTGTTTGGTGCAAACCCGAAGAATAGAACTGACACTTTTACATATCTACAAAATGATTCGATAAACTTCTTTTTAGCTTATCCTTAGCTAAAGTCAATATTCCTTAAACTTCAACTTTACACTACTACACACACCCCCACCCTCACACACACACCCCCTCTCACGCACACACACACACACACCCCCACACAAAAACTCACTCGCATACACTACACAAGTGCGCTCCTTTTTTTTGTATTTTTCTTTTCACTTTATTTCTCTGTTTTATTTTAATTTGTTTTTTTTTTTGTTTTTCAATTGCATACATATTATCATGATAAGTGGAAGAGCGGAGTTCATCTAACACAAGCATCTTCTTGCTTAAAAGATCTCCAAATAATGTGTTTTTCATTTGATCTCCAAATAATGTGTTTTTCATTTGTATATAATTGCAATAAACATTTATTTTTTATTTTTTTATTTATACTTCACCTACTTCTGTCACGATTGTAATAAAATATGTTCATCATCATCATTTCAGCCTGGAGTCACCCACAGCTGGGTATAAGCTTCCTCTTTCTTCTGCCATACTTCCCGGTTCTGTTAGTCTCTCATCCAGGGGCTGCAGTCTCGACATTCATAGCGCGATCGCTTTACGACCGAATTCGGTCGCAAAGTCCTGTAACTCCATACATTACACCTGTCAATCCGGGACTTTGCGACCGAATTCGGTCGTAAAGCGATCGCTATGAATGTCGAGACTGCAGCCCTAGGTATTTCCCGCGACTTTGACGATATCGTCAACCCAGTGCACTTTTGGACGCCCCGGGTTTCTTTGGCCGAACTCTGGCCACCATTCAGTCACTGCTTTACTCCATCGGCCATCTCTTCTTCTAGCTAGACGTCCTGCCCAACTCAGTGTGAGGCGCATCGCTTTGTCCCCGATATTTAAATATGCTACTCAATAATTAAGATGAAAAAACTGAAGGATTAGTCGACTTTTCTTACTGACTGTACCGACACAAGTTATTGCGTCATAATTGGATACGGTACATTAACATTACTTTATTAGCTGGGCTTTTCAGGGGCAACCCTATAGTTTCCGTCTTGGTATATGTACTATCGCCAAAATATATATCTGACCATTCCTGCTTGCAGCGCATATTATTAGTCGACCTAAAAAGGATCCTCTTTTGTTTTACCTACGGACGCAGCTGTGGTCATCATGTGCACGGAATTTTGTTTTTAAAATGGTCAGATATAGGTTTTGGCGATAGTACCTATCTTGTTTTATTTCGCGAGTAGGTGTATTACTGAATTAGTCGTGCTTAAATAAACATAAACTACAATTATCTTTTGCTGATAGGTAGATAAAACATGCAAAAACCAGAAGAAAATTAGAGAGTTAGTTAAAACTTCTCTTACATCTAAGTTCTGCCGACCTCACCGTGAAAACTTAGGTAAAGTAAGCTGTCATTCCACCTGATGCTAGGTATCGCCACTACTGACAGCTCACTTCAAGCTCACTTCACCAAAGTTTTCACGGTGAATTATTTACAGAATTGACCGGCTGATGATACCTTAGAATATCCCGTTTAAAACCTCAACGAAATAATTATCATGTCAACTAATTTGACAGCTTTAATCAGTCTCTTGTCTCTTCCGCACTATTCATGTTACTTAGTAAGAGATAGAGTAATAATCTTATTTAGTTTAATTGCGCCCTAAAAAATTACATTTAAGCAATATCCAATCTGCTCAGCTCTTTCCAAACTCTGTTATGGTCAGCTTCCAGTCCAACTGGATGCAGCTGAATACCAGTATTGTACATGGAGCGACTGCGTATCTGACCTCCACAACCCAGTTACTGAGTAACAAGATACCCCTTGGTAAGACTGGTTGTCAGACTTATGTATAGGCTTCTGATTACACGTAACGACTGTCAAAGATCTACGATTGATTGAACCACGGCTTAACGTACTTTCCGAGGCACGGATGGGTGATATGTAATGAATGGTCACCCATCCACGTATCGACCCCGACAAGCGAAGTCTAACCTTTGATCAACATGTACGATTGTTATTATTTAGCCACGAGCTCCCTCCCCCCCGGTCATTATATTTAAGCATCAGAGGGGCTTGTAGCTAAGTAATAACAGCCGCACGGGTCGATCGATCAGGTTAAGCTACGCTTGCCGCGGTTGGTCCGTGGATGGGTGACCATTTTCACAAACCAAGACCCCTCCGTGCCTCCGTTGGTCCTGGCTGTCATTCGTGGAACTTTGACAGTCGTTACGGGTCGTCAGTAGCCTGAAAGTCTGACAACCAGTCTTACCAAGGGAGGCAGTCGCTCCATGTAAAATACTGGTATTCAGCTGCATCCGGTTAGACTGGAAGCCGACCTCAACATAGTTGGGAAAAGGCTAGGCAGATGATGAGTAGACAAACTTTAAATAGGTCAAAAGAAGCGTATAATTATTTGAAACACGCATGTTTTGTATATAGTAAGTTTATATTAGCATATTGTAATAAACAAACGTAACAGGTGTACCGTATTCACGCGACTTTCATAGCTTCTAATTCTTCTTTTATTTGTCAGTTTTTGTGTATATGTGTAAACAGTGGATGATAGTAACATTCTGTAATTGTACTGTAAATCTTTTAAGCGATTTCCATGATTTTATGTGGAAACCTGCTGGCGTTTGGTTTTCTCTTGGCCACGAGGAATTTGCTGGCATTCTTTTAATGGCTTGGAATTTTTTTAAATTTATAGGGTGGTAGGGACATCTTCAGCACATGCTTCTAGACCCCTTAGCGTAGAAATTTGTCGTCGGTTATCAAAAAAAAAATCAGCTGTTTCAAAGTACCTAGTCAAATTCCACAGCAATTTTTTTTTAAAATAACCTGCGAAAAATTTCTTCGCAGGCGATTCAGAATCATACTGAATCCATGATAAATGATTTTATTTCGTAAGTAGGTTTGTACAAACACTTTTACGCGTCAATCATATTTTAAAACTAGATGAGATCGGCGTTTCCTATCTGACTAGTCTGAGAAGAAAGGCCGAAACAAACTCAGAGGTCACAGTCTCTTTTAAAGTCCAGACATAATCTTGGTCAGATCATGTGAAGACCATGTAGATTGATGGTATCAGGTAGCGCGTCGATATTCGTGCCATCCCATATTATGTAGTGTATGTAGGTAATTACTACAATTTTTCGTGACATTTTTGTTAATTTCAGTTCCGGAAGTACGCACACCTCTTACGTAATACAGACTAGATACCTATATTCATGAATTCATATGTATCTTTTGTAATACTTAATGCTAATCTCAATTGGGTAATTTGAACTGTAACACGGGACATAAATGGTAATATTTGACTGAAAGTTATGAGCGCCGAAGGAAAAGTTGGCTAACTCCAAAAGTTTCATCCTTAAGACGTCCTTCGTCCAATCTTAGACCCAGTATAATAACGTCGTTATCGTAAAAGAAATATAAAGATGCAAATATTTTTTATTAGTTGTCGTCTTTTATTTTATGATGTGCATTGAACTTTGATATTTATTTATGTAATACTTCCGGACTTAATGCCATAGGCATCTTCTACCAGTCGACTTTGATATTACAATCTTTATCATAATTGTTTTTGTGACTCATTGATAGTTATCGCCCATAAAAAAAATCATGTATTTCGCGTATTTTTTTTTTAATGAAAAATGTTGTAAACGCGCCCACGATACAGGAGAAATTCCACACTAGGAATTTCTCCTGTATCGTGGGTGCGTTTACAAACATTTAAGCTCACATACACAAACAGCCAGACCCGGAACAACTACTTGTAGGCCATACAAATCGGTTCCGTGCGGGAATCGAACCCGCGACACGCAGCGCAGCAGTCGATCGCTTAACCATTGCGCCAACCATGCAGTTAAAATATTTATAACGAAATTAAATAAATAATCACCTCTCACAGAGAGGAGGCCTGTGTCCCAGCAGTGGGAACATTATAGGCTGAGTATGTAAATAAATAATTAATTAACGTATTTATATATATTTTTTTCTGTAACGTTATAGAAGTAAATAAATATGAAACGTATATAAATATCTAGTAAAAAAACTAAAGCTAGGCTAAGTAGTTCTAAAGTCTGTGACTACCTAAAATACTGAGTTATTGAAACAAAATAATAATGCCTTTTTTCCCAACATTTAACCAGGAGACAAAAATAGCACTAACTCGCGAACCTAGAATTGCTCCCTTATTGTGGCACCCCCTTATAGAATTACAAAACAAGTATTTTTCATTGTCCCATAAGAGACTACATCCTACACACACACACACCCCCACCCACAGTTAGTCATAGCCTAAACAAGGAGCGTCTGATTCGCGACCTCTCAACTACAAAGGTGGTACCCTCGATAGCCGAGAGGCGAGGGCTAGGAGAGCCCTCCTGCCACTTAGACCGGGCCTCACAAGTACCCGCAACTATGCAGTATGCATGCTGGTTTGTTTTCTTTTTAACACGCAAGCTAGTTTTACGTGCGTGCGTGTGTGTTTGTGAGTCACACACACTACAATGATGATTGTGATAAAAGTTAACAAAGATATTTTAATAAAGGTAGAGGAAGAGCTGGTCTATTCTGTAAAAATCTCACTGTGGAAATTCAAGGGAAGTGAGATGTCAATAGTGTCAATTTGCATTGGACGGAAAGACAATCTTGGAAGGACTCACTTCACTTATGTTTTCACAGTGAGTTCTTTTTACTAAATAGGCCGGTAGCTGTTACTGTTATAGCTGCCAAAATGAATGTCAGTAAGTTTTACTTTATGAACAAAACAGATCAATTTGCTAAAAAGAATGAATAACTAACGTTCAAGTTCTCACTTTTTCATTTGGAAGTCCCTAAACCAATTCTAGTTTATAAGTCAAAAGAATTGGAAATAGTTGATGTTGTAACTGATTTTTCCGGCAAAAGTCATAGCCAAGCTTATACAAAACCACCTATACACACATCCACCAGCATTTCCCAAAAGCTAGAAATCAAAATGTTTGATGAACATTAAGCTCAAATGTTTAGATAGCTCAGTTTACACAATACCCACTCGGGTTGCTTACACGATTGCAAATAAAAATGATTCATTGTTACAGCAAGCCGGTCTACAACTTCACTTTGCACGAGAAATAAACATTCAGTTTACAGGGCCCGTAGATTTGATTTAATGTAGTGTTGAAAATTGAATTTCTCGAGGGTAAAATTTCCTCAAGAAATTCAAGCTTCAACAACCATTTCGAAGTTAAAGACTTTAGAAGGAAATTAGGAATGGACAAAGAGCTAATAGGCCAATCTCTGTAGACACAAAAATCGTTAGATCGCAAAAAATTGCAATGTCCCGAATTTATGTAATATTTTTAGGATAGATAGAGAAATAACTTATAGTATAAAATCGAGTTTGCACTTGAGTTTGGAAAAATGGCTAATGTTTGAAGTGCTATATCTCGGGTTACATTATAAACCTACAGGAGCTGTATAACACACCGTCCGGTGTAAAAATAAAAGGATAATAAACTTATTGAAATCCTTAAAACGACGTTTCCTTTGGTGTAGTGACTTTTCCGTGGGATGCACTTTTTAGAAGTTATAAGTCAAAAATTAATCTCTTCCCTGAATTTTGCCATTATATCTATGGCCGATCTCTTTGCCGGGAACTGAATAATGACGAAGTACGACCACGCTGACAAAATTGTGCTGAAATATTTGCACAGTTGAACTTACTCGGCCTCTTCTTACTAAAACTATCAAAACCACAACACCGTAGTTAAACCCACAATTCTTTTCAGAACCACACTGAGCTATTCTGTTTATTGAACAGCACTATACGAACTTATCCAAAACTCAAATCCAAGATCAGAAAGCATTCAAAACACATTTGAACCCGAAGTTATTAAGATGAAGACTCATCCCTTATCTCCTCACACCATAAGCCAAACACAAACGTATAGAAACATCACCCCTCGTTCACAAAGAACATCGTTATAATTAAACGCAAAGGTAAAAGGATTAAAATTAAATTTTACGTGAAGGCAGATAAAGGTAGTCTGTGCATCCAGGGCTGCTGAACCTGAGGCTGTTATTTCATAAAGCTTTTGTGCAGATATGCTTTCGATGTAACAAAAAGCTGGGTGGATGCTTCCGTGAGTGAACACTTGGAGCCTTGGAGCGTACGTTTAGCGGATAAAAGATTTAGGGTTGCATTATTGATAAAACCACCGGTTTTCGAAAGTTCTTTTTGTATGTTTTCAGTTGATATTGTGCTTTCTTTAAGAGCTATATAGCTTACCTACATGTGGTTAGTCTCGTTTTCGACCAAACATTTTAGTGACATCATATCATTATTATGCTGGGACGAGCTGAACAAAACAAACAATTAGTTGTCCACTTTAGCCCTGGATCGAAAGACCTGAAAGTCATGTGGAGAGGGCTTTGCCCAGCAGTGGGATAATGCAGGCTAACAGCCATATCATTATTAAGGTAGTAGTCAGTTACTAGTTAAAATCTACATTCCCGAAATTTGTTTTTGTAAAAGTGCGGACCAGTGACTATGAAAGCCAAATGTTCCAGTTTGAACAGTAATCTGAACAAACTTGTTCAACAAAGTTGCTTTCAGAGCAACAGGCGTTCCAACATTTCCACTACTGTTACATCACAGTCTTCCATAATTGTTTCTCGGAATCGGAGGTTGCAAACGAAGTAGTTCAAAGGTTTATTTGCCTTCCAGGTAGCAAATATAAAGTCAAGAGAAAATTTTATGATTGAATTTATTTCAATCATTGGAAATGCCGTTGCTTCTGTTAAGAGATTTTATTTGAATAGTACTTCGAGAAAACCTCGTGGCTCTTCCTCGTTCTTCTTCACAGGAATCTACATTTATTAACGGCCAACTTTCTTAGTAAAGGGCTGACTCCTTGACATTTTGAAAAGTTTCAGTAAATTTTCTCATTGAAATAAAGGCTTTGGCTCTGACTTTCAAGTGTTGTTTACCTTCATAGCTTATGGAAATATCTCTGTTTTTAGAACTTTCCGTCGTTAATAATCCGTTTAGATTTTATGAGTAAAATCCCTTTTTCCTTCAAACCTGACATCCCTAAATTGTGTGGAATTATGAGACCCTTTGCGTGATTAAATATGCCGCGGCGTAACGAGGCTCAAGTGTGTTGTGTAATTAATACATGGAAAGAATTTCAATTGTGGCTGGCTTAATGTCATAATAGATTACACGAATAAGAGGCTCCTGCCTCAAAGACAACCTTCAAAGGGATTTTAGATACAATTGTGTGTGTTTAAGCAAACATTATATTTACCGAAAGGGATACGAGGAGTAAAGAAATTTTAAACATAGGGACAACGATCTTCTAAAGTCTTGGAATAAAGCGGGAAGTGAATTACTGAAAGAGCAGTCATCCTAATCATCGTCATCACGAGCCTACAGCAGCCCACTGCTGGACATAGACATCTCCTATCGCACGCCATTCAACTCGATTTTCGGCAACTCTCGTCCAGCTGCTACCAACCATCGAAGCGAAGATCGTCGCTCCACCTAGCCTGAGGGCGTCCTACCTCACGTTTGCCGATTCGCGGTCTCCACTCAAGAACACGTCTACCCCAACGGTCACCGGTGCTACGGCTAATATGGCCGGCTCATTGCCACTTCAGCTTGCTTATTCGACAACTTTAGTTCTCTGCCGGATTGCCTCGTTGCGGATTCGATCCCTATGTCAATGACGATGAAATCCCATGACCGATTTAATTGTAAATTGCATCGCAAGGCATTCCAATAGATTAGAAGGGCAATTCCTGTAATTGAAAACGTTCAAAATTTATTCGCAATATCATCTCAGCGACAATCAGTGTCAAAAATTTCGGGAAATTAGAGGTATTTTTGACAGATTGAGACTGACATCAGACTGTGAACGTTCTTAAAATTACGAGAAAAAAATAAAATTACGCTCGATCAACGCTCAATCATAAAACATGGCTGAAAACATCATTCCAATTTCAAATACGACTCGAAAAAAAAAACAAAAATTCACAAACAAATTACGAATTCAAATCTGCGGAGAAAATAACACGTGAAACGGATGAATCTAAAAATATGACGTTGTTTACGACAGAGGGCGTAATGAGAAGCAATTTGATAGCTCGGGATCATTTTATCGCCTATGTAATCGAGTTTAATGAGCCAATCATTGTGCAAGCATGTAGCTGCTATAAATATGCTACCCCTATAGGGTGTGGTTATGTGTTACGATACAGAAAACTGCGGTTATTTATTTTTGCAAGTTTGCAAGGTATGATGTATCATGTTCTGAAGTTTTGCGTTTACTTTTTGATATACGGTCGTGTACTGAACATATTTTACCTCTCTCTCATTATATCTAAATGTTTTAGAGTTATTGAGAGTATATTTTGGGGGTTATTGAGAGCGTCTAATACGCAACAGAAAAAGAATCGAAGAAGTTATTATTATGAGAAGAAGCTATTGTGCTAGACAGAAGTACTTAGCCACTTCTGTCTAGCATAATAGCTTCTACCAATTTCTTCAAGGACATAATGGTGCTGACATATTCATCATGTTCAGGTATGACAGGCATGTATCTTTTATTGATCACTAAACAGCCTGCTCTCTAACTTGGTCAACGAAGATATGGACCGGTTCGAAACTTGTTCGAAACTTAGAAGTGAATCCTACACCCGATCACTAACTTTTTTCAATGTCAAATCGCGCGTGGTGTAATTCATTCTTAGTTCGGGCTTCAAACTAATCTTATATCCGTAAGTGATACGACGTACGGTGCTTCCGATAATTCGGCCGAAACTACGAACTTCGTGCTTAGGGAGTAGGCCCCCTGTTCAATGACCAGCACCCTAATTGCGTAACACACGATCAATTGTAATCTGAATCATTTTGAAGCAAATTGCTAATCCATTGCTTCATAAGTTAGAAAAATTTGTGTGGTCAACACGTAAATAACGGAATGAATGTTGTTGAACTGTCAAAATGAAACCGATTTCGATTGATCGTGTGTTACGCAATTAGGGTGCTGGTATTCAAAAGCTTAAACAGAAAAACATAGAATTACTATTGCATCCATTTCTCTTAAAGAACATGGTATTCAATTTTTATTATTTTTCCTATGCATTACACACATTCTACCGACACGTTCTATCACTCCGTCATTGTCTCAGAGCATCGGGCAGTAAAATGGTCACGTTCACCAAACGACAGCAGATTTGTCACGCTGTCATTTTGTTTGTGTATCTTCTGCTTAAACAGCTAGTCACGAATCATTGCGAAAAAAATGCTGAAAATACCTCTTTTTTAGGGTTCCGTAGCCAAATGGCACGGAACCCTTATGGATTCGTCATGTCTGTCTGTCTGTCTGTATGTCACAGCCACTTTTTACCGAAACTATAAGAACTATACTGTTGAAACTTGGTAAGTAGATGTATTCTGTGAACAAGCATTAAGATTTTCACACAAAAATAGAAAAAAAAACAGTAAATTTTGGGGGTTCCCCATACCTAATTAGAACTAAAACTCAATTTTTTTTTTCATCAAACCACTTTTCTCCCACATTGACGTTAAAAAAATCTTAATTGCAACCAGCCAGCGTTGTAAAAAAAGATAAAAGTACTCTATGGTCGGCCAACGCGCACAGAAGCAGACCTCGCAAATATTTACTGCCCACCTAAACAAATGCGAGTCCTTTCATTGCTAGGAATAAAACCAGTCTGGAAAGCATTTCATATTTTTCTCCAACGCTGATAAAGCGGTAAAATGAAAGCATAAAATGTAGGAAAGTGTTACAGTTTATCACACTTCCCTCGGGTTGTGAATGTTGGTTTAAAAGGGCTATTACTTTAGTAGGAGGGCTCGAAATTATACCTCATAAAAGAAAGCTAAAAAACCCAATATTGCAATAAACAGAATCGTACTAACTTTTAGAGATTTACAGGTCCTCAGGCAATCTACATAGCCTTTTCCCAACTATCTTGGTGTCAGCTTCCAGTCTAACTGGATGCATGCGGCTGAATTTCAGTATTTTACGTGGAACGGCTGCCTATCTGACCTCCACAACCCAGTTACGCAACACGATACCCCTTGGAAAGACTGGTTGTCAGACTTTCGGGCTTCCGACTGTCACAACACACACAACAAATGTCAAAGGTCTGCTCATGACAGCCGGGACTAAAGTGCCGGCTTAAAGTGCTTTCCAAGTCATGGGGGGGTTTTGATATGTAATGGCCATCCACGAATCGACCGCGGCAAGCGTAACTTAACCTTCGATTGAACCGAAAGACTTAAAATCTAGCCACGAGCTCCTATACATCATCATCATCTGCCTGACCTTATCCCAACTATGTTGGGGTCGGCTTCCACGAGCTCCTATACCTTATATAATAAAGCTCAAAAAACTCAAAATTACAGTAAGTGGAATCGTATCATCTTTTAGAAATTGCCAGGTCCACAATTTGCCAGAACGGGAATCTTTTCCACATACGAGTAATATCTGGAACATGACATGTCATTGTTATGAATATAATTCTTCGCAAAAATCTTCATTTGAAATCCGTACCAATTCCGGAAAGCCTTTGATAACACCTTCCTTCCTTCAAAGTCATTATCTTCAAGTAAAAATGTTTGCTTCTCCTCAACGGTCGAATGTTGTTTGTTTTCTTTAATATTCTTTAATAAAACGCTCTCTCCGCTCTCCTTAATGAATTTATCGCAAGTAATTTGAGGCGAAGCCGTTCTGAGTCCAGACCCTGGACTTGTGCAAATTATAGCATAATGTTCTTGTGGAAAAGGAGGCTTTGTGTAATAAACTCAAACTATGTAATTGTACAGGGTTTAAGAAAAGGGTGAACTAAGTTTAAATGGAGTATTTGTTACGTTGCGGTTTTAATTATAAGTTTTTCAAATGAATTGCAAACAGTTAGTAGTTTTGCAACAACTTTATGGTAAGAACCGGATTATGCAATCTATTTATATTTATAAACATCCCTTTCATCTTATTTCTAGTTACCGTTTGTATTCGCAATTCAATTCCAAACTTCCAAGAAAACGTATACTACCAACATAACTAATACCTTGATTACGTATGACGTGTTCTACGAAATACCTGAATCAACATAATTATGTAGTTTGTTGGTTACCACAGATCTAGGAATTCTATTTTCATTCGAAATATCAGGGTGAAGGGTTTCATGTCTCATGTTATTTTGGTATTGTGGCATTAACGAACCCGTATCCAGCACCCTAATTGCGTAACACACGATCAATCGGAATCTGAATCATTATTGAAGCAAATTGCTAATCTATTGCTTCATAAGTTCAAAAAATTTGTCTGCTCAACACATAAATAACGCAATGAATGTTGTTGAACTGTCAAAATGAAACGGATTCCGATTGATCGTGTGTTACGCAATTAGGGTGCTGGTATACCTAGATAAACTACTGAATTCCAAAAGAATTCTGGCCACATAACCAACTAATGTGAGTCTTGCTCCTGTTTTTCTGACATAATGTCACGGATACGACTCACGACTGATCAGTGCCTTATCAATGGTAGGGATGTGACAAATTATTCACCAATTGTATAATCTACATCATCGGAAAAGTCGATTAGTAGGCTATGGCGGGAGCTTTTCCAGTTATTTATTTCAGATAGTGTAAATACGCATAATCCGCCTAAAATGTCCCCACTGCTCGGATTCAGGCCTCCTCACTTCGAAAACGAGTGGGCTATAATCCACCACGCGGGCCCAATGCGGGTTGGTAGATGTCACATGTCTTCGAATTATTGATTCTAGGACATGCCGGTTTCCTCCCGATGTTTTCCTTCACCGTTTTGAGAGCAGGGGTGATGAAATGATTTACACAAAGCAAAGCGCCTGCCTGGGTTCGAACTCACGACCTACTACTACTCGTAAGCCAGGTTCGTTACCACTAGGCCACCACCTCTTATTTCTGCTGTAGGTAATTCTAAGAAAAGCTGCACTTAGCGAAATCTTATTTATACAGTTATTCTTTATTACAGTGAAAGCACTAGGTACATGTTAAACAACGCCGCTGGTATAGCTAGTTATGTATAGTATTGTGGTACAGACGGCAGCAGGTCAAACTATCCAAAACTGTCAAATTTTCCCAATGAACCTTGAACCTTGATGCTTTGGGGATAAAGTTGAAAATCTATTAAAGACATTTGACAGATTGTAGTAGCTTGATAAGCTGACATCTGTACAACCAACTACAAACCCGGCCCCTCGCCCACGGCGACTTTTTGTAGCGATGCTGTCGCGCGTTCGCATCGATAGAGTCGCCATGCGGTCGCTAGCTGTTTGCCCTCGCCCACACCACGATTCTCAGTCGCGATTCAAACGCGATTCTGTCGCGCTTCTGTCGCGATGCAAACGCGATTCAGTAACGGCACAAAAATGCCACAGTTGCAAGATGGACTCCGTTGAGGCAACATCACGTTGTCTTTGGTGCCGCTTTTTTGCGCCAAAGCGTGAACAGCCGAAGCTTGGGCAACGAAAGCGGTCGCGCGTTTGAATCGATACAGTCGCGATGCTGTAGCGCGTTAGTAGCGCGTTGGCATCGCTTCTGTATCGCGGTGCAAATGCGACTAACACGCGTTAGTAGCGATGCTCTTGCGCGTTTACGAAGCGAGCTACGAAAAGTCGCCGTGGGCGAGGGGCCTTATTGCCAAGTCCCCGCACGATCTGACACAGATACAAATGGGCCACTGGCGCCAATTTATCATAGACTCAACTGCAATCTACTGTCAAAGACATCTCGTATTAGAACCACTCTGAGCTCTGCATACACAAATACATAGGGTAAGCTTCCTACACTTTATACTATATGCATATAACTTTATGTATATGAGGTGGAGTTAGTGCAGTGTTACAGTTTAATGGCATTAAAGCACTACTTAGTACTTAGGTGGAGCTACTTAAGTCATAAACATTTCTCGGGTAGAACTATTTATTAACCCCCGCCGCAAAAACGACGGGGTTTTATAAGCTTGACGTATGTGTGTGTGTGTGTGTGTGTGTGAACCGATTTTGATTTTGTTTTTTTTTTTGTTTGAAAGGTGAATTTGTCGGGAGTGTTCTTAGCTATGTTTGATGAAAATCGGTCCAAGATGGCCGCCGCCACAAAATGGCGGATTACATATTTTTTCACAACTCCCTCAATATGGGTATCAAATGAAAGGGCTTGACTAGTAGAATACTAAACACTATGCCAAATTTCAAATCCAAAATGGCCACCACCACAAAATGGCTAATTACAAAAAACCTGATTAAACACCAAATTACCTGAATCTTAATTAAAACGCAAGAAAATAAAATAATAAGGAGTCCCTACAAAAAGCATGAAATAAAAAATTAAATTTAAAATTTAAAAAACCCCCAACAAACAAAAACATAATAAAAATAGTAGCCTCATTAGGAGTTATAATAGATCTTTCCTACTATTGTCCATTATCTGAAACTAATACATCTTGGACATTCTAGGACTCTGGAAAGGCCTTGAAACGCAACAAAACATATGTTTGACGACAACTATTCCCTGAACGCATCTTTCACCAACGACGGCATGTAGATCTCTCAAGAATGCTGAATGTAGAACTGAACTAATAGAAATCAATGAACATTCCTTCTGTCATCATCTGCCTAGCCTAGCTATTCCCAACAATCTGGACGCTAGCTTCCACTCTAACCGGATGCAGCTATATTTGATATAGAGTAACTACCACTCTGACAACCCAGTTATTGAGTAATACGATACCCCTTGTCACTTTCGGGCTTCTGACTACAACTGACAAAGGTCTACAAAATGACAGCCGAGACCAACGGCTTAACGTGCTTTGAGGCGCGGAGGGATCTCGATACTGTAAAGGATAGTCACCCATCCACGGACTTGGCAAGCGAAGTTTTATCTTTGATCGAACCGTGCGGCTGTTATTATTTAGCCACGAGACCCTCCTGTATACATTCCTTCTGTGAAAGATAATAATTTACTGTTCTCTGGGACAAAGGAGGATATTATCTATTATTATTTATATCAGCCTTCTATTGTGGCCTGGAAAATAGCGGCGTCCACAAGCGACACGCTGTTTACTATGTGTCTGTGTGTCCGTCTGCGTTGCCTCAGTTTGAGAGTAGCCAGGAATATCCGACCGCTGTTTACACGAGGCGGCTTTTAAATCCGATAGTAAAACGATTGATGAAATGACGTATAGAGGAATGAAGGAAACTGTGAAGGAAAAGCTATTGTTTATTTCTGTGTTTCGAAATAAATTCAGCTTTCTAGGGAACTAGGAATGACTTTGTTATGTGTTTTAGTGAAAGTGCATGGGATAGGCAAAATATCTTTGTAGTTTTCGCATATTGTTGTTAGTACTTTCAGTCATTTGATCTACATTATATTATGTAGTTCAATCGTATTTTGCCACAAAACAAGATTTCTCAAAGAACTTGTTTTTTTTTTTAAAGATTTTAAATAAGATAAATCACTTTACTACTTCAGCACTTAAATAAATAAATCAAAACGAAAATATTCAAGTGCCGTAACTAAGGTTAGGTATGTTTATCAAGATAAAAACGCCTAAGAAAAAAGCTTCCTCGGATAAAGAACCCTGTCCATACATTATTCCACGCAGGATATCCCTCACAAGATGAACACACCCTTAAGCTAAGCTGTACCAAAATAATGTCTTCCATTTATCAAAAACTCGCGCCTTTGTTTCTCCTACAGTGTAGCATAAGCCTAAAATATTGAAAGAAATTATGAAATCTTTACATAATAAAATCATGCAGAGTATAAACAAAAAAAATACCTATAGTCTGTTCCAAAAATATCTTATGAAAATGTAAACAAACGGATTAGAAAGCCTACGTGTAGATGTCAATTTGTAATGCCACTTACAAAGTCAGTACCTACTTTTATTTGTTTATTGAAACGAAGTTCCTTGACGCGGTATGCGGTAGAAATTGACTGGTAGAAATCGTGACGTACGGTCTCAATAGTCCCTCTCTCTCCGTTTACTCGTATATACGAGTGTGTGCGAGCGTTCGAGTATCCCCCGACCGCACATGTTTTGTTTTCTAGTTTCGAATCACCCTAGAGATGTTTTTCATTTGACAATTGAGGTTACTTTTATAACCTTAACTTTAATCGAAGATTTTACAAATTACAATTGAATAATTTTATTCAAACAACTAGCTTCTGCCCGCGGCTTCGCCCGCGTGGATGTCGGAAATTATCCCACGGGAACGTACTAACAGGATAAAATGTATGTGCTTCCCCAGGATGCCATCTATCTCTATGCCAAATCACAACTTCAGTGGTTTAGGCGTGAAAATGTAACATACAGTTTCAAGTTCAAATCCTCCCCTTAAAAACTGAATTACCCCTTTTTGTCCCGTCAGTGGTAAATTTTCGACAACTTTACATACTTATTATTAATTATTTTATGTCAAAAGTATTAATATTGAGTTTCGTGTTGATTGGACCGCGCATTCAATTTCTTCCACACAAACTTAGCACCCCTATATCCCCTTTTTGAGGGGTAGTTTTGAAAAACTTATAATGATAAACTTTATTACTTACTTACGCAAGTATTCTTGCCAAGTTTCAAGTTTATTAACTAAATGAATAAGATTTTTCATATAAACTGTATCCCCCGCTTTTCACCCCCACAGGAATGGAATTTTGAAAAATCGTTTGGGATTATTCATAACTTGATTCAAAGATTATTTATACCAATTTTTGAGTTAATCAAGCCATGCAGTAAAATCCGCCCCTGAAAAATTGACTACCCCATTCCAGCCCGTCAGGGGTAGATTTTCTAAAAACCCTGATACACATTATTCTTTACTTTCAATATTAGGTATAAATACTGAGTTTCGAGTAAATCGGACTGCGCGCTAAAATTCTTCCATACAAACTTTGAAACCCCCCAATCCCCTAATAGGGGGTAGTTTAGAAGAAAAAAAACTGACAATCTTCATAGTTTATTTAGATAAGTATTCGTGCCAAGTTTCAAGTTTATTAACTCAAGGAATAAGATTTTTCATACAAACGAATTCCCCCCTTTTCACCCTCTTAGGGGTGGAATTTCAAAAAATCCTTTCTTAGTGGATGCCTACTCTTCACGAAGAATACACCCTTCAAATTTCATGTCTCTAGGACCAGCGGTTTAGGCTGTGCGTTGTTCTATCAGTCAGTCAGTCAGTCAGTCAGTCAGTCAGTCAGGACTTTGAATTTTATATATATAGATTGTTGAAAAACTGGTGAGATATAAGGTTGAAACCTTCTAAATGCAGATTAATGTGTTACTAATATATCAGATACTTACTGTAATCTATCATATACTTTTGGAACAGACATTAGTGTAGTCACCTTGAAGGCGTAGAGAAATTGAAAGAAATCTATATCTATACTTATAATAAATCTGTAGAAGTGAAAGTTCTGTACATTGAAAATATCCAAAAAATAAATGGCAGGGGGTGTTACTTGACCGACACCGAACCCAAAAATGTGATTAAAAAAATTTTTGTCTGTCTGTCTGTCTGTCTGTCTGTCTGTCTGTTTGTTCAGGCATCACGCAAAAACTACCGGTTCGATTACGATGAAACTTGGTATAATTATTCTTTAATATCCTGGGCACCACACTGGGTACTTTTTATCCCGGAAAAGTATATACAATAAAAAACAAACTTAATTTTGCGGTTCGATCCCTATACCCGATTACCACTGTCTGTACTGTACCAACCGCAAATACTAAGTTTGTCGTAGGTTGGGTCATCCGCAGTGGAGTTCATTTTTATTCCTTTTAGTTTTTAGAGTTATTTAGGTTTATTTTTATATAAGTCGTAGGTATAGATTTTAATTTTAAAGTATAGGTAGTATATTTGATAGTGTACGTAGTGACCGTAGGTTATTTTATAATACTGTTAGGTAGGTTTAGTCATTCGTATAGATATTAGTTTTTAGGGATTTTGCTTATTTATTGAGTTTAGATTAGTTATCATCAGAAATAGGTTTATTTAGGTAGGTAGGTATTTAATTTTCTGTTATTGAGTTTTTTTTTTAATTAGTTAGGTACTTAGGTAAAGATATCATATAGGTACCCTCTTAATCACCACTAATGAGACACAATTGGTTTTCTATTGTAATTAGCCACAAAGGGCCCGCGACATAGATGGCATTCTGGGGAAGCACATACATTTTATCCTGTTAGCACGTTCCCGTGGGTAAATTTCCGACATCCACGCGGGCGAAGCCGCGGGCAGAAGCTAGTAATTTAATATTTTCGTTACGAGAGCGCAATACCAATACCAATATTTTACATGAAGCGACTGCCTATCTGACCTCCTCAACCTAGTTACTGGGTAATACGACATCTCTTGGTTAGACTGGTTGTCAAACTCGAGCTTCTGACAACCCGTAACGACTGTCAAAGATCCACGAAAGACAGCCGGGACCAACGGCTTAACGTGCTTTCCGAGGCACGGGGTCTTGATATGTAATATAACCCATCCACGGAAGCGTAGCTTAACCTGATCGATCGACCCGTGCGATTTTTATTACTTAGCCACAAGCCCCTCCACCTACCTAAGTTTATTTATGAAAAAAATGTATGAGAATGCCGTATATATATCTCCCGAGAAAAACGCAACTATGCATAATGATGATACGTAGCTCCATACTGAAAATGTGTGATCTTTTCATCACGTACGACGGGAGATTCTGCGAACGGAGCGTTATATTGGTTGTTACAGGAATGTTTTCCTGAAGCGGGTAAGATAAATTGTTGAGGAAACGTTCCTAGGTACCTAATATATGTATGTATTAAAGTTGATTGATAGCTCGGTTAAAAAAATCATGTTAAATAATAGTTTATTGAAGTTAAGGACCATTTTATTGGGTCAATCCGAGGACAGTCCATACTATGTGGTGATTTATACACGACATCATCATCTGCCTAGCCTTTTCCCAACTATGTTGGGGTCAGCTTCCAGTCTAACCGGATGCAGCTGAATACCAGTATTTTACATGGAGCGACTGCCTATCTGACCTCCACAATCCAGTTACTGGGTAATACGTTGCCCCTTGGTAAGACTGGTTGTCAGACTTTCGGGCTTCTGACTACCCGTAACGACTGTCAAAGATCCACGAATGACAGCCGGGTAGATCTCGGTAGATATATAAAGAAGGTCACCCATCCACAGACCAACCGCGGCAAGCGTAGCTTAACCTGACCGGACGACCTGTGCGGCTGTTATTATTTAGCCACGGGCCCCCCGATTTATACACGACTTCGTCCGCGTGAAATTTCTTGTTCTCCCGACGTCGTCCCGGGTCGCATCGCATCACCTGCACCCTAATTGCGTAACACACGATCAATCGGAATCGGTTTCATTTTGACAGTTCAACAACATTCATTGCGTTATTTACGTGTTGGGCAGACAAATTTTTCGAACTTAAGAAGCAATGGATTAGCAATTTGATTCAAAATGATTCAGATTCCGATTGATTGTGTGTTACGCAATTTGGGTGCTGACCGCGGTATCACTTTGATTTCGCTTAACGTTCTTACCGACTTTTTTCTTTTTGCTCAGCTCTTAAGATGTTTATAGCCTATAACCATCCTCAAGAATTTTCAAAATCAAAAATGCAAAAAAGATTTTTTTTTATCCAACTGGTTGTTCCAGATATTACACCCTACATACAAACAAACAAATTCTACTTTTTTATAATATTAGTATATAGATATAGATACACAATAATAATACAGTACAGATAATATTCGTACAGATAATATTAGTATACCTACATGGAATATTCCGCGATGTGAAAAATATCGCGTTACGTGAAAGGTTCTTTATGCTAATATTCTCGATTCCGTTCATTCGTGGTACCTACTAAACCTACTAAGAAAGAATTCGCCAATATTCCAGTCTGTTCGCTCGATATTTGCTATACAGGGTGACAGCTACGAACATCGATTCGCAATCGTGGACCCCACGTTGTTGAAATTTTTCGTCAAATATTTAAAAAAAAAAACCATACATTTTGACCGCGTAGGTATTGCACTTTTGTATGTATCAGCAGATTATTATTGTTTTGATAGCCGACGTTAAATTTCTACACTGTCTAGAATCATGTGCTGAATTCATGGTACCAGTTTGCACGTCAATGTCCCTGCCATCCTGGGCCCTAATTTACTATGACCACTTAACGATTCCTTGCTTCTAAACATCGTCAATTCCTTAGTTAATCACGACATCTGCTGTTAACATATTCTCTATTACACAGTGGGTGGTCTGAACTGCCAAAATAAATATTGTCCGTACGATTGACATTTCGATTCCTTGCCGCTAACAAGGCACGATATTGACGTGGTTTGCTCGTGGTAAGATTTCGCATTAGGGAAGATACAGTTAGATAAGTTAAGTACCCCTCTCGCATACAAATACCTTATCAAAGGAGGTAATCAATTAATTAGAGGTGTTCGTAACTTTGCAGATACCTATCATAGTGTAATAGAAAAGCAATAAACGGAAAGCGTTTCATGTTCAAATTTGATATTCATTTTCTTTCGTCGTTTACCCTTCGTGTTTTGTAGTGATTATCATATTTTTTGCTATGTATTGACTGGTGTACACTCCTACTAATAGTTTGTATAGATGGATGTTTGTTACTCTTCCACGCAAAAACTACGGAACGGATTTGGATGTTTGGCACACATATAGTTTATAACCAGTATTAACGTATAGGATGCTGTTTATCCCGATATTCCCACGGGATCGAAACTTATGCGGGTTAAACCGCGGGGAACATCTGGTAAAGTATATATAAGTAAATAAATATAACGGAACGTGGATACCCGCGAAACATAATTACTTTTTAATTGGATCTGTAATTACGGCATTCAACTGGTTAAAGCTAAATCGGTATCACCCATAATATAGCCTGAAAGATGACGTTGCCGGCCGTACTCGACTCGAATCCTACTAATATTATAAATGCGAAAGTTTGTATGGATGGATGGATGTTTGTTACTCTTTCTCGCAAAAACTACTGAACGGATTTGGATGAAATTTGGTACACACATGGTTTATAACCAGGATTAATGTATAGGATATTTTTTAACCCGATATTCCCACGGGATCGAAACTTATGCGGGTGAAACCGCGGGGCGCAGCTAGTAAAGAATAACTTTAGAATAAATGATGAATTCCACACTCATATGAATTCTAGTAAAAAGATTCGTTAAAAACTATAACATCAAAGTTTGACAAAAACAACCTTAACCCCGCGCACTATTTAAAAGAATCGTCGCGTGCACATGTCACTTTTTTTTCGGTGAATCAGAATAACCAACAGGTCGACGGCGCATTGTGTTCCACGCGCGCCTCAAAGAGATGTCAGCACAAAGTGATGGGGTCCGCTAGGGCCGATGCCTGCCAGGGCCGCGGGTTGTCCGAAAGAGATACCGTGGCCCCTGTCACAGGCAACTGAAGGAACACGGGTGGGTTTTAGTCAGTGAAAGTCTGACACGCCCTCCCGGGAGCTCCGCCTAGAGCAGGAGAAGTTATTTCATGATTTAGAAAAAAGAAATGCCCCCTCTATTGTATAATTCATGTTCAAGTAAAAAAGGTCGGCAAAAGAATTATAACATCAAATAGCCTTTACACTTCCCTACATAAACGATATAAATAAGTAAGTAACAAAATGGAATAATAATATTAATCATTATTATCATCATTTATTATTATTAAGTATTTCTGGTCGAATAATATTTCTAATAGTTTCAATTAAGACTATAAATGGCATTAAAATAGATGGTGTTCCTTGTGGAATTATATGAATGAATATATGTTGAGAATTATTAATTCACCGATAAATATTGACGACACGGTTAGCGCAGTGGCTGAGCGATCGACTGCTGCGCTACGTGTCTCGGGTTCGATTCCCGCACGGAACAAATATTTGTATTGCCTACAGGTAGTTGTTCCGGGTCTGGCTGTTTGTGTATGTAAGTTTAAATGTTTGTAAACGCACCCGCGATACAGCGGTGCAATTCTGTAACCATCTCACCGTGAAAATTCAGGTGAAGTGAGCGTGGAGTGAGCTGTCATTCCAACTAATGCTAGGGATTGACACTATCGACAGCTCACTCTAAGCTCACTTCACCTAACTTTTCACGGTGAGATTTTTACAGAATCGATCGGCTGGAGTAATGCCTAGTGAGGGGCAAAGTTAAAAAAATTATATTCGCCAATTTTTTTCTTCTCCTTTGTTAAAACTCTATCTACAACACACAAAAGCTATAAAATTCCTAGAAAGACTGCTGTGTCCCCGAATTGACGACATTTCCATAAAATCCAAGTTTCCTCAACTTAATTTGAGATCACTATAGTAACTCGTAAAAAGTTTGTCTTATCTTGTGTGTGTACGAAGTGTGAGGAATTTTAATAATTGTATTTATTGACCGATAAATAATAGTAATAGCTAGGGGGCCAGCAGGATGAGGGGCTATCACTGATCGTCAAATAATAAAAGATCTATAAAATGTATTGCGTTACAGGAAACGTATAAACCGATCAAGTGGCAATATCCTCTTCTCACAACATTCCCTAACTACTTAAACCAGAGAATAAATGGACCATAATCTACCACGCAAGCCCAGTGCAGGTTGGTAGATGTCACATGTCTTCGATTTTTTGGTTCTAGGACATGCCGGTTTCCTCGCGATGTTTTCCTTCAGCGTTTTGAGAGCAGTGGTGACGAAATAATTTACACAAAGTAAAGCGCCTGTCTGGGTTCGAACCTACGACCTATATACAATTCGTAACTCGCGGCCGGTACCAATGGACCACCACTGCTCAAAACATTGCTACCAATATCTATTTAAAAAATAATCAAATAACTTTTCATAAAATTTTCTTGCTCCAACTCATTATAATTGCCCTTCAAACGTAATTCGCCGACATCTGGAATGCACAGACACGATCTCCTCACAAATTTATAGCATTACATGCTCAACCTACCCCACTTCACTATTCATTGCTCCATTTGTAACCGTAACCGATTAAAACGTCCTTACAAAATCATCAATGGACGTCGAAACTACGTATTTCGGCGTTCCCCTTGAGTTTGAAGGGGTGATATCGACCGAGACTGCCTCCCCTGCCCTTAGGGGAACAAACTAACTTATATAAATGTCCCTCTGTAGACTAAGGCAGAAGATTTTTACTAGGTATGTGTTTATTTTTGGTACAAAATGTTTTGGTGTTTCTCGGCAAGTATTGTTTATTGTGAGTTTAATTTCATACGTGAGCTTTAGTAAAAGAATTTTGGTTTTAGATTTGGTTATCAACAAAACACAAGTTTTATAAAAAATTGCGCACGAGATAGAGACTTCTTAAAAAATAAAGAAAAGTAAGTTCTTCTCTCTCATGTAACGAAATGTGCCTAAATAAACGTAACGCGTCCTTGTTTCACCATCAATTATCGTCCAATTATCGAGTCGCCCCCTAAGAAATTTCACTTCAAAACTCAGCGCCCTAATTGCGAAACACACGATCAAACACAATCTGCCGATCGATTCTGTAAAAATCTCACCGTGAAAAGTTAGGTGAAGTGAGCTCAGAGTGAGCTGTCAATAGTGTCAATCCCTAGCATTAGTTGGAACGACAGCTCACTCCACGCTCACTTCACCAAAGTTTTCACGGTGAGATGGTTACAGAATCGCACTGCTGAATCATTTTGAAGGACATTGCTAATTCATTGTATCATATGTTGAAAAAAAAAATCTGCTCAAGAACGTTATTAACGCAATAAATGTTGTTGAACTGTCAAAATGAAAGCTATTGTAAGTGTAAGTTGGTGTGTTACGCAATTACCCCGCAGTTTAAGGTAGTTATTGTTAATTAATCACTTACCTACAGAAGTGCACAGCTCTAGTAGATAAGTTAGTCAGAAAAGTACGTGTAAGATATCGTTAGTTGAATAACATACACAAATACGATGAGAAATACAGAGATGTTTAACAAAAAAGCCTAAACAAGATTAAAATCAAAAGTCATTTATTCAAATTAGGCTGAGAATCAGCACTTTTCGAACGTCAAAATTACAAAAGACAGTCCCCCAAAACGCCCGCCCTTCACCACTTCCTAGTGCTTGCAAGAAAAGAAAGAAAGGACACCAATATTAATAGGTGACTCGTGTCGCACAGACGCAGACGTCTCAAGAATCCGAGGGTTACCATTGTCATACGGAATTGACGGAATTTATTGGATAACTTATAACGTTGAAAGTCAAATCTAGAGAGTATAGTAGTGAATTTAAATATTTCCCCCTAATAACCTTTGTGGCTTTGATTGATGGTTAAAATAACTTAGTGGGGTAGGTAACCATCCATCATACCGGCTTAATTACCTCCGAATGCTAACAGACTGCATCATTCGCCGTTTGCGTTGCAGATGTCAGCTTCCCCTTGTACTTTGTGAAGATTGGTTATAAATTCGGATGTTCTTATACGATATAATATTATTATATCGTGGAGATAAAACTCCACTTCCACCAAAAAGTCGACATCTCCATCTTTCTAAGTCCACCAAAAATATCGCCAGTATCTTGTGAGGCTTGAGGAAAAACACGTGTAGACATAAGCCATAGGTACTTCTGTTGTGCGTGTTATTAATAAGGTCGAGATAAATGATACGCGAATTTAGTTTTATACTGAAATTGTTAATATATTTAATAAAGGTTCAACATAACTCTGATTGCTTATTATAGCGATGGTATTTGATGTAAGCGACTCGCGAGTATATAGCGCCCGAGTTCCATATCAAAAATGCAATTCAACAATCGCGTCTCTAAGGTCATAACATAACCCCCCCCCCCTTTCTCCAAAATTTTAAAATAAATTAAAAGATTTTTTTTTAAATACACTAATGTTCACAAATGGTTTGTACACAAATAATTTGCTTATTCATCATTTAGTTTCAACCAACAATGTCGTAACCAGATATCTTGTGAGAAATTAGGAGACCTTTAAGCTAGTCCGGTCTTCTTAACCTATTTGAAACCAAAACTGACTCCGGGTTCAATATTTAGAACACAAATAACATTATAAATTATTTTATTTATGTAAGTAGGTTTATAGAAACACTTTTACACGTCAATTACATATATTTTAAAAACTAAAAGAGAGACAACGTTTCCTGTCTAACTTCTCTGAGAAGAAAAGCTCAAACAAATTCAGAGGTCACAGTCTCTTTTGATGTCTAGACATAATCTTATGAAGAAGACTATGTTGATTGGTGGCTGAAATGGTCTTTTGAGGAAAAAACCACACAGATTGAGTGGACCTGTCCAGTCATTGCATGCATTTGTCAGAAATCATACAGCTCAACTCGAACTTAAAAAGCTAAACGATTCGACAAACAATACCAAAGAAAGGTCACCAATAACCACAAATTTACAATCATACACCGAAAAGCAACGACTGGCAAATTCGAAAGCTAAATAGTATCCGTCCCAAAACCGCAATAAGCCAGGCATACCGGAAAATGCCTCACCGGACCTTTCACCGCATCCCGCACCATTTTATCTCATCGTTAGTGCGTGCGAAGTCATATTTAATAAGAGGCTTTTCGCTATATTCTGTCTGGTTGGCTGTTATTTACGGCGTGAGAATTTACCTAGACTATGACTGTGAAAGACTTGAAAGAAGGCTGCTAGGCTCAAATCTTTCTCGTATAGGATCTTAGCATTATGCTGAGAGATGGCCGTTCATGCTTTCCCCCAAATTGTATGTTTTTTTTTGTGTTTTTGTTCTTTTGATGCGTCATGTTTGCCGCAAATAAACGTATTGTCATTATTTTCTTTTTGTAAATGGTATTGGGCAGGTCACATCAGCCGCATGCACGATGATCGCTGGGAAATTAATAGTCTCTACACAAAGGGTGCCTATAAATGGACGCATGCCGCGAGGGCTGGTTCGACGTGCCGCGGGAAAAGAGTTACTGAAGGGATTTGGACGCCATTTAAGGCTAAAAAAAAATACATCGACTAAAATTTTGTGCAATCTTTTTGGCGAAATTTCCAATCCGTATTTTATCAATTCGTCGTGTTGTATTCTGTAGGTACTGTTATAAGATATTTATCGGAAATAAGAAATATATTTTTGTTGGAAAGAATATCTTGATACAGTTTGCAGGTTTAAAATCTATCTCTAAGCTGACTACGTAGACGTTGAGCTGCTTGTATGGGTACTAAGCACTTTGGGAAATCCCTTGAAGTATCCGATTTGGTTTAGAAATACATGTTTGTGGATTAGTAAGGAGGTGCGATATATTCACAGCAACTTAAATTTAGTTTTGACTAAAGCTTAGAGAGACAACTTAACTGGAAAGTTTCTAGACAATACAAATAGTGGGACAATTGCGTAACACGTCAGTGGCAATGCCTTTCATTTTGGCAGATCATCAAATTTCATTGCGTTTTTTACGTTGTTGAGCAGACGAATTTTCCAAATTATTCATTAGCAATTTCCTTTAATCTTCGTGATAGAAAGTGACCAAAAACGACGGCAAAAAGTTGATGAACAAAATAGCAACCGCATGAATTAAAAATATGTTTATTTCAGCATTTTTCATTCAAAATAATTATTTTGTTTGTGTTACAAAAACTGGAGAACCATTTTCCATAATCCCTTAATCGCACATATAACTCTATTAAAACAAAATTTCAATGTACAAAATGCTGAAAATACTTCAAACAAGTACAACAGAGTAATATCGTGCTGAAAACCAGATGAAACTAGTTTCAGGAATCACTTTGCGGTTTACCTATTTAGCTTTTACATTTTCATTCCACACTGACGTGAATGAAAAATGGTTTATTTCGTAAAAATCCTTTGTTTTTAATTTATACAACGGATTATCAAAAGTTATCATATTGAATAACTGAATATGCGTCTAAAATAAGGGCTATAATAGACTGACAAAATCAAATTCGCAGTAAAGGCTCCCACAGACTGGCGCTACACGACAGCGTGACGCGACTCAAGTAGAACAATTTCTATGAAATTTTAATGGAAATTCTTCTACTAGAGTCGCGTCGCGCCAGTCTGCGCGAGCCTTTAAAACAACAAACAGCTCATCGTGCCTCGTCATGAGGAAACATGATACTATCACTAACACGAAGTCAGCAATCTATAAACGGGTTGATCTTCTTCGTCTACCTAGCATTTTCCCAACTAAATTGGGGTCGGCTTCCAGTCTGACCAGATGCAGCTGAATACTAGTATTTTACACGAAGCGACTGCTACTACTGCTGTTGATCAATGAAACATGTGACATCCAACAACCCGCACTGGGCCCGCGTGGTGGATTATGGCCCACTCCCTCTCACAGAGAGGAGGCCTGTGTCACAGCAGTGTTAACGTTGTAGGTTAATTATGCTAAAAGCTAAACCTAAATAAAACAGTAGTCGAAAGTTGTACAACATGTCAAACTCAAGTTTGAGTTTGAGTAGGTTGATTATGCTAAACGCTAAACCTAAATAAAACAGTAGTCGAAAGTTGTACAACTTGTCAAACTCAAGTTTGAGTTTGAGTAGGTTGATTATGCTAAACGCTAAACCTAAATAAAACAGTAGTGGAAAGTTGTACAACTTGTCAAACTCAAGTTTGAGTTTAAGTAGGTTGATTATGCTAAACGCTAAACCTAAATAAAACAGTAGTGGAAAGTTGTACAACTTGTGGGCTAAAACTTATATTTCAACTCCTGTAAATAGTTATCGTATTTTAGCCTCAAAACTTTTCTAGCAAACGAGCAATTTCGACGCCATCTCCCGAGCGTGTTCCGTAGGGGTTCGGGAGTGACAACAAATGAAATATGGCGGAGCAGAAATGAGGAATTACATCACATAAAATAAGGAGATTGGCGCGTAAACACCGGAACCTATTTATCTTGCTGTTTTTGTGAAGGAAGCTGTTCTGTACAGTAATTTTCCGTTTTTACTGGAACGCGTGGTGAAAAATGTAGTCATATTGACCAGAATAATGTCCAAGATTTTAAGGATTTAAACTCGGGTATTTATTTAGAATTTCAGCAGTAAGTATACAATTTGTCACAAAATTGCGATCACCAACCAGGGCCTCAAGTCTGCTATTACAATAGTGTCAGAATGGTCTATCATTGATTTCATAATTGTTGATTTTGACAAGTTAGATAATCTACTAACATAATGGCGTCATTATGACTTTCCAGTGGTCAACCACTGACAGTCCATTGAAAGAAATGGCATAGAAAGGTAATCTCGTACATAATGATAAATGAATGACTGACTTACATAAAACACTAATAAATAATATGTAAATCTGGCATAAATAAAGTAAAGTTTTTCGAAAATCATTTCTACTAACGGGTTTTATAATAATTACGAGACCATTGACCGACCAATGATCGCCATTAAGAATTTAGCAGATTACGAACTTTAAGCAAAATGACAATGGGATGGGAATGGGATCATGTTGGAATGACGAATTTATAAAAATAGCAGACTTAGGGCCCAGGTCGTCAGTTAGGCCTAATGAGCTCTATATTATCAACTCAGTCGCTCACAGGCACTGTGCTTCCTAATGCTAGTGAATATGGCAATTTCCCCCTTGACCACCCATTTGTCACCTGAACCTGAATTATTAGGCGCCATTGATTGCTATCGCCTATGTAATTACAATAACAATCACTGTCATTGCCAATAGGACAGTTAATCGAGTCTGCTCACACAGACATAATATAATATGTATCCTACTATTGATCCATAAAAAATTTAAAGTAACTGCTGCTTATAACCAGGGGGCCTACTCCGAAGTGCAAAGTGCGAATGTTCGGATCGGACCGACACATGGCCGAACCGAATATTATTGAAAAACACGAAAAAAGTTCGGATCGGCTCAGTTGGTTCGGGACCATAGTCAATAATCGAAAGAGTGTAGGAGTGTAGGATCGGAACCGATCGAACCAAATAATAACTTCATAGCAGGAAACGGCTGAACATTCGGCCGATACTACTTCGGAGTAGACCCCTTGCGGTGGGGCTCTGTCTCTGTCCATCTGGGATGCTGTTTCCCCCATCTTGTAATTTTTTGGCGTTTGTGTTGTTTTTATGCGTCATTTGTGTGCCGTAAATAAACGTATTTTCTTTCTTTTCCTTTTTTTTCTTTCTAGTTGTATGTCTGTTACCTTTTGCGGCTGAATGGATTTCGATGAAATTTGGCGCGGAGGCTCGCCCACGACTTCCACGTGGGCGAGCCGCGGACAAATCACAAAAGCAAGTTTGTCTATGACAATTTTATTATTACAGCATTATAGAAGTTCTCGCAAAAAAGATTGTCCCAATATAATAGAAACCGATATTATGGATATTGTATCAGACAGGACAGCATCGATACAATGTGTGTAGTGTCTAGTTAGTGGCCGATAATTCAATATTACTGTCCTCTCGGTTGGTTGCGGAACCCCCTGCTAGCAAGATGATATATAGGTGTTGTTAATAGGCTGTGTTGGAATATTGGTTAAATATACAGGCTGTTAGTGTGAACAGTGGCAATATTTAAGGAGGTGCATAAGTATCATGAGTAGATTCTAAAACCGTTGAAAAAATATGACCCTATTTTTTTCTAAGTTTTTCTTCTAATATCCCGAAAAATAAAAAATCATAGTCACATTACTGTTAGGCCTCTGCCCCGCATGTACCGGCGCCGCGCCGCTGGCGGGCGCGCGGCGGCCGGGGGAAACCCAGCCGCTTCGTGCGTTATCGTCGGATGCGGTCACTTCGCGTAAAATTTCGGAATTAGAAAACTGTAAAATTCGCAAAAAAAAAATTGCGACATACATTTAAAACTTTTGTAATATTTTTTTATTTAAGATTATCTATCCGTCCTTTGAAAGTTGCCACTGTTCACCCTTCCACCCTGTATAATGTGTTTCAGAGGGGTGTAACCAAACTTGGGGGTGTGGTACAGGCCAACAAACTGATCAACTTTTTCCCGGGGACTATCATCGTAATCGTCAAAAAAACAGCAGTCGTCTCATACAAAACTTCAATGCCTACTTGACCAAATGTATTGGGACGACTGCTGTTTTTTTCACGATTACGATGTTAGTCCCCGGGAAAAAGTTGTTCAGTTTGATGGCCTGTACCACACCCTCAAGTTTAGTCACACCCCTCTGAAACACATTGTATACGCTCCGTTAGCGTACCACTTTGCCTTTTCGCAAATATTTATTTATCTCCAGAAAGTTTTGTTGTCAGAACCAAGCTTAGAAATAAGGTTTTCGGGTAGAAACAGATCATGGCTAAGAAAAACCATCTGCAAGAATACAGACTAAAGAAATACAAAATACCCTCACTATTTACACACTGGCAGTTAGAGAGAAATCTACTTCCTGACTTACATTTTTCCATTCTGTTTTGAAAAACACTCTACTAACACGTGTAGAAAACCTCCCAGCTTGTCAACCATATCATCAAATAGCCTATATGCTGCCATCAAGGCCAGGTCGAACACACTGTGGTTGTTAATTGAATCGCGATGATCTCGACTGACTGCCCCGGATACGCGATAGGTATAGATACTGGCATCGATGAAATATACATCTATTTCTCTTGCAAGTGACGGAATCGTGTTACCTAACACCGTTGTTAGTGCATTACTTACGCAAGTGTTGTGTATAACTACATACTTTGTAGCTAGAGTCTATTAATTAATACCCTACTAATAACTACTAATACATATTAATATTGTAGCTTAATCCTTGATCGAACCGTGCGACTGTTATTATTTAGTCACGAATCCCTACCTACTGGGCAATATCTAAAGAAAACTGTAACACTTTGTCCGTATCGCAGACTACATGTACCTATTACTAGGTATGTAGGTATTATAGAAAGTCTGCGATAGTCCTGTTCCTCGTTCCGAAAGTCCAATAACGGATCGTTCTGCTCACCGGAACGTAAACGCACGGTGCAATGGATATTGTTAAATTGATAAAATGAAAGCTTTGTGATTCGCTAGAGCAACGTACTTAATTGGGTCCTGATAAAGTTTTTTACTTGTACAGATGTAACCCTTATTTAGCATTAACAAAATATATATAAGTAAATAACAACTAGTACCTAATTAATTAATAAAAATAATTAATGAAAAATGATAACCTAACTTTACTAAAACTATTCACAAACTAAAATATAGCGTCGGAAAACTCATCCACATCGCTGTCGACTGGTATAATGTACCCAAGCAGTCTCTTGGGTACATTATACCAGTCGACAGCGATGCGGATGAATTTAGCACACGAGTTTAGACCCCATAGCGTCGAAATTTTTCGTCGGTTATCAAAAAAAATCTTCTGTTTCATAGAAAAGTGCAATACCTACGCGGTCAAAATGTATGGAACAGCAATTTTTTTTTTAATAACCGACGTAAAATGGATATTGTTTACGCGTCGATGTCCCTGCCACCCTGTAATAGACGTATTTCTAAATCTGTAATTTATATGGTGTACATAATAAAGAGTAGATATTCTATTCTAAACATCTTCTAGACTTCAAGGTGGTGGAAATGCTGAGTACCTGTGTGACGCCTAAATATAAGTGTTATGCCAGTCAATAAATTACCTAGAAATTGCGTAAATCGGTCATAAAAAGTGGCGCCATCTTTTGACACCAATCGGAGTAATAATTAGTATAATATAATTGGTAGTCGTTGTCAGATAATGTGTAGACTGCCCAGTAACCGTTCAAGCACTTTAGACTTACTGCGCTCAGACGAGGGTTCTACTGAATTATTGAGAGGGATTTACGGACTTTTTGGTGATTTACCGTGTTTATCTGTTACATCATTTATTTATGTAGGTACTTATTAGTACTTCACAGAGACGGATACATGGGATGAGACACTTAGCCGCACTTAGCCAAAATGATTGTCATTATCAAATACTTACGATGAAGCACCAAGCTGGACCTAACCGTTACTCTCTCCTAAATACAATGTACGCTTAGCTACATATGTCTTAAAGTCTATGCATGTCTTAGCTATGTTTGATGAAAATCGGTCCAAGATGGCCGCCGCCACAAAATGGCGGATTACATATTTTTTCACAACTCCCGCAATATGGGAAGTCATACGTCAGTCATCAAATAAGAGGGCTTGACTAGTAAAATATGTACTATACACTATGATAAAATTCAAATCCAAGATGGCCGCCACCACAAAATGGCGAATTACAAAAAACCTGAATAAACACCAAATTACCTGAATCTTAAAACGCAAAAAATTAAAGAAATTAAATAATAAGGAGTCCCTACAAAAAGCATGAAATAAAAAATTTAATTAAAAATTTAAAAAACCCCCGACACAAAATAATAATAAAAATAGTATGAATGTAAAAAGCCTAAAACAATTTTTAAAAAAACTATTGAAAAAATAGCCACAAATAGAACAAAAAAGGTATAAATGTGAAACCCTATAAAAAGAAAAAAATAACCTTGAAATTATGGATCATTCTCACTAGGTCCACCAGCAATGTTCCATGGAACTAGTGAGACTTTTTTTTTCTCAGTTGTGCCATGGTTCTTCTTAGTGGAACAAGTGAAACTAAAGTTAATCAACATCATTCTACGTAAGTACGTATGAATTTTTTTGATTAAATGTTGTCCCGTCTGGGGACCGCTCTAATTATTAGCCCAACGTCCTGTTAAAGTTTAAAATAGCAGCGATCCCCCGACGGGACCACATTTAATCAAAAAATTTAATTTCATAATTTTTGCTATTTTTTCAATAGTTTTTTAGGGTTCCGTAGCCAAATGGCAAAAAACGGAACCCTTATGGGTCATGTCTAAACTGAATAGTTTGCGCGAGAGACACTTCCAAAGTGGTAAAATGTGTGCCCCATGTAACTTCTAAAATAAGAGAATGATAAAACTAAAAAAAAATATACGATGTACCTACATTACCATGGAAACTTCCACCGAACATTGGTTTGAACGAGATCTAGTAAGTTATTTTTTTTTAATACGTCGTAAATCATAAACCGCAATTTACCTTTCATTCAATCAACTCATGATTGGTTTTTATAGATAATGGTACGGAACCCTTCGTGCGCGAGTCCGACTCGCACTTGGCCGGTTTTTTTAAATTGTTTTAGTCTTTTTACATTCATACTATTTTTATAACCTATGCACATCCATCAATCGATTTAAAGCCTACAACTTCAACCTATTGATTCAGGCCATTATCAATACTCGTGCCGCTAAAAATACTCCAGTCTTACATTAAATTTTCAACATGGCGCGTGTACGAGTGACATTTCAAAACTTGCTGTCAAAATGTAACCGTCGCCATTTTTTAACTTTTCATGTGTCAAGGGATTATAACTCTTAATTAAAGAACAAACTCTTGAACAAACTTTATAATTTACCAAACTTACATAGTCTGCAAGCTAAATTACGTATAAAATTACGTTATAATGTTAAAGTAAATAAGGGCTGATTTTTCCAACGCCAGATAATTTTATCTGAGGAATAATTTTTAATTTTTGATAGTAAGTATAGCATACAAAATCTGTCTGGCGTCAATTTTATTCCTCGGATAAAAATTATCTGTCGATTGTGAAATCAGGCCTAAGTATAAATTATTTTTTGGTTTATAGACAGGACCGAAATAAATATTAATTATGAACTTGGGGTGTCAACGAAAAAGGATTTAAGAAAATGCGTACCTACGAGCATTAACGATCTCAATTCATTAAAGTTTCTAACTGTCATAATGGTTCATACAAGAAGAAAAGAAGGTTGTGTTTGTTTTAAACATGCCGTACGCATTTTCTCGCAAATAAACCACATTATAACCCTCTATCCATAACACCCAAACACCAGCGGTTCAGTAGAGCCTTCAAAATGAATCCCACACAAGGAAACAAACAGAGGGCGTTTTTCTCTTTTACATTCGAGCAAATAAATAAAAACAACACACAACACAACACATAAAAACAACTAACTATGGTGATATGAAACGTATCGGGTTGTAATATACCAACATGATATTTATACGAGCTTAGAAGTTTGCGTTTATGGGCAGTAGAGGGTTACATAAGGTCCATAATGGCCCAGTCGGGCTTGTAATATGACCGTATTGTCCTATTGTAGTATGAATATGGGTCAGACAGAGCTACTGGTTGTTAAAGTTTATTAATTTGATGAAACACTTGATTATTTACGGTCTGGCTTTGTCAAGAAGACTAGAATAGAGAAACTTAGTTAGCGCTCATTTTGGAGTAAAGCAAATTAATCAGTTAGGACTTTTGTAGTAAAAAGTCTTGACTAATTAATGTCCTTACCTCCAAACTGAGCAAGTTTGTTGGGCTAAGATCTAATTAACCAATAGCTTTTTACTTGACTATCTAATTTTTTTTACGTTAGGCTTATTCCATTCGTCCATAAAAGACTCTGTGTAGATCTTTTGGTTATAATTAATTTGTTTTTTAACACCATTCACGAAACGCCCACTCGTCATCAGTATCATCACGATTCCAGCCGAAGGACGTCCACTGCTCGACAAAGGCATCCGCCAAGCGTCGCCACATCGACTAGTCCTAAACAATGTTCAGTGTCTTGAAAATCATATTAAATCAAATATATTTATTTGTGAACACTGTACTAAAGTAGGTATCTCTGTATCCTGCCACAGTAAATGGCATACAAAATGGATTAGTAACGAAAACAGTACGTATACCTAGGTACACTTTTCTTTTGTACACAGCTTGAAAAATCTACCACCATGTTGGATTTCTGATAAGGAAACAGTATACTTGAAAAAATCAGTATATTAACCAGAATATAACATTTTTAATGTAACTTTAACCACCTAATTAATTCATCATCTGCCTAGCCTTTTCCCAACTATGTTGGGGTCGGCTTCCAGTCTAACCGGATGCAGTGTAACCCGTATTTTACATGGAGCGACTGCCTATCTGACCTCCACAACCCAGTTACTGGGTAATACGATACCCCTTGGTAAGACTGGATGTCAGACTTTTGGGCTTCTGACTACCCGTAACGACTGTCAAAGATCCACGAATGACAGCCGGGACTAACGGCTTAACGTGCTTTCCGAGGCACGGAGGGGTCTCGGTTTGTAAAGATAGTCACCCATCCACAGACCAACCGCGGCAAGCGTAGCTTAACTTGACCGATCGACCTGTGCGGCTGTTATTATTTAGCCACGGGCCCCTCTCCTAATTAATTCAAACCTAGTAAATTCGGTGGGTTCGCTTCAAAAGATGGATGAAAGGAAAATGTTGCCTTTCAAGAGATCCAATACCTTCTTGATGCTTAAATAAACCCAATTATATACACAATTTGGTAGCATTTCCTTGAAGTACCACTTGTTATTTAATTGGGTTTATTTCGTAGAATTTACCTTTACCTATGCCATTTTGGTACAGACGCCAGCACATCAAGCTACTATAATCTGTCAAAGGAGATGTTTCAAAATGTATGGAGCCCCGGCCAGGTATTTGTACACCATACTAAAAAATGGGGAAAAATAATTAAAACAGTTTTCTATCATCCAATTACTAGAAATTGGCTTTGTTTAGTAGTAAAGCACAAGAATGTACACTTGAAATTGCAACACACAATTAAAACCCGTCATGGCGGTAAGCTGTCATGTTGATTGATTATTGACGTTTGATGTGTTTTAGTTCTGTCATATTACATTGTCAAAAAGAATCACTACGTTACCGTACTTTTAGTCTGACAAAATGTGGCAGTAGACTGTTCACGATTTATGATCAATGGTCGATCTATGGTATACTGTCATTGTTTTTTTAACCACATAGTACCTAAAGTCGATAAAAATAATTGATAAATATCAAATGATTACAAGAAAAATATGCACTTATGCAATTTATCTGTATTTTTCCCGAATTCCAGGGATTTTTCTCGATTTTTCGAGGTACTGTACATATACTGGGCCTGTTTTGAAACATCTCCTTTCTTTAATAGATTTTCAACTTTATTGCCAAAGCATTAGGTTCAAAGTTGATTGGGAAAATTTGACAGTTTCGGGTAGCTGGACCTGCTGGCGTCTGTACTTAGTACTCACAACAAGCATAGGACCAGAAGGCCAATTCTCGTAATTTAAAACGTTCAAAATCTAGTCGCAGTCTCATCTCGGCGACAAACAAATGTCAATAACTTGTCAAAATGTGAAGTATTTTTTTACAGATTGAGACTGAGATCAGACTGTGAACGTTCTTAAAATTACGAGAATTGCCCCTTTGATGTATGAACGTAAAGGAAGGAAAAGGTTCTGCCTAACCCCATGGGAAGATGACGTGAGTTTATGTATGTATGTCTGTACTATAAAGCTTTATAACTCGTAAGTTAACTTTACTATGGAATATAAATTTGAGATGGTAAGTTCACAAGTTATAAGAACTCATATAAAGGTAAATCAGTGGGATTTAGAATGCCTTGCTTTTTGCTTAGCGTTTTTCTTTAGTTACTTAGCTCGCCAACATTATAAAACAGAGGGAGAAAGTTGGTAACCTCAAGTCCTTCTACGGGTTTCAAGTACCAACCTAGTTCACTGCCAAGCTTTATCAAACTTTATCTTGCTTGTATTTGAACGTGTAAATCCCCATTTACACGATACAAGTTTCCTGCCTGTGAAGTGCAGTGTTTTGACTTGGATCGTCAAAACACTGTTTAGATCTACGGTGCAACTTTTATTGTTGCTTCAACTTATTATATGCCACAGGCACTTAAATCGCAACGTGTAAATCAGGCTATAGTTTGTCGATGCTTGCAATATACAGGCAGCAGCAACTTCGACACGCAAATTGTAACCAGGATTTGGAGCTTAGAAATTGTTAGTCGGATATTTGAACAATAAACTGATAACTGCACTGGATTGGTCTGGACAGGTTGTTTTTTTTTTTTATTAATCAGTTGTTTCACAAAAATGTGCAATAGCGTACGCGATCAAAATGTATGGAACGGCATTTTTTTTTTTACCAACCATTGACTAATTTCGAGACAGGGGGTTCAGAATCATGTACTGAATCCATGGTTCAGGTTGCGCATCGATGTTCCCTGCCACCCTGTATTATGTTATACTAGCTGCGTCCCACGGTTTCACCCGCATAATGGGAATATCGAGATAAAAAGTATCCTAAATGTTAATCCTGGTCCACCAGGACCATCAACCATCCGAACCATTAACCATCTGTGTGCCAAATCTCGTCCAAATCCGTTCAGTAGTTTTTGCGTGAAAGAGTAACAAACATCTATCCATCCATCCATCCATACAAACTTTCACGTTTATAATATTAGTAGGATTTGTGTAAACTTCTATACACAAGGTCTTCATAACATACCTACCAGCAGTATATAACATATAGCTAGAAAAAACGTTGTACTATTAATACCCTTGACTACAACCTGTGTCTAGCCAAGTGTGAGCAGCATGCGAGGGGTTAAGCAAGATTACGTGAGCTCACGATCAGTGGGCAGTAGAGGGTTAACAGGTATTAATAGGCTAGTAGGACACTACGCTGAGCTTCGGAAGAAAACGGTCGATTTCGTGTTTATTCGGTTGAATTAATCTTGAATACTTGATATCGCACTGACATCGGCGAAGGAAAACATCGTGAAAAGATTAGGTACCTGACCTAAAATCAATACTGTGCGCCAAAACCAAGTTAACGGATGTTATCCAAAAAGCAGCTAAACTTAAGGCACTTATCACACTAGCGATTTGCGAGCGGCTGCGGGGCGGGGCGGGCGCGCAGCGAATGCTTCGCGGACGCGTGGCAAATTCGCAACGTTTTCGTCGCGTGTTTGTAACAGGTTAACGACGTTCAATACACTCAGTAACAAAATGGATTCCAACGAGGAGACACTGCTGTTGGCTTTGTTAATTCGAAGACGCCGGAGACGAAAACGAAAGCATCGAATTCGTTGCGCGCCCGTGACGTATTCGTTGCGCGCCCGCTCCGCTTTGAGGACACTCGCAATCCGCTAGTATGATAAGGCACTAAGTGGGACTGGGCCGGACATGTTTTCCGCATGTCAGATGAAAATTGGGCTAAGAGAACCAACGATTAGGAAGGTCTCACTAAACGCACGACGCCATCGCGTCAGGCTCAAACGAAGATGGCAGGACGAGCTTGACTCCTACTACCGAAAGGACTGGTCGGCCATTCGCAAAAGACAGAATTGTGTTGAAAAGGGAGAGAGAGACGTTTGCCCTGCATTGAGATAATACAGGCTAGTTAGATTAGATTAAATAATAATCAATAATAAGTCTGAAATCGCCAACCCACCATGAGGAAGCGCGGTGATCAATGCTCGTGCCTTCTAGATCTGAGAAGAGGCCTCAGCCGTGCAGTGGGGCGATAATAAGCTGGTACATTATTTGTGTTTGAAATCGTGTTTAGTTTCTACCTGTAGAGGTATTGTTAACGAGCTGTCACAGATTTCAAGGCTGTTAGTTCTTTTCAGTTTCATGCCTTTCAAAGGTAGCAAGACAATCGGGACTGGCGGCTGAAAGTGTCAAACGGGAGAGACTCTCAATGGGATAAGGTCAACTTCATTTATTAGAAGAAGTTCATTTATTTAGCACAGACAAGAAGACACAAACATATTCCGCAAATAAATAAAAATCAGATAAAAAGAAATAACTCAAAATATACTAAATAACTAAAATAAGAAATAACAAAAATATGTAAAAAAAAAAAAAAAAAATGTTTATCATTCTTACTAATAAAAGTAACATAAATTAATTTTAAAAACGTGGAGCGCTTGGTGAGTTAATTATACTAAAGATGCGTCCATGCTTTTAGAATTAAATTTAAGTCCATTTCATTATTTTGTCATTTTTAGTGCGTTTTAAACTGACGAATCGACGAAAATTAGCAAACACTGAAACTGTCGAGTTAACGCAACTGCCGGTAAAACTGACCAATCACTGAAACTGATGAATCAACAGTCAGAAACTGGCGAAATAAATAAACTAAGTACTGAGAGAAACTGACAAATGATACGCGGACTCATTTTTACTTCATGCTAAATACACATAAGACATCAATAACTACCATAAATTAATAGTAGATTTTACAACAAGTGCACAAAACAAACCATTTTTATCCTCGACTTTACTATCAGCCCTCGCCTTCGGCTCGGGCTGCTAAAAGTCTCGGATAAAAATGGTTTTGTGGACGAGTTATAAACTCTGCTTTTCACTTCGATTGCGAGGAAATAAAACATTAGTATAACATAACATTTCTTTAATTAAAATTCAAAGTAAAATTAGAACAGTTTTGAATACCGAAGGAAATTGTTTTTAAATCTTACGACATTGATATTAGGCTGCAGACCTATACAGCCTACTATTAAATTAATTTTGTAATAATAATTTTCTTAAATCAACTAACCTACCGTACTTTAATTAAAATTTTAATATCTATTATATCTTAAAAAACACATAAGGCAAATAAATTAAAGTAAATATTATATAATAACAAATTCTATCTATGAACTTCTTATTGCATTTGGCTGTATGGCTCATTTTCTTTGCCTTAATATAATACATTTATGAGTAGATACGTTAATGCCCTTGTGCACAAAATTCGATTTTGTGCAGCCTATACCCTGCACAAAGAAGCACTTTCAGAGCATGAGAAGTGAAAACAATTAACCACATCTTTGAAGGAATTAAGACTAGAAAGGTGTGATAAAAAGAGCACGACACTGGAAACGTGCTAACGAGCTGAGTTTAAAAGTTGTAATGTTAAACTATGAAGTAGTGACAGACTGCTGGCTCGCCGCCAACGGGAAACTCATCGCACCTTAGTGGATACTAGGCAAGAGGAAATGCACTTACATTCCAATTGCCAGGTCTGTGAAAAGAAGAAACATTTAAAAAAAATACGTTTTGAAGTTCGTTAGTACATAGTAATCTGTTGATGAAACGAATCAACTGAATAGAAAAGAATACTAATACGTTGATAATTAGGAACACCAAATGCAAACATTTTTTTTTAATTATTAAAAAGGATGGTTGCTCTTTATTAATATTTAAAATGAATACAGGACAGGCATTCAACACTGAAAAAAAATGTTGCAAGCCATTACAGATTACGAAAAAGAAAAGAAAAAAGAATAATTTGATTAGTATGAGGAACAGGGTGTAAAGTTCACTCATACTCTATAGAAAAGGGAGGATCCTCCGGCCAGGCCAAAGAGTATAGTAACTAATACAGGAACTGGGCCAGGCGATGAGGCATTGTGTTGATGTCGTTAAGTTGTATGTATGCGCGGTAAACTCTGCTTGCGAGATGCAGGATTTGCGTGACGTCAGTATGACGCGTTGTTCGCATGTAGCGTTGCAGATACCACTACAAATTTAATGGCATTCGTAAGATCTTTTTGGCCTCGTATGGAGAACTATTCGTATCGTATTAACTAGCAACGTTCTCTTAAAAGGAATTATCACAAAACTTTTTCCGAGAATATCTTAACAATACAGGAGTCTTTAATAGCGACTAATAAATACAGTCCTCCAAAACTTTCTGAATGCTACAAGCTACAATAATTCTTAAAATCATGTCTATGCACGCCATAGATATAAGTTTATATTTCTATGATACACTCGTAAAAGTTGTTATCATAATAAATCAAGCAGTCGTGTATTGTTGGGGCGTTATTTCTTTACATATTTCCCGTTTTTCAGCACTAGGGGCGCAAAAATGTGTCGGTAAGCAATATCCGGCCCCACTTGTCATAATAATTGATTTCCATGTCAATGCTGTATTATTCTCTGCGTTTTTATTGGAAGATTGTTTTCCATGCATATTTCAGAGTAGGCGATGTTTAGGAGGCAAGTAGACAAATATTTTGTTGAAATTAAATGCGGGAATCGTGTACAGTGTGCAGCCCGGACCATAGTATTTTACGAAAATAATCGTAATCTCCCGTTGCAGTGGAAAGGTCTATTTATGTAGACGAAATGATAGATTTCTAAATTGTCAGATAAAAAAAAGTGATGTCGAATGATAGCTGGACCGAAAAAGTGTAAAATTTTATAAGACAACACCAACAGGAACGGGACGTAGTCAAATAATGATTATACGTAACTGACTTATATTTCAGTTGAACTGCACGTATGTACAAAAATCAATACTTAGCACTAGGTACTTATTAATTCTCTTATAACCTATCGGTATCGTGTGGTATCTCTAAACCCCAAAACCGTGCGACCGCCAAGCGTTCCTTCTTAGCCCGCGTTTTTCATTTTTCGCGGGAAGTAGCGAATTCTCCTATTGGTTCCCGCGATTTGCGGCAACCAATCACAGAGTGACACTGAATATAGTAAAACGGTAAAGTGGCCAGTGTAAAATATTAAGACGAATATCTATTAAAATAATTGATTAGCAAAATCAAAATTCACAAACCCTAACAATTTCAACAAAAATTATGGTCAATATGTTATACTTTTTTCGGTCTAGCTCTTATTCGCCAAGTGTACAGCCTAGACTCCTAGAGTATGACGTGCGATAAGGAACTTCGTTTTTCGGGACGAAAAAACAGGAGGGGGTTCGCAAGTCAACGCGTATATTTATTTTTGTTTATATGTATAAACACGCATGTCTTTTTATTAATACAACGCACGACAGTCTACAATATTTTATAACTAAAGGCTAAGTACCTGTATAATAACAAAAAATTAAAGCCTTGGATTGAAGATCACTATCGTTCCAGTCACAAAGACTATCATAATTTAATGATAGTCTTTGTGACTGGAACGATAGTAACTAAAACTACCTATAATTTGAATATTTTAATGATAAGCTTTAGTCTAGACTACATAATTATCAAACGTGAAACCGCTATGTTTTAACATCAAATATTAATACTATAATTAGGTAGGGATAAGTTTATGGCATAAGTTTTGCAGGCAAAAGTATATTATTTTTCACTAAACAAACGAGGGTCGTTGTGTACCGTAATTATAAAACGTTTCTACAAAGTAAGGGTTAAGGGGAGTATCACACTACAGTATGAGCGATGAAGGCAAGGATATAGAAGTGTTGCAATAAGCTAGTGTAAAGATGGTATTATGAAGTGATTTTCAGGACGCGTTGAAGTCTTATCTTATTCGAAACAATTTTGTGACGTGTTAAAATCAGCTATCAATACTAATATACACTTTTTTCTTCACCTTCATTTTGTTTTCTAAATAATACCAGAGTCCTCCCAGGTGTTCCTATATTTTGAAGCCGAGGAAGGAGAAGGTGAAGGAGGAAGGTGGAGAAGGATGGAGAAGGAATCTCAGCCTCACTCCGTCACAAAACACCTATACAGTCCTTTCACATTGATTTTTTCCTGTGACAGCAGCAGCCGAATATCAACCTTAAAGCAAAGAAAATAGAGATCATTGTGATTTTGACAGCTGTGCAAAATGAGAGGTAAAATAACTGAACGGACTGTAATTTTTGACAAGTTTTTGACATTGATTGTTACTGAGAAGAGATTGCGACTAGATATTGAACGTTTTTAAAATACGGGAGTTGCCCTTTTTATACCAAATCTTTTGGTGTCCTCTTGTAAAAATATTACACACTGTAACAACCACTCGCCATCTCAGCAATCTTCGTGTCCTTCAAACACACTACACGAGTCACAAACTAAAAATAGCGTACAAGTAGCCAGACTATCGCCTAGCTCTCAGAGGACCTTTACCCTCTCCTTTTAAAATGTAAGTTTAAATACGTGTTTCAAAAACTAACGAGCCGTGAAACGCGACTACACTTTGACCTGACGTCTGAAACCCTTTCTGTGACGTCACATACGTTTTGGGATACCTTATGGACCTGGCAGTTAGAGTACCTACGGCCGTTTAAGTTGTTTGAGAACAATAATTAAAACTTTTTTGTGGAAATTAGAATAAAATATTTCCAGCTGGTATTCTGGTACGTAGTAATTATTTTTAAACTGCCATTTTGGTCTAGTGGTCGCAAACGCTACTGCTGAGCATGAGGTCCTGGGTTCGATACACAGGTAGGACAAAGTGTTATTGGATTTTGTATGCGGAATTTCTCAGTAGCAGCCTGGAGTCTCCATTTGTGCCCGGTAGATGGCAATAGGCTCGCTCCCTGTTATATGGGACTTATGTGGGTGTACTATAGTGACACCTTTGCCTACCTCTTCGGGGATGACAGGCGTAATGCTGTGTGTTATGTTAAAAAATACAAATGAATAAGGAGAAATAGCGTAGAGTCATCTCAACACATCACTCCCTTGATTTTGATATTATAGTAATAATATGTATGTGTATATAACCTATTTATGTATTTGTGTACCTAGTTTTGAGAGTTTTTGGAACGAAGTTCCTTATCGCGCGTTGCGAAAGGGGGCTAGACGGAAAAAATTAAGACCAAAAGTTGGAACGACACTTTTTGCTATAGCTGTAAGCCGTGTGGCGTGCGCGTGCTTCTCTGTCTTTCTCTCTCTCTCTCTCTCTTATAGAAAGCAAGCCAATTATACTTCGTTCCATCCGGATGTCCCTTGACACCTCTCAAGTGTTTTTTTATTATTATTGTCCCTCTCAACCAAAGCACCTGCCATCTAATCTCTTCACCACCCTTGGTTGACTGGTAGAGAATGCCTAAGGCATTAAGTCCGCCTTTGTACCATTTTGTGCGGAAGTTTAAATAAATATTCGACGATGCGATACTTAGTTGGCTTTCAATGCCGTTTATTATGTAGGAACCTATACAAAAGCGAATAGCGTGTATCTATACTAAAAGCTGTAGAGTCTTTTTGTTTGGACGCGCTAATCTCGGGAACTACCGGTCGGATTTAACAACAATATTTAACAACAATATTTAACAACAATATTTAACAACAATATTTTGCATTTGATAGCCCAATTCTCGAGGTAGGCTATAGGCTATTAACATCATGCTAGGACCATTAGGAGCCTAGCAAAAAGGAAAAAAGTCAGACAGAATGCTTATGCAAAAGCGAAGTAACAGAGCGGGCAGGCGGTACAATGCGATGCGACGGGGTAGGTTAGGGGAACAAGGAATTTCACACGGACGAAGTCGCGTGCTAGCTAGTAAATGTATCAAAACTCAAACTCAAACTATTTATTTCAACTAAACCAATTACAGGCACTTTTGAATTGTCAAGGGTCGGTCAGTCAAAAAGATGAAGCTAGTTGCCCATTCCAAAGCGTAGTAGGTACCTATGGAGAAGAACGGGCAAGAAACTCCATGGACACTCTTTTAAATCACAATAATATGGTTACAAAGTATTGGTTACATCATTCATGCAGGTGAGAACGATGCAGAACGTATAAAATATACGAGGAGACAATATCTATAGAATACGACATCCGGAAGTCGTTTTATTTTGATAATGTTCTGACCGTCACCTAATAATTAAACGGATACAATTAAAGTAATGATCATTCATTTTAATTCCCTTTAATTTCTGAAATCACAGATCAACGCGGAACTGCGGACTAATAAAATAGGTCAATTTAATTAATTGTTCCCTTTTCATTTAATTAATTAAATTAATTTAGGTGTTAGCGAGATTATTTAAATGAGCAAAATGACGGATTTACGCTTAGTAGGAAGATGGTTTAATAAGAAATTAAGATTATGATGGATTTTTTAGTACCTACTTGTAATTTTTAATCGTATTTCATCAAATGTTTAAGTGATGCCTATCTTTCAAAAGAGAGGAGGCCTGCGGGAACATTATAGGCTGAGTATGCTTTAAGAGATGACTCATCTTGATACTTATTTTTGTGTTTTGATAAGAATATATTCCTGAACCCTTCAAAACTTTTATAATGGACATCTTGTTGGATTATTAGGTAGGGCCCAGTGGTTACGGCCTCGCCTCTCATGCATGAGGTTGTAAGCAAGTCAAATCCGAACAATCACGATTACACTATTTGTCCCACGGAGAAAGTTGTTCAGTTTGATGGTCTGTACCACATCCTTAAATTTGGCTGGTCTTTGAAAAATAACCCTGTATAGTTGAAGTTTAGTAAGAAACGGATTGATGTTTTCGGATAAAATTTTGTTTAATCAATAGAAAACAAACAGTTCATTTATCAAACTAAATTTCATTCGAAAACATCCATCGGTTTTTTACTAAACTTCAACTATATCCGACGACCCTGCATACTTATCTCTTTTGTTGACTGTACCTACTGTTACTGAGTAAATAAAGTTAAAGTATGATGATAGAACTTGTATGTAGCTACCTACACGCTGAAGTATAAAGCGAACTGTACTGAAGATTATTAAGTACCAGAAGTTGGTCTTGTTTGTGTAAGTTACAAGGTATGTACTTAGTTGACTGATGTCAAGTTACTTGTGACTTGATTAGTGTTCACATAACATTGGTAAAGTTTTATTTATTTTCATAACTTAGTTCTGACTTAGTTCTTAACTCTTGACGAGAATCTCTCTTGTGGCGTAATTACGTAAAACGCTAAAAGTAGCAATGGCTTGGCTAGCAATTTTTACAATTCAACAACATTCATTGCGTTATTTACTTTGTAGAGCAGAATTTTTTTTTGACCCTATAAAGCAATGGATTATTATTATCTTTGAAAATGATTCAGACTGTGATTGAGATCTGAAAAATTATGACGTCACAAAAAGCTAACACTAAATAAAGTAAGTTGTTTGAACCAATCGCTTTGGAAAATGATTACACGTGCGGACTCAAATGTCACCTTTCCCACACTAAAACCAATCTTACCTAAAGTTGTTTTTAAAGTGTTCTCAGAAAAAAGCAAACCGTCAGCTTACACTTCTAATGAATCTGCCTAGTCTTCCCAATTATGTAGGGGTCGGCATTCTACATGGATTACGGACTGTTTATCTGACCTCCACATCCCAACTGGGTAACAAGATCCTCTTGGTAAGACTAGTTCTCGGAGTTTTGGGCTTCTGACTACCCGTAATGACTGACAAAGATCTACAATAACAGCCGGGACCAAAGGCTTAAGAGCCTGTACAACGGTCCACTAGCGCCACTCCTTTAAAAAAATATTATCTCGCGACTGAGAAGGAATTATGAAAATCTGCTCAATCAGCGACCTCGGTAAGTGTGTCTAGAATTTTTTAATACCTAATACCTTTTATTAAGTTTCATATTGAGACACGAAGCAACTAAATACGACATATAGGAATGTGGCCGCTTTTCTTTTGATCGAATTTTGTTGCTTCGTGTCTCAATATGAAATTTTATAAAAGGTATTAGAAAATTCTAGACACATTTACCGAGGTCGCTGATTGAACAGATTTTCATAATTCCTTCTCAGTCACGAGATAATATTTTTTTAAAGGAGTGGCGCTAGTGGACCTGTGTGCACCCTCTTAACGTGCGAGGTCACGGAGACTTCTCGATATGTAATGGATGGTCATCCATCCACGAACCGACCGCGGCAAGCGTAGCTTTACCTGCGACCGACCTGTGCGGCTGTTATCGACGAGCCTCTCATCAATTATTAATTATCCCGCCCGATCGTCCCTTGTCCCTTAAAAAGGTATCTTCGTCACAAACCCTCGCTAGCTAAGGAGCTACATACGGATCTCCGCACGTAAGCCCATCCGAATCCGAGCACACCCTGTAGTCAAAGTTTTCCTTTGCCGTCTAAAAACTTTGCTTATACGGAGTTGTTTCGTCATTACAAGCCATTTCATGGGAGCTGGCTACGGCGGCTGTGTTTTGTGAAATAAGGATTTTCTATTTGGATAATTCAGGTAGAAGGTACTCAGAGATAAGGTACGGTTTACGGCGTATGGAGAGGGTTTCAGAGGTCCTCCTAACTTTTACTTTTTATAAAGCTTTTCCTCTCGGACGAGATAACCTAATGCAACTTGAAGTAAATACAAGCTTCATTTCTGGGAAACAACAAACCGTAATAAGACAGACCTATACAGGGTCAAATTTAATTAGCCAGCGAAACTCTGCAGGCGTTATAAGTGTCAATATGTAAGTATGATAAACGATTAAAAAAAAATTGGAGTCAACGACCGTCTTCAAGTTTAGAAACCCAGTTTTTCTGTTTAGATATTGATACCCATCACATTTGTGAAATTTACACCACAACGTATATGTCATTGAACTGATATTTCAAGTACCTAACTACAGTACATTGGGTCGTTGAGCCGAAAAAAAACATCATCTATTCGTTTTTTTTTTTGCGTTACGTTTGCAGAGTTTCGCTAACTAATTCAATTTGACCCTCTATACTCATTAAGGAATAGAAAGCCTTAGTGGCATGTGGTCGAAAACAGCACAGCCATTGACCGTACCAAGTGCCATGCATCAGCGAGACAATAGAACTATATACTGACAACACAATCACGACAAGCTAATCAAAGAAAAGGAAGGTCCTTGGCATACCAACTGTCACGCCATTTTGATTTTCAAAAAATATGAATATCGCGTGATCAACTTTGAACGTCACTAACTCGGAAACGTGACGCTTTAGGGGGTTTTGCCCTATGTTGTCTGTTTGTATTAATGTCAGCTATCGATTTAAAGGTTTCAGGCGTGGCCGCCATTTTGATAACAAAATAAAAAATTGCGCGACAGTAGGTGTACTAGTGGCAACGAAGGTGCCATGCTCCATATAAAAATCATCAAACCCCTTTCTTACAATCCTGTACTCAAGAATATTCTAATAATAATAAAAAAAACAGATAAAATGGAACTATAAATAAACGTTCGCACGTACTCCATTCTTCAGCCCAAACCACACAATATATCTGAAGCTCTGATATTAGTATTCCGATACAGTCGTACGCAGATAAACTTCCTCTATCCAAGATAAAATGTCTTTATATTCCAAAGTGCGAAGATTGCGGCCATATTGCTTGCGCAACCACCTGGAGGCAACATTGTGTCAGAAAGAGCTACTTTAGGCTCACTGCTCAATCTACCACCACTCTATTGAAGACACGTGCTGAAATATTTCACGACGTTTGAAAGAAATACATATTTCACTAGAAATAATGTTGGAAAATAGCTGCAGTTTCAGTGATGTTTCGTAATGTAACCTGGAAATGTGTGCAAAGGTCGCTTGCACTCGTTTTATAAAATCAATTTTAAATGGAATTGGTAATACTTTGAAGAAATCTAACACTCAATCAATACCTTTATCTACTTACCCAATAAGAAGAAGAACTCAAAATCATATTATTTTCTATTTAACAATAGGTTTTTCAAAATTAAAATAAATAACAACTTATACCACATAAAAATTAATAATAAAATAACTTAACTAAAACTATTAACACACTAAAATATGGGCTTCTAACAATTCATCCACATTGCTGGCGATTGATAATGTATCCAAGAGACTAGGGGCATTACCGCGTTAAGTACTAAAAAGAAATTTATAAAGTTTGCAAAATAACGCCTGATTACATAACTGAAAAAATATGACGCCAATCTTCGTCAAAAACTCGCAGCAAAACCATTATATCTAGGTCTTCAACGTGACGTGCTTTCAAAACCACGTGGCACAACTGCCATCCCGCTGCGTTATCGATCGCTGGTAAAACATAGCCACCTAAAATAAGATTGGCTATTTATGGTACTGTCGCGTGTCCACCCCTGCAGGTGGTGGTTAATGAAATGTTCGATGTTTTTAAAAGGTTGGTAAAAAGATCAGTGAGAATAGTTTAAAGAATAGAAACGTAAACGGACCAGAGAAAGATAAACGTGCACCACTCAAACTACATTTTGATTTAATCATTTTAAAGCGGTAAGCAAAACAGTTTTGTCTGGAACTAACTTTCATTGAATATTTTAACATCGTTTATGCAAAAGATTCGCCAAGAGGATCTACTAGCATACTAAAGCGACGGAAACGATACAGGATAATTATTGTTCAAGCCGTGAAACTGTTAACACATTGGTTTTATCCAACTTTTGGCCGTAGGTAACATTTCTGTAGCCAAACGTGCAGAATCATGCTGCAGTCAGCAGATTTTATTAATCCAGACTGATGGTCCATTCTCCATATATATATAATAAATCATATACCAGTACCGAGGACTGCAAAGCTAATCTGCAACATATCCAGGGGTATCAGTTGAATTAAATCGATGGTATCCGAACAAACCCGAGTGTGATCTTCGAATCAAAACTGGATTAATGTTCGGCTGCTAATCTCTACAGATAATAAAATTGGATTTGGATACGTCGATCCTGGGGTGGTTTGGTGATTTGAAAATGGAAAATTGGATGTTTGATGCCTCAAAGTGTATATGTTTATGAGCTTTATCAAAAGTAACATAAGTTGAATCACTATATGAAGGCAGAAAATTTATCTTGGGCAGGACCGCCGATCGCATAGTTTAAGCTTAAGTAAAATAGTTATAGGCACGTGTTATTTTTTGCTGAACTGGGCCTTTTTAACGCAGCCGTATGCCTCACGGCATTCCTGCTAATTTCTTACATTTTTTATTTTGACTTTAATTCTTTTCTTTACTTCTTCTACTACTTTACTTCTTTCTTCTTAGACAGGATTTTATACTTTTTATTTGATCTTTTGTATGTTTTTGTCTGATGTATGTATCGGGTGTATTGTGTCTTTTAGTCTGTGCTAAATAAATGTATTTTCTTTCTTTCTTTCTACGAGTATCTTTGCGCAACAAATAGGTATAATAATATAGATAATAACCATTTCTAGAAAGCAGCCAGATGTGTGAGACCCTGCGGCGCTCAGGAACTTTGGGTCATGTTTTGCATTTACTTATTGCCGAGCGTCGTGGTAAAATTCATTGTTTTATTAGTTTCTAAATGTTTTTGTAAGTCCGTAATGTAAACAAAGAAGTCCAAGTCACAAGAAGTCGTTACGGGTAGTCAGAAGCCCGAAAGTCTGACAACCAGTCTTACCAAGGGGTATCGTATTACCCAGTAACTGGGTTGTGGAGGTCAGATAGGCAGTCGCTCCATGTAAAATACTGGTATTCAGCTGCATCCGGTTAGACTGGAAGCCGACCCCAACATAGTTGGGAAAAGGCTAGGCAGATGATGAATGTAAACAAAGAAGCCTGCGCCCATTGATAGCAATATCCATTTCCTTAGTAACCTTTTTAATTGATTGTAGTTTGTAGACTTTATAATTTTGTGTCGACATTGTTATCCGCATCAAATGTGTTTACAACATTTTTTTAATAAGCAACAGCTTAGCGAATACTGTTGTTAGACCGAAAATGTGGGAAATGGTAAGGAAAAACGAACGGCCACTGAGGCATACAAAAGGGCCTTGTTTGTCCAAATATTGTCAGTTCTTATTCAGATCTGGCACAAGACAGAATAGAATAGAATACTCTTTATTGTACCTACACCATACAAATTACAGAACATAAATATATAACATTTTATAAAAGGTGACACAATGGGCGGTCTTATCGCTAAGAGCGATCTTTTAAAGACAACCTTTGGATGGATTAAAAATTAAGGAGAGACAAATATAGTAGGTAGTCTGTGGTGTACCATTTACATTATGCTGAGTTGAGATTAGACAGTGGGCTGAATAGACTTCAATACTCGCTACCTTTGCCAGTGGAAAATAGTATTTTCATTTAAGTATTTCCACCGTGGTCCACCGTCCATCTTCACAGTGACTAGTGTCCTGGCGTATTTCCACTCTCCAATCCAGTGCACTGTGCGACCCATCGCACAATTATCTTAACGCGAAAGACTGACAAGAGCGAGAGAGAGACCGTGATAAAAAAAACGTTGAGACTAAAAAAATACAGCAGTTTAAAAATGGTTTAGTTCATAAACTTGTTAGGGACACGCTTGCACGTTTATTTCCTCCTGTAGGTGGAAGTGGGAAGTCGAGGTAGATTACATCAGGTGGGAGCGAAATAAACTCGATTCGTTTGCGCTGGCAAACCAATTTGGAGTGGAAACGTCGGATGGAATTATTAAACAAAATACCGACACAGAACACCATAGGATATATACTATAGGATCCATTTGAAAATTGAAATCCTTTTCCATTGCAATTGCTTTTGAAATTAATTTTACAGGATAGGTAAGCCGGGGATTTGGTTGGATGTACGTATAATTAGATGTTGTTTTTCGTGTTCGTCTAATTCGTAAGTGTGATGTGTAGAAACTGGAAGGCAGAAACAATTAGAAATAAACATAGAGAAATTTTAATTACGGTAAAGTCGAACTTTTATTGAAAAGGAAATATTATATTGAACGGAATATTCAAATATTTTTAGACGTACGAAATGGGAAGTTGCTGAGTTATTTTTCCAATAAATCTGAAATGGACTTTTGAACCGACTACAATTTCCTGACATAGAAAGAGGTAATAATGTTACAAGAACTTTCATAGCCGACACAGCTATTTGTATTTAAGAGAAAGTTTTTGCGGAGGGCGTCAAAATGAAGACAGGGGTCTACAAAGCCTAAGGCAATAGGGGAGATCGGCGAGGACTATCGATCCTGTCGCCCTTGACTCTCCAGACCAGACTCTATTTAGATACATACGAATATAATATAGATATACTACTTGTGATACCTCTTAACGCCGCTTATCCTTTGGCATAAAAGTATAAAGCTTGTAATATCTACCTCATCTTGGTTAAACTTATCTCTCCAGTAGTAACAGTAGGAATCAATACATCCAACCAGAACAAATAACTAGCAATATTTGCCTCATACCATCCATAGCACACTAATTGTGTTACTACAAATATTAACCTTGAAGAAGACACGCCAAGGAAATATCAGAAACTGGAGATAGTAACATAATGTCAACTGTACAAATATTCCCAGATATTTCTACTGCTCCCAACAAACTCCTGAAAGACGAAAATAAACCTTAAATTCTTACTACTAAAGCAGAATATGATTTGGACGAAAATAATGACGAAACAGGCTTCAAATTCGCTCATATGTTGGTACGGATACAGTTTTCTTTGGAAGATGTTTGGCAAATATTATTATGTTGTATTTGGTGAAAAATATTTGAAAAGACTTATAGTAGGGTATTTATCAGCCGAGGCTGGACTTGCTGGTCAATAGTGTTTTTATTCCATTGCGAGTATTTGAGAGAATTAGTTTTATTTATGTCTTGATGGGTTTAGTCGTAAAACTAATGTTGGTCATGTCTCAGTATCAACTTAAGTACCAGGTAACTAATGCGACGATTTTTTTTAAATTCTCCTTTTTTAGTTTGTTTCTTCGTAATGAACTTAGCCCATTGTTCAAATTCATAAAATTGTCGCTAAAAAGTGCACATTTTATTCCTATATTTAAACGAATGCTTTGGAAATCAATTGACATCTTAACGTTTGCACCATAATCTGGATCACTAAATCTAACTAAGTAACATTATCAATCAGAGAATGATGTAACAACTACCAACAAAGACGTTGAAAAAGATCAATGCGTTAATTTCCGGGAAGCGGAGGCTGCATTTAACATCGTTAAATAACTGGCAGTAATCTCAGACACAATCGGATCGGAGCCATTGTTATTCAATTGGATGCTGATGGTAATTAAGTTGGAAGAATTGCATTATACGATGCGAGAACGAAAATAGAGGTGACTTATTTAGTGGAAAACACGTTTGTTGGACAAGAATTTGCATGAATAGATGTGATCATATTCATGGATAAAGGATGGAATATTATAGACTGCTTTAGAGGTCAAAGAAAGTTTGTGAAATCGTTTATTGGGAATTGTCACAGTCTCCTGGTTGTCATTGCTAGCAAACTGGATTGTCCTATCCTTCACTTTTTGAGCCAGCTACATGTACCTACTAATAGGAACGTAGTTGTTTAGTTACTTATAATGTTTATGTAAATATTACTAACATAGCTTGTAAGTGAATTGTTACTAACGTTATGAGTCAATGTTTCCCGAAAATAAATGTTTTATTATTATTATATTAGCTACAATCCTATGTCACTTTCAAGTGTTGAAATTTTAGTTTAGATGTTGTAAAATAAAGATAAGTTTACTGACGAATAATACGTATACAACGCAGATTTCTAAGCAACCACTTTTAGAACGCCTTTTAAATTTGTTATAAGATATAAACTGTAACAGAACTCCGTTAGGTGAGGGTAAGACCCCAATGGGTGTATCCAGAGGTGGTAGTAAAACACTAAATTAGGTCGGCATACAGTCGAGCCCAAATTTAACTATCAAATTTCTGTTCAACACCTCTTGACGATCCCCACTCTTCAAACAAGACGGCATTTTATCAAACAATCCTAAAATCTCGACTCCCTGACACAATTTTACGAGCATCTCATCTCCAAGTCCTTGTCATATATAGGAGACGGTAATGTCGCTAATAAATCAGGACTCGCAACTCCAGATTGTGAATAAGATATGTCAAAAGACTTTATACTTCTCTCCTGCTACATATGCCACGAATTGGTTGGGTAATAGTTACGGGAAGTAGTTTGTAGCACCGTTTGGCAAACTATTGCTATGGCTACGGGAGTTTAGTTAACTTTTACTAAGTTTGCAGCCTGTGTGAAGTGTCTTGTGTAGGTTCGATTCCATCCTAACTAATATTTGTCTGGGCTTCAGATATTTGTTCCGAGCTTGATGTTTGTCTGTAAACAACCGCGAGACGGGAGAAATTCTAGAGCAAGGCAATATGCTGTTTTCTTTCAAGTCATTATTTTTTGCCTTGTCTTTCACGACTTCGCTTTTCAGTTATGACCATCATGAATATGGTAATCCCATAACGTGCAGTAAACCATCTTATGACGGAAGGTAGGTACGCAGTTTATCATCGTCGTATTGAATTGCGATTCCGATTTATTTTGAACAAACCACAATCACAACAACCACTGATGCGTTCTCAGTAGCGTTTTTAAATTATTCATGCAAACCGAAAATCAATCCAAGACTATGTTTCAAAAATTAATGATCCGTTACAAGTTTGAACATTTATAATAGTTGTTTATGGAGTCGACGTCTCAAGTTGAAATGCGGAAGTTTCAATGGGATCGAATCCGGGATTAAGATGTGTGGAAAACATACTATAGGGGGACCAGGATTTTAAAACGGACACGGGCTTGTAAAGCCATTTCTTTTGTCATCTCCGTTGACTTTGAAAATGTTCCGGGTCAGGATGAAAATTCAATCCAAACAAAACCACACATGCATGGAGTACCTAGTTAAAAATGGATATCCACAGGCTGACCGCAGCAAGTATGGAATTAATTACTATAAAGTAAAGTAAAGTAACTTTGTCATAATTCTAAGTCTTTACTTTCATCAAATCATCGAATTGAACTGCCACCCGATGACTGAGCTACCGAAATACCTTTAACGAATCTCAGGCCATCCCAAGATCCTTTAAATTAGCGATATTAGCGAAGAAGTGTCTCTTCAAACATTACCTTTGCCAAAGTCATCGTTACTTGCGAACATATAGCTATACAAAGGCCACACAGGCTTCACCAAGGCTCACGCTGTGCACTCAATTTCCAATTTTTCCTTTCGTCTGTCGCTCTTTCGGCGATAAATGCCAAAATTCACGCGCGAGTCGCGATGGACGTGTTAAAATAAGGAAATAGCCTGATGGCTATAAAACTTTAAAGGTGTGAATTGCGATGCGTTTGGATTCATAACCGCTATATATGTATGGTGCGTTGACGTTACTGGACCGTATGCTTAACGTAGGCATCTTAGTGGACAAAAAGCACATTTTTAGAAGAATAATTGAGACCATTATATCTTGAAGAAACAGCCATCATCATCGTCCTGCCTTTGTCCCATGTTCCTTGGTATCAGCGCGATACATTTTTTTCTTCCATTCTCCCCTGTCAACTTTCCGGCTATCATTTACTTGCCTCTCTTTTATATCATTACTCAAACAAACCATCCATCTTTTCTTTGGCCTTCTTTTACCTCTTCATCCATCAAATTTATATTCATGTCTCTTTTATTCACTGGCGTTTGATCCCTCTTCATCACATCACACACTCTGGGAAACAGTCAGCCTTATACTACTGTCTCTTCAGACTCATGAGGAAAAACGTTTAATGCCAGGTACCTTTTGATTGGCGTATGGTTTTAGTCTAATAATCCGAACGACTGTAATTGTATGAGACAGATACAATCTATACGGAACTTTCTTGGTTCTATTCAAAGGAACGGTTCATTTAATGTCGTCAAGGAAGTAGGTAGAGATAATAACGGAGGTACCTGATTAAAGCGTTAAGCCACCTCTTCAGCAGACGTGTAAAGGTAGAAAACTGTAGTAGGAAAAAAACATTTAGTGTCAATAGGTTTTTCATATTATACATACACCAACTTCTGCACGGTACTTCGTCCGCGTGACTTTTTTCCCCAATCCACCACGTGGATCGCCCCCTTTTTTATCTTATTGTTCGGTTCCTGAGGGGCTTGGCGTGATGTTATAAACAAGGAAACAAACTCTTAAGGTTTCGCGTAAAATTTCTCCTTTTTGACCCACCCCGTCGGATCGCGTCACCAGCCCGCGCTATAATTCGCTTTCGCTTAGTTCTTTCTAACTTGTTTCTTTTTGCTCGGCTCCTAACGGCTGAAGTAGATTAGCTTGCCCATGAGTGCTCTAGTCTCACCGATACTACGCTCAATCCTGCATTGCCAAGCTGGTATGTACAGCTGGTTTGGTAGTGGAGCTCTGTCAGTAGGGCCGCTACAGCTGCACAATACAAGATCGAGTGGGTATCGGCAAGGGCTATGCTGCCGTCAAAACAATTTGATACCTGCTAGTCTAGAGCACACACCCGCGCTTTGTTATTCTTGTGCATGGGCAAATGAGATACTTTTTCATATTAAAGTATATATTATACTTTTTTATCCCAAGATAGGGAAGAGCAAAATTACTTCGCGTTTGTGAGTTGCTAAGAACATTTGTTATTGATATTGTTTCTTGCTTACACGTCCTCCGTGTTGAATTATTGACCAAAAACTAGTACAATTTTGAATATAAGTTACGATCACACATATTATACATTCATTGTATAGACTGGCACAGCTTCCGAGAGAAGGCAGTAAAATTAGCATTCAGAACAGAGCGTCCGAAGTTATAAATTGAGTCGACGAGGGTTACCATGGAAAGTATTTAATTAACCTAGTCCCTAATATGTTATAATAGTAACGATTTGATAATAATACATGTTTAGAATTCTGGAGCTCTTGGCTAAATAATATTAAGCTAGGGTTGCCACGATTGGTTTGTGGATGGGTGACCATCTATTACATTTCCTTCTGTGCCTCGGAAAGCAAGTTAAGTCGTTGATCCCGGCTGTCACTCGAAATTCTTTGATAGTCGTTATGAGTAGTCAGAAGCCCAAATATTTCTGACAACCAATCTTACCAAGGGGTAACGTGTTACCCCGTAACTGGGTTGTGAAGGTCAGATAGGCAGTCGCTTCAAGTAAAATACTGGTATTCAGCTGCATCAGGTTAGACTGGAAGCCGACCCTAGCAAGAAAAGGCTAGACAGATTGACATTTTAGAGGGATGAGGAACAGGGTGTAAAGTTCACTCAACCTCCATAGAAAAGGGAGGATCCTTCGACCAGACGGGTATTGTGTCTGGCGGGCAATTGCCCAACGATTGATGTTGGGAAATTGTATCTATGCTAATTGCGCGGTAAACTCTGCTTGCGAGATGCAGGATTTGCGTGACGTCAGTATGACGCGTTGTTCGCATGTGGCGTTGTAGATACCGCTACAACATCATTAAAATAAGATGAGAGATGTCAGGAGGAACGATTGTTTCCTACTTAAAATATTTTCTCCAGAAAGCAAACCCTATACACCGTGACTTTTTAGTCGTCTGACAACGGCAGCCCACTTCATGTATCCAATGACTGCTACACATTCATAACAAAAAAAATGACATTTAAGAGAAAAAAAAAGAAAAAAATATTCATTATTATGATGCATAACGTAGTTGAAACATTCTGTTGCGAGCGAAGATCTATCTACTCGACTCGTGCGATGGTTAGGTATGTTCTACTGTTTGATACGTAAACATTATTAACAGGATGTTTCATAATTCTAATGTATTAATTATTTTTCCTTGTACCTATTATCTTAATTAATGTTAAAAAAAAACACGCCTAGAGGTATTTTATGTCGGATACATTGAGTGGACCACCTTTGTCAGACGACTTAAAAATCACGGTGTATAAATCATACAACATTTCCCTCCTCACCGGACAGACAAACAAAATGTACCTACCGATGAAATATACACTTTTCAAAAACCTGTTATATTACAAGTCCAACGTTGCTTCCTATAAATCATACAATGCTTTGTTTATTTTCATAATATTTAACACTTTTTTTCTAAAGTAACAACCACAGGTGGGCGTTAGGTAAATATTTATGCTATTATAATTTTTTGTCTGTATGTCTGAGCGTGTTTATTAAATGAATTATGAGCTCATTTTAGGAGCTAAAATTAGAGCTTCGGTTTATCCGCTGTTAGTTAGTTAGTTGAAGCTTGGTTGTTTATGTATTTATACAGCTATTGGTTGTAGAAAGGTTGAGTAGTTATTCGATGTCTTGTAAATGGTGTTAAGAGCTTGCGTTAAATGTCTTTAAAAATTGGTATTTAATAATTTTTTCCATTTTCATTAGGCTAGAAATTGTTAGTAATGAATGTTGATGGACGACAGCTTCTGAAAATATGACCGCCTTTCGTACTGGAAGTTGAGAATTTAAAAACTGTATAAACAAACATACAGAATTTAAAAAAAGTATTTCTTATAGTGGGGTACTTTTGGTACACAGGACAATTTCGTCGACTCGATATCCGTGTCGTCGACTAATGAGCAGTGATCGGAAAAGGTATAGTATATTTATAGAGGAAGTAAATAACATAGAGTGGATAATACCTCCCTCTAAAATCACGGAATGATGGTTATAATATTTACCGGGATTTAAGAAATTACAAATTATTTATCGCACTTAATATATTAGTAACAAAATATTTCAAATTTATATTTAGGCAAATATTATAAGTACTCTACCTATTTCGTTTTCTGCTCATTATACGACGTTATTATCCAGTGTACAAACTCATAATTCACTTTAAAAATTAAATACAAACGATTATTTTTTCATAGGGGTAGAAGGTAAATACTATAAGAGTGGGCGAAGACTAAAGAAACGATGGATGGACTGTGAATGATGATATGGTTAGAAAGGGGGTGACTACCGAGATGACGGTATATGGAAAAAAAGCGGCCAAGTGCGAGTCGGATTCGCCCATGAAGGGTTCCGTTTGACGATTTATTACGTATTAAAAAAAACTACTTACTAGATCTCGTTCAAACCAATTTTCGGTGGAAGTTTATAGTTTCGGAAAAAAGTGGCTGTGACATACGGACGGACAGACAGACATGAAGAATCCATAAGGGTTCCGTGCCATTTGGCTATGGAACCCTAAAAATACGTTGCGCCGACCACTAATAAATTGGGATAGGTGCAGGAGAATGATGATGATAGTGGTAGAAACTATACAATACTTCTACGATTCTCTTTTATTTTGTGCACGTTCAAACTATTACTAAAAACCACTGACCTATATACAAGTAAGCTGGCCATCATACTATCCATGACAAAACGAAGACATTTGATTTTCAGCATGTTGGCGATGATAGAGCGTCCGTGGATCTAAAATTTTTGATAGCGACTTTTACAAAGTGAGATTATCTCATGATAAAAATGTTCTAAATATCTCGTAGTAAACACAAAATACGCAAAAAGACTTATTCCACGATTTAGACCTAGATCATCAGAGACGTACAGACGCCAGCAGGTCAAGCTACCCGAAACTGTCAAATTTTCCCAATCAACCTTGACCCTTAATGCTTTAGCGTTAAAGTTGAAAATCTATTAAAGAAATTTGACAGATTGTAGTAGCTAGATGTGCTGGCGTCTGTACCAAAACTACACGACGGCCATTTGCAACAATGTATCAATTTTAGTTCCTGAGACGATCGAGCGGGCGATTTGAATCGGCACAAAAAACACTGCATTTCGTATAATATGTTTAGTCCAGCGCCCAGGTCAGTGCCAAAAATTCACATCCATGTCGAGTAGTTTAAGTCGCTGAAAGTACTGACCTTCCCATCACTGTACATTTTAGAGGTCGCAATTTTTGTTAAATCTAATTTAGATTTATTTCCATCACTAACCGATATGAGAATGCGGTCAGGTCCAATGAGACCACAATATAAAAACTTATTACATACAGCCAATTACAGAACAGCACTACTAAGCAAAAATATTATGTCGATGGGACCTATCATATACAATAAAATTCCGCACAGTTTCAAAGAACACCCTAGCGCCCAGGTCAGTGCCAAAAATTCACATCCATGTCGAGTAGTCTAGAATCTTGGAGTGTATTTTATAAGTAAAACGTGTATGAATTTACCAAATTTCATCATTCTACCAAAAGCTTAGTGTTTTCAGATAAAATAGCTTGTAGGTATTCCTCCAATGTCCAACTTGTCCAATTAAACGGTATTCTCATCAACAACACAAAACACAAATAAAACAAGTGGTAGTGCAGACAGGATTTAGTACTACTTTTTAGTTTTATAACGCTTTGGGATTTTCTCTCTGGAAATAGTAGATTTTACAACAAGTGCACAAAACAAACCATTTTTATCCGAGACTTTTAGCAGCCCGAGCCGAAGGCGAGGGCTGATAGTAATGTCGAGGATAAAAATGGTTTTGTGGACGAGTTATAAACTCTGCTTTTCACTTCGATTGCGAGGAAATAAAACAGTAGTATAACATAACATTTGGTATTTAATTAAAATTCAAAGTTATATTAGAACAGTTTTGAATACTGAAGGAAATTGTTTTTAAATCTTACGACATTGATATTAGGCTGCAGACCTATACAGCCTACTATTAAATTAATTTTGTAATAATAATTTTCTTAAATCAACTAACCTACCGTACTTGAATTAAAATTTTAATATCTATTATATCTTAAAAAACACATAAGGCAAATAAATTAAAGTAAATATTATATAAACAAATTCTATCTATGAACTTCTTATTGCATTTGGCTGTATGGCTCATTTTCTTTGCCTTAATATAATACATTTATGAGTAGATACGTTAATGCCCTTGTGCACAAAATTCGATTTTGTGCAGCCTATACCCTGCACAAAGAAGCACTTTCAGAGCATGAGAAGTGAAAATAGTAGATTTTACAACAAGTGCACAAAACAAACCATTTTTATCCGAGACTTTTAGCAGCCCGAGCCGAAGGCGAGGGCTGATAGTAATGTCGAGGATAAAAATGGTTTTGTGGACGAGTTATAAACTCTGCTTTTCACTTCGATTGCGAGGAAATAAAACAGTAGTATAACATAACATTTCTTTAATTAAAATTCAAAGTAAAATTATAAGAATTTTGAATACTGAAGGAAATTGTTTTTAAATCTTACGACATTGATATTAGGCTGCAGACCTATACAGCCTACTATTAAATTAATTTTGTAATAATAATTTTCTTAAATCAACTAACCTACCGTACTTGAATTACAATTTTAATATCTATTATATCTTAAAAAACACATAAGGCAAATAAATTAAAGTAAATATTATATAATAAAAAATTCTATCTATGAACTTCTTATTGCATTTGGCTGTATGGCTCATTTTCTTTGCCTTAATATAATACATTTATGAGTAGATACGTTAATGCCCTTGTGCACAAAATTCGATTTTGTGCAGCCTATACCCTGCACAAAGAAGCACTTTCAGAGCATGAGAAGTGAAAATACATTTTCAAGCTGCCAGTGTTACAGTTTGGAGTGTCTGTAAAATCTGTTTACTTTGTTTTGACAGGTGGAACTAGTGATTGCAACATAAAACACACAATACATTGATGGATACACGTACGGTATTATAATGTCTGTAAGAAACCATAAATACGATAATTCAATAAGATAAGGCAGTTTATATATATTTAATTTATTACGCATTTTAAAGTTAACTTTTACGTAATCTGGAATATGTACGTTCTAAGACAGCTGTCAAAAAACGGTTAACCTAATAGACAGGGTATAGCTAGTTGTTTCCTCGTACAATAGAATACTATTTTAAAAAAGCATAACGTTTATTGCTCTTTTAACAAAACAACAAAATCTGTTTTGGCAAATTCTCTTGGTATTTATACTGGACTTATAGTTAATACCTATGTCTAAAATCAAAAATCATTTATTCAAATTAGGCTGAGAATTAGCACTTTTCGAACGTCAAACGTCTAAAATCACTCGTCTTGAGCAAGCGTGGTAATCAATACGAGTTATTCCGGTCGGATCCCCTGAACTGATGCCTTGCTGGTAGTTATTACGTTTTAATTCTGATCCACTATAAAGTTCTGATGAGAAACAAACAAAGGAAACATTACAGGCTGATTATGTAGGGTTATAGCCTCTTCTCATAGGTATATGAGAAGAGGCTATAACCCTACATAATCAGCCTGTAATGTTTCCACTATCATAATTATGCGTCTATCCTACCAGGGTCAGGGCCTTCCAGAGTTCCGGACTCCGTGTCATCCGGATCTAGATTCTCGTCGGACACGAGAAAATATTGCTTGCATACCTACATTTTGTATATTATTCACACATTTTTACTGGCTCGTTACTAATCTAACCCCTCTAGAATACAGGCATGATGTTATGATATACATTTTTAGAATAGGTAGGTACCTATATTACAAGTTGTGAAGTTTATCGCAGTCGAGCGGACCCAAAATAATTAGGATAAAGCGAGTTCATGAAGAAAGCAAATTTGGCTTAGTATTTTCATTACTGTTTAGAGGCATGAGGAACAGGGTGTAAAGTTCACTCAACCTCCATAGAAAAGGGAGGATCCTCCGACCAGACGGGTGTTGTGTCTGGCGGGCAATTGGCCAACGATTGATGTTGGGAAATTGTATGTATGCTAATTGCGCGGTAAACTCTGCTTGCGAGATACAGGATTTGCGTGACGTCAGTATGACGCGTTGTTCGCATGTGGCGTTGTAGATACCGCTACCATTACATTGCTTCATATGTACAATAAATTTGAGCTCATCAACGTAAATAATGCAATGAATGTTGTTGAACTGTAAAAGTGAAACCCATTGATACTGTGAGAGTGTGTTACGCAGTTACCCCGCAGGGCACAGACTAGTTCTAAGTATGTACCTAGTTTCAGTTCAAGTCATGCATGATGACGTCACTTACTAACCAAAACCAAGTCACTAAACATTTATTCATCATCATCAATTCCACTGAAAGACGTCCACTGCTGGTCATACCTCTCCCCCAACTCACAAGTCCTTGATGACGTCACTTACTAAACCAAAACCAAACCAGTGAACATATTCTTTATCATCATCATTTCTGCCGAAAGATGTCCACTGCTGGACATAGGCCACTCCCAACTCACATTACCCCTTTGAACATAATTATCTAGAAATTAAAAACCAATAAATCCAATAAGTCCTTCTGGAGTTAAAATCGCACTAACAGACAGACAGGAAAACGTTGCCTTTTACACAAATGTTTAAAGATTGATACCAAAGGACGCTCTTATCTCAAAATCTCTCCCTCTTGGACAGGTTACCCTTTCAGCCAACTAAAGCTATACATCATAACTTACGAACCCCAAACCTGTCTTTTACGACAGCTACGAAGGAAAAAGGACAGCCGATAGGAACCAACTCGACAGATGGCCCTGAACTTACTTACCTACATCTTGGTATAGGTACATGTCCTTGAGACATCGCAGACATTTCAAGGATGTCTGTCACTATGTAGAGATACTCTCTTGGCAACTGAAATTCAAGACGTGCCTGATGTAGGCAAAATCACACCTGAGGCGTTAGACAAAGTGACATTCTATCAGCAATAACGATGATGGAGATCGGTGGAGCAATAAGTATCTAGAATGTACTGGGGGCCTACTCCGAAGTGCAAAGTGCAAAAAAAGTTCGGATCGGCTCAGTTGAGTCGGGGCCATAGTCAATATTCGAAAGAGTGTAGGAGTGTAGGATCGGAGCCGACCGAACCAAATAGTAACTTCGTAGCAGGAAACAGCCGATACTACTTCGGAGTAGACCCCCTGGAGTGCAAAGCGATCAAAAAGCTATGTCAATACTGTTGAAAGTCGTTGTAATACTTATTACGAAACGTATTACAAACTAACGTAACTTATTACATTCCGAAACCCCTCTGTGCCTCGGAAAGCACGTTAAACCGTTGGTCCCGGCTGTCATTCGTGGATCTTTGACAGTCGTTACGGGTCGTCAGAAGCCCGAAAGTCTGACAACCAGTCTTACCAAGGGGTATCGTATTACCCAGTAACTGGGTTGTGGAGGTCAGATAGGCAGTCGCTCCATGTAAAATACTGGTACTCAGCTGCATCCGGTTAGGCTGGAAGCCGACCCCAAGATAGTTGGTAAAAGACTAAACAGATGATGAAAACCTAGTTTAAATTCCCCTTCATATAGTGGATGCCATTGCAAACTTTTACTGACAAAACTTTTCTAGCAGCTAAAAAATTTTATAATAATATTGCTCGACCTGGATACCGTACTAGAGAGTTTATAATCGCCTGATCAAAAGGCGATCTTTATTTTTTCATCAAGTGCTGTAACAAATGCGCTTACTGACAAGCGACGAGAAATGAGAAGCTCTAGGGAAAATACTAGAATTAATTAAGTAGGTAAACTATGAGAGTGAAGCACTAAGCTAATCTTCTTTGTAAATATATAATTCACAATCGCTTTGGGACTATACTCATCAAACATAGATAACATATCTAAGCCATAATAGGGAATAGCATTAAATAGGCTTAGCTTCTATAGGCTTATAGAATAGAATAGAAAACTTTTATTTCTGACCGGAGTCACAGACACATAATGTATATTATACATTATGTGTCTGTAACCTACATACTAACGCTAGAAGTTAAGTCAAAATGTTACTAACCCTATGGACTCATATGTACAATTAAAATGGCGTATCGCCTACATAAAGGGTATAAAACGACCCACTCGTTGTCTACGCATTCTGTACATCAAAATAATTAACATTGAGCAGAAATTATTGCTGAGAAACTACTTTTATTTTTGGTGTAAAAATCGCTGTTTACTGCGCAATGTAATGCACGCAAAACATTGTGCTTACGATGCATGCAACGTTACTGGATTTGTGCTAAATTATAATTATAATATATAAAACATGTTTTCATGAAAAAAAGTTGCAACCTTCAATATCTCCGTAACCAGCACCGACACATTCATGGTCCAGTAGTTAAAAAAAAACTCAATGGCTGGGAGTGTAAGTGACAAGTGGCTCTCGGCTTTGATAAGCGCCATTTTTCATACGTTATATTCTCCCTAAACCTACATTTAATTCTAACGATACTTTAGATCTGCAGACCATTTTTTTTATTTTATTAAGTTGTTGACAAGCCTACGCTGCCCTTCCATAATTACTGTAATTTGAAAACATTGTAAAAGCCAATTACTTTTAAAGAGTAAGTGTGGAGTTTCATGCCGGCTCTTCTGCACAGGAAACGACCAATTGGAACCGTGCACCTAACTTCTGACGTTTCATAAGTGCCCATGTAGGTTTATATGAAATTAAATATTTTGGTATCGAGCCTATTGCTGTCAATCGTACACAAATCCAGCCTCCAGGCTAACTACTAAGAAAATTCCTTCCTAAAAATAAGATTCAACATAAACATATCCAAGGACATCTAAAAATAACCTAATCGGAGGTAGTATTACATCGAAATGGCCTTGTTCTATCCCTGGCACTGTAGCACATAAATAACTTCCAGCCACGCCAGATTTGGGGGAAATTAGAGTGGGTAATAGGCTGTTTCTTTTTTTGTTACGGGAATGAGTTAATTACGACAGGATGATTTTGGCACAAGAGGGCCAAAGTGGGTCATAATGTGGGTTAAAGTGGGTCAGAATGGACTGAAGATTATGATGTTGGGACGGGCATTTTACTTGATGATGTGGTCCTTGAGCTGCAACCACCACTTTTTATGAAAACTGGCTTGGGAATTATCGAAAGTGTGGGTAACGTATGCGCTGTAAGAACTGATTTAGAAACATGTTGATTTTGTAGCCCGTGATGAAACCTCAACTTCAGTAAAGGATGTCACAAGGCATAAAAAATATGGTGGTAGGTCATTAAACACTTGGTGTACTGCAAGAAAGAATTAACTTACTAACTCCATTTACACTGCAATATACCAGTTTTATAATGAGGTACCTACATAAGACAACATCTTCTTAACTTGCAAATTAAACTTTAAATCAGAGTTCCAGACAGTCTTATAGCCCAAAGCAACAACTCAGGCCTAATGAACCCCCAAATACCTACATAAAAACTTATTCATACAACGTAACATTTGCTCCGAACTCGCAATAAACCAGCGAAGTAGGCACTCATTACAAGAGGCCATATAACACACGTTACATTGCACAATTTGGGAGAGAACAACATACGACACAACCTACATACCGAGCGATGGACAGATAAAACAAAACACAGTAACTTAATTTTCATCGGAAATGTCAGTCAGAAGGGCGTTGACGAAAAACAGATGGTTGTTCTCACAGATCAGCGATAGGAGATTTAGGTTATACGACACGATATAAGTAAGGAGTTCTCCAACATTGGTGACATCAGCACAAGTTTTGGTCCACAATAAAAATATGCCAGCCTTTTCCTGAAGTCCTACTGCCAACAGCATTCATTTTTCAACCATCATTCTCTTGCCTTTGTCTTAATTGATTTGGGGTCAGCGCAACATATCTTTTTCTTCGACACTTCTCTATTAGTCGTCATCTCGATCACCCCTTTTCTAGCCATATCTTCTTTTACACAGTCTATCCATCGTTTCAGGTCTTCCTCTACTCTTATAGCCATCCACATTCGTACTCAAAACTTTACTCAAGCATCCTATTGAAAAAAAAAACTTTGAGAGGTGTCAAGGGACACACGGATGGAACGAAGTTCAAAGAGAGAGAGAGAGAAACACGCACACGCCGCACGGCTTACAACTACCTATAACAAAAAGCGTCGTTCCAACTTTTGGTCTTAATTTTGCCCGTCTAGCCCCGCTTCGCAACGCGCGATATGGAACTTCGTTCCAAAAACTTGAGAGGTGTCAAGGGACACCCGGATGGAACGAAGTTCAAAGAGAGAGAGAGAGAGAGAGATAGAGAAACATGCTCACGCCGCACGGCTTACAACTATAGCAAAAAGGGTCGTTCCAACTTTTGGTCTTAATTTTTTCCGTCTAGCCCCCTTTCGCAACGCGCGGTAAGGAACTTCGTTCCAACAGGAAAAAAGGGAGAGCTTCTTGGGAAAAACTGACTAACTAAAATCTAACAACCAATGAAAGGTTCCAAAATGAAGCCTCACATAAGTTTGAGTCCCAATGCTCTAAGTCAAGAGCTGCCTAAGAAGGCGTCAGTGTATGTGTATACTTGTGTTCTAAACTTATCTCACCCAAAACGATTAGTCGCAGTCGTAACGTCATCCATAAAACCTCGCAACAACATGAGGAACATCTCAGCCTGAATACTTGAATGAAGTTGAATGTCTATTGAATTCCTGAACAGCGCCGCTCAACTATAAACTGAAAGGAATTGATTTTTTAAGCGAACGGGAAGACCTGATTGATGTGCTCAATAATGTGAACGGTTTTATTAAGGTTGGTCGTGATTTTTTTGGTTTTGAAACAAACATAGTTGGGAAGAGGCTATGTAGATGATGATGAGACAGACTCAATGAATTGATAAATCCACCATTACCTTCGTAAATCACAGAATAATTTATGATTATCTGCAAACTTAGAAGTCTAATCAAAATAAGACTCACGCACAAGCTACTAAATAGTTTTTCTAAACCTGAACATACATCACTCATGCTGTCATTTAGAAGTTAAGCAAACATGCCAAAGTACTAAAAGAAAGTTTTAGTAGTTCTAGGAAAGCTAAAACTTATCCATTTTACTTATAACTTTACGCACTAAGATATAAAGACCATACTTATGGTACACTTAGTTTTATATAAACTAAGCTTGATGAGTTTTTGAAAGCACCAATAAAGATTATTTGGTCGATATCGTCAATTTCTTGATACGACAAAGTGAGCACTTCCTTTGAATGTAGCATTAGAAGTCACTAGCTTCTGCCCCGACATCGTCTATTTGGATGTCGGATAAAAAGTATCCTAAGGTGAAATCCGTATCCGTATCGTTTCTATCCGTGTGATCCGTTTTTTGCGTGATTGAGTAACAAACACCCAAATTTAACTTTCAGGATTAAGAATTTGAAATAAAGAAAACTGTTTTTTAGGACACACACGGGAAATACAAAAAGTAAAAAAGGAGCATTTCAACCTAACAACAACCAGAAACACTAAAAACAACCAGAAAAAAAATAAACCAAAAAAAGTCGGTGCGAGGCCAAAAAGGCTCCTAATCCTAACTTAGCATAGTGCTGCGATATTTAAAAAAATAAATACCGCAGCGCTGGTAATTTCAGGAAAACTGAGGTCTAACCGCTCAATCCACACTTCAGGAAAACTGTGATCTTTGTACGATGTGGATCTTTCTAAAAATAAATAGGTAGGTTCCAACTACACCAGGAACGTAATATAGTTTAAAGCCAAAAATACTTATAGAAATATTTACAAGGTTCTTCTGCATATTTTCACTGACCAACAGCTGCATATTTTAGTGTCATGTAATATGTTTGCAAAACAAAGTATTAAACCAACCACTAAAAATATATTACCCTAGTCTAAACTAATATTATAAAAAAATAAAAGAAAAAAAAAACTTTTTAAATACAAGCTTTTATTACTCATAAAAATAATTTAAACCTGATAAGAAATAAATAAAAGCGTGTTACATTTTGATGGAACATTATAGAACATTTAGAATACAATGTAACACGCTTTTATTTCGATTAACACACGGCACCGCGCACCGCCGCGGAGGGCGGTGGCAGTAAAGCGGATTTTGTAGCGGTGCCCCGTGCGGTAAGGCGGTTTACGCGCCTGTCCGCGCGGATGGATTTAACACGGTTTTGATAGCAGAGCGACTTTCAATCTCCGAAATAAACTTTTTGACATCGAAATCAATTTTTAAATTGCAACACGTCCTGCACCCACGATGATCCGCGCGGTTACGCGGCGCCCCGTGTGTGAGGCACCGCCTCACCGCGCGGACGGCAGCGCGGAGGGGCGGTGGCGGTGAAAGCACCGCTCGATCGCGAGGCCAGGCGGTGTACGTGTGTTAGGCATCTACCGATTTATCAGAGACCAATGCGACATGACATCCGCTTCACCGCCTACCGCGGCGGTGCGCGGTGCCGTGTGTTAATCGCCTAAGTATCAGGTATAAATTATTTTTAACTTTTTAGTCCTTTTTATTAATGAGTAATAAAAAATTGTTTTTAAAAAGATTTTTTTTCTTAATTTAATTTTTAACTTTTTAGTATTTTTGATGCGAGATTGACTACGGCGTAGTTAGTAGCGCGTAGCAGTGTTTTTCAGTTATATGCGTTTACTGCACTTCAGCTACCTGTTCATCTTTAGTCCCTGGTTGCCATCTAGCACCAAAGTACTCGTCACGACTAATCATACGTACCCAAACTCGATGGGGTTGTGTCCTTTAATTACAGAGTTCCTATGGCCATCTTCCAGCTTCATAATCAGACCCTCGTTACAATCTAGCACCAAAGTTCTCGTCAAGACGGATCAAACGAGTCCAAACTCGATGGGGTTGTGTCGTTTAATTACCGAGTTCCTATGGCCATCTTCCAGCTCCATCATCAGACCCTGGTTAACATCTAACACCAAAGTTCTCGTCAAGACGGATCAAACGAGTCCAAAGTCGATGGGGTTGTGTCGTTTAACTACCAAGCTCCTATAGAGCTCCATGTCATAATAATTTTGCATTGTCATCCGATTTACACATGCATATGCAAAATTTCAGCTCAATCGGTTGAAGATATCTGCTTCAAAATTGAGTTGCAAGAGTCCACCGGAACAAACATAGTTACATATCCATACATCGCAAGTTAAACAAAAGCTTGTAAAAAGAAAAGATTTATTTTATTGTATGTTTGTTACGCTTTCACGCTAAAACGGCTGAACGGATTTTGATGAAATTTGGCACATGGATAGTCCATAACCTGGATTAGGACATAGGATACTTTTTATCCCGTAAATTTTACGGGATCGAGACTTATGCGGGTGAAACTGCGTGGCGAAGCTAGTATTTTCGAGTATATAGATAGGATGATCTACAGTGAAAATTAAACAATGTGATAAGCCAAAAGACTTACAAAAAACATCTCTTCAACTAAACCAAATAGTGCTTTTCGTAGACTGTTCCCACACATATTCATTAAAACTGAACGGTTCATTAAACAAGAGGCAATTAATAACACTATCTTGCACATCCCCACGCCATTTTGTTAACAAAATAATTGATTTACTGTTTCCGCGATATGTTACTTAGCAACGGGTGTCGTTGCTAAGACAAAGTTTCCTTTACCTGGCGGGAAGCATGGAAACTAAACAAAAAAAATGAATATACAGGGTGTCTTTTTTTTTTGAGGATGTGAAATCATCAAATGACCCCTTCCGCTCTGGGTGGAGCGGAAGGGAGTGTCAGACTCTTACTGACTAAAACCCACCCGTGTTCCTTCCTGAGCCCTTTATGTTCCAGGGCAGCGGTAACCCTTTCGGACAATCCCGCTACCCTGGCAGGCTTCAGCCCTATCGGGCCCCGTCACTTATGCTGACATCTCTTTGAGGCGCGCGTGGAACACATACACGCCGTCAATATACAGGGTGTCAGGGTGACATCGACGCGCAACCTGTTACCATGGTGTCAGTTCATGATTCTAAACCAACCAATCTTAATAACGGACAAACCTTAATAACCGACTAAAAATTTCAATGCTGAAATTATTATTCGCTAATAAAATAAAAATTGCTGTTCCACACATTTTGAATTTTTGACCCCGTAGGCAAAATGTGTGGAACCACATTTATTTTACCACTTTTCTATGAAACAGCTGATTTTTATTTTTTGATAGTTTAAAAAAAAATATCTACGCTATGGGGTCTAAAATCATGTGCTGAATTCATGGTTACAGTTTGTGCGTCGATTTCCCTGCCAACCTATATTCTACCAAACAACGAGTTACCGTAGATGTAGTATTTTATAAGTTGTTCGGATGTACATACGTATAAAGAGAGATGAATACTATTTCGTATTTAAAAGATCAAAAAATAATGGTGGATCGGCTTGGAGAGCTGACGGAGCGCGTCATGGTGTAGAATGATTAGATTCCATGATAGGAATAATTACTATATTAATATGATGTATCGTAATAGACCTCTCAAAATAAGGTTACCTTGATATTACAAAGTAATTTTATTGAACCCTTTATGCTGCCAGCCTTTTGGGCACGTTTCCTATTGACAGCGATGCGGACGAATTCTTTGATGCCCTTTGATTATTTTCCCTCCTTTTTATATACTTGTACATATTATTATTATTTGAAGACTGTTAGCTTATTAAATTATGTAAATACTAGCTGCGCTCCCCGGTTTCACCCGCATAAGTTTCGATCCCGAGGAAATATCGGGATAAAAAGTATCCTTTATGTTAATCATGGTTATGAACCATCTGTGTGCCAAATTTCATCCAAATCCGTTCAGTAGTTTTTGCGTGAAAGAGTAACAAAAATCTATCCATACAAACTTTCACGTTTATAATATTACTAGCTGCGCCCCGCGGTTTCACCCGCATAAGTTTCGATCCCGTGAGAATATCAGGATAAAAAGTATCCTTTAGGTTAATTCTAGTTATAAACTATCTGTGTGCCAAATTTCATCCAAATGCGTTCAGTAGTTTTGGCGTGAAAGAGTAACAAACAAACATCCATCCATACAAACTTTCGCGTTTATAATATTAGTAGGAAGTAGGATTTCATAAGTGAGTCAATTTCAACAACTCGATTTTTTACCTAATTTCCATGGACATTTTCATTTTCAGGTTTTGTAAAAAACTTTATTAATAAAGCGCAACATATCCACATTTTAGATACATTTTCTAAAAGGGGATTATATAATTATACTACTTATATAGAGAGTTATTTGGGCCACCGAAATTGGCGAGCCACAGAAATTTTATTAATGCCACCGAAATTGTGCGTGTGCACTGAAATAGTGAATTACTAAACTTAAATCAGTCTTACAAAGTTAGCAATCAAGGAACTGATTATTTACCCCTATGATCCCCATCATAGGACTAAAAAATTGTTCTGTATTAAAGGATTATATCAATAAAACACTGTAATCACATAGACTCGTGTAATAGCTGACAACCAACTGATGATAAAGATATACTACAAAAATATAATCAGTTTAAAATTTACTTATAATCATTTATCAAACTTATATAATGTCAAATCCTAGGAATGAAAAAAAAAATTCTGATTAGCATATGATTAATTTGAAACTAATAAAAAAAATCCAAATTACTTACATATTTGTGAACATAATACAGTTTACTTCTCAAAATCAAACAATACTTTTTATATTTTCTTATTTCCAGAATCTTAAAACTAAATAAGTAATTATTGCTATACATGACATGCAGTTAATCAGTTAGTATTAATTTTGATACCTTGTACGTATCAAAATAACAACTAATTTAATAATCATAAGAGTAGCTCAATAAAAGCTATCGCTCTGAAGATAAACTATAAAAAAATAATGATGTTAGACATCAATCAACATTAAGGTAACTAAGATATTAAGAAATATTCTTTAAACAAAGAATCACTAACATGGTGAAAATCTTCAGAAAATATTTTCATCATCACTATCAAAAATATTAAAATTATTTCTGGTGACTAATTCTTTGGAATATTCAATGTGAGCATCATTCTCAGTCTCAATGTTTTTTTCAAATTTTGTCATTATATCTCTATTAATATTTTGGAAAATTAGGCTCTCAGCTTTGACAGGGTCGCTTTTAATTTTTTCTCTTCTTATTTGCTCTGCAATCCTCTTCTTTTTTAACCTTTCTTGGCTATATTTTTTCTTTTTTGGATTCCTAAAATAAAAAAGATATATAAAATACTGTTGAGTCAATTTAAACTCTCATATTTGATTATGAAAGGAGGCATGAGCAAAATCATGGGATATAACAGACTGTAATGGATTGGATAATGCTATCTCTGTGTAATCTATAACTAGGTATGTTAAATGAGTTCTGTAAAAGTAATTTCGGCATAACAAATATTGTTTCTTTTCAAAAACCTTCATTAACATTAATACAATAATTGATAGGTACAATTTCTGTGGAGTCGTGTAATTTCCGTGGACACCCAGATGCCACGGAAACCACAGAAATTGGCCCACAGAAATTGGAAAAGTGGCTATTTTTTTTAAATTACAAGAAACTATCAAGGCTATGACTATGTTTTCTATAATCTTAAATGTGTACCAAAGGCTACTTAGCATGCATAAAAGTGATACCTTTATTTCTTGAAAAAAACATTTTAAAACCTGATCACCGAAATTGCAAAATTTTGTTCCGAGTGAACTGAAATCATGTACTTACATTTTTGGCGGGAAAACGTGGCGATATGATGCACTATCGTTCTCACTGCGCGTAAGTGCACGACTGTCTCTTGCCGGGCAGGGATTTATTGTTCGTTTAAACTTATTGGTGGAAGCTCAGGACGGCGAAACAAAATTACCATGGAAATTAGTCATTTCGCTCGGACAAAACTACCGTTGACATGTAGGTCATTAACTATGAGTCTAAATATTCAAAAATAATTAGCTTCTTGTAGGTCAATTATTACTTAACGCAATCAAAATACTTTTTCCTATATATGTTGGAAATTATCTTCCTGAGAGGTAAATGCTGTGTATGAAAGTGGTTATGGACAAGACACAGAAATTGATCATTCGTCATTTACAGATTTTTTTCTTAAAAAAATTACTTTTTAAGAAAAAAATCTGTAAATGACGAATTATCAATTTTTTCAATTATCGATTTTTTTTCTCAGAATTAAAGAGACGTGAATCTAAATGAAGCCACTTAAATTATATTTATAAGACTATTAAGTCTTATAAATATAATTTTGAGAAAAAAAATCGTTGCATTATCTGTAAAGGAGCACTACGTTTTCAACCTAGACGCGTAAATTTTTCGCCTGAGAAATTCACTCAAGTAACCTAATAAATAACTCGAACCCTTTATCTTACATCACATCGTTCCCTACCCTGGGCCCTGGTCTTATAAATAACCGCCTGGTTCTAATTTTCTTAGAAAAATTGTTGAGAAACCTTAACGTGGTTTGTGAACGACAAAAATAACATCGAAATATTATTTCTTCTTTTATTTTCGTATATATCATTTACAGAAATATATTTTTTTAGGCTAAGAGATAAACTATTACTCTAGTAGGTAATCAAAAGATGATCAAAAGCAGAAAGCCTCAAACGGCGCAAATTTAATAACCTTATTGGGACCTATATGTTTGAGCCGTTTGGGGTTGAAACACTTAGGGCCTTGGGGTCCGAGTGCTCATCGAATTTTTCGGGACTTCGCCAAACGTTTGGTTAACTCTTCACGTGACCAGAGGGCTGGCCTATTTTTAGCCCAAAGAATCAATCCGCATTGCCATCCAACGTGGTAATGCTGCCAGCCTTTTGGACACTTATCCCATTGACAGCGATGCGGACGAATTTTTTGATGCCCAATGATCTACTTACTGCCTTTTTCTTTATTTTTTAAATTATATACTTGTATATAATATATATTTTAATGTTAGCTTGTAGAAATAGTATTTAATGTGTTGAGTACAAATATATACAAATACAAATGAAATACTCAGAGCTTTTCTGGCATTCTTACTTTTTTGGAACCTAATGGTAACCTTTCTGAAGTCAAATTAAATTCGAAGCATTACTCTCAACCAAACCATTTACAGATACTATTAAATTGGCAAGGAATCGGTGAGTTAGTCAGTAGGTTGAAGTAAGTTGACCCACATCAAGAACCTAAACCCAACGACTGCACCTAGACATGAACACTATTAGTAATATGAGCTTCTTATAGGAGACGGCATACCCGTAATTGGCACTTAACCCTGTATCTAGTAATTCAGCCCCAGACTAACAACTAGTAAACCAAGTTACAATTAATAATTATCCTCCATCCTTTCATCAAAAATTAACATGGAAACTCCAAACGTTCGAAGGTAAGAAATCGTCTGCCGCCGACAACGTTAAGCGGGATTTCTGAACTAATAACATAATAAGATTATGTGCTAACAGCCATCAGGCTTCGCGGAACGCCTAAATGAAGCTAGAAATTTCGCATCGCCTTTGTAATTGGATTAGATTTTCTTTCTAGCAATGATCTTGAGAACCCTTAGCGATGTTAGCATTAATAAAATAATTATTGAAAAGAATACTGTGTACCAATCTTCGATCAATAATAGTACTAGATTCCCGATAAGCGCTTCAAAAACGGCCCGAAAAATAAGACCACAAATACTTTTCTGGTCTTATTTCAAATTAGTATGTTTTTAACCTTATTACTTAGACTTTAAATTTTATTTTAGAATAATTGACTGAAAATTTAAAAATAGAATGATTTTATATTCAAGTGACATTTTAAATATATTTTGCAAAGGTAATTAAACTTTATGTAGGGTTTATAATAAACTAAAGTTGTTAATATTATTAAACTTTTTTCTAAGAAATGTAGATGTTTACGTGTGTGCAAACGTGTCCTCTTGAGCGACTGATATTTGTTCCTGATCCTTAATCTAGTACTATTATTGATCGAAGGTACCAATATTGATTTAAGACTTAGGGCCGGTTGTTTCAAACGGTTGGTTAACGTAACATACGTATGTCAAATAATAACGAGTTACTGTTACTGTTAGTCTGCATCATCCTACTGCTGGGCAAAGGCCTCTCCCCATGAGTTCTTTCGATCCAGGGCTCAAGTAGACCACTGGTCGTTTGTTTTGTCCAGCTCGTCCCGCCCATCTTCTACGGGGACAGCCACGACGCCTTCTAGCGTGTATCGTAACTATTTTACGAAAGTCAACGCCATAATTTTGTAATTGTAATTTGAAACAACGCTTTTTTTGGTTTGACGATAGTTAGCGCCATTTTTGACGTATACGCGTGCATCAGGTGGACGTGAAACAACCCGCCCTTAGGGCCGATTTTTTGATCCGTAGTTAAACTCAACCAATTGTTAAAAATAAAATATAATAATAATGGTTAAATTTTTGCAAAATGCGGATTTTGATCATTTTTTAGTTTATCTAATGGTTATTTTTTTTAACTAATAGTTAATTATTTGACCATTAGCAAAGATATTATACTAAAAATTGATCAAAAGGGTATACACCAATTGAGCAGCAGCATCAACGGTTTGTAGCAAAGCTTTCAACATTTGCGTAACCAAGGTTCAAACGATATTGTTCACACAAAACAGAGCAACATTAAATAAAAAGAAAAACGAATTAAAGCAAAGTAATTAGTAACAAATTAACCTTGCCGTATAGACACCCAGCACAAAGATAAAATTAAAGTACGAACAACGTAATAAATCTACAACTAACGTAATTCTAGACGAAACCCATAATTAAATCTGAAAATTTTCCAGTGCATTGATCTGCCCTACGAGACAGATGAACCGTCTATATCACCCTGACTTTGATGTCACGACTTAATGAAATTACGTCGACTTCACAAAGAGCTTTCCCATTACTAGCAAGCACAGAAAGAACATGGTTTACTTTAAAAATTCTTCATACATTCCTCCCCAGTTCTAAAACAACTTTATGGGCGTTATTACAATAAATCGCAGTCTGAATGCGATATGGATTAAAAGGAATTGTTTGTTTGTAGTCATAAAGTTGTAAATTGCCGGAAGAGCACATTGTTATGATTCAAAATGTTTAATGGTATTAGGAATTAATGTTTTCCGGAATAAAATCCATTATTAGTACTGTTGAAGGATATAGTGCGTAATTTTAGATGGCCTATCAAAATAAACTGAAAGGTTGTGTATGCTTGTGTAAGTATTACGCTTGCTCTAGTATAAACAAATGTAAAGTGAAGCTGTATTAGAGACTGGTGAAAAGTCTCTAAGTGCCTAAGCACATTTTTTTTGCATTGACCAATCGATATTCTGTCAAATACTTGACAGAAGAGTGATTGGTTCGCTAGCAGAAACATACAAGATATTCCAAAACAAAAACCACTTTAAGGGTAATTAGATGCCGAAGATGCCTCACTGCGATACCTCGCGTTCGCGGTTTAGCTCGTTACCTCGATGTCACCGACATGTAAAACAAATGCATGATAATAGACACGCCTGCACATGCCAGGCATCGAGGTAAACCCCCAAACAACCCGCGAGGTATCGCAGTGATGTATCTTTGGCATATAATTAGCCTAAGGGATGCACAGCAGGATATTTCTAGCGAATCCTAAGTCGTAACCAAGAATAATGACCATAGGAAGATTATTGGTTGTAATTCAACAATACACCTTTTGTAAGTTTTCATAATATATTAAAAAGTGCACAAATAAAGACAAACTATGTATATCTATTATTTGTTAATGGATAACCATGAGAAATCGCATATCTGCATCAGCTGCTATCTTCCCACGCACAAGAATTATAAGGAACTGGGTTACTGGGCTGACGCCTAGTATTAAATATCTATCATATTTTTTTAATATTCAGCTCACATTTCTTTGATAAATACGACTTCGCGAGAGATTGAAGACAATTTTTACCTTTACTTAAAATTTTCATTCAGCAGAATCTAGAGCGGGCAGTATTTTTTCTTCTTGATTTTTAAAGTGAGTTATTACACCGGTGAGAAGATACATAAGACTGGTTTCGAAGTTGCAGCAGGTGTGGACAATCGACCAACCCTTTTATTGAGGGTGCATATCACCCTCAATAAAAGGGTTGGTCGATTGTCATTTATTGGAAAACGAACATTATCATTATAATCTTACCGTAAGCGCTTACAATCTACAATCTTGAACACAAGCATTGTGAACCGTTCAATAATATAGATCGGCCACTATCAAGAGAGGACCCGATCCTGATACTAAAATGAGGTACCATTACCCGTCAGATGTACACCGATAACCAATCGTGTGCTCCATCCGTAAAAACGAAACCGTTCAAATAACAAACAGACATGCGATTATTTTAACATTTCATAAAACATCATTTTACAAAATAGCTATATAAAACTAGAATTTGTAATTTACGATATCTTTTATCTAAAATCTCGTAAAGTTAAGAGTGTATCTTCAGCTTAATCTTAGAGACGAAACATTTTGACGAGACTGTTGTAAAACTTAGCTGTTTGTATAATTTTGTAATTAAATTAAGCAAGATTAATAAGAATTATGAACATCATTTATCGTTTGAAGTTTATAAGATTTCTAGTGAAGACTTTTGTAGTGTTATGGATATTGATAAAGACGCTGACGATACCTATAACAGTTTTATTGAACCTCTAGACAGTCCATTTCATATTAAAGACGTTTCATGGATTGCATCAGTATCGATATTGGAAAAGCATACGAACTCGTTTAAGAAAATCCTCTTTTGTAGGTTGCGAGAAACCTAACCATAGCTTTAAAAGCTAAAACGTGTCTCAATTACTTTCGTCTTCCGTGCTTGTGGTTTTATTTCAGCAAATAATATCAACATCTTCCATTTAATGGATTGAAAAGTCATTTCGTGTATTCCTAATGCACATTATGTTTAGGACAAGGCTTGTTACGACAGTGACTGTGATGATACTGACTTTAGTATCATCATCATCATTATTGGCAGCCTTGTTTTACCCACTGCTGAGTATAGTCCTTGCTTTATTTATTCCTTGCTTTTCTGGCATGCTTTTCTAGTCTGTACTAGTCTCATCCAGGGGTTCTACTCCGAAGTAGTATCGGCTGAATGTTCGGCCATTTCCTGCTACGAAGTTACTATTTGGTTCGGTCGGTTTCGATCCTACACTCCTACACTCTTTCGAATATTGACTATGGTCCCGACTCAACTGAGCCGATCCGAAATTTTTTCGCATTTTTCATTAATATTCGGTTCGGCCATGTGTCGGTCCGATCCGAACATTCGCACTTTTCACTTCGGAGTAGGCCCCCAGGTCTTATTCCTCGATCTTTTGAGTGTGGTGGATACACCATGCACATGAATAATCAATTTTCAGAAAAGAGTCTGTTCGAACCTGTACTAACGCAGCTGTAAGATTGGTCTACGTGACCTCGTCTCTAAAACAATTGTCTACGTGACGGCTGATAGCAACGAAAGATTTTCTGGTACATTTAAGGGCTGTTATGGTTTTTACTTCGACTTCCATGGTTTATTTGACCTATTTGTATAAGTTGCGGTAAATTACATCTTTTGATTTTTCAAATTAAGTATGTCATTTTATTTTTTGGAATCATTTGAGATTTGAGTCGTCGTAAATTGTTTTCCTGTTTCTTGGAAATCTTTCAAAGAAATCGAAAATTGAAAAGTAAAAACTGCGTTTTTGAATTAATTATTTTTTATCGTTTTCGAGCGGTATTCTCAGTAATATGAATTTTAATTGGTGATTACGTGAAAGCTTTCTGGAATTCTTGCAAAACTGTTAGGAATTCTTACTATCTAGGGAATACATTGTTTGAAGGAATTGGTCTTTGAAAAAATGTAATAGTCATTAAATTCTTATTCTATTTAATTTTGTACCTTTTGCTGAATTGTCTAAAACTTTACATTACTTTTTTATTTATTTTTTTTGGATTTATTACGACGGTTAGACTTAAACTATTTAAAAGTAGATGTACCTGCTTACTTTTGTACCTGTAAGGGTTTTATGTAAACGAAACTTTAACATGTGTAACTTACCATAGAGCCCGATGCATTGAGCAATCCAATCCCACAAACAGTTATCATTATCACACCCATATCCACTTGGCATCGCTATCACAAATTATCACAAAACAAAACACGAAAAGTCAATACACGCCACTTACGAACCGAAACATCTTCACTAAATCACGCCATATTGGAATCCCATGACAGCAAAAATCAAATTCCATTTTTGAAATTCGATCTACAATTGGCGGGTTTTATTTGACGTTTACTTTTTTTTTATTTTATTGTGGTGGAAATAATTGATGAGGCACAGGCGACACGCCTGCGCGGCTCTCCCGACATTTCGCGACTGAGCGAAAGCGTCCATAGAGTTCACAGTACCTGTTACATTTCGGGTGGTTTGGCGCTTGCGTACTACTGAACGAGTACGGAACCATTAACAGAGGCGTTTATTATTAAGTTTGCATAATAGCCGTTGACAATTTCTTGATTGTTAGTTAGGATGCAATTAGACCCGAAGTCGGATTGAGCGCGTCATTCGCCATTTCCGCTTGTTCTATTTTTACTCGATACGACTGGATCTGTTTTCTCCTTCGTTAAGCAGCTTTGTCAATCATGGAGACTTACCCTTTGATTGACAAAGCTGCATGCAAAGCTTCTCAACCAATTTGGGAATAAATCGAAGGTTCACAGTTCAGGTACAATGAAATGATCGTTGTATCTTTTTTCTGTGAACAAAATAAGCTCTATCTAAGTATAGGTACTGATTCATTTTTAAGATCCATATTTGGCATTCCTAAAAAGGATTAGACTAATTTTAAGTAATATTCTATACTTTCTGCCTACCCTCATGGAAAAAGGGCGTGAGTTTATGTATGTAAGAGGTATATGCATTATCTGAAATTTAAGTAGTAAGATTTGATAGAGAGGTCAACTAGAGGGCAAAGCATACTTCCTTGTGGAACCCTTGCCATCAGGTTTAACATAACAGAATAATCCTTGTCAACATGTACTGATTAGCGATCACAAAGCTATGTCAGAAACAAACCCGAAAATATATCCCTACTTTTGATTGGAAGGAAGTGCAAAGAAGGAAATATATCGTGTTCAACATATTAAATTTGAAACCGTGGAAACAACTATCAATATAATTTTAAACAGAAAAAAACATTACTGTGTCAATATAATTATTAGGTATCAAAAGAAATATTGACATTATATCTTTAGACACGACAACCAGTCTTACCAAGGGGTATTGTATTACCCAGTAACTGGGTTGTGGAGGTGAGGTAGGCAGTCGCTCCATGTAAAATACTGGTATTCAGCAGCATCCGGTTAGACTGGAAGCCGACCCCAACATAGTTGGGAAAAGGCTAGGCAGATGATGATGATCTTTTAGACACGGATTACGTATATAACTACAAAAATATTAATTATTATTATGAGGCATTGTCACAGAATATTTAATAACGAATCTACTTAGTTAAAACTACATTTAATTATATTATGAAAATTAAGATATTATGTAAGAGAAGCTACTTAACTCTAGCCATAACAGTTCTTTTTAATAGACTTATGACCGATATTTCAATCGTCAAATAACTTTTATCTGAAGATATAAAGTACAAACGAATTCCATGATCTGAAAAAAATAATAATAATGGCGGTTTTGGCATAATATGTTCTATACAAAAACTGTAAAACTGTCAAAAATCGGCCCTTAGTGCTGTTGTATTACGGGTCGATTTATCAATCAACAGATATTTTTTTACCTTCAAATATTTTCATATGTTCAGCAGTTGTTGCAGTTGTCCCGCACCTAACAAAAGGTAACATCTGCCTATTACTACTACAATAATTATTTACGTCAGAGTTGACGTCCTTCTGAGACGTGCCCCAACTGGCCCCAAGTGTCATTACATTAGGCTTGACCTCGAGAAAATCACCCTAATTGCGTAACACTCGATCAATCGGAATCGGTTTCATTTTGACAGTTCAACAACATTCATTGCATTATTTACGTGTGGAGCAGAATTTTTTTTCGAACTTATGAAGCAATGGATTAGCAATTTGCTTCAAAATGATTCTGATTGATCGTGTGTTACGCAATTAGGGTGCAGGTTGAGATGCCTTATGTCCCTGCAATCACTAACATTAGCACTAACGTTGTAGGGATAATCATAATCATAATAATCATAATCATTTATTCATTGTAAAACATAGGTATACATTATAAGTTGTTATATTTTGTTAATACGTTGAGGGCGCTATGCTTTGCCTCTAGGGCGTACAAAAGTAGTAAAATAGTAACATGCAATATAATTAAAACAATAAATTAATATAAATATTACATGAATCACAAATTAAAAGTAAAATAAATTAGATCATCTCACTGAACAATATCGATAAGTTAACTTGATAAATAATGTGTAGTGAGAATATTATATAAAATGAAAATTGTCAGGCGCTTACTTATATAGAATGTTAAAGAAATTGAATGATGTCATAAATTAAAATTAAATGTCACTATGGAAGATCAATAATTGTTATTTAGGAAATGTCAGAAATTTTATAACAGCATGTCATTCAAATATTCGGTGATTGAATAATAGCATTTTCCTATTAGAAAAATCTTTAATTTTCTCTTAAAGTTGTGCAAATTTTCATTTTTTATGCTATCAGGAATTTTATTGTATATAACCGGACCCATGCCTAAAATACTTCTCCTTGCTAGTGCTGTTTTGTATTTACCTGTACACAACATGGTTTTGTATTGGGATCTAAGTTGAGTGGTTCGTTTTCTAGTATCTACTATCGCGGGAAACAAGTTAAGGTTACATTTGACAAACACTGCTACTTGAAATATATATAGGCATGGGAAAGTCAAGATTTTTAATGATTTGAAGACAGGCTCACAGCTATCAGTAGTTTTTAGGCCTACTATACATCGTACACATCTTTTTTGAGATCTAAATATAGTTTCTCTTTCAGCACAGTTGCCCCAAAATATTATGCCAAATCTCAATACTGAGGAAACAATGCCATGGTATGCTATAAGTAGTGTTTGTAAATTAACTTTCTTTGCCAAGATGAAAAGAGCATAAGCAGATTTACTTAGCCGCGTACATATGTCGTCTGCCTGCATTTTCCACGTTAGTTGGCTGTCAACTAGAATGCCAAGAAATCTTGCTACTTTTACCTCTTCTACACTCTGTCCGTTATATGAAAGATTGAAATGATTGGGTTCTAGTCTTTGGTAGAAATGCAATAACTTGGTTTTTTGTATATTAATAACCAAGTTATTTATGTCAAGCCAACCAATTATTTTTTTAAGGGTGTTATTTACATCTTCTTCATAAGTTATATTATTGGAACATTTAATTATTGCTGTACTGTCATCAGCGAAGAGGATCATTCGATGCTTTAGTTGATATGATGGACTTACTTTAATACACATCTCCTGTTCTTCAAATATCGTAAATATCATGCTTGTATTCTCAGAAAGCGGTGACAGACGGCAGAGGTTGAGGAGACCTCTATGTCCAACCACATTTCGCCAATTATATTTAATTCCTATGCAGATAAGGGTGGCAACACTATTCCCGTTAACTCGGTCCAACTCCAGGCTCCAGATTGCTACTGAAAAATTCATATTGGAATAATCGAATAACAGTTTGACCGACTTGGGGATCAATCCCAGGAACCCGAGCTCAGGCAGCCGCATATCCCACCACTAGACGAAAGAGGTATACCTTAGTTTACATCCGTCACCTCACACATCAGGTTCAGTTGAAAACCAGCGTCAGGCACTAATTGTCTGGCATTTTTGCTGAACTGGGCCTTTTTGGTGCAGCCGTGAGGCACACTTACCTGCTAATTTCTTACATCGGTCTTTATACTTTCTATTCGTTTTTTTATTAGTTGCTATCTGATGTATGTATCTGGTATATTGTGTGTCTTTTAGTCTGTGCTAATTTTTTTTTTCTTTCTTTATTTCTAGTCTGTCCTAATATTACAGGGCGTAATGGTTTATCCATGTAAACTAATAAAAATACCAATAAATAATACTTAGTTCAAGGTTTGTCTAAAGAGGTTCGGTTCGACGCTTCTAAAGGCTGTAAATGGCCAATAAAATATTGGATTTTATAGCCTGAATGGGCTATTAAGTGACCATAAGTTATAAATAATCTGCTTCGGTTAACAGTTGCTTATTAAATTGACACTTCCAGTTAACATTGTGTAAAAAGCAATTACTTTTCTTTGCTTTTGAAGTGAGGGTGGGCAAATCTTTTAACACCTGTGTTGTGTGTTGTTGACAGTCTAATCTCTGTGTAAGCACATTGTGTTGGTTAACTAGGAAACAAACTTATCTAGACTGAATTTTAGTTAAGAGCGATAATTAGCTGTTAGTTCTTGCTGTAAACAATGGGACACTTGCCCCTTTATTAGCGACTGCTTAACCATACATTTTTGTCGTTTAAGCGTATAAGAAAAGAAATAACGGTCAGTACATCATAAAAAGCGTTTATTGATTAGAAGGATAGCTACAAAGTTATGTAGGTAGGTAACTATAATCAAAATAGGTCAATTACTGTTACTTCTTTAAACCGATAGTTAATAAAAAATTTAAATAATCAACTGTTACAATTTTTTTTTATCAAGTACCCCAACTGATTTTTAAGAAAATACAATCAAATAACAATGGAATATTTAACAAATAATTAAATGCATAGCATTTAATTATTTGCTAAATATTCCAATAAGGTATTAATTATAAAACAATGTTTTACCAACATTATTTTATAATTAATACCGATTACACTTATACCAAAATGGAGGATCACGGAGAGGTGTTGATTCGACGACCCAGCGTGGTAAGCAAGTGCGCACGCCTCCCAGTAGTCTTCGAAAATTGGACGTATTCGCGCGCCCCTTCTAACCTCTGATGACGTTACGATTCATGTTTTACACAATTGCCAGCGGCAAAAATAAGTGCGACAACAAGCGACACTTAACTTTAATCATCGTTAATAAATAAACCCCCTTATTATCGTGTCCAGCGTGTCCTGTTGTCTGCACGCTACAGGAGCTGATGGAGGCTACAAAAGGTGCCAAACTCGTAGCCATTTGGCTCGTAGCGCGTCGATGGCCAAGTTAACCTGTTAACATGGATCCAGTACATGATCCTGAACCTGCGTTGAAAGTTTTCGGCGGTTATTTAAAAAAAAAAGTTGTTGTTCCATACATTTTAGTCTAGAATCATTTATGGTGAATTCATGGTTAGGTACAGCAGTGCGATTCTGTAACCATCTCACCGTGAAAACTTAGGTGAAGTGAGCGTGGAGTGACCTCTCATTCCAAATAATGCTAGGGATTGACACTACTGACAACTCACATCAAGCTCACTTCACTTGAGTTTTCACGGTGAAATTTTACAGAATCGACCGGCAGTTTGCGCATCGATGTCCCTGCCGGGTAGATATCCATCGCTAAGAAGAAGTTCTTTCTGTAAGTATTTTATTTTATTCGGGAAAATTACAGCTAATATAAACAGTGTTCTTAAACAATATGCAATGTATGCAATATGTAGGTATGTGTTATATATATCATGTTATACATTATATGTACATATGTATTGACTCTATTTCAGTCCACAATAATAGCTTTTGTTGGACAAACTGTCGCACATTGATTTTGGTGAGAAAGTAAGTGGGCCTAAGTAGGTAAGTAACTATATGGACAAAAAGCCGTCAAAGTGTCTCCGGCATAGATTGTGAACTACAGGAGCTGTCGCAACTTTACTTTGATACATAGTATACCCTCTTTTTAGGCGAGACACTCGGTTCAAAGCGAGTAGGTATATGAAGCGAGACTCGTTAGCAGTGAGAAATGAAAGTAACTAGATAAGTAGGTACTTATCCTTTGTAGTCATATTTTCCTTTGCAATAAACTTCACATCTAATCACCTACGTTTGAAGTTGTATTCCATTTCATTCAGGGCATGTATTACATCGAACCTCTAATAATTCCCATTTAGCTTTCCTAAAAATATTATTGGGCCTGCGTGGTTTATTAGGTACGCCACTCCCTCTCACTGAGATGAGGCCTGTGTTGTTCCCAATGCTGGGACACGAGACACAAAGAAGGCTGGGCAGATGATGACAGTGCTCAGTGTGTTACACAGTGCTGTTATACATATACATAAGTATGTATATATATTATTGAGCACTGTCATCATCTGCCCAGCCTTTACCCAAGTATGTCGGGGTGGGCTCCCAGTGTAACCGGATGCAGCTGAATACCAGTATTTTACATGAAGCGACTGCCTGCCTGACCTCCACAACCCAACTGGGTAATACGATATCCATTGGTAAGACTGGTTGATTATTGAACACTGTAATATAATTATTGAACGAAATGAACGTGCCTCTTTTTTGTGAGCCTCAATTAATTCCGATTTTGGGGTTATAAAAATACTTAGGTACTATTCAAGTAACTCCGATTTGGATTTAGCGCTGGCCGAGCGCTACTGCGGCACTGCTCGCTCGCGCTTTGTGCGCTCGTCTTAACCATAGAAATATAAAAAACATATCTATGGTCCTAACCTAACGCATTTGCTCGGGGTAACCTAGTTACTGCGACCAATTCTACTCGCGCGTGGTTGGTCACAGTTCTAACCTAACCCGTATGGTTGGGGTACTTAGGTACCCTAGTTCCTGCAACCAATTACGGAAAAAGGCCAGACAGTTAAAAATCTCATTTATTTTAAAGTATGCGTCATTAATAGCCCAAAAAGTTTTTATAGGTTCATTAATTATAAATAGCGTTCATCATTCGTTAGAAGGTCAATGAGTTTTTATAGGATCATTAAAATATTTACGTTTATATTCTACTTAACTATCTTTTGTTTTCCAAAGACTAAATCTATTGTTTACAATAACAGGGATACGCTAAGGTAGCGACGCGAAATTCTTTTCTTACGAATTTTGTACTTGTATAATTCGCAAACGTAACAAGTAGGTACTTTTGTTACGGTTGAGAATTACTTACATTAATTCGTTTATTTATTTAGTTCTGTATGTTACTTTTTTACATTTATAAAAATTTCTTAAAATATAAAAAACAAGAATAAAAAACATTTAAAAATTGTGTCGGGAGTAGGGTCCAAGCTCCAGAGACAGGTACCTCACAATGCGAGACGTATCGAGGAGTAAGTACCTACTGCCTTTTGAATCAGGCTAACGAGAGCCTCGATAGATGTTGATCGTGGCTTGCGGCCATCAGGCCATTGACCGATACGACAATTGGCACAGTCGAGCTCATATTCCACATGTCAAACCTCGTCTGCTAAGTCAAGATATTTGATATATATTTGACAGAATTATAATTAATAAGAAAAAAGAAAGAAAGAATCTAATAATGAATGACTATTTCAAGAAATAATAATTTAGATAGGGTATTAATACAGGGTGGCAGGGACATCGACGCGCAAACTGTATTTCTGTTCCATACATTTTGACCGCGTAGGTATTACACTTTTCTATGAAACAGAAGATTTTTGTTTTTTGATAACCGACGACACATTTCGACGCTATGGGGTCTAAACTCATGTGCTGAATCGGTGGTCACAGTTTGCGCGTCGATGTCCCTACCACCCTGTATTGATATTTCTTGAAATAGTCATCCTGTGCTTCCTACTTCAAACAAGACAGCTTTTGTTACATAATGTGATACAAAGCAAATCAGAAATGTTCAGTACCTAAACACATCCCAATTCCAAACACTGTCCCATATGCCTATACTTATTACAACAAGGAAATTAAATGTTCAAATATCCACCAACATAAGAGAGAAGTTTACCCCGACATCAACATATTCCCAACCTTTTGACCTGCCCCGTCGGAAGTCGCGGAGCCAACTTCAAATCCATACGTTATCAGCCTGCACCTGGCTGCGGAGTTGGCTCGGCTCCAACTCCAAGAATTAATACCGTTTAGAGTTCCACTTACGAGGGAAAACACGAGCGATGAGATACCTGTTGTTTTCGTTTTGAAGTACTGACTTACTTAGGTACATAAATTACTGGTGCTGGATACCTTTCAGGTTAAATGATTGTTTCTATGCAATTGGAAGACAATGCGAGCATTTTGGGACGAAGCGTTTCCAACGCCGAAATGTTTTACCTGTGAATGACTGGATATAAAATTAGCTGCCTCACAAAGTCACAATAAGTACATACTTACATATACCTATGTGTTTAAACTGTTGGTCTCGTGGTCGCAAGCGCGACTGTTGAGCGTGGGGTCCTGGGTACGATTCCCAGGTAAGGCTGGGTTTTTCCGTTAGGAATTTCTCAGTAATAGCCCGGAGTTTGGAAGTTGGCGGTGATATCCCTGTGCCGCAGATAGGGTTGCCAGGTCGCCAAACCTAATAGCCGGACAGACCAGCCAGTTTGGCCGGACATTTGGGTGGAAAGGCCGGACACCCTACATTATTGAGGATTTTGTGTCTAAAATGTTACTTTTTTGATTATTGTCATAATCAGTCATCGGCGCGCGGCGCTCGCTCGTTTGCGAAATTTAAAAAGCCTAACAAAAGCCGGACAAGCCAAACACCGTTTATTTTGGCTGGACACGCAATCAAAAAGCCTACCTATGTCCGGCTTCATCCGGACGCCTGGCAACGCTAGCCGCAGATAGCACTGTAGAGACGCCATAGCGACAGTATGCACGTAGGTACCTCGCTAGTATGTAAGATGATACTTTATAATGTAAGGCGCACAAGAGTCGTGTCAACTAATTAAAGTGAATACATGTGGTTTTGATAAAAAAAAGCCAAGTTAAAAACATTGTATAAGTAATAACTAATAATAACATACATTGTAATTAAATTATAATACAGATAGTAAAGGCATAGTAAAAGACATTTGCTTTTATTATGGTAAAGGTTACATCATTTGTGTTAAACGCATAAGCAGTCATTTCTTGCCACGCGCAATGTTATTACATTCGAGACAAGGGATCAGTGTCATTATTGTCAACATTACAGTCATAACTGTTTTTGATGTAAGAAATAAAGAAGTAAAACAATTTAATTTTGTTTTTAAAGGGGACTAATAATGTACGTAATGCGTACGAATATTGTACGTTAAGGTGTTGGTTCACACACAATCATGGTCCACCTGAAGGACTAAATGCGGGAAACCAAACCCGTAACATAGAACATAGAAGCCGTTGGTTCTGCGCCTGATCTCTCTCCGTTCGTGTCGTATTGCCGTCCCATAAGACTATGAGAGAGAGGGCAGAGAGAGAGAGTGCACCTGTGTCTGCGCACACACTTGTGCACTATAATATCTCCCGCGTCGAAGGCTAATCTCCGTTGAGGTTCGACGCCATGACCGGAATACGATCTGGACCTATTACCTACTTATTTCTAAATAGCAACCAAATTATCTACCTACTAATAAGGTAGGTAAAAACGGTGCTTGATTAACTTAGTTGCGAAACTGAACAAATTAATTCTTGCGTCCAGTTTTAAGGCTTCATTCATATTTATTCTGTTGAGTCATGGGTGACTTGCATATTTTTTAAGTAAGTACCTAAGAAAATAATTTCCCAACCCTATTTTCTCAACCCTAGTCTGAATGAAAGCCACAGTTAATCTGCTGGAAATTCTCATTCATCTGTAAAAATAGAACAATTTACTCGCCTAATGGTTTTATGTATAGCATATTACCTACTCTATAATTACGCAATTACCCATCTGATAGAATGTATGTGTATATATAGTGGCAATGGGTTTTATTTTGAAAGTTCAACAACATTCATTGCATTATTTACGACGTTGAGCAGAGACATTTTTCGAACATATGAAGTAATGGATTAGCAATATCCTTCAAAATGATACGGATTTTGATTTGATGAAAGTGTGTTACGCAATTAGGGTGCAGATCTACCTAATCATAAGTAGCTGAACCTTGTCTGTTATACCTAATTATAAATCATGAAAGAAAATGTTAACACCTTCCATTAAATTCTTCTCAAGAAAGATCCACTTAACGTTTCAGGTAATCATTTTGGTATAACCGCTGCGAACGGCGATTCTCTTCAGAATGGATGCAAAGAATCCGAGCACAAAAGGTTTTTCGCGTTGAATGGCTGGAAGGCCTCATCCGCTTACTATGTCCTTATCTATTGAGGTGCAGATGGGCTATTCTCTCCGTAGGCACGACAGATTAGAGGGAAATTATCTCCGTAAAGCCCTGTGCTAATTTTATTGGGAAAAAGTGAAAGTGCCTTGTTTCTTTCTTGTAATGTGCTAGCGGCTTCACCGGCTTGTTAAGTACCTACCTAGATAGGTACGGTCACCAAAGGAGATAAATAACCAGGGCCGTTTGACATAAGTAGTTGCAGTTTAGTAAGAATTGTAAGAAACCGTTGGATGTTTTCGAATGAAATTTAATTTGATAAATAAACTGTTTGTTTTCTAATAATTAAAATAAATTTTATTCGAAAACATCAATAGGTTTCTAACTAAACTTCAACTATAGTTTGACCGAAACTGCTGTACCGCGCCTTAGGAATGCGCGGGGAAAAGGCGGGGGGAGGGACGCCGTGAGCCATGACGAATGAGCGGCCTGCACTGCCCCCCGTCTCGCCGCGCACTTACCGAAGGCGCGGTACAGCGGTTTTGGTCAAACTATAGGTACCTAGCCTATCCTATATCCGACGACCCTGGTTATACTTATCTCCTTTGGTGACTGTATGTAGGTACGTAACCTACTTAGGTATGTAAAAGATATTTAAAGGGTAAAACGTAACACATCGTAATCGTTATACAGACTTACATCCCTTATATGCCTGAAGTAGAAAATATCTTGAACTACAGCTCTTCCTCTGTGTCCGAAAGATGCCAAGCTACTATTCTGTTTAAAAAAACAGAATCGCTATAGTGTTCTGTTTAGCTGAGCTGAGACGTAGGTATACTAAATCTATGGCTGTGACTAACATTCGTACCTACTTACTAATTCCATAAATTCGCGTTCATAATTTTATTTTAAATCTCATGGCCAAAATCAATTAAACTTTTCTGCCGCTATATGATAGCTAAGCACAAGCACGTGATTACGGTTTTGCATACCTATAGCTATAGGATCACATGTTTCGGGATTTCCCGCTTAATTTAGGCCGGGTTCAAGCGATCACTGTCATCACAATCGCTGAAGCCCCTCCGACCGAACTGTCTACTGTCTGGGCGGCAAGGTCGCGGCTACACGTGTGTGAATAAGGCCGTGTCTTGGATAACTCATTATTCTAGTCTGGGCGTCTGACACAATCATAAACAGTTAATGATGGTAATTAATATGCTTGTGCAGGCAGGCTATTACAGATGAGCTGAAAATTCGTTTTATGATCTCCAGCATTCATTAAATTTCGTGTTAGAGCAAGGTTGGCCCAGAGATGGCTCTGGCTTATGAGTTCTAGGTCGCGGGTTCAAAACCAGGTAGACGTTTATTTAATTTTGTGCAATTTGTTTTATCACCCTTGCTCTCAAAACGGTGAAGGAACCAGCTTGTCTTAGAACCAACAATTCACAGATATCTTTATAACATTGGTATCTACCTATATATTAAATAATTATTTTATTTGTATTTCCAACAGGTAGGTTCCGGGTCCAGGGTCTGCCTAATGACTAACTCCGTGGGAACTCGGGTTACGGAAATTGCTGCACACAACTACATAGTTAGTTCGACTCCGATTCCCGTTGAACGCTACTGTCGGCTGCGTTTATTGGGTAACAGGTCCAGAGACACACACTTGAATATCCTTCTTACACAGGTATAATTTGTAAGAAGGATATTCAATTTCCCAATTTAATATCTACATCCTATGGTGTACTTAATAAAGAGTACAGTTCTATAAAAAAAAACGACGCCTTTCAGATCCTAATTATAGTGCAATAGTGCTTGCGTGGGCGATAACGCCCCCTCGTGAGTGCTTGAGACTTTTAGGGGTCGCGTTGTAGATTACGGCCCACTCCTCACAGAGAGGAGGCCTGTGTTCCAGCAGTGAGAACATTATCGGCTGACTATGCTTCACACATCTTGTCAAACAAAACTGACAGCGCCATCTATGTTAGCCGTAATTCAACAATATTTTCATGTCAAACAACTGCGTAGCCAATTACTTACTCTGAACCTAGATGGCGCTTTTGAAACGACGTTATTTTATCTTCGAAGGTTGCATTTTCATCCAAGGTTAAGGTTTTTGTTCTCTGCAGTTCTGAAATGGCCAGTTGTGCCTCAAACATCAGACACTAGTAAATTACTATCCATCCACATCCGAGACGTGATTGGAAAAACCCTCAAGATTTATTTATGAGTAAGTGGATTTTAAGTTCATGATATTCGACATGTTATGCCATATTTGTCTTCAACTGAAGTCAGGGTAACTAAACTAAAAGAATAAATAATATTCAAAAGAAAACAACAGCAAATACGTTAGGTCTTAAACTTTATTAGGCTTAGCCTTGTTTCTGCGCCAACTCACGGGCCTTCGCCTTCTCGAGCTTAGCGATACGCGCGTTGGACTTGTTACCGAGGACGCCACCGCCCCAGTGCTTGCGGAGCTCTTCGTACCTCTCGTTGAAGTTCGTCTTGATAGCTTCCGTGACCTTGGAGAAGGAGGCACGGTCGCCGGACTCAACCTGGTGAAGGGAACGAGGAACTGTTGAGTATAGTTAACCGAGGTTAATTTGAGGAAACTATGGTTGTTTACTCTTCACATTGACAAAATACTGTCAGTAGTTTTATTGATATAAACAAAACTTGTTAAAATTCTTGATTTGTTGTCTTTCATTGATGTTAAAACACACTTTGTTGCACATTTGTTGCATTGTGAAGGTTTTGTGTGACAGATGGCATCCTCAGATAAAATCTATTGGTGGTAGAAGGGTTGTCAGCATAGCTGTATGATAGCAAATAAATCATCATTACATGCACATCTAGACACATTACTCATCAAAACAATTAATACAAACATGTGTGATCAAATTCGCTTGTGGTGGATTAGGGCTCCCAGACGGGACTTCCCCTTCACAATACACTGGCATATGGATAAATAGGCCCCCAAACATGTAGATTCTTTGTCCTAGTTAGTCAATGCAGTTTGTTTTCTGGTTCAGTTGTAAGTTGACTGTACCACAGACAAATGTTCAGGCACTGCTATTGCAGTAGCTCCGCTAATTTCTCCATTTAGCCACTAAGAATCCAGAATAAAAAATGCTAAGTTGTGATTGCTTACCTTTGTAAAACATCATCAGCAATGACAACAAGCTGTGCCTTTCTCTCAACCAGGTCGGTGACAGCATTGGTGCCAGTGTGGAAGTTATTCAGTCTCTTTCTGGTCTGTATTTCTGCAAAATCTTGAACAATCCTTTGGCTGTAACACAAAGAAACCTATTTGAAAACTAACGTAAATGTAAACTTGTAATTAATTGCTATTTGTTGGATTTCAGAGTTAAAAAGCTCGTTTATTTTTTGATAATCATAGTGATTCATCGTTGCATTTGGTAATCATCATGGTAAAACCTAAAATAACCTACAAAGTCACTCTATGGAGAAATGTATTGTTAATTCACAAGTTACAAGCTTACATGCCATAAGTCTACATAACCTAATCCATATAAATAAATATTTTTCTACTGTGTGTATCATAGTGATTCATCGTTGCATTTGGCAATCATCATGGTAACACCTAAATTAACCTAAAAAGTTACTACATGTGTAGCTGTGACTACTGACCTTAATGGGATCAACATCATGAGCGATTTCTACTAGCTTTGCCTTCTTCTTCTCAACCAGCTTGGTGCCGGTGTTGGTGCCAGCACAGATGGTTTTCTTTGGGGGAGGCTCGCCCTTCTTGCCGATCTGAAAGAAGGTTGTGTAATCAAACAATAGGCTAAAAGGTAAATGTAGTTTGTAGTTGATGTTTTATTCGATCTGAGATCTTGGTGGTAAGGTGTCCTCATGGCATTCAGAGTTTGTGTTTTTCTTCATTTCAATAGATATCCTATATTTTTTTATGTCTTGATACTGATAAGCAGTTAACAATGAAAAATATCAATATATTTGACACTAGCAAATGAATTTGCCTTTTACATCTAATGTTAATGATTTGAGTTGAACATGTTCTATAGCCTTGAATGTAATGTTGTTCATTAAACAAGATTATAATTCAGAGCTAAGAAGAAAGTCTTACAAGTTCTATGAGAATACTAATGAAGTAATGATCATTGATGTTATATTATACCTTAGCTTAACCAGCTTTCTTTAGGCGCTCTTTCCTGATAGCCTCAGACTCATCTGTATTTCTCCAAGATCTTGGACAATCCTTTGGCTGTAACACAAAGAATCCTCTATTTGAAAACTAATGTAAATGTAAACTTGTAATTAATTGCTATTTGTTGGATATCAGAGTTAAAAAGCTCGTATATTTTTTGATAATCATAGTGATTCATCGTTGCATTTGGTAATCATCATGGTAAAACCTAAAATAACCTAAAAAGTTACTACATGTGTAGCTGTGACTACTGACCTTAATGGGGTCAACATCATGAGCGATTTCTACAAGCTTTGCCTTCTTCTTCTCAACCAGCTTGGTGCCGGTGTTGGTGCCAGCACAGATGGTTTTCTTTGGGGGAGGCTCGCCCTTCTTGCCGATCTGAAAGAAGGTTGTGTAATCAAACAATGTGCTAAAAGGTAAATGTAGTTTGTAGTTGATGTTTTATTCGATCTGAGATCTTGGTGGTAAGGTGTCCTCATGGCATTCAGAGTTTGTGTTTTTCTTCATTTCGATAGATATCCTATATTTATTTATGTCTTGATACTGATAAGCAGTTAACAATGAAAAATATCAATATTTTTGACACTAGCAAATGAATTTGCCTTTTACATCTAATGTTAATGATTTGAGTTGAACATGTTCAATAGCCTTGAATGTAATGTTGTTCAATAAACAAGATTTACTTAGGTAAGTCTACAGTTCTATGACAATACTAATGATTAATGTTATCTTATACCTTCAGCAGCCTTCTTTAAACGGTCTTTCCTAACTGCCTCAGTCTCTGGCCAGTATTTCTGAACAATGCCTTGTCTGTAACACAAAGAAATCTATTTGAAACCTAAAGTAAATGTAAACTTGTAATTAATTGCTATTTGTGGATATCAGAGTTAAAAAGCTCGTATATATTTTGATAATCATAGTGATTCATTGTTGCATTTGGTAATCATCATGGTAAAACCTAAAGTAACCTACAAAGTTACTGCATAGCAAAATTTTGTTGATCAACAAGATGCAGGATTACATGCGCATCAATAAATCTTTATAGATATACTTCCGCCTCTTTGTAACAAATAATAATAACACAGGACATTGGCATAGACAGTAGAAAAAATAAAAAGTAAGCTCACCAAAAGCAAAGTTCGCACTCCTCTTCTCGAAGAGGGGTTGACTACCTCTTTGGGCTCTAAGTTACGGAGGCCACTTTCTTTCCTCTTTTTTTATAGCTGAAATAGCAAAAACTTTATGAGCCTAGGTTTGCACTAGCTGGTCTTATGTGAATAGGTAACATGTTGTCTTCAGATCTTGGTGATAATAAGGTGATAATCATGGCACTCATTGGAATTTAAACATCATGGTATTAATTTGGGATTATGTGGAAACAATTGACTAAAAATCGATTGTAGAAATAATAATAAAACAGGCTTTTGGCATCAACAGTAGAAAGAATAAAAAGTAAACTCACCAGGACCAGTAGCAAAGTCCTTGGTCTTCTTAAAGAGTGGGTTTACTACCTCTTTCAGCTCAACTTTCTTCACGACCACTGTGCGGCTGCTACATTCTTTCCTACGTTTTTCTTAAGCTGAAACTACAAAAACCTTGTGAGCTAAGGTCGCGTGCTAGCCGGTCTAATACTAATAACAAGATGTTATCAGATCTTGGTGATAACAAGGTAATAATCATGGCATTCATTGTAATGATAACATCATGGTATTGATTTGAGGTTAGGTTGTAACAATTTACTCAAAATAAGTTGTGTTTCAGAATGAATTAGATTTAAGGATCGTGTTTTTTCCAAACTTGAACTATTTAAAAGCCCGAGCGATTAGAAATACCTGAACGCATGAAGATAAATCAGTTTCGACGCCAAAAACTATTGTTGGGTCACGTCCGGGGTCCGCCGCGCCGCGCCGATTGCCGATTCCCATCCTCATTTTTTATATTTAATGTTCGCATCTATACATATTGTTACGAGCTTCGGGGTTCGTGACTATCAAAACTGCCGATATAAATTACCAAAAATTACACTTTAATTGAACAACATTATTAACAACTCAAATACATTTATTAAAAAAAAAACTTGCGAGGTGTCATCTTCATCCTTCATTGCGGCAGGCAATCAGGCACAGGCATGGCATCCGGCCATCCGCATACTGCATAGCAGTGTTGCCACCTCCGATTTTTTTTTTACCCTAACACTCGGCGAAATTTCCCTAAATTAGGCACTTGTTTTTTTTTTTTACCCTAACGTTTTTTTTGTATGGAAACAAATCAATTTACGTATAAATGCAATTTATTAATAAACTAATAGCTAAACTATTACACCGGTTCCAAACATTCTTGGAATTCATCCATAGTAGTCTGGGCTTCTAAGTGATTTGCAGTCATATTTTTCTTGAAATCGTACATTTCATTCGAAAACTTACATCGGTATTTTGCTGTGGGGACGGGCTGCAAATATTGATTCTATCTTCATTCTGCAAAAGAGGGCTGTCAGAGCCATCTACAATCTCAGCAGAGGCGAATCTCTAAGGCAACTGTTTAAAAAAATCATGACGGTTCCTTGTCAATATATATACGAAAACATTATGTACGGTCGCCAGCAGGTCAACCTATCCGAAACTGTTAGATTTTCCCAATCAACATTGAACCTAATGCTTTAGTAATAAAGTCGAAAATCTATTAAAGAAATCTGACAGATTGTAGTAGCTTGATGTGCTGGCGTCTGTACATACTAGCGATGTGCGAGTCGAGTTATTTGATTCGAGTAACTCGAATCAAACCGTAAACGAGTCAACTCGAGTTCAGTTTTTAACAACTCGAATCAACTCGGTCTATCGAACGCACACCTCACGACGGCGACGCGGACGTGGGTGGGGGCTTACGAGTTTACGAGTCAACTCGATGCGAGTTGAGTGGAATAGAACTCGGGCTGAGTCGGGCTCGCTCGGCCAGGATCGGAAACGGAATTGCGTGAATGAAAAATCGCGGTGGAAGTTTATTTTGAATTTTTGATTGACATTTTGTTGTTTTATTAGTAGCCGTTGGTGACCCGCGCGCGACCTGACCTTGTTGCTTTGTTAGTGATTAATATCTCTAAGTGTGCTTACTTTAATAATTAAATATTTTTTATTTCAAATACCTGATAAACTTCTTTCGTAACATATTAAAACCTGATCAGTGATCCAATGCTACATTGGTGTAGGCTTGTATCACCTTGTATTTAGCGTAGCGGCTCCGGCTACTAATACAGAAACTTTCTTTGTTTGTAGTCGATTCGCAATTCGAAGTTTCGAGTTGCGAATGGACTCGAGTAGCCATATCACACCAACAATTAAACATCATTATCATTACCTATCAGCCTCGGGTCGAGCTGACTCGACCTCCCCGAGTCCCCTCTTTCTCCCTACAGGAGACACCGAGTCGAGTCAACTCGAGTTGCGACTCAAGTCAGTACCCATATCAACTCGAGTAACTCGAGTCAAAAGAAATCCAACTCGTCACATCGTGCATAGGCAGTTGTTCTTGGTTGTTCTCGTTTCGTTTCATCATTTGCAATTCAAGTGTGGCCATACTAAAACAAACTTGCACGTTTAAATACCAAAATATAACTTCTTCACTATTGAGCTCATCATACTAATTTATATACTTATTCTATTATTTTTATAATAGAAGATCATGTAATTATATTTTTGTTTCTTGATTAATGTTATATAAAGTAACTCCCAGCAAAATATTTAACCGTAGCAACACCTCAATTTGTTTCCTTTAACGGTTTGATAGATGGCGCTGCAGCTTTCGTTCCTCCATGTTGTTGAGCCGCGTTACAACGTCGCGTCGTTCGTACGTTCGTGTTGAGTTGTGCTCATCATCGAAAACTTGTGAAGTTACTGTGGACTTGCCTAGGCACTCTTTAGAGTTTGGACCTGTAATTGCAAACAGTGAACTTCAACCATGTCTCAAAATTCTTGCTGTGTACCTGGATGTGCTGTGGTTAAGAAAGACGGCAAGTGGATTTTTTTAAGGGAGCTGGCATAGCACCCCATCGCAGTTTTGATCACACGATGAAACAGAGTTCTAGGGAATATATTTCACATATTCTCATATCCCTATTGTAATAGCTGCAGAATGTACCATGTAGTAATTAATCAAAGTTGCTATGAATGTTTTTGCTCTTAGATCCTAAATGGTTATTAGTAATAACCATTTAGGATCTAAGAGCAAAAACATTCATAGCAACTTTGATTGAACTGATTGAACTGTTCAAATTCCCGCGTAATAACTTATTACGCGGGAATTTGAACAGTTCAAGTGTTGCTAGTCAGATATATTGTGTTATACCCTTTCGTGACTGTTCAGTAATTTACATTACAAAACTGTTTGTACAATGTATCACACCGCACACTTCAGTTTCATCATTCATGTTTCCAGGTGTGCCTCTACACCGATTCCCGGATCCAGAGACAAATGAAGAGAAATTTAAAACTTGGATCTTAAATATTGGTGGCGAAATTGCTAAATTGGATCATCAAGCTTTATATGATAATAGACGTGTCTGTCATAGACATTTTGAAGATGTTTATAAATATCCAACTCGTAGACTGTCTAGATTGGCAATTCCAACCATACATATCCCTGGTAATACTAGTATTTAGTAGCAATATAATATTTATCAATGCACTTATTTTGTTGAAAAAAATAATGAAAACATACAATATTTTTATAATATTCTAGATCCACAAGCTCAATCACTTGGTGAAGAAATGGTTATGTCAGAGTCTGATACATCCCAAAGAAGTCGGTTACAAAAATGTGGTTTTAACACATCAGGTATGTATCTATTATTCAAAAAAAAAAAAAATGTTTCAATTAATCTTTTTCTTTTCTAATTTTTCTAATCGCACACGACAGAGCTTACCGGGGACGCCAGCCGATCCCCTCACTCGGATACAGACGCATCCTGTGACGAACCCAGACCCAGATACCACAGAGGGAGGCAGGGTGGAGTCATGCACGCTAAGGCGGCCACCCTGCCAGGCACCTCCAAGCCACAGCCTGGACCTAGCGGTACAGGGCCGGTGAAGAGGGAGCGCCCGGACGACTCTGCCTCACCGAGCACGCTTCAGGGGGACACCAAGCGTGTAAGGGTCCACTCCGCCCAAGGGGGAACCTACGTGCGGGTGCGGGCCACCAAGGATATTCCTGCCTGGCTCGCGGTAGCAATCTGCTTCCCTCCTCCCTCCAGAGACTTAACTAAAGAAGAGGCCGAACAGGTCATGGTAGGCCTGGAAGACCTGCTCATGGGCGCAGACCCAACGTTACCGCTTCCTGCCTTCCGCGGATACCCACGGGTAGTGGAGGGTACCGTACAGATATGGTGCGAGGACGACACCGCCCTGACATGGCTGACCCAAAATGTGCCCCTCTTACAACTCGCTAACACCGAGCTCAAATTGACCGTACTGAGGCTGTCAGACATGCCCACCCATGTCAGAGCCTCGCTGTTCGTCCCTCGGTATATAGGTGACGTACAGAAGCTCCACATTATTCTGATTCGTCAGAATATATTGTGGTATGACATTGCCAGGTGGTCACTGTACAGGGCAACTACTGTAGGTGGTGACAACTATGGGACTTTTTTGTCCCTGAGTGTGCCACCGGAGGAAGTGCAAAAGGTTCTGGACCGGGAACGACGGATATCGTACCTACTGGGTTCGATATACGTGCGCTTCTGGCCCACGACCCAGCCCTCTGACTGCAAGACAGACCCTACGACGACACTGACAGAGCCACGGACAGACGACACGGACGATATCGCCCAACTGGAAGAGGCCATGGCCCGTGCGGTGATGGCTTGGGACGAGGCCACAATTCCGCCGACATCTGCCGGCTGGTGCGAGCAGCTTTGGGCATCGTCGCCGGGAGATCAACACGACGGCCCGTACAAGGAGGAGGCGGTGGAGGGATTGTCCGATGGATCCACCACCGACTAACCCAGCGCCGTCACCCGCACTCAACATCATCCAAACAAACCTCCAGCACAGCCAGACAGACTGCCACGCCTAGCTTTCGCAGGGCACTGGAGGTTCAAACAATTTGATTTCAGGTTTGTATAACTATTATGTGCATATACTTATTATAAAGAGGTTGTTTGAAGGAGGTAATCTCTGAATAAACTATGATAAAAAACATGTTTGTTTACATTATAAGCGACTTGACAATAACTATGAAAATTTAATTTACAGGACATATTATACAACCTGGTCTAAGTCAATGCAGAGAGCGGAGAATAAATAAGGCAACTAAATTAAAAAGTATGTTTACAGTTTAACATAAACTAATATTATAAAGGCGAAAGTAAGTTTGCTTGTTACCTTTTCACGCCTAAACCACCGAGCCAATCATCCTGAAATTATGCATATATTTTTTTTTTTCGGCAACGTAGGTATATGCATAATTATAATTTCAGGATGATTGGTTCAGTGGTTTAGGCGTGAAAAGGTCGCAAACAAACAAACTTACTTTTAGTTAGAATAGGATTTCACGCGGCCGAAGTCCGGTGACTTCGGCCGAAGTCCGGTGACTTCGGCCGCGCAAATCCTAGCCGCAGCTACTTTAACATAAATAAAACACTGAATTACTTGCATAATTAGACTAAAGCGCAGTAGTAATTGAGGTCAAGGCCTCTAGGTCTCATAACTAAATAGATAAAAGAAGAGATATACTGGAATAAAAGAAAAATAACTAATTTTTCAGGTCCTCGTGTAACTTTGGCACAACATAAGGAATTTAAATCTGTCTTAAAGAAATTTAAAAAATGCGAAATTGATAAGATGAATTTTAAGACAAAAAAATACATGTTTGCCAAAAAAATTAAAAAAGCAACTGCATTCAATATCGTCTGTAAGAATAAGCCACATTCTACAAAGTTATTTTGCCAAATGCAGGCCTTTCAAAGTGGCAAGAAAAAGAAAGGAAAGCGATTCACGCTTGACGAAAAAATTTTGGCATTGTCCTTATTATAGCCGTCTCCTAAGGCTTATCGCTTACTAAGCAATATATGCGTTGTACCAAGCAGAAGAACTCTGCAAGATTTACTGCACAAGGTGAATCTAAAAGCTGGTATCAACGAAATAATATTTGAAAACTCGAGTCAGTAAAATGCCTGACAATTATAAATACTGCTGTTTAACATTTGATGAGATAGCAATTGGAGCGGGCATTTCATATGATAGAAGAAATGACAAAATATCAGGATTTGTTGACAGTGGCTATACAGAAAAAGAATATTGTGATCAGGTTTTAGTGTTTATGATAAGAGGCATTGTAAAAAAATACAAGCAGCCTTTGGCTTTTTACTATTGCAGTGGAAGCACTAAAACGATAGAATAAAAAAATCTGATAAAGGCTGTAATAAAAAAAGTGCAAGAAACGGGGCTGAAAGTTGTGGCTACGGTATGTGACCAAGGCACCTCCAATGTGGCAGCTCTAAACCCATAGCTCAAAGAAACGCGAGAAACATTTTTACGCAATGGCCAAGAAATAAAAAAGAGTTTTTTCATGGTAGACAAGGATCAAATTTTTCCCATATATGATCCACCTCACCTAATAAAGGCGATTAGAAATAATTTGATCACCAAAAACCTGAAATTTACCATTAAAGGCAAAGAATGCATTGCGAAATGGGACCAGACTGTGAACCTATTGTATAACCGGTGCCCAGGTTATAAAGGCGTAAAGCTAGTGCCTAAGTTATAAGCTCATCATGTGTTGCCTGCACTAATCCCAAAAATGAGGGTTAAACATTGCACCCAAGTATTCCGCCAATCAGTTGGGATAGCCCTTGGATTTATGGCAGGTAAGCAGTTGATTATTAATTAGATGAAAAATTACACCCGTTATCTCCAAAACCGCTGAGCCTAAAATGTTGAAAAAAATGCTGATAATTGTTCTTTACCATTAGATTATGGTACGTTTACACGCTTGCCAAGCCTTGGCAAGGATCGACAATCGCAAGCATGTAAAAAGGGCGTTTGGCGTGGCTTGCGTGGGCTTGTGCCTGCTTGCTTCCGATCCAGTCGAGTGTCGGTTTTTTTACGCAGATCAAAGGGCGTTTGCGGCAAGCGCTTGCGATGCATTTACATGTTGGTCCGCGTTTAGTAGCCATTGTGATCTCGCGGCGAATACACGCTTGCTTGATTTTACAAAAAATAAATAAAAAATGAGTGGCTGGTCGAATGAGGAGAGTCTTTCGTTTCTGGAACATTACCAAATGGAACCATGCATCTGGAATCCGAAAGATGCAAATCATAAAGATAAGAAGAAACAAGCAGATGCATGGATTCGTCTTGGTGGACTTACTGGAAGGCCAGTAAAGGAAATAAAAAATAAAAAAGAGATATTGATGACTACTTTTCGCAAGCACTTGAAAAAAAAACGTGAATCTATGCGTTCTGGCGCAGGTATGTTCCTACGATACATTTATAATTATTTTGATAGTCTGCTTAGCAAGGTGTAACTTATGTTTAAAAGCGTTGGTTAGTTTCTCGATTATTCCGCAACTATCTCGCTCTAATTTTCGATGTTTTTATTTTATTTTAGGTGCCGAAGAAATATACAATCCAACTTGGTATGCTTACGAAACCATGGAGTCATTTTTACTACCAGTATATACTTGCAATGAAGGGATAAACACCGAAACAGTAAGTAAATAAATTTATTCATTCTACTATATAAAAATAAGTCGGGTTTTCCTTCCTGACGCTATAACTGCAGAATGCACGAACCGATTTCCACGGTTTTGCATTCGTTGGAAAGGTCTTGGGCTCCGTGAGGTTTATAGCAAAGAAAATTCAGGAAAAATTAGGGTAGGTAGGGAAGGTAGGGAAGGTATGGTAGATTAAGACAGGACAACGTCTGTCGGGTCAGCTAGTTCTAAATAAAAAAAAACACCGTTGGTTATTATACCTACATTTATTTATACATTTTTATCAACTTATCCAATCCTATTAAAATATGAAGTAAATTCTTCCCTGACTTCTCTGGCGTTCACCGGAGATCTTCGTGGTATTTGTGGTAAATTTTGCAATGCATTATATTCGTCGTTATCTCTACGCCATGAACCAGGGGTAACCATATTTCCACTACTGTCATATACGTCAAACGAACTCTGAGGAGTATATCGATTTGAAGAACTTTTACTTGTTCTCAAAAAGTTATGTAGTAATACACAAGTCATCGTAAATTCCGTTACAGTTTGTGGTTCTAAATTGATAGGGCGTCTGAATATTCTGAAAACTGAGGTTAAAATTCCAAACGTATTTTCAACTACAACTCGGGATCTAGATAAATTTTGGTTAAATGACCTTTTTGGTGACCTACTTCATGGTTTCCAGGGTAGGGTTTCATTACGTGTTGACTCAATGCAAAAGCACCGTCAGCTAAAAACACGTATGGAATATTAATATTCGATCCTGGAAGTGGACATGGTGGTGGAAAATCTATCTCGTTTCTAATTATTCTTTTCCATAGTAAACCATTATTAAAGACGCCGCCGTCACTTATTCTTCCTTGACTCCCGATGTCTGCGAATACAAATTGGTATTTGCTATCCACTAAAGCCAAAAGGACAATGCTAAAAGTTTTCTTATAATTGAAATACTCTGTTCCACTATGCGTTGGGCTTTCAATGACTACATGCTTGCCATCCAATGCACCTATGCAATGTGGAAATTTAGTCCTGAATCCTTCTTCTATATTAAGCCATCCTTCTGCTGTGGTGGGCATCTGTAAAAAGAAAGTAAATGAAGTGTAAGTTTAAGTATATTATTTTTTTGCAGCAATCACAACAAATAGAAGAAGATACAGATCAGACAGAGGATGACCCTCTGATAAGAGACCGTACAAGTACGGTTACCACACCATCCAGACCACCATCTAGATCACCATCCAGACCACCATCCATACAAGCTGTTACTAATAAACGTCGTCGCCCTGCTTCTGAAACGGCTGAAAAGCAAATGGCCGTGGCTTTTGGACAATTAACAAATGTTTTGGGTCAAAGGCAGAATGAAAATATACCTGCTCACAAAGACGATGATTGCGATCTATACGCAAAATTATTGGCTATAAATCTACGTGAACTGTCAACTGATGAACGAAAAATTATGATGTACCAAATAGATGGGTTGTTTATAAACAGAATCAGTCAAAAATCAAATGAGCGTCATACACCATACCCTCAATATTATTCTCGACCGTCGTCAATGGCTGGTGCATATTCAACACCATCTCCTCAAGTCATTCCGAGTCGGCCAACATCAGTTAATAGTGTTACGCGCCGCAATTAATGCCTGATACATGGTGACATTAGTTACCACTAGCGCTATCTATTGCGGAATAGCGGAACTGATAGCGTCGCCATCTATTGTGGAATAGTAGAACTAATACTAGCGCCATCTGTTGACGAGTGGATGTGACGAAGCTAGACCTTACTAGTCGGGGCCGGTATGTACTCGAACATTCTAGACGTTTCCACAATAGAAGGTTCTGGAATTATCTGCGGCACTATATAAGGCCGGGATTAGCCGCGAGCAACCGGACTGACGCCTCTAGTGAGCCGCATCCAGGTTACACGCGGCTCACTAGACCCAACCTGTACTCTACACACACTACATACACTCTCTGCGTAGCGTGTTCTAGGTTAATATAGGCACGTTATGTAGCGAACGCAGACAGTCACAAACTACACAGACGCCAAACTCACACGTGTAGGCGCAGCGCGGGCCGCGATACACGTAGACACTGGGCGGTGTTACACAAAACAATACCGCCCACACACACACGACTGCTCCGCGGCTCGGAACGCAACCGGCTAGCTCTGGAAGCGAGACGGGCGGGAGCAACACACCCTCATTCTGTAGGAGCGTCGAGTCGGCACCTCTGTCGCTGGTCGTCCTCGCCGGGCCTCCCCCAGGTAACTGGGGGTCTCACCTGGCGGGGACAGACCGCCGAGGTGTCGTGAAGAGAGCGGCGCCGTGAGTCGGCGTCGCGGCGCGCCTACAGAAAAACACATTGCAATCACTCACACGAGCGCGCGCAACTCACGCGCGCTCGACAGGCTACAAAGCCTTCGTTGCGGACATCAGGAGGGGCCCGTGTTTACGGGCCACCGCATAGCATTTTGCGGCCGGGGGGCAACGCCCCGGCACCGCTCGCCTCACCCCCTTACGGGGGTGACGCGATCTCGCGACTCGAGCAATCAGACTTGGTTCTGCTACAGAAGCGAATATATCGAAAGCGATCTTCAAGTGCGACTTAATAGCGATTGTGTTTTATAATGAGTGTGTTTCGAGTTGTTGTTAGTGTTGATTAATTAAAGTGTAACTTTTGGTAATTTTTATCGGCATTTTTATTGTCACGAACCCGAAGCTCGTAACAATAGTGTTTAACCTATTCATAACAACCAAAGTTTTTTTCCCTCTCCAAACACACAAACTTCTTATTCAGCGCCAGACATGGCAAAACATATACCAACTCCAATAGCTCCAGCTCCGTCTACATCAACAGCACCCTCGTCATCTATTCGTATCATATCGGACCAAATCATCAACCCAGCCCCACGTGAAACCAACATTATAAACATGGCTATGTTGAATGCTTTCGAAGATTTCGATTCGTCGACATAATTCTTATTTAAATTAATAAATAAATAATTAAACAATAAAGCAGTCGGCTAACGTACATTCATAGAACAGATTTCCTACGATTCTATTAAAATCTAAATAAATGTATAACATAATGTTATGCCTCCACACTGATTAATTTTGATGTGCCCTGCTTCACCGAGGCTATTGATGCCTGGAGACTTGCTTGCCCGAACTCAGATCTACCCGATAATCCATTTTCCCAGAGACGGTGGGATGAGCCGCTCTGCAGAGTAGTTCAAGATAATTTACTTAACACGTCTGCTACTACTGCTGAGCGTGCGCGCCTGCTGGCTGTGGGTAAATGGGAGTCGGGTCTGTGGCTTCATGCACTACCGTCGTCGAACATAGGTACTTTGCTCGACGACAATACTTTCCGCCTCGCTGCTTCCTTACGACTAGGAGCACCATGTTGTTCTCCCCATCGCTGTCACTGTGGCGAAGTTGTCAACAGCCTCGGACACCACGGCCTGTCTTGCAGTCGAAGTGCGGGTCGCTTAGCGCGGCACGCAAACATTAACGACATCATTCGACGAGCTCTTGTCACCGTCGGCGTTCCAGCTGTATTAGAACCCAATGGATTGGCACGCGACGATGGCAAGAGACCAGACGGCATGTCTTTATTTCCATGGAAGGTGGGTAGGCCTTTAGTGTGGGATGCAACTTGTGTCGATACTCTTGCGCCATCCCATCTTCCAGGGTCGGCGTGCTGCGCTGGTGCTGCTGCTGCGGCTGCAGAAAACCTCAAGCGGCGTAAATATAATACCCTTATTAATAATTATATTTTCGAGCCGTTTGGGGTTGAAACCCTCGGGCCGTGGGGCCCGAGTGCGCATGGTCTTTTTAAGGAAATCTCGAAAAGACTAGTTGACACTTCCCATGACCCAAGAGCTGGCTTTTACCTTGGCCAGAGGCTAAGCTTTGCCATACAACGTGGCAATGCCGCCAGTGTCTTGGGTACATTACCAGTCGACAGCGATGTGGATGAATTTTTCGACGCTATATTTTAGTTTGTAAATAGTTTTAGTTAATTTACATAATGTTTTGTTTTATTCCTACCTTAACTAGATCCTTTAGAATTTCATTAAGAGCTCGGCAAACTTCACGAATGATTATTGATATCATAGAGACAGACACTTTAAACAAGTAGTGAAGGCTTTTGTAAGAATCACCAGATGCCAAAAATCGTAGCGTAATGGCAAGACGAAATTTGGCTGGTATAGCTTCTCTGAAGTCTGTATCATGCTTGGATATCATTGGTGAAATTTTTTGCAGTAAAAACTCAAAATCAGAATAGCTCATTCGGCAGAAGTAATCAAACTCTCCAGATGGTTCATATAAAAGTTCATTAAATTTCTCTTCTATAAATTGTCTGTAACAAATAAAATATATCGTAAGTATTGTGGCATAACTCAACTGCAACAGATAATGGTTAAATCAAAATAGTAGTTACCTGGTACGATTATGATGAATCTTTTTCATCCACCATCTTCGCTGTCGTCGAGCTCTCTTTTTTTTTATTTCACTTTGCTTACATTTCAAATAAAAGCACGTTAAACCAAATGCAATAGCCGTCACAAGTTCGGTGTCCGCCATGCTTGGATGTATATTGCAGAGACTGACGCATTCACAAGCGTATAAACGCCTTTCAAACGCCAAACGAGATTTGTGGAGGCTTGGGACTGTTTGCAGTTTGCCAAGGCTTGGCAAGCGTGTAAACGTACCATTACAGAAAAAATCGGCCAAGTGCGAGTCGGACTCGCGTACCGAGGGTTCCGTACATAGGTACCTATAGGTAGTAAGTTTAAAATTATTCAAAATATTTATGATGTAACTAAAAATTTACTATATATATATCTGTGCTATAAGACTGCTTCGTACCAAATTTCAAGATTCTGAGTTCACGGGAAGTAGTACCCTGTAGGTTTTGATTCCCTTGCGAGTGTCGAAAATTTGCGGCATAAACGGCTGTATCTTTTGATTGCGTTGGCTTAGAAGTTTGATTTTTTCACAGCTCCAAGGGTCAGTAAACCTGAGTATTGGATATAAATTCCAGCTTGATACCCCCACGCGTTCCTAAGAAAAAGGTTCTTGACAGACAGACGGACGGACAAAGTGATTCTATAAGGGTTCCGTTTTTACCTTTCATAGTACGGAACCCTAAAAACCTGTAAGAAGTCTTTAGTATTAAATAATATGTTATAATTATAAAATTCATTCGGAACCCTTTGCACGTGAGTTCGACTCGCACTTGGCCAGTTTTTTTTTTTCATCTGTTATCAGTTTTTAATGTTAGAATTGTGACAATAACAGTCAGTTTGTATGTACACTACACTTGACAGGCATATTGCTGATTGCAATATGTTCTTATCACTAGGAGCAAGCAAGGATGCTGGTGTCCGTCTTCTTTACACAATCCCTAACTCCTGGGTAGCGGGAACGTCCGAAAGGGTTACCGCTGCCCTGGAACATAAAGGGCTAAGGAAGGAACACGGGTGGGTTTTAGTCAGTAAGAGTCTGACACTCCCTCCTGCTCCACCCAGAGCGGGAGGAGTCATTTGATGATTTCCCATCCTGAAAAAAAAAAGAACAAATCCCTAACTCCTAAGTGGTGACTTTATTGCAAAAACTACACTACAATAGTTTTGTTAATATATGCTTTTTTCATTTGCAGCTGATCTTCTCATGTTTTTTGATAATTTATTCAACAGCGTCAATGGTAGTTTTAGCGCGATAAGAGGAGAAAAAATTTACAGGACTGCAGTGACCCCAAGCTCACCTCATCACAAATTGTGGAATTCCGATTCCGAAATCTATGAAATTTTGTAACGCCAATAACCAAGGAGTAGTGCCTTCATTGTCAAGTTGGATCAAAACCATAGAAGGTTTTAAATTAATTGTATATTTAAATTGCAAAGGGATTAATTCGTTATTGCTACGCAATTTCAATCAAGATGCATTGGAAAACTTTTTTGGGGCAATTAGAGCTCATCTATACTTATAATAAATCTGTAGAAGTGAAAATTCTGTACATTGAAAATATCCAAAAAATAAATGGCAGGGGGTGTTACTTGACCGACACCGAACCCAAAAATGTGATTAAAAAAATTTTTGTCTGTCTGTCTGTTTGTTCAGGCATCACGCAAAAACTACCGGTTCGATTACGATGAAACTTGGTATAATTATTCTTTAATATCCTGGGCACCACACTGGGTACTTTTTATCCCGGAAAAGTATATACAATAAAAAACAAACTTAATTTTGCGGTTCGATCCCTATACCCGATTACCACTGTCTGTACTGTACCAACCGCAAATACTAAGTTTGTCGTAGGTTGGGCCACCCGCAGTGGAGTTCATTTTTATTCCTTTTAGTTTTTAGAGTTATTTAGGTTTATTTTTATATAAGTCGTAGGTATAGATTTTAATTTTAAAGTATAGGTAGTGTACGTAGTGACCGTAGGTTATTTTATAATACTGTTAGGTAGGTTTAGTCATTCGTATAGATATTAGTTTTTAGGGATTTTGCTTATTTATTGAGTTTAGATTATTTATCATCAGAAATAGGTTTATTTAGGTAGGTAGGTATTTAATTTTCTGTTATTGAGTTTTTTTTTAATTAGTTAGGTACTTAGTTAAAGATATCATATAGGTACCCTCTTAATCACCACTAATGAGACACAATTGGTTTTCTATTGTAATTAGCCACAAAGGGCCCGCGACATAGATGGCATTCTGGGGAAGCACATACATTTTATCCTGTTAGCACGTTCCCGTGGGTAAATTTCCGACATCCACGCGGGCGAAGCCGCGGGCAGAAGCTAGTGCTCACATAAATGTCTCACTGGTGGTGGCGTGTGTGTTGGAACATTCGGTTCCCTACAATATGGTTAAGCTGGGTGGTGCTGATCCACGCGTCATGTTCGTGAACGGGCGCCGTCGGTTGAGACTGGTCATCTCTTAACTGCCAGGGCTTATTTTTAATTTTATATTGTTTCTTTTTTTACATTGTTCTCACATATAGAAGCAATAAGAATAATGCACCCAGCATTTTGTAATAATATCTTGATTTAAAAGAGTGTCCTTGGAGTTTCTTACGCGTTCTTCTCCATAGAGATCTACGTTTTGGAATGGGCAACTAGCTTCAACTGTCTATGTCAGTGCCTGAAATGGTTTAATTGAAATAAATGATTTGAGTTTGAGTTCATGGCTACAGCAACATCACGCCTACGTCGTCGTCTGCATTTGAAGGAGCCTTCAAAACTTTACTCATTAATAATATTTCATCTTCATATTCTGTTGGGTCAAATTGTGAAAAAGATGATGGTGTTTGTCTTCAATCACTTAAATATTTTTTTAATAATCCAGTGAACACAGACAACTGAATTTGAAAATGAAATTGACAGTGATCATTTAGATATGTCGATGCTGAATACAGAAGACCTAATACAGAGCCAAACTCCAATGCTTATTGAAAGAAGCACAGCAATAGGGTATTGCAGTGGGTGGATGGCACAACTTGCCAAAAAGAACATTTATAAAAATTGTGTGGCCTGCAGAAACTATGGAAGCAGAAGAGCCACAGCTTCCATGAGTACATAAAAATGAAAGAATTTGGCAACAAAAAGTGGTTGTGCTATCCTACAAGAGCTTTATTTGATTTCTTTGCTCAAGTGAAAAACACCTATATGACAGAAACTTTAAAAGAGTACTGCAGTCAGCAATAAAAAAAATTCAGTATAAGTACCTAGGTATATAAAATTAATTATAAATATTGATGTAAGCGTTTCGTTTATTAATTGTGCAGATAATTTGCGAAATTATTTAAAAACAAAAAGCACAATGATTTTTATAAATAACTGGTGCAAAGATATCAATAATGTTCTCACTGGCAAAATAACCTTCTGGGATATTAACGATCCAATGAAAGAAAAGGCTACGGCACTAGGTACCTTAATCATAAAGGATGATAAAGGCGAACACAAAATTGTATTTTAAATGTGTGATGTTATGTTGATAAAATAAAATGGTATATGTAATATTCAATTCTGTGGTTTTTTCCTTTACGTAGTACGTATCATATGCTTATAGTATATAGCGGACACACTAATCTCTCTACCTAATATCCTAACTAAAGGATGGGACAGCAGCTGTATACACCTACCAACTTAGACATTTACTTATATAAATTAATTCCCTTAACGAAATACTAGATGGCGCTGAGTTCTAGATCGCTAGATCAATTTCGCAAAACATTCGTTTGTATGAAACTGACAGGCGTCAAGAAACGCATTCTCGACGGCCGCACTGTAGATTTTATTACTACCAAAGAAATTTAGATAAATAATTTAAGTAATGTCTTTGATTACTACTTATTATTTTATTTGAGTTTTAAATTAAGTTTACAATGATGAATTGGTGATAGATAGTCGTAGAAAATGCATTATAATAAAAATTTGTTTCTTTACTATTCAAATAACAATATCCGTTTGGTTTACCCTGTAAGGCAGTTAAGTCTTCAGAGGAATATATTATATAAATAAGTAATAAAAAAGGAAGAGGGTGTGATTACCGATATGACGACTAATAGAGAAGTATGGAAGAAAAAGACATGTTACACCGACCACAAACAAATCGGGATAACGACAGGTTAGATAAGTAATGAATACACTTACGAATAACTTAGGTATTTATTTTTCTATCACCGAAAACCGGGACTGAGCCTGTCCCGCGCGGGACATTTAATTTTAGGCTAAAAAATAGGGACGTCTGGCAACGCTGCTTGTATCGCTTATCCAACTCTGTCTCATCCCGGCCTTGTATAGTGCCGCAGATAGTTCTAGAACCTTCTATAGTAAAAATATCTAGAAGGTTCTAGTAACGACCAGCAAATTGCAAAAAACGTAAGAGAATTTGAATTTCGCGGGCTACCTTGGAGCATCCACCTTAACAGAAAATCATCCCCCCACTTTCCGTGTATCACGTGACAAAAAAAGGCATTTTCAAGATTTTATTCCAGAACTTTGTAGGCAGTGTGATTTATTCACATCGATGATTCTCCCACAACAGCAGTGCGATTCTGTAACCATCTCACCGTGAAAACTTAGGTGAAGTGAGCGTGGAGTGAGCTGTCATTCCAAATAATGCTAGGGATTGACACTACTGACAACTCACATCAAGCTCACTTCACTTGAGTTTTCACGGTGAGATTTTTACAGAATCGACCGGCAGGTTAATTACCTACTGGAGAATCCCGCGTTGGTGTGTTCTCGGTTCTCGTATATATTTGCGCAATTTATTTGGTCAGTGGATAAACATAAATAATATTCAAAAGAAAACAACAGCAAATACGTTAGGTCTTAAACTTTATTAGGCTTAGCCTTGTTTCTGCGCCAACTCACGGGCCTTCGCCTTCTCGAGCTTAGCGATACGCGCGTTGGACTTGTTACCGAGGACGCCACCGCCCCAGTGCTTGCGGAGCTCTTCGTACCTCTCGTTGAAGTTCGTCTTGATAGCTTCCGTGACCTTGGAGAAGGAGGCACGGTCGCCGGACTCAACCTGGTGCAGGGAAAGAGGAAGTCGTGAGTAAAGGACTTGCAAGTTGTTTTTTAGGAGATTGTGGTTGTTTACTCTTCACATTGACAGCCACATTAAAGAATAGTATTGTAGTGGCTAAATACTTGTTATTTAAAATTATATTGCAAGTGTAATCATTGTGTTAAAACAAAAAACTGAAGTTGTATTTGTTGCACATGTTATTATTGAGAAGGTTTTGTGTCATTAATGGCATCCTCAGATAAAATCTATTGGTGGTAGAAGGGTTGTCAGCATAGCTGTATGATAGCAAATAAATCATCATTACATGCACATCTAGACACATTATTGAGTCTTCAGTACTCAAAATTATAAAGTAGTCAATACAATGCAAAAATTCTATAACATAAAATAATACATACATGTGTGATCGCAACGCAGGTGCATGTCTTGCGGTGGACTAGGGCTCCCAGACGTGACTTGCCCTTCACGATACAGTATGGTACACCCATCTTACGGCAGAGGGCGGGCAGGAATAGAACAAGCTGTGAACAACATTTACAATTAGTCAAATATTATAGTGGGATGAAATTTAGGAGTAGTTTATTGCGGAGCTCAGAGTCAACAATCTTCATGCAGCTAAAAATATTTTATATTCAAAGCCTCAGGTGAAGAAATTCTTACATCATCGCAACTACCAGCTTAGTAGTCATGGAAGATTTTAGAATGTAAAAAAAAATTCCTCACTATTTGATACAACAAAAGTTAGTGCTTGTTGTTTGCAATCTAATCTAGAAATTAAAATGGGAAGTATATTATTACAGAAAGGCCCAAATTAAAATAGATTCTTTCTTCAAAGGAGTCATTGTAGTTTATTCTAGTTCAGTTGGAATTCTGTCCTACATGGACAAATGTTCCATGTTGCTATTGCAGTATCTCTCTGCTAATTTCTCCATTTTGTCACTTGGAACCAAAAATAACAAATGCATAATGGTGATTACTTACCTCAATGGGGTCAACATCATGAGCGATGACAACAAGCTGTGCCTTCTTCTTCTCGACCAGCTTGGTGACAGTGTTGGTGCCAGCGCGGATGGTGTTCGGCCTCTTTGGTGGAGGCTCGTCCTTCTTGGCGACCTGAAAGAAGGTTATGGAGTCAAACAATGTGCTAAATGAAGTACACAGTTTGTATTTGATGTTTTGTTCGATCTGAGATCTTGGTGGTAGGTGTCCTCATGGCATTCAGGAGTTTGTGTTTTTCTTCATTTCGATAAGACTTTCCTAATTATTTTTAGTGTTGATACTGATAAGCTGTTTACAATGAAAATTGACACAAGCAAATGAATTTGCTTTTTACATCTCATGTTAATTATTTGAGTTGAATATTGCTCAATAGCCTAAAATGTAAAACAAGATTTACTTAAGTAAGTCTACAGTTCTATGAGAATACTAATGGTTAATGTTATCTTACCTTAGCTTCAGCAGCCTTCTTTAGGCGGTCTTTCCTGACTGCCTCAGTCTCTGGCCTGTATTTTTCCAAGATCTTGAACAATCCCTTGGCTGTAACACAAAGAAACCTATTTGAAACTTAATGTGAAAATCAACTTGTAATTAATTGCTATTTGTCAGGTATCAGAGTTAAAAAGCTCGTATATTTTTTTGATAATCATAGTGATTCATCGTTGCATTTGGTAATCATCATGGTAAAGCCTAAGATAACCTACGAAGTTGCTACATGGCAAAATGTTGTTGATTCACAAGATATTGTCTAGTGAGTGTAGAAAATTACTATACAAAAATATTGGAAAATCATAAGATATTTGTCTATGTATTTTTCATGGACAAATAAATATATACTTTTCTTTATATTATTCTTTGTGTACTTTTGAATTCTTGGCATTTACAGGTGGTTTGTTTTATTTATTGTGATTCAAATGATTTGACATTAATTTGGCATATTTTATGGCAAATAATTTAAGTTTCTTGTAATGTTAATTACTGAACATAGGTTCCTAGTATTGTATACATGCACTTTATTCTAACTGAACAGACAGCTGTGCTGCTGGGAAGTTTGTTGCGCCACTTCTTCTTCCCAGCGATAGCACTAGGAAGTGGTGAAGGGCGGGCGTTTTTGGGGGACTGTCTTTTGTAATTTTGACGTTCTAAAAGTGCTGACTCTCAGCCTAATTTGAATAAATGACTTTTGATTTTGATTTTGTAAAATGGAATTATAATAATATTCTAATTGTTATTTATAATTATATTTATTGATTATGATTTGCATGCCCATGTGACGGCAGAACATGGAGAACTAACTTCTGTGACAACATCTATGTAGGTACCAATTATTTACCCATGTTTGTAAAGAATTAATTTTGTAGCTTATTCAGTTTCATTTAAAATACTTATTACATCCACTATTATTGTATTTTATCTTAATATAGTAGTAAAATCACTATCACCATAGTTGATAATCTTTCTAAAAAGATATTATAAAATTTATAACAAACCTGTGGTCTTGTCAAGTGTCTGGGTGAACTGGTTGATTGGTGGCGGCACCTTGAGCCTGCGCTGGAGCACGGCCTTCTGGCGCTGGATGCGGATGTACTTCGGCCATCTCACGAAGCGGGACAGATCCCTTGTGGGCTGGATGTCCTGACCTAGGAAGGTGGTTGTTATAGGTTAATAGTTGAGAAGGTTTTGTCTTGGCAATGTTTGATTCTGTACTCTTGATATTGGTATAGAATAGTTTAAATTCACATTTTTGTGATAAGAAAATACATTGTATTGTTTATCTCCAATTTGGAGTTATGTCGAATGCTTGGTATAGTGTTGAGATTGGACTAATCAGTGTTAAAAAGCTCGTATATTTTGTAACCACATGTTATTTCAGACAAAAGTTCGCATCATTTTAGTCCAATATTCTTTAGCACTAAAACTACCACACGATTTCAAAAACGGAATACCGAATGCAAGCTTAGAAACAACTTGAATGTATGAAATACTTCCAGCTCTTTGTAATAAATAATAATAACACAGGCAACTGGAGTCAACAGCAGAATAAATAAAAACTGAACTCACCAATAGCAAAGTTCTTGGTCCTCTTCTCGAAGAGTGGGTTCACTACCTTCTTGGGCTCAACTTTCTTCACGACCAAAGGGGCGGCCGCTACTTTCTTTCCTACCTTCTTCTTAGGCTGAAATTACAATATCTTTGTCAGCAAAGGTCGCGTGCTAGACGGTCTAGAGCGAATAACAAGTTTCCATCAGCGATCTTGGTGATAATAAGGTGGTAATCATAGCACTCATTGGAATGTTAACATCATGGTATTGATTTGAGGTTATGTTTAAACAATTTACTAAAAAACTATGAGTATTTATGAATGAATTAGATTTGACACTCAATCTTAGTTTAAACTTGAACGAATAGACTGCACGACTAATTAGAAATACCTGAACTTATCAAAATAAAACAGTTTCGACGCCAAAAACAACGACGATCCCATAAACATGTCATGGTGTAAACTTCACGGTAAAATCACTTTGTATAACGAAAATATCGTAATTTACTAAACGCACATGGCTTTTACCTTCTTCTGCACCATCTTGAATAAGTTTTATTTAAGTGATCTTAAGGCCACGAAAAGATACGTGACCAAAAGTTAACACCAAACGTTCGGCGAAAATGGCCGAACCAAAAAGATTTGACAGCTGTGCGGAACGTCAAAAGTAAATGTTGCCACAAATATCGGAAACGCCGTCACATAACAATTTTGTGGAATCTAGCCCCTTGAGACAAAAAAAACCCCTCTGCTGTTTATGGTAATTATCGATCAAGGGATGAATTTAAAATGCACGAGTAAAACTCCCACGCGTCAATTTTAAATACTTTTATTTTTAATGATGAAGTTTAGGTGACCTTTTCATGAAAAAAATTAAAATATATTCTGAAAACGTAACTGTCCAAGATATTTATTTTATATAAAATATATAGTATCTTTGGGCGCTTATTTTCCAGTTTTTATTTTTGATTTTTTTCATATTTTCGATTTTATTTTTTTTCTCCCTAAAATCTCAAAACTAATTGTCACTAGCACAGAAATATTGCTCGCAACAAGGCCTATCACTGATAAAAAAATCACGTTGCACTAACGCGGTTTTTAAAAGGAATTAAATTTCAAAACATAGTGTTAGGCTTGTTACTGAATTTGACGTTAACTCATTTTATTTTGTTTTGAACCATATTACAATAGCTTATATCATTTAAGCATAAAATCCAATGACATGCTTGGAAGACCTTTTCTTTAAGTTTTTTTTTTTTGCTATTGATAGGCTCGCGTTTGGCCACTTTTTTACTTTTCACTTCACAATTAGCGCGTGAACTAGAATCATCTGATCCATTCATTTCTATGGCACACCTCAATCAACGGCGAAGGTAGGATTCCAAGCGGATTTGTCTACCAGAAGCTGTACGTGAACTTTTAAAACCAATTCACGAAGAAAACTTGAAGTTGGCAGAGGTGGCCGTTATAGACCCATCCAATGATGATGAAGAAGATCCATCCAATGAAGACGATTAATAAGCTATACATTTCTAGCTGACGCATCGCATCGTCGCACTAAGTAAACTTCGTACAATGGGAAGTTAGTTTATATACTGGAAATTTATATCTTGGTATGTCGTTGTGCGTAGGTACATACCTTACGAGTAACATAAAAAACTTGAGAGGTGTCAAGGGACACCCGGATGGAACGAAGTATAACTGGCTTGCTTTCTTTATGAGAGAGAGAGAGAGACAGAGAAACACGAGCACGCCGCACGGCTTACAACTACTTGTAGCAAAAAGGGTCGTTCCAACTTTTGGTCTTAATTTTTTCCGTCTAGCCCCCTTTCGTAACGCGCGATAAGGAACTTCGTTCCAAAACTTCGTTCCAATAATGCATAGAAATTACTTATAATAAACAGAAAAGAAAAGTGACTAAATCGAGTTTAGTGTTTATGGGTTTCGAACCACCGTACAACATTTAAAAATATTTTCTAAAATCGTCGGACAAACGCGTCTCTTGTGTGGGGAACTGGGAACCTTTAATTTCATTTTATTTGTTGTTATAGCGGCCATAGTGGTATGAATATTTCAAGTATCTACCTATTACTGTTCAAAGGATACAGCCCTGTGACAGACGGACGGACTGCGGAGGCTTAGTAATACGGTCCCGTTCGCACCTTTTGGACATGGAACCCTAAAAACAATTAGTCGTGAAATTAAATCTACGTTAACATCTACTTATTACTTATCTCAAACCAAAATATTATATACATTTTTAATTCCAGTTTTTTAAACTTCTAACTAAATGCCACTTACAAAAAAAACCCTGTTACTATGTAAAATGTTACCTTTTAACACTTTTTTTTTTATTTAGTCATCTCTAGTCTGTACTGTATTCGGCTAATGAACGGTAGCGATTGGCGACAGGCCTTTTAATCTTGTAGTAGGTGCTTTCGTTATTACCCTAAGAATATAGTATCAGGTGTAGCAACACTGTATCAATCTGTCATCTGTCATGTCGATTCCCGCCGCGCCAAGTGAACTTAGGCGGTAAAAATAAAATTTTAACTTAATGTTGTAAACTAAAACTATACATTTCATCGTGAATACAGGGTCTTATTGTTGCTCACAATCGCTAAAAACGATTGCATGTTAATCCGGTCCCTAGAGAGACTTCAATGTAATTTACGTACCTATGAATAAAATGACTGTTCTTAAGTGCTTACTAAGAAGACAAGCGTTTTCATTTTCCTATCGCCAAATCCGTCGTGGCCTGCTGCGACTATTGCATCCTCTTAATGCCTCAAAACATCAGCATTATTGCTTTGTCATACAGTGATGCAGATGCAGAGGACATGATCAGACAGGACAGGAACACCACACCGAGGACACCCCTATGAGTATTATCAGCTGAGTACCTATTTTTCCTTTACTAATAAAAGAGTAGGTATAGCATTAATGTTATCTGCGCTCGCGATTAATTCGCCAAACATGCAAATAAATATGAGTTATTAGAAAAATAACTTTAATTCCTACACAATAAAGTTCAGTTTACAATACAACTTTAAACATTATTAAGACTTTTTAAATAATGCTTATCACTCCGAAATCAACTTGTTTTTTTTTTTTAAGCTTTACCCCACATTAGGAATTACTCCTGTATCGTGGGTAAAAACAAACATACAAACATTTAAACTCACATACACAAACAGCCATACCCGGAACAACTACCTGTAGGCAATACAATACAAATATTTGTTCCGTCCGGGAATCGAATTCGCGACACGCAGCGCAGTAGTCGATCGCTCAGCCACTGCGCCAACCGTGTCGCCAATTACTGCACTATTCACTACTGCAATAAAGTTGATATTTGTTTAAGGTGGATGCTCCAAGGTAGCCCGCGATGTTCAAATTTTCTTAAGTTTTTTGCAATTTGCTGGTCAGTACTACTTAAGCTGTACGTTGATTAAAATATGATTCGCGGCCTTGGAGGATCCACCTTAACTTGAAATAACTTAAATATGACAGATTAGGTTGGTAGTTGGGTAGGTACCGGCCGTGGTAGGTACTGTTTGAAATACGTTACAAGGCGCGTTGGCAGGCCTTGGTCTTTCGGTCTGGAATTCTGGATGGTAGGCAAGGATTATGGAGCTAATACATTGTTTATTTTACGATACAATAGATTCTACGATACTTGTATTGGTTTATTATTACCTATTTTAGTTACCTACGCCTTTAGATATCAGTACCTACCTAATTATGTAATTTTTTTCTGAAAGTCCGTCGGAAAGTCTGTGGGTAGGGACTGTAGGCGGCACCTGCGTCTACGTAACTAAAACTCAGGTGGGAACGGAAAAGCATGACGAATTGTCTGGTTGATCGATCTTTGCTTCTCACTCTATATCTACCAAAGAGCACAGAATCGTCGTGCGTCGGCATCGTCTAGACTAGAGACGCCAGTACCTGTTAATAAAATGTATGGCGCCAAAAGTGCTTTCAACGCTCAACTCATTGCCGCTCCATTCTTTACCATGCATACGAGTACACACAAGCGACATGCGTTGCCGACAGAGGTAATTGCAACCACCGAGGCGTGTCGGCGACAGCAAACAACGCGTGTCGGCGGCAGCAGTAAACGCGTGTCAGCGGCAGCAGTCAACGCGTGTCGGCGGTAGCAGTCGACGCGTCACGTCGGCGGCTGTCGTCGAGAACATGCCGCTAGCTCGTGTGCATGCATACACAGTAACGCCCACCGAGATGTCTCCGGGCTCTGCGCTCTTACCCAGGGACAGAATTCAATTGGATAAACATCAATGAAGCATGAAGCAAGGAGCACAAAACTCGAGTCATGCGCATACATTTCAATTGAAAACCGCCTTTAGTATCCTCTAAAAGACATGTTTTATTTATTTCCCGTCTTCTAGTAAACCTGTTTACTTCGCTTTCACTGTTTACGACCGCCAAATTGAATCAAGACTCCATTTTGAAATTTATTTTAAGGAAAATAGAAAACCGTCATCCGTTTTATAGGCAATAAAATAAAATGTTATTTACCTATTTTATATGAAAATTTATGTTTTATTGAACATGGACTATAAAAAGTATTTGCTTGCTGTTTCAGGTGAGGGTTTTATTTATTAATTTACTGAAAAAAAGAATATTCCTTTTAATTTTTAATTTACAGTTATTAATAACTTCATAATAGTACGTTTCATCATCATCTGCCTAGCCTTTTCCCAACTATGTTGGGGTCGGCTTCCAGTCTAACCGGATGCAGCTGAATACCAGTATTTTACATGGAGCGACTGCCTATCTGACCTCCACAACCCAGTTACTGGGTAATACGATACCCCTTGGTAAGACTGGTATAGTACGTTTACCGTACAAAAATGATTATAAGATAAATAAACACAATATCTACCTATTAAAGGATAAAACTCAACATCAATTTATCTGTAAGTTTTCATTTCAGCTATAATATCCGTGAACGATGCAGTCAAAGTTAACATGCATGGATCGCTAAGCTTCGGTAAAGAAGTAATGGACACATTCTCACATTATATGCGAAGAAACTTCATGGACGCTTCCGGGCGACGATCTGGCATTCCTAATCAAGAAACCGATGTCCTATTTTTAATTATCCAATCTACAAACATATGTAGTGACCTACAGTTCTGCGAAGGTTTTCTAGAAAAATACTTAAACGAATACATACTGGTACAAACTAAATCTATAGAAGCCATTCTTAAAGGAATAATTTATCAAAATGAAGTCTCCAACGACGAAATTCAGAAGAGCTACATGTTTGAAGAGGAACTTAAGAAATGTTTGCAGAGAATACGAAAATTGCTCAGAAATGTTAACTTAAAAGTGAAAGAAAATAATTATTCCTTCGCGTGGATTGAAGTTATTAAAAGAATAAGCGTAATGTTCCAAACAGAAGCCATTTTGTTTGCTACCGAAAGAATAGAAGGCACTCCGACTGATTTAAACGAAGCTAAGAAGAAATTGACGCAGAAATTCGTCGTGGCTTCGGTAATCATTGAAGGGAAGTATGAAAGCAAGCTCTGTGCAGATTACAACATTTGTATCAAAACTTATGAATGTACGAAAGCTTTGCACACTTTATTGGAGTCTTTTAAAGACATGACCGATGACAATTTGAAAATCTTTCTTCGTCATGTATCAGAGACGTTAATGGAAACCAAATTTTACGACCACTTGAGTGAAGTGACTGCGAATGAGCTGCAAATTATATTGAACGATATGGCGTACTATGATAATGTTCCAACAAGAGAAGTGTTACTGTCAATATATAAAACTGTTAACGACAGACTGGCTGATCTAGAGTCGAAGAAACATAATATAAAAGGGAGAGACGTGGAGCTAGTACATGGCATACTGTCAGATCTGGATCATGCGTACAGTAAGAAAAGTGTTGTTGATCCCTTTCATGGTTTCATGAGTAGTTTTTTTGAATGGATAAGGACCGGTGGTCGCTTGGGGCCCCAGATGCGCACGCTACTGAAAGATTTAACCGATCAACTGAACACACTCTCTGCTGATTTGATTTTGAAGCTTACTAACGAAGTTAGAGTGTTTTTAGAATTAACGGTCGATCCGGAAAAATAAAATAAATTGTAGGTTTTTATTGACTGCTCTTTTATTACCTGTTCCGGTTTTATGTGTTGGTAGAAATATTATGCTGGCACGAGATTTTTTCTTAGAAACTATTCCTTTGCGAAAATGCTGTTCTGGCGCCCGTTCTTATTTTGCCCACCACCCACTTTGAGATTTTTTTTTTTTCTTGAGCTCCCCAATTTTTTTACTTACCATATGTCACGAATCTGAAACAGCTATTGCCATGATTATAATAAATAGTCGTAAGATAGGATATATAATTTTCTCTGGGTCTTGTTCTGCACTCCTGAAAGTCTCAAACGCCTACATGGCCGCGAGGGGGCGTTATCGCCCACGTTGAGAACCTGTGGAGGATGTTATATGTGCAATTGTCTCGAAATTTCAAGGCTTTGTATATTAAATTCCTGCAACGAATTCACTGCCAGATGATATGTCCAGAAAAGAATTCGTTTACGAAATAACTAAGAACATAATATTAAATTCTTTGCTAGGCTGTTTTAAGAAAGATGACAATATATTGTGTTTTTTTTTTCCATTTGTGTGGGAAGCGCCCTTTTAGGAAAAGTTTATGTTATGGCCAGGCAGCAAGTAACAGCGGGCCTGACTGGTTAAGATGCGTCAGTCGAGGTACGATACTTAGGAAGATCAATTAAGCTATCTCAACTAGTTTGAAGTGAGCCATTTCACCTGATGCTAGGGAATGACACTATTGACCGCTCACTTCAACTAAGTTTTCAGGATGAGATTTTTACAGAATAGACCGGCATTAAAACTTTTATAGCACATAAGCTTCTGCTCGCGACTTCGTTCGCATGGAAGTCGTAAGTCACCACTAACTAGCCTGTATTGTCCCACTGAAGGGCAAGGGCCTCCGTCTCCATTTTCCACGCAATTCTGTCTTTTGCGGCCAGTCCTTTCGGTACGAGTCACCACTATATATTAAAAATAAACACCAGCCCATGTTACTCGCTGCTAATGAAGCTCTCTATACATATATGTAGATATTATCAAATCTTCTCTCTTTATAATATTCTATTATAAAGTTAAGGAGATGTGGTTTTTAAAGTATGATTGCAATATTGAAAATGCAAAACACATCAACAGTCGAATGGCTAGTTTAAAACTAAAACTCCATGCTGCATTTTAAACGTTCAGTTTGAAACTAGTTAGCAGACTCTGTTTGTTTAGTTGCATCAATATGTCTCCCTTCTCAGTTTAGACCGCTACTTTTTAGTTTAAAGCGTAGTTTATAGTTTGGGGTCATCGTTTGTTTAACTAGATCAGCTGGAAAGTTTTAGTAGCAACTAAAACTTTAAATCCTGGAGTAAACTCTGGAAGTTTAACAGATGTTTGTCGTGTTATTATTTTGTGCTGTGCCACTGCTATATTTTGCTTTTGTTTCGCAAGCATGATGAATATCATAGTTACCATAACATTGTCATCATCATCATCATAATTCTCTTGCTCTTATTTATTTGGGGTTGGCGCAACTTATCTTCTTCTTTCATACATCTCTATGATGGTGATGAGTATAGTCGGTGATTACTGAGTCGCTATAAACGATATAGCTAGACCATATCCTCTTTCGCTCAATCCATGTATCACCTTGATCAACGGCAGGACCCACTGCAGCCGTAAAGGTAACTTACCGTAAGGTGACTTGTGATTGTACGAAAAACCTATACAAGGCGAGGTCAGCTAAAAGTGGAAATGTATAGCTTGATGTGTAGCCGTGTGTACCGAGGTCTAACACCTATTACCTAAATAGGCATTCGATATACTTCAATGCTTTGCTTATTTACTTGAATGCCAGGACAGTTACCTAACTTTAGCTCTTTGCATACTGCCAGATTTTGCCAACCTTCGGATATCAACTTTAGAGTTTAACATAACACAACATAAACATAACATCACGCCTGTCATTCCCCAAAGGGTTAGGCAGCGGTGTACCTTAGCTTGTACGCACGGCTACACACATCAAGCTATACATAACTAGTATAAGCTGACTTCTGTTTGTATGCAAAACCTGTACAATGCGAGGTCAGCTAAAACTGGAAATGTATAAGTTGATGTGTAGCCGTGTGTCCCTACACCCACCTTTCGCCAGTAATGTTTGTGTATGACTGTATGTGTTTCGCAAGAGTTTATCTCGAAAATAAGTTATATTATTGGAACGAAGTTCCTTATCGCGCGTTGCGAAAGGGGGCTAGACGGAAAAAATTAAGACCAAAAGTTGGAACGACACTTTTTGCTATAGTTGTAAGCCGTGCGGCGTGCGCGTGTTTCTCTGTCTGTCTCTCTCTCTCTCTCTTTGAACTTCGTTCCATCCGGGTTTCCCTTGACACCTCTCAAGTTTTATACCTAGATAATACTTAGGTACATATCTAACAAACCACAATACATATGTAACATAACAATAAATAACAACTTACACGCACGAACACATTTAATAATCAACCTATAATGTTCCCACTGCTGGGACACAGGCCTCCTCTCTTTGAGACGCAGTGGGCCGTAATCCACCACGCGGGCCCAGTGCGAGTTGGTAGATGTCACATGTCTTCGAATTTTTGGTTCTAGGACATGCCGGTTTCCTCACGATGTTATCCTTCACCGTTTTGAGAGCAGTGGTGATGAAATAATTTATAGAAAGTAAAGCGCCTGTCTGGGTTTTAATCTACGACTTACTCTTATAACACACTTAATGCTTCTCCATAATTCCAAATTTCACACGAAACTCGAAAATTTACGCAGCCATTATCTACTTTGTCCATTACGGTCCTATTTAGTTACCTGCGAAGTTACAATCTACATTAAAAACTTTATTATTCAAGGTTTAGAACGCCTCAACGTGTATCTAACGACGAGACCTCCGAATAGCTGGTATAAAAGAGAATGACTGGCTGAACTGGTAACGACATTTAAAACGTATTAGGATTTGTCGTCAATCAAAATGTTCAGTCAGTTTGGAGGTTGAAATCGACCATTTCAATTTTCTGTTAATGTTTGTATTGACGGAGATTTAAGATTAAACTGATGTTTCAATCAATCAACTCAGCCTATCGCAGTCCACTGCTGGACATACTTAGGCCTTTTCCAGGCTGCGCCACAACACCCATCCAGTCTGTCCCAGCCACCTTTTTTAGGTCGTCGGTCTATCTAGCTGGGGGCGTCCCGCATTACGCTTGCCGATACGCGGTCTCCATTCCAGGACTCGTCTGCTCCACCGGCCATCAGTCGTTCGACAAACATGGCCAGCCCACTGCCACTTCAGTTTGCTTACTCTGCTACTACAACTATACTTATTTATATTTACTAAATAACTACGTAAATACCTACAGAAGTTCAGCATGCAGTATTATTTGCCCAGTAGGTTATTTGCTAAGCATTTTCCCAAAGGAGTTTTTGTCTAGTTTTTTTTTCAATGTTTTAGCAACATTGCTTGGGGAAAAGCTTAAAACGACTGTACCAGCTTATCAGTTGTAACCAATACTACAGTCCAACGCTGGGCATGGACTTTTCAAAGTTGACTTACACGATCATCCGCACCCTAATTGCGTACTCGTACACTATCCATCACAATTCGAATAATTTTGTTTGAAGGATATTGCTAATCCATTGCTTCATAAGTTCGAAAAGTTTATCTGTTCCACAACATAAATAACGCAATGAATGTCGTTGAACTGTCAAAATGAAAGCCATTCCTACTCTTAGTGTGTTACGCAATTACCCCGCAGATTCTCACAATCATCTTGCAAATTGCGAGCGATATTGAAGCCACACACAGTATCATGTTTTTGTCCGTCATCCGACGGGTCTAACCGTCAGTTATCATTATGTAACAGTTAATTACGCTCCAGACATGGGTATATGTGGGTGATGCAGACACTTGGGTCGTAATGGATGCGTGTGTTGATTCCTTCAGTGGAGGATTTGTTATCATTTAGTGAGCCACCCTTGTCAACTTTATCAGTTTTAGACGACGAACAATTGAAGTGTTGACGAACAGAATAGAATACTCTTTATTATGTGCACCATGCGAGAAAAGGGGGGGCTCGTGTCGTGGCTAATTTCCTATTAACAGCCCTGCCGTACGGATCGATTGATCAGGTTAAGCTACGCTTGTCGCGGTCGGTTCGTGGATGGGTGACCATCTAGACATACTGATAGGTAGGTTACCCCTTCGTGCCTCGAAAACGACGTTAAAAGTCGTTGGTCCCGGCTGTCATTCGTGGATTTTTACGAGAGTCAATCTGCTTCAAGAACATTTAGAACACAATGTAACACGCTTTTATTTATTTCTTAACAAGTTTAAATTATTTTTAACTTTTTAGTAATTTTTATTAATAAATAATAAAAGCTTGTTTTTTTAATTTTTTTTTCTTTTATTTTTAACTTTTTAGTATTTTTGATGCGAGATTGACTACGGCGTAGTTCGTAGCGCGTAGAGTGTTTTTCCGTTATATGCGTTTACTGCACTTAAGCTACGTCATGTTCATCTTTAGGCCCTGGTTACCATCTAGCACCAAAGTACTCGTCAAGACGAATCATACGAGCCCAAACTCGATGGGGTTGTGTCGTTTAATTACCGAGTTCCTATGGCCATCTTATCTTTAAAGGTGTTTATTACATTTGTATGAATTTTTGTCACTAAATACGATAGGCACTTCTTTTTAATAACATAATACTTAGCTATAGGTACCGGTACAATACCATAGATTTATCGCCTAATAAAGCGTAACTGCAATGTTAAATAAGAGCTTTGCATTTATTTTTTTGTCAGGCACTAAAAATATTGTTATATGTATGTACATACAACACTTTTGTCGATATCTTTATTGCCGTGATAGTTACAGTATTATCGTTGTAAAACATTCAGAGAAGCAAACGGGAAGTAATTAATTCTATTTAACAAGGACACTACGACTCGGTGACCGGCCGTCCTGACATCAGAATGAACGGTCACTCTTAAAATGTTTTTTTTCTTCTAGAATACCATAGAAGCAATTGTTTGAGAATAGGAAGCAAATAGAAGCAATATGGAAGCAATTGTTAGGCATAAATTCAACGTTAAATACGCCTAGTGACAATCTCAATCTCAATCTGTCAAAAATACCTCTAATTTCCCTACATTTTGAGAACTGTTTGACATTTGTTTGTCGCCGAGATGAGACTGCGACTAGATTTTGAACGTTTTAAATTACGAGAATTGGCCTTCAGTTTGTTCGGTTTACCTAAATAAATAATCAAGAAAATTACATAAATGTGCACTACAACTTTCACGAAGTTCGTAAAATTTTCCCAATAAATTATTGTGAAAATTTAACGGACTTCGTTAGTACTTATAAGGTAACAAAATGTTAATAAAGCAGGGCCGGGTAATTAGAGAAATCTTTGGTAATTAGTATTAACTACGACTTCGAGTAGGTACAATAAGCGAAGTCATTACCCTTCGAGTAGGTACCTAAAATCAGCGAAGTAATCACTTACCTACTAATTAAAGAAAAGTTTCCCCGTCACTTTTAAATGTTGGCAGAGAAAATCGGGAAAATTCCTGCGAGTAAAGGAAAATATTTCGCGTTTGGTGTAGTAGGTATTACCTACTTGGGAATCTATTTGGGAAAGGCGATTTCGGTCTAACTACTGTAGCAATCCATGAACTGAACATCAGGTAAAATAATATAATATAATATATATATAATATCCCTGGACATTTCACACAACGCCATCTAGTCCCAAGCTAAGCAACCTAATGCTTGTGATATGGTAACAAGATGGCTGATAAACTACTTATATACATTTTTTTTGTAAATACATACATATTATAGATAGAAAAACACCCAGACTCAGAACAAATACATGTAGGACTTACAAATATTTGTTCTGTGCGGGAATCGAACCCGCGACACGCAGCGCAGCAGTCCGATCGCTCAGCCACTGCGCTAACCGTGTTGTCAAAATAAAATAATATTTTATTTTGACAACACGGTATAGTAGGTGTCGGTTGTTGTAGATACATATTATGTATCTACAACAACCGACACCTACTTACTACTTACTTACTTTATACTTACCTATGTATAAATGAAGCGAAACAAGCGCTGTACCTAGTTTATAAATTACCTAGTTATCAAATACATAATCAGAAAGAAATTGCTCGTGAAGGGCTCGTGGCTAAATAATAACAGCCGCACTGGTCAAACTTCAAGGTTAAGCAACGCTTGCCGAGGTCGGTCTGTTGATGGGTGATCATCCATTACATACCGAGACACCTCCGTGTTGAGACACGGGCATGCTTTCCGAGGAAAGCACGTTAAGCAGTTGGTCGCGCCTGTCATTTGAAGATCTTTGAGAATCGTTACCGGTAGTCAGAAGCCCGAAAATCTGTTCTAGCACATGCCGGTTTCGTCACGATGTTTTTCCTTTAGGTACTGTTATCGGAGCGATGGTGATGAAATCATTTACACAAAGTAAACCGTCTGTCCAGATTCGAACCCGCAAACTACAACTGATCGGTTGGGACCGTTACCACTGGGCCACCGCTGCAATTAAAAATAAGTTGGTATGTACCTAGTTAGTTTTGTGGTAATGGATACTAAGGGATTAACAGCGTTACATTAGAAATTAGGATTTTCAGAAAATTTTAAAACGTTTATTTATCCTCACACTGGAACGCCATACGGCAATTACACCAACGGAGCAAACAATCACTTCAAACCTGTGCGCGGTGGATATCGAACGAGTGGCGATGGATCACGGTACGCTCACGCAGCGTGCAATATGGAAGGAGTGATGCTATGGAGAAATGCTGCACTTGCATTTCTCCATAGCATCACTCCTTCCATATTGCGCACATTCATTGCGAATTTTTGAAACTCAATGATTTTTCAAAGTAAGTGAAAATATTCATCTAAATTTTAATGCAATTAGCATAAAAATTTAGATTAGTATTTTCACTTAGTTCATCTCTTGTACAATGGAATTACTTAACCAATTAATTAATTGGTTAGGTACACGTATTACCTAGAATACTACATAGTATGCTGTTGAAATGGATCACACTAATTGATCCACAAACTTCTAAGCATGCCAACAATGTTCCCGTTTTCCCAAACGTTGTGGTCTTTTTGATAGCACCTACCGTTTTCTCTAGAGTCGCAATCAGGAGACAATCTCATTAGCTTTGATCCCGTGTGAGAGTGTTATTAGCTAAATGGAAGGTTCTACCGGAGAGGAGCGTGCTAATTATGTTTGTAAACATTGCACTTAGTAGGTCTACTATATTATATCAATAAAGGAACATTATACAGGCTGGCAGGAACATGGACGCGCAAAATGTATGGATTCAGTAGGTAGGTATGTACATGAATTTGAAAATTCTTAGTAGTAGAAATTTTTAGTTGGTTAACCTGTTTCATGCATTTTGGCGACGTATTATTTGCACTTTTCTATGACACAGCAGATTTTTTTTTGATAACCGACAAAAAATATCTACTAGTCTATAACAGTCATGTGCTGATTTCATGGTGACAGTTTGCGCGTCGATGTCGATGCCACCCTATAAACAATACGACAATAAATGAAAACACAGTAGTACTAATGTATCAGAGTAACTATTTTGAAGCTATCAGATAGTATGCGGAGAATCGCAACTCAAAATGATTTTTTTTCAAACAAACAAAATATGCCGTAGCGTCGGGCCGGCTATCGGCTTTGCCAAACTTTGACTAGCTATCGTGAATTCGTGACTAAAATATTGGATATATATAATTTAATTTTCGTTTTCTGACTGGGAATGGCATGAGATATTCGCAGTTTAATTTATTGTTGTAGTGGAAATCCTTTAAATAAATCTAAAACACAACATCTACGTAATTATACTCGTACATAATAAAAAGTTGACTTAACAGGTTGTAAGTATAGGTAATCTACTCACGACTTATATGAAAAATAAGTGAACAGCATTAGGTACAGAAACCCTCTAAAAGGACCTGCGCCAATCTTTATATAATATAACATCACACCTTGTTTTCCTGAAGGCTTGCTCAGAGGCGTAACTATGTATATTAATTAATCAATCAAGTCAGCCTAACGAAGTCCACTGCGCCACAACACCCTATCGTCCGTCCATCTGGCTGGGGGGCGTCCCACACTATGCTAGCCGATACGCGGTCTCCAGGCACAAACTCAGACTCCGGACTGCTACTAAGAAATTCCAGCAGTGCGATTCTGTAACGATCTCACCGTGAAAACTTAGGTGAAGTGAGCGTGGAGTGAGCTGTCATTCCAACTAATGCTAGGGATTGACACTATTGACAGCTCACTGTAAGCTCACTTCACCTACCTTTTCACGGTGAGATTTTTATAGAATAGATCGGCTGATAGAAAAACTAAATAACACTTCACTTAACTTTAATTAAGTCTTTAATCTTTTCGGAAACAACAATTAATAGGTCAAGTCGATTAAGATCTAAATTACGTTTAGTTGGTAAAAAATTACCCTTTTCCCGAGTTACAAAATAAATTACAGCTCATTTTCCCGTGCTACGCAAACCTTGGGCCTGGCCGGGGTAATAAAATTATTTATTAACAAACTTAATTTCGCCAACCATATTATTTTATTCAGAGTGTACTCGACCTACATTTTGTGACGTAAACACTAAAAATAGCTGATGTAAAACTATAAAACCTTTCGGGAAAATATTCCGCATATAATTTACACATAAATATTATGCGAGTCCAATTACTCCTCGCTTCATATTTTGTTAAAATTTGAATTCTAATAAATTTGAATGCTATCATATTTTGAATTTTTGACATTTATTATGAATTTATTTTTTTATTATATTATTAGTGTGAAATGTTTTGTAAATTGTCTTCTATGGGCCTAGTTACCCGAAATAAATTAATTTAAATTTAATTTAAAATGTATTTTGTCAAATAATAAACGTAGATCAAGTAAATACCCGTAGCCCCGTATAATCGGACCGGAACTGTTGAATTCCAATAAATTTAATATGGAAATAAATTGCTTTCTGAAGCGTCACTGTACCTATGGACAATGCTGTGAATTCCAATATCACCATAGATTATGGAAACAGAAGTGCTACTGTTTTTTTTCATTCTATAAAATAGGCTAGTTGACAGAACAGTGAAAACAGAATGCCCCGTTTTGATAGTGAAAATTAAATTACCAACAATAAAAAAAGGAAATATTTGTTCTGGCCATGTTAATATTTCGCTGAAATATTCATATTTCGAAGGTAAATTAACCACACTGAACATCAATGATTTGTTGAACTAGCCTAATGGCTAATTGACGGATTTAACAAAAAACAAAATGAATAGAAATAGTGGAATAAAATGTAGGTACTAGAGAAAGGGAATAATAAGTGGAAATGCAGGATATCGTCGAATGAATTTTCTTACGAAAAACATATTAATCGAATTTATTAATTCAGTTAAAAAAGGTTTCACTAAACTTTGCATACAAAAATGCTGACTGGACTGTACGACAAAACAATTTAAGGCCATTTATTATGAAAAAAAAAAAACAAATTAAAAATAAAACATTCATGGCATCTAATTTTATTTTGACAACTAATGGCTATGTTTTTAATTTAGCTAAAGAGGATTTAATAAAATCCAACAGCGGAAATCTTTTCGAGTTACCTACACATTCCTTCAATTTTCTTAATTAAAATGAAAAAGATTTTCATAACCTTGCTATCAAGCACCAAACTGAAGCATTTTCTACGGCATGAATAATCAATCTGTGTTAAAATGACTACAGTGTTGAAGTACCTACAGGGTATACACGGTATTGCGCTTACATTATTCATGAATCATGAATCACGTCCGAAAACAAGTAGGTAATGTCGTAATGTTTGTGTATCAGTTTAATTGTTTGTGTGAAAATTACAGTGCAACTGTTGTTAGGTGAGTGCTTTATTTCTGGTGTCAGTTTTAACATAAAGAATTCAAGAGTTAAACCGCAACGCTGTTTGATGGTGTCTATTAAAACTTGCAAATTATAAATCCAGCTATAAGACCTTCCAGGGCCGCGGGTTGTTCGAAAGAGATACCGTGGCCCCTGAAGGAACACGGGTGGGTTTTAGCCAGTAAAAGTCCCGCTCCACCCAAACCGGGAGCAGTCATCTGATGAATTCCCACCCAAAAAAAAAAGTATAAAACCATTACATAAATAATAAAGTAGTTTCGGCCAATGGTCTCGGCGGTACCTAGGTACGTCATTATTGCGGCCCGTTGCGGCCCGTTGCGGTTACCTACTACCTTTAACAACCTAGTATGTTTGGCATTTGATTCTTCACATTTTGAAACGTTAAAAGCCATCATACAATGCCACCCGTGTGTAATACTAACCAAAACTCGTCTTGGCGCCATTTTCTTCCTGATTCCTTCAGCAGATTAAATCACAGTTCTAAATCTTTAAACTTAAAAAAAGATATACCTCTGGCTCCTGTTATGTCTGCTTGCATGCAATATATAGTCGGTCTTCGTCGGTATGTCGTAAAATACGGGATATAAAATAAAGATGAAGATGCGTTATATGATCGCAGAATGTATGAATTTTCCTCGCGTAATTGAATAATTCAAACGTTATCCTCATGCACGGAGAATCTGAGATATGAACAAGTCTGCGCTTGTTTTTATTATGAAACGTAGTGTTCTTTGTTGTTTCCTATTACCACAGATAAAATATAATACTCGTACCTACTACATTTTTACGGAAACAATACAGGATATTTTTCTCCTTTAGGAGAATAGTTTTCAAGGTAATTGTAAGTATCTCAGCGTTTCGCACTTCTGCGACGTAGTACTGTCAGTAATACTGGTGCTAACTTTACAAGTTCCTTGAAACTTTTTATTATATCATTTTAGTTATATAAAGTTCCTTTATTCCTGCTTAAAGCAAAATATGTTGTCTACTGTCTGAAAGCATGATCATTACCAGGGGGCCGAGCAGAGCAGAAGTTGAACTGCACTGATTGTTAGTTCGTTTGTTCTATGACTAAGTACAGACGCCAGCAGGTCAAGCTACCCGAAACTGTCAAATTTTCCCAATCAACCTTGAATCTTAATGCTTTAGCGATAAAGTTGAAAATCTATTAAAGAAATTTGACAGATTGTAGTAGCTGGCGTCTGTACAAAAACCAACGCAGTTCAACTTCTGCCCTGCTATAAGAGCTGTTAGTAAGCCCTTTTTTTTTTTGCGGATGGGAAATCATCAAATGACCCCTCCCGTTCTGGGTGGAGCGGAAGGGAGTGTCAGACTCTTACTGACTAAAACCCACCCGTGTTCCTTCCTTAGGCCTCTATGTTCCAGGGCAGCGGTAACCCTTTCGGACGATCCCGCTACCCCGGCAGGCTTCGGCGCTATCGGGCCCCGTCATTAGTTGATAAGCCCTCAGGTGGTGTTGGAACTATATTGACAAATACCGAAATCAAAAAGACAGCCTTAAATAATGGCAATACCTATATTCAAATTTTTCATCTATACAAATAAATAAAATTAAAGTGTCTGCTTGTAATATCAAAATAACAGTCTTATACTAAGTGCATACCTATGAAAGTATGCATACGGTAACTACTTTTAAGAAAAAAAAAATCTGGTATGTCTGTCTGTAAGTATATTTGTTCCGGCTAATCTCCGAAACGGTTGGACCAATTTTGACGGGACTTTCACTGGCAGATAGATAGTTAATGTTATAAGGATTTATTTTAGAAAAATATTTATGGTTTCGCGCAAACTTAAAACCCATAAAATCAAATTTGTTTTCCGACATGCACGTATTAGATGTTTCATTTTAATATAATTATAATTTTAGAATATTGTTTGTTGAACAATGGAATCTGTCACATTTACGAAGCTTGGGACCAACTTAGAAGTACCTAAGTTGACTAGATATTATGGTTACAAAAAACAACAGTTTTAACTTGTAAAAAACACTTGAATGTTATTACTATAAATGATTAATTAATATTTGATTATCCTTGTAGTATATCTTAGCTTTTATATAGCTATTTTAATATAATAGGTTGTTTCAAATGATTGGTACAATACTGTCAGTTGATGTTGATATACTTTTTGATGATGTCTAAGAATTAAGAATTGACTCTTATTAAATTGATTAATTACCTTATAATGTTTTAAAATGGTTTCACTATATAAGATTTGTTTATTATTACCTGTGTTAGAAGATATTAAGCCAAAATATATGATGATCTGTGATTGGTTCAAAATGGCGGTAGATGCTTTACGTAAAAGACGTTGGTAGTGTATAAAATGGATTGTAACGACGTTATCGATATAGTTCCTTGGTAAATGTTCAGTTGGTTAGTTCTAGTGCCGTTGTTATGTGGAATAGATCGACCAGATGTCACGTAAGTTAATTAATTTGATATTATACCTTAATTATTGCTTATTATGAAAATGTTGTTGTATAAGTCATATAATTATGGCCAATATTCCTAGGTATTGTTATTATGTTGCTATTATTTTGAATTATCTTGGACCGTTGTCCAAGAGATAGAATTAATTGTTTTTAAAAATAACGATAATTTATGACAATGTAAGAAATGTATTGATAGAATACTTTGTTACTGTTTCCATGGAGTTTCTTGTCCTTCTTCTCCATGATGACCTAGTTTTGCGAACGGACGACTAGTTTTCTGATTAATTGCTGACAAGCCTAAATTTAAATAAATGTTTAGCCTTGTCCGTTTGTGCTTTATTTCATAAAACCCTTTTCCTACAAACCATATTCAATAATAACTTTCATACACAGTAAATAACTAAATAGTAACCATTCTGATATTTAAAGCTTGTTATTTGGATAATTTGTAGGTACATATACTTATAGTATATACTATACTGAATAATCTAATCTGTAAAATAATCTAATCTAATACTGTACACGCGAACGAAGTCGCGGGTACAGCTAGTAGAAAAATTACATTAATGTCAGGTTACTAAATTATGTAACAGAACCTTTCTGGTATCCTGACAGGAAGTATTCATAACAAAATGTTCTTCCATATCACGAAAACTCAAATCTTAATAACGCATAGACTATCATACTCCTACTTTCTTACAAAGATCCCTATTAAATTTCCTCTTTAACCCATCCTATTATCCAAGAAAAACCGGGAAAAATACCTCCCATTTATCTAAATCGCTACTTAAACTACTTAAAACATTTATATCCAAGAGCAAATCTCGTTAGCTGGCCGCTGCAAATCTTGGCAAATGTCTCAAAGCGGACGCAAATTGGATTGCGATATTCCACAGGCTGGGGGAAGGGGGATCCACCTGTACAACCTGTAAGTTACGGTGGAGGGTAGTTGGTTACTAATGTGTCTTAATAGGACGGTATTAGCTTATTAATAAACAGAATGTGCTCAGAAGGCCAATTCCCGTAATGAATAATAATAATATCCCTGGACATTACACACAGCGCCATCTAGTCCCAAGCTAAGCAACCTAATGCTTGTGTTATGGTAACAAGATGGCTGATAAACTACTTATATACATTTTTTTTTGTAAATACATACGTATTATAGATAGAAAAAACACCCAGACTCAGAACAAATACATGTAGGACTTACAAATATTTGTTCTGTGCGGGAATCGAACCCGCGACACGCAGCGCAGCAGTCCGATCGCTCAGCTACTGCGCTAACCGTGTTGTCAATTGAAAATGTTCAAAATCTATCAATGTCAAAAATGTAGGGATTTTAGAGGTATTTTTGACAGATGGAGATAAGACTGAGCGTTCTGAAAATTACGAGAATTGCTCTTCTGATGCGTTTGAAATAAGAATGAAGGAACAGCACCTTAATTGCGTTAATTGTGTTAGTGTTCTCAAGAAATTCCTAATACGTTGTTGTTTCATCATAGGTTTGAAAAAGTCGTCTGAATTTAGCTGAACTGTCAAAATAAAAGACATTGTGATCAATAATTGTCATTTTAATTGTGTTACGCAATATCCCCGCTGTTTGAACTTCAAACAATTCTAATTTCAAACGGAAGAGGTCATGCCCTGCGGTTTGTACCTGTGGAGTTTCTTGTCCATTCTTCTACACACGAACCGACCTTTTTAAGTGGCGACTAGAATTAATTCTATTTTAATGTAAATGTTGACGTTCAGAAATGCCTTTTTTGTGTTTAAAAATAAATGCGAGACTTTTTTTTTCTAAATAAAAGGTGTGGATTATTTCGTACCTATTGAATTGGAACACCTACGGGGTAATTATTGCGTAACACACTATCAGTACCTAGCAATGGGTTTTTTTTGGCAATTCAACAACATTCATTGCGTTATTTACGTTGATGAGCAGACAACATTTTTCAAAAATATGAGGCAATGGATTAGCAATTTACGATGCTGATTCAGGTTGATCGATTTTTTTTTTTATTATTAACATCCAAGTCGTTAAATAAATACAATTTCCGAGCCACCTAATTCAAAAATTCCTCTTCCCTTAAGAACTAAGAATAACTTCAGAACTTTATTTCTAAAAGTCTATTATGTAAGAGTCCCTAAGAAAATAGTTTTAAAAGTTAGGACAGCTAAATGGCACAAGATGAAGCAGTGAGTTCTGATGGACAAAGTTTGTAGGGTTCGTCTTTTCAGAAGTCGTTATTCTAGTTCTCGCTTGTTAGAATGCCAGAAGCGGCCACAATTCATACATCTTAATATATATATAATTCTCCGGTAGGTGGCGCTGCTGTCGGTATATTAGGTTGGGAAAAAAGTCTTTTCGCATTGTAGTATGTATGAACTTGTAATAAAATCTCTTTGGCTATGCTATTTGTATCTGGCTGGTTTTGATATCATTGAAAGTTTAAATTTTAAAGAACATAATTCCAAATTCAAATTAGGAAAATGTGTGATTTTCATTTGTTTTTCGTACTGTCAAGATGAGTGAATCTAATGAAGAAATTCGATACATTTTAAAATGTTACTACAAAAAAGGTAAAAATGCAACGTAAGCCGCGAAAAAAATTTGCGATGTTGATGGACCTAGTGCAGTGTCTGTGAGAGTAGCACAGCGTTTTCAATCCGGAAATTTTGATGTCAAAGATGCACGTCGCTCTGGTCGCCCTATTACGGATAAAATGGATGCCTTTACCGATAAATTTGTTGATGAATGAATAAATAAATAAACTAACTTTTGCCCCACGGAAATTATCCCACGGGATCGTACTGCCGGGATTAAAAGTACCCTATGCGTTAATCCAGTTTATAAACTATCTGAGTGCCAGTTTTCATCCAATGTTTACGCAGCGTACGCCAGTAAAGCTGAAATGAGTTTGGTAGTTTTTTGAGTTTATCGCGTTCAGACAGACATACTGACGCGGGGAACTTTGTTTTAGAAATGATAAATCTAGGTTTCCTCACGATGTTTTCCTTCACCGATGTTAGTAATGTTTGTTAAGTATATCAATCCTTGGAAATAAACAATTGTCACCTCCACTCGTAACAATTTGCAAGTGATCGACAATCCATTTGACATGGTGTCAAGTACCTAAATGGTGGAAATAATGGAAGATGGATCGAGTTCGATACATTTTCGAGGAATAAAGAAATTCGTAATGTGTGAATGTCGAAAAATAACACGGGTAAAATCGACCAATGCTCATTCCATGCTCTCAAAATTCAATAAGACATAACCTATGATATAATTATCTACGTATATACTAATATTATAAAGAGGTAAAATTTGTTTGTTTGTATGTATGTAGAAGGTAATCTCCGGAGTTATGGATACAATTCTAAAAATGTTTTCACTGGTAGAAAGCTACATTATGTGTGAGTGCTAAAGGCTATAAATTATGTATACATCATGCATTTTATATGAGCTATCATAACTTTTGTCTATCTTCTTTTGTTTAGATTTTATCATCGCTTTTATGTTTTAAAAAAGTATTTTAAATTAAAATAAATTATTTTCATCCAAACACATGTCAAAACATGCGTTTGGATGAAAATATAAAAATTATGAATACTTATCAAAATAAATTATTTTACAGAGAGAATCAATGGACCCGTGCCACTGTTATTTTTTAGCCACGAGCCCCTTTTTTTTGTGGATGGGAAATCTTCAAATGACCCCTCCCGCTCTGGGTGGAGCGGAAGGGAGTGTCAGACTCTTACTGACTAAAACCCACCCGTGTTCCTGCCTTAGCCCTTTATGTTCCAGGGCAGCGGTAACCCTTTCGGACGATCCCGCTACCCTGGCAGGCTTCGGCCCTATCGGGCCCCGTCAATCTTGCTGACATCTCTTTGAGGCGCGCGTGGAACGCGCCTACGGTGGCCGGGAGTCGTCACGCGGCTCCCGACGCCCGTAGCGGCTCCCGCGGCGGCTGAGGCGTGAGGTTCGTTCCCTCGTCCACCCCGCCACCTCCTTCGCCAGCATGACTGCTTCGCAGAAGGAAGTGACTGCCTCCCACTCCCTCTCGCCCCGGACCATGGCTTGAACCAGGGCCGGACGCGAGAGGTCGCCGCCGCTGGCGATCGCCTCTACGAGGACACGGCGGAGCCACGAGCCCCTCTCGTCTACTTAGGTTGGTACTTACACTTCTACATAGATAAATACAAACTCTACTCTGTGAAATGATAGTGAAAGTTACCAGTTTCATATTACTTACATATACTTAAGACCTTGCCTCGTGGAAGCTACAAAACAATAGAGAATTAATTAGTGACCAAGTTCAAACATGTCCATGAGTTCGCTTGCATTTAACGCAGCATTCATATTTCATACACTGAAATAAACGAGTGCGATTCAGAAGCCAAAACATTTTGATTATGCACGCGGGCGACACTGAAAAGTTGTTTTGCTGCTGACATCACGCCTAGTTTTCCGAAGGGTTGGGCAGAGCTGTACCTATAGGAGGTATGTAGCGTAGCTACTTCTTCTGTGACTTTTATAAACTTTTGGACAAAACACCGTTAAATTCTGATCGTTTTAATCCTTAAAAGGGGTCATTGTACTCATCATTATGAACTACTTTTACTACGGGACCAACCCTGAAATCGTGAAAAAAAAATCAGTTGATCCATAGATTTATGTTCGCATAACTCGACATAGGTAATGTATGAATCAACTGATTTTTTTTTCACGATTTCAGTGTTGGTTTGGGTTGGCACTGAACTTAAATTTAATTTAGTTTGTGAACAAGGGAATCGGTGCCAATATCTACCTATCTGACATGATACGGGCGAACGGATATAGAAGAGAGAAAGGATATAGAAAAAATTGCTGAATTAATTTATTTATTAGTTACAAAAAACGTTTTTAGGGTTCAGTAGGTACTTCAAAAGGAAAATACGGTACCCCAATTAGTCTCACTTTGTCGACCGTCTGTCTGTCACACAGAACAGATAAAAGAGGTCTGTCAAGAAAGAGGGTCCTCTTTCTCAGGAACGCGCATAAAGTTGAAATTGATATCTTAAACAATAGAATTATGGTCCCTTGGAGTTGTAAAAAGGCAAACTTCTAAGTCAACGAAATAAAAAAATACGGCCATATAATTATAATATTATGGCGCATATTTTGACACTCACAAAGTAATCAATACCTATAGGTACAGACGCCAGCACATCAAGCTACTACAATCTGTCAAATTTCTTTAGTAGATTTTCAACTATATCGCTAAAGCATAAGGTTCAAAGTTGATTGGGAAAAATTGACAGTTTCGGGTGGCGTCTCCCGTTGACCTAGAAACATGAAATTTGGCAAGAAGCAAGGTCTCACAGCACACGAAAAAGTCCGAAAATCAATTTATCACAGAAAAACATAGTTATTGGAATAGTTGTTGTAATAGTAGTTGGTATACTTAGTTGTGGTAGACGTGGTAGTCAACACGCATAATTTACAGGCTTGCTACTTCATAGGCCACATAGTTAAAGGTCTCTCTCCGTTTTATTATCTGCACTTTTTTTCAACCCTTCGAACAATAAAGTGTCCCCTACAACAAATACAATGATGATATTACATAAATTTTATTTGATTGCCGTCCAAACGCTGTCAAACACAAAACCTAACAAAATCTAAAACAATGGCGCCTTTCAAAGTTAAAATGAATTCCAATTTTTTATGATCCCGGGGAATTGAAAACGGACAATAGGAATTCTCGGTTCGATTTTTGAGCTGACCTAAAATTTTAAAAGTTTACGAGAAAGTTGAAAATAATAATCCTCATAATTCCACAAATGATTTGGTTTTTTTTTTTTTTTTTTTTTTTTTTTTTTTTTTTTTTTTTTTTTTTTTTTTTTTTTTTTTTTTTTTTTTTTTTTTTTTTTTTTTTTTGAGGATGGGAAATCATCAAGTGACTCCTCCCGCTCTGGGTGGAGCAGGAGGGAGTGTCAGACTCTTACTGACTAAACCCACCCGTGTTCCTTCCTTAGCCCTTTATGTTCCAGGGCAGCGGTAAACCCTTTCGGATGGTCCCGCTACCCTGGCAGGCTTCGGCCCTGTGGGGCCCCGTCACTTGCTGACATCTCTTTGAGGCGCGCGTGGAACACGAACACGCCGTCCGGCACGGGCCTAGTCCTGATCGGACGGAGAGCTACCCATTACTCTCCGCCCGCAGGCCCGCGCCTACGGTGGCCGGGAGTCGTCACGCGGCTCCCGACGCCCGGAGCGTCTCCCGCGGCGGCTGAGGCGTGAGGTGCGCAAGGCGCGTTCCCTCGCCCACCCCGCCACCTCCTTCGCTAGCATGACTGCTTCGCAGAAGGAGGAAATGATTTGGTTTAGGTAGTATTACTTACCTACCTCGTAGAAAGAAGTCAAAAAGGTCTCAGAAAATTAGCTATGAATCACAAGTCAAAGTCGAACGATACGGTTTACCTAGAAAATATGATGGTAAAAGTCCTTTAACGAAACAACAAAGGTATTACTTATGTAGATACTTATTCTTGAAAGCAATATGTATTTTTTTGAAGCGAGCATTTTCACTGCACTTTTTCCGCCTCGGGCTTACTGCTTTGCTAGTAATGAAGTGACTGGAAAATTAATTTCAATTCTTTTATTCATCTTCGTGCCCTTATCCCATGTTACTTGGGGTCGGCGCGACACGTTTTCTTCAATTCAATTCTTTTATTGTTTCATGTATGTAAAATTAAATTAAATCCTCTTTTCTTTATTTAAATTATTAATGCAGAACAACATGGCCACTAGTTGTATAAAAAATGTAGGATGCCATTTACATTTTTTTTATTGGTTTTTTTCTTCACAAATGGCATTCAATGGTTTGTTTTATACATTTTGGCCAGCATCTTACTACTTTAAGTACTCGATATGTTTTCTATACAACCTCCTTACTAACCATCTGTTAATATATTCTACATGCACATAATTATTAAAAATTGAAGTCGCTTTTCGTGTCTATCTGCGTTGTTCTTCTAACCTACGCAACGGATTTGGATACCTATAGTTTTCACCAACATTTGGAGAATTTATTCCGAAAGGTTTAACTTAGAAGAAACTGAAGTAGTTTCATTATATGAAATCTAGTTGTTTTGTTAAGTCGTAAAAACCGTGTGAAGCAGAGGCGGGTAGAGCTATTATTTAATAGGGCCGCTATTTATTAATAAGTAGGTATTAAATTTCTTTGTCTTTTTATGCACAGGTTAGAATATTCCAATGAAAATAGCCTGTCAGCCTGTCAAGCTCGGTCACGTTCTGTCATCGTATTGCGTATGCCGCTGGCCGCATGAAACTATTTTATGGAAAAATCACAAAAAGCCTAAAAGCAATGGACACATGTCAGCGGCATGTTCGAGTCCGTCCTTTGATAGTGTCAGACTTGTCCTGTGTTTTCAGCTGACTTTTGAATTATTTGTGTGAAATATACGAAAACGAACTTCTGACCAATTGTTTTGCAGTTACACTAACATATTTGTGTCGTAATTATGCAGTAGGTTTTTTTCACTAAGTAGTTGTAATTCACTTTTCTCTTCTAAACTCTCCTTTAGTAACTGACTATAGGATTACGTATTACTTTTACCTAACGTATTGTGTAAATATAAACAACCTACCAGCCAATTTCTATAAAGGAAATGGTATTTTATTATATCTAAGTATCTAGTTACCGTTCGGTTATTTCATCGTATTTCGATACGCGTCCTGACTGGGTAATGCGCAGAATATCCGCATAGAATCGTAATATTTACTTACTACCTATTCAGGGAAATATCATTTTGTGATGTTGAACGTTATATCTAAGTAATTTCTACTTAAAGGTGAGAGATAATGTACAACTTTAAGTTGGGAAGATACAATCACTGTCAGTTATTATTTGATGTGTTTAATTTACGCTTAACATCATATAAGTAACGTAAACTTGACGTAATTAACTGATGACATATTTTCTATAGATAATAAATACCCTGTTATGGGGTCCCACTCCCAGATTCTAATCGTATTAACCTACCGTACCCAGAAGCTGTTTATTTTCACCATTTCAAAATGATATTCTACCCAAGTTCAATATTCACAGCACAGTTCCATTTCTTATTAATTGCGGGAACTCACACATAACTGAAAGCCTATTTCAGTGCAGTAAAATGGCGGCCATATTGCAGGACGTGCCGGCCATTTTAAAATTTTCCCGCCGCTCGAAATTGGCGCGCATTTACCTTTAGAATTTTACTGCAACGAGTTGTTGAAATATTCATTTGATTTTACACCTCTCAAGTGGCGGAGTGGCGACTTTTTAATGTGATTATGAATAGGATTTTAAATTTTCCTGGTGATTCATTGCAAAGCTATATCTATGGCTAATAAAAAGAGTTGAAAACATTATGTACAAAATTACACTGTTTTTCTAAAATAACAATGTTCTAAACAGGAGAAGTTAAAAACCGATAATAAACTGTCTGAGAAATGGCCGTAATTTACGTTCCCCGAAAATTTTATTAACACTAATATAGAACGCAATAGAAGTAGAGCTGTGCACGTTTGGTCTAAATATGCATTACGAGGTACAGACGCCAGCACATCAAGTTACCCGAAACTGTCAAAGGACATCATCCATTTTGGTCCAAATGTAAAACAGCCGGCCAAAAAAAAGTTATGCTGTATTCTGTTAGAACTGGTCCCCCTAAGCATTTGTTATTACGGCACCAAAGCTGTGTGACCATTACTTTGTTTTATTTGAGTTAAAAAACTCTGCCTTTTTTATTACATTTTCGATGAAATCAATTTTCTAAAACAAATGAAACGTCCTGGGGTCCTACTCCGAAGTGCAAAGTGCGAATGTTCGGATCGGACGGACACATGGCCGAACCGAATATTATTGAAAAATGCGAAAAAAGTTCGGATCGGCTCAGTTGGGTCGGGACCATAGTCAATATTCGAAAGAGCGTAGGAGTGTAGGATCGGAACCGACCGAACCAGATAGTAACTTCGTAGCAGGAAACGGCCGAACATTCGGCCGATACTACTTCGGAGTAGACCCCCTGCATAGTATGACATTTTGAAGAGTTTTAACTAAGACACAGTGATCTTAGCCTGTAGTTAACTTTTTTTGGGATTTTCTATAATATAAAAGTACTGGTGTATCTTCCGTTCAAAGAATGTATGAAACTCTTTAATTATATATAAGGAACATGTAGGGTTTACAGCTTTATTGATATTATATATTAAACAATTACATATATCGTCATCGTCTGGCACAATAATAATATTTTCTAATCCAAAAGCCAGGGGGGATATAATTTGTAATGTCGAGCATAACTCGTCTGGCGCCATATTTTCGTATTGTTCGAAGTCAATAATACCTTGGGTAATATGTCTCTGTAACGTTGACACTATATTGAATATCTGAGCTGCAGTGAAATCTTCCAATGCGTTAACGCAAATGAACAAAGAAGAAAATATCACAGATTCTGCTCCATGTGTTCATTGCATACACGTGCACTTTCTGGCACAAAATAGCTGTATCGGCAGAGCATGCGAAAAGTAATATTCTCTGGGATACGACGACGAGATGCATTTAAACAATATTGAAAAATGCAACTATTTGAAGTATTTGGTGCGCGAAGAAGACCTGGCAATTCCAACGAAGTAGGTCTTGGATTTGGATTTTCGGGTGAATCACCCCGGCCAGCTTGCTCTTCGGCTTCTCGAATACGCCGTCGGTGTGTTATACAATAAAAAACAAACTTAATTTTGCGGTTCGATCCCTAGACCCGATTACTGTACCAACCGCAAATAAGAAGTTTGTCGTAGGTTACGTCACCCGCAGTGGAGTTCATTTTTATTCCTTTTAGTTTTTAGGGTTATTTAGGTTTATTTTTATATAAGTCGTAGGTATAGATTTTAATTTTAAAGTATAGGTAGTATATTTGATAGTATACGTAGTAGTATACGTAGTAAGACAGTAGGTTATTTTATAATACTGTTAGGTAGGATTAGTCATTCGTATAGATATTAGTTTTTAGGGATTTTGCTTATTTATTGAGTTTAGATTAGTTATCATCAGAAATAGGTTTATTTAGGTAGGTAGGTATTTAATTTTCTGTTATTGAGTTTTTTTTTTAAATTAGGTAGGTACTTTTTTTTTTTTTTTTTTGAGGATGGGAAATCATCAAATGACTCCTCCCGCTCTGGGTGGAGCAGAAGGGAGTGTCAGACTTTTACTGACTAAAACCCACCCGTGTTCCTTCCTTAGCCCTTTATGTTCCAGGGCAGCGGTAAACCCTTTCGGATGGTCCCGCTACCCTGGCAGGCTTCGGCCCTATGGGGCCCCGTCTCCTTTTTGCTGACATCTCTTTGAGGCGCGCGTGGAACACGTACACGCCGTCCGGCACGGATTAGGTAGGTACTTAGGTAAAGATATCATATAGGTACCCTCTTAATCACCACTAATGTGACACAATTGGTTTTCTATTGTAATTAGCCACAAAGGGCCCGCGAGATAGATGGCATTCTGGGGAAGCACATACATTTTATCCTGTTTGCACGTTCCCGTGGGATAATTTCCGACATCCACGCGGGCGAAGCCGCGGGCAGAATCTAGTCGAAAATATAATCTTAAAGGCAGATTTTTTTAACTCAAATAAAACCAAGTACGATGGTCACACAGCTTTGGTGCCATAATAACAAATGCTTAGTAGGACAAGTTGTAACAGAATATAGCCCATTTTTTTCTTGGCCGGCTATTTTACATTTGGACCAAAAATGTATGAAACCTGGATAATGTCCTTTTCCCAATCAATCTTGAACCCGATAAAGTTGAAAATCCATTAAAGAAATTTGACAGCTTGTAGTAGCTTGCTGTGCTGGCGTCTGTACAAACAAGAAAAAGACAATGAATTTAACCAACAAAAAAAAAAAAAAACAATGTATTTAACCGACAAAAACTTAAAAATAACGAATTTTGCTTTACAAGGTTTTCACTGCACGACGACGACAGCCATGTAACTAATTACTTCTGACAGCTCCATTATCAAGATGGCGACCAAAACTATAACAAAAAAAGAATGTAGGTACGAAAAACTCTCCGACCCAATCACAGCTTTGAGCTTCTAGCTTTTTCCAATTTCAAAATCAGAGGTGAGTATTTTTTAGATGTTTTTGATTGGAAAAACCTTTTCAGTTGCCTTTTAACCTTTTGCCAGCGAAACTCGTTTTCTGGGTACCTGACGGAACCTCAATAGAAAAATACATCAGTCAGTTCCTCGCTACTCTTTGATGGGTATACATTTTCAATATTCCCTCCAAAATCCAATAACGGTCACTACGGAATTTTGTAACGTTGGCTCGCTTTAATAGTGCAAGGACTTTATTTAAATAACGAATATTGGATTTAATATTGAGTTTAACGCAGTTTATATTATACTAGCAGCGACCTGTGGTTTCACCCGCATAAGTGTCTTCCCTTGGGAATATTGGGATAAAAAGTGTCCTATGTTTTATTCTGATGTATAAGCTATATTACTGTAGAGTTTCATCAAAACCCGTTCAGTAGTTTTTGCGTGAAAGAGTAACAAACAGACATACATCTTCACAAACTTTCGCGTTTATAATATTAGTAGGAAGTAGGATGGGAATAGGATATTGAAAATGAAGGTACTTATCCTGAATTCTAATTATTTTGGAAACTAGCTTGAAACCCTTTTTAGGGTTCCGTAGCCAAATGGCAACGGAACCCTTATGGATTCGTCATGTCTGTCTGTCTGTCTGTCGGTCTGTCTGTCTGTCTGTCTGTCCGTCCGTATGTCACAGCCGCTTTTTTCCGAAACTATAAGAGCTATACTGTTGAAACTTGGTAAGTAGATGTATTCTGTAAACCGCATTAAGATTTTCACACAAAAATAGAAAAAAAACAATAAATTTTGGGGGTCCCCATACTTAGAACTGAAACTCAATTTTTTTTTTTCATCAAACCCATACGTGTGGGGTATCTATGGATAGGTCTTCAAAAATGATATTGAGGTTTCTAATGTCATTTTTTTCTAAACTGAATAGTTTGCGCGAGAGACACTTCCAAAGTGGTAAAATGTGTGTCCCCTGTAACTTCTAAAATAAGAGAATGATAAAACTAAAAAAAATATATGATGTACATTACCATATAAACTTCCACCGAAAATTGGTTTGAACGAGATCTAGTGAGTAGTTTTTTTTTAATACGTAATAAATCGTAAAACGGAACCCTTCATGGGCGAGTCCGACTCGCACTTGGCCGGTTTTTTAATTAATGAAAGATTGTGACTGTTAACTTAATTACTTACCTAGTTTGTCATAGGACCGTAAAACCTGACCATTAAAGTTGACGTCACTTTACTGACATAAAAAGATGTCAAAAAATATGAGTAGGTACAATGCTACAAGGTTCTTTTGGCGCGTGGCCAAAATCGGAACTAACGCCGCCATCTTGTTTTGTCAATACAACTTCTGTGACAATATTTCAAATGTTTACTAACAACGTCTTCCTGTCAATGTCATTCAGGCGTCACTCGATCCCAGTCATTCCCAGTAACACTCTAGGTAGGTATAAGTCGTGAGGTGCAGGAGGTAAAGAAGTAAATACCTACCTAAAGCAAGGTTTATCTAAAGCTGATAGATAGGAAAATATAAAAAAGCTACGCATCAAGGTTGGCGTTTGCACTGACAAGGCGATATAATCCCAAACAGGTAGACGTATTGAATATTATTACCACTTGGCTGAGTATCTGTGTTATGGCTTATCTGCTGCTGTGGAAATCTACATGCGACCTACTAACCTAAATCAATACACACCCTTAAATTCTCTTGAAAGATTAAGAAAATCGGTGATAGGAATTTTAATAGGTTTATAATTATGAGAAAGTGACAACTAAACATTCCAGCGACGAAATACAGTTGAAGGAATGAGTCCTTCAATCAAATGCAGGCCAAAGTCAATTTATGTTTACAGGTAAATGCTACTTATTAGTAACGAAGCTGTGTTATACCAACCCTTGGTAGGTACAAAAAAAACAACGTAACAAAACGAAGGAAGTTACTTATTCTATTAACGGTGCCCAGCTATGCCACAGTCCCATATAATAAAATAAAATCATTTATCATACAAAACTTCAATACCTACTCGACTCAAAATATGTACATATGGGACAACATTGTTTTCGCGCTTACATAAAAGTGCCTCTCAATCAAATAACACACTCGCTTGCTATAACCATGCATCATTCATTGGAATCAATCATGCAATCTCTGACTCAATTGTCATATCGAATCATTTTACATCGATGTGAACGGTTTTCTGTCCAATATTCCAACATCAATTAAGTACAACAAAGCATTTCGAAGTGAATGGGCATGACATGAAAAGCTTGAACACTACCCTTTAGGCACGAGTCGTTTGTAACAATAGGTTTGTACGATTTAATATTGATTTTATTGCCACAAAGCTGTTGGAATTAGGTATTTGTCTTGTTCAAGCGAAAAGCGAATTTATCATGAATGAAATTGACAGGCGTTTTGAACGAACAGCCGATCTTCTGTAAAAATCCGTGAAAACTCTAGCATCAGAAGGCCAATTCTCGTCGCTGAGATGAGATTGCGAATACTTAGATTTTTAACGTTTTTAATTACGGGAATTGGCCTTCAGGTATAACAGCAGTTCGATTCTGTAACCATCTCACCGTGATAACTTAGGTGAAGTGAGCGTGGAGTGAGCTGTCATTCCAACTAACGCTAGGGAAAGACACTATTGACAGCTCACTCTAAGCTCACTTCACCCAATTATTCACGGTGAGATTTTTACAGAATCGATCGGCAGCTTACTTCAAGCTCACTTCACCTAAGTTAATAAACCGGCTGTTCAACTTGATTCTTCAAACCTTTTCGTCGTATTTCATTTCCTTTTTTTTCTCAAAGCTTTGAGAATTCGTGCTGAAAAGAGAGATGATTAAGTAACGTGTGATGCTGGAGATTTCTTTATTACGAGATATCTAATATGGCTCTTTGTACTTCCAGAGTACTCGTGAATGTTTACACATTTTATAACAATAGGGGAATTGAGTATCCGTTTGATGTTAACGTTGATATGTGAAAAATCCTTATGTATGAGTACGTTGTATGCTTAACTGAATTAACACAAAGCTGTTACTAAGGGCAGAGCCGAGAGCAGTGGTGGCCCAGTGGTAACAGCGGCGACTTACGAGTTGTAGATCGCAGGTTCGAACCCAGACAGGCGCTTTAATTTGTGTAAATTATTCAACTTATTTGTTAAATCTGTTCAGGCCCGTTTTGTTAGGTTTGTATGTATGAATAATGGGAGCCTTGTAATGTAGTGACTATTGTAATCGGCTTAAGGTGACCGATGACTTACTGTTGTTAAAAAAGTCTTCCGAGCAAATTGAAAAAAAAAACTTCTATAGCTTAGGTACGTTGCTGAGCAGACTAGGGCAGAGACGGCAATGGCAAAACAAACATACAGTCACGAGCACCAATATGTCAACACTTGGCAACTTTCAATTGCGATTTTTTCATGAAATAACGAATGCATCGTTGAAATACGACACATTACATAAACCTTTGGGTTCGAAAATGCTATGTTCGTAACAACATAAAATTTCATTCAAAAATAAAGGAGTAAATCGCTTTTGAATAAAGCCGAGTGTATACATACTTTTGCTCGTGACTGTACATATTCTAAATTTAGCTTGCTTCGTGCAGGTTTTAAATATCGCCATTCGAGGAGGTTATTTAAGCCTGTCTAGACTATTTATTTTAGCCAGGGCCTTGGCTGGGAAGCTGCGAGATAGAGCTGACCTCCTACGTTTTAACTCACCTTGTCCATATTTATACTCCTATGATGTAGGTAGGAACGGTGCTGTAACCAGAACTTTTCTCATTAATGAGCTTCATAACGCAGTTCTGTTTAGAGGCAGTGGGTGTGTGTATCTGAAATACACACGTGCAGATATAAGACAAAATAATATACATAGTTGTGAACTTCATTTACAAACTAAAGGGACAAAAATAAGAAAACCTACAAGTTTGTTTTATACCTAAATAATAACAGCCGCACAGGTCGAGCGACCAGGTTAAGCTACGCTTGCCGCGGTTTTTCTGTGGATGGGTGCCCATCCTTACATACCGAAACCCCTCCGTGCCTCGGAAAGCACGTTAAACGGTAGGTCCCGGCTGTCATTCGTAGATCTTTGATAGACTTTACAGGTAGTCAGAAGCCCGAAAGTCTGACAACCAGCTGCATCCGGTTAGACTGGAAGCCGACCCCAGCATAGTTGGGAAAAGGTTAGGGAGACGATGACCTACAGAGAAAAGAGGTATCTACATATAATTAATTAATTACTTATACATTTTACTAATTGCAAAAATATATAATTACACTGAAATATCAAAAATCTGCGGGGTAATTGCGTGACACACTAACAGTATAACGGGTTTCATTTTGACAGTTCAACAACATTCATTGCGTTATTTACATTGCTGAGCAGACATATTTTTCGAACACATGAAGCAATGGATTAGCAATAATCCTTCAAAATCATTCAGATTGTGATTCATAGTGACTTACTTACGCATAGAAATGTAAAAAAACAGCGTACTTATATCTATATCTATTCTATACTTATAATAAATCTGTAGAAGTGAAAATTCTGTACATTGAAAATATCAAAAAAATAAATGGCAGGGGGTGTTACTAGATCGACACCGAACCCAAAAATGTGATTAAAAAATTTTTTGTCTGTCTGTCTGTCTGTCTGTCTGTTTGTTCAGGCATCACGCAAAAACTACCGATTCGATTACGATGAAACTTGGTATAATTATTCTTTAATATTCTGGGCACCACACTGGGTACTTTTTATCCCGGAAAAGTTTGTACAATAAAAAACAAACTTAATTTTGCGGTTCGATCCCTAGACCCGTTTACTGTACCAACCGCAAATAATAAGTTTGTCGTAGGTTACGTCACCCGCAGTATTATCTGTGCGACCTTTTTATTCCTTTTAGTTTTTAGAGTTATTTAGGTTTATTTTTATAAGTCGTAGGTATAGATTTTAATTTTTAAGTATAGGTAGTATATTTGATAGTGTACGTAGTGACCGTAGGTTATTTTATAATACTGTTAGGTAGGATTAGTCATTCGTATAGATATTAGTTTTTAGGGATTTTGCTTATTTATTGAATTTAGATTAGTTATCATCAGAAATAGGTTTATTTAGGTTGGTAGGTATTTTATTTTATGTTATTTAGGTAGGTTATATTTATGTTATTTAGGTAGGTAAAGATATCATATAGGTACCCTCTTAATCACCACTAATGAGACACAATTGGTTTTCTATTGTAATTAGCCACAAAGGGCCCGCGAGATAGATGGCATCCTGGGGAAGCACATACATTTTATCCTGTTAGCACGTTCCCGTGGGATAATTTCCGACATCCACGCGGGCGAAGCCGCGGGCAGAAGCTAGTGTAAAATAAATGGCTTTTGCACAGCACAACGATAGCGACCGATATTTTTGTGTGAGTAAGTTGTACGGTGCATGGTAAATGCGCGCTATTTTTGATGAGTTAAGGTTTATAACTGATTGTGTAGTACCTACGTTCTGATTTATGAATTGCAAGTGTGTGCGCGACTTTGTATCTATTGCTTTTACTGAACTGCATTTGTAGTAGGGCGCGGTAGTGGGATCGCCTTAGCGACATGGGGTTCTGATACATTTTCAACTACAGGGCATATCTCCTTCTATCCTATATCTATGGAGTTACGCAATTAGGGTGTAGCTATCTTCTTCTTCGTCGTGTCGCTGGCATGACTGTATTTTATATGTAGGTATGTTATTTTTCCAAAACTTCGCCACTTCCACGGCGTGGTCGGTAGCAGCCCAGAGGTCACTTTGACTACATGCTTTGAGACACAGCGGGCAGGATAGGAACAGTGCAGCTTTAAAAAAACGAAACCATAAATGATATTCTGATCTTAAAATTCTTCTCATAACTCATAACGAATAAAATTATGAACAGCATAACAATTAGTTAAGGCAGTTATGAAGACTGTAACTAGGTAGACTGTAGAGTATCCTGAAACTGTCCCATCTTAATTATTCACGCCGCAAAAGAAGTATGCTAACGAGTAGCGCTGTTGCTGCGGAAAAATTAATATTCTTGGAACAATACGGTGGAGGAAGCGTGGAGGTGGTACAATTATTTTTGCTAAATATTTTTGCCCCAACAACGAATACACTAGGTGCAGTCAGCCCCAAAAGATGTATAAGTACACACGGCTACACGTCAAGCTATACAAAACCAGTTTGTCTTGGCCTCACTTTGTATGATATTTTCTCACAATGAACGGTCAGCTAATACTGGTTTTGCATAGCTTGATGTGTAGCCGTGTGTACACGGACAAGGAACCATTTTATTGTCTACAACCATTGTTAACATTGTATCCATCCTACAGTAAGTACACAGGTCATAGGGTGTATAGATGTTTTGGGACAAAATGTTTACTTTGTATTGGTAAAATAAATTGTGTACTCACAATTTTAGCTGACCTCGCATTGTATAGGTTTTTCGTACAATCAGAAGTCAGATTATACTGATTACATATGTACCTAAAGCATGACGTGTAGCCGTGCGTACTATAAAAATAAAATAATAAAATTTTTATTCAAGTATAAAGTAAAGTAAAAATATGATTTACGTTAATTACAATCGAGGAAAGTTAAATTCTAACTGTAATGTAGACCTGCCTGATCTAGGTTTATGAAAAACCTTTGTTTCAGGACTATGTTTTGTACCTATACGATGGATATAATGTTATGGAACAATGGTGGTTTCACGTTTGCGGAATTTCGTTAATTAATTTAATTTTCCCGATATAAAAAGATTTTAATGTAAGCTTCCATCTCGATTCCCACATCTCAGGCACTCGTCAGTCACTAATGGGAAAATTATGAAAGTTTTCAGCGAAACAAAACACTGTAGAGCGGGATGTTTTTAATAAGCACACTGCGGTACAGACAGAAAAGTGGCAGTTTTTTTGTTTGTTTATCAAAACGGCGGGGATGACCCTGGAGGATACGGTTTGAATGAGACGCAATCTGGTGACTGTATATAGAGCTGTATACAGTCACCAGAGTTTTACTGTAGTTTTTTTATTTTTATTTATTTATTTGTCAACCTTACAACTATCATTACAGGCCTTTTTTATGGACGTGTATGTATATGCCCCCACATTTGATTGGATTGGACGGCCCATATCTACAATAACTTTTAAAATTTATTTATTTATTTAAAAATGTTTTATTTCAGTCAGTCAGTAATTAAATAAATAAATTCTTTATTTTACCAAAAGCCATATCATTACAATATCCAAAGACTATGAGAATATTATTAGAAGGATTATTATAATTAGGTCAAAATAATTTTAATACTCCGACTCCTAAACTATGTAGGTATACAGTCACGAGCAAAAGTATGTATACACTCGGCTTAATTCAAAAGCGATTTACTCCTTTATTTTTTAATGAAATTTTATTTTGTTACCCGCATAGCATTTTCGAACCCATAGGTTTATTTAATGTATCGTATTTCTACGATGCATTCGATAGTTCATGAAAAAAACGCATTTGAAAGTTGCCAAGTGTTGACATATTGGTGCTCGTGACTGTACCTGTGTCTTGGGAGTCGGTGATTTTTCGTTAAAAACAAAGCCATATTATAGGTACTAAATCGGGACGTTTCAACAATAAGTAAATGGTGTAAAAGAAAACAGGATATAATTTATGTATAAGAAACACAAATGCAAGATGTTTAACTGTGTGGTGTGGTGAATTAATGTAGGGTACATAATTAATTAAATAATTGTGGCCATAGAATTAATATCTATGATTGTAGAACCAAAAAATCGAAGACATGTGACTTCTACCAACCCGCACTGGGCCCGCGTGGTAGATTACGGCCCACTCCCTCTCACAGAGAGGAGGCCTGTGTCCCAGCAGTGGGAACATTATAGGCTGATTATGCTTTTATGCTTTTGATTGTACCTGTTTATAGAAATAGATCGAAAAATGTCAATACGCACGCGACACGATGGGCGCAGTGGTTAAGCGATTGTCTGCTGCGGTGCGTGTCGCGGGTTCGATTCCCGCACGGAACAAATATTTGTATGGCCTACAAGTAGTTGTTCCGGGTCTGGCTGTTTGTGTATGTGATTTTAAATGTTTATAAACGCACCCACGATACAGGACAAATTCCTAGTGGGGCAAAGATTTAAAAAAAAATACTTGGTAGGTACTTTTTCAGTGCGTTTTCACGAATATTGTTAAGCTACCTATATCACCTACCTAGCCTTTTCCCAACTATGTTGGGGTCGGCTTCCAGTCTAACCGGATGCAGCTGAATATCAGTATTTTACATGGAGCTACTGCCTTTCTGGCCTCCACAACCCAATGACTAGGTAATACTTCACACACACACACACACACACACACATACACTTCGTGTTAGTTAGTTCTTAGTGTAATATTATAATGTTGTATGTATCTATAGTATATTTTTAAGTTATATTAATATTGTATTATATGTGTTTGTATGGGCCTTGTTGCCTGAAATAAATGGATAAAATAAAATAAATAAATAAAATACTTTTTGTACAAGTAAAACCCTTTGGTAAGACTGATTGTTTCGAACTTCTGACGACCCGTAACGACTGTCAAAGATCCATGAATAACAGCCGGGACCAACGGCTTAACGTGCTTTCCGAGGCACGAAGGGGTCTTGGTATGTAAAGACGGTCACCCATCCACGGAACAACCGCGACAAGCGTAGCTTAACCTGATCGGTCGACCCGTGCGGCTGTTATTACGTAGCCACAAGCCCCTCTACCTATAAACACACAATTTAGCACTTGGTAAGTATCTTGTCCTCAACTAAGTTTATGACTTAGTGATAGTATCGATTCGATACTTAAGGCTCCTCTACAGTTTACGTGAAGAAGATATAAATCCTAAAAGGGACTTAATAAATAACGCTAAACCGGGACGAACTAGGGTCACTAGGTCAGTGCATCATAGGGTAAGTCGGGGATTTGTTTTAGTTTTTATGTTGGTACTTACTTCTATGTTATCCATAGAGGTCTGAAGGCCAATTCTCGTAAATTAAAACGTTCAAAATCTAGTCGCAGTCTCATCTCGGCGACAAATGTCAAAAACTTGTCAAAATGTAGGGAAATTAGAGGTATTTTTGACAGATTGAGGCTGAGATCAGACTGTGAACGTAAAATTACGAGTATTGCCCCTCTGTTCTTGTTTGTCTTTAAATCCAAAATCTTAATTCCAGATTTAAAAGTCATTCAAAAGGACATCATTCAAGTGTCGAACATTTTATACTCAAAAATTAAAGTTACCTGTGGGAAAAAAGTACTACGAGTATTTCCTCATGGGAAATAACATCGTGAGCATTTTTTAATATTACAGCGAAAGCCTAAAATAAACCCCCCCGGCTGCTATTTGAGATTAAAAATGTCAAAAAGCATATTTTTATAAGCATAACATTATATAAAAAATACCAACTTTTAATTGAATTTAACATCATGAACATGTTTTAACTATAAATTTGTTATTAAAATATGATTTTTGGCATTTTCAACGGCAACGAAAGTCTACTACTCTTGTCTATTCACCCGAATAGAAAAGAGTAGTAGACTTTCGTTGTGATAATAAAAAATGCCCAAGAGTTCATTTCACATAAGACAGCAGTATTTTTCTTTCTGGCGAGTTTATTTTTTGGGTAACCTTTGGAAATGAACAAACTACATAATCGTAATATACGAGGAAAACGCATCTTGAGAGAAAAAAAAATATCCTGGAACTGTGCCAAACAAGTTATTTATGATGTTACCTTGGGATTATATCACAATCAATAATTATAGGAAGAAGTTTTAAGTATGCAAGCAATAAGCATGTTATGAAACTTATCGAAGAAAAGTATGATGTTTTCATTTTACTATTTGCCTTCCAGATCTATCCCGGTATCTCTTGATCATCAGAGCAAGAAAAAACAACCGGAAAATTGTTGTAACAAAAGCTATAAATAAAAGAAACAACAAGAATGGACCGCAATGGCCGAATGGACAACTAAGTAAGTGGTACCTTCTACTCAACATCAATTACTAAATGCTCATGTTTGTGTCTGCACCTGCTACCCTACCTACCAAACTCTAATAAGTACGAGTAGGTACCTATATTTGCCTGACACAATCATGCTGAGCTGGACTCCCATTTGGTGCAACCTTGAGACACCGCACACCGCACTGTGTCACTTTTACTTCGACATGTATGTTTTTTCTTTTTGTTTTTATACCGGCACCTTGTTTTTTTATATTATATTCATGAACTTTTGTGTGTATCAAGTCTCAAGTCTGTCAAGAAATCACTGTCTGGAAATATTGAAAAAAAAACAAATTATGCGCTGTTGTCCTTTTATCTTTCTTTTGTTTTAAACTATCGAGGGAAGGTCACCCTGATTCCCTCCATCCCTTAGTCAGTATAGAACAAATGTGTGATAACTCGCGGTATAGTAGAGGGGCTTACTGGTCATAAATAATTCTATCGAACGTTGCCGTCTGTTAATATTTAACTTCGGTTTTTAACACCCGGCCGAACAGGGTTGACAGGGCGGATTTTATTTTAAATATAATTCAATATTTAAAGTTTTGTGAATTGATATGTGATAACATGTAACTAGGCGACCAAAGCATGGAACTTTTTTAGGGTCCTAGTTAAGTATAACTACCATCCAATACTTCAAAATAATGAGAGGAGATAGGAGCCTTTTTGGCCTCGCGTAGTTCTTTTTTACTTGTTTATTTTTGAAGTGAAAACTTCTTTAGCGGCGTTGAGCGCTTTTGTTGTGATGGGTAAAAAAGTTAAACTCGCGTCAGGACACGTGACACAGGTGTCAAACGTCAATCAAAATAATCAAGTTCCACTCAACACACAAGCTTCACAACCAAACACTTGCAGCCAATTAAGTAATTATTATTGTGTGACACACTAACAGCAGCAATGTCTTTCATTTTGACAGTTCAACAACATTCATTGCGTTGTTGAGCAGCTACACATTTTTCGCAAACATATAAAGCAATGGATTAGTAATATACTTCAAAATCATTTAGATTGTGATTGAAAATGTGTTACGCAATTAGAGTACACAATAATTAATGGAATCCAATTGGAAAATATGTAGGTACCTAATTTACATCCAGAAAAAAAACATTCGAAAGAAAAGAAAGAAAGAAAATACTTTTATTTGGGGCAAACATGACGCATAAAAAAGAACATAAACACACAATAAAAAATAACAAGTTGGGGGTAAACATGCGTCACATTCACGCAAAACGGCCATCGCTCAGCATAACGCTAAGACCCTATCCGAGACAGAGACCCAGCGCTGGTTTTCAGCGGCAGCCGGCGCTGACGTGCGCGGCGCAACATAAATGATTCGACACAAACAAGAAAAAAAACCACAATCAAAACATGAAATAAAATAAACATAGGTACATTAAAAAAAAAAGATCGTGAAACATGAAATATAATTATGATGTGGTAACATTCCGGGCAACGAATCTCGCGCCGCCGGGTATAAGTAATCTGTGCGCGTTCGCAGCTGTCACAATGCTATACCTACATAGATTTGACGTTTTGACATCGTTGATACATTTGGGTTTATTCTGACTGGAATCAATATTTTCCTAAAACTTCACCCAGCAGCCCTGTATTTCCGCCGCTACACTAAACGGATTACGGTGGTAGGCAGGCACGGTGCCTGCCGACTTTCCGGATTATCGAACATAATCTGATTTTACGATTTCCACACTAAAGTTTTCAGTTTTAGAATAAGTAAATAGTATCTGTTTTTAAAGGCAGCTTGTATTGAAAGCACTTTTAAAATGGATGGTGTGAATAAATAATGGCTAGACTTAGCAAGAGGGTTGTTGAATGTCAAAATAAGGTTTTAATTGTGTAAAAAATGGTTACCTTATATCTGAACTCCAAGATGGCAACAAATGGGCAGCGCGGTTCCCCTCCACGATTTGTTTTACCTTTAATTAGATTATTAGATACAGCGTATATCAGAAATGCGTGCTCTTATGGGGTTATGCTACAGATCATCAAACTGAACAACTTTCTCCATGGGACCGAAATCGTAATCGAAAAAAAAAACAGCTGTCAAACTTCAATACCTACGTACTCGACCCAAATGTAGACCAGTACCGCTGATTATCTACCTATACAAATAAATTTTAAGTGTGTGTCGGTTTTTACCAAATGCATAATATGAAAGTATTTACGGTATAAAATCAAAATATTTTATTTCACATAAACCTACATCGGCACTTATGAAACGTCAGAAGCTAGGCGCAAAAAATCATTAATTCAAATTTTTGTCTGTCTGTCTGTTACGAAGTTAGTACCTACGGTACAGACGCCAGCAGGTCAAGCTACCCGAAACTGACAAATTTTCTCAATCAACCTTGAACCTTAATGCTTTAGCGATAAAGTTGAAAATCTATTGAAGAAATTTGACAGATTGTAGTAGCTTGATGTGCTGGCTTCTGTACATAAAACAAAAGAACATTCTTTTTAAAGTTTGTCTGTTTGTTCCGGCTAATTTCTGAAACGGCTAGACCGACGTTTGGAACCATTTGGTATGGGGATACTTTGAACCCTTTAGAAGGGCATAGGCTGTCTATCGACATACCACCCGGGCGAAACCGCGGGTGGAAGCTAATTTGTAAATCAGACCACACTTTTCCGATACACGTGGTGTACGTATGGTACAGACGCCAGCAGGTCAAGCTATCCGAAACTGTCAAATGTTTCCTATCAACCTTGAACCTAATGCTATAGCGATTAAGTTAAAAGTCGATTAAAGAAATTTGAAAGATTGTAGTAGCTTGATGTGCTATATATGGTTTACAATACCTATTACTAACTGTAATCTAAAGTAAATAGTCAAGTAGGTAGGTACTACAACTTGCAGCTATAGTACCTACACTTAGGTACTATATTTCAGTATGTACAAGCCTACCGTTCCTGATCGTAGTCGTGAGTTCGACTCGTGAGTGGAACAGTTGCTGAACCCCTTTCTAATGTTAGCTTCCATTTAGAACGGCAGATTATTAATTGGGAAGGTTTAGTATCCAGTGTTATCTACCCTTCTGACGTATTTTAGTCAACGTTTTGTACTATAGCAGTGTTCATAATCTCAGATAATTTACATTCCATCGCTAAGGGCTGATTTTTCAATCAACAGATATTTTTTATTCGCCGAATAAATTTTTCATTCAATATTCAAAATTATTCCTCGAATAAAAACGTCAGATAATTTTATCGGAGGAATAATTTTGAATTTTTGACAGTTCTTCCATATCTACAGATAATTTTTATTCCGCGAATAAAAATTATCTGTAGATTGAAAAATAAGCCCTTAGTTGATTTTTGAGTGACCATTTGTAACAAAAAGGTCCTAATAAGGTTTTGGTTGCAATGGAATTTAAACTTTGTTAATTATGACATTCAGTTTGTTTTGTGTTCAAATTCTTAATTGAAATATAACCGACATTAACAAGCAGGCCCAAGCGGCCTACGTAGCACCGTCAGATATTACCTACATATTATCAATAATATTGAAAATTGTACAGCTTGAAAGCAACAAAAAAAAATTCTTTAACTTACATTCCTGCGGGGTAATTGCGAAACACACTTTCAGTATCTATGGGTATAATATTGACAGATCAACAACATTCATTGCGTTATTTACGTTGTTGAGCAGACACATTTTTCAAGCATATGGAGCAATCGATTCCTATAAAATGACTCAGATTGAGATTCATAGTGTGTTACGCAATTAGGATGCTGGGGAACTTTAAAAACAGCTTTGTCGTAATTTTTTCGACAAGTAAATTTTAAAACCTAATGTCACTTATGTATAGAGCATGCAATACCGCAGTAGATATTAAATACCGCGATATTGCGGTATCGGACATGTAATACCGCAAAATTTGCGAAATTGCGAAATTAGTAACTCGTTAAATGGGGGTTAAAATAAAACTACCATAAGTTATAATTAATCACACACAACGCTAATCTTTATTTTTTATTCGAAAATATTAACGTAAAAAAATGGCAGCAGCCGAAAATGCTCTCTCAGCTTCTACACTCACACCACAAAGTCACCAACCAGACACAAAGTCATCTCCCAGATGCAAGTCATCTCCCAGAAACAAAGTCATCTCCCAGATACAGTCATCAACCAGACACAAAGTAATCTCCAAGGCACAAAGTCATTTCCCGGACACAAAGTCACCAACCAGACACAAAGTCATCTCCCAGACACAAAGTCATCTCCCAGATACAGTCATCAACCAGACACAAAGTAATCTCCAAGGCACAAAGTCATTTCCCGGACACAAAGTCACCATCCAGACACAGTCACCGCCCAGACACAAAGTCACCACACAGACACAAAGTCACCACACAGACACAAAGTCACCAACCAGACACAAACTCATTTCCCAGACACAAAGTCACCGCCCAGAGACAAAGTTACCATCCAGACACAAAGTCACTACCCAGACACAAAGTCACCACCCAGACGCATAGTCATCTCCCAGATACAAAGTCACCACCCAGACACAGTCACCATCCAGACACAAAGTCATTTCCCAGACACAAACTCACCACCCAGACACAATGTTTCCGTCCAGACTCAAAGTCATTTCCCAGACACAGTTACCACCCAGACACAAAGTCATCTCCCAGACACAGTCACCGCCCAGACACAAAGTCACCACACCAACTCAAAGTCACTACCCAGACACAAAGTCATCTCCCAGATACAAATCATCACCCAGACACAAAGTCACCACAAAGACACAAAGTATCCTCCCAAAGTCTTGGGAGGATACTTTGTGTTTGTGTTTGTGGTGACTTTGTCTTTTGTCGGCGACTGTCGCCCAGACACAGTCATCAACCAGACACAAAGTAATCTCCCAGGCACGAAGTCATATTGTCTTTGTGTCTGGGTGGTGACTTTGTATCTGGGTGGTGACTTTGTGTCTGGGAGATGACTTTGCGTCCGTGTGGTGACTTTGCGTCTGGATGGTGACTTTGTGTCTGGGAAATGACTTTGTCTGGTTGGTGACTTTGTGTCTGTGTGGTGACTTTGTGTCGGGGAAATGACTTTGTGCCTGGGAGATTACTTTCTCTGTGTGGTGACTGTATCTGGGAGATGAATTTGTGTCGTTGTGGTGACATTGTGTCTGGATGGTGACTTTGTCTGGTTGGTAACTTTGTGTCTGGATTGTGACATTGTGTCTAGGAAATGACTTTGTGTCTGGGTGGTGACTTAGTGTCTGGGAAATGACTTTGTGTCTGGTAGATTACATTGTCTGGGCGGAGACTTTGTGTCTGGGAGATGACTTTGTGTCTGGTAGATTACATTGTCTGGGCGGAGACTTTGTGTCTGGGAGATGACTTTGCGCCCGTGTGGTGACTTTGCGTCTGGATGGTGACTCTGTGTCTGGTTGGTGACTTAGTGTCTGGTTGGTGACTTTGTGTCTGTGTGGAGACTTTGTGTCTGGGAAATGACTGTGCCTGGGAAATTACTTTGTCTGTGTGGTGACTGTATCTGGGAGATGACTTTGTGTCTGTGTGGTGACTTTGTGTCTGGATGGTGACTTTGTGTCTGCAAATGACTTTGTGTCTGGGTGGTGACTTAGTGTCTGGGAAATGACTTTGTGCCTGGTAGATTACTTTGTGTGGTGACTGTATCTGGGAGATGACTTTGTCTGTATGGTGACTTTGTGTCTGGATGGTGACTTTGTATCTGGGAGATGACTTTGTGTCTAGGTGGTGACTTTGTGCCTTGGAGATTACTTTGGTTCTGGTTGATGACAGTGTCTGGGAGATGACTTTGTGTCTGGATGGTGACATTGTGTCTGGTTGGTGACTTTGTGTCTGGTTGGTGACTTTGTGTCTGTGTGGAGACTTTGTGTCTGGATGGTGACTTTGTGTCTGGACGGTGACTTTGTGTCTGGGAAATGACTTTGTGTTTTGGAGATAACTTTGTGTCTGGTTGATGACATTGTCTGGGAGATGACTTTGTGTCTGGGAGATGACTTTGTGTCTGGGAGATGACTTTGTGTCTGGGAGATGACTTTGTGTCTGGGAGATGACTTTGTGTCTGGGAGATGACTTTGTGTCTGTTTGTTGATTTAGTGTCTGGTTGGTGACTTTGTGTCTGGGAGATGACTTTGTGTCTAGGTGGTGACTTTGTGTCTGGGAAATGACTTTGTGCCTTGGAGATTACTTTGGTTCTGGTTGATGACAGTGTCTGGGAGATGACTTTGCGTCTGGATGGTTACTTTGTCTGGGAAATGACTGTGTCTGGTTGGTGACTTTGTGTCTGTGTGGTGACTTTGTGTCCGGATGGTGAATTTGTGTCTGGGCAGTGACTAAGTGTCTGGGAGATGACTTTGTGTCTGGGAGATGACTTTGTGTCTGGGAGATGACTTTGTGTCTGGGTGGTGACTTTGCGTCTGGGAAATGAATTTGTGCCTGGGAGAATACTTTGGTTGATGACTTTGTGACTGTGAGATGACTTTGCTTTTGGGTGATGACGACTTTGTCTTCGGGAGATAATTTTATGTATAGTTGGTGATTTTGCGTCTGGGAGATGACTTTGTGTCTAGGTGGTGACTTTGTGTCTGGGAAATGAATTTGTGCCTGGTAGAATACTTTGTTTGATGACTTTGTGTCTGTGAGATGACTTTGCTTTTGGGTGATGACTTTGTCTTCGGGAGATGATTTTATGTATGGTTGGTGACTTAGTGTCTGGTTGGTGACTTTGTGTCTGTGTGGTGACTTTGTGTCTGGGAAATGACTGTGCCTGGGAGATTACTTTGTGTGGTGACTGTATCTGGGAGATGACTATGTGTCTGTATGGTGACTTTGTGTCTGGATGGTGACTTTGTGTCTGGTTGGTGACTTTGTATCTGGGAGATGACTTTGTGTCTGGGAGATGACTTGCATCTGGGAGATGACTTTGTGTCTGGGAGATGACTTTGTGTCTGGGAGATGACTTGCATCTGGGAGATGACTTTGTGTCTGGGTGGTGACTTTGTGTCCAGGAGATGACTGTGTCTGGGTGGTTACTTTATGTCTGGGAAATGACTTTGTGTCTGGTTGGTGACTTTGTGTCTGTGTGGTGACTTTGTGTCTAGATGGTGACTTTGTGTCTGGGTAGTGACTTTGTGTCTGGGAGGTGACTTTGTGCCTAGGTGGTGACTTTGTGTCTGGGAAATGAATTTGTGCCTGGTAGAATACTTTGATGACTTTGTGTCTGTGAGATGACTTTGCTTTTGGGTGATGACTTTGTCTTCGGGATATGATTTTATGTATGATTGGTGACTTAGTGTCTGGTTGGTGACTTTGTGTCTGTGTGGTGACTTTGTGTCTGGGTGATGACTTTGTGTCTGGGTGTTGGCTTTGTGTCTGGAAGGTGACTGTGTCTGGTTGGTGACTTTGTGTCTGGGAGGTGACTTTGTGTGTGTCTGGTGACATTGTGTCTGGATGTTGACTTTGTGTCTGGGCAGTGACTTTGTGTCTGGGAGATGACTTTGTGTCTGGGTGATGACTTGCATCTGGGAGACGACTGTGTCTGGGTGGTGACTTTGTGTCTGGGTGGTGACTTTGTGTCTGGAAGGTGTTTTTGTGTCTGGTTGGTGACTTTGTGTCTGGTTGGTGACTTTGTGTCTGTGTGGTGACTTTGTGTCTGGGTGATGACTTTGTGTCTGGGTGTTGTCTTTGTGTCTGGAAGGTGACATTGTGTCTGGTTGGTGACTTTGTGTCTGGGAGGTGACTTTGTGTGTGTGTGGTGACATTGTGTCTGGATGGTGACTTTGTGTCTGGGCAGTGACTTTGTGTCTGGGAGATAATTTTGTGTCTGGGTGGTGACTTTGTGTCTGGGAAATGACTTTGTGCCTTGGAGATTACTTTGTGTCTGGTTGATGACAGTGTCTGGCAGATGACTTTGTGTCTGGGAGATGACTTTGTGTCTAGGTGGTGACTTTGTGTCTGGGAAATGACTTTGTGCCTTGGAGATAACTTTGTGTCTGGTTGATGACAGTGTCTGGGAGATGAATTTGTGTCTGGGATATGACTTGCATCTGGGAGTTGACTTTGTGTCTGGGTGGTGACTTTGTGTCCAGGAGATGACTTTGTGTCTGGTTGATGACTGTGTCTGGGTGATGACTTTGTGTCTGGGTGGTTACTTTATGTCTGGGAAACGACTTTGTGTCTGGTAGGTGACTTTGTGTCTGTGTGGTGACTTTGTGTCTGGATGGTGACTTTGTGTCAGGGCTGTGACTTTGTGTCTGGGAGATGACTTAGTGTCTGGGAAATGACTTTGTGCCTGGTAGATTACTTTGTGTGGTGACTGTATCTGGGAGATGACTTTGTCTGTATGGTGACTTTGTGTCTGGATGGTGACTTTGTATCTGGTTGGTGACTTTGTGTCTGGGAGATGACTTTGTGTCTAGGTGGTGACTTTGTGTCTGGGAAATGACTGCCTGGGAGATTACTTTGTGTGGTGACTGTATCTGGGAGATGACTATGTGTCTGTATGGTGACTTTGTGTCTGGATGGTGACTTTGTGTCTGGTTGGTGACTTTGTATCTGGGAGATGACTTTGTGTCTGGGAGATGACTTGCATCTGGGAGATGACTTTGTGTCTGGGCGATGACTTTGTGTCTGGGAAATGACTGTGCCTGGGAGATTACTTTGTGTGGTGACTGTATCTGGGAGATGACTATGTGTCTGTATGGTGACTTTGTGTCTGGATGGTGACTTTGTGTCTGGTTGGTGACTTTGTATCTGGGTGATGACTTTGTGTCTGGGAGATGACTTGCATCTGGGAGAAGACTTTGTGTCTGGGAGATGACTTGCATCTGGAAGATGACTTTGTGTCTGTGCCTAGGAGATGACTTTGTGCCTGGGAAATTACTTTGTGTCTGGTTGGTGACTTTGTGTCTGGGAGATGACTTTGTGTCTGGGTGGTGACTTTGTGTCTGGTTGGTGACTTAGTGTCTAGGAGATGACTCTGTGTCTGGTTGGTGACTTTGTATCTGGGAGATGACTTTGTGTCTGGGAGATGACTTGCATCTGGGAGATGACTTTGTGTCTGGGAGATGACTTGCATCTGGGAGATGACTTGCATCTGGGTGGTGACTTTGTGTCCAGGAGATGACTTTGTGCCTGGGAAATTACTTTGTGTCTGGTTGATGACTGTGTCTGGGTGATTGCTTTGTGTCTGGGTGGTTACTTTATGTCTGGGAAATGACTTTGTGTCTGGTTGGTGACTTTGTGTCCGTGTGGTGACTTTGTGTCTGGATGGTGACTTTGTGTCTGGGCAGTGACTTTGTGTCTGGGAGATGACTAAGTGTCTGGGTGGTGACTTTGTGTCTGGGAAATGAATTTGTGCCTGGGAGAATACTTTGGTTGATGACTTTGTGTCTGTGAGATGACTTTGCTTTTGGGTGATGACTTTGTCTTCGGGAGATGATTTTATGTCTGGTTGGTGACTTTGCGTCTGGGAGTTGACTTTGTGTCTGGTTGGTGAGTTTGTGTCGGAGAGATAACTGCTTATGGGTAATGACTTTATCTCTGGGAGCTGACTTTGTATCTGGGCGGTGACTTTCTGTCTGGGAGATGATTTTGTGTCTTGGTGATGACTTTGTGTCTGGGAGATAATTTTGTGTCTGGGTGGTGACTTTGTGTCTGGGAGATGACTTTATGTCTGTGTGGTGACTGTATCTGGGATATGACTTTGTGTCTGTGTGGACACATTGTATCTGGACGGTGACTTTGTGTCTGGACGGTGACTTTGTGTCTGTACGGTGACTTTGTGTCTGGACGGTGACTTTGTGTGTGGACGGTGACTTTGTGTCTGGATGGTAACTTTGTGTCTGGGAAATGACTTTGTGCCTCGGAGATTACTTTGTGCCTGGTTGATGACAGTGTCTGGGAGATGACTTTGTGTCTGGGAGATGACTTGCATCTGGGAGATGACTGTGTCTGGGTGGTGACTTTGTGTCTGGGAGATGACTTTGTGTCTGGGTGGTGACTTTGTGTCCAGGAGATGACGTTGTGCCTAGGAGACAACTTTGTGCCTAGGAGACGACTTTGTGCCTAGTTGCTGACTTTGTGTCTGGGCGGCGACTTTGTCTGGGAGGTTACTTTGTGTCTTTGTGGTGACTTTGTGTCGGGGAGATGACTTTGTGCCTGAATGATGACATTGTGTGTGTCTGTGTGGCGACTTTGTGTCTGGGAGATGACTTGTATCTGGGTGGTGACTTTGTGTCAGGGAGATGACTTTGTGTCTGGGCGGTGACTTTGTGTCTGGGAAATGACTTTGTGCCTGGGAGATTAATTGTGTCTGTGTGGCACGGGCAACGGGCAATGGGTCGGGCGGACGGGATACATCCTTGGTAGCTCACAAGCTACAAAGGATGTATCCCGTCCGCCCGACCAACATGTGACGATTCGTAGCGGGGATTTCCCTGTCATGGTTCCTTTTTAATACCGCGAAATTCGCATTTCTAATCTCGCTTTTGCGGTACTAAAAATCAGTGCGAAATTCGCGAAATTGCGGTAACGATATAACGGTATTGCATGCTCTACTTATGTATATCAACTAGAAAAGTTACTTGGCATCCATTCTCATTAAAAAAATCAACGGGTTGCACTCCGGGAGTGCCGGCAGAAGTGAAAACTTGAATATTAACGTTGTGCATTTTTGATATTTTGGAATGCGGTCTACTCTCCCTCCGTCTTACGAAGTTTCGATCAGGTCACGTGTCCTGACGCGAGCTCCGCCTTACGAATTTTCGATCAGGTCACGTGTCCTGACGCGAGTTTAACATTTTTTACCCATCAAAACAAAAGTGCACAAAGCCGCTAAAGAATTTTCACTTCAAAAATCCAAAGAATAACTTTAGTTTGATCACATGGCTTGAGCCACATTTACTGCCTCAAACTCAACAAGAAAATACATAAGTATCAATGTGATTCACATTATCAATGAAAACTTCCACCCATCACGTCAACGTGTCAGTGTCACGGGAAGTTCCTGTGACATCAGTTGTGATAGTTAGCATAACTTGAAATTAATACAAGTTATCAATTAAACTGCCATGAAGTTATGTTACATATGTGATGAACGGCCGAGTACCTACAGACGTTTCTGGCTTACGTTAAATTATGATGATTGATTGATAAACATGAAAATGGTGGCTATCAAAGGAAGAATTTATGGAGATAACATGATATGGATCTACCTAGTAGGTTTGCTATAGTAACGTGTTTCTGGCTAGCCTATTAGACATTTACCATCATTGTCATTTCAGCCGGAAGACGTCCCCAATGCTAGACTAGACATGAGCCAAGCGTCGCAACAACAACGGTCGCATCTAGCGGATTTCTGTGGCTCCAATGTTATTCAGTTTGGGTTAATACATCTAAAAAAAACTTTAAAAAAAAAATTAAACCGCCGAAAAAACTGACAAGCGAAAAATAATAAACCTTTTTTATTTAACCTTAATAACTAAGTTCTTAAACTAATGTAAGTACTTATACCTAAATAATTTTGAGTCGGCGCCGTTTAAATTTAAGGCAATTTAGCGATCTTTGTTTATTGATTGTTTGGCGCCGACTAAAAATTACATAGGTATACTTACATTAATTTAAGAACTTAGTTATTAAGGTTAAATAAAAAAGGTTTAAGTATTATTTTTTGCTTTTCAGTTTTTTTGGAGGTTTAATTTTTTTGTTATAAAGTTTTTATTTTATAATTTTTTGTGGCTATAATTTACTAATTGTTTGGCAAAGCCACAGGCCAAAGGGCAGGCATATGTGGCACTGAGTAGAGTAATAATACACAACTCAGCATTCAAATCTGTGAGTGAACAATACATGGGGTAGGTATACCCTTTCCAATAAAAAAAGAATGATCAAAATCGGACTACTCTGTAAAAAGTTATGCATGGTCATACATAAAAAAAAAAAAAAATACGCGTCGATTTGGGACCTTTCTCCGTATTTTTTCGTCGGTTAAAAAAGTACCTACTTTAAGTCGTCGTCGGTCTCTTATTATGTCACTCGTAACCCTTAAATTCGATGTGCAATACTGGTACCTACTCACACGACAGTTCTCAGTTGCAGTTAGATTGTAAGTCGATCGACCCTAATTTAGTTAAGAAAAGGCTCGGCAGATGTCGATGACAATATGTAAACAGAATTTGTCAATGGCGATAGGAACGAACACGGTGACTTTTCTATTTTCTACTACACTGCTACACAAATATTATAAAGAGGTATAGTTTGTAAGTTTGGATGTAGTAGGTAACTGTGGAATTACGGATCCGATTTCGAAAATTCTTTCACTGGCAAAAAGCAACACTTGCCGAGGGCGAAACCGCGCGCAGAAGCATCTGGTATAATTTTTCAGGCTCTTTTAAATTGCAGCTTGAAAACAAACATCCGTCTGTACCCAGATTACCAAGAAAAATTAATTAAATCAACTTAATATTCGCGTATACGAAATGCTCACAACAAAATTAAATATGGCGGATCCATTTCGCGCCAAAAAGTAATTTGGGCTTTGAATAATTAAGACTTAATGGTCGCCCGAATATTTCATGGTACATAATTCTCTTGCTGGTATTTTCGAATTAATTCTGGGTTATATTTGATGAATACCTGAAATTTTACTTGAAGGTGCTAATGAGTGAAAATTATTTTCCATTTTACGTCACGGATAAACTTGGCTATTTTTAGGGTTCCGTACCTCAAAAGGAAAAACGAAACACTTATAAGATCACTTCGTTGTCTGTCTGTCCGTCTGTCAAGACCCTTTTTCTCAGGAACGCATGGAGTTATCAAGCCTACCTTTAGAGCGGAATTCGACTTAACTCTGCGAATAAATTATTGACGTCTAACAAGGAAAAGCTTTCCAAAATTCAAAATTTATCGAACGCACCCTTAACAATAATATTTAGACATACTGAGATCATATCCACGCAGTCATACCATTAATTAACATCTAAACTATCAAAGGATATCAGTTCCCTTTGTCGGATGCAGTAGAAGCCAGTTCTTAGTAACAGCTGAGCCACAAACTCTAGAATATCAGTTACAAAGCTAGTATGTGAGTTTCCTAGTATTCATTAGTAACGGAGAGGATGAAGGTTCCGTGAAAGGTAACCTTAAGGCTTCCTAGAATTATGCTTGCACAGAACTCTGTGAAACTGTGTGAAAGCGGTCTTCCCGTCCGATTATAATTTGGGTGTTTTTAGAGTGAATAGGCTCATAATAAATTAGTGCGCTTACCATCAACGATTGCATCTCTGCTTTCCATCAGGCGGAATCGCAGTCAAGCGCTAGTTTATACCATTAAAAAAAAAGCGTATATTAATAAACTTATAAAAGCGCATATTAATAAACTTGTTAATATAAGCTATAAAGGTATTTTGATGAACTGGTTGTATGTACTTACGTATTTACACGTTGTATGTTGGGAAGTCATCTCCATCATCATCATCATCTTCATCAGCCTGTAGCAGTCCACTGCTGAACATGGTATCTCCAATTCCCTGCCATTAAGCTTGATTCTTGTCAACTCTCATCTAGCTGCAACCAGCTTGCCTGCGAAGATCGTCGCTCCACGTAGCCTGAGCGTCCTACCTTAGGTATGCCGATTCACGGTGTCCACTGTAGAACTCGTCTACCCCAATGGTCGCTGGCTCTATGGCTAATATGGCCGACCTATTGACACTTCAGCTTGCTTATTCTGTGAGCTATGTCGACAACTTTAGTTCTCCGCCGGATCACCTCATTACGGATTCTATCCCTCAGAGATACTCTAAGCTTAACTCGTTCCATAGTTCGCTGAAGGGCGTATCGTGAGAGTCCACGTTTCGGCTCCGTAAGGCATAGCAGGACGCACTGGTTGAAGACTTTCAGTGCCTGCGGAATACGCGATGAAAAGACTCAACGAACCTTCCCAAACCCTGTCCAGCAAAATAATAATGTACCTCAGTACCTGGATTATTGTCCAGCAAAATAATGATGTACCTCAGTACCTGGATTATTGTCCAGCAAAATAATGATGTACCTCAGCAGTGCGATTCTGTAACCATCTCACCGTGAAAACTTAGGTGAAATGAGCGTGGAGTGAGCTGTCATTCCAAATAATGCTAGGGATTGACACTACTGTCAACTCACATCAAGCTCACTTCACTTGAGTTTTCACGGTGAGATTTTTACAGAATCGACCGGTGTACCTGGATTATAAAATGAACATAATATATGTAGTATAAAATTTATAATAACTGTGTATACATCCGAGCCCGAAGGTCATATTGTATATGCATGTAGTGCTGTTGCATTTTACATGTAAGACGACGGTTACACGTAAAGTATTTATTGCGATCCGTCAATATAGTATTTGTTGATGGATTTCAGTTTTTACTGATGGATTAATACACCAGCCTACACGTTCAATATTTATTACGTCAGTATTGTGTCCGGTCTCCTGCTGTTTAAACGTCTAAAATGGCCACAGAGCTGAAAATTATCATGTTTAAAGTTAATATTTTCCGAGGTAGAAGTTTTCCAAGAACAAGAATTATGAACATTTTCTTGGGTTCCAAGTCTTGGCTGCAAGTGAGATTTTATGAAGAAAAGTCTTTTATTTTCTTCGAAAACTACTTCTGGGAATGTCATGTTAGATGATACGAATTAAATAGTAGCAGTTACTTTTTTTTTTAAAGTAAGTTCCAAGGTAAAATACCAAGTGCCAACATAAGCTCAGATTAGATTTGCAAGCCTTTATTATTTTAGGGAAAAAGTTCGTAGCAGGTTGCGCCGAAAATAAGTAACGACACAGGTTTTTGAATGTAATCAATGGTTCCTTAAACAACATGTCCCGGAATTAACTTACTCTACCAAACCCCCCAATTAAAATATTATTCTATAATCATAATAAAGTCAAAGTCAATGTTGTTATTTGTTAATAAATACACTGAATTTACTATTTATGTATAAAAATTTGTTTATTTATTTTAGTTATTCTGACTGTGGGAGCAAATTGTGGTTACAAATCTATGCAAGCACACAATTGAAGACGTCTATGGGTCTAGCATAGTAGGTTCAGCGGGAGTGTGATGTATTGTTAATTATTCATGGGATAAAAATCACCTGGTATTAAAAATGACAGAAAGCGCTTAAAAAAACGATTCTGAACGAACTACTTTCGTTATGTGCATTAATTCAGTTACACACTGTATAACGCTGGTGAGAACTATGGAAGAATTATTATGGAAATTTCATCTCCTGAAGGGGGATTAAGTAGTTGAGATAAAAGTTTGTATGAAAGTTTTGCCGATATGAAATTTCCATCGGGAACACAGATTGTTTGTCTATAAGCCCCTAAAATAAATTGGAAACTTACCAATTACCAACCAACAGATTTGGTAACACCCACGGGATATAACTTATTAAGTTCAAGTAAGGTAGGTAACGCCTCTTAATCCCGCAAAAGCCGTAAATTCAAATTGGCTCACAATAACTTAGTCGCGGTTTGGACTAATTTGTAACTCTGGTCCGAAATATCTTGTTCACGGAATTTACTATGTTGGTTTAATAGCTTATGTTCCAAATAAGGTGTTACGCTAGTAGGTAATATATAATCCTACCTTTGTGATTGTAGGTACTCCACACTGCGGCACCCTAATTTCATCACACACTATGAATCACAACCTGAAACATTTTGAAGGATATTGCTAATCCATTTTCGAAAAATTTGTCTGCTCAACAACGTAAATAACGCAATGAATGTTGTTGAATTGTCAAAATTAAAGCTGTCAGAAAGAAAGTGTGTTACGCAATTACCCCGCAGGATGCTACTGTTCCCCAATGGACTACACTATCACCTTTTCCATTGGGGATGAAACTCTGACCCCACGCTCAGCAGTGAAACTGGCGACCACTTGTCCAACGAGGATGTCAAAAGTATGATAATATGTTCCAATTGTCTTCGATATTCGCTTTTGCGGTGTTCTGGCATTCAGGAAATACACAGTCAAATAATAAGACTAATATTTTACGATGAAGAAGACATACAGGGTGTTATTGACAGCCCTCCACAAAAACACAGGATTGATTCAGCTCTTTATTCTGAATCATATCCCACTGGAAATTTTGATATCCCACTGAAAAAAAAAATTTATGCCGTTTTTTCTGCTGATATTCCTTTATTTCAATGTAAAATTACGTTCTCTGTATGCAACACTCCATTTATGTAAATAAAACAGCTGAAAACAGCCTCGCTCAAACTCGCTGCGCTGCCGTCCGCTACGTGCGTTTTGCCACGGTAACGATACGTTGCGTGTGAGGTAATAAAACAAATCTGGTTTTTTGGATTCCCTTAATGTTCCTGAAAGAATTACATGTACCGGTCATCTTAATATGATGTACTGAAGCCAGCCTATCAGTTTGCGGAGGGCTGTCAATAACAGCCTGTATAGTGACTTATATGTTCTTCAGAAATGTCAGGGGGTCTACTCCGAAGTAGTATCCGCAGAATGTTCGGCCATTTCCTGCTACGAAGATACTTTTTGGTTCGGTCGGTTCCGATCCTACACTCCTACACTCTTTCGAATATTGGACTATGGTCCCGACCCAACTGAGCCGATCCGAACTTTTTTCGCATTTTTCAATAATATTCGGTTCGACCATGTGTCGGTCCGATCCGAACATTCGTCTCTTTTCAACATTCGTCTCAACATTCGTCAACTTTGCACTTCGGAGTAGGCTCCCAGGTGCGTAGTAGGTACTCACAAACCGGTGTGCAAGTGTGACCTGCACCCTAATTGCGTAACACAAGATCAATCGGAATCTGAATAATTTTGAAGCAAATTACTAATCCATTGCAAATTTGTCTGCTCAACACGTAAATAACGCAATGAATGTTGTTGAACTGTCAAAATGAAACCGATTCCGATTGATCGTGTGTTACGCAATTAGGGTGCTGAAGGCCAATTCTCGTAATCTAAAGCATTCAAAATCTAGTCACAGTCTTATCTCGGCGACAAATAAATGTCAAAAACTTGTCAAAAATCTACGGGGATGGTATGTCTGTCTCTCGTTAACATCAGGCATATTTTAATCACTGTGGGCGTACTATGGGTAGTGTTGGTTACAGCACAACAGAAAAACGGTTTACAGTTCAAATCAGATTGCAATTCACGAACAAGTCAGTCACACTAGCGAATCACACACTGTAGGTCCACAATTCAACGATACGGAACGCTGACAGTTTCTAAACACATGTTGTTCGTACGATGTCCAATGCTTCGATGATCTCGAGAGCTCTGCTCCCACCGTTCTTGTAGCTGTCGCTCTCGTCCACCTCCACGAACTCAGGCTAGACTCTGTCTAGAGCCACGAGATGGCGCTAACGTTCCGAATAGTCAAACGAATGACTCCGACATATATATTATGTATATTTTGAGATGGAACAAAAAAGTAATAAAATTAACCAATAATACAATTTTATACATTTATTAATTCGACATTTAAGCAGAAAAACAAGTTCTATAAGAAAAGGGATCAATTTCCATTATGGACAAAGGATATACAACCTCGGGGAAATAAATCGGGTACTTGGGGCCATCACAGCCACACTTGGACATACATTGGCATACTGGCGAAGGTGTGTCACAAACATCGCAGATGTTGGCCGGATCTCTGAAGCATTTGCAGGGGAAGCCGCAGTTGGGTATGTTGGTGCAAGAGTCCCCGCACATGTTGGTGCAAGAGTTGCCACACATGTTGGTGCAAGGTGTGGTTGGCAGCATAAAAGGATCACGGAAGCAGCAGTAAGCTGTTGCATTCTAAAAAATTAAACAATTTGATTAGATTATCTGACAGAACTGCAATACAACCCTCTTGTTCTCACAGGGCGTGCTGCATCCGTTACACAGACACCCACGGCACCTGGGCAATACCCCACTATTTAAAAGGAACAAAACAAAGGTGCTTTGTGACAGAAATGGGTAGATGTCTCTCTGATGTGCTGCGGAGTTTGTTTCGCTGCTTCTTCCCAGCGAAACCACTACGAAGTGGTGAAAGGAGGGAGGGAGAGGGGGGGTTGAGGGGGTCTTATTAATTTATTTTAAATAGAAATATAATTTATTTAACACAGTCATGCATTCTTCTCACAAAAATTCTGATAGTACTTATCATCTTCCCTTCATTCGCAAACTTATCAAGATCTGTGTTTGAGTTCAGGAGAGCGTTATTAGCGGCTAATGTCCAAGGAATATGTGACTTTCGAGTGTGCAACAGTACGGCAAGTTGGAACAGCCACTAAGCGGTTTTCTGCCACGACAGTAATTATCTGACACAAATAGATTGCAGAGTTCATTATGCATATCCGGAAAATCAATAATCCCCCTAGAAATTTTAAATATTACATGTAAGTTTAACGTTTAGAAAGTGCTGAGTCTCAGTCTAATTTGAATAAATGGCTTTTGATTTTCATTTTATAGTCATATCTACTCATTTCTGATTTCCCCGATAAAAGGAGCTCTATGGAGAAAGAAGTAAAAACTTGCACACAACAACAACGATAATTTGAACGATTTACATAATATTTATGAATTATATTTATTTGATAAACAATGCAGTTTCAAAAAGCAAAATACAACTTACCTGACACAAATACAGGAAAAAGACAAAAATCAACAAATTCCGCATGATTGTTTATTTATTTTGATGTTGCACAAACAGACAAATAAATGGAATAATTCCCACGATGTGTTCTTTATACACTGTAAATAATCCACACGCGCTGATTTATATAAGTAAAACGATGTCAGGTGCGACTGCGAGTCTAGAGCGTGGGTTCCGTACGTCGTTTAATTATATTTTTTTCCAATTTGTACTTGTACTTGCTGTAATAAAAATTACTCCAGTATAAGCTGCTTACATTTTTGGAAGCTGAACAAGAAAACGATGTTAAAAATCATATGCTTTTACATCAGAATTTTATAAAATACCGTGTTTTATACATTTTTGTCTTTTTACATAATCTTTTTACTTATGTACGTTAGTAGGTTCCTAAGCTTGTAACACAAACATAATAGAATTTAATAGACATTTATTTTGCAAATATGGTTAATACATAATAAGTAGATGTTATAAAAACATTTAAGCTTGGCCATATTGGACTATTTGGCATGCAACATTTATATTATTAACATTCACTTAAATAAAATCAATAAAGTAAGTTAATCTGAAGCTAAGCTGTGGTAATGGGCGGGTCATATTATTAGCCGTAGAACCGATGACCGTTGGGGTAGACATGTTCTTGAGTGGAGACCGCGAATCAGGCTAGGTGGAGCGACGATCTTCGCGGGATGGCTGGTAACAGCTGGAGGACCGAATATCGAATTGAATGCCGTGCATTAGGAGAGGCCTATGTCCAGCAGTGGACTGCTGTAGGCTCATGATGAAGATGATGAAGTAAGTTAATATAAAATCTAATACTAATCTGTTTCAAAGCCCCATCTGAACAAATGAATAATAAACTTCATTATCATAATCAACCCTTTTTGTCTTGATTGACACTTTGTCAGATGTGTCGAGAATGATGTAGGTGGAGCTTTCAGGGATTTAAACCGGGGTTAACCTCTTTGACTTACAATATCTAGACGAACACCTCTAACTGATTAATTCACACTTCATGAAGATGAATTATTATGAAAGATAACAACGAAAGTGACTGTGAGTATGCCTTTCTCTTTAGTTTAGTACTAAATATAATGACTCCATGTCCCTATGCTGCTGGGTCGGATCTATTAAATGATTTGTGTAGAATTAAACTCGTACTTATTTAAATAATGAAATCATTTTACATCGTTTGTCAGCTAAACCGACACCTTATACTTCTTTCTGCCTTTTAAATTCGTACTGGCGTTTATCTTCTAACTTTACGCCACAAACGATGGATGTCATCATCTCTACAGTACCTACTTCTTCAAGGCAATCCCAGTTTTAACTAGGCAAAGAGGTGGCTCAAAACTTGCCTAGGGACATAGGGCACTACTTTACTTACAGGAAAACAAAAAAACTGATTATCATTGCAACAATAAGCTTCATTACGCACTGTAATAAAACATTCACAGCTAAAACCAGAAAAAAAGTCGAATTGCGCAATATAACTTGCCAGGAAAAGCTGCATAAAATGCAGGCAAAGCCGCGGACAAAACAAACCTTACGATGCGTCCGGATTTTCGATTGGAAACGGATCTCTAAAACTTATCAATATTAGGAAACAATGTTGCGTAAACGCAATTACTCGGTACCGTCAGTTGGTCAAGCGATAGCACTTTTTAGTAAAAAGTCACGTTTTTTAATATTTTTTTTTATTAATTAAAAATCCTGACTTTTACATGACGGTGTTTCAAAATGACATGTTTTGCTGATTGATAACAGTTGCTTCATACTTTAACCTTGAACTTGTAAAGTCACGTGCTTCTACAAAAAGAAACCAACGGAACTTAACATATAAAAAAAAAATTCTATACAAAAAAAAAATTTTTTTTTGGAAATTTTTGACAAATGGTACCTATTCTTCTTGCAAATGAGTACAACAGCGATTGGAACTTTTATAACAGAACTAGCGGACCCGGCAGACGTCGTCCTGCCCGGAAAAGCAGCGCCACCTACCGGGTCCAATTGTGTTTTGAAACCATCCAGGAACCCATTGAAATATACAGACAAAATTTCATCCAAAGCGGTCCAGCCGTGTAGGTGGAGTGAAGTGACAAACACACGTACAGAAGAATTACATATTATATAAGAAAAAAAACAAAACACCAAGAAAAATACTCATTACGAACAAAAAAATAATCATCGAAATCAATTTACAATGGCGAAGATATCGCTGAACATAAAAAACAAAACAGTCGAATTGAGAACCTCTTCATTTTTGAAGTCGGTTAAAATTGATTTTTGAGAGAGAAAACGTTTTTGAGCCAAACTCTTCTGCGCAGTCGGGTAGGTAAAAAGATGTAACAAAATTTTTTATTGGTCGACTAATCAATCCCATAAGTCATTAATGCCAAGCGACGTCGCCGCCCAGACCCTTTGGGCGCATTATGTCCAATTCGCAAAATGTCCAGAGGGCTCAAAATGTCCAATTCTCACAACGTCCAATTCGCAATTGACGGACACTCCTTCAACAAGAACTGATCCTTACTGCTTTAGACAAAGAGAAGTAGAAAGCGAGTAGGGAGGCCCTTGCCCTGCAGTGAGAAGCTACACTTGCCGCGGTTGGTCTGTGGATGGGTGACCATCTTTACATACCGAGACCCCTCCGTGCCTCGGAAAGCACGTTAAGCCGTTGGTCCCGGCTGTCATTCGTGGATCTTTGACACTCGTTACGGGTAGTCAGAAGCCCGAAAGTCTGACAACCAGTCTTACCAAGGGGTATCGTATTACCCAGTAACTGGGTTGTGGAGGTCAGATAGGAAGTCGCTCCATGTAAAATACTGGTATTCAGCTGCATCCGGGTAGACTGGAAGCCGACCCCAACATAGTTGGGAAAAGGGTAGGCAGATGATGATGATGACAATACGGGTATTATTAATAATTATTTTCAAGTTCACACTTGAAAGAAAACTGTCCTCATCTTTAACAAAAGCCAGGCACGATAAAACACACTTGCAACTGTAAATCAGGCTCAGAAAATATATAGCGTTGTCACCCGCAGGGCTATAAAACTTCGCGGTGACATATCATTACCTTGAAAATCTACGGGATTTTATTTTCTTTAAAGCCATCTTTATTTTAGACGCTTTCCTTAAAATTGCGAAGTTTAGGTACAATCACCAAAGGAGATAAGTAACCAGGGTCGTCGGGTAAAGTTAAAGTTTAGTAAGAAATCGATGGATATTTTTGAATGAAATTTAATTTGATGAATAATGAAAATGAATAGTACTTAGTGCGATTCTGTAACCATCTCACCGTGAAAACGTAGGTGAAGTGAGAGTGGAGTGAGCTGTCATTCCAACTAATGCTAGAGATTGACACTATTGACAGCTCACTCTAAGCTCACTTCACCTAACTTATCACGGTGAGATTTTTACATAATCGATCGGGTGGTATTCAGCTGCATCCGGTTAGACTGGAAGCCGACTCCAACATACATAGTTGGGTAAATGCTAAGCAGATGATGCTCTTCCCAGATAAATCTTTGCTTCCTTATTTACCTTCACTTGCTATTTGTTTTGGTTGGTTGACTTTATAGGTATCTAGGTTCAGTATCAAGGTGAGTAGGTACAGACTAGAGCATTTACTCGTAACAAATGCTCACTCGCCGTGAGCATTTGGACACCGTGTCAAGCATTCGCAGGAACGTTACATTACATGCTTTTTTTTTTAATTGAGCTTTTTCTTTTGTTGCATCACTAGCTTCAGCCCGCGATTTCATCCGCGCTATTTTCTAATATAAAATCATGATTCGAAAGACACGTGGCGCCATCTATTATAATAATAACGTTATTACACAAGAACTACTTAGCTAGTGAAGTACTATTTTATAGTAAAAATATGTATGTTTAGGTTATGGTAAATATCTATGGGCCTGCGTCGCCTGAAATAAATTAATAAATATTTAATTTTCTGTTATTGAGTTTATTTTTTTTTAATCAGATAGGTACTTAGGTAAAGATATCATATAGGTACCCTCTTAATCACCACTAATGAGACACAATTGGTTTTCTATTGTAATTAGCCACAAAGGGCCCGCGAGATAGATGGCATTCTGGGGAAGCACATACATTTTATCCTGTTAGCACGTTCCCGTGGGATAATTTCCGACATCCACGCGGGCGAAGCCGCGGGCAGAAGCTAGTTAATGAATAAAATAAAAAATAAAAATTGTTGTTTTCCTCGGGAACAGAACTTTTTTTCGGGATGAAAGGTACCCTATGTCCGTTTCTGTACACCTGACAACGTATGTGCAGAATTTCAGGATGATCTGTTCACTGATTTAAGCGTGAAAAGATAACAAAGAAACAAACAAACTTACTTTCGCATTTATAATCATAATTATTAGTTAGAATTAATAAGAACGTTACATAACAAGGAAATGCTGGAGAAAATGCTCTAGTGTATACCCACATTTATAGTTCATATATCCAGCAGAATCTCATGAATACTCTGGTTCCTGAAACATAGTAACAAAAAAAACAAGAAAAAAATAACAAATAGAAAAAAAACAACAAAAAAACATAGAAAAACGTAACGTAGAAATAAATAACATTATACCATGCCATGGAATGATGGAAAGTGGAAGGTTTCAGTAAGAATGGGTGTCATTATCCTTTAAAATGATAAAAGCTATAATAGGGTCATACACGACCACACAAATGCGAGGATTTTAAGCGAATGAAAAGCTTTATTCACCAAGGGTTGACCCAAAATTCCTTCCAAAAGCAAGCTTAAATTGGCAAACACCATCCTATAAAAGAGGGTTTTTTGTGTCTGTCTCACTTGTGTTAAGTTCTGAAACAACTGAAACGTTTTTTACGGTGTTAAGTGTATTCAGTATGTTCTCCTTTTTCAGGATAAGTGGCAAAAGTTACACTTAAAGTGAGAGTTGAAATGCAGTTCAAGAGAAAAAGATTTTTTTCTGTATTTCCTGTGGATGTTAAGAAAAGGAATCCATTTAATGAAAAAGACAGCAGTATATTGGTAGGTTTAGATATAGCACCTTTACGAGATTGCACCTTACTAAAATATTGTTGATACGTCTGGGTGAAGCCAATCCAAATTTTCAGCAGGAAAGAAAGAAAGAAAGAAAAATATTTTATTCTGCACAAACAAAACGCACAATTACAACTAAAACAAAATAATAATAGTAAATAAAAAGACATAAGATACACATAGTCAAAAAACTCGTACTCAGTCATAAAAAATGTTGACACTCTTGTCTATTGTCTCTTGTCTAGTAGGGACTGAGATAGCATGAACGTACTCCAGAATTTAATAAAGAGAGTTAGGAGAGCTAGATTAGTTAGATTCGTAAACTGTGGTCACTCCTATAGGGGGGGTGCTGGTGATAAGCTGAAACCAACTATCAACCCTGGGCGTTGATAGCTGCGCCACAGTTTTAACTTTTGTAGCTACCTTCGTTTTCTTTTGTAAAATTGTGTTCTGAAACTTGTTCCAAATAAACGTTTATTATTATAACTTTGCTTACGGGGCATAGCCTTCTCTTTGTTATTGGTTCAACTTATATTGGAGGACCCACAGTTCAATCAGTGATTCACAGAACTACCACCTGAACTCAAACTTACCGATATTATTCCCTTTGTTCCTCAAACAAATAACTAAATTATTCCATCTCTGCGAATCCCGCGAGAGAAACTACAAAGTTTAAGGATACTTTTGCAAAACCATTCAAAACTTTTTGATAAGTATTGATTTATCGATACTATAAAGAAGTTCCTCAAACTTGCAGATCCATAAAATTGAACGTTTTCAAACGCGTCGTAAGTTTGAAACTATTCGACTATTGAATGATTTTTCGAGACATCGCCAAGCGGTTGGTCGACTCTTCACGTGACCAGAGGGCTGGCCTATTTCTTGACCAAAGAATCAGCATCGCCATACAACGTAGCAATGGTGCCAGCCTCTTGAGCATTATTCTTGTTGACAGCGATGCGGGCGAATTTTTTGATGCTGATCAAAAAATGTACCAAAACAATGTAGTACATAGTTACCTCTCATAAGTTCGAAAAATATTTGACCGAATATGATTTCACCTAAAATTTTTCAACTATTATCGTTTCGTTTTTTTTTACTTCATTGAAGTCACGTCTGCCACTGTATCAGTTGACCTATTATCAATTCGATTTTTTTCGTGACTCCGACGTTTCATTTGGTCGAAAAACTTTATACCGAAGTTACACTTAGCCGAAATATTAAGTTTCTAACTTTTGTTCGAAGTATTAAGTTTCCGAACATTCATTATACAACTGTTTTAATTACCATTTATTCATTTCACCAAACGCAGCTGCATCCGGTTAGATTGGAAGCCGACCCCAACGTAGTTGGGAAAAGGCTTAACAGATTGATGATGATAATGATTTTCATTTCACCAAAAACCAAACATCACTATTTCATCTATAATTTAAATAATTTTTGCTGTTACTTTGGCAGCATGCAAACAAGCATGCAGCATGCAAGCAAGCATGCAGCGTGCAAACAAGCATGCAACATGCAAGCAGGCATGCAACATGCAGCAAGCATTGTTTCTGTCACGGCTCCAGCGCTGCGGGGTTTGGGCGGCCCCCACGCTTTATAAACATTTATTTGGCAAATGCTTCTCTTTAAGTATAAATGTTTCGGATGATATTTAATCATTTATACATTTTTCATTGAATATTTAGATTCTTTTGGAAAAATCACTCTTGTGCGTATTATCTAACTAGTTCGATTCCGGGTAGCCTACTAAAAATAATCTCTTTTTTTTTCAATTAGCACAAGTCGTTTCAGTTTAAGGAAATTGCGTAATAATAAGTCAATATGTAAAACGTTTTTATTCCAAACGTTTTTTAACAGATAAAATGAAAAAAAAATTAATTGTTTGTCAAATAATACGTTATTTAAAAAAAAAGGTTATCGGATAATTATTTTCTTAGTGAATTATTTGGCAAACTTGTTGTATAATGATGAAATCACAAATCATGTTTTTGCCAATCATTGCTTGTCAAATAAAAATTTGTAAATTAATTTTTGGTTGAACTGACAGGACACCATTGAAATGCTACCAAGTAATCGGCTATATACTCGTATTTGTGACCAAATAATATTCCGTAAAATGTTGTTTCGGTGTGGTGAAAATAAGGGATTAGTCCATGTTCAACCCTCACAATCTTTACCTCCGACCATGTTGAACCCCTAATTATTTACAATACATGTCATCTTTTCTTTAATCATAAATTGGCAAATAAAAAAAGTTGAAAAGAGGCTTCGGCCAATAGCAAAAAGTTATTTTGTAAATCGGCGAAATATAGTTCGGTAAAATAATATCTATGACACATGATGTCTAAAATATGTCAAATTATGCATAAGTATAGCAAAAAAGACGTTGGTCAATAGTTTTCGGTAAAATTAAATTCGAACAAAAAAAATTCGGAAAAGTGATCGGTCGCCCATGTGTACATCCAAACTAATATTATAAATGCGAAAGTAACTGTCTGTCTGTCTTTGCTTCACGCCTAAACTACTGAACCGATTTGTGTGAAATTTGGTACAGACATAGTTTGGAACTTGAGAATGGACATAGGATAGTTTTTATTACAAAAAATAAAATAAAAAATAAAATTTATTCCGGACATACAGCGCCATCTATTGGTCAAGAGTCGGTGTCATCTATTGGTGAAGTCACTATTCCACGCGAACGAAGTCGCGGGCAAAAGCTAGTTATTATTATTTTAAGTACATACATTATGTTAGCTTATATTATGTAAATATTATGTTGATTCAAAAAATATTTCAAGAATTTAAGTAGGTATGTAGAAATGGGTCAGGAACTCGCAGGACGCTAGTTTACAGCTTCAAACATTCTTGAAACATTACAACTATTTTGTGCGGCTTAGTTACGAGACCTAGTATGAATGTAGAACAAAGTCAGTTAATGTTGTATGTGAAAACGTTGAAACTATGAGGGTAGGAAACCAACAACAATGCTTGAAACTGTTGTAGTCAAATATAGGATTGTATAACGAGGGTATTTAACTGCTTACTACAGTTGAGTTTTGGAACAATTAATCTGTTATTTCCCCATTTTAGAGTAAAGGCACTTTCTCACTTAAGAAGCGAGGCAGCTTGTTATTTTGTTCAGTCTCAAACCATTATGAAATAAAATTAAATGATGTTTATATCTATAATATTAATTAATTAAGTTTGGTGATCAGCGCTGTAACTGGATACTGTTTTAACTAGGTAAGTATATTTTTATTGAATTTGATAGTTTCCCAAATAAAATAAATATTCTCCTTTCTTAACTCTTGTTGTAAGTGTGTAAGTTCCATTACTACGTTTGATTGATATTATATAAATATAGAGCAGTAGGCTTACAAGTCGTAGGTTCGAACACACACAGGTGCTTTAATTTGTGTAAAATTTCATCACCACTGCTCTCAAAACGGTGAAGGAAAACATCGTGAGAAAACCGGCATGTCCTAGAACTGAAGAATTCGAAGACATGTGACATCTATCAACCCGCACTGGGCCCGCGTGGTGGATTACGGCCCACTTCCTCTCACCGAGAGGAGGCCTTTGTCGCAGCAGTGGCAACGTTATAGGCTGATTATGCTATACATATAAATCTGGATTTACTGACGTCAAAGAACTTTTATTTCCTGTATGCCCACTTACACATATCTCGCTGTGTCCGTAATAAGGAAGATGTAGCTGAATATTTAACCAAGTCTCGGTGTATAGGTCGTAAAGCTCAGCCAGCTACATCTAATATAGAAATGTAGAAGCAAGGCCGCACTTCAAGGCTGTAAGGTTCTTACTTCACCTGCAAAAAATATTTTTGGAGAGAATGTTAAAATATTATAGCAGGCTATGTATGTATGTTATTCAGCTGCATCCGGTTAGACTGGAAGCCGACCCCATAACATAGGAAAAATCAAGGCAGATGCTGATGAACAGCATCATACAGCCTCCTAAACGTTATTACATAGAATATTAAGATAAAGTTAGTAAAAAACTTACAGTTAGGTTATATGGCATGGTAGGGCAAAAGTAGCACCTTATTGGAATGTGCTATAACTTTTGCAAATGGCGGCAAATGTCAAGTCTGTTTTGACATTTGTGAAGTAAACAGAGGCAGAATACACGTCATTATGCCATGGAGCGCTATACTCCTCAAGAACGCGGAATAATTGCGTCGCCGTCGTGTGGCGTCGTCTAATCTCTCGCTTTGGCGATTTGCGCTGGCCGGCCAGATCACCCGATTTGACCGCTCGAGACTTTTTTTTGTGGGGTTACTTGAAGTCCCGGGTTTATCTAAACAAGCCTCAGACTCTTGAAGCCCTTAAAGAGAATATTCGACAGGAATGCGACAACCTATCGCCGGAAGTTCTGACACATGTGATGGAAAATGCCATAAAACGAGCGCTTATTTTGACGGCGGCCACTTGATATATCATTTCCTCGACTTGGTGGAAATAATTATAATTCATTAAATAAACATAATCCACAAATAGAACTAAAATTTTTCATTGCTAAAAAAAAATACAGTAAAACAACATCGGGTGATTACTTCAGGTGATTACCCCACCTTTTATTAAAATAATGAAAAAATTAAATTAAAAATTTAAAAAACCCCCGACAACGTGAAACCCGTAACGTACGTATGAAATTTTTAGATTAAATGCTCTCCCGTCGGGGGACCGCTCTAATTATTAGCCTAACGTACTGTTAAAGTTTAAAATAGTAGCGGTCCCCCGACAGGACAATATTTAATAAAAAAAATTCACAAAACAAAATAATTTACTTGGAAATCATAATTATCGGTAAAAGGGAACTTGATGAGTGTATTACGTACGCGATACTTGTTCTCGCCTCGCCTGTTTTCCGATAATTACAATCCAACAGTTTTCAATGGAGCAAGCGCTACAAGATATAAATAGACATTTATATTTATTTTCTAGGAAAGCTTGCTTCATTTGGAAGCCGATGAAGTTATTTTAGTCCCACGCAAATCTACTTGGGATAAAGCTACCTAAATAAATAATAGATACTGTGAGCTCTTTACGAGCACCGAGCGGGGTAACTGCGTAACATACCTACTATCACTAGATTCAGTAGCAATGGGTCTCATTTTGACATTCAACAACATTCAGCGGATTTCGCTAGATTGTGCTTGCAGCGGCCTTCTTAGGTCCGCAGTTGATTGATTGCTTTCTTAAAGGTCTCTGCACACAGCGGGCGGGGCGTGGCGGGACCGGACGGCGACGCGACGCTGAGCAGTTATAATGTACTAGATATTACAGACGACGCCACACAGAGCCGCTCCGCTCGACGCAACGGTAACCGTCGCGCCCCGCCGCCGCCGCGCCGAGCGGGAATACCAGCCGGTCGATTCTGTAAAAATCTCACCGTGAAAACTCAAGTGAAGTGAGCTTGATGTGAGTTGTCAGTAGTGTCAATCCCTAACATTATTTAGAATGACAGCTCACTCCACGCTCACTTCACCTAAGTTTTCACGGTGAGATGGTTACAGAATCGCACTGCAGTTAGAAGCGGCGGGGCGGGGCGTGGCGGCTTTTTATTTATTTCATGCACCCATTTCCGTTTACATTGTTTTTTCTTAGCTAGCGCAACTATTTCCTCCACATCTTTTTTGATGAAAGAAAGGCGCGGCGGGACAGGACGTGATCGCGCCCGCAGTGTGAACACTGCCGCCGCGCCAAACGCCGCGTCGCCGTCCCGTCCCGCCCCGCCCCGCCAGCTGCGTGCAGAGACCCCTGTAGGTTTAACGTCAGACTCCATGCATAATTTTACTCGTTTTTATGATAAGGCAGAAACTTTAGTACCTATATCCTTTCTAATATGACACGAAACACCAGCCCCGTGCATGTAATGCTCAAACACCTCTTGAAACTTGGAGTTGTGCATAAGTTAACAAGTCTAAGTAGATCGAATTGCGCCAGGATCGTCACGTCTAGTTCAACACAGCTCACTTCAAGTTGAGCTCAACTTGTCTCACTTCAAGTTGAGCTTAACTCACGCTCCGTGAGCGTCTAATTATACTGACTTGGAGATCGATCCGACGCGATGTCTTAATTAGGAAACTTTCGTGCCTTCGAAGTCGACATGGGATTATGGAAGGTCCCCCTATAATAAGAATATAAAGTAATGAACAGTAGGAAGTTATGAGACTTTTAATTATTGAGAAAGTTAAATTTGAGAGAACTGAAATATTTCGTCCTGCAGCTACCTCTTTTGAAGTGGAAGATTGTTACGAATAATTACTGTTTTTTTTTTTACTAGCAAGATGGATTGTCTTGCGTCACCGTATCATCGATCATCATCATGTGGGGCTAGTGACAAACCCCTTCATTCATAAACGTTGCTTTAACCTTTTCGCCGCCAACGTACACAAAACGCAATGCCTCGCCGAGCGCCAAGCTATAAATGTATAACTAAATATACAGTAAACAGTAGTGATGGGAATATCGTCATATCGATGAATAAGATTTGTACGCGTAAAGTTAAGATTTAAAGTTGATTTTACGAATATAAATAAAAACTGATAAATATAAATGAAATATTTCCAGATTTGTTTTATTTCACAGTATCCTTAATAAGAAAAAACAGTATAAATTATGAGTATCAAAAAAACTAATACATAACTCAATTAGAACTATAATCGAATGGGGTACATCTCTATTTGTTTCATGATCTCATTCTTTAACTTCATATCAAGTTATTGGCACTGAGGGCACGTTGAATTCGATTCTGATCAGTGATGGGGTCTATGGTCTTTCTTTCTTCTATTTTTGTTTATTCCTGTGTTTTTTTAATAACTTCAGTCAACGTTTTTTACCGTAGGTATCTAAGTGGCAGAATTTTTAATTGTTTTTAAAGTGTTTTTTGAAATGGAAAGTAAGTATATATTTAAATTCTATCACGCTTGTAGCCGTGTACTTATCAAAGCATTGTTTTTTAAGTGTTGTTTCTGTTCTTTTCTTAACTCATGTATCGGTACCGTTTACCCATCTGCGCGCGGGGTACCCCGCGCACAGATTGCGTTTCTCTGGAGATACTGGGCTCACCGAACATTTTACATACTTATTGAATTCCTACTCTTTGATGAATAAACATTATTATTATCATCCAGTTAGACATACCTCAGAATTATCTTCTGGTTCAATGTTCTCCACAAAATACTCCGAGTCCGATTCCACACTTTGCAAAATTTTTAAAAGTTCGTCCGAATCAAGTTCTTCACTCATTTTTCTATTTGTTTCGTAGTGAAAGAAAGAAAGATGCGTGCGCGCGAATCCGATTTTGTGCTGCACTATGCCAAAGTGACCTTGACAGCCGCACGCCTATGACGTCACTGACCAACTTCTATAGTAGTTCGTGGCACTCGGTGGCGCACAGGGGCATAGACGACCAATTGTTTTGTAGAGATGGGAAAATAACTATCGACAAGAATTGGTAACAACTTTATAATTACGTATCGGCATCTACCTCGAAATTCATCTACTGTCCTTTGTAATGAAGTAGATAACTAAGTTCATATTTTATTGACCTCAAATTGTTTTCGATATTCGTAACTTTCTGTATTTATAAATATTTCAATGGTGAAATCAACCTTTCACGGCACATCACTGGCCAACTTGATATGAAGTGATTGGCGTTCTGAGGAAAGTAACAAAATTCGGAGTTTCTGTTTTTGCCGATTTTAGGACAAACTAGGGCTTATTTTGTGTAGAAAAATAAAAAACAGGGTAGTAGACAGTGCTATCTTAAATAATAAAATGAAACAAAGCTTTTAATCACAGTAAATTTATTTTAATAAGATAGTTAAAATGAACAACTTCTATAGAAGTTGTGGCGCTGGTGGCACGAAAATCCCGAACTTCTATAGAAGTGCTTGGCGGTGAAAAGGTTAAGTTAAGTAGTGCTAAGCGACGTTTAACCATACATTTCTGCCGTTTAAACGTCACTTAACTTTAATAATCGTTTATAAATAAACCCCTAAGTATGTCTGGGATTTTTTCAATGAACTCAAACTCAAACTCAAATCTTTATTGCATTCCATATGTGTATAGATGGTATATATAAGGTAAAAGATCAATATGGACACAGCAAAAATTTAGGAGAGAGGAAGAAAGCTAAGTGGCAATTCAAACAATTAAATATTATTTATTGCTTAATTGGGTTATAATTATGTAATATATATATATATATATATATATATATATATATCTGTTTTGTGTATATTGGTATAGTATATAAGTTATTTTATGTATTGCGTAAGAATATGTAGGTAATTATTTTGTAATTCTTAAAAGTGTTTACATTATTATAAAATTATGTTATTATTTATGTATTCATATTTTCATATATATATTAGATTTTATATATTATATTATATTTCATAATGTTTGGTGTATACGAGATATATAGATAATTTTATTTTGCAACTAGCTGTGCCCGCGACTTCGTCCGCGTGTAATAGTGACTTTTCGGGCAGCATATTTTGAATTACATATACCGTCGTTTGGGTAGCTAAAAATTTACTTTACAGTAACGCTTCTCTGTATACGATATTTGACGTATGGCCATCGGGGATGAAAGCATACAGGCTCCTAGGATTGCTAACCCGTGACAGAGCCACATACAACTGACCGTGCGAGAAACAGCTGATACTTAGATCTACACCCACAACTGTCAGCGTCTGACCTTTTTTTTTTTTGAGGATGGGAAATCATCAAATGACTCCTCCCGCTCTGGGTGGAACAGAAGGGAGTGTCAGACTCTTACTGACTAAAACCCACCCGTGTTCCTTCCTTAGCCCTTTATAATCCAGGGCAGCGGTAAACCCCTTCGGATGTTCCCGCTACCCTGGCAGGCTTCGGCCCTATGGGGCCCCGTCGCTTTTGCTGACATCTCTTTGAGGCGCGCGTGGAACACGTACACGCCGTCCGGCATGGGCCTAGTCCTGATCGGACGGAGAGCTACCCATTACTCTCCGACCGCAGGCCCGCGCCTACGGTGGCCGGGAGTCGTCACGCGGCTCCCGACGCCCGGAGCGTCTCCCGCGGCGGCTGAGGCGTGAGGTGCGCAAGGTGCGTTCCCTCGCCCACCCCGCCACCTCCTTCGCTAGCATGACTGCTTCGCAGAAGGAGGTGACTGCCTCCCACTCCCTCTCACCCCGGACCATGGCTTGAACCAGGGCCGGGCGCGAGAGGTCGCCGCCGCTGCCAATCGCCTCTACGAGGACACGGCGGTGCTCTGCCCAAGCAGGGCAGACCTCCACCGTATGCTCCACCGTGTCCTCTGGGCGATCCTGACAGTGGTGACACCCGTCAGCGTCTGACCTTGGGATTTATTAATTGTCATCGCAAAACATAGACTGACTGGAAACTGGACTCGTTTAAAACTACATGGAAAATTGTTTGGAATGAGAGGAATCCGAGGAATGAAAACACTTTCACCTTTTCCACACCCTGTTAAAATCTCTGCTTCTATCAGATTTCGTTGTAAATTGGTCACTTTTAACCTGGTGCCATTGCAAAGTTTTGGGGGGCTTAAATTTCTAAAAAGCATTATGGGTTCGCAGAAGTCTCAGACTCACGCGATAGCGCGTGAGCTTCGCGATCGACAGATAAACGTGCCTTTCGTTGTTCCCCGTTTTCCCTATTTCGAGTTGTCATCATTCGAGAACGATTTGAACTCAGTCGAGATTCTCGCCGAGTCGAAGTTTCTGCAGCACGAAACCTAGCCTGATGTTCCCGAGTTGCAGAGAGCCTTGCCTCACGACCTTCCTCAGATTCCTGTGATCGAACTAATTTCATCCTTTTAGCATTTCTGCTACATTGGGAGAGGTTGGATCTTCTTCGAGGCATTCTTACAATAAAATAGTACATACTACATAACACACAGTTATCTAGTAAACACGTACTATCGTAAACAATTAAATTATAAATACTTACAGATTATTATACAGTCTAAAATTATCACAGTTTAAGTAATAAGTGTTAAGACGTGTAAACCAAACGTACTAACTTTATAAAACAAAAGAATTGCTAGAAAAATTTGTTACTTACCTGAGCTAATGAACTTATACTTAATAAAGAAAATCAAGAAAAGAAATGCCTAACCTATACCAAATACTTATATACAAACCCTAAATACAAATTAAGATAAGTATACCGAAAATCAATTAAAGAAATGCCTAACCTTATAACAAATGCTTACAATATTTATTTACAAACCCTAAAATATAAATAAACTAGCTTTTGCCCGCGACTTCGTTCGCGTGGCTTAGTGACTTCCGGCAGATTTTTGGTTTTACCCACATAGTTCTTACTATTTATTTACATTTTTCCGATGAATTTTCAGTACTGAATTGATGCCGACTCTTGACCAATAGATGGCGCTGTATGTCCGGAATAAATTTTATTTTAATTTTATTTTTTGTAATAAAAACTATCCTATGTCCATTCTCAAGTTCCAAACTATGTCTGTACCAAATTTCACACAAATCGGTTCAGTAGTTTAGGCGTGAAGCAAAGACAGACAGACAGAAAGACAGACAGACAGAGTTACTTTCGCATTTATAATATTAGTTTGGATGAAATATGGAAACAGTCAGTATTCAAGTGAATCGCAATAATCGAATGCAACTATTCGTCTATACTCTCCAGGATACGTGTGTTCGCTACGAATAACTGAATCCTTATGGCAGCGGCGCGTTTTTTTTTATGAATGTCATCTCGTAGTTGACCTTGAGAGGTCGTGACTACAACCGGACTATCCTGTGGTTGCCTTAAGAATTCTTAAAGCCTCCAGCCAGGGCTACATCTAGATTATAACTAAGCGACTGCACGCTAAGGGCACCCCCTGTGGGGTACGAACCTCGGCTTAGGGCGTCGCTGGGAGAGGGCAGCAAGGGGACAGGCTGGATCGAATTAGTATTATTAATGCTTTGATGAGCGCGGCGTTTCCTAGGACTATCTCTGAGAAGAAAGGCCGAAACAAACTCAGAGGTCTCAGTCGGGGAATTTAAAGCTACAGGCTCAGCTACGGCGCGGGCTGGCACTTCAGCGGGCAAGGGTCGGGGGGTCAGCGGCGTGGCTCTCAGCGCGCTTTATATAGCCACGGACACGCAGGCGCGAGGCGTGTACGTACTCTGATAGAATACCATAACAAAATATGTTCGCCGTGATTCTTCAAATTGACATAACTTTTTTATTTATGAACCGATTGACATGAAATAAACTCTAACTGTTAAGTGAAGCTTACTACAATATATTAGTGAAAACCGCATCTAAATCGAATAAGCCGTTTCTGATATTAGCGTGCACAAACACACAGACAAACAGACAAACCGACAAACAGACAAAAAAAAAATTAATTACAATTTCGGGTTCGGCATCGATATAATAACAACCCCTGCTACTTTTTTTTTATATATTTCCATTGTACAGACACCACTTTTCTACAATTTTATTATATGTATAGATTGATTTGTCATCTATAAACTCCTTTACTGAGTAGTATGACTTGGATTCTAGAAATTGTTTCAATTTGTTAACAAATGTATTTGTTTTGTTTACTTCTCTAATTTAAAATCTAAAATGACTTTCCCCTATGTCCTGTTTGAGTGTATAGGATCCTGCTCATAACATCTGATCCTCAAAGGTCAGCAGGATTTCTGCGGCCCCATCACTGAAAACTGAAAAACTCATCTGTATTCTGAATTTGGAACGGCCAATAATATTAATAATTCAGTTACCATATCCGGTTCAACCACAATTCAATCATAACCCTCTAAAATCCAATAATTCTCGATTGCAATTTAAAGTTATCTCGTAACTAAATAACAGTCGTCATTGCGGTATTCGGGTCCCGGTACCGATACCAATTAGAACTGTCAGCGGTATATTCGTCGGTCGATATCGTCTCCTGGGAAATCTGATTTTGAAGGACAAAATTCAATTTTAGTTTATTAGAAACTAGAGTATTCCGTTGGTGATATCAAGTCTTATCTTTAGTTACGGTACGTATTTAAATGACGGTAAGAACTTTTCTTTTCGCGAGCAGTGGTAGCTCAGTGGTAACGACCGCTACTTACGAGATATAGGTCGTAGGTTCGAACCCTGACAGGCTATTTACTTTGTGTAAATTATTTCATTACCACTGCTCTCAAAACGGTGAAGGAAAATATCGTGAGGAAACCGGCATCTCCTAGAACCAAAAATTTGAAGAAATGTGACATCTCACATCTGCCAACCCGCACTGCGTCCGCGTGGTGAATTACGGCCCACTCCCTCACCGAGAGGAGGCCTGTGTCCCAGCAGTGGGAAAATTATAGGCTGATAATGTAAGAGATTTCTGAATAATAAGTACGTCAACACTAGATTTTTTTTTTAATATAAGAAAAAACCGGCCAAGTGCGAGTCGGACTCGTGCACGAAGGGTTCCGAACCATTATCTATAAAAATCAATAATGAGTTGATTGAATGAAAGGTAAATTGCGGTTTACGATTTATGACGTATTAAAAACTACTACTTACTTTACTTACTCGTTCAAACCAATTTTCGGTGGAAGTTTACATGGTAATGAGTACATCATATTATTATATTTTTTATAGTTTTATCATTCTCTGATTTTAGGAGTTACGGGGGGGGGGGGGGGGACACATTTTACCACTTTGGAAGTGTCTCTCGCGCAAACTATTCAGTTTAGAAAAAAATGATATTAGAAACCTCAATATCATTTTTAAAGACCTATCCATAGATACCCCACACGTATGGGTTTGATGAAAAAATTGTTTTGAGTTTCAGTTCTAAGTATGGGGAACCCCCAAAATTTATTGTTTTTTTTTCTATTTTTGTGTGAAAATTTTAATGCGGTTCACAGAATACATCTACTTACCAAGTTTCAACAGTATAGCTCTTATGGTTTCAGAAAAAAGTGACTGTGAAATATGGACGGACAGACAGACAGACAGACAGACAGACATGACGAATCCGTAAGGGTTCCGTTTTTTACCATTTGGCTACAGAACCCTAAAAATATCATAAAGAGATGGTATTTATTTTGGCTCTCATTCTAGAAAGTATTTACTTAGCATAAAGTTTGTTTTGGTAATAAAATTAAAACCACTTTTCTTCATTGTTTTCTTAACCATCATAGTTATTTTCGTTTTCATTTGTGGAGTCTGAAGATTAATTAGTTTAAATTCTTAAGAAATATGAGTTACTTAATTGTTATTTATGACAAAATTACTCTAACAGGTAAAATTACTCTTACCTACCTTGCTCATTTTATTCTTGAAGAAGACAGTTTTCTATGAGAAGCCATTATTCATGTAAATTAATTAAAATACATAATAGGCACATGAAATAAAATATTTAGGTGAAATGAAAAGACTTATAAGAATGTGTATTAGTTATTTGTTCAAAGGTTCCATAAACAGATACTTAGGCTGAGGCTACAGTAGGCAGCGATTTGCGATGCGACTGGAAGAGCGAAACGAGAAAAACATGGTATGGCTACATTACAAGCGAAATTTTCTAATGAATTCGCTTCAATTTCGCTCATATGTTGATGTAGCCGATGCCGTGATATCAGTAATGTTGTTCCTATCGCATAAAGAAATCAAAGATCGCTAGTAATATTTGATGTACGGTGTAGCCATATACGTGAGCATTCATTTACTTGTTTTAATCGCTATTTTTTGACAGATTGAGACTGAGATCAGACTGTGAACGTTCTTAAAATTACGAGAATTACCTCTCAGATACACACTTACATCAGAAGGCCAATTCCCATAATTTAAAACGTTAAAAATCTAGTCGCAGTCTAATCTCGGCGACAAACAAATGTCAAAAACTTGTCAAAATGTAGGGAAATTAGAGAAATTTTTGACAGATTGAGACTGAGATCAGACTGTGAACGTTCTTAAAATTACGAGAATTGCCCCCCTGGATGGTAACAAATAAATAAAAATCAAAAATAGAAAGTACAAAGGGTCTTACAGTTTAAGAACTCATCAGCAATCCTTTTGTTGTCCCAACATCTATTGGCATCAGTAACCACTTACAAAAAGATCGTTTGCATTTTTTTTACTAGCCTACGCTGTCCCACGCCTGGGCAAACGCATCCCTCCACTCTTTCCATCTTCCGCCAGCCCGCGCGTCCTCCTTCCAGTTCTGACGGAACCTATCCAGCTCATCCCGCCATCTCCTACGTGGTCTGCCGCGACCCTGCCTCGCTGTCTCGGGGCACCAATTCTGTGCTATTTGGGCCCACAGTTTGTCCGGCATGCGGCAGACATGATCTTTGTTTTGGAGCGCAGTATTGTTTCGAACACGATCCGTTAACTTAACGCCTAGTATACTGCACTCCATTGCTCGTTGGCAGACCTTGAGTTTGGACTTCTGGATGTTAGTCAAAGACCAAGTTTGTGCACCATAGGTTAAGACGCCTTAGGTACATTAAATAAAAACTATCGTTGCCATCCAAAATTTTTCAGATCCAATAAATACTGGACCTACAGGGTATCAATCTTAAATTCTATGCTAAAAGAAAGCAGAAAGTCCTATTGACATCAAACGTCCAATCAACGCTTTTGAACCGAGGCGAGGCGAAGAATTGGCGCGAGAATTCGAGATATTCAGCCAAGGTAATTCTATTAGGGGCACTTGGGTGCACTTGGGGTACCAAAGTACCCGGAGTATGGGTACCAATTACCCCACCGGCCATGATTAGGTAGGTAAAGTCCCGCTTTGTGAGACTAACTCGCAAAATCTTAATTCAATTTTGCACAAATTGTTTACTTAGATTAGAAGAATCTTTATATTTTGTTGGTGAATGGATTCATTTGTTTTTTCTTTGTAAGGATTGTCTTCAACAATGTTGTACCTGTTTATTTGTCGTGATTGAGTGTTTAGATGGTAGACCAATTCTTTGATGAATGAATTAGAGCTTACCTATTCCCTACCCCATTGTTACGTTTCCTGCATATTTTATTAGGTACTTACAAAATCAATTTATTTTGTAGAGTATATGTGCCTACATAGCTACAATTGTTAAAGTATTACTCAGTAACTGGGTTGTGTTGGGCAGTCGCTGTATGTAAAATACCTACTAGTATTCAGCTGCATCCGGTTAGACTGGCTGCCTACCCATGGGCTATGAAAAGTTAGGCAGGTGATGACCTACATACAATTTTAAGAATGATAAAATTAAGAGCTAAAAAGTTACAACGACTTATTATCCATCCAATATCGTTCATTTTAAGTAGGTAACCAAGCTTATGAAACCAATATTCTCTAAGGAGAATTTTAATTCTTCAAGATGAATATAATGTCAAAGAAACCTACGTCCTGCGCAGCCTTTAGAATGAACTTCAAGCTGTAGCAAAGGAACTATCTTTTACAAAGTCCCTTTTATGCCGAGGAAGGATCGAATAGATTACTTACTAATCGAAGAAGCCTGGCGGATGTTTCGATAAAGACTTTGAATTCAAAATTTATCAGGCCTGTTTGTTATTATATGCTTACGAGTATCCCCGCGGCGTTCGCGTGGAAGTCGTAAGATAAACAACATATTAAAATAAGTCACATTTTTATAACACTCCGTCGGTCCCCGACCCGACCCGCCGCGTCGCATCGCATCGCCCGCCCGCGCAAGTACTTCGTTTTATTTTAGCAATATCGTTCTTTCGGCCTTGGTTTGCTCGCCTCCCAAGAGTCGTAGCGTGATGTTAAGTACACGTGATGTTAAGTACTCGTGGCTATCAAATGCAAACAATCATTTTTCAAATTAGTTGTAGTTCCAGAGATTAGAGCGTTTTTAAACAATCAAACTTCAGCTATAAATATTAGTAGGTATAGATAAAATAATTTGTATTAGTATACAACGTGGCGCTACAATGGCGACATTAATTTAACACACGGGTAGGGCTAGTGGCCAGTAATCATAAAAATTATAACAACATAAAAAAAATCGCAACTTGAAAACTTCCACCTGCGCCGCTCGCCGACATAGGGCTCTCTCTCTTTCCTTCAATTCGCCTTCTCTTTGCACGTTGTTTGTTTTAATTACTTTGATGTGATGTTATGATCCGTGACCCCGGCAAATGACCCCCGCGCTACAGTTTTTTAAGTCAGGTTGCTCTAAGATGCTATTTTAGTAAATGTTTAATAAATAAATAAATATTAATGTTTAATTAAATTAAAATATATTCATAAAACTAAAACGCGAAACCGTATACGTGTGTTAAATTAATGTCGCGCCATTAAAGCGCCACGCTGTAGATAAAATAATTTGTATTAGTCTAAAATAGATTGGCGATGATACAAGTGCCTAAGGAATAACTATTGTAGTTCAGAGAAATATCTGCTTCGCGCGGGAACCGTACTCGTGACTCGTAGCGCAATAACCCGGTTGCTAAGCCAGTGGGTGTTCGGCTTAAAGACAATGAATACCTAAAGTAACAAAATAATTCAGTCTAGGAGTCCAATGACTTCTACATAAAAGTTTTAAGAAAATACGGGTAAAGAGGAAACTTCTTCCACATAAAATATTGACTTAAGCTTACAAAAATATCCCTTTGTTTCTTTTCTTCAAAGCGACGAACAAAGTTTCAGGCGGTTTCTCTTCAACTTTGTTCATATTTCACGTCTTTGCAAAAGGTTTGGCTTCTCTGATAAAATGACACTGAATTTAGTTACTCGGCTAAAATTGATTCATCCTTAATACTGTAAATGGAGCCTGAAAACTGTGGCCATTTTATTGAATGTTGAGATTTAGCCCAGGTATGCGTGGGCGATCTTTTTTATGCGATGATTCTTTTTTGGCTCATTGGATTTTCATCTCTCCGTATTGATCCGAGCATTGAGAATCTAACAGAGCCCATCCCAGCGCGACAAGAAAAGACACTGTTGAAGAAAACACATTTTCGACTCTCGGCGCTAAGCGGAGCGTTGAAAATCCAGTGTGCGAATACTGCGAATTAAAATCGCCCGTGCGTACATACGCTTAGGTTTAACGTAGTCAATAAGATGTAACGACAGTCGGATACATTTACGATACGATCACTGATATATATTTCGGATACATTTTGATAAATAACTGGAATATATCTAGTCTATTGAGTTAAATGGTCATCTCTCAGAATGCCTAGACGACCCATCTACATATCAATTTTACGAAGTTATACGGCCGATAATTTTGACGGCAAACCGGCCATTTTCTCATAGGTAGATAGGCTTTACCAGAAGTGGTAATAGTAGTATTGCTTTTGTGGTTGAACAGCTTGAATATCCTCAGGATTGTGCCGGCAGTTCGTCGTGGACGTGGTACGACACCTGACATTATTATGTGATCAGAAGACAGCCGCCACGCAACCGTCGATGCGACGCTCTGATAGAGTGAAGTGAGTGTCACAATCCAGACTCCGGGCTACTACTAAAAAAACTACAAATTCCCAATAACATTTTGCCCAACCTGGAAATTGAACCTAGGAACTCACGTTTAGCAGTAGCGCTTGCTTGCTTGGGACCTTTGCAGTTTGGACCTGCTTGAGGAAAACAAAGAGGACAAGATAAGAGTTGGAGGTGGACCCTGGAAAAATCTGAATTAATAACGCCATATAAAAGAGAACATTTGCCGCACTCGAAAGATATTGACCAATACGAGCAAAAATAGCTTACAGTTACGAAACATTCAAAAGTGCTTTCTTCAAGAAATAACGATTGCAACTTGAAGGAAAAAGGAAGGAAGTAACAGCAGGATTTCGAAATAAAATTCGGATCATGTGAAAGATAATCTCCACAGATAGGATTACACAAACGGCTCAGATCTCAAGTGCCGTGTCACCTGTGTAATAATTGATGGTCTTTTGAAAGCGTCAGTGAGCGGAGTTCGTGCAGCTGAATTTTAGGCGAAAGTTGTTTGAACTTCTTGTCATCGATACGCTAAGATGAAGAAAGGGGATTTAAAAAAAAAATACTTAAATGAAAGGCATTTATGCTCGTAACAACTGTCCTCAAGCTAACCGAAACTGTCAAATTTTCCCAATCAACCTTGAACCTAATACTTTAGCGATAAAGTAGAAAATCTATTAAAGAAAGACAGATTGTAGTAGCTTTATGTGCTGGCGTCTGTACCTATGACATTAAACGTGAGATACTAAACATTTTGTCGTTTTACTGCACAAAGGAGCAGAAGGAGGGGATCGTAAACCTGAGGTAACTTACAGTACAGTGGCCGATATTGAGACGCTCGTTAAATCTTATGTTTACAATAAATATTCGTTTACTTACTGATTTGTTGTACACTGTAAGCAATACTGTACTTATGATCATCTCAAACACTCCTTTAGTGAGAGTATAGGTACCTACCTATATAAGGACGGCAATCCGACACGACCGGAGAGAGATCAGGTACAGGACCAACAGCTTACCGTGGTTTTACGAGGCACGGGGGTACAGTCACGAGCACTAATATGTCAACACTTGGCAACTTTCAATTGCAGTTTTTTCGTGAAATAACGAATGCAACGTTGAAATACGATAAATCACATAAACCTATGGGTTCAAAAATGCTATGTTCGTAACAACATAAAATTTAATTAAAAAATAAAGGAGTAAATCACTTTTGAATAAAGCCGAGTGTATACATACTTTTGCTCGTGACTATATACCACACCGCCAATTTTCAAACTCCGGGCTCATCATCATCGTCTGCCTAGCCTTTTCCCAACTATGTTGGGGTCGGCTTCCAGTCTAACCGGATGCAGCTGAATACCAGTATTTTACATGGAGCGACTGCCTATATGACCTCCACAACCCAGTTACTGGGTAATACGATACCCCTTGGTAAGACTGGTTGTCAGACTTTCGGGCTTCTGACTACCCGTAACGACTGTCAAAGATGCACGAATGACAGCCGGGACCAACGGCTTAACGTGCTTTCCGAGGCACGGAGGGGTCTCGGTATGTCGAGATGGTCACCCATCCACAGACCAACCGCGGCAAGCGTAGCTTAACCTGACCGATCGACCTGTGCGGCTGTTATTATTTTAGCTACGGGCCCCTCAGCTGGTTACAGGGTTTAAATTATTAAAAATAAAACAAAATAAAAATTGTTTATTGATATATTTATTTTCAATTCAATATCAGTGTTTGACTATTATTAGGAATGCGGTGTACACAGTTATTATATTAAAATATATTTCCAAAGCTATCGTCCATTTTACAGCGGAAAGTTGATATGTAGGGTGTATACAGGCTGGTCGATTATTGAAAAAAATACTATATTATCGCTTGGCGATTTCGCGTGGGAGTTGGGACACAATGCTTAGGCGCCATCTCCACGGGCGAGAGAATCGCGGCGATAGTCTTGCCATGCCATCTAATTCTTGCCGCGATGATATCGCCGTGTGTGGACACGTTCTAAGAGAGTGTATAGAAATACGTGGCACGTCGATAATGTCGCCGCGACTCTCTCGCTCATGGAGACGGCCCCTTAGGTTGGCTGACTCATAGGCATGCATGACTATATTCTAAATCGTAGATTTAGAATTTTCAGTCATGTAAAAAAGTCCTTTTGCTGTCATACCGAATTCTCACTGGGAGAGTAGTAGATAGATGCTGTAGTTAAAAGTTTTACAAACTTATTACGTTCAAAAGTAAAATCACTTTTAAATATTTTCATAGCATGAAAACACGTTTGATAAATCCTTTTGTTAAAACCAAATTAATATCGGTATTGATATGAAAACCGTTAAAAGCCCACCAAATAAAATATATATAAACGAAATCCCAAATTTACTTTGAAACAAAGAAAAATATATAGGTATTCCAACAAATATCATTAAAAGTCTTCAACTTTTGTTAATCCAACTCAAACACGTTGTATAATTACGTGAAAGCAACAAAAACACGTGTTTGGATGAACGAAAGGGTAAATGGACACGTGCCCTCGTATCTACTAATTACTACAACTAAATTAGCACGTGCCAACGAGGCGCATGTCTGTACTTACTCCTACCAATTAGTGTAACGTTGCCCAAAAGAGTTTTAGTAAACTTTTTGTTTCTTAATTTAAGAGGAAAAGTCTTCAGTTAATTTGTTTTTTATATTTGAGAGAAAAAATTTAGTGTATTTAATTTTTTATGTTAGCTTTAAGTCAGATCAGCTGAGGTCACGTTCCGTTTAAATATTAGACTTTAATTTGCTTAATTTCATAAATCTCTTTGATAAGATTAATTAGTTTTTGAGATTGGCAATTAAAATATTTAAGCTGCAACACTTTGTAAAATACATATTACCAAAGTATTAATTTTCGTGATTGATTTTAAGGTCGTGTATTTAAGACATTGGGATATTAGGAGTGGTTTTAATTATTCAAAAAATAAATCACTGCACGTATAAAAATATAAGCGACCAGCCTGCAAACGGAAAAATATTAACTATTTAATATCAAGAGAAAAATTATTTTAATAATTGGCACCGAGACAATAAATATCTAAATTATTATAAATCCCCAGAATAATAATTATTATTCTGGTTTATATTATTTATTTCCTTACGTAACAACGAATTGGCGAAAACAATTTGACGAGAACCACAAAATCACAGGAAATTTTCAATTCCAATCAAGCGATTTTTATACAAATTTGTATTTATTTTAAAATGAAATACTCAAAATCAGTCGTGCGCGCGAAAATATATTTTTTTCTCAGTTTTCTATTGTTTATGGAACATTAATTGAAAAACTATTTGTACTATTATTATAAAATGAATATTTTTAATGAGAGAATGAATAAGTAGCTACTTGCTTATTTTTTTTACAACAAAACCCTCGAGGGTAAGCGAATGGAATAAAACATTATGTCTATTATTTAAATATTACATTAAACATTGATTTTACACTGTCCATTTATAAGCTCAAAATTGTAAATATGAATAATATGAAGTATCTATTTTGGTAATATAATATTTTCTAGGCCATTAATGAATATAAAACCGACATCGAGAATATACAAGAGAGTACATAGTATACACAAAAATGTATTTATTCCAGTATAAGAATCACTACTAAATACGTTTATCTCTTTTTTTTTAAGTTTAAACATTAGTGTTAAACGCTCAGCTCATAAACAATAGAAAACTTGAAAACGAACCACTAACTTACCCTAATTTAATGTTGCACAATATTTATTTAACATAAAAGAAATAATTATTTACAATAGTCTAAGTATCAAGAATATTTCAATAGATTTGCCTCCGTCGTAAAGCTGGTTACAACCCTTATTTTAAAAGGTACTTTGATCCTACCATTAATTGTGATCTACTTAATCTGTGATGTAAAGTAAATCCTCGTTTACTTGAGAAGCGATTCACGCAGAATTCAGCACTTAATTAAAAGGAACTTTCAGTTTAGGCGTAACTTTGCGCGTGCTCTAAAGGTATGTTTGACAACTTGTTTCCCTTCTCTACCCAGTTCTTTAGTCTTCCTCGTAACTCCTCCAAGCTTTTGGACTTGGCTTTGTTTATCCTTTTGTACTTCACGTCCTTAGGTTTGGTCACGTTCCGGTGGTTGGACATCACTCTGTTGTAGGTCACCACGTGGGTCGACTTTGGCTCTGGCTCCTCATCGCTCTCGCCATTCGACGTGCCCTCATCATCTGATTCGTTCGCCGGAGTCATCCTCTTTGGCACATAAGTATACGACCACACCTCTTTACCGTTCTTCGGTTTGAGCTCCTTATCGTTGTCTATGCTCTTGACCTCAGCGGTAAGGACTACGCTCCTCATTCGAAAGTTATCCCGCCTTTGAGCGAGGAGGCTTGTTTCCTTGTACTTCTCTTCATCAGTTTTGTTGGCATCGTTCAGTTCTTTCTCTGTGCTGTTCTGCGCACTGAGACCTTTTGTGGAGTCTCCATCCACCTCTTCTTCAACGCTGTACACAGTTTCCAGAATCTCTGGTCTTCGGAGGAAACCATTCGACCGCCGCACGACGTTGTATTTTAGGTTGGGGTCTATGGCATCCGATATTGACCGGACGATGGTGACGCTGTCGGGGTTCGTCGATCTGAATCTTGGCACATTGGGGGTGTTACTGCTGTCGAAGTCAACGTCTTCCATGATGACAGCAGAATCTGAATCATTAAGTGAATCGAAGTCTCCAGTAATATGAGAATCTTGGAGCATGTCCCTGAAATCTGGGATATTCTGGGATTCAATGCCATTATCGAGTAGCTTAGCTTGGAGTGATTCGATAACTTTTTGTTGTTTCATGATGATTGTTTCTCGTACTGCGAGCATGCTGCTGATTTCTTTCTGTTTACGAACAAGGCGCGACTCGAAGAGAAGAAGTTGGCTGGAGAGGGATTTGAGCTGTTCCGCCTTCTCCTTCTGCAGGCGAGTGACTAGTTCCTCTTGAGTTCGGTGCGCACGGCGCCATGTTAGGAGCTGGTGAGCCTGAGCACGATACTTCATTCGAAGATCTCTGTAACACCAGAAAATCAACATATTACACACAGAATAAGGGCATTGGGCGTAAAATTGTAATAAAGAAAAAGTAAATAAATATATAGTTCAATTCGGGAGACTATTAAACCATCTTGAACATCGTATCTCACGCTAATATTTATAATTAAGCTGTCAATTCCTGCCACTATCCCCAACAGAACCACTTTATCGCGGCATATATACTCCAGAGATTTCTCGGCTACGTTCTATTTGTGTCGTGTGTTTTCTAGGAATTGGCTCGTATTGATAAATAATATTGTTTCTGACTTATTTTCGCAGAAACCTTTTCCGAGTCACTGTTAGAAGTTAAGGTCACTTATATGAGTTGGTAAAATCAATCTATTTGGGCCGCTTACTTTGTATTTTAGCGTAGGTATACAATGTAAAAATAATACAATACTAATGATGATCTATGAGAGGTTGCTAGTACCTGACATAGATTCCTAACTTCCTACAGTTCCTACGTTGTCATCCTGACGAGATTGGACGGTGGAATTAATAAGATACCACTCCGACATCTAAGGCGCATTCTAGAAGAAGGATCTCAGTCACTTCGATGATCGCGATTAAAAAGTAGATTCGAATCGAGTTAGGAATTAAATCGGACTTCAATTCCAAATTTCTTTTGGGACTTAAGAGAAGACTCTTGTTACACAAAAACCCTTAACAATAATGATTATATGTTACCTGATGCTCCTCCTGGCTTCCTCCAAGGTGTGCGCCTCTAAAGGGTCGGTGAGGGATGCCGCAAGCGATACGTCAGGCTCCGTTGGGCTGTTCAGAGCCGACTCACTCCGGCTGTGGACAAAGAAAACCAACATTTAGTGGATTAATAAAGAGGTGATTAGTTAGTGACGAATGCTTGAGGAGGACGGGCCCAAATGGTTGAGACATTTTCTCGTATCGCACGAAATGTAGGAGAATAGTATAACCTATCCTAATATTCCTACTAATGTTATAAACGCGAAAGTTTATAAGGATGGATGGATGGATGTTTGTTACTCTTTCACGCAAAAACTACTGAACGGATTTGGATGAAATTTGGCACACAGATGGTTTATAACCAGGATTAACACAAAGGATACTTTTTACCCCGATATTCCCACGGGGTCGAAACTTATGCGGGTGAAACTACAGGGCACAGCTAGTATTATAAACGCGAAAGTTTGTAAGGATGGATGGATGGATGTTTGTTGCTCTTTCACGCAAAGACTACTGAATGGATTAACATATAGGACTTTGTATCCCGATATTCCTACGGGATTGAGACTTATGCGGGTAAAACCGCGGGGCGCAGCTAGTAGCAAATATTAGCCAGTCAACAGTAAGCAGAATTTAAAAAGACACATTTAGAGCTGGTACCAGGTATTATGACCCAATATGTCTTTATTTAGTGCCGACCTAGCACGAAATGTGCTGCCATAGCGTATAGGATCGGGTCCCGAACATAATAAATATAAGATTTATCTGTACTGTTCCACAAAATAGGAAAACTGTGAAACAACTACAGCTGTTGTAAACTTGTAAAGCTCCTATTTCTATGAGAATACTTAATGTTTGTTACGAAATATCACGCATGTTGTAGAAATAGGAGCTTGACGAGGACTGTTGTACGATTAATTAATAAATGGTACACCTAAGATAACCTGGATTTTTGCATAAATCCTGACAACAGCTTATACCGGCAATATTTCTTTGTTACCAATAATCCGGTCCTTTGCAAGAATTCTATGATCTTCGTAAAGCTTTGATTTTTACAATTAAGTATGTTGCGACAGATACATGAGATAGAGGAACTTTCCTGCAATTCGATAGTTTGTAAGAAATATCTAATTCGAGGCAGGCCTAAGAATTGTCACACTGGCGTGAGAATTTGGATTATTTCCTAACCGATTGGACGGAGAAGGCACCACACAAAAAAAATATGGGGAAGACCTTTGACTAGCAGTGGGACAATATACCTAGATTAACTGAAAAAAAAACTTGAGAGGTGTCAAGGGACACCCGGATGGAACGATGTATAACTGGCTTGCTTTCTATAAGAGAGAGAGAGAGACAGACAGAGAAACACGCGCACGCCGCACGGCTTACAACGATAGCAAAAAGTGCCAACTTTTGGTCTTAATTTTTTCCGTCTAGCCCCCTTTCGCGCGATAAGGAACTTCGTTCCAAAAACGAATTCTGAGCAGAATCCGGGTAGATTCTGATCAAGATTAGTTTTTTTTTAATTTATCATCATCCTGCCCTTATCCCATGTTACTTGCGGTCGGCGCAACACGTTTTCTTCTTCCATTCTCCTCTGTCAACCGTCACGCCATCATTCACTCCCTTCTCTTTCATATCATTTCTCACACAATCCATCCAAGTTTTTTTTATTTTTATTCATGAACAAGAAATTATTTATCAAAAAATAACTTTCTATAAACCTAATTTGGAGGTGTTTGCTTCACTGATCGATAGCAGAAAATTTATTTTGACCTATTAGTTAACTAAATCCATCTGATTCATCTAATCCGGAGGTTATAAGAACAAATAACCTACCCTCGAACAAGATTACCATTTTCATTCAGGTCGTACCTTTGGTGTACCTTTGGGAAGTAGACACATTAAAAGTTAGACAAAAACGTTAACTTTGCACTTAACATTAATTACTCAGCTATTTTGTTAGGCTCGTGTTTGTTTAACGCGATTTCGAACAAAAGGGGAATTGGGAGGAAATAAATTAGCTTTTAGAGCAATTAGAACAACTATGTTAATTTAGAAAGTAGTTTGGAGGTAGCGAAGTATTTGTATGTGTGCAGAGGGGCAATTCTCGTAATTTTAAGAACGTTCACAGTCTGATCTCAGTCTCAATCTGTCAAAAATACCTGTAAGTTCCCTACATTTTTGACAAGTTTATGACATTGATTGTCGTTCACATGAGATTGCGACTAGATTTGGAACGTTTTTAATTACGGGAATTAGCCTTCTGATATTTCGAGTCTGATGAACGGAAAAAACACAGGCTCTTCCGTTCTCCAACATACAAACAGATATTTAACTCTAATAATAAGGAAAAATAAAAACAAACCATATATATAATCACGAGCACAAAACAGAAGTCGACTTCTGCATGTCATGACTGACAAGAAGGCTTCCACTCAGCATGATGCTGTGCTATAGAAGACCCACAGCACAGCGCTGATTTTCAGTGGTTACCTTAATCGGAAATTATTAATGAGTCAATCAAGACATTTGACGTAGATCTCTATAGTCTAGGTACAAGTGCGAGTACCTATGAGGTACTACTCGTATCTTAAGGCGCAGCGCAGACATTCGAGTTTCGACAACCCGCACCTGTTAATGACGTTTTTCATATAATTTCACGAAACTGCGCAGACTTAGACGTTGCTGCAACTGGCAACCGTTAACGGAAACCTTATAAAAACGTTGACAGTTGCGGCATCTAAAACTGCTAATATGCGCAACGCAAGAAAAAATTTAAGATTCAGCTGCAACTGGGCACTGACAGGGCATCAGGCAGCATTTTACCACGCAACAGCTACATGACTTCGGTTTTCAAGTACCACTAAACTGAAAACATGGTTCTGACCCGAACATATATTGAAACAAAGGACAGCCATTATTCTCAATGCAAAAACCATTTTCCTAAACGGTACCTGTTAATGACTACAGTGGGTTACTGCATAGAAACATTAACTGTTATTCCGTCTGTAATATATTCTGTACCTACATACATAACATGAAGTGACATAACATATTTACATACGCAATCACACACACGATACAAACACAATCCGAGCATCGCTTCATTTAATTAACTTCACACAAAATGGCTGCGGTCTGTGCAAAGTATCATTTTACAGTAGTTTACAGCCATAATATATTCAGCTTTAAAGCTCGTTTAGACGAGGCGAGATACTCGCCAGTCAAGAGGCGAGAATGTTCGAGCGAGTCTCGTAGACGTGCATTGCACTCAAAAACTCGAATACGATTTTGTCATACTAGACAACAAGACACAGTCAGCAGTCTTCAGGCGATTTTTCAACAGTGATTAGAAAACTCGAAATGCATTTTTTGTTGACATCATCATCAACTCAGCCGCTGACGCAGACGCTTCCAATTTTGTCGTGAAAAATACGAGTAACGTACTGTTTTCACCATTCAACTCCTTTCAATAATCTCCTATTCGAGGTGATCTATGAGGAGTGAGGGAAGAGAGAGTGTACCTGAGTCTGCGCACACACTTGTGCTCTAAAACATGTCTCGCATCGAAAGCTGGTCTCCGCTGAGATTGGTCGCCATAGACGAAATTCGGTCTGGAAAACTTTTTTTTTTATTCGAGGCCAGTAACTCTCCTCGTGTATACGAGCCTTTACTCTCATGGAACTTATTTATTCAATACTGAAAATGGCTGCAGTAAATATTTAGAGAGTAAAGTAGGTCATGCAAAGCCTGTTGCAGGCTGACAGCGACCACAGTCCGGATTGACAAACACAAACCTGAAAAATTCCTTTGACATCAATCCCCGAGTAAAAATAACTATGTTTTGTTTACAATGAAAAGCTTCGGGGAAATGTCGAGGTTTCAGCGAATATTTCATTGAAAGGATTTACATTTTAATTCCTCGTATGGAACCAATGTAATAATTGGAAAACTGATTATTTTAATAGCTTTCAGTTTGTAGCAAAAGCAATACTGAAAATAAATCCGCCCTCCGAGGGCGGATTTATTTTCAGTATTGCTTTTTATGATTGTGAACAATGTGTTATAAAGGTGGGTTGTTGTGGGTTAAATTGTACTACATAAATAAATAACACCCGTTCCGTTCCGTTAAATTGTACCCGTTTCTGAAAACCTGATCAAGCATCAGTTAATCTTGTCTGTCTGTCTGTTTGATTTACCTGTCATTGCTTTATTATTATTTCTTTTTACCTTTTGTGGTAATTTTATTCTCTCACACACACACAAAAATAAAAAATCACACAACACACACAAATAAACAAAAAATCAATCTCACATAAATTATATAATGAATGTATACAAAACCTTGTAAAACATTTTAAGAGTTACGGTGGAGTTTCTTGCCCATTCTTTTCCATACGAAACTACCTTTTGGAAGCACTACTTATAATATCATTGTTTGGAAGGGGGCGACTAGAATCAATTCTATTTTTTGTAAATTTTAACGACCAAAAGTGCCTATTTTGAATAAGTTATTTGATTTTGACTTTGTTAAATCTCATTTAAGCTTTTACAAAACTGTGAACATAAGATTTGTTTTTAATAGCCTTCGAATTATTTTATGAGTAGGTCTAAATCGTACTAGGTGATGTCCTGTAGTTTCTGACTATGGGAAGAAGGCGTGAGATTATGTACATATTTATGTAGGTCTGAAAAGTACCCTAGATCTCAGAAAAAAATCCACTACTAAAATTTTAAATGATGCCGAAAGGTAAAAAAAATAAAAGTGATTAGGGTTCCCCGAAATTCTAGCCGGGTCACGAAAAACAACACTGATTTTCACAAGTATTTTCTTAACAAAAGTAATTTCTCTTTTCATTTCCAATTCTTAATAAATCTCCTGTGTCAATACACAGTAAATCACGAACATTTTTCAGTGTTCGTGCTTACTCGGGCGTGAAACTAAATCGTAAGAGTAAATCGATTTAGCTAAATTGCGGAAACGAAATAAGAAAAGTCCTTCCTTTCTGGTTTCCTAAATTTATTTACTTACTAGAAGCTTTTGTGGTACGAGAAGGTATTTTTGCCGAGCCACTGATGTCGTATGCGAGCTTATACTCGAGTTGCTGAAGTTATTGTAACTTATTTACTGCGTATTAATGCGATACACTTGGCAAATTTAATATTAACTTCAATATTATATATATTATCTAGGGACCCGTGGCTAAATAATAACAGCCGCACAGGTTGATCGGTCAGGTTAAGCTACGCTTGCCGCAGTTGGTCTGTGGATGGATGACCATCTTTACATACCGAGACCCTCCGTGCCTCGGAAAGCACGTTAAGCCGTTGGTCCCGGCTGTCATTCGTGGATCTTTGACAGTCGTTACGGGTAGTCAGACGCCCGAAAGTCTGACAACCAGTCTTACCAAGGGGTATCGTATTACCCAGTCACTGGGTTGTGGAGGTCAGATAGGCAGTCGCTCCATGTAAAATACTGGTTTTCAGCTGCATCCGGTTAGACTGGAAGCCGACCCCAACATAGTTGGGAAAAGGCTAGGCAGATGATGATTATATATATTATCAGCCTGTGATGTCCCACTGCTGGGCAAAGGCCTCCTTATTTATTCTCTTTCCACTTCTCTCTATTCAAAGCTCCCAAGGACCAGTATTATACAGGGTGGCAGGACATCGACGCGCAAACTGTAACCATGGATTCAGCACATGAGTTTAGACATGAGTTATTAAAAAAAAATATTGCTGTTCCATACATTTTGACCGCGTAGGTATTGCACTTTTCTATGAATCAGAAATTTTTGCCACCCGTATAGTGTCCAATATTAATAGTGTCGGTATAAGATACAAGTACTTTCCGCGTTTGTTAAATGTTTGGTTCAGTTTGTTTTACCAAAAAAATATCGATTGTAAGTTACAAATGACCATAACAGATAAATAGACCTTAATGTCATATATGGCCAACTTGTATCGTGGATACAAATGTTTGTACCTACCATAGTAGATCGGTGAAATCCTAGTTTTAAGGGTTCCGTAGCCAAACGGTGCCAATGGGACCCTTTACTAAACCTCCGCTGTCCGTCCGTCAGTCAGTCTCATAAACGACAAAGTTCGATAGGCAGACAGTTGTTTTTTTTTTTACCAAAAAAAAAAAAAACTCAATGTGTGCATTTCTATCGCCACCATAACAACAAATAGTAAAACTAAAATAAAGTTGAAATTATAGGGGTTTCCATTCAAGAAACGTGTTTTTTCGGTGTTTTTGTTTTGTCAAACCAACTATAGTACTACCCACTAACATCAAAAAAGACTCGCCTATTAGATTAATATAGGAAACCATAGTACCATACTAGTGAAGTAAGACTAAACTACAGTACACTTCTGTATGAGCGACACAAATCGCAGGCGCATAACAACACAACGAATGTGTACCTGCACAGTAAGTACTTATGTATTATGTATTTATTTCACACTTATTTCCATTACATCACGCTACATAATCCATCATAATCCTTATATGTTATAGACGTCTACATGATGTTACGTTGTTATGTATAAATTACTTATTTTTCAATTTCAGATTTAATCATTTTCGATATACCTGACTGCACAATATCCGACTTTGATTTATTATATGTTACGGCTACATATATTATGAAATCGGAGTTTCATTACTAATTAAACTAGGTTATAAGTTATAATGACTACAGGATTATTATGAAGGAATCTACCCGCCTAGCCTTTTTCCAACTGCGTTAGGGTCGGCTTCCAGAATAGAATAGAATATATTTTTATTGTAAAACATGAGTATACATCATAACATGTGCAAGGTCTTATAATAATGGTTAGATCTGCATGTTTTGCCATTAATGGCGTACAAAAACAACATATTTGGTTTAAAATAACCACAAAAGATTGGAGTATAAACAACAAAATAATATTTTTTTTTCCATCGTAATACTACTTAAAAAAGAAGAAAATGTACAAAAGTGAAAATGTCGTAACTGCAGAAAAATACAATGAATTAATTGCGGATATGGTATAATAGCATTTATTTACAAGATATTTTTTTTAATGTATTTTAAATAGAGCAGTAGGCATTTGTCTAATAAGTTTTGGGATTTTATTATATATGATTGGTGCTAAACAGGAAATACTTTTTCGCATCAATGCCGTGGTTGACCAGTCTAACCGGATACAGCTAAATACCAGTATTTTATATAGAGCGACTGCTTATTTGACTTCAGACCAACCAGTTACTAGGAAACACTATACATTATACCTTGGTAAGGCCGGTTGTCAGATTTTTGGGTTTCTGACTACCCGTAACGACATTCAAAGATTTACGAATGACAGCCGGGAGACCAACGGCTTAACGTGCTTTCCGAGGCACGGAGGGGTCTCGATACGTAATGTCACCTACACTGGAACCTTCGATCGACTACTATCACATTATAAAAGACACGACCAACCCCACCAACTATCCTACAAATAATATAATATATAACAATATTATAAAAGTGAAAGTTTGTATGGGTGGTTGGATGTTTGTTACTCTTTCACGCAAAAACTACTGAACGGATTTGAATAAAATTTGGCACACAGATGGTTTATAACCAGGATTAACATATAGGATACTTTTCATCCCGATATTCCCACGGGATCGAAACTTAAGCGGGTGAAACCGCGGGGCGCAGCTAGTGATAAATAAATGGCAGTTGCAGTCCACTATCCTACAATTCTTTCACAGATATTGTGCCTCTGATTTTACATCATTACCGAAATTACAGTGATCTTTTTTCTCGTCACAATAAGGTTGCTGTACAGCTTATAATTTTTACTTATAATATCATATTGCTGGTGACCCATAACGACTGTCAAAGATCCAAGAATGACAGCCGGCACGGTCTTGGTATGTAAAGACGGTCACCCATCCACATCGACCGTGGCAAGCGTAGCTTAACCTGATCGATCGACCGGTACGGCTGTTATTACTTAGCCACGAGCCCCTCAATCAGGGTCCAAACAATAAGTATAAGCAACAAAGATGTACCGTCGAAACGACAAGAAAAAGGAGAAATAATCATACGATGTACCTAGGATAAAATGACTGTCATCTAAAGGTAAGGAACGTTGCTACCCAACCCTCTAATGTAAAACTTCATCTTTCACAACATCTAATAAAACAAAGGCAAACCACACAAAATGAGCTACATTATCATAGAACAACAGTACCAACTCTAACTAGAAATTCACCTTGGAATATTATACGAAACTAGCTTCTGCTTTTTCTAACTATCTTGTTCTCCCGACCCACGCCGTCGCATCGCATCGTCTGTCTTCGTTTTAGCCCAGCGTTATTTCTGAATATTGTTGTGTTTGCTCGGCTCCTACGAGTCCTAGCCTGATGTTAAGTAGCCTATAGCCTTCATCAGAAATTGAGCTACCAAATGCAAAAACTACTACTAGGTACTACTACACACACACAAACACTACACACACACTACACACACACACACACCCCCACACTACTACACACACACCCCCACACACTCACTACACTACTCTACTACTTTTTCTTTCTTTTCTTTCAAAAAGATTTTTCAAATCCGACTGGTGGTTCCAGACATTAGCGCGTTCAAACAAACAAACTCTTCATCTTCATTATTAGTATAGACTATAATGCATTAATAATAGAGTAGACACGAATTCTACATTAGTAAAGCTAGTTACACAAAGATATAATACATTATGTATGTTTGTTTGTATATGTAGATCTAGCCGAAGTGCTCTGCATAATTTATTATAGCTTCAATACCGCAATAGCTTCAGTACTATCTAGTATCCACATAATACATATATCTGTGTGAATTCGTGATTTTATGTAGATTATGTAAACGTTGTTGTTTGTGTATCATTACACTAATTAGGGGTTAAATTGATACATTAGCCTGAATTAATTGATGGATTGGATCCTATTGTGGTACCTAACTATTTAGAGAACAAAGGTGAACCAGTGGAAACGGCCGCGATTTACGAGTAGGTTCGAACCCAGACAGGCGCATTACTTTGTGTAAATTATTTCATCACCACTTCTCTCAAAACGGTGAAGGAAAACATCGTGAGGAAACCGGCATGTGCCATCGACGTTTTACACGACGTGTGACATCTACCAATCCGAGCTGGGCCCACATGGAAGATACAGCCCACTCCCTGTTACCGAGAGGAGGCCTGTGTCCCAGCAGTGGGAACATTATAGGCTGATCATAATGACCTTACTACTTTATTGACATCCATCACTAGCTTGGGACAGTCATGTTATTAATATCGAAACGGTTGGCGCAGTGGTTAAGCGATTGACTGCTGCGCTGCGTGTCGCAGGTTAGATTCCCGCACGGAACAAAGTTGTATGACCTACAAGTAGTTGTTCCGGGTCTGGCTGTTTGTGTATGTGAGTTTAAATGTTTGTAAACGCACCCACGATACAGGAGAAAAAACTAGTGTGGGGCAACGTTTAAAAAAAAATTGGTTTATTGCCTTCTTTCAATCAGGTATACGTCTGTACCTTGGTTTACACCCAAGGTGAGATTGAAAAAAATACCAGGTTCTATCAACCTGAAAACATAAATAAAAAATATCTAATAGTCTTACTTGTTTTTCAAAATGCCAATCTACGTTCCTAAAACATAGCTTCACTGTTGCCAACACCCCAGCTTACCAGAATAACATACTATTATTTCGATACGTCGCGTCGCCGTGTTCTAAGTAAACAGTCAATGAGCCCTCAGCTGGGTTGCGCGGGCCTGTCGACGAGCATTACGTGGAATATTTATAAGCACCAACGTTACGGAGCCAGCGATACGGTAAGTGGACTCGTACCGAGTGGGACAAGGGATGGGAGAAAACGATTCACTACAATGTAATAATGATAATTAGTTCTGAGGAGTTGTTATGTGTGACTGACTAAGCCAACCTCCTGGGTAGCGGGATTGTCCGAAAGGGTTACCGCTGCCCTGGAACATAAAGGGCTAAGGAAGGAACACGGGTGGGTTTTAGTCAGTAAGAGTCTGACACTCCCTTCTGCTCCACCCAGAGCGGGAAAAGTCATTTGATGATTTCCCATCCTGAAAAAAAAAAAAAAGCCAGCCTCCTTGTAGCATCACGCCCGTATTCCACGACGGATAAGGTAGAGGCGTACAGTATCCCCATTCTATCGCCAGTTATCTTTGAGTATCATGTAAATAATAGGGAGAGCCTTTTGCCATCAACCAGGCTCAATTCCTGATTCCCGGCTGCTACTGTGAACCTGTTAAATTTTTAACCCCCGACGCAAAAACGACGGGGTTTGTATTGTTTATCGCGAATCATTCTGAGCTATCAACATAACTAATAATTATTTAGTGCTTCATTAAATTGGAAAACTGTGATAAGCTCAGTTTATTTACTTCATTGATAGAAATTGACGAACCTTAGGAACGATATGTACCAAATCGCTTTCGTTTATCCTTTGCCCCATCCTCCACATATGACTTATCCGTTACTTGGTGCCGCGGGGCTATAATTTGACGCCAGCATTCGGTTCCTGGTCTAAGGTCTCGTGCTATTACTAAAGTCTGAAGTCTGTCAGATGTAACCTATGATTATACGCCAATATAAAGGGTTAATTACGAAGTGATAACGACTAACATGGTATACGGGAGAGTTTGATTTAAGTAAGTGTAATTTTATTTACTTACTTATTTGCATATTATAATGAATAACTACAGGATAATTGATTTTTATTTTTTCGCGTAGCGCAAGGTCTCGTTCGATGTGGCACGGGAAAAGAGTTCCTGGAAGGACCTGGCGGGGGCCTTTTTTGTCCAGCAGTGGGACAGTACAGGCCAAACAAAAAACTTGAGAGGTGTCAAGGGACACCCGGATGGAACGAAGTATAACTGGCTTGCTTTCTATAAGAGAGAGAGAGAGACAGACAGAGAAACACGCGCACGCCGCACGGCTTACAACTATAGCAAAAAGTGTCGTTCCAACTTTTGGTCTTAATTTTTTCCGTCTAGCCCCCTTTTGCAACGCGCGATAAGGAACTTCGTTCCAAAAAAATTGTCTATCGAAATTCGGAAAGTAGGTACACACCTACTAACTATCAAAATACAGGATGTCTTGTTTTCACAGTTCAGTAAATACGAATCAGGTTAAAGGAAGCGTGAGCGTTTCTCTTATAGAACAAAAGATTCCGATATTGATGTTAGTACTTTTTCTATAAAGCTACCGTTTTTCCCTGTATTTTCCTGGAGCCCGCAAAGATCCACTGGTCATCCAGGCGGTCATTAACACATGAAAAAATATCGTTACAAATATCTCAAATGGGGAAAAGATACGTCAGTCGATTTATTACTATTTAATCACATTTTCAGCCAAAAATTCGCACTAACTTAAACCTATTACCTAAAACCTTAGCATACAACGTGGCTTGGGTATACATTACCAGTCGACAGCGATGCGGAAGAATATTTCGACGCAATATTTTAGTTTTTTTAATAGTTTTAGGGCTGATTTTTTAGTTTTTTTAATAGTTTTAGGGCAGATTTTTTATTTTTTGTCATAGTTCTAGGGCTGATTTTTCCAACGCTAGATGAATAATTTAAAAATGTTAACAGTTCTTCCATACAATAACTGTCAGACGTCAATTTTATTCCAGGAATAAAAATTATAGGTCCATTGAAAAATCAGCCCTTAGTTTAGGTTAGGATATTATATTTTTTCTTAAACTAACAACCTGTAAGTACAGCAATTTGTGGACGTCCAAGATATTTGAATAATTTTGAAGGTTATTGCTAATCCATTGCTTCATATGTTCGAAAAATGTGTCTGCTCAACAACGTAAATAGCGCAATGAATGTTGTTGAACTGTCGAAATGAAACCCATTGCTACTGATAGTGTGTTACGCAATTACCCCGCAGTTCTCGGCATTTAGTTTCCGAGATTTAAGAAATTTTGTAAAGTTGGATGAAAAAATTGCATTTCGCGATTTAATTGATTAATAATAAATGCTCAATTATCTACAATTTCATATAGTATTTTTTTTTTTTGAATTTCGACTTCAAAAGTCTGATAAAAAAAGAAATACAATGTGCCAGTTTTTGAATATTTTTTCAATCCTTACTATCTATTGACTATACGACACACTACTGGACCCTTTTTGTCCACATATTATAGTTAAAAAAGTTCCATTCATAAAGAAATATATTTTAACATAATACAATTATTATTATGTAAAGAGTAGTGAGCTCGTTATCCTGTATTCTGTTAAACTTGTTGATTCTATTCTCGATAGGTCCCAGTAACTGATGTAATGATTAGTAAATGATGTGAAAGTACCTGAATACATACTTTACATAACGTATGATAATGTGTTCAACAATATTTATATAACTACTAAGGGCCTGAAGTAAACTTTTCGAATCTATACAAATATTAAAATTGAAGTGTCTGTTTTTAACGTCAAATTAACAGCTTTTTTACTAAATGCATATGAAAGTAGTTAAACATAACAATTTTTATTTTTTGTCTGTCTGTCTGTTTGTTTGTTCTGGTTAATCTGCAAAACGGCTGGACCGATTTTGGTGGGAGATTCACTGGCAGATAGCTGACGTTATAAGGAGTGACTTAGGCATTTATTTTATAAAAAGAATTAGGTTTCACGCAAAATCTTTTTTATTTATCGGTTATCAAAATCGTAACCCAATGTCCTAATGAGTACCTATCTCATATATACCTACTTTATAGTCCTCCTTATCGATTTCGATAACCCTTTGAAATAATTATTTCCTAGCGTGTTCATAATGACTCGCCAGACCGAATTAAGTTTTAAATACAAAACTAATGCAACAATTGGTCGGCAGAGTTAAAGGTAGGCAGAAATATAGGATCTATAGAAGGCTTAGCGCGTAGGTATTGTACTTTTCTATGAAACCGCAGTTTTATTTTATATAACAGACTAAATATTTCTATGCTAGGGGTTTATAATCATTGCGCGTCGATGTCCCCCAACCACCCTGTATAATATAATATGGGATGCGAAGGAATGAGGATCATGTCGTGAGGAAAGTTTTGAGTGTAAATTTGGATAGACTGTGAAAAATGGGGTGACTACCGAGACAACGACTAACAGAAAAGTTCGGAAGAAAAAGGCATGTTGCGCCGACCCCAAATAAATAGGGATAACGGGTCGCTCAGCGCGCTATGGAGCGAGCTATCTTCGGAGTCTCTTTGAAGGATAAAATCAGGAATGAAATTATCCGGAAAAGAACCGGAGTTACCGACATAGCTTGCAGAGTAAGCAAGCTGAAGTGGCAGTGGGCTGACCATGTCTGTCAAAGGACCAGATGTCCGGTGGAGCAGACGAATCCTGGAGACCGCGTATCGGCAAGCGTAGTGTGGGACGCCCCCCAGCTAGATTGACGGACGACCTAAAGAAAGTGGCTGGGGTGGACTGGATGCGGAAGGCCCCCGACAGGGTGTTGTGGCGCAGTCTGGGAGAGGCCTATGTCCAGCAGTGGACTGCGATAGGCTGAGTTGATTGATTGACGGAAGGGCAAGAGAATAACGATGATCTGATGATCTATGGTAAAAGTGCATCAACGTGTTGATTTTGTTGACGGTACCAGGGTACCTAATATCTCTGAATACATAATAGTACTACATTAATGAACAGTTAAATGATAAATGATAAATGATAAATGATTTTATTTTGTAAGTAGGTTTGTACAAACACTTTTACACGTCAATCATATTTTAAAACTAGATGAGGTCGGCGTTTCCTATCTGACTAGTCTGAGAAGAAAGGCCGAAACAAACTCAGACGTCACAGTCTCTTTTAAAGTCCAGACATAATCTTGGTCAGATCATATGAAGACCATGTAGGTCGATGTCTGAGATGGTCTTTTGAGGAAAGAACCACACAGATTGAGAGGACCTGTCCAGTCAGTGCACGCATTTGTCAGAAATCGTGCAGCTCAACTCAAAAGTTAAGGAGCTCACCGATCCGACGAACAATACCAAAGAAAGGACATTTGGGTAGGCCACATTAATTACTCAAACTGCCAGACCATGACAAAAACTAAGAGAACAGAGAGAAAAATAATATAAATACAATGACCCACATAGTCTTCACATTCACAATAATTAAAATAATATAATACTTTACTAAGTAAGCAAATGTCATAGTATATATAAAATTCATTAATGTCAGTGTATATAAAAAAAAAAAAAAAACAACAACAAAACAGAGAAAAACAAAATAAAAACATTCAATACGTAAAAAATAATAAAAAATTGGAAGCAGCTTAATCCCAAGCCTTTTTGTCCTCGATATAATCCTTAACGGTATAAAAGGCTTTCTGGCACAACTTACGTTTAATAAATGATTTGAATTTATTAAGGCTTAGATCTTGAACTGGGCTTGGAACTTTATTATAAAAGCGTATACATTGGCATCTGAACGAGCCACCTATTTTCTTGAGCCTTGTTGCAGGTACAACAAATTTGTGTTTGTTCCTAGTATTTATATCATGGATATCACTGTATTTTTTAAATAATTTTATATTTTTATGGGCATATAAAAGATTTTCATAAATATATTGAGAAGGCACAGTCATAACATTAATCTCTTTAAATTTGTCTCTGAGCGAGTGTCTCGGACTTAGTTTATAAATTGATCGAACAGCTCGCTTCTGCAAAACAAAGATAGTCTGAATATCAGCGGCATTTCCCCACAATAGAATACCGTATGACATTACACTATGAAAATAGCTAAAGTACACTAAACGGGCTGTCTCTACATCAGTTAAATTACGAATTTTTCTAACAGCGTATGCTGCGGAACTTAGCTTTTTTGACAATTTATCTATATGTGGACCCCACTGAAGCTTAGCATCCAAAGTTATGCCCAAGAATACTGTGCTGTCTTCAGGATTCAATTCTTCGCCCTTTATCAACACATTAGTTTTCACCTGCCTAACGTGAGGTAGCGTAAACTTAATGCATTTGGTTTTTTTCTCGTTTAAAAGTAAATTATTAACATTGAACCAGTGGACTACTTTAGAGATCGCGCTATTTACATCGTCAGTAACCTGCTGCTGACGTTTAAGTTTAAACAAAAGTGAAGTGTCATCTGCAAACAACACTATATCATGATTATCCTTTATGAGGTACGGCAAGTCATTTATATAAATAAGAAACAAGAAAGGACCAAGAATTGAGCCCTGTGGGACTCCCATTGTTACTATAGATCCGGGAGATCTTTTTCCATTAACGTCAACGCTCTGAATCCTCTTACTCAAGTATGAAGTAAGAAGATCCAGAGCAGTGTTCCGGATTCCGTAGTGGCGGAGTTTCCTGATTAACGTTTCGTGAAGAACGCAATCGAATGCCTTGGACAAATCACAAAAGATGCCCAAGGCATCGCATTTATCTTCCCATGCATTATAAATATGTCCTAAAAGTTCAACACCGGCATCAGTAGTTGAACGACCCCTTGTAAAACCGAACTGTTTGCTATGTAATAATTTGTGTTTATTAAAAAATCTTTGCACTTGATCTAAAATTAATTTCTCAAAAATTTTACTAAAGGTAGGTAGTACAGAAATAGGTCTATAATTTGTAGGGTCTGATGTACTACCTGATTTAAACAAAGGTATTATTTTACTATTTTTCATTAGGTCAGGAAACTCCCCACTGTTAATACAACTATTAAAAATAAGAGCTAGAGTAGGTGCTACAATGTCAATAATAGACTTAGCAACTTCTACAGAATTACCCCACAGATCTGCAGTCTTTTTAACATTTAAAGTGTGAAAGGTTTTAATTATATCTCTACAGGTAATATGTTCAAAATGAAATTCCGAATCGCAACCATTAACATTTTCCTTAAGCAAAGACTCAGCAACAGAAGGTGATGAGTTTAGGGATTTAGTAGTTGAAACGGGAATATCTGAAAAGAAATTTTCAAATGCCTCGGCGACTTGTGAGTCTGATTTTATTATGTTGTCATTAATAGACAGGCTGTAGTCAGTATTTCGGTTACTAGATCTTCCCGCTTCACTATTAATAATAGACCAGGTCGTTTTAATTACATTACTGCTGTTTTTAATCTTTGAACCCAAATAACGTGACTTGGCCATATAACAAACTTTTTTAAATAATTTTGAATAATTTCTAACATACAAATTAAATTCATCAGTGTTAACATAATACCTTTCATTGTACAGTTCATAAAGCCGCGTTCTACTTTTATGAATACCAATGGTAGCCCAATCACTGAAAGATGCGTTACTATTAACCGAGATAGTCTTGGGAATAAAGGTGGAATCAAATTGTTTACAGTATATATTAAAAAAAGTATCATATAGATGATTAGGATCAGCATGAGTTGACAAAACTGGTAATTTATTAATGAGTTTAACTTTAAAAGCCTCCAAGCGACTTGCAGTTTTGGGGTTAACAGTGATATCCTTTTTAGCCACTTTTTTGTTTTGGTTTTGAATAGTTATCCTTTGCCCGCAGTGATCCGAATCTAGTAAATTTATAATTTCTTTGTGGCTTGGTATAATATCTGTATAAATATTATCTAGGCATGTGGCACTAGTAGGTGTTATTCTTGTGGGCTCCAAAAATAGGTTTACAAGATTGTAGGACTGAAACAGACTTATAATTTTACTACAAGAACCTGAGTTTTCTAATAAATTAACATTAAAATCACCACAAATGATAACGGACTTGTTTGAGTTACAAATCCTGTGTAATACTTCATCCATTACCTTTTCAAAGCAGTCATACAATCCTGAAGGGGGTCTGTACACACTTAATACAACCAAGTGCTCCAATTCTATACAGGCAATTTCAACTGTACGCTCAACAGATAGGCTCACAATATCGTTACGATCTTTAAATTTGAGCTGGTTACTTACTAAAATTAAAGAGCCTCCATGTATAGCATTTATTCTGCTGAACGAACTACCAACCTGGTGATTATTAAAATTGAACAAGAACTGGTGACTTTTCAGCCAATGTTCTGTTATACAGAGAATATCGATACTATTAAAATTCATAAATAAGTCTACTTCTAAATCTTTGTTCATAAATCCTTGAATATTTTGATGCACCAGGTTGATACTATTTTGTACATTATAGCTAGAGATTGCCTCTATTGTCTTAATTTCTAATTTAAATTATTAGCAATGTCATGAGTTGTGACTAAATTGTTAGCAGAATTATTTATAATGTCATTGCATTGCTCAAAAGAAGCAAATTGTTTAGCCAAATTTTTGGCTGTGATAGAAAAAAAATATGATAGCGACACAGCTATCTGTCTTTTATGATATTTAGAAAGATAGTACATAACAATGTTATATCTATCTTTTGTCAGATATAAATTATTATTAACATAATTGTTAATATCAATCAAGTGGAACATGTTATTATTATATGTCAAGTTATGCATTGTCATATTCAATTCGAATCTTAAGCTATTTTCTTCCTGTGGCAAACTGTTACTATAAGGGAATGTAAACAACACAACTTTTCTTAAACTAAGATTACACAATGTTCTATAATACTCAAGTAGTTCTCCTTTGTTTACATTTCCCCTATTACCCATAAAAATTAATAATGTTGTATCCTGGGAAAAGTTACATTTAGTAATTTCTTTCATAATATGAAACAAAGAACAACCAGGCATACAGTAATTTAGTATTGAGTGTCCTGGATACTCATCTGTCAACAAGTGACCTAAGTCCTTACCTATCTCATCACAAAATAACACAATATCATTATTTAAACTTTGTTTGCAAGGTTTATTGAAACTATTAGTAGAAGGAATTAACAAATCAACACAGGGCTGCAGTAAGGAGGTGTTGCATGTTGTCAATGAATGATCCGGTGTAAGCGCATTGGATAGTGTTAGACAATGCTCACAGTTGTTTTTTTGTGTGTTCACCAGTTCATTCATTGCCAACACATATTCCCTCATTAGGTCTTCAGAGGTATTATACTTGTTGGTCATTGAACTAAGTTTCTCCTGTAGATGGTTAAGTTCTGATTGCAAGGCATCTGTGTCAATGTTGTACCTCCTAGTACTCTGTTCCAAGTTATAGGAATACATGTCTAATTGTTTAAGCAAATTCAACCTTTCTCTATTTAATTTAACACTTTTGATAAAGAACCTTTGTCTTTTTACCATTTTTTGAGTTTTAACAATGTACTTATTAATTTTGATGTATTTTTTAAGTTTATTTTTACTGCCAACTACCCTCACTGAATTATATATTTTAGATTCATCATCACCTGTCAAATCATTAGTGTATGTGGGGTTTATGGCAGAAACCATTGACGGGGCAATAGGCATCAACTCATTGAACAGACTTTGATTCAGCGAGGCGGTGATGTTAAGATTGCTTGTCTCAAGTTGAGTTATTTGACTTTGAGCCTCATGTAGCTGCTGTTGTAATATATGTTTTTGACTAAGAGCTTGTTCATACTCTATGCTACACTGGCTGAACCCGTCCACAATAAGCCGAAGTCTATCCCGTTCATCTATGGCATCAGTGTATTGAGTATATATCTGAGCCATTTCAACTTTCAACTTCCTATTCTTTTCATGGGCATCAAAGAGCACCCTTTCATTGTCATCCAATTCCTTAATTAGTTGGTCACAGGACTCCTTTGAAGCCTTTAAAGCGCTCAAAGCCTCATTGAGTTTGGACTCTTCGAGGCGAGCGCGGGCGCTGCGAGTCATGATCATGTTATAGACTAGTAAGGAAGCGACAAGAAATTAGAAGAGAGAAGGTAGTTGTGGTAGAAGTTGAAAATTGTTGAGTAAGTTGAGAGTGAAGCGATGATTAGGTATTTGAAAGGAAAAATGAAACTTTTAGATGTAATTAAAAGGAGTTCTGTCACCAAACTAAAGTAAGGTTATGTTTACGTTCAAAGGTCATTGGCATCAATAAGTAGCCTTACTAAAAATGAACAAAGCAATTGCTGATGAAATTGAAGTGCGTAAACAAACCAATAGCAAGTAAAATATAAAGTATTGTACCTGATATCAAGATGACAATGCAAGATTCATTTGTGCCGGTAACTGTCACCGATTTACATTGAAATAATTACACTTAATTTGCACTAGCTATGTGAATCTAACACGAAATACACATTATTGTCCTATTTACTTAGAGATTATTCGGAAATAGGCCTCAAAAACAATGAAATTTAATATTTAATATTAAAAATTACAAGAACAAATTTTAAACAGCTGTTCTAAGTTGAATACAATCAAGATAGGACACGAGAAGATTCTTATCAATGGAGACATTAGCATATTGATCCGGAAATAGAAAGCATGAATCCTACATAATGTATGCAAATTAAACACCTACGTGGTTTTGCATATGGAGATCCATACTGATAAGAATTTCTGCTGTCTATTAAGAAATTTGATGCTGCATACGTTCTAAGATAACATCTTAAGGTATAGTCTAAGGTACAAAGCCCATCTAGAATTTTAGAATTAAATAATATAATCAGTGGGTTTTGTAAATACCTACACACGTTTACGTTACGGAAACGTTACGTCTACGTCTACGTTTTGGAAACAACATATACGAAACCCACTAGTGAATCGATAGCAAATACAATTTACTCAGCAGCGCAAGAAACAAATAAATTTAAAAAGTTATAATCCATAAAATTAACTCAATAATTTCAGTTTCCGCCAACCCGCACTGGGCCCGCGTGGATCCCAGCCAGGCACTTTACTTTGTGTATTTAAATTCATCACAACTGCTGTCAAAATGGCGAAGAAAAACATCGTGAGGAACCCGGCATGTCCTAGAACTAAAAATTCGAAGGCATGCGACCAACCCTTACTGGGCCCGTGTCGTGCATTATGGCCCATCCCTCTCACAGTGAGGAAGCCTTTGTCCCAGCAGTGGGAACATTATTATAGGCTGATTATGAATTTCAGTTTAACTTAGCACAAGTTTCATAATGAGATGTTACGTTACCATGGAACACGAATAGCAAAATTGAGAGCAGTCTTACTTAAAATCGGTATAAAACCTAAAAAAACTTGAGAGGTGTCAAGGGACACCCGGATGGAACGAAGTATAACTAGCTTGCTTTCTATAAGAGAGAGAGAGAGAGACAGACAGAGAAACACGCGCACGCCGCACGGCTTACAACTATAGCCAAAAGTGTCGTTCCAACTTTTGGTCTTAATTTTTTCCGTCTAGCCCCCCTTTCGCAACGCGCGATAAGGAACTTCGTTCCAAAAAATCCCCTAAAAAAGACACCGTAATCCCCTCATGAGACTAAAGATATAACTAGAAAATAAGATTACCAGCATTATGAAGCACTCACTATGCAGATTACATTCAAACGGGTAATCCGGAAGACTTATGTCTTCACCGATCGAGTTTAACTTAACTATTACTTAACCATTGCGGTAATAAACTCGTTAAGTCTTAACTGTTATGAGTACAGCTTCTGATTTTCTCGTTAGAGGTCATAGAAGTAGTAAAATGAGGAATTAATGTCTCTTTTATGCTGATCTTAACATGGAACCCAGCGTAGGCGCTGATACTGGAAAAACTATAGTAACGGTCGCAAAAATGATTGAAGAGAGTCCATGAAGTTTCTTGCTAGCCCCAGCAGTCTCGACATTCATAGCGATTTCGGTCGCAAAGTCCTGTCACTCCATACATTTCACCTGTCAATCCGGGACTTTGCGACCGAATTCGGTCGTAATGCGATCGTTATGAATGTCGAGACTGCAGCCCCTGTTCTTCTCCATAGGTCAGTATGCTTTGGAATGGGCAACTAGCTTCATCTTTCTGACTGACCAACTTCTTTAACCGGTTTAATTGAAATAAATGCTTTGAGATTGATTAAAGTTCTTACAGATTTGTAAATAGAAAAATTTAAATGAAACACGTTTCATAACTCTATCAACATAAAGAATGAATTATTACTTCAAATCCGAAGAAAAAAATGGTTCATAGCGGAATGAAAGAAATATGGAAGCAAATGAAATATTGCGACACATTAAAAGGATTTTTCAGTAAGTCATGACTTAAATAATATTGTGTTGGATAAGGAAAACCGATTTTCTTTTTCACTGCTGAGCATAATTAAGTGAAAAAGAAAAATCATTAGATGAAAAAGAATCGAGATTCAGTTTATAAATACATTACATTTTTTTCTCCCTTGTCTGTAATCTTGAAGTCTCATCGTTTATATTGTTGAGAAACGTTCAGGCTTAAAAAACATTGAAAAGTTGAGACTTGAAGAAATACTAAAATATCTTTCTACTTTAAGTATTTGTAATTTCTATTTACCAACTTTGTCTTTCAAAAACTTTACTCACAAATAGTACAAATCCCTAATAAGATTACATAGTTAAGTATTTCTTTAAATATTTCTATAAACAGAGACCCGAAACAAATCAATTACTCAGATTGTTATCTCTTTCCGTTGAAAATCCAATTAGAAAGACAAACTCACCTGTCATCTTCCAATCTTACATAATTCATCGTCACTTCACATTTAAATAAAATCAATACAAGTTTATACATCAAGTTAGTACTTATTTTTAAAACACTATTCTTAAAAGAAACCCAACTAAGGCAATGTACCACACCGACCACGAACATGAACATAATACAATTTCCAACAAAAAAATATCGACTCCTGCGCAAGGAAGCGAAACAACGGACACCGCACCTTTCCCTGTAATAAGGGTCAGCTACGATTTGAAAAGACTACCTTTCTCACTCGTACTTGAAGTGAAAGAAGGGGATGGAAGATAGTTCGTGTTCGAATTAAGTGTGGAGTCAATGATGACCTGAAGTGAAGCCGATATGGAGTTGATAAACAAGTATGGAAGCATGAGACGGGGATAGGAACCTATCGGGAATAGAATTCTGCTATTAAACTAGGATGTTTTCGAGATAAATAACCTTGTTATCAACGTGAAAGATCTTTTCCTATGGGTGATGGTGAGTACTGTTGAAGAGGACATTAATTAGGTGATTTGAGCGTGTGATGTCCAACGCTGAAACGAAAAATAAAATGACAGATTGTAGAAAGATTTTTACGGCGCGATGTCACATTTGAGCAAAAAATAATGTCTTTATCTTCGTAGAGATAGAAGTCATACTATGCGTGCTGAAGACTAACCAATGAATCGAGAGTCTGAAGAAATTAAGGAAGTCAGTAGTAATAATAAGTATTCCGCCCACAAATAAACAAAGTCGCAAACAATCTTTTTTTATATTATGTAAATCCTTTATGCCATCGTTACATGTCAAAGTGAGTTTATAACGATCTTTTAAACCTCATTAAGCCAGCATGGGGAGCTTACAAGCGAGTTTGGACGCGGTTGGCTGCACATCGACACACGCGCAACAGGTGGCCTGCGCAGGAGTGCCTCGGTGACAGCTGCTGCGATTGTAACGAACTTTTGCATAAGGAAAGAGGTGAAATGGGTAATTTTTGCATAAAATATGCTAAGTGATACTGATTAGGCTGGTATATTTTCTTTTCTTTTTCTTTACATATAATAGTTTAGTATTATTTTTCCTTGGTTTAGTGAGAAGAAAGAAATACTATTTGAACCTTCAAATCAACAGCAAGAGTTAACGATGGTGACTACTGATGGGGTAATTGTGAGCAATAGCAGAAATTTTTTATGAAGTCTTTGATCAATGTCGAAAAATAAAAAAAAAACTATGTTAAGAGGGAAGCGCAGGGTAAGAAAGAAGAGAAGAAATTCAAATTTTCGTCTGTATATTCTGAATAACTATTTCATGAAATATGAATCCAAAGGATTATAATGAACTCCGTCCGTAAATTGCAAAAAACTTAAGACAATTTGAATTTCGCTGGCTACTGAATAATATTACAGTAAAAGGTACAGACCTTTTATTGCAACTACAACAACATGGTAAACTCTTAGACGAAGTGAATTCATTTTTCAGATCTATTTTCTATTTAATTTTCAATCTATTTTTCATAACTATGTAACGAAGTTTGTCACAATTTTAACGAAGCGTTTAATTCTCAATTTTAGTTCAAGTCTTTAAAACTAGCAATTCAATCTAGATTGGGAACCACTTCAGTCTGGCGGGGCTTCAAAGAGGGTCAATCAAAAGTTTGAAATTAATATCTCGATTATATCAGTAACAAAAACTAAAGATATATTTTTTAAAAGAGTGATCTGCGCAGATAAAACATAATTATCACTAATTAGAGGAGGCTTCTAGCTCTTTTATCGATCTTTAGGTAGGTACGTACGGATTGAAGACGCGGGTTGTGGGTTGTGGAGGTCAGATAGGCAGTCGCTTCATATAAAATACTGGCATATCAGTTGCAACCGGTTAGACTGGAAGCCGACCCCAACATAGCTGGGAAAAGGCTCGCAGATGATGATGATTTAATATTAACTACCTCGTTGGTCTAGTGGTCGCAATCGCTACTGCTGAGCGTGCGGTCCAAGGTTCGATTCCCAGGTCGAGCAACGTGTCGTTGGGTTTTTTCATTAAGAATTACTCAGGAGCAGCCTGGAGTCTGGATTTGTAATCAGCACCCTAATTGCGTAACGCACGATCAATCGTAAACTGAATCATTTTGAAGCAAATTGCTAATCCATTGCTTCATAAGTTCGAAAAATTTGTCCGCTCAACACGTAAATAACGCAATGAATGTTGTTGAACTGTCAAAATGAAACCGATTCCGATTGATCGTGTGTTACGCAATTAGGGTGCAGTTGCTGGCAATAGTCTCGCCCCCTGTTACATGGCACTTACACATAACTGGTGAAATGTGGGTGTACTATAAGTGTGCCTCTGCTTAACCCTTTGAGGATTACAGGCGTAATGTTATGTACTCTTCAGAAATTCAAAGGACGGAAATATCTCAAAATAAATTATTCTTCCTTTCATGGTCGATCTGATGTAATCACCCAGGAAGACTATCAAGGGTCGCATTTTATCTTATTACAAACGATTAGAGTCTATAATGGCGTGGCGTGTCGGAATAATGAAAACTTAATAGGGTTTGCCGAGTGTCGTTTTTCCCACAAAATAGGAAATTCCCCTTATTGTCGCTGTTTCTTGTTAGTAGCGATCAATATAATAATGTAGGGGTGAGGGGTCTGTGAAATATTGATATGATTTTTTAAGCAGATGAACAATATTCATGTTTTTTCTCTGTGTTCTGTTAGTTTTTGACATGGTCTGGCAGTTTGAGTAATTTCTGTGGACTACCCAAATGTCCTTTCTTTGGTATTGTTCGTCGAATCGTTGAGCTTCTTAAGTTTTGAGGACTTGGTGTGCTTACGTCGGAAGCAGCAAACACTGCGTTATCGTCTCCTGCGTGTTCTGTCAGCTGCACGTTACAGGAACTGATGGACGCTGGTGATGGCGACAAACTAGTGGCCGAATACTGGGCCGAGTCCTTTTTTTTTTTAAACAGATTTAGATTTTTATCGACACGCTAAGAAGAAGAGTTTTGAGTCGAGCTGCACGATTTCTAACAAATGCGTGCACTGATTGGACAGGTCCACTCAATCTGTGTGGTTCTTTCCTCATAAGACCATCTCGGACATCGATCTACATGGTCTTCACATGATCAGACCAAGATTATGTCTGGACTTGAAAAGAGATTGTGAACTCTGAGTTTGTTTGGGCCTTTCTTCTCAGAGTAGTCAAATAGGAAACGCCAACCTCATCTAGTTTTTATAATATGATTGACGTGTAAAAGTGTTTGTGGAAACCTACTTATGTACACACGGCTACACATCAAGCTATACATTTCCAGTTTTAGCTGACCTCGCATTGTTTAGGTTTTTTGGTCAGGCAGAAGTCAGCTTATACTGGTTATGTATAGCTTGATGCGTAGCCGTGCGTACATCATATATCATGAAATCTTGTTTGTAGTAGCTGATGCAACTGTCATTTACATAATTTCAAGGTTAACAAAACCTTGATATCGTTTCACACAAAAATGAAATTAATGGGTATTTAGAAAATGACATTGGTATCGGATGAAAGTTTTTAAAGTTTAAAATTTGTGCAAAAGATTCGTTATACTTCGGATTTTCTGAAGTTGCGGTTATTTCAGAAGATAAAAAAGACCATAGTGACGTAAATTTGGGCAGGCCGCACCGCATTGAAAAAAGCGAACAAGTGCGATTCGAACTCGCACATGAAGGATTTCCGTATCACCGCACAATATTGAGCAAAAAACGTCGAAAAAAAATGTTTCCTTTCATTTTATTTTTATTATTTGTTGTTATAGCAGCAATTGTGAACACACTGTTACGTATACATACGCTTCCGTTGGCACCCTAACTAGCGACGTCCATGTAAAGTGAATAAGCCGCAGCACAGCAGTGGCTAAGCCGTAGCACATCTTTTTAGGGTTTCGTACTCTTTGGGTACGAAACCGTAAAAAGATGTGCTACGGCTTAGCTTAAATGGCATTTGATCGAATTAAATGGATGATAAGCATGTGCACCTAAAATATATCAAACTTTGTCCTTATTTCCTATAGAATTTTGCAGACTGTACATTTTCATACTCCACTAGCTAACATAACATTTTATCAATAAACAACATTATCAACACTACAAACAGCTGTAGTTACTCGCAAACACAATACCCCCCGAGGCAGCGTCGGCGCCGCCGGATGTCAGCTGACACAAGTAGTAGCTTCCGGCCGACTGCACCTGATAACAGGTTGTAGTACCTACAAGGTACACGCTGTTATCATGTTGTCGGTACATCGGGAGGAAATCTTAAATGTACTATGGTAAGCTGGTTTGCCTAGAAGGGTCAATTTTAAAGATGTCTAGATGATTTTAACATATTTTCAGTGCTAAGGGTGTCATCATCTACCTAGCCTTGTCGAGGTCGGTTTCCAGTCTAACTGGATGCAGCTGAATACCAGTATTTTACATGGAGCGACTGCGTATCTCCACAACCCAGTTACTGGGTAATACGATACCCCTTGGCAATCTCCACAACCCAGTTACTGGGTAGTACCCCTTGGCAAGACTGGTTGTCAGACTGTTTTAAAATAATGAAGGGTAAGGTTATCACCAATAGGTTTTTTTTGTTCCAAGTTTGGGCCGACGATTTAGCGACTGAAATGAAATTTATTATTATGTTTGTTTGTCGGAATCACTTCTACAAGTCATATTATTTAAAAAGAAACAAGCTAGATGGATTCGACATTTCCTATCTGACTACCACTGAGAAGAAATGGCGAAACAAACTCAAAGGTCTCTTTTAAAATCCAGACATAGGTAATCTTGGCCAGATCATGTGAAGACAAAGTAGATTAGTGCTTGAAACGGTCTTTGAGGACAGAACCACATAGATTGGAATGGCCCAGTCCAGTCAGTGCAAGTATTTGTCAGTAATCGTGTAACTCAGAACTAGAGGACTAAAACAGCGATATAGCGAGAAGCTAGAGAAGCAGACAGGTAAAACTGCTCTGAAAACTTTGGATATAGACGAAATATCAAATTGTTATAATTTTCAATTTAATCAAATAAGAAATGAAAAAATAATTAAATCAGCTGTAAACCATGTCGCCTTAAAAACAAATTCGAATAGAAAAGTTACCCCACAAAGTACTTAAGAACTTTTTTGTACTTATTCAAGAATTTTCCTCAGAAACTTTGCTTTAAGTTTCAGACCCGTCCAAACAAAAGTAAGGACTAAGTTGAGTGATTACATTAACAGTTTGAGTACTACAACAATGTTATTTTGTTAAACGAGTCTTTGAGCAATACGATCACGCAATTAAAATACCTAAGCCTGAAGTTTTGGTACTCAGCAGCTATTTCGGATTGGTAGATTCTGCAAAAACTAAACGTTAAGCCGTTGGTCCAGGCTGTCGTTCGTGGATCTTTGACAGTCGTTACGGGTCGTCAGAAGCCCGAAAGTCTGACAACCAGTCTTACCAAGGGATTTGGTATTACCCAGTAACTGGTGGAGGTGAGATAGGCAGTAGCTCCATGTAAAATAATGGTACTCAGCTGCATCCGGTTAGACTGGAAGCCGATCCCAACATAGTTGGGAAAAAGCTAGGCAGATGATGATAATGAGGATCTGTAAAAACTAATTGTAGTAACTGGAACTTATATGTTCGAGCCGTTTGGGGTTGAAACACAAGGGCCATGGGGTCTGAATGCCCACTTAGTATTTCGGGACATCGCCAAGCGGTTGGTCGACTCTTCACGTGTCAAAGAATCAGCATCGACATACAAACAAAAACATCAATTTAATCAATATTGTCTGTTTGTTGATTTGTTCCGGCTAATCTCAGAAACGGTTGGACCAATTTTGACGGGACTTTTACTGGCAGATAGCTGATATTATAAGGCGTAACTGACTATATTTATTTAAGAAAAAGAATTAGGATGCGTCGCAAAAAAAATAAAACCCAATACTATTTTATTTACTTGGCCTTCACCTTCACTGTCCCACTGATGGGCATAGGCCTGCCCCAAATCCTTCCAGGCATCCTTTTCTACAGCCACCTGGATCCAACCCTTGCGGTATGCGTCTAATTCAATACTAATATTACACATTATATTGATTTCCGACATGCACACTAAGGGCTTATTAGTCGCACATTTACAATTGTATGCAATAAAGTATAGAAAAAAGGACTCTAGCGCACAGAAGTGATAAGAGTTAAATATTGTAAAACGGGTATTATTATGTACTTCATTGCATAAAATTCAAAATGTGCCAAAACGTGGCGTCGAAAAAATTATATTATTTAAAAGTGACGATTGGCCCGTTTCCGGCGAGTAAATTCGTGCGAATCGACTAATAAGCCGAACAGAGTCGCAGGCACAGCCAGTTATAAATGTAATTCGGTTTCAACGTTCACCAACACAATATTATTCTACCACCACCGACGTCATTAAACTAACTTAACGTCGCGTCGAACAACAAAACAACATCTGTTTACTTGATCAAAATTACATCAAACCAACTCGTTTAAAACTAACTTTTTGATGCTTTTAACTTCGTCCAATATTTCGGCGATTTTGGAGGACTTTATAAAGTTACAAACAATAATCTAAGGAAAACTTTTGGCTCAATAAGACACTAATTGGTGATTGGTAACTTCCTCGGTTTTGATCGAAACATCTCCGAAGTCTTGTTGGTTAAAGATTAATGGTAAAGACGAACACTTGGCACGGCCAAGGAAAATTGCTATGAATTAGGATGAGAAAACGTGGGAAATATTGTTTATTTTGTGGTAATCGTTAGTGGTTTTCTTCCTCTTCATATCTTGCCGAGCACATTCCCGATATTTTTTTAACGTAAAGCCATTAAGTATTAAGTCATACAACAATGCAACGTAACTCTTATAGGTAACATTGTAATAAAGTATAAATTAGAATTATGCTGTGAATTTAATTCTATCATTTTATACAGGGTGGCCATCCCAGGACATCGACGAGCAATCTGTTACCATGGATTGTAGATAGGTTTAACTTTTCATCGGTTATTAAAAAAATAGCTGTTCCATACATTTGGTATTGCACCTTTGTAGGAAATAGCTGATTACACTATTCATCGCATCAGCATTATTTATTACACTTTCATAAACCCCTCTATTACACATTATTAGTATTAATAACACAAGATCTATTACAGACCCTCACAATGTCACTTCCAGTTATTATTTTCCTGCAAAATACAACAAGAAATCTAATTAGATACAATCTTCAATAAAGCCAGCCAAGATATATTTTATTCAGCCATTAATACAATAAAACAAGAGTTATGGATCTACAGAAGAGTAATCTGTCCATTTTGTAATATTAGGAAGTTGGTTAAACATGTGGAGTTCCGATTCCCAGGTCGAGTAAAGTGTTATTGTGTTTTTCTATATGGGAATTTTCAGTAGCGGCCTGGAGTTGAAGGTTTGTGTCTGGCTGATGGCGGTAGGCTCGCTCACTCTTACATGGGAGTTAAACATAACTTCCAAATATACCATAGCTACGTACAGACGCCAGCACATCAAGCTACTACAATCTGTCAAATTTCTTTAATAGATTTTCAACTTTATCGCTAAAGCATTAAGGTTCAAGGTTGATTGGGAAAATTTGACAGTTTCGGGTAGGTTGACCTGCTGGCGTCTGTACTATCGCCAAAACCTATATCTGAAGGCTTAATTCTCGTAATTTAAAACGTTCAAAATCTAGTCGCAGTCTCATCTCGGCGACAAACAAATGTCAAAAACTTGACAAAATGTAGGGAAATTAGAGGTATTTTTGACAAATTGAGACTGAGATCAAACAGTGAACGTTCTTAAAATTACGAGAATTGCCCCTCTGACCATTTTGAAAAACAAATCACATGATGACTGCGTCTAAAACAAAAACGGATGATTTTTAGGTCGACTAATAATATGCGCTGCAAGCAGGAATAGTCCTTACGGTGGTCAGACATAGATTTTGGCGATAGTACATATATGTCTGCCCAACACTTCGGGGAAACAAGGCGTGATGGCAGGTTATGTAGTTGTAAACTGTTATGTTATGTACTCGTACATGTGTGGAAAAATCGTAATTTTCTTGTCAAGGAAATTGCTGTGTTATGTAATGGAAATTGTTTGTAGTGTGAAGAATGGAGCTGTAATCAATTTCTTAGGCACCTATAATGTTTCAACAGCAGTTGTTTACAAACTAGCTAGTTAAATGGACGCGCAAACTGTTACTATGGATTCATGATTCTGAACACCCTGCTGAAATGTTTTTACGCACGCGGTATAGAATCATGTACCTACTGAATGGTATAATCGAAATCGGTTCAGTAGTTTGGCAGCTCTGATACGTGCCAAACATACAAACAGACAACCAGATTCACTTTCACATTGAATAAAGCCAAGATACGTTACTTTGTTTCCAGGCCATTGACTTAATTTACTTTTTAAATGCACTATCTGATCTGATGATCGGATCTGACCTCCACAACCCATTTACTGGGTTAAAGAAATTACCCCATCATCTTGAAAGCCTACATCACTTGGAAAAATTGCCTTCTCACAAGAAATGCGCGTGCAGCACCGATGTGATATATATGTGATATAAGTGAATCTTTCTGGAACCAGATATTCACGGTTATAATTCTTATTCAATTTTATCGAATTATATCAATTTTTGAAGTGAATTGAATAAACCCAATGTTATCGACATCGGATTTATTCAATTCACTTCAAAAACTTCGTCTAAGTCAAAACATTCACATAAGATTCACAAAAACCCACTTAGAAACATACAAAAAGTGTGCCAGCAGATAAATATGGTTGAGTAGGATTCAAGACATGGCCACAGATGGGCTTTCTCTGAATTATGTATGCCGTGGGGGTACACCACTTGTCTCAGTAACGACGGTAGTGTTTACTTGGTTTTGCAAACTCATCTGCTTTGGTATTTTCTGGGCGCTGAATGATGTCATTGTTTCTACAATATTGGCAAAGAAATACATAAATGATACATGATTTTATTTTTGTAAGTACGCCAGCAGGTCAACCTACCCGAAACTGTCAGATTTTCCCAATCAACATTGAACCTAATGCTATAGTAATAAAGTCGAAAATCTATTAAAGAAATCTGACAGATTGTAGTAGCTTGATGTGCTGGCGTCTGTACAAACACTTTTGCACGTCAATCATATTTTAAAACTAGATGAGGTCGGCGTTTCCTATCTGACTAGTCTGAGAAGAAAGGCCGACACAAACTCAGAGGTCACAGTCTCTTTTAAAGTCCAGACATAATCTTGGTCAGATCATATGAAGACCTTGTAGGTCGATGTCTGAGATGGTCTTTTGAGACCACACAGATTGAGAGGACCTGTCCAGTCAGTGCACGCATTTGTCAGAAATCGTATCACATGATTATCGTAGTATTTATTTCCGGAATTAAAGCCTGCTTAGGGGCCTCCTTGTAGGTCACTAGGTTGTCCTAAGAGTTACTATTGCTGATGGCACACTATGTTTAGTATAATCAGCTTATAATGTCCACTGCTGAGACCACCGGCCTCCTCTCTTCCAGAGGGAATGGGCTTAATATACCATGTGGGCTCAGTGCGGGTTGGTAGATGTCACATGTCTTCGAATTTTCGTTTCTAGGACATGCTGGTTTCCTCACGATGTTTTCCTTCACAGGGGTGACGAATTGATTTACACAAAGTAAAGCGCCTGCCTGGGTTCGAACACACGACCTACAACTCGTAAGTCGGCCTCTACGACTGGTCCACCACTGCTCTACTGCTGTACACTACATAATTATTGGAACGAAGTTCCTTAACGCGCGTTGCGAAAGGGGGCTAGACGGAAAAAATTAAGACCAAAAGTTGGAACGAAACTTTTTGCTATAGTTGTAAGCCATGCGACGTGCGCGTGTTTCTCTCTCTCTCTCTCTCTCTTTGAAATACGTTCCATCCGGGTGTCCCTTGACACCTCTCAAGTTTTTATTGATCTCCATTATCAAATATATTAATCACAATACATTAATTTTCTTTTCAAACTCAAAAGTACAATAACAGTGAACCATTATAATTGATAATGCAGAAAGAACAAAACAGCTCCGACACTTTCAGACATGCTGTCTCAACGAGTAAGGCAACAAAGTCATCAAGAAGATGGATGAGGAGTTTCCACCTGCGTACAGCAGTGTGTTTATTTCTAGGATCTATTTCGAGACTTTCTTGCGTCTTATACCCAAGAAAGTCTAGTTGTTATAATAAAAACTTGTATCCATTAAATGTGAAGCTTTCGTCAAAACAAGATATCAATTTATACTAATGATAAAGTTGAAGAGTTTGTTTCAATGCGCTAATCTCTGAAACTACTAGTCAGATTTAGATTTTTTTGAAAATTCTTTTTTGCATATGATAGCCTAATTCTTGACGAAGGTTATAGGATATTTAACATCACTCTAGGACGCTTAGCGTAAAATAAAACGGAGTAATAGCGCGAGTAGGCGATGCGATGCGACCGGGGAACAAGAAACTTCACGCCAACTAAGTCGCGGGCAGAAGCTAGACAATCGCTATATATGGCAAGTTTTCTGATTAATAGCCTCCCCAGAACTGTTTGCTTGTCGTTGAAAAGTGCCCCTTTTATCCTCAACAATTACACACGAATTTGTATGAAAAAAAAAACAGAAATAAATCATGGAAGCAATTGTGTATTTCGAGCAGAACACCTAGTCAAGGTTCCTGTATTACTGACACATCTGTAGGTACTCCATTTGTCAGTGTCTCGCTGCTTATTATTCATTCAATGTCCAACAGGTGATACGGCTTAGAGGGCTTTGAAGCCGACCGTCGGCGGAGCAGAGGCGAAACGATTGCCTTTCGTCAGGTTGCCTTTTCAACGGCTATAAGTAGGGGGTCACGGGCGTGACCTCGAAAACGGATAACTGCGGCCACTATTCTTATAGCAAATGGCGGATGGAAACTGCACTTTGATGCTTGTTCAAAGAAATTGGGTATTTGACGAAGTTTGGTTCCCAGATAAGTATAAAGCCAGAAGCTAACCGTGGGTGCTTTTAATGGAATTTTTTATGAGTATGTATGATAGTATTTTAAAACAAAGTGAGGTAGTCTTTTGAGGGCTGAGAATTATGATCGGAGAGTATTAGTACTTAAAAGGCAATGAGATTTACTTAAACGCTCCCGCAGCCAGGCGCGACGTGACTCTAGTAGAACAATTTCTATGAAAACTTCGTGGAAATAGTTTAACCAGAATCGCGTCGGCCCTGTCTGCAGTTGATTGATAAATGAAATTCCGATAACATCAATCCGTTTCTTACTAAACTTCAACTACCTGTATATCCGACGACCCTGCATACTTATCTCTTTTATTGACTGTACATGGTTGTTATAGAACAGCAATAATTGTTCTGGTTTCCCCAATTTAAACTACATTCACATAGATACCAAGTACCAACCGCACTCACATCAGCTGTGTCGCGGGTGCCATTACAGATGTCGTCCCGGAACAAATGTCAGGCCATTACGTCCCACAAACATTGGTTCCGGATCGTATCGACATCGTCCCGAACGTCCCGATAGAGAAGTCACGTCGTTACGACCCGCCATTTGGGGTTCAACTTATGATGATGAGGACCAATAAAGGTAAACATGGACTTCTTTCTTTTAGTAAATACCATTACGCTACTATTTCCTTAAAAAGTGGAGCTGCTGGTGCAATGGTAGTGTGTTTAGTTGGTAACCCTTTATATGTATAAATAAATTAAAGAATAAAGCAGACACAGAGTCTAATAGGCAGGAAGTATTAACAGATAAAAATATAAAAGACAATAAAGGTATTTCCCAGATGGATACTCGTAACTAAGGGCTGAATTTTCCAACGCCAGATAATTTTATCGGAGGAATAATTTTGAATTTTTGACAGTTCTTCCATACAAACTCTGTCAATATTACATTAAACTTTAATTTTTTTTTGGTTCACTTTAAATCGAATGTTTTACATTATTCCAGCTGGTCACCAATGAATCCCAAAAAAAGCTTTTACATTATAAAAGATAAACAAAGCACACTAGGTTATTTTAGATTTTAATGTTGCACTCTGCACATGCATTGTGCCCCCTATAAATTATAGTCAGTAATATTGAAAAAGAAGTGCAGTAATGGCAACACAGATGTATATTTGTTTAACCTAACCCTGACCTACTGCCCAGCATTGAAGTCAACCAAGATAAATCTCTATCAACACAATGCTGAGTTTTTAAACATTCTTACCAAGGTTTTATGAATGAAAAGCGTCTTCAAAATAAAAAGCCTCGAGTGATGAATAGGCACAGTTTTACATTTACTTTCAGGCCATTCATCATGGAAACTGACTTTTTATCTGTTTTTAAAAGCGGGCTAAACGAAAATCTTGTGTTTTGAGAGATTTTTGTGGGTTTAAGATTAAAAATATGCGCATTTTCATTATTAGAATTAAAAATTCACGAAACCCTAAATAAATAAAGTAGAATACGAGAAAGGCTTGAATTAATTATTATAAGATTTAAATCATAACCACTATCACGTCTCTGTACCACAAAGTACTGTAGAGGCTTGTCTGCCGAAGGCAACCTCATATGTTGCAGGCCGGATATAATTTAGCGCGGATGACATTCGAACGTTCAAGCTAGTGTCAAAGATATTAGTTAGGATTCGTGGATCTTTGACAGTCGTTACGGGTAGTCAGAAGCCCGAAAGTCTGACAACCAGTCTCACCAAGGGGTATCGTATTACCCAGTAACTGGGTTGTGGAGGTCAGATAGGCAGTCGCTCCATGTAAAATACTGGTATTCAGCTGCATCCGGTTAGACTGGAAGCCGACCCCAACATAGTTGGGAAAAGGCTAGGCAGATGATGATTTTGGTTTAGAATAGGGAGTGATGATTTAGACGGAAATACGTAAATACGTGCTTACAATATAATCTAAAGGAGTCATATAGTGTTTGATTCCTCCCGTTATATCAGACGTCTCGTCTAGCCCTCTATAGTACATACAAAAGGCTCACTTAATACCTGTTGAACCTTAACCATTTACTTGTTACTACTCGTAACTGTCAGCCTGCATCACCCCACAGCTGGGCACAGTCCTGCCTCCTGTTATGACGGTCCAGCACCCTAATTGCGTAACACAATAATTATCTCAACCTTATTCATTTTGAAAGATATTGTTACTCCATGTTCGAAAAATTTGTCTGCTCAACAATGTAAATAACGCAATGAATGTTGTTGAAATGTCAAAATAAAATCCATAGTTACTGATAGTGTGTTGCAGTTATCGGTGTTTTTTCTCAGATTAGTCAGATAGAAGACACCAACCACGTGAAGTTCAAAAAAATTTTTGAACAACCCTACTAAAAGTATCATTAAAATATAAAATAAAATAAATAAGTATCATTTTTTTTTTTTTTTTTGTATCGTATGTGTATTAGTTGTTGGCTCTATCAAGCTCTTCCCGCCATCTTCATGGTCTTCGTGGTCAACCAGAAGGTGCCAAAAATTTTAATTAAATAAAAAAACAAGTTACGAGTATGTTCACAGTTGGCAAAGTAAAGCTATAAATATATAGCAATAGAAAGGTTAACGATCGCGAGAGCAATGGTAGCCCAGTGGTAACGGCCGCGACTTACGAATCGTAGGTCATGGGTTCAAACCCAGACAGGTACTTTACTTTGTGTAATTTATTTCATCACCACTGCTCTCAAAACGGCCAAGGAAAACATCGTGAGGAAACCGGCATGTCCTAGAACCAAAAATTCGAAGACATGTGACATCTACCAATCCGCACTGGGCCTGCGTGGTGGATAACAGCCTACTCGGATCTCACTGAGAAGAGGCCTGTGTCCCAACAGTGCACAGTGGGAACATTATAAGCTGATAATGAAGTTAACGATCACAGTAAGGTAAGTTTCGCGTCCGCAAAACTGAAGTTGGGAACATCTAATCCTAAGTTTGCTTACCACATAGGTACTAAGGGATGGTCTCATGGCGTTTGTAGGCTGATGCCGCTGAGTATAAGTGGCTGTGGTTCTAGAATCTATGGTTGTGTGGGTAACTACTCTGTATTCACATGCGGAATCTTTGCCTACAGAACCATGGTTTTAGTCTTAATTTTTCTAACTTAGATTTAATCTTAAGGGCCTTACTCTCGTTTAGTACCGTAATACGGTCACTTTATGAAGAATATTTCTCATTAACGGCTTGATTAAAAGATCTGTAAAAAATATATGTTTGCTATAGATTCATGAACAACATTTCTGTAGAAGGATTTTTTCGTATGGCTAATACTTTTGCCTTAAAAAAATATTTACCAACACGCTATTTTTTTCTGATATTCGATATTACTTCTAAACGGCTTTGATGTTTGGAAATATTTTTACACTGAAAAATCGATGGTTAGAGGTACTACAGATTTGTCTTAGCTTATGTAAATCAATTAACATTTGCAAAGGAAATGTCCCCACTTTGAGATCGAGCTTCAGAGGGGCTCTGCGCGGGCGCGGGCGGCAGTCGTGCGTTAGCATTGAGACGGGATGGCTGTGTCGCTCGCTGCTACGCTCCGGCTATCGACCGACTATGCGCGTCTGTCTGTGTTAGTGCAAATATTTACGAACGAATTGTATCAGTGTGCGTTTATTGACTAGCTTGCTGCAGATGGCCCATTTCTATTGTGCGCGTGGACGCTTACGAATACTTACGATAGTAATACAAGTAGTCATATCTAAACTAATATTAAAATGAGAAAAGATTGGATTTGATCAAAATAAAAGTCCAAGATGGCGGCTGCGAAAATTTTCAATTTTTTCATCATGGGTGTCGTTTTCATATTTTCCGAGGGTGACAAAACCGATAGTGAGATCAAAATAAAAATCCAAAATGGCGGCTGCAAAAATTTTCAAATATTTCATCATGGGTGTCGTTTTCATGCTTTTCGGGGGTGATAAAGCCGCTAGTGAAGTCAAAATAAAAATCTAAAATGGCGGCTGCGAAAAATTTCAAATATTTTATCATGGGTGTCGTTTTCATGCTTTTCGGGGGTGATAAAGCCGCTAGTGAGGTCAAAATAAAAATCCAAAATGACGGTTGCGAAAATTTTCAAATTTTTTATCATGGGTGTCGTTTTCATGGTTTTTGAGGCTGCTGAAGCCAATAGTGAGGTCAAAATGAAAATCTAAGATGGCGGGTGCGAAAATTTTCAGAATTTTCGTCATGGGTGTCGTTTTCATACTTTTCGAGGGTGATCAAGCCGATAGTGAGGTCAAAATAAAAATCCAAAATGGCGCCTGCGAAAATTTTCAGAATTTTCGTCATGGGTGTCGTTTTCATACTTTTCGAGGGTGATCAAGCCGATAGTGAGGTCAAAATAAAAATCCAAAATGGCGCCTGCGAAAATTTTCAAATTTTTCATCATGGGTGTCGTTTTTATGCTTTTCGGGGGTGATAAAGCCGATAGTGAGGTCAAAATAAAAATCCAATATGGCGGCTGCAAAAATTTTCAAATATTTCATCATGGGTGTCGTTTTCATGCTTTTCGGGGGTGATAAAGCCGCTAGTGAGGTCAAAATAAAAATCCAAAATGGCGGCTGCGAAAATTTTCAAATTTTTCATCATGGGTGTCGTTTTTATGCTTTTCGGGGGTGATAAAGCCGCTAGTGAGGTCAAAATAAAAATCCAAAATGACGGTTGCGAAAATTTTCAAATTTTTCATCATGGGTGTCGTTTTCATGGTTTTTGAGGCTGCTGAAGCCAATAGTGAGGTCAAAATGAAAATCTAAGATGGCGGGTGCGAAAATTTTCAGAATTTTCGTCATGGGTGTCGTTTTCATACTTTTCGACGGTGATCAAGCCGATAGTGAGGTCAAAATAAAAATCCAAAATGGCGGCTGCGAAAATTTTCAAATTTTTCATCATGGGTATCGTTTTCATGGTTTTTGAGGCTGCTGAAGCCAATAGTGAGGTCAAAATGAAAATCTAAGATGGCGGGTGCGAAAATTTTCAGAATTTTCGTCATGGGTGTCGTTTTCATACTTTTCGAGGGTGATCAAGCCGATAGTGAGGTCAAAATGTAAATCCAAGATGGCGGCTACAAAAAATTGTTTTTTTTTTAATCATACATAAGGAACTTCGAATAACCTGTTATTCCGATCAAACTAAAATTTACTAATTATTACTTGATTTTAGGTAAACGATACTTATTTGACAATAATATAGTGTGATGAGTTGTCAAATAAACAATGTTATTTATCACGAGACCAGTGATCAGTGAGTGAGTGACAGATAGATTGCAAAAACAATATCCTATACGGTTAAGACACAAGAAATGCGTTTCCGTGAATACTGTATCATTGTGTATTAAAATTCAATTGATTTAATACAGATAACTTATTATTGAAAGATTATCTATTTATCCAGTTCTTTATTTAGACATTTAAGAAGGAAAATTAGTTTTATATGTAACCAACACCTCAATGATGACTGAATAATTAGTTACAACTAAAACTAAATTTTTGAAGCCGCCATTTTGGATTTTTATTTTGACCTCACTATTGGCTTCAGCAAACTCGAAAACCACACCCATGATGAAAAATTTGAAAATTTTTGCAGTCGCCGTTTTAGATTTTCATTTTGACCTCATTATTGACTCCAGCACCCTCGAAAACCACGAAAACGATACCCATGACGAATATTTTGAAAAGTTTTGCAGCCGCCATCCTGGATTTTCATTTTGACTTATAATCGGCTCCAGCACCCTCGAAAACCACGAAAATGACACCCATGACGAAAATTTTGAAAATTTCCGCACCCGCCGTCTTAGATTTTCATTTTGACCTCACTATTGGCTTCAGCAGCCTCGAAAACCACGAAAATGACACCCATGTCGAAAATTTTGAAAATTTTTGCACCCGCCATCTTAGATTTTCATTTTGACCTCACTATTGGCTTCAGCAGCCTCAAAAACCATGAAAACGACACCCATGATGAAAAATTTGAAAATTTTTGCAGCCGCCATTTTAGATTTTCATTTTGACCTCACTATTGGCTCCAGCACCCTCGAAAACCACGAAAACGACACCCATGACGAATATTTTGAAAAGTTTTGCAGCCGCCATCTTGGATTTTCATTTTGACTTTATAATCGGCTCCAGCACCCTCGAAAACCACGAAAATGACACCCATGACGAATATTTTGAAAAGTTTTGTAGCCGCCATCCTGGATTTTCATTTTGACTCGGCATTTTGATTTTGAATCGGCTCCAGCACCCTCGAAAAGCACGAAAATGACACCCATGACGAGGTTTATCTACTAAACGGCCGTAGGTAATTATTTCAAGGTCACTGCCGAAACTATAACATCGTTCGATTAGCTACGGAACCCTAAAATGCTATTTAGGTACAGTGCTAGTTAGGTAGGTTTATTACTGATTTATATTAATTCAGATTGGTGGACCACATTTTTTATAAAATCTCATTTTTATGTAATAAATCCTCCTACCTACAGTATGCAAATAAAATGTTATTCGATTCCTAAGAAAATACTCGAAATAATTTTTAAAGTTTTACCCCCGCAGGAACTAAGTTCTGATTTTAAATAAAATCGAAATTTCTAAATGAAAAATGCTTAAAATATACGTAACATACGTATCAATCTATACAAAATATATCAGACTTGCATCCGCAATTCCCTTCTGGAATCGTAGGCAAAAATAGCGACCTGCGGGCGGCATGTCTGTGCCTCTGCATACTCTTTGATCGTCGTTTTAGTTCAGCGCGCCACCGCGCGCGTTTTACGTTTTCGGGAGTAGAGCGTTTAGCTCCGCCCACATGCACAAGGTCAGCGAGCCCTATATACACCTTAATGTTTAGTCAAGCAAAAAGTCGTGCAAAAGCCACAACAACCTACTGCCAACAAATTGCTTTGCAGTTTGGCAGGTGTTATGTGAATATAAAACTGTAACATTACGGATTAAATAAATATATGTATATATTTTTTAATCTTACATGAATATTTCAAGTCATGTTATTTCTGGGGTTTTTTAAGACTGACCTTCTCAACCCTTCCTATTCGTCATTATAACTACGTAGCCAGATGTTAACCCTCGCAGATTTATGCCCAAGGACACCGTGAAGGTTACACGAGTATGAACGTGTACTAAAGGCATGAATATGTACTAATGTCCCGTGTGGTGTTGCTAGCGGAAAAGGAGTGAAAATAACAGACCATGTATTGTTGTGAGCTAAACGTTTCTAGGCAACAATTGTATGCGGGGGAAAATAGGGAATTCTAGAGAAATATGTTGGGTAAATACTATGAAAACCTTCAGTTAGTGGACTAGCCAAGTTCATGAGAAAGACCACATCTCTAATAGGTAGGTTTTCATTTTCATTAAAACGTTTACTCCTAGTCAAAACGACTTTTGAACGAATAAGATAATTCATATACTGCCAAAAAAAATAGTAGGAGCCCAATTGTTACCACTCTAAAAGATGTCAAGTCCCAAAAAGACCGTGTCAACAAGGATTCGCTACAGGGCGTAAGTAGGTAGTCATAAATCATTTCAGCCATTTTGCCCAGACATAGCACGATATCAAGGTCAGTAAGAAGAAAAATGCTAGCTGCACAGTCTGCCCAGTATTTTTCTAAGCAGGCAATTTAATACAGTACCGTGAGCTGTCCCATTTATTGCGTAACTTATAACCACGAGCCAGCTAACCCGGCGCAATCTCAGTTAGAAAACTTGTTAGAACTAGGGAATGGAGCTATATATTTGTATATTATACTTATTAATAATAAAACTAGACTTTGTTTTTCGTTTGAGCGCGCTAATCTATGGAACTAACAAGTCGGATTAAAAAACCGCGCCTGACGTAAATTGACGTATTTTTAGTAGCCATGTGTTCTATCACGCATCGTCACCCAAACACCCCACCTCCACATACTACACACCACTCTTCAGTCCATCTCCATCCTTTTCTTGTAAATATATATCTTTAATTGTTTTCTACCTCTCTTTCATTTTATCCCTAGCTAGCTTTCCTTGTCGCTACACGACATGTGTAATCACGTCTAATCTGTCTATGGAGTATCTTAATTTGACAGGACTAAACTAATATTTTATCTTCTGTCCTTTTCTTAGTGAAATAGAAAGAAAAAGATGCACATAACTTAAATTTAGTTTAGTTTGTGAACAAGGGAATCAGGGCCATTGTAGAGATAGCTCGAACCTAAGGAAGCCATTCTTCTTTTGTTTTTAAAATCAACCCCAAAAAATGCCAGCCTTTTGAGCACGTTTCCTATTGACAGCGATGCGGACGAATTTTTTGATGCCCTTTAATTATTTCCCTTCGTTTTTATATACTTTTGCATATTGTTATTATTATAAGACTATTAGCTTTTTAAATTATTTAAATATAATGTAAATGTTTATTCTCTTCTTCAATTTTGCAACATTATTGATTAATCAACCCCAAAAGTGGTGTTAAAGAAAATATAGGAAATTCCAAGATCCAAGCGGGCCATCCATCTTGGAATTTTCTGCGCTATTAAGTAGTATATCAAAAAGTTTCAAGAGCAATACGTAAAAGTTGTACATGGTTTTGATTTACTGAATCGCTATTTTGGCTTCGAGAAAATATAGCTCTTATGTTGTCACATTCGCAAAAGTTATAATACTTACAGTACCCACCAAAAGTTAGTTGATATTTTTCAACTTTAGTGGCCGTATTCTATACAAGGTGTCGTTTTGCATCCTCGTCAAATTCAAGGAGGTAACTATGTTACTGATTCTCGACACGAATCAATATTAAAATAGGTAGTTTTTTTTCAAATTTTCGAAATTCGGCATGTGTAGGACACTCACTTTTAAAACGCGGCCTGTGTGAGACAGCACTTTAACTGCCCTTTTACACACACATAAAAACGCGGCCGCTTATACAATACCATAACGCGATTCTGTTCTTTGAAAGTGGTGTATTCTGAAATACTGTCAAACTTAAATAACTATAAAAACAAGTATGTATTTATCATTTACCAGGGATCGTAATTTTATTCGTTTATTTATGTCTTTCATGACAGCCTCCTGAAATTTGACGAGGATTCAAAACAACAGCTGGTATGACACAATGAACGAAACTGCGCCAAAAGAACGCGAGGTTGGCGTAATTAGTGAAGGAATTGATGTGGTTTCGACGTAAGCCATCATTGAGTCATTATAATCAGCCTATATTGTTCCTACACTGATACAGGCCTCCTCTCTTCGAAAGGGAGTGGGCTAGGCTATAATCTACCACGCAGGCCCAGTGCGGGTCGGTAGATGTCACGTCTTCGAATTTTTGGTTCTAGGACATGCCGGTTTCCTCACGATGTTTTCCTTCACCGTTTTGAGAGCAGTGGATCATTGAGTGGTCATAGTGAATTAGACTCACCACATTATGATTTTAAATTCTAGTGATCCAAATGTTTCAACTGCTATAACGTTTTTACTGACCAGTTCAACTACCTATGAGTTATCATAAAAAATAATCAAGTAATTCCTTCCAGTCTGTCCTAGTCACCTTCTTAAGGTCGTCCGTCCATCTAGCTGGGGGGCGTCCCATACTACGCTTGCCGATACGTGGTTTCGATTCCACTCGTCTGCTCCACCGGCCATCGATCCTTCGACAAACATGGCCAGCCCACTGCCACTTCAGTTTGCTTCAGGTGGCTGGGACAGACTGGATGCGGAAAGCGGAGGACAGGGTGATGTGGCGCAGCCTGGAAGAGGCCTATGTCCAGCAGTGGACTGCGATAGGCTGAGTTAATTGATTGAAGTAATCCCTTAGGCGTACCTACCTTTTTTTTTTGGGTGGGAAATCATCAAATGACCCCTCCCGCTCTGGGCGGAGCGGAAGGGAGTGTCAGACTTTTACTGACTAAAACCCACCCGTGTTCCTTCAGTTGCCTGTGCCAAGGGCCACGGTATCTCTTTCGAACAACCCGCAGCCCTGGCGGCAGGCGTACCTACCTGTTTTTTTTTTTTAATTTTTAGTTTCATGTGGCGTCACAACTGAAGTATAAAAATGTCAACTAACTTTTGTAGGGCACCGTACATTTGTTCTCTTCTTTTCCTTATCATGAACAGACTTTATCTTTACATTACGAAGTATGAGCACGTACTAACAAAGTTAGACTCCGCTCTTTCGTAATATTTTTTGTTATCAATTTAGCCCGATATTAATTTTTGCCACCTGTCGAATAACTTCTTCTATTTATTCCGTCATTGAGTTACAGACCAATGACTACAATACTACTACTATTTCACCACATACATCCCACACTTAACACACACACCACAGTAATACACACAATCACACCCTGTCAAAGCACCTAAACCTCTTGTCATCATAATAATTTTAGTTATTTACTTTTTTTTATATAAATATTTTTTTTATACTCTGTACTCAGGTTCTTAATTTGTATTTTTTCATAACTTCAAATGTGTTCTTGGGAGGAGACTGGACCCCACGACACAGGGAATCTTAGCGTGGGATCCAGGGAATTTGTAAAAACCTAGCACCTAAGGCTCATTGTAATTTACTACTAGTTTTGTTTTTTTTTTTTTTATATGTACCGTGCTTCTTTTATGAACTGAATAAAGTTTATTTAATTATAAAAAAAAAAACGTTGGCCCACACTAGGAATTACCCCTGTATTGTGCCGCGTTTACAAACATTTAAACTCACGTACAGTCACGAACACCAATATGTAAACACTTGGCAACTTTCAATTGCGATTTTTTCGTGAAATAACGAATACAACTTTGAAATACGACACATTACATAAACCTATGGGTTCGAAAATGCTATGTTCGTAACAACATAAAATTTCATTAAAAAATAAAGGAGTAAACCGCTTTTGAATAAAGCCAAGTGTATACATACTTTTGCTCGTGACTGTACACAAATAGCCAGACCCGGAACAACTACCTGTAGGCAATACAAATATTTGTTCCGTGCGGGAATCGAACCCGCGACACGCAGCACAGCAGTCGATCGCTCAGCCACTGCGCCAACCGTGTCGGCAAATATAATGTGTTTAACATAACATCACGCCCTTCCCCCGAAGGATTAGGCAGAGGCACATTTCGCTAGAGGTGTACGTAATAGGGGACGAGCCTGAGTAGAATTGGCTATCATTTTGACAGTTCAACATCATTCATTGCGTTATATACGTTGTTGAGCAGATTTTTTTTCGAACATATGAAGCAATGGATTAGCAATAAAAATGATTCAGATTGAGATTAATAGTGTGTTAGGTACGCAATTAGGGCACAGATAATAGAATCCAATAACACTTTACCCGACCCAGGAATGGACCTCATAGGGCCGGCGCCCACTGGCGGCACGGTACGCAACTTTTTATGCGACGAATAGAAATATAACTTAAATGTATGTCAATAAAATTTAAATTTCAATGATGATACCAAAGGACGTCGCGGCATGCCTAAGGATACCGCGCCATCATTGCTGCCGATGAAATTTCAATTTTATTGTCATACTATTAAGTTATATTTTCTATTAGTCGCATAAACATCCCTTACCGTGCCATGCCGCCAGTGAGCGTCGGCCCATACTTAGCAGTAGCCCTTGCGACCACTAGCCCAATGAGGCAGTGTAGGTAATCCTTCCTGCAAATATCAACCAGAGTCCAAAAAAAAATCTTAGAAATACTTTTTTGTGTGACCAGAACAACTTCTGCCTTCTACAGACTGATCCCATAAAGATACGCAACAGTAGCCGACAAATCGTTGGTGTCGTAACACGAATACAACTAATAACAATGTGACAGCCGCATGCCACTGTTTGTCGGGCCCGTGCGCCGGCGCCGGCGTGTTGCGCGTTGCGTCATATGAGTAGGTACACCATGCGTTTGTAGATTGCGGGATAATCTAATAAAAAAATTGATGGAATATATTATATTTGGTGGAATATATTATATTAGCAGCTAACTTACATAGCTACGGTCACACCTTAATAGGTACAACAGTTTTCATTATTTATATTGCTTTTGCTCATTTTGGCAACCAGTTTTACCAAGGGGTATCGTATTACCCAGTAACTGGGTTGTGGAGGTCAGATAGGCAGTCGCTCCAGGTAAAATACTGGTATTCAGCTGCATCCGGTTATACTGGAAGCCGACCCCAACATAGTTGGAAAAATGCTAGGAAGATGATGATGATATTGCTCACGGCTTCGCCAGCGTGGAGATCGAAGATTATCCCACGGGAACGTACGACCGGTATAAAAATTTATAATATTAGTATGGATAATATTGTTAGTTAATGTGTGTACTTATCAAAGTGCCCCAGGGATTACCTACACAAAAGCTACGAGCATCGCGTTCCCTATTCATAACGTGAAATTCTTTTCGGATAAAGAAAAACAACATAAAAAAACACAATACCCTCCATCCGTTTACTTAATTTGTTTCGGAACATTCGTAATACGCTTTTCATTGTATCTACATATTGTTGTTTATTGAGTCTTATATTATTTTCCTCGTATTTCGTAACGAATATAACTTAATTAATTTTCGGTTTACATAGTACGGAGTATTAAATAACAACATAGGTAGTCTTCTGTTGTGCGTGTTCTGTGTACGGTGAGATAATTAAAGAGTCGGACTATTATCTACAAGAGACAGTATCGAGACCATCCGAACAAATACAAAATCATGGTCACCTCAGCAGTGCGTTAGCCGGTAGCACTCACGCGCATGTCAATACGCTCAGCGAAAGTGATTATCATTGTATTACAGCCGCGCTTGCGCAATACAAGTTATTAACTTTTCTTGCGTTTATTGGGGATATGGAGCGATGACCAGCGACGGCAAAATTTACTTTTTTTTGATAAAGTAGTCAACGTTTTTTGTAGATGCAATTAAGTGTTTAACATTTTTTAGTCAGAAGCGCTTTTATGTTTAAAATGCCTATTGTCGTATTTTTAAGAACGCTTGCATTCTAATCTTAATCTCTCAGTACCTCTAATATGCCTACATTTTAATCTTTGACATTGATTATCGCTTAGACTCTTAGACAAAACTACGACTACATTTTGAACGATTTTTATTACGGAAATTGGCCTTCTAGTCATAAAATTTGTAGTAAAACTTGGACCCTAATTGGCCTTCTAGTCATAAAACTTGGACCCTAATTGGCCTTCTAGTCATAAAATTTTTAGTAAAACTTGGACCCTAATTGCGTAACACACTTTCAATCCCAATCTGAATAATTTTGAAGGATATTGCTAATCCATTGTTTCATAATTTTAGAAAAAATTGTCTGCTCAACAACGTAAATAACGCAATGAATGTTATTGTACTGTCAAAAACTTTTTAACAAAAGAATTAAAACGCCGAAAAAACTGAAAAGCAAAAAATAATAAACCATTTTTATTAAACCTTAATAATATAAGTATACCTAAGTAAAATTAGAATCTTTTAGACAAAAAAAAAATATACGCGTCGACTTGAGAAGCCCCTCCGTTTTTTTTTCGTCGGTTAAAAATGAGAGCCATTCCTACTGTTAGGGTTTCACGCAATTACCCCGTAGCTCTCATTATACAGAAGGATAATTCCGTCACATTTTTCCTTTTATATTCCGATTAAATATTAAAATAAAACATTTTCAGTGTGAAAGGCAAAGAATGGAATATAAAACATTGGGAAATGGTAATCGTGTCGCGCGGGTTAGCCTATGCAAATAGCGGTTTTATGAATAAAACATAGTTCAAAAGCTACAAAAATCACCCCAGAAATATTTTTCGAAATAGGAAGTTTGAAAAAATACGTTTCATTACCATGAATTAAACTGTTGAGTCGGAAGGTGAATAAGATCTTGTACTAACAAAATGAAGGAATGGGACTTTTTGGACCACAACACACGCAAAACGACCATCGCTCAGCATAATGCTAAGACCCTATACGAGACAGAGCCCCAGCGCTGGTTTTCAGCGGCAGCCGGCGTTGACGTGATGACGTTAACCAATGCAGCGTGCAATTATACATAAATAAATAAAAATAAAATAAACATACATTAAAAAAAAAAAAGATGGTGAAACATGAAATATAATGATGTGGTGGTGGTGTGGCATAATCTGTATTTACTTCCAATGTTTTTGGGTGAGACAACGCATCTATCTTTATATATTGTCAAAATTCAAGGTATTCCACTAACTTTGCCCACGGCAATCTCTTTTATTGTTAGCAGTCAAGATCTTTAAGATCAAGGCTGACTACTAGGAACTGTCTCGAATGAAATATGGTTTAAACTTTACCTTTAAAGTCGAAACTAGGTTGACCTATAAATCTATAAAGGAACCCGCTTGAATGAGCATCAAGCGCCTTGACCTGTCGCGCAGTTTCGGAGAAAAATGGTAACAAATACAATATCACAGAGCGAATGCTGCGACTCAATTCAATTCAACAAATGAAACGACCCGAAATATCAGTACCTTACACCCGGTTTCCGAATTGGGAATTTGCAGTTGACAACTTGTCAAACTCTGGCATTACTTTATTTGCAAAAACGTAAGAAATTTTGAATTTCGTGGACTAAAGCAATAGGTAGGTAATTTCCTATTCCCATTTAATCATAATTCCTACCAAATCTCACCAATTCTTGAGACGTGACATGCAATTACTTGGTACAGTTTCCTTCGTAGTATAAAAATGCTTAATAGAAATGGCTGCCTTAGTTGTGTACCTAATAAGATTTAGTTCCTAAGGGAAATTCTCAGCCTTAGGTACATAAGGAGGCCGTACTACCTACCTAATGGCCACCAGCTTTTAAACAAAGTTACTTTTGAGTAAATTATGAAGGAAAATTAGGTACCTAACAAACCTCGATTCAACGTACTGGAAAATTGGGTAGTTAAATTATATTGTTGAAACCTCACTGTTGACACTTTTACTTAACAACATAATAATCAGCCTATGCTAAATGTAATACGACGACACGGTTGGCGCAGTGGCTGAGCGATCGACTGCTGCGCTGCGTGTCGTGGGTTCGATTCCCGCACGGAACAAATATTTGTATTGCTTGCAGGTAGTTGTTTCGGGTCTGGCTGTTTGTGTGTGTGAGTTTAAATGTTTGTAAAAGCACCCACGATACAGGAGTAATTCCTAGTGTGGGGCAACATTAAAAAAAAAAAACCGTTAATTGTAGAGTTAGAGCCGCGGGAAGCCGCTAGATGCGGGAAGCACAGAACCGGTCGAAGTGGAGGTGCTTGGGGGAGGCATATGTCCAGCAGTGGACGTCTTTCGGCTGAAGTGATGATGATGACTTTGAAAGAATGCCCACCGTGCCTCGGAAAGCGCGTTAAGCCGTTGGTCCCGGCTGTCATTCGTAGATCTTTGACTGTCGTTACGGGTCGTCAGAAGCCCGAAAGTCTGACAACCAATCTTACCAAGGGGTATCATATTATCCAATAAGTAGGTAGTGGAGGTCAGATAGGCAGTCACTCCATGTAAAATACTGGTATTCAGCTGCATCCGGTTAGACTGGAAGCCGACCCCATTGTAGATGGACAAAGGCTAGGCAGATGATGATGTCGCAGAGAAAGAACAAAAACACAAATAAATAACATATACACACAGAACACACACATACAAACACAGTATTTATAAAGCTGTGTCCCTGGTGGGTTGACCTCGGGCTACGGCATCACGCCATCTTTATCAAATACAATAGACCCGCGGTATTCCGACAACCGTTTTGCAAGGTGGTGTCGGATGATCGAACTTGTAGGACTATAGAGTACTGCCACCGACCCCTTGGAGTCCGGAACTTTTTACAAAAGGAGTACCTACCTTGTAATCCGACAAATGCCGGAATAAATGTGCTTTGTACGAGCACTGTTAGAGGCATGTAGGATTGTACAGAGTGCGAGATTACTGCAAAGGAACATGCCATCGGAACGGAAAGAGCTTCCCAAGATCCTCCTCAAAATATTGACGAGAAAGCTAAATAAAACATTTCAAATGAAGAAAAGTTCCAAATAAAATCCTCTGAATGAAATAAAACATGACTGAAACATTTCAGTAACTTGCTTATGCCCGGAGGGAATGAATCAAAAGCGTTTAAAAGTTTTTATTGCTTCTAAATCTAGTCCCTGTACGAATTAAAATCAATGAAAGAAATAATACATTTATGGTATTAATTAAACGTTACAATGACGAGTGGTATCGACGTCGTGTGTGGCTTGTGTGGCTGTGTGGCTGCACATATGTAACCTAGTTGTTTTTTTCCATTTCTTACTGTTCGCTCTTTGCTATCGTTATGCTAATGGTATTAGCCGCACTGGTCGATCGAAGGATTAGTTACGCTTGCCTCGGCCAGTTCGAGGATGGGTGAGACCGAGATCGAGATCCCTCCGTGTCTCGGAAAGCACGTTGAGCCGTTGGTCCCGGCTGCCATTCGTAGATCTTTGACAGTCGTTACGTGTACTCAGAAGCCCAAAAGTCTGACCACCAGACCTACCAAGTGTATTGTGTTCGGTGTTACCGTGTTACCCAATAACTGGATTGTGGCAGATCTCCTAACACAAGCATTTCCTTGCTTAAAAGGAGTCTCCAAACCATATAATGCAAACCAACTATGTTACTTGAAATAAACATTTTTATTATTATTTTAGATAGGCAGTCGCTCCATGTAAAACACTGGTATTCAGTTGCATCCGGTTAGATAGGAAGTCGACCCCAACATAGTTGGGTAAAGAAGATATTCAGTTACTGGGTAACTCGATGCCTCTTGGTAAACGGATTTTATTGTTTAGCCCTCCACAGACCCTCCAAAAATCAACAAAAAAACTTGAGAGGTGTCAAGGGACACCCGGATGGAACGAAGTTCAAAGAGAGAGAGAGACAGACAGAGAAACACGCGCACGCCGCACGGCTTACAACTACTTATACCAAAAATTGTCGTTCCAACTTTTGGTCTTAATTTTTTCCGTCTAGCCCCCTTTCGCAACGCGCGATAAGGAACTTCGTTCCAAAAATAATAACTAAAACGTCGAAAATAACTACATAAAGTTTATGTTTACATCGTGACCGCTAGATTGGTTTCTTCAATGTTTGCCGTCAGCTCGACCTCTGTATTCAATCTTTTTTGCCGCGTAAAAGCGGCGTCCGTGACCGAGATGACAAACCGATGCATGGACTGGTGTTTATTTATTGTAAGCTGTTGACATAACAATAGGTTATTTAAGACTTATATGAGGGGCTTGTGGCTAAGTATGAACAGCCGCACAGGTAGATGGATCAGGTTAAGCTACGCTTGCCACGGTTGGTCTGTGGATGGGTGACCATCTTTACATACCGAGACCCCTCCGTCACTCGGAAATTACGTTAAGCCGTTGGTCCCGGCTATCATTCGTGGATCTTTGACAGTCGTTACGGGTAGTCAGGAGCCCGAAACGCTGCCAACCAGTCTTAACCAAGGGGTATCGTATTACCCTGTAACTGGGTTGTGGAGGTCAGATAGGCAGTCGCCCCATGTAAAAGACTGGTATTCAGCTGCATCCGGTCAGACTGGAAGCTGACCCCGACATAGTTGAGAAAAGGCTAGGCAGACGACGTATAATATGATCAGTCAGTCGGTTTTGTTCACGGAACAGAAAAAACAGTTCTGTTTTTTCTGTTCCGTGGTTTTGTTATTTCACGCGTGTATAGGGCTTTGATTACACTGTACTGAGTTATTTTTAGAAGATCGTGACTAAACAATAACAGCTGCATGGGTTGATCAAAGGTTAAGCTATGCTCGCCGAGGTTAGTCCATAGATGGGTGATCGTACATTACATACCGAGAGTTCTCCGTGCCTCGGAATGAACATTGAACAAGAACGTGTCATTCATAGATCTTTGACAGTCGATACGGGTAGTCAGAAACCCGTAAGTCTGACTGGAAATAAACTAGTAGGTATAATATAACTTATAGTCTTCGTAATAACCCAACTTTTTAAAAAGTTGGGTTACCCAAAAAAGTAAAATAGAGGAAAATTCATACGACGTGAAATTCAGAAACATTTTTCAACGCAGGAAGGAACATCCGAGAAAAAAGTCTGATAACCTAAGTTAGAACAGAGATTTAAGCAATATAAAATTATACAGTAAAATTAAAATAATTATACTATGATATTTTTTAAGCAAAAATTTCGTACGTCGAAAGTTAAGTATTCACATGTCGACAAACATTCTGAAAATTTTCACGAAAACGAACAATTCGTGCGGAAACTTCCCCTGAATTTTACAGTACTAATTCATGAACTCCAAAAGTTAGTAGGTACATTCCTAATTATTTGTTCTAGTATTCATGTAATTTTTTAGGCTTCGCAAGAATCGCAAGACCAAGTTTCTGACTAAAGTCTGTCCAATTACCTTAGTTGTTCAGACCTTGATGGTCTACTAAGTTATTCAGTAGCCATCTAGGAATGTTAGTGATAAATTGCTTTGAAATACGAGCTACGAGAAACAGTCAATTGATTGGTTTATTTCTACGTGAGCCATCGGGAATTGTGGAATGAAGACAAATAGATTTATTTAGATAAACAGTACAATGTTTGTAATACGGATTGTTGTAGACCGGGAGCCATAAATATTAATTTATCTGTTGCAAAAATGTATGGAATTCCTCAGTTGCAGCCCGGAGTCTGTATGTGTCCTGGATTAACAAGCTGACCTAGCAGACGTTGTCCTGTTCAAATTTTAATAGTTAGTACAAAATCCCACAGAAAAATGGATGTACAGTTTTTTCCCGAAATTGTCCGGGACACTTTTCCAAATATTTCTATACAAAAATAACACAAACATCTCAAAACAAAAAAGTAGCCAAATCGATCCAGCCGTTCTGAAGTGATGCGCGTACCAACGAACAGCATTTCAAAAAAATTTAATTAATTATGTAGTTTATCAGCCATCTTGTTACCATAACACAAGCTTGGGACTAGATGGCGCTGTGTGAAATGTCCAGGGATATTATTATTATTATTTATATTGATTTCATGTATTCCTTTAGCAAAATTTCACTACAATCTCCTGAAATTAATGCCTGATTTTCAGACCAACGTAAAAATAATAAAACTTTTCAACATACATTTTGCGCTAGAGTTTCACAAAACATAACATCTCGCTCTACTATTCATACGATGTTGCGAGCGACTATGAATACTGGAGCATTCTCGACAACTCTCATTACGACATGAGATTGAACTATAAAAACTACACGGAAATTAATTTGCATCTCAATTATAGCACATAGCGAATGCACGTATACGAATCTATAGTAATATGTATGTACACCAGCAGCGCTCGCATCCTACACTCTTTCGAATATTGACTATGGTCCTGACCCAACTGAGCCGATCAGAACTTTTTTCGCATTTTTCAATAATATTCGGTTCGGCCATGTGTCGGTCCGATCCGAACATTCGCACTTTGCACTTCGGAGTAGGCCCCCTGGTCATAAACTATCTGTGTGCCAAATTTCATCCAAATCCGTTCAGTAGTTTTTGAGTAACAAATATCCATGTTTCTTCTTTTGTCATTTGATAGCCCAATTCTTGAGGAAGGCGATAAGACATTTAACATCACGCTCGAGGAGACGAGTAAACAAAAAAAATGTCGGAAAGAACGCTAAGCATAATTATTATTGAAGTAATAACGCGGGCGGTCTCGGGTCTATGCCAAAGTACTCTAAATCATTTATAAATATCTCAACTTAAACGGCGGGTGATACCATGAGGCACAGCTAGTTTTACATAATAATTATACCAAATGGCGAGTAGAACGAAAGATATTCATTTAATTCTATGTTACAGACGAATTGTGCTGACAATAGAAATGGCGGAATTGTTTGTAATTATGGATAAGTGAAAATGGACGGACAAAAGACTCATTGTTGGGTGCTGCCTTTGTAAAACGTACAGGTATTCCTTATGTAACTATAGTTTTATTTAATTTGGTATATGGAACGAAGAATATATACAGGCTGTTACCATTGATTCAGTACATGAATCTAGACCCAGATGCGTTGAAATATTTTGAGGTTAATTTAAAAAATCATTGGCTGTTTCATATATTTTGACCGCGTAGGTATTGCACTTTTCTATGAGCACAGCTGATGATTTTTTTATAGCTAACGAAATATTTCTACTCTAGGGGTTTAAAATCATGTGCTGAATTCATGGTTACAGTTTACGCGTCGATGTCCCTGCTGCCACGTATAAAAAAAAGTCCGGTAAAAAAAAAACGAAAATTGGATCAAAAATTGGGGAAAAGAGAACGAAAAACCTGACCAATAAACCCCGAAATTAAGACAGCTGTTACCAGTAGACCAAGTAAGAAATAAAATATAAATTATTCCCAAAATAAAGGAAATTTCAGGTAACCGAGTTACTGAAACATTCATCCCAAGGGACGCGTTACATTGTTCTATTCCACCTAATCTTGTACATAGTTAATCAGCTCTCCTTGGAGAATCTAACATTGCCATACACACCTTAACAAACCGAGGCCTGAAGTCAAGGTCCTAACGAGATAAAGCAAGATGGAGAAATATAGGAGTAAATATTGGTGGCTAAATAATAACAGCCGCATAGGTCGATCGGTCAGGTTAAGCTACGCTTGCCGCGGTTGGTCTGTGGGTGGGTGACCATCTTTACATACCGAGACCCCTCCGTGCCTCGGAAAGCACGTTAAGCCGTTGGTCCCGGCTGTCATTCGTGGATCTTTGACAGTCGTTACTTACGGGTAGTCAGAAGCCCGAAAGTCTGACAACCAGTCTTACCAAGGGGTATCGTCTTACCCAGTAACTGGGTTGTGGAGGACAGATAGGCAGTCGCTCCATGTAAAATACTGGTATTCAGCTGCTTCCGATTTGACTGGAAGCCGACCCCAACATAGTTGGGAAAAGGCTAGGCAGATGATTAAGATTCAAACAATCGTGATAGGCTCAGTGCAAATTGTAAGAAGTTGGGGAATGGATTAGGAAATTCCTTCAAAGTCCTTGTGATTGTGATAGAACGTGTGTTACACAATTAGTGGTGCTGGGGTCCACCTGCTGTCGTGGACGGGTAGTTATTTAAATGTCACACACAGCCGTCTCATGTGCGCCCATCGTAACTCAACATGAATGATGTAACTAATATTTTGATTTAAAAGAGTGTCCATGGAGTTTCTTGCCCGTTCTTTTCCAAAGGAACCTATACTACGCTTTGGAATAGGCAACTAGCTTCATCTTTCTGACTGACTAACCCCGTGACAATTCAAAAGTGCCTGTTAATGATGTTTTTTTTTTTACGGATTAACTAGCCTACGCTGTCCGACTCCTGGGCAAAGCCCTCCGTCCACTCCTTCCATCTTTCGCGAACCCGCGCGTCCTCTTTCCAGTTTTGACAGACCCTATCCGTGTTTAAATGAAATAAAAAAAAATGAAAAAGGGTTTATTCACATAAATAATTTTAATATAGGTATCTTGGGTATAGTATTACCTCTGTCAAACTGCAAAGCAGTTTGTATATAAATCCTATGAGTTTGACTGGATTGTTTGAAGTATACTATGGTGGCCATTTTCAAAAAAACTAGACGAATTCCTACATACGAGTAAAAGCTCGCTGTTGGATTTTCAAATTTCGGCGCCGAGTTATGCGCGCTATAATATTTAGGTTTCAGCTAGTTCTAGTGAATACTGGCACTAGGTTCTGTTTGACGAGTTTTCATGTGTGAAAAACTAAATTCAATTTGTAGATTGTTTATGTCAGACTGCTGGATAACGTTGGTGTATGTTTTGAAATTCCGGTGAAAATATAAAAGTGTTTTGAGAGGATGTCAATCTTTTTTCTTTTGACACATTTTTGTGAAAGATAATGTGTTTAGCGATGGCGGTTTGATATTTTCGTGTGAGCTTTAGGGCTTAGGTAATGGAAAGATATTTGTCCTAGGTAGTGTTTTATATTATGTAGCTTCTACGTTAAATTCTAATGCTACGGCCACATTGTCGCGATAAAGCGAACTACACTTCGCGCGCTCACTGTTTACAGCGAGGCGTCGAGCGATGTACGACAGAGAACGCGTGAAGTGTAGAATCAAAATTAAAAGTCATTAATTGGCAGTAGTTCGCGTTATCGCGACAATCTCTGTTTTACGCAAAATGGGACCCGCCATCTTTTTTTTCTTGCAGGTTATCAAGCTGTTGTGAAGGACGACAGGACAATCTCCTGTTATCAGAATAGGAAGCAATGAAAATAAATTACAGGAAATTCCCTTGTTCTGAAATACCAGTAAGCTTGAGTAAATAGACAATGTTCTTTGTATTTAAATCACGGTGAAATCCTGAATACCTCTGTTATTTTGTGTACAGTTTGTGTACTTCGGTGGAAACAATGCATTGTATTCATATTTGGGGTTTGATTTTGTTCCTTTTCCGGAATTTCTATATTAATCGTTGGGATATTTTCTACCTTGGGACAAAATTATTGTTTTCACCCGCATGTTTAATTACGGCATGTACACACGGCGACATATCAAGCTATAAATTTCAAGTTTTAGCTGACTACACATTGTATAGGGTTTTCGTATAATGAGAAGTCAGCTCATACTGGATAGCTTGATAATTATGTCGCCGGGCGTACCTATTTAATCGAACCTTAATAAATAATCTCCATTTTGATCTTCTAAAAATATCCCCTATAATATAATGAATGCGCCTCTTTTTGTGAATCTCTAATATTCTATTTTGGGGTCCTAAAAATACTAAATAGTCAAGTAACTGGTTAGTCATAGCTCTAACCTAACCTTTGCCTTTAACCTTCACCGTTTGGCCCTGGTATCCAGTACTGCGACCTGCGACCAACTGTGAGAAAAGGCCAGAAATTTAAAATCACTCATTTATTGATAAAAATTGTGCTGCAAATTAATGAGCCACTTAACATTTTTTGGGCATACAAATGCCCAAAAAATGTTAAGTGGCTCATTAATTTAATAAAAGTGTATACATCCTTAGGAGATCATTGCATTTTAGGGGATCGGTTAAATGTTTTCCTTTGACTAGGTATTAATATTTATTTCTCAATTTTTATGATGACAATTGTTTGTCTCTGTATCACCCAAGGGTTGACTGGTAGAAAATTCCTATGGAATTAAGTCCACCTCTGTACAGTCACGAGCAAAAGTATGTATACACTCGGCTTTATTCAAAAGCGATTTACTCCTTTATTTTTAGATGAAATTTTATGTTGTTACGAAAATAGCATTTTAGAACCCATAGGTTTATGTAATGTGTCGTATTTCAACGTTGCATTCGTTATTTCACGAAAAAATCGCAATTGAAAGTTGTCAAGTGTTGACATATTGGTGCTCGTGACTGTACATTTATGTGCTTGAAGTATTAAGTAAATAAATTATTTACGGACCTCCTTGTCAAGCAAAACAAACAGTCACGCACCAAAGTGACTTTTGGAACGTCATCATTTTAAATTTTCTCGGCTGTTTTCCTCAATCGTAACTCCGTGGTGAACTTACGGATATGGAAAACGTCAAAAGGCAAATTCTCGTAACTTGAAATGATCAAAATCTAGTCGCAGTCTGATCTCGCCGACAAACAAATGTCAAAAACTTGTAAAAAATTAGACGTATTTTTGACAGATTGAGACTGAGATCAGACGAAAGTATGTTCTTAAAATTACGAGAATTGCCCCTAAGGAGTTATTAGGTAGTCTGAAATCGTCAACACGTTGTGAACAAGCATGATAAATAATGGTATCTATACTTACTAATAAAAAAGCTGAAGAGTTTGTTTGAACAAGCTAAACTCTACAACTACTGGTCGGATTAGAAAAATTTTTGGAGGTATGAGGAACAGGGTGTAAAGTTCACTCATCCTCCATAGAAAAGGGAGGATCCTCTAACCAGACGGGTGTTGTGTCTGGCGGGCTATTGCCCAACGATTAATGTTGGGAAATTGTATCTATGCTAATTGCGCGGTAAACTCTGCTTGCGAGATGCAGGATTTGCGTGACGTCAGTATGACGCGTTGTTCGCACGTAGCGTTGTAGATACCGCTACAAATTCTTTTTTTCATTTGATAACCCAATTTCTGAGGAAGGCTGTATCCTCACGCTATATTTCTTAGGAGCCGAGTAAACAAAATTAAGTCAGAAAGAAGGCTAAAAGAAGACGAAGTGATAGCTCGAGCAGGTAATGCGATGCAGCGGGGTGAGTCGTAGGAACAAGAACTTTCACGCGGAAAAAGTCGCGGGCATAAACTAGTTCCCAATACGTACAGTCATTGGTAACACTTGCACAACGAATATCGCCCTTACTCCAACGGCATAAACACGTTATCAATGGCAAACCATTACGATTGGTAGTACCAAAAAGGTCGCATTTTTGCCCTGACAAGGGACAATACTCGTATCTCCCAAAAGTAATTGTTATAAAAGTAAGGAGCGTACATAACAGAAAGTACCAAATATATTTGGAATCCCTTTCTACCTTCCTCTCTCCATTAGGAAAAAGGATATTTATAGATATAAAAATGGACTTTAACATTCGTACCATGACGAGGGTACTTACGGTAACAAGTGGGGATGATAGAACTGTTCTCTGAATAAATGTAGACCCTTAGTTTCAGCGGTGAAAAATTTTCTATGTGGGATGTTTCAGGGAATTATTTATTACTGAAGTTGTCATATAACACATTAGGAATGTGATTAATGAGTTATTCTAGAGTAAGGTACTTTTTCTTTTTATGTTAGAACATCAAATGAAAAAATACCGTTCAAAGTTGATGATTGAGTCACGTGATCAACTTTGAACATTAATATCTCGGAAACATGATACGTGAACTTTTACGAGGTATGGTCTATCAAGAGATATCAGATAGGGTCAGCTCTCGATTTATATAGGTCTCATGCGTGGTCGCCATTTTCAAAATGGCGCGACAGTAAGTACGCTACGGATCTCAAACCCCTTTGTGTGGTAATTCCCATTTATGAAAATGCAGGTGGGTCAGTGATCGCTATAGCCATAATAAAACGCAACAATTGTAGATTTTTTTTTTCAAAAAGTTATTAAGTGGTAATAATGTAAATGTAATAGTGGCTAATGCTCACTCAAATATGTATGAAAGCAAACAATAGGATAACACATAATATTCTGAACCCTTGTAATAATCGAATTTACCTGTACAGTAAGTATATGTAACTCAACTGTTGTGTTGTTAAGGGTCCCTCCGCCCTTGGGTATCATCATCACTTCAACCCGGAATCACCTGAATGCTGGGATGGAATGCTGGCCTCCCCTTTCTTCTGCCATACTTTCCCTCATCCAGGTGTCTCCCGCGACTTTGATGATATCGTCAGCCCACCGTGCTTTTGGTCAGCCATGGTTTCTTTGGCCTAACTTTGGCCACCATTCGGTCACAGCTTTGCTCCATCTGCCATCTCCTCGTCTAGCTAGATGTCCTGCCATATCCATCGGTTGTAGTCAAGTGATATTATTATTTCATAAATACAAAATTGTTTATTTTTTTGCTCAACTATATCTTCAAAACCACAACACTTTCGACCATATTTCTTAGAAACAAATATTCAGAATGGCTCAGCCGATCAACCTGTATATTTTTAGGAATCCTTCATATTACACCATGTACACCTACTGTAAAATCCCCTTTACGTCCCACGTTCTAATACCGAACAAAATCTCCTAAACTAACAAAAGAAACAAAAACAATAAATTGGATAATATGTTAAATTAATATTCCAATATAAACACATACCTCTCCGAATCCATGATGCTGATGTTTTCAGATGGGATCCAGTTTTGACGAATTTTGTTAGCGCCCCGTGAAACTGAAACAACAAAAAAACAGTAAATTTCATATTTTTGTTAATTGAATACAAAGTACAAACTGGAACGCGAACCGTAAAGGCTCGCACGGACCGGCGCGGCGCGACTCCGCGGGGTAATTACGTAACACACATATCATGGCAATCGATCGCAATGGCTTTAATTTTGACAGTTCAGCCATGTTACTAAAATCAGAAACGAAGTTATCCGGAAAAGAACCGGAGTTACCGACATAGCTTGCAGAGTAAGCAAGCTGAAGTGTCAGTGGGCTGGCCATGTTTGTCGAAGGACCGATGGCCGGTGGAGCAGACGAGTCCTGGAGTAGAAACCACGTATCAAAAAGCGTAGTGTGTGTCCGACCCCAGCGAGATGGACCGACGACCTCAAAACGATGGCTGGGAGAGACTGGACGCGGAAGGCGGAGGACAGAGTGTTGTGGCGCAGATCGGGAGAAACTATGACCAGGAGTAGACTGCGATAGGCTGACTTGATTGATTTGAGCCGTTGCGTTAATTACGAAGCAATACCTTCAAAACCTTCGGTTCGTGAATAAAATTGTATTACACAATTAAGGTGCTGGTGTAACAATTTCTATGAAAACTTCATGGACATTGTTGAGTGAGTCGTGTGATCGCGTCGCGCCTGTCTGAGCCTTTAACGAATTCGTTGAAACGAGCTCGTCGAAATATTCGGAACAAGATTCATTGTGTTTTGAATGGAACGTTTTCGGTTATGCTATGCTGTATTATGTTGGTTGTATGAATATTAATTTCCATGTCTGTATAATTTTATGTCCACGATTCTATAGCTGTATGACATCATTGAATTCTATTGTCATAGAATCTACACGTGTATAACTACCAACTTAATTTCCAGGGACGAAAAACAACAAAGAGCAGGTTCTGCCATAATCATCATCATTATCTGGCTTGATTTTTTTCAACTATGTTAGCGGATGCAGCTGAATACCAGTAGGTATTCATCATCATATTAAATACCAAGTAAGTAGCGGCGGCAGGTCACGGGAACAATCTGCTACTCCATGAGGGAGTAGCAGATTGTTCCTGTGTTCCCGTTTCCCCCTTACACTTATGGGGAAGATATATACAATGGTTAGACCTGCTATCTTGTACGAATCAGAATCTTGGGGCATGCAGCTGAGGTGAGAATGGAAAGAGAGATGTGAGAGAGGTGTTACACGAATGGATAGAATAAGAAATAAGTACTTACGAGCTCAACTGTTACTAATAAGACACAATTACTTTTTCTATTGTTACCGAAGTTCATAATAACAGACGAGGGAATAAGAGGAAGTCTGAAAGTGGCACCGGTAACTAAAAAGTTGTGTGGAAATCGGTTATCATGGTATGGGCATGTGATACGGAGGAATGAGGAAAATGTCGTGAGGAAAGGTTTGAGTATGAATATCGATGGCTATTAGAGTAGAGGAAGTACCAAAGAAACGATGGATGGACTGTGTAAATGATGATACAGTTAGAAAGGGGGTGACTTCCGAGATGACGACTAATAGAGAAGTGTGGAAGAGAAAGATATGTTGCGCCGATCTCAAATAAGTTGGGATGAGGACAGGAGAATGATGAACTAGATACATGAACAGTCATAAAGGAATATTCTTCAAATTAACATTTTATCAAACACTATAATGATCCTATGGCATCTACAACACCACAATCCTAATGTGACATCAAGCACATATTCACACCCCGATTCAAATCCTGGAACACCACATCCGCAGCAAGCTAATAATAATGTAGTTTTTAGACTTCACACATTCTTATTTTTCTCTTCTTGTTCTCACACACTATTGTCTACATTTCTTTTTTACTTCTCCTTTCGCAGGTCTGCTGGAAGAAATTTCTTAAGAAATAAGCAGTACCTTTGTACTCCTAGTATGATTATGTTATATCTATATGAATTTTACTGTGTGTACATAAATAATAAAATAAATAAAAATAAATAAATGTAGTACCTAAGTGATGTAACTAATACATTTATTGCCGAGATCAAAAGGCAAAAAAGGCAAGTGTAAGCCATTTAAATGTTAATGTACGCAAATTGAGCATTCCAGTTACTGTTCAATGTAACTGGTAATTCTAATCATTCAAAGGAAAAGCTGCTGGAATGTGCAGAATTTACAACTTTCCCTCGTGGGCTGTGAGATAACAGTGTATAATAATGTTGTTACTGTATAAAATTGTATAATAAAAGCCAGTTTTTTATGTTTATATCATTCTGTGACAAGCGTACCTTACTACTACAGGTATTTGTATCTATACAAGTAGGTATACACAGGGACAAATAAATAAAATTGAAGTTTCTGCTTGTAATGTTAAAACTACAGCTTTTTACTAAATGCACATGAAAGTATATACGGTACTAACTCGAATAACAAAAAAAAAAAAAAATTTTTGTGTCTGTCTGTCCGTTTGTTCTGGCTAATCTCCGAAGCGGCGGTACCAATTTTGATGAAATTTGGTATGAGGATACTTTGATCCCTGGGGAAGGACATACCATAACCTACCTAGATTAAAGATTACTTTTTATCGATATATCACGCGGGCGAAGCCGCGGGCGGTAGCCAGTAGAAAGAAAGAAAAAGTATTTATAGTACCTAATTATAATTACAACCGACATATATTCCAACCTATCCACGGATATCAAAGCGAAGTTATGTCTATGACACAACACCCGTCTGGTCGGAGGATCCTCCCTTTTCTATGGAGGATGAGTGAACTTTACACCCTGTTCCTCATACCTCTATAAGTTATAAGTTTATCCTTATAAGTTTTTCTATCTGCAAATTCTCAGTAGCAGCAAAAACCAGGCACAAATCAAACTCCGGGGTCTTGATTTGTGCCTGGTTGTTGGCAATAGGCTCGCCTCCTGTGACTTAAACATAACTGACTAAATGTGGGCCTGGCCTGCCTAACCCTTTGGGGTATACAGGCGTGATGCTATGTATGTTGCCGGCACTATGCCTTAGTTATGGTCGATTTATTCGCACCCGGAACTGCGATTTAAAATAAAACAGTTTCAACATAAATAACCCTTGCTTTAAAAGACTATTTTCTTTTACGACGGCAACAGGCAACTCATCTCGACATGTTTCCGTAATCGTGCAATAAATGCAAACAATTCAAGTAGAATGCAATTTTCTAAACGAGCGTAACTAAACAAATGGCTCGTTTGTATGGGAAATACGATTTTGCTCAGCACCGGTGTTTGGTCCAAGATGTAAGGAAGAGCGATTGGATAAATTGTTTACTGTCTTTTTTGTTATGTGGAAATTATGTTGGGTAATTAAAGTCTATTCAAATGTATGTTTCAAATTGATGTTATTTCAAGTTAAAACAAATATCACCTTATTACGATAGTAATTAAGTTGATTTCAGAGTGACTAGCACTATTGGAAAAGTTATGAAAAGGTTTGAAGTTGTAGCATAAACTGAACTTTATTGTGTAGGAATTAAAATTATTTTTCCATAAACTCATATTAGTTTACATTTTTGGCGAAGAAATCGCGAATGCAGATTACGTCATTTGTTTTTACATAACATCGTTTTTCAGCAGTTTATGAAAATCGACCAATCAAATCAATCGTCTACTTGTATTGTGTCTTTTGCTGCACTGAATAAACGTTTTATCTATCTATCTAACTGTTGAAGATGAAAAAGTGAGGATTGGAGTAGTCGGACCCACAGGTATGGGCTCGAAGTTCAACGGAGTGCCAAACGATGGTAATTTTTGGGATATTTTTATTTTTTGTGTCAATTTAATTAAATTAAATTTTAATGCTGTATTATGTGTATTTAGTTTTGATGTTTATTTTTATCTTGATGATTTTATTGAATGGTAATGTGTTTATTTTAATGATGTAATGAATTTTTATGTAATGGTGATTTGTATATTGGGACTTGGTGCCTGAGAAAATAAATAACGTTTTGCTGATCAGTTATGTATTTTATGTTTAGTTTTTTGGCTGGGCTAGTAGAACCTAACTAGTTAAAAACCATGTTGTAGAATGTATTTATATTTTATAAGTCTTTTATTGGTTTTGGTGCGTTTATTTTTATAGGCAGCAAAAATGTCATAAGACTGCAAGGCGTAGGTTTTTTTAAAGAAATGTGTAATAACCACAACCCTGTACAACTGACAGCCAATTTAACACTAAGTTATTTTATTTCATAATAAAACAACTCCAAAAATCTTGTAACTTGCACCGAAAACATGCGGGGAAATAGAATCTAGGACTACAAAGTGGAATAGAAAAACTTAAATGTACCCCAACGCTAAACTAAAAGTTCTCTCCTTACATTGGTTTCATTCAAGTTTCTAAACTATATTACGAAGAATGTTGGAGAGAAGATATTTCCTCATTGAAAGAGGAACAACTTTTTCATGTTCAATTTCCGATGTTAATTTGGGTGTGAGCGGAATTGTGAAATGAATACTGTTGCAGAGTACTTTCTTCGTCTTAGTTTTGTTTTGTTATTTCAGTGAACAATGTTTCTTTGTTTCAATGCGTTTTACGATGTTGAGTTTCCTATTCAATTCAATTGAGTTCACATTTTCTTTGAATTAAATTATTTGACTGGTTTGGGAATGTGATGCGGATGAATGAGGAAAATGTCATGAGAAACGTAAATTGGGTATGAATGTGAAAAGCTACAAGAGTAGGGTAAGACCAAAGAAACGATGGACGCACTGTTTGAAAGATGATATGGCTACAATGGGAGTGACTACCGAGATGACGACTAATAGAGAAATGACATCAATAAATTAGGATAAAGGAGAATGACGATAATTAAACTAAGTTTTATAGTGTTGAGAATGTCAGTAACTGGGACTGAGAACTTGAATCATATTGTTCTGAAGTCAAACCAGAAATCAAAAAATTAAACCTTCAACCGTACACCGAGCACAAGAAAAACAAACAATTTGAAAGTATCTATAAACTACATCTAACTCATAAAGTACACAACAATTCTCTTACAACACAACATCTAAGAAACCGATCCCAGACGAGGGCTTATCTACCTACAAACCGAACCAGACCAGATGTCTATCACGACCAACAATAGTGTTCGATGGGAACCGAACGGTTTCTATCGTATGCTATCATTCATTAACACCATTGGCACATACTGATAAATTGTGAGAACACTTTTTATTGCCTTCGCGAAGAATTACTATAGTTAAGAATACCTATTTCATGTAGAAAGTGAGGCAATTTTGCCACGGATTGGTAAACAAATGGAGTGGTAATGATGGTGGGAGAAATTGTAAAGTAAACTTACAGGTATGTCACTCATTCGTCACGAAATGGAAACGCAACAGGAAAGCAAAAAAGAGAAAAAGAAAATGCATATAATTATGCATAACGATTATTGAAGTGCTTTTTTGTCACAGTCACAACGTCCAGCAGTGCGATTCTGTAACCATCTCACCGTGAAAACTTAGGTGAAGTGAGTGTGGAGTGAGCTGTCATTCCAACTAATGCTAGGGATTGACATTATTGGCAGCTCACTCTAAGCTCACTTTACCTAACTTTTCACGATGAGATCTTTACAGAATCGATCGGCAGTTGCCAACTAAGTAGTTAGGTTCTATGCTCGCGTGAGTCTGTCAATCTGTTCTGTTTTTATTGTTTTATTCGTGTTATATTAACTTATTGTATGCTCGTGTTTCTGTGACAGCAAAATCTTTGTTTCTTTCTTTTCAATTTTGCATCCAAAGAGTGAACGGCTTTATTAGTCACCTGATGGTAAGTGATCGCAGATGGCCATGAAGATCCGCAATACCAAAGGAGTCACTTCAGTCACGTTACCGACCTTTTGGGAAAGACGTACACACGTTTCTGCAAGGTCCAAATAGCATCGACATTGACTGTCTCTTTTCTAATTTGACGTTTTCTATGCAGAAGTACCACCAAGAATCAATACTCGAATAACAGCCGTTTTGCGACTCCCTCGTATATCCCAAAGCCAACACCGTAATACGAAGTGTAAAAAATCGTCGTAGCACTCCATTTGTTAGTTCTCCTTGTAATTTAACTAAGCCGGTAGGGGCAACAAGCGTAAATGAAATATACGCGAAGATTCCGTTTGTCTCGAGTGATGAATAGGTCTAATACAACTGGAAGAAATTACCGCCGTGACAGATGACTTGTTAACGGGCCACCGTTCTTTCCTGTGAAGCTTTGTGTTTGCCGTGCACTATGATGCATTTTACAAAGGGGTTTATCGAGATTTGGTCACTGGTTGTGCCAAATTTTTGTGTGGGTATGAATGGCCTTGTAAATGGTTTGTCAAGGTAGGAAAAATTTTGGCCCTTAACATAGAGACACTCTTATAAATCTTACTCTTTCACACGCTGCCTACATCTCTCTATCTATTGTAACACCTTTTATATGTCCATAAAAGTTTTTCATTTTATTTTAATTTATTGTATATGCTGTAAGAGATTTCTTATGAAATACGCATCGCCTCTGTACCTATTTTTCTGTTCTTTTGTTTTCTTGTCTGTTTATATATGACTATGTGTGTACATAAATAAATAAATAGAGAAAATAGGGGCCCACATTTTAACAAAAAAGAAAAAATCTTTACCTTGTGTGAGTCATTTGGGGAAAACGAAGGTCTTTAACAAAGGAATCAGCATCAGTATCTTAGAGCAATTTATAGGTACTTAAAGTCCATTCAAACTTGTACAAACAGTATTTTTTTTTTTTTTTTTTGAGGATGGGAAATCATCAAATGACTCCTCCCGCTCTGGGTGGAGCAGGAGGGAGTGTCAGACTCTTACTGACTAAAACCCACCCGTGTTCCTTCCTTAGCCCTTTATGTTCCAGGGCAGCGGTAACCCTTTCGGATGTTCCCGCTACGTACAAACAGTAATTAAGCTGATTTCAGAGTGACTAGCACTCTTGAAAAAGTTATAAAAATAAGACTGATTTATAAAAAGTAATTTAAATCTTTTTCGCTTATGCAGTGTGGTCTAACGGTAAAACCTCTCAGAGAGGCAAAAAAAGGCCAAAAACTGTGGGATCCATTAGGCACGTCCTATCTCAAGCCCAGGTGCCAATAAATCTCAGCCAGACCGGGGCTTTAGGATTTATTCACTTTTAGTGCATCCGACTAGAGTCTGTTAATACTATAGGTGTTTAGTGATGATATGAAATGATGTTTATTTCTGTATGTAGATCTTTTATGACCGTTTTACAGGTAAATTTTTTGGTCAGTGTTTGTAAATAAGATGGCGCCGGCATTATCAGAGAAATTATCCAGATATAAACCGCATCCCCGTCAAAATCTTTAAAAGCCTCTCCAGAATAAGAATCCACTTTCCTGGTCTCCAAATTTTTAGATTCGTTTGAAACGTTTTAGTTCAAACTGGCGATATTATTAAATGAATAAGTAAATAAATTCATTTATTTTCAAGTAATTTATTCCCATAGTCATACAAAAAACTAACATACAATCAATTAAATGAAAATCAAAATACAGACGTCAAAATAAATAAATCAAATTACATCCAAAATTATATTCTAATTAAAAATTTTATTAGCAATGACGCTATCATTTTCCATAGACTTTTGTCACTTATTCCCATAGGATTACCCATATCTTATGTCACTCTGGGGACATCTGCCCCTGACTGACACTGATTAATCGCCCCTATATGTAATTACTAGCTTCTGCCCGCGACTTCGTCCGCGTAGATTTCGGATTTGTGACAGGATTGCGTATCTCAAAAGGAAATCAAAATAACCCATAAAAATACAAAATATATTTTTTAAGTAAATAGAAGAAGATGTATTTTTTAAACTTTGCGAAAAATGAAATCAAAATAACCCATAAAGATACATAATAATTTTTTTTTAAATAAATAGATGTAAGAAGATGATGTTTTTAAACTTTGTGAAAATTATGAAAACTTTATAACACTATACAGATCATGGATGTGATGTAAATAGTTATATTATGACTTGATTTTGTAAACTTATTCCTGCACGTGCACGGCCTTGGTGACGCCCACTTCGCAACGGGCCGTGCAGCAGAAATCGTAATATTTTAATTTCGCCATAACTTCAAAACCAAACGACCAATTTTAATCATTCAACGACCAAATATTATCTACATAAACTGTACTTACTGATAAAATAATTTATTTTGATAAGGATGAATAGCATGAGTAAAATAAATGCGTATAAATGTAGTCCAAAAAAATTCAAGATTTTTAAATAAAAAAATGGTTGTTGTGCCTCACTCGACATAGATAGGTATAGTGTGTCGCGGACTTTTTTGTAGATATTTATAAGATCTACAATTAATTTGAACATTTTATGGTTCTATCTTTTATAGTTTAGGCAGCGTACGCAAAATAAGTAACTTTTCTGGTTGATTTTTTACACCTTGCGTCCGAAAAACCCAAATATCTTACGGAACCCTATTTTTTTCCAAAATAAAATTTAGTCTATGTTACTCATGGATAATGTAGCTTTCGAACAGTGAAAGAATTTTTTAAATCGGTTTAGTAGTTTTTGAGCCTATTCATTACAAACAAACAAACAAACAAACAAAGTTTTCCTCTTTATAATATTAGTATAGACATCATAAAGTAAGCGAGAGGATATCTCCCTAAATGCAGTCACACATGGCCAAGGCCCGCGAAAGGAGGCTGATGAAAATAATTTGTGTTTTTAGTACAATAAAATATTAAGTCCTTAGCTACAGGCAGGTCAAGCTACCCGAAACTTTAAAATTTTCCCAATTAACCTTGAAAATTAATACTTTAGCGATAAAGTTGAAAATCTATTAAAGAAATTTGACAGATTGTAGCAACTTGATGTGCTGGCGTCTGTACATATGAAATTGGCGTTTTGTCGTTTGCAATGATGTCAGCGATTTATATCGGCTACCATGTAGGTAGCCATTTTGAAAAAAAAATGGCGCCACAGTTGCCACAGTTGCGCCAGGGAGACCAAAGCCCTTTATTTCAAACTAATTGCGCCCCGCGGTTTCACCGCATAAGTTTCGTAATGATTCATTTGTTTTCGCGCCATTCGATTTTTCTTTGACATCGACATGGAAAACTTTAAATATCACGTTATTAACGAATACGGGTTTCACCATGGCACCAGCGCTACAGAAACAGCTTGAAGGATGAATGATGTTCATAGGGAAGCTACTGTAAAAGAAAACACGGTACATACTTTGATTTAATAAAATATAATTTCATAAATTCTTTTTCGTTTTGCTTTTTCCATATAAAAACGCCAATTTCATATGTCAAGACCTAATACTTTGTTTCGACAAGACGCGACAGCGGTAAGCTAATAATTTTCGTACTAAAAAAATACGTCCAAATTGAACTCGCAATTTCATCTCAGCGGCAAATAATGACAACAATTTTGGTAAAATGATACATTTTTCGTCAGATTGAGACTGAGATTAAAATGCGAACATTCTTAAAAATACGGCAATTGCCAAGAAACACGGATTGAGTAAGTCAGACTCAGAAAAGACGGAAAAATGTGGAGAAACTTGGCATGATCAAAAATTGAAATCATTGAGTTTCAAAATTTTGCAATGAATGTGCGCAATATGGAAGGAGTAAAGGGGCTATGGAGAAATGTCTCGACGCTGCTGTGTGAGCGGGCGTGATCCATCGCCACTCGTTCGATGTCCCAGGATGGATGGAAAGCAGCAAATGAAGTTATTTTTGTCACCTTAGGTGTAATTTCTGTATGACGTTCCAGTGTAAGGATAAATAAATATAAATGATTTCTGCTACATAAAAAATAAAAATAAATAATAATAGTTTATTTCTCTCTCCACAAAGGCTAGCTTGGATATATGTCGGAGTCATTCGTTTGAATATTCGGAACGTTAGCGCCATCTCGTGGCGCTAGACAGTCTAGCCTGAGTTCGTGGTGGGACGAGAGCAACAGTTACAAAAGTTACATCGTACGAACAATATGTGCATAGAAACTGTCAACGTTCCGTATCGTTGAGTTGTGTACGAGTATCTACAGTGTGTGATTCGCTAGTATGAATAACTTGTTTGTGAATATTGTAATCTGATTTGAACTGCAAACCGTTTTTCTATTGTGCTATAACCAGACACTACCCATAGTACGCCCACAGTAATTAAAATATGCCTGATGTTAACAAGAGACAGACATACCTTCTCCGACATATAAATAATACCTTAGGACTAAACAATAAGTACAAGACAAAAGCTCCTTTGCGAGAGACTGGAGTTCGTGCTAGGGAAACCCTGTGTTAAAGATCTCCAGGCCCACCACGGTGTTTAGATGCTGTACTTACATTGCACAAGTTTTAGGAAAATTAACAAACATTTTGTAACTTCTATGGAAAAGAAGTAAAGAAAAATAGGTTAAAGTAAATGTTAAATAATAATATTATGCAAATAGGTTTGTTTATCTGTATTGAGGTGCGTGTACGTGTGTGGTGTGTTGTGCGTGTCGTGAGAAGTGTGTGAGTGTGTACGGTGTACTTGTCTCTAGTCTTGTGGGTAATCGGATTCGGGAGTAAGCTCATGATAATATGCGACAAAAGATGTGTGTATGTTGTGTGTAGTGAGTATGCGTGCGTGCACTGGATCCATCGCAGTTGGAGTAGACGATTACGAAGGAATGAACAATATCTACTCAAGTTGATAATACAAAACGATACCTTGAATATCACGACCCTCAGTTCCACCGTTAGATACCGCAATGGATATAGATATCGATAGAAATAAATCGATTTATTCCTGTACATATATCAGATATCCAATATTGACCTTTGTCTGTCGGTCTGTTCGCCTATGGGCGATAGTGTAACCAACACTAAAGATTCAGTTTTGTGTGCCACAAGTTATAGAGACATTTTCCTATCTATTGTCGTATTTGCAAGATATTGTATCAGCAATGACGATATGATATGATATTTTATGCATTTTCCAAAGATTTTTCCACTTATTCCCCATCTCTTAAATCACTCTGGGGACGACTCCCCTTGACTGACACTGATTTTTGAGTGACCATTTGAAACAAAAAGTTTCGAATATGTTTTTGATTGCAATGGAATTTGAATTTTATTAAGCATGACATTCAGTTTATTGTGCCAAAACTTGAAAATTTTCTAAAATGTTCTTCCCTTTTCCAAAAATTGGCTCTAATATAGTCTATTTTCACACAACAAAAGAAGTTCAATTAAAAAAACAACGTTTTTTTGTACTCTATTGCTGTCAGATACGCTCGCGTCACGCAAGCGCAATAAGTGCGTATTCTACTGCTACGCGCAGTACAAAGATTACATTCAAACTTGAACTTAAAACTGCGAATGCACCGGTACTTAATCTGCGCGACATGAAGTCACATGACTCTTTACGACACTAAAATTATTATGCATTTCAAAAATATCAGCCGAATAAAAACCAAAATATGTAAATCGCTTTTTCCTGCAACTTGGGCAAGCCCGTATTTAATAGTGATCGTGACTGGTCCATACCGGGCCGGCCACGGTTCCCGGTGCCCTGCGGAAGTCTCACTTGACGGGCTACCATCCATCCCGGACATTCCTGGGACTGATCCCCCTCACTAAAGGGTGTTCAACCAACGGATAAACAAGGATGTGTTTGTTTCCGCTACTTCATAAAATATGAACGTTTTTTGGTATTGTTCTTCGACGAACTTTTTTTTTGTCTTGTTTATTTTATTAATATTGGGGTTTAGGCAGTTTTGAGCCGTAAGTACTTATTTGAGCGGAACGATCACATTACAATTTTCTGCATTTCATTCAAGTGACTTACGTAATGAGTATGCCCGAGATGTGGTTACATTACTATTGTGCTGCGTTTAGACTCGTTCAAACAGCATATAAAATAAAGATCCCTACTTTACTGCGCACATAAAAGTAAGTCCAACAGACGGACAATTGGTGGGGCTTGTGGCTTAATAATAACAGCTGCACGGGTCGATCGATCAGGTTAAGCTACGCTGGCCGCGGTTGATCCGTGGATGGGTGACCATCTTTACATACCAAGACCCCTCCGTGCCTCGGAAAGCAAGCCATAGGTCCCGGCTGTCATTCTTGGATCTTTGACAGTCGTTACGGGTCAACAGAAGCTCGAAAGACTGACCAGTCTCACCAAGGGGTATCGTGTTACCCAGTAACTGGGTTGTGGAGGTCAGATAGGCAGTCGCTCCGTGTAAAATACTGGTATTCATCTGCATCCGGTTAGAATGCAAGTCAACCCCAACATAGTTGGGAAAAGTCTAGGTAGATTGCAGTACACAGTAATGTGGTTACATTACTAGCGTTCAGACTCATTCCAACAGCATATAAAATAAAGACCCCTACTTTACTGCGTATTAAAAATAAGTCCAACAGGCGGACAATCAATCTAGCCGCCTGTCTTATCCATATTAAGAACACAAAACCAAGTAATCGTGCATGACACGCCCACATGGTACCAATTCAAAAGATTAAAGATTTGCTTAAGAAACATTGCGTCCATACTAGTGTGATAAACTCCTTATTTACTGTGTGAGTAGGACTTAGTTAATTGATGTTAATTGTTAGGTACTTGCTTCAGATGTTTTTTTGTGCGCGTGCGTTGGTGAGGTGCCCACGCGCAGGTTTAAAGATGATGTTAGCGATTAGTCTTTTAAACCGGTGTTGTGTAAGATTATTATGATGTAATTCAAGTCCTGTCAAATTAAGATACTCCATAGATAGTTTCTAGACGTGATTAAAAACATGGCTACCTACTAAAAATTACGTCAGGCGCTGACTATTTTGACAGGACTTAACTAATATTTATCTTCTGTCCTTTTCTTAATGAAATAGAAAGAAGAAGATGCACTGAACTTAAATTTAGTTTAGTTTGTGAACAAGGGAATCGGCGCCAATGTAGACCTTATTGTAGTCTGAATAAAAACGTTTATATATTAAAAAAATCACGTCGTCATCATCTGCCTAGCCATTTCCCAACTATGTTGGGGTCGGCTTCCAGTATAAATGTAAAGTCAAAGTCAAATCATTTATTTCAAATACGCACATAAAAGGCACTTTTGAACGTCAAAATTAAAATTAAAATAAAATTGGTTCTAGTCGCCCCTTCCAAAAGGTAGTTTTCGTATGGAGAAGAATGGGCAAAAAACTCCACTGTATGCAGCTGAATAACAGTATTTTACATTAAGCCTATCAGACCTTCACAACACAGTTACTGGATAAACCGATACCCCTTGGTAAGACTGGTTGTCAGACTTTCGGGCTTCTGACGACTGCCAAAGGTCCACGATTGACAGCCGGGGCCAACGGCTTAACGTGCAATCCGAGGCACGGAGGGGTCTTGATATGTAAAGATGGTCACCCATCCACGTACCAACGGCGGCAAGCGTAGCTTAACCGGCTCGATCGACCCACGTGGCTGTTATTACTTAGCCACAAGCCCCTCTCAATAAACGAATTACGTATGGACAACAAATACAGTTTCGATCCCTTTCGCAAATTTGTCGAAGAGTTTACTTTTCTTCTAAAGGTAAGCAGATACTTCCTACTAATATTATAAACGTGAAAGTTTGTATGGATGGATGTTAGTTACTGTTTCGCGCAAAAACTACTGAATGGATTTGGATGAAATTTGGCATACTGTAGATGGTTTGTAACCAGGATTAACATATAGGATACTTTTTATCCCAAAATTCCCACGGGATCGAAACTTATGCGGGTGAAACCGCGGGGCGCAGGTAGTACCTACTTCATACATATTATTAAATCACGTGCCATCCACCGTGATGGATGCTTCACTCAACTTATATTCAATACACTATTCACTCTGGCCATATTTAATATCAAAGTTCAGGCACGAGCAACACGTGGACCTGTTGCGTCCTGAAATCAGTTTGGGAAATATATAGGTACCTATTTGAAGTTGAAGGCTTTCTGAAGGGTGAAAGGGTTTTCAATAAAGGGATGAGTTTTTTATTTGTTGAATGTTGGTAAACAGAATAATAACTTGGTAGAGGGATATGTTCAGGCTATAGGCTGAATTTATTGATTACTAGCAGCGCCCCGCGGTTTCACCAGTATAAGTTTCGGCCCCGTGGGAATATCGGGATAAAACGTACTATCCTATATGTTAATCCTTGTTATAAACTCTCTGTGTGCCAAATTTCATCCAAATCCGTTCAGTAGTTTTTGCGTCAAAGAGTAAAAAACTTCCATCCATCCATACAAACTTTCACGTTTAGGATTAGGATATTAGAATTAGGATATTAGGAAGTACTGTGATGAATCAAACAACGTTATGATTTCTCTACGTTTATTCCAAATGAACGTCTTTTTTTTATGCGTCGTTTTTACCGCAAATCGTATTGTCTTTCTTTTCTATCTTTACATACCCCCTATATTATCACTGTTTTCTTCTAAACAAAAACCTAAATAACCTTAATATTTCAAAACTCATTCTAAACTCGCTTGACTGTTCGAATCATAGAAATGTAAAAACACAGGAGAAGTGGCAAGGAGACGCCCCCTTGCCACTTCTACTGACGCCTAGTCTGTGTCGTCGCGACATGTTCAAAACGACCATATCTAGGCAAATGGCCGTCTCCGTAAACTAGTGCGCTTTGGACCGTGATCGTGAAAAAATATAAGAATGCCGTGTTGTACAGTGGTTTCTTGTAATAACCGAAGCCAAAACCAAAACTTTGTAAATCATGGAATCACTTACCATACGAGTATACTATACATATAAGTATTTTACTATATTTGTCTTTAAAATCATGAAAAACTACAAATAGTAACATATTTCTTGCTTTTACTACGTTAATTTTGTTTTCAAATATCGCAGCAACTGTACTATTTTCGCAGTAAATACATTGCTCCTTAACAACTACCTAAGTATGTCGCTAAGTGACTAGACAAGCAATGTAAAAATCACAAAATGATACTTTATTTATGCGGTACATCGCATGGTACGGCCGCTGCCTCTTGCGGCTAGTTAGTTATGTGGCTGTGCAGATCCACTAATGTAGGCTATCGACAACAATGTCGATTACCCAACGAATAAATAGTTAATTTTACAATTTGTCAACCGTTTTAAACCGTTTGGAAGACCTAAAAAGTTGACGTTGTAATCCGATTGGAAGACCCCTGAGAAGATGTAAAATAATGTTAAAAATTTTATTTACTAAAATATTTTATTTTTTGCTATTTTTTATTTTTTTATTTATAATATAATATTTTATGGACATATCGTATTTTATGTATTTTATTTTCAGAGCGCCAATTTTTTTTTGGACAATAATAATTGGGGAGTCGATAACTTTCCGATTTAGTCAATCACTAGTCTATATGAATCGCATGTGTGTGCGCGACTTTGTATCTATTGCTTTTACTGAACTACATTTGTAGTAGGACGCGGTAGTGAGATCGTCTTAGCGACATGGAGTTCTGATACATTTTCAACTACAGGGCATATTATATTTATGGTTCGAATGCTACAAGAGTTATGTTATTGCCAGCCTGCACTACAAAAGGTCGACTTTAGCTGACAACCTTTACAGTACCTACTTGCAACATAGCTCATATTATGTGCCCTATAAATTCCAACTACCCACTTGATAGCCACAGATACACATTAATATTTAGTGGTCCTCCGATCCGAGGCTATCGATAAGATTGCAACAATAAACCATAAAACTGATGAAAAGCACCGCAGATCCTATCGTAAACTATTTCATTATTATCATACAATGTATGTGCGCTTGCGCAGGGTCGTAAACTCTTTAGCTTTATTTTATCTAGAATGTAGGTTTAACTTGTATGGTATGACTAAGTCAATGAGTGTAAATATAGGACTTCTATTTATAGAAAAAAAAAATGGAATCCTACTTATATTGTAATTTAATTTTAATATTAATTCTACATCGGCAACGGTAGTGTATGTTAAACTGTTTAATATTAAGACCTTAATGACCATATGCTCAGAAATATTTTTTTATTATCTTTGACTTATCTCAGGGCCCTGGGGTCCCGGACCTTTGAAAGGCGTACCAGGGGTCGAAGCCAACTCGCAGAGGCCCTTTAGACCATTTTAAATGATGAGGAGGTATCAACTGATGATTATCCCTGTATGCACAATGCAAGTGCACCCAAAGACATCCCCCGGTTGATGCAGGACTATTGCAGAACATGGAAACAAATTATACTGAGCTATGGGTGTGAGTGGCTATAGTAGATCGGTTACCTTGAACTATGGAAGGTCTATGTCCCCTGCCTGACCAACGATAATATAATTCACAGATAAAATGGCAGGGGATGACTTGCACACGCAATAAAGGGCCCCCGAAAACGGTCGCTAGCACATAGTGTCGTAGCGACAAGGGGGCAACATGTCCTGAGGTGCTTGTGAGAAGTGGAGAGGTATTCCACGGCTATCAGGACAATCCCGGAAGTACGGTCAAGATACCTACCAGCATCTTATTGAAAAACTTCCTTCCTCCGACCACGTTTGCTCTGCGAATATCCACACAAGCCACCCAATAAAGGCAAGCCAGAGGTGAGGAACAGACTTCTCCCGGGAGATAGGGTCCGTGGAATCGCTACTGCCCAACAGCTCGCCACATGCTGCCCTGCGGGTTCCTGTATCTGGTATCTGGGTGGTGTACCTGATCCGGCAAAATAAACTCTTCCGTCACAGACCTAGCGTTTAGAGCGCGCTGGCTTCACCACGACGTCAGCGTAGAGATACGGCGGTGGGTTATTATTAGGTACTATAACAAAGCATTTATTATCAAACTCAAAGTATTTATTTTAATTAAACCATTTACAGATACTTTTGAATTGTCAAAGGAGTCGTTCAGTCACAAAGATGAAGCTAGTTACCCATTCCAAAATATATATATTACGTTTTTAAGGTTCCTATGGAAAAGAACACACAAAATATTGGTTACATCATTCTTGTTGAATTAAAACTCTCCAATTCTAAGGGGTTCATTTATAAACGTTAGGTACTTAAAGTTAAGTAATGATTAGCGATTATTTATCTATACATTTTTTAAGCTTAAATGTCTCTTAATTTTAAGCGACGTTTATAAACAAAGGGGAATATCCTTACTTTAGTTTATTGGCTTGATAAATAAAACTTTCGTCTTCATTATACACTCGCAAGCAATGAAAAAGTTCCAGTGACATAGCACCAAATTACTCCTAAACGGGAAAGGCTAGCTTAATGACGCCGTCTGCAATATTGAAGTACATTTAACAGCGCATCAGAATATTACCAACTAAAAACGTAAATATTGTGTTCAAATTTTAAATTATATGTCTTAGGAGATTAAGGTGTTTGTCGGCATTTTGTGGGTGGAACTTTTTCATTGCTCGGCAGTGTACTTAGTAGCGTTAATTGTTATTTAACTTGGCATTAATCAATGCCAATTCCTGTGTTCTTGGCGATCAAGCTTAAAAGACCAGGTGGTGATTGATAAGTGAAAATAATACTTACACTAGTTGGAATACTATTCACATCACGAAGCAAGGAGAATGAGTGTGAAATTAAGGAAAACACTTGCATTTGTATTGAAACGAAAGTGAAATGAGAATTATCTGGAACATTCATTACAGAGGAGTGAAGCATGCCAAATTACATTTCTAATGCAAACTAGTAAAGGTTTATTTATTGTCCCTGTGAATAACTGAATAATGAAGCAGGTAAAGTTTCTCGAGCACTGTTTTTCTTTGTTAGGGTTCCGTACCTAAAGGGTAAAAACGGTACCCTATTACTACAACTCCACTGTCCATCTGTCTGTCTGTCTGACACCAGGCTGTATCTCATGGACCGTGATAGCCAGACAATTTAAATTCACAGATGATGTATTTCTGTTGCCGCTATAACAACAAATACTAAAAACGGAATAAAATTAATATTTAAGTGGGGCTCCCATAATTCAAACGTGATTTTTTGCCGTCTTTTGCTCGATATTAATAACGGCAACAGGGAGACGCTTGAAATATTCAGAATATTTAGTGGTATATTCACTATAAAAATAAATTAATTAATTAAAATAAAATAAATATTTAGGGGGGCTCCCATACAACAGACGTGATTTTTATTTTATAGATAATGGTACGGCTAACGGCACCCTTCGTGTGCGAGTCCGTCGCACCTGGCTGGTTTTTTTAAATTGTAGTAGGAAAAGCGTATCCGTACGTAAATTATTTTTTTAATGCATTAAGTACTAGCGACCTGCACCCTAATTGCGCAAATTGCTAATCCATTGCTTCATAAGTTCGAAAAATTTGTCTGCTAAACACGTAAATAACGCAATGAACGTTGTTGAACTGTCAAAATGAAACCGATTCCGATTAATCGTGTGTTACGCAATTAGGGTGCTGTTGTTGCTTCGCACGGGTGCAATTGCAACATGTCAGAAAATCGAGATTTCGTTAAGCTAAATATTAATGTATTATATTATACCTACTCGTACATAATCTGGAATAAATTCTCTAAATAATATTGAAAACTCATCGAAATCTGTTGTTTAGAAGACGCGGTCACACAGATAAAAGCGGCACGCGAGCGCGAGCGGTAAAAGCGACTTTAATTTATAATAATTATGTCTAAACAGAGACTGTTATCTTGCTACAAAATTTACATATTTTACTAACACATTTACAAAAAAAAAAACCTATTTAACCCTTCGATCAATAATAGTACTAGATTAAGGATCAGCCGGTCGATTCTGTGTAAATCTCACCGTGAAATCATGCGTGGAGTGAGCTGTCAGTGTCTTCCCACTGACACTAGGGATTGACCAAGCAAACATTTACAATCATAATCGAGATTTTAATAATATTTTAATGCTAAGTAATTCTATTGCTCATTTTATATAATTTCAAAGCTAGTATTTTAGTAGTCAAAACGTTCCTATTTTGTGGGGTTATAAAATTGGCAAATTGGTAAATTGGCGTTGGCAGTTTAAATAGGAAGATGTCAAGAGGGAAACTGAACCTAATGTACAGGATTAGTGTATAAGCTTTAAGCAAGTGGTGGTCTGTCAGGTATGTCAAAATAGTACCAAGTTAACTTGGTGATAATAATAATAATGTAAAAGACTTGTGTCACACACACATAGGGTGCTGAAGATGGGTGTCATCATTTGTGGCTATCTGAGGTCATTATTTCACTCTGTTTTTGATAAATACAATAGGGAACAAATGAATTGAGGCATGGACAGGCACGGAGCATGGAATTAAGCAATGTTGCAACTCGTTGTTTCCTAAATATAGGAATATTGCTGCCCCTTGTAATTGATTTTATTGGATCAGACGCTGCTCTAAATAAATCATACCGCTCTACCTACTTGTTGAAAGTACTACATTAGCTGCAGATGTGATGTGCTGATGTGCAGGAATTAAATAAATCAAATACTTATGCTTACCATTATTTCCAGCTAGTTGCGGTGGGAGTCCGATGACCCTCCATTCCCGGCATTCAGAAGTTGAACCTCGGGGAGCAGCAGGCTCAGTAGAAAAAAATGTTTAGCAATTTTTTTTTATGGGATACAAATTTATAAATTTTATTTATGTACACACTGAATGCTTAATAAAATAAAATACAGAGGAGCACACAGGAACTGTTTACATCAATTATTTAGTAATTTCTTCCAGTAGACCAGCGACGGTGACGGGAGGGCTGAGAAAATGTAGACACAGTGTATAAAACGGTAGGTATACAGGAAAACTTAAACTAGACAGCCCAAAACATGCTTCTATTCTTACATGAAGAATTTTAATGCAATTTGTGTTTATGGTATGCCTAAATATTTATGTTAGAAGGTTTGTGTATTGTACTGTAGCTTATCTAGAGAAATTGGGATATTAAAAAAAAAACCCATGTGCCTTTACGTATTATATACAGTAAACGAACAATACAACACCAATCAATGAATACTTGCATACAATTTTCTGAAGTAACTCAATCGTAATATCCGTTTGTTGAAAACAAAATGTAGGCTGATAAAATTAACTTTTTAAATGTACAAAGACTGGATTTATACAATAAAACGTCTTAAAAGCATTAAAATAATTAGGAACTAATTATTGTCACTGAACTCGAATACGAACAGACATAATAATAATATTTACATGGTCATCAATGACAGCAAAAAAAAAAAATAAGTTCACTTCTTGGAAATGGCAGTGCCTAACGCGCTTGCGCGGCGGGAGATTTAGGTTATTCCGAATTAGGTCACCATCGCCCACAGCACCCACTTCAACAAAATATCATTTCCCTTCCGATTTAGATCACAACCGTTGACAGCGCTCACTTATAAGACTTCATCTTTTTCGATTCACGGGACATCCTTATCACACGCTACATGACACGCTAATTCGGAAGAGGTGTAAGCACGCACAAATCGATTACAGCGTAGTTCGGAATGTACAAAATCTCCCTTCACGCGAATCTCGTAACCCATGGCAACATCACTTCGACGTAGGGTTGCCAGTGCCACCAACCACTTGTTCATTTAAGGGTTACTAGCATCAAAAATACTGATTTTATTATGTTTACGGGATACAATCTATGTTAGATTAGTATATAATGCTTAAAATAAGTTTATTTCAATTTGTAAGAATCGAATTCTGAAATTCGTCATAATTATTAAATCCTCGAATCGATTGAAATAAAAAAAATCGTTTGGCATAATAATCGTTTCGCTTTCGCACATCAATACAATAATAAAAAAAAAAACAATAATGGTCGGCGAACTGCGATTTTGAAGACGAATTGAGTACCTAGTGGTAATGAATATTGCGTATTATTGAACTTGTGTTTGTTTATGACGTTACGAGATGGGCACTTTCTTGTTGTTTAAAACATTTTAAATTACATTTGACACATTTTAAATCGTATCTTTAAGAGTGTGTGTGATATTTGTGAAAAGTAAAAATGTAAACACGCACGATTGGCGCGAAACTTCGACTTGAATATCAAAACTGCAAAACACTTCATTACCACTACTTATTTAATTTGAATAATGGATGAATTCGTCAAATAATTAAGTGATGTATTATTCACTGCCCCTGTAGTGGGGTGTGGATGTTCGAAATCCCCAATTTTGATGTTTTTTAGCCTCAACCACCACTGTCATGAAAATGGCGATTATCGCATTTACAGAGTTGAATATTGTAAGTAAACTAAACTTGTGCGCCTAATTATGAAAGGAGCTTTTTATCAATTGTCTTGGCTAACTCACATGCCGACGGAGGTTCGTGTGTTAGGGACCAATCGGAGGCGCTTCCGAACTATACGGATAAGTAAGTATTATCAGTTTGTTGAAAACCAAATGTACCTAGGCATTGTAGGCTGATAAAATTAACTTTTTAGTTGTACAAAGACAGTGGATTTAGAGGAGGGGCCCGTGGCTAAACAATAACAGCCGCATAGGTCGATCGGTCAGGTTAAGCTACGCTTGCCGCGGTTGGTCTGTGGATGGGTGACCATCTTTACATACCGAGACCCCTCCGTGCCTCGGAAAGCACGTTAAGCCGTTGGTCCCGGCTGTTATTCGTGGATCTTTGACAGTCGTTACGGGTAGTCAGAAGCCCGAAAGTCTGACAACCAGTCTTACCAAGGGGTATCGTATTACCCAGTAACTGGGTTCTGGAGGTCAGATAGGCAGTCGCTCCATGTAAAATACTGGTATTCAGCTGCATCCGGTTAGACTGGAAGCCGACCCCTACATAGTTGGGAAAAGGCTAGGCAGATAAAAGACAGTGGATTTAGACAATAAAATGTCTAAAAGCATTAAAATAATTAGGAACTAATTAATTATTGTCACTGAACTCGAATACGAACAGACATAATAATAATATGTACATGGTCATCAATGACAGCAAAAAAAAAAAACAAGTTCACTTCTTGGAAATGGCAGTGCATAACGCGCAAGCGCGGCGTGATCTTATCACTTCACCCGATTCTCGAGCGAAATGTCGTGAATCGGGTGAAGTGATCACGCCACTCTTACTAGGTATGTCGGGTTGAATTCAGTCTATGCAAAGAGTAAAGTAAGTATAGAGAGAAGTCTATGGTCCGTCAGCCAGGCACACCGTTAGCACTCGATGACTTGACACACTCGGTTATCTCTTCTAATTGAATAGATTTGGGTTATTATCAGCGCTGAACATCGTTGCAGTCTTTACTAGACTCCATCTACAATCGCTCCTAATAGCAAACAATGTCGGTGCGTGTTTACATCAGTCTAGTAGCTGTGCACGGTCGCACCTCAAGCTATATAAGGACTAGTCTAGAAAAATACAACATTGAGATCTTGACTGAGTTTCTGTTTTTCTATTATATTTTATAACCCCACAAAATACGAACAGACTTAATAATAATATGTACATGGTCATCAATGACAGCAAAAAAAAAAAAAACAAGTTCACTTCTTGGAAATGGCAGTGCCTAACGCGCATGCGCGGCGTGAGATTTAGGTTATTCCGAATTAGGTCACCATCGCCCACAGCACTCACTTCAACAAAATATCATTTCCCTTCCGATTTAGATCCGATTAGATCACAACCGTTGACAGCGCTCACTCATAAGACTTCATCTTTTTAGATTCACGGGACATCGTTATCGCGCTCACCCTAATTCGGGAAGAGGTGTAAGCACGCACAAATCGATTACAGTGTAGTTCGGAATGTACAAAATCTCCTTTCACGCGAGTCTCGTAACCCATGGCAACATCACTTCGACGTAGGGTTGCCAGTGCCACCAACCACTTGTTCATTTAAGGGTTACTAGCATCAAAAATACGGGTTTTATTCTGTTAACGGGATACAATCTATGTGTAATGCTTTTATTAGATTAGTATATAACGCTTAAAATAAGTTTATTTCAATTTGTAAGAATCGAATTCTGAAATTCGTCATAATTATTAATTCCTCGAATCGATTGAAATAAAAAAAATCGTTTGGCATAATAATCGTTTCGCTTTCGCACATCCACACAATAAAAAAAAACAATAATGGTCGGCGAACTCTGCGATTTTGAAGACGAATTGAGTACCTAGTGGTAATGAATATTGCGTATTATTGAACTTGTGTTTGTTTAGGACGTTACGAGATGGGCACTTTCTTGTTGTTTAAAACATTTTAAATTACATTTGACACATTTTAAATTACATTTGACACATTTTAAATAGTATCTTTATGAGTGTGTGTGATATTTGTGAAAAGTAAAAATGTAAACACGCACGATTGGCGCGAAACTTCGACGTTGAATATCAAAACTGCAAAACACTTCATTACCACTACTTATTTAATTTGAACAATGGATGAATTCGTCAAATAATTAAGTGATGTATTATTCAATGCCCCTTTAATGGGGTGTGGATGTTCGAAATCCCCGATTTTGATGTTTTTTAGCCTCAACCACCACTGACGTCATGAAAATGGCGATTAGCGCATTTACAGAGTTGAATATTGTAAGTAAATTAAACTTGTGCGCCTAATTATTATGAAAGGAGCTTTTTATCAATTGTGTTAACTAACTCACATGCCGACGGAGGTTCGTGTGTTAGGGACCAATCGGAGGCGCTTCCGAACTATAGGTACCTTATGTAATTAATATCAGTTTGTTGAAAACCAAATGTACCTACCTAGGCATTGTAGGCTGATAAAATTAACTTTTTAGATGTACAAAGACAGTGGATTTAGAGGAGGGGCCCGTGGCTAAATAATAACAGCCGCATAGGTCGATCGGTCAGGTTAAGCTACGCTTGCCGCGGTTGGTCTGTGGATGGGTGACCATCTTTACATACCGAGACACCTCCGTGCCTCGGAAAGTACGTTAAGCCGTTGGTCCCGGCTGTTATTCGTGGATCTTTGACAGTCGTTACGGGTAGTCAGAAGGCCGAAAGTCTGACAACCAGTCTTACCAAGGGGTATCGTATTACCCAGTAACTGGGTTCTGGAGGTCAGATAGGCAGTCGCTCCATGTAAAATACTGGTATTCAGCTGCATCCGGTTAGACTGGAAGCCGACCCCAACATAGTTGGGAAAAGGCTAGGCAGATAAAAGACAGTGGATTTAGACAATAAAATGTCTAAAAGCATTAAAATAATTAGGAACTAATTAATTATTGTCACTGAACTCGAATACGAACAGACATAATAATAATATGTAAATGGTCATCAATGACAGCAAAAAAAAAAAACAAGTTCACTTCTTGGAAATGGCAGTGCCTAACGCGCAAGCGCGGCGTGATCTTATCACTTCACCCGATTCACGAGCGAAATGTCGTGAATCGGGTGAAGTGATCACGCCACTCTTACTACGTCGGGTTGAATTCAGTCTATGCAAAGAGTAAAGTAAGTATAGAGAGAAGTCTATGGTCCGTCAGCCAGGCACACCGTAGACTCCATCTACAATCGCTCATAATAACAAACAATGTCGATGCGTATTTACATCAGTCTAGTAGCTGTGCACGGTCGCACCTCAAGCTATATAAGGACTAGTCTAGAAAAAAAGAGAAAAATACAACATTGAGATCTTGACTGAGTTTCTGTTTTTCTATTTTATTTTATAACCCCACAAAATAGGAACGTTTTGACTAGGTACTAAAATACTAGCTTTGAAATTATATAAAATGAGCAATAGAATTACTTAGCAGAAAAATATTATTAAAATCTCGATTATGATTGTAAATGTATGCTTGGTCAATCCCTAGTATCAGGTGGAATGACACTGACACTTCACTCCACGCTCACTTCACTTGAGATTTCACGGTGATATGGTTACAGAATCGCACTGCTGGAACAAAAATCAGTCGCTCAAGTGGCCACGTTTGCACACACGTAAACATCTACATTTCTTAGAAAAAAGTTTAATAATATTAACAACTTCAGTTTATTATAAACCTTAATGCTTAAACATAAAGTTTAATTACCATTGCAAAATATATTTAAAATTTCGCTTGAAAATAAAATCATTCTATTTGTAAATTTTCAGTCATTTATTCAAAAATGAAACTTAAAGTCTAAGTGATAAGGTTAAAAACATACTAATTTGAAATAAGACCACAAAAGTATTAGTGGTTTTATTTTTCGGGCCGTTTTTGAAGCGCTTATCGGGAATCTAGTATTATTAATGATCGAAGCTTTAAAAGTAAAAATGGGTGTTCCACAAGGCTCGATTTTAGGTCCTTTCCTCTTTTTAGTATATATTAATGATCTACCCCATTTATTAAAGAACCAACCACAAATGGTGTTATTTGCTGACGATACTTCCTTAATTTTTAAGATAAATAGACGTGCATCAAATCTTGACGACGTAAATAACGCCCTACTGCAGGTACAAAATTGGTTCACTGCTAATAATTTGGTATTAAATGGGAAAAAAACTAAATGCATAAGATTTGCTTTACCAAATGTTAAAAGTAGTGATTGTGACATAGTATTGAACATAGAGAAACTAGAATTCGTCGATAAAACTGTTTTCCTGGGGATCACGCTCGACTCAAAGCTGCAATGGGGTCCTCATTTAACATCTCTTGCAGGACGGCTAAGTTCAGCAGCTTATGCTGTAAGAAAAATCCGTCAATTTACTAATGTAGATACCGCGAGGCTAGTCTATTTCAGTTACTTTCATAGTATCATGTCTTACGGTATTTTACTATGGGGACGGGCTGCAGATATCGAGTCCATTTTTATTCTGCAGAAAAGAGCCATCAGAGCAATATATGGCCTCCGCAGGCGCGATTCTTTAAGGGAACTGTTTAAAGATATTAACATCATGACGGTACCTTGTCAATACATCTATGAAAACATCATGTACGTAAGAAAAAATTTAAATCTTTTCAATAAAAGAGGTGAAAGACACAACTATAGGACTAGAAATAGGGACCAATTAGTTCAAACAGGTTTCAGACTGGCTAAAGTAGACTCATCCTTCATGAGGTACTGTTTAAAATGTTACAATAAAATTCCTCCCCACATACTCCAACTGAATGAAACGAAATTTAAATCTTGTATTAAACGCACACTATGCAGCCAAGCATACTATAAGTTAGGGGATTACATCGCTGACAAAAATGCTTGGCTCAATGCTGGTCCTGCTCCACAGAGGCGCATAAACTAATTAGCATTCGGAAACATTGTTGGAGCTGCTGAACATTGGAAAAAAAAAAAAAAAAAAACTATTTTTGCATTGTATAAACTCAATTGTTTAGTATTGTATAATTGCATAGCACACGTGTGAGCACTATGTACTTTCTATAAAGCTACCATTTACTGGGTACGTCTTTCATTGACTTGAATGTGCCCTGGCGGCTGTGAGTATGTCATGCTCACTCAAATGTCTCGCTGGTGGTGGCGTGTGTGTTGGATCATTAAGTTCCCTCCAAAATGGTTGAGCTGAATGGTGCTGATCCATACGTCATGTTCGTGAACGGGCGCCGCCAGTAGGGACTGGTCATCTCTTAGCTGCCTCGGCTTATTTTAATTTTTAATTTCTGAATTGTTTTTGTTTTTTTATAACGGACGCTTTTAACGTGCACGTATTTCTACATCGTTCTCACATGCTTAATTTCAACACGAATGATGTAATCAAATATTTTGTAACAATTTTATGATTTAAAAGAGTGTCCATGGAGTTTCTTGCCCGTTCTTCTTGTATAGGTACCTACGCTTTGGAATGGGCAACTAGCTTCATCTTTCTGACTGACCGACCCTTTGACAATTCAAAAGTACCTGTAATTGGTTTAGTTGAATTAAATGATTTGAGTTTGAGTTTGAAGATTTAACCAGTTCAAAAATGATTAAATATTCAGTACTTATACATTTTATAACTCCAAAATTCCGATGTGAAAGGTGAGTGTAAGTACAGCTGTGCATATTCCAGCCTATTGCCAGCCACTGTAGCCTAATGATGTTAAATTGAGCGTTTATAAGCCTCTTGAGGGGAATATTACCAAGTTTATGTACTCCGAAGTACATTCTAAGTTCTCGAAGCGTACCGAAAACGTTTTAAAATGCAAGAGAAATATTTTTGTACATTTTGCGTAGTAGTGACGCTAGCTAAAAGATTATTTCATGCAGTGTTGTATGGAAAAGGGTTACTTTTAGATTTTGAAAGTCGGATTTACTAATATTCCTTTTAATTAAACCTTCTAGATTTCAATAAAATTAGTTACAGACATGAAGCTACCCGAAACTGTAAAATTTTCCAATCAACCTTGAACCTTAATGCTTTAGCGATAAAATTGAAAATCTATTTAAGAAATTTGACAGCTTGTAGTAGCTTGATGTGCTGGTGTCTGTAACGTCTTCACGATTAAAGTGCACTGCACCCTAATTGTGTGACACACTATAAATCTCGATCTGAATCATTTTGAAGGATATTGCTAATCCATTGCGTCATACGTTCAAAAAATGTTCCTGCTGTGTATTACGCAATTACCCCACTGTCAAAAAGTCAAAGTCAAATCATTTATTTCAATTAGGCACATAAAAGGCACTTTTGAACGTCAAAATTTAAATTAAAATAAAATTGATTCTAGTCGCCCCTTCCAAAAGGTAGTTTTCGTATGGAGAAGAATGGGCAAGAAACTCCACCGTTACTCTTTTAAAATGTTTTGCAATATTTTGCATACATTAATTATATAATTATATGTGAAGACGATGCACCTAAACATAAAATTACTATACCACAATAGGTAAAAGAATTAAAATGAATTAATGAAACCATGACATATAAATTAACTATGTGATAGGTACATGGTGCTCACATATTTACAAACATTCCAAAAGTAGACTATTTTCATAAATAAACAATAAGGAGTAATAATTCCGGGTGACTTAAGCAATTACAGAATGCAAATCAATGTCAAAGAGAATAAAAAAATAAAAAATTATACAATTACATTAGCAACCAGTTTGACTTTGTCTAGACTCTTGAGATTGTCCTATGGAGCAGGACCAGCATGTTTCCAAGCATTCTTATCTTGGATATAATCCTCTAATTTGTAATATCCTTGCTTACAAAGTGTAATTTTAATATAAGTTTTAAATTTTCTTTCATTTAATTGCAATATTTCACAAGGTATTTTGTTGTAACATTTAACACAGTACCCCATAAAAGATGTATGCACTTTTGATAATCTGAAAAAAGGTTGATCTAATTTATCTTTATTTCTAGTATTAAAATTATGTCTATCACTTATTTTATTAAAAAGATGTCGATTTTTTCTTACATACATAAAATTTTCATAAATGAATTGGCAAGGTACCGTCATAATATTAACCCTTTTAAATAGTTCCCTAAGAGATTCGCGGCGACGTAGATTGTAAATGGCTCTGACAGCTCTCTTTTGCAAAATAAAAATGGATTCAATGTCAGCAGCCCGACCCCACAGTAAAATGCCATATGACATAATACTGTGGAAGTAACTAAAATAGACCAAACGAGCGGTTTCTTCATCTGTTAGCTGTCTTATCTTTCTAACAGCATAAGCGGCCGAGCTTAGCCGCCCCGCAATAGATGTTATATGAGGTCCCCATTGTAATTTCTCGTCTAGCGTGATTCCCAGGAAAACTGTTTGATTAACAAATTCTAGTTTTTGGCCATTCAATATGATGTCACATTCGCTACTTCTAACATTAGGTAATTTAAATCTAATGCATTTGGTTTTTTTTTTTCATTAAGTACTAAATTATTTACCGTAAACCAATCTTGGACCTGAAGAATAGAGTTATTCACGTCGTCAAGATTTTGTGACCGTCGGTCTATTTTAAAGATCAATGATGTGTCATCTGCAAATAACACCATCTTCGGTTGATTTTGAAGTAATTGGGGTAAATCATTAATATAAACCAAAAAGAGGAATGGACCCAATATCGAACCTTGAGGAACGCCCATTGTCATTTCAGACCCCAATGAGTTTACGCCATTTACTTGGACTTTAACCTTTCTATCTTTCAGGTATGATCTTAACAAGTCAAGTGCTGTTTTCCTGATCCCATAGTGCTCGAGTTTCATCAGAAGTGTTTCATGGTTTACGCAATCGAACGCTTTAGAGAGGTCGCAAAAGATTCCAATAGCATCTTGTGCTTCTTCCCAGGCGTTAAAAATGTTCTTCATTAGGGTGACACCGGCGTCAGTCGTACAACGCCCTTTGGTGAAGCCGTACTGGTGTTCATGAAAGATGTAATTTTTATTAAAGTGACGTAACATTTGATTGAGCATCAACTTTTCAAACACCTTACTGAGAACTGGCAGAATTGACACAGGTCTATAATTGTTTGGCTCTTTACTATCACCGGATTTGAACAATGGTACTACTTTACTATGTTTCATTAGATCCGGAAAGACTCCTTGGTCAACACTGGTGTTAAATATGAAAGCTAAATAGGGCGCAATGGTTTCGATGAGAGATCTACATACTTTTACCGACATGCCCCAGAGATCTTCTGTTGATTTAATTTTAAGATCTTTAAAAGCTCTTATAACAGCCTGGGGGTTTGTATGCTGAAACCTAAGCTCCAAAGGGCATGCTTTTACATTCCTTTTAAGTAAGGCAGCAGAAAGCGTGGGGGAAGAATTTAAAGCTTCAGTAGTCTTAAGGGGAATATTAGCAAAGAAGTTTTCAAATTCCTGAGCTATTTCTACATCTGAATTGATGGGGCCATGTGCAGTCTCTAAATTAAATTCACTATTTCGCTGTTTTTTCCTACCTGTTTCATTATTTATTATTTGCCAGGTAGTTTTTATTTTATCATCAGCTGATTTTATTTTATTGCTTATATAAAGAGCTTTAGCTCTTTGGCACACCCTTTTAAAAGTTTTTGAATATTTTGCAACATACTGATGAGCAGCCGGCCCTATCGACCTTGTTTAGTTAGATAATTACTATCTACTTCTCCGTAAGCCCGTACTCGATTCTCAATCCCTGCAACTCCCCTAGAATTTACCGACGCTGGCAACCACCTCAAATTTGCCGCCGAGACAGTGAAGATCAACGAGTCAAAGGGTGATAATTTATCAAACTGTCTTGAACCCCGCAATGAAATCAATCAGAAAAGAACAGTGTCACGACATGACAATAGATAATTATCTCCATTGCCAAAATGTATTATATCGTTTATAAAAATGAAGAAGATAACACTATCCCGCCCGCCCCCTACTTGCGTACAGGGCCCCAAGTCTGCTATTTTTATAAATTCTTCATTCCAACACGATCCCATTCCCATCCCATTGTCATTTTGCTTAAAGTTCGTAATCTGCTAAATTCTTAATGGCGATCATTGGTCGGTCAATGGTCTCGTAATAGAATTGTGTCGTATTGCCATTATTATAAAACCCGTTAGTAGAAATGATTTTCGAAAAACTACCACTACTTTATTTATGCCAGATTACATTTATATATATTTTTACATTATTATTTATTAGTGTTTTATAAAAGTCAAGTGTTTTATGTAAGTCAGTCATTAATTTATCATTACGTACGAGATTATCATTCTATGCCACTGCTTTCAATGGAGTGTCAGTGGTTGACCACTGGAAAGTCATAATGACGCCATTATGTTAGTAGATTACCAAACTTGTCAAAATCAACAATTATGAAATCAATGATAGACCATTCTAACACTATTGTAATAGCAGACTTGGGGCCCTGACAGTGTGTTACACAATTACCCCGATGTATTAGTATAATATAACTTGCTAAATGAAGCAATTTCCCTCCCTTTTTCCTGCGGACTGTGAGAGCGACATAATCAGTTAATGTCCATCCATATTTAATTAGCAAGACTCCAGCGTTATACAGACGTTTTAATCGGATACCGAAACTCCATTGTTCCTTCCATCTTATAATAGTATTAGGTGCCTGTTTCAGATGTTTGTAATTTAGATTAAATTTATTTAATTAAATTAAATTGAGCAGTGATGGCCCAGCTCTGACTTAAGGGACGTCCTGGTTTCGAACCCAGACAAGCGCTTTATTTTGTGTAAATTATTTAATCACCACTGCTCTCGAAACGGTGACGGAAAACGTAGTGAGGAAAACGGCATGTCCTAGAACTAACACTTTGAAGACATGTGACATCTACCAACAAAATCAAAATCAAAAGTCATTTATTCAAATTAGGCTGAGAATCAGCACTTTTCGAACGTCAAAATTACAAAAGACAGTCCCCCAAAAACGCCCGCCCTTCACCACTTCCTAGTGCTATCGCTGGGAAGAAGAAGCGCACCCACGCAACCCGCACTGGGCCAGCGTGGTGGATTACCTAGGTACTTCCTCTCACAGAGAGGAGGCCTGTGTCCCAGCAGTGGGAACATTATAGACTGATTATGTAGGCCGGAAAACTGTGGCTGTTGTCAATTGGCTTTGTTGTAGTAGTTCAGAGGCTTCTCTAACACTGGTACAAAACCTGGCACACACCAAAGCGAGTCAGTGAATCACTGACTGACGGTGATAAAAATATCATGACGAAATAAGAAAAAAAAAACTTGAGAGGTGTCAAGGGACACCCGGATGGAACGAAGTTCAAAGAGAGAGAGAGACAGACAGAGAAACACGCGCACGCCGCATAGCTTACAACTATAATAGCAAAAAGTGTCGTTCCAACTTTTGGTCTTAATTTTTTCCGTCTAGCCCTTTCGCAACGCGCGATAAGGAACTTCGTTCCAAAAAGTGGTACAGTCTGTTACAAAAATAGGATGACAATTTAGGAATAGATTACAACTGAGATGAGTAGGTAACAAAAAATTTAACGATTTGATGTCCTAGCTAGGTTACTTAGTAGCCTGTATTAAGGACAATCAGCACTCATTAAATAAGAGAGAACTATAGGTCCTTCCAAGTCTCACAGTTCACTTACTTAAAGTCATTTATTAGACACTAGCTGCGCTCCGTTGTTTCAACCGAATGAGTTTCGATGCCGTGGGAATATCGGGATAAAAAGTTTCCTATGTGTTAATCCTGGTTACAAACCATCTATGTGCCAAATTTCATCCAAATCCGCGTTTTGCGTGAAAGAGTAACAAATATCCATCCATTCATACAAACTTTCGCGTTTATAATATTAGAAGGATAAATATCACCGTGCTGCTTTTAAGAATTTCCACATTGACAAACTCAATCACACATTTTAGTGGCCTGCTAATGGAACTCGGGAACAAAATTACACTTCTCTTTCAGCCCATTAGGTACCAGACTAAATTCATCTTCTGTTCGTGTCGACGGTACTTTGGTTGATTATTATTACATTGATTGAGCCTAGTAGGTGGCCAAGTTGATGTGCCATCAGTGGCATTCTTTAGGTCTTCAAAAGTGCAAGTGAACGGGCACTTATGAAACTTGGGACACTCCAGCAAGTGGGGCATGGTCTGATCAGTAGCACCGAATTCGCTCTGAGTGTTGGATGGGTCAGTAATTCAAAGTCAAAGATCTTTATTGTGAGACAGTGGTTACTGAGTTGTTATTATGTTAATTGGTGTGCTTTTGCACTGCTCCACTACGTTAGGCATACAATAGTTTACAGTTTGTTATATTAGACCTAAGTTTATGTGATATATTATATTAATTCAAATAGAAATTTCAATTGTAATAGAGCTATCAAAACATAAAAACAGTTTGGCACTCGAATCTGTCGGACAAAATTCCCCACAATTGTGTTTGCGATTGAGAGCTTTCATGTTCCTGGGGTTTGACGAATTACAATACGAAAATGTTTGGTTGATTTTCCTACAATTTTCCTTCCCTTCTTACAATTTTCTCCTCTCCTTGGGTGGTTTATCCTGACCCGCGTAGAGCATAAGAAGCTTTACGACTTATAAGCCTGCCCGGGATTGTTGTGTAGTTGTAAAATTATACCTAAAGTCTATTCAAATTTATGTTTCAAACTGATATTATTTCAAGTTAAACAAATATCAACTTCTATTTAAGTTGATTTCAGAGTAACTAGCACAATTGAAAACGTTATAAATAACTTTATTGTGTAGGAATTAAAGTTAATTTTCCATAAACTCACATTTGTTTACATTTTTGGCAAATAAGTCGCGAATGCAGCTTAAATACTTCCTTCCTTTATAATAATTGTTTCAGAGACAAAACAAACAATTTGTTTGTAAGTCTGTCAATGTCTTTCTGAAACAATCACAACATCTAATTAAACATTAACTTATACAAAGCTCAGATCAGGCTTTCAGAATCTGAGAGAAAAGAAGGCAGTAAACTAATTAGCTATCCCAATTAGTAGTTGATTGGTCACGTATTATCAGACGATACGATACGTTCTCTGAATGGGTGATTGGGATAGATAAAACATTAATATAATTACTTAGGGAAAGGAGGATAAGTCAGACTGGATTAATTATCAGTCTATTATGTTAAGGACTTCTGGGCCCGTATTCCCGTAAAAAATTTAAAACGTTCAAAATCTAGTCGCAGTCTCATCTCAGCGACAAATAAATGTCAAAAACTTGTCAAAATGTAGGAAAATTAGAAGTATTTTTGACAGATTGAGACTGAGATCAGACTGTGAACGGTCTTAAAATTACGAGAATTACCCCTCTGGTCCAACTAGATTCTTAGTACATATCGTAATCGCAAAAGAAAATATCAACTGTCCTACGCAAAACTTATTGAAGTTTTGTGTGGGACAGTTGATTTTTTGTTTGCCATACGTTTAGGTTGAGTAGGTATTAACCTACTCGATCTAATTGTAATGGGGCAGCTGATTATTTTTTTGTTGGTCGCATGGGGAAAGTTGATTAGTTTGATGGTATACCACACCATATTGTTACGAGCCTCGGGGTTCGTGACAATTAAAACCACCCGTGCCGATATAAATTACCAAAAATGACGCTTTAATTAAACAACACTAATAACAACTCAAACACACTAATTATAAAACACAATCTAGAAGGTTCGAGTACATACCGGCCCCGACTGACCAGATGTCGATAGTTCTAGAAAGTCCTAGCATCGAAATTTCTAGAAGGATCTATTAGTTCTGCTACTCGATACTAGATGGCAACAATTCCCAGTAAATAAGTTGAAAATGTCGAATTGTCACAAAGACAAATAGACCTTGTCGTTTTATGACGTGCAAGCGACATTCAACCTTAGGGTGATAAAGCTGGCCTGCGGGCGGAGAGTAATGGGTAGCTCTCCGTCCGATCAGGACTAGGCCCGTGCTGGACGGCGTGTACGTGTTCCACGCGCGCCTCAAAGAGATGTCAGCAAAAGCGACGGGGCCCCATAGGGCCGAAGCCTGCCAGGGTAGCGGGAACATCCGAAAAGGTTTACCGCTGCCCTGGAACATAAAGGGCTAAGGAAGGAACACGGGTGGGTTTTAGTCAGTAAGAGTCTGACACTCCCTTCTGCTCCACCCAGAGCGGGAGGAGTCATTTGATGATTTCCCATACTCAAAAAAAAAAAAAAAAGGGTGATAAAGCTTACGAGGTAGACTATGGGTACACACGACTACACATCAAGCTATGCAAAACCAGTATTAGCTGACCGTTCATTGTGAGAAAATATCATACAAAGTGAGGCCAAGACAAACTGGTTTTGTATAGCTTGACGTGTAGCCGTGTGTACCATCGCCAAAATCTATATCTGACCAACGTCGACCTAAAAAGGATCCTCTTTTGTTTTACTTACGGCCGCAGCTGTGGTCATCATGTACACGGGTTTTTGTTCTCAATCGGTCAGCTATAGGCTTTGGTGATAGTATTACCTAATATAGGTTTTTACCGACCGCACTGAACACACGTAAGTCCATATATAAACTAACAACATTAGAACACCCTCGAAACTCGTTTAACAACCAAACAATACCAATACTCATAAATTCCATACAAACATACATACCAATGTAAATGTTTATACAATGCAATAAGCAAACAAAATCCGTGCACAGGAATCAAACTCAAAGATACTGGCCGTGGCGGGTGTCACACACGAGGTGCGATGTCAACAAATACAGAATACATCTTCTACCCGATTGTACCGAGTCAATATTTGGGAGAAAATACTGTTCTTGACGAAAGTTTTATTAGATTTTTTTGTGTGATAGGAATATCGGTTTTCTTTTAGCAATATCTAGAACGGCTTAGTGAAAGGCAGATGAAACCAGCCCTTTTAGTTTCTAATAAATTCAGTTAAATCTTATTGAGAAAGCGTACGGGAATTTACAAACATTTTGGATATACAACATACCATTACGCATGTAATCCACTAAGATTTAGACAGATGTGTACCTATAAAATTCGAAAACAATGTAAATTGTTTGATAAATAAATGAAAAAATGAGACATTATACACTTTATTAATTTATAAGTATGAGTTACTTCAATTGTCCATTGAGCAACTAGGTTTTATAGGTCCCAATAGCGGAAATAGCAGACGGATCCTGGAGACCGAGTATCGGCAAGCGTAGTGTGGCACGTCCCCCAGCTAGATGGATCGACGACCTTAAAAAGGTGGCTGGGACAGACTGGATGCGGAAGGCGGAGGCCAGGGTGTTGTGGCGCAGCCTGGGAGAGGCCTATGTCCAGCAGTGGACTGTATATGATAGGTTGTGATTATTTTCAAGGGATGAAACGTCGTCGGACTGTTTTTCAATAATAAGTTAAATAAAAAATTAACAGCTAAAACATTCAGCTAATTACTATGATCACGACAAATAAATCATAAACCTTAGTTTAATACCTATAATTATTGTAATACCTATAATTATTTTAATAACTTAATGTGCGTATACGTAATAATGGCTATTTGGAAGTTCATTGACCAGTTACAAAAAGTAGCTATGTAAATTAAACAGAAGGATCAAATAAAATTGAAGCCTCACATAAAAAACCTTTAAGTGTATTCATAAAGTCTCTTATACGTTAAAACTTCATTACCTACTAGATTCCGCCCGAGGCTGCGTTCGCGCGAGCATGTCGGAAAACAAATTGGATTACATAGGTTTTAATTCTTTTGCGCGGAACCCTAATTCTTTTGTATTTTTCTCAAATAAATGTAGCCTAAGTTATTCCTTATAAAATCAGCTAGTGAAAGTCCAGTCCAGCCGTTTCGGAGATTAGTCGCAACAAATCAATATAAATTTTCGTTAAAGTAACGTATATACTTTCATATGCATTTAGTAAGACGATGTTATTTTGACATTACAAACAGACACTTCAATTTTATTTATTTGTATAGATGAACAAGAATACAAGCTACCCGAAACTGTCAAATTTTCCCAATCAACCTTGAACCTAATGCTTCAGCAATAAAGTTTAAAATCTATTAAAGAAATTTGACAGACTGTAGTAGCTTGATGTGCTGGCGTCTGTAGGTACCTGCCTACATGTTTTACTTAGAAAATATTAATTAAAAACTTTTCATTTGCCTTAAATGGCATTCAATGAGCCTCCGTTAAGAAGTATTAAAGTAATCATAACTTAATGAATTCTTGATCACGGTATTTAACTGTGATTAAGTTCGAAAGTTATCAAAAGGTTAGAACCTAGGCTATGAGATCACAAAGCGTTTGAAATATAATTAATATAATTTCTGAATTAATGAGTATTCGGACTTAAACATTCACACTGAAATCTTACTATTATAATTTGGCAAATACTTAACATTTTAAATGAAAATAACTATGATCTATGTACCAATTCTATTAGCTTCATTTATTTAATTAATGTAATCAATCATTTTGCATGCTAGTTTTAGCTAATTGTTTTAGAAACTGTAAAAAAACCGACCATCTGTAATGTACAGACGCCAGCAGGTCAAGCTACCCGAAACAGTCAAAGGAGAATGAATGGGCATTGTCCTTTCCTAATCAATCTCGAACCTTAGTGCTTTAGCGATAAAGTTGAAAATCTATTAAAGTAATTTGACAGATTGTATAGCTTGATGTGCTGGCGTCTGTACATATTTAATAATTAATACTGCAAAATTTAATATAATCCGTGCAAGTCACGTCAGCGTTTCTTTATTTTAATCATCTTTATGTAACCATTTTTCAAAATCATGAAATTCGGCCTCCAATCAAAAGCAACAAGTTCAATTGCGGACGAGGGGTGGGCTGTTTTCGGTTCCCCCTTCTTTTTTACGACCCAATTTGCACTTAGTGTTACTTATTGTAAGTACGCCTTTCGCATATCATTTCAACGCTATTTGGGGCAATCCTAAAAAAAACGTAATTTGAATAATTTTATGTAAAACACAATTCAGGAATCCGAAGGAGGAGATGTTTTTGTTTTGTTTAGGGATTCGTATCCATGATATGAAACAACATTGGCAGTGGAACAATAAACTCTAGGGCGGATAAAGTATTAGATGATAATAATATATAGGGTATGTCACTTAGGATAATCTGCCTGTAAAGCTGGGCAGGCCTCCTTTCGATGAGAGGAAATAGGCCGTAATCCACCACACAGGCCCAGAGCGGGTTGGTAGATGGCACATGTCTTCAAATTTTTGGTTTGAGGTTTTTCCTCACGATTTTTTCCTTAACAGTTTTATGGGCAGTGCAGATCTGGGGACACGTCAGTGCCCCCGCCAAGTCTAGCAAAACAAAGGCACAGCCGTTCCATCCTTTTCTCGAATGAAACAATTTATACAAAGTAAAGCGCCTGTCTGGGTTCGAACCTACAACGCGTGAGTCGCTTATCACCTAAAACAACAAAAACAAGATCTAATAAAAACCAATAAAACTATTCCGACCCGAGAAACAATCGACTTACAATATTAAATTATTATCGCACAAAAAAATCTAAAGAACTCACCAAACTCGATGACTTTATAATATCAATTGCAACATCAAACGAAGTTAACCGTATTCTCGAAAAAATACCGTTTATCACACTTTGAGATCAATAACGCACCATTGCATGCAACCAATCAAGCACCATTGTTCACGACAGTACTACAAACGAAAATCATTGGTCTACAACTGAGCAGGTGTGCACGTGAATGAACTAAAGATTGCTCTTGCGCAGGTTCAACGACCTATCCGATCAGGTGTAATTACTGCTTAATATTAATAGATCTTAACTGGATACTTTTAAGGTTGTTATTTGAGTGGGTGGTTAATATTGTAGCGGTTACATCAAAACTGTAATAATATAATTGACTGGTGACTTCCGGTAGACAGGTGCAAAACATGGGATGTGGGTGGTTTCTGCACATGCTAACGGGTTGTTTAATGGTTAAGCTTTGCATAAATAAGGTCAAGATTATTATAATTTTTTTAATGAAAAACGTTGCCCCACAGTAGGAATTACTCCTGTATCGTGGGTGCGATTACAAACATTTAAACTCACATACACAAACTGCCAGACCCGGAACAACTACCTGTAGGCAATACAAACATTTGTTCCGCGCGGGAATCGAACTCGCGACACGCAGCGCAGCAGTCGATCGCTCAGCCACTGCGCCAACCGTGTCGTCAAATGTGTCGATTGATGACATGTGTAGTTTTTTGTGTAAACGAGTTGTGAGAATGGCAGCGTGTAACCGAATGGCTTTTAGTGTCATAATAACCAATTTAACAATGCCTTAATTTAGTTGTAGGTCGTAGGTTCGAACCCTGACAGGTGCTTTTCTTTGTGTAAATTATCTCATAACCACTGCTCCCAAAACGGTGAAGGGAAACCCCTTGAGAAAACCGACATGTCCTAGACCCAAAAATTCGAAGACTAATCGCATCTATTAATCCGCACTGGACCCGCGTGGTAGGAGGAGGAGGCCTGCGTTCCAGCAGTCGACATTATAAGTTGATTATGCTAAAGCCTTGTGTACTTCTCAGCATGTACTCATCGTTGATAAAATTCAAGAAGAATACCTGCTATGGTAACAAAGTGTGTAGAACTACAATCAACGAAACAATTAGTAACAACAAATGAAAATCACATGCTGTAAAGAGAAGCTATCTAAACTTTGAATTGTCTATGCTCAAATCCGTTAGAAACACATAACAATAACGAGATAAGTGCCTAGTTAAACCCTTAACCAACTATGCCCTAAGTCCACTAACACTGCGTAAACAATTCACATCCCGGGGGATAACCCGGCCGACCGCGTTAATATTCAGGGCTGTCCCAAATACCGTTCCTCCGGGCCTTGGAGACCTCGCGCCACTAGCTGATAAAGGGTTAAGCTCAAACAGCGTATCCCACTATCCCGGTTTATCGGGTTTTTTCCATAAGGAATTTCTTCGTAGCAGCCCGGAGTTTGGAAGTTGGTGGTGTAATACCCCTCGGAAAGTCCTGCGCTTGATCTATCACCAGACGTGTCGGATTGCCGTCCCATCGAACTATAAGAGTAAAGGAACAGAGATTGCACATGTGTTTGCATACACACTTGTGCATTATAGTATTGCCTGCGTACATGGCTAATCTCCGTTGAGATTGGCCACCAAAGTCAAAGCATTTATTTCAAATAGGCACATAAAAGGCACTTTTGAACGTCCTTCTTTTGAATATTATTATTACTTTTATTCTAATATCTCTGAGGATTTGATCCAGATCGAAAGTTCGTGACAGCGTTAGCACGGAAAGCGTGTCAATAAAAGTTTATTTATCGTAGTAAAAGTGGGCCTTAAATATTTTATTGGAAGAGCGCCTTTGGGACAAATAGCCACTGTTTGAAGTCAAAAGTGGCGAGAATTTGCGTCCCTTGCTCTTCAAAGGGACGAATAATAATATGTTTTTTTACTTCCATCGGGCTCTTCTAAGGAATTTGTAACGTTTAGAAATAAATTGGAATTTCTTTACTTGAAATATTAGACACGCTGAAACAATCCGAAAGTTTCCGACAATTTAAATAAATTACAGACTAAAAGTTTGAGGAGAATTTAATAAATACAGAATTCAATTCTTCCATAAAATCTCAAGCACCCTTTCTTTTCTAATAAATCGAGTAAAACAAGCCAGCAGTGCGGCCCAGTGGCATCGGCCCCGAATTAAGAGTTGTAGGTCGTGGGTTCGAACCCAGACAGGCGCTTTACTTTGTGTAAATAATTTTATCACCACTGCTCTCAAAACGATGAAGGAAAACATCGTGAGCAAACCGGCATGCCCTAGAACCAAAAGTTAAACCGCACGGTAAATTATAGCCCACTCCCTCTTGAAGAAAGCAGGCCGATGTCCCAGCAGTGGGAACATTATGGACTGATTATGCTATGCTAAAAACACTTACAAAGGAGCATAACATGCGTCTACACGTGACGAAATCTAAAAGCGAAATGGCCTCAATATGGCTCTGATTATTGAAACGAACATTATCTACGGTATGAAAGATTAGAGGGTAGTCGGAAATTACAAGGTAAATTGAGTTATATCGCGAAGCTGTTATCCGAGACTAATTGAATCAGAGATCGGATTTCTGTTCGTTTCTTGATTACAGTTTGCGGAGAATTGCAATAGCTATGAAGAATATTTCGTTTGGAAAGTTTTGAGAACGTATAAGAGACTAGCTTTAGTCCGCGTCTTAGCCCGCGTGGAGGACGGTAATTATCCCACGGGAACATACTGCCGGGATAAAGAGTATTCCAGGTCATTGTATACCTATGTGCCAATTTTTTTCGAAATCTGTGCCAAAAAGTAACAGACAGACCGAGTTACTTTCGCATTTGCTAATACGCGGTTTCACCCGCATATCTCGATCCCGTGGGAATAACGGGATAAAAAGTATTTTATGTCCTAATCCAGGTCTACCCATCGTCATCTCATCTGCCTAGCCTTTTCCCAACTATGTTGGGGTCAGCTTCCAGTCTAACCGGATGCAGCTGAATACCAGTATTTTACATGGAGGGACTGCCTATCTGACCTCCACAACCCAGTTACTGGGTAATACGATACCCCTTGGTAAGACTGGTTGTCAGACTTTCGGGCTTCTGACTTCCCGTAACGACTGTCAAAGATCCACGAATGACAGCCGGGACCAACGGCTTAACGTGCTTTCCGAGGCACGAGGAGTCTCGGTATGTAAAGATGGTCACCCATCCACAGACCAACCGCGGCAAGCGTAGCTTAACCTGACCGATCGACCTGTGCGGCTGTTATTATTAGTCACGGTCTATCGGTTAATCCAGGTCTACCCGTGTGCCAAATTTCATCCAAAACCATTCAGTCGTTTTAGTATAAAAGCGTAACAAACAAACCTATAAAAAAAACTTGAGAGGTGTCAAGGGACACCCGGATGGAACGAAGTTCAAAGAGAGAGAGAGAGACAGACAGAGAAAGGCGCACGCCGCACGGCTTACAACTACCTATAGCAAAAAGTGTCGTTCCAACTTTTGGTCTTAATTTTTTCCGTCTAGCCCCCTTTCGCAACGCGCGATAAGGAACTACGTTCCAAAAATCAAATCGTTTCTCTTTATTATAATATTATTTTAGCTGGACACGGATGTATGCATTTTATTTTAATTCAACAAATTAGTTCTGAGACCAGTGTAACATCTTTATTGTGCATCGACACGGATAATTTATCGTCTGTATGAAACTGGTCGATAATATCTCCGAATTCAATAGCACCGTGTAACGTACCTTGACAGAGAAAGATCTTGATTGTAACTTTTCAGACTGTTACAATCCCTTCTTCTAGTTTATTGTTCGACAGGAAAGCAGCATTATTTAGTACCTGCAAACAAAAAGAAAAAATCAATTAGACCAACATCAAACCAACCTCCAAAATTTATTGTTTATTTTTTTCTATTTTTGTGTGAAAATCTTAATTCGGTTCACAGAATACATCTACTTACCAAGTTTCAACAGTATAGTTCTTATAGTTTCGGAAAAAAAGTGGCTGTGACATACGGACGGACAGACAGACAGACATGACGAATCCATGGTTTAAGTAGGAAAATAGGTATTTATGACAGAATACCTTCAAAATACGGACATTTCCCCTCAGATTATATGGAACCATGAAACAGAGCATCGCTGAAGTTGAAACATAAAAACCTTTTTTATCACAATTTATGGTTGGTTAACAAAAGAAAGAAAGTGCCTCCATGCCCTTCATATGCAGATAAACCAGGAAATAGTCTACTCATTCTCTTCAAATAACTTATGAATTCTAAGTGAGCGTCTGAGCGACTCTTAACTTGGGTACCTACAAGTAAATGTGAGGGGACACTTTCTCCCCTTAAGGGAAAAGCTTGCAAAGTTTCAAGTGCTTACAAAATGCATGGGTGTAGTTTAGAATTTTGAACATGTTCACGTGTGTTTTAGTCACTTGTGCTTGGATTATGTATATGCTTGACTTTAGGCGATATTTTGATGAATAAGATAGATATAAGTAGATTAACTAGTAAGTTAGTTAATAGTGAGGGGTTTGTGACTAAGTAATAACAGCCGCATGGGTCGATCGATCAGGTCAAGCTACGCTTGCGGTTGGTCCGTGGATGGGTGACAATCTTTATTTACCAAGACCCCTCCGCGCCTCGGAAAGCACGTTAAGCCGTTGGTCCCGGCTGTCATTCGTGGATCATTGACAGTCGTTACGGGTCGTCACAAGCCCGAAAGTCTGAAGTCTAGAAATTAAATTTAAAACAATGTAGGTAAACATCGACGCGCAACCAGGGGGGCTAATTCTCGTAATTTTAAGAACGTTCACAGTGTGATCTCAGTCTCAATCTGTCAAAAATACCTCTAATTTCCCTACATTTTGACGTCTTTGACATTTTTTTTTTTTTTTTTTTTTTCTTTCATTTTTTTTTTAATAGTATAAACTAGCGCTTGACTGCGATCCCGCCTGATGGAAAGCAGAGATGCAATGTTTGTCGCCGAGATGAGACTGCGACTAGATTTTGAACGTTTTAAATGCAAACTGCAAACCGTTTTTCTATTGTGCTAAAACCAACACTACCCATAGTACGCCCACAGTAATTAAAATGTGCCTGATGTTAACGAGAGACAGACATACCTTCTCCGACACACTTATCTATGAAACAGCAGTATTTTTGATAAACTACAAAAAATTTGCTATCTAGAATCATCCACTGAATTCATGGTTACAGTTTGCGCGACGAGTCCCAGCGTCCGCGGTATACCAATCGTATAATATTTCATTTCAAACTCTTTGTGTTCCTTCATAATTAAGGGCCTTACTCTCGTTTAGTACCGTAATACGGTCACTTTATGAAGAATATTTCTCATTAACGGCTTGATTAAAAGATCTGTAAAAAATATATGTTTGCTATAGATTCATGAACAACATTTCTGTAGAAGGATTTTTTCGTATGGCTAATACTTTTGCCTTAAAAAAATATTTACCAACACGCTATTTTTTTCTGAAATTCGATATTACTTCTAAACGGCTTTGATGTTTGGAAATATTTTTACACTGAAAAATCGATGGTTAGAGGTACTACAGATTTGTCTTAGCTTATGTAAATCAATTAACATTTGCAAAGGAAATGTCCCCACTTTGAGATCGAGCTTCAGAGGGGCTCTGCGCGGGCGCGGGCGGCAGTCGTGCGTTAGCATTGAAACGGGATGGCTGTGTCGCTCGCTGCTACGCTCCGGCTATCGACCGACTATGCGCGTCTGTCTGTGTTAGTGCAAATATTTACGAACGAATTGTATCAGTGTGCGTTTATTGACTAGCTCGCTGCAGATGGCCCATTACTATTGTGCGCGTGGACGCTTACGAATACTTACGATAGTAAAATACAAGTAGTCATATCTAAACTAATATTAAAATGAGAAAAGATTGGATTTGATCAAAATAAAAGTCCAAGATGGCGGCTGCGAAAATTTTCAAGTTTTTCATCATGGGTGTCGTTTTCATACTTTTCGAGGGTGATAAAGCCGATAGTGAGGTCAAAATAAAAATCCAATATGGCGGCTGCAAAAATTTTCAAATATTTCATCATGGGTATCGTTTTCATACTTTTCGAGGGTGATAAAGCCGATAGTGAGGTCAAAATAAAAATCCAAAATGGCGGCTGCAAAAATTTTCAAATATTTCATCATGGGTGTCGTTTTCATGCTTTTCGGGAGTGATAAAGCCGCTAGTGAAGTCAAAATAAAAATCTAAAATGGCGGCTGCGAAAATTTTCGAATATTTTATCATGGGTGTCGTTTTCATGCTTTTCGGGGGTGATAAAGCCGCTAGTGAGGTCAAAATAAAAATCTAAAATGGCGGCTGCGAAAATTTTCAAATATTTCATCATGGGTGTCGTTTTCATGCTTTTCGGGGGTGATAAAGCCGCTAGTGAGGTCAAAATAAAAATCCAAAATGGCGGCTGCGAAAATTTTGAAATTTTTCATCATGGGTGTCGTTTTTATGCTTTTCGGGGGTGATAAAGCCGCTAGTGAGGTCAAAATGAAAATCCAAGATGGCAGGTGCGAAAATTTTCAGAATTTTCGTCATGGGTGTCGTTTTCATGCTTTTCAGGGGTGATAAAGCCGCTAGTGAGGTCAAAATAAAAATCCAAAATGGCGGCTGCAAAAATTTTCAAATATTTCATCATGGGTGTCGTTTTCATACTTTTCGAGGGTGATAAAGCCGATAGTGAGGTCAAAATAAAAATCCAATATGGCGGCTGCAAAAATTTTCAAATATTTCATCATGGGTATCGTTTTCATACTTTTCGAGGGTGATAAAGCCGATAGTGAGGTCAAAATAAAAATCCAAAATGGCGGCTGCAAAAATTTTCAAATATTTCATCATGGGTGTCGTTTTCATGCTTTTCGGGAGTGATAAAGCCGCTAGTGAAGTCAAAATAAAAATCAAAAATGGCGGCTGCGAAAATTTTCGAATATTTTATCATGGGTGTCGTTTTCATGCTTTTCGGGGGTGATAAAGCCGCTAGTGAGGTCAAAATAAAAATCTAAAATGGCGGCTGCGAAAATTTTCAAATATTTCATCATGGGTGTCGTTTTCATGCTTTTCGGGGGTGATAAAGCCGCTAGTGAGGTCAAAATAAAAATCCAAAATGGCGGCTGCGAAAATTTTGAAATTTTTCATCATGGGTGTCGTTTTTATGCTTTTCGGGGGTGATAAAGCCGCTAGTGAGGTCAAAATGAAAATCCAAGATGGCAGGTGCGAAAATTTTCAGAATTTTCGTCATGGGTGTCGTTTTCATGCTTTTCAGGGGTGATAAAGCCGCTAGTGAGGTCAAAATAAAAATCCAAAATGGCGGCTGCGAAAATTTTCAAATTTTTCATCATGGGTGTCGTTTTCATGGTTTTTGAGGCTGCTGAAGCCAATAGTGAGGTCAAAATGAAAATCTAAGATGGCAGGTGCGAAAATTTTCAGAATTTTCGTCATGGGTGTCGTTTTTATGCTTTTCGGGGGTGTTAAAGCCGCTAGTGAGGTCAAAATAAAAATCCAAAATGATGGTTGCGAAAATTTTCAAATTTTTCATCATGGGTGTCGTTTTCATGGTTTTTGAGGCTGCTGAAGCCAATAGTGAGGTCAAAATGAAAATCTAAGATGGCGGCTACAAAAAATTGTTTTTTTTTTAAATCATACATAAGGAACTTCGAATAACCTAAGTTATTCCGATCAAACTAAAATTTACTAATTATTACTTGATTTTAGGTACACGATACTTATTTGACAATAATATATTTAGTGTGATGAGTTGCCAAATAAACAATGTTATTTATCACGAGACCGCATGAGTGAGTGAGTGAGTGAGTGACAGATAGATTGCAAAAACAATATCCTATACGGTTAAGACACAAGAAATGCGTTTCCGTGAATACTGTATCATTGTGTATTAAAATTCAATTGATTTAATACAGATAACTTATTATTGAAAGATTATCTATTTATCCAGTTCTTTATTTAGATATTTAAGAAGGAAAATTAGTTTTATATGTAACCAACACCTCAAATGATGACTGAATAATTAGTTACAACAACTAGATTTTTGAAGCCGCCATTTTGGATTTTTATTTTGACCTCACTATTGGCTTTATCACTCTGGAAAACCACGAAAACGACACTTATGAAGCAAAATTCCAAATTTATTGCAGCCGCCATTTTGGATTTTCATTTTGACATGATGAAAAATTTGAAAATTTTTGCAGTCGCCATTTTAGATTTTCATTTTGACCTCACTATTGGCTCCAGCACCCTTGAAAACCACGAAAACGACACCCATGACGAATATTTTGAAAAGTTTTGCAGCCGCCATCCTGGGTTTTCATTTTGACTTTATAATCGGCTCCAGCACCCTCGAAAACCACGAAAATGACACCCGTGACGAAAATTTTGAAAATTTTCGCACCCGCCATCTTAGATTTTCATTTTGACCTCACTATTGGCTTCAGCAGCCTCGAAAACCACGAAAATGACACCCATGACGAAAATTTTGAAAATTTTCGCACCCGCCATCTTAGATTTTCATTTTGACCTCACTATTGGCTTCAGCAGCCTCGAAAACCACGAAAATGACACCCATGACGAAAATTTTGAAAATTTTCGCACCCGCCATCTTAGATTTTCATTTTGACCTCACTATTGGCTCCAGCACCCTCGAAAACCACGAAAACGACACCCATGACGAATATTTTGAAAAGTTTTGCAGCCGCCATCCTGGATTTTCATTTTGACGTTATAATCGGCTCCAGCACCCTCGAAAACCACGAAAATGACACCCGTGACGAAAATTTTGAAAATTTTCGCACCCGCCCTCTTAGATATTCATTTTGACCTCACTATTGGCTTCAGCAGCCTCAAAAACCATGAAAACGACACCCATGATGAAAAATTTGAAAATTGTTGCAGCCGCTATTTTAGATTTTCATTTTGACCTCACTATTGGCTCCAGCACCCTCGAAAACCATGAAAACGACACCCATGATGAAAAATTTGAAAATTTTTGCAGCCGCCATTTTAGATTTTCATTTTGACTTTATAATCGGCTCCAGCACCCTCGAAAACCACGAAAACGACACCCATGACGAATATTTTGAAAAGTTTTGTAGCCGCCATTTTGGATTTTCATATTGACTTTATAATCGGCTCCAGCACCCTCGAAAACCACGAAAACGACACCCATGACGAATATTTTGAAAAGTTTTGCAGCCGCCATCTTGGATTTTCATTTGGACTTTATAATCGGCTCCAGCACCCTCGAAAACCACGAAAATGACACCGATGACGAAAATTTTGAAAATTTTCGCACCTGCCATCTTAGATTTTCATTTTGACCTCACTATTGGCTTCAGCAGCCTCGAAAACCACGAAAATGACACCCATGACGAAAATTTTGAAAAGTTTTGTAGCCGCCATCCTGGATTTTCATTTTGACTTTATAATCGGCTCCAGCACCCTCGAAAACCACGAAAATGACACCCATGACGAGGTTTATCTACTAAACGGCCGTAGGTAATTATTTCAAGGTCACTGCCGAAACTATAACATCGTTCGATTGGCTACGGAACCCTAAAATGCTATTTAGGTACAGTGCTAGTTAGGTAGGTTTATTACTGATTTATAATAATTCAAATTGGTGAAACAGGATCACATTTTTTATAAAATCTCATTTGTATGTACTTAATAAATCCTCCTACCTACAGTATGCAAATAAAATGTTATTCGATTCCTAAGAAAAAATCAAAATCAAAATCAAAAGTCATTTATTCAAATTAGGCTGAGAGTCAGCACTTTTCGAACGTCAAAATTACAAAAGACAGTCCCCCAAAAACGCCCGCCCTTCACCACTTCCTAGTGCTATCGCGAAAAGTTTTACCCCCGCAGGAACTAAGTTCTGATTTTAAATAAAATCGAAATTTCTAAATGAAAAATGCTTAAAATATACGTAACATACGTATCAATCTATACAAAATATATCAGACTTGCAACCGCAATTCCCTTCTGGAATCGTTGGCAAAAATAGCGACCTGCGGGCGGCATGTCTGTGCCTCTGCATACTCTTTGATCGTCGTTTTAGTTCAGCGCGCCACCGCGCGCGTTTTACGTTTTCGGGAGTAGAGCGTTTAGCTCCGCCCACATGCACAAGGTCAGCGAGCCCTATATACACCTTAAGTTACTTAAGGAGGTTAAGTTTGGAAACGTTTTTATGAGTTTTATTTTGGTTTAGCCCTTTGGGGGTAGTCGAAATACTTTCTATTGAAAGTAATTTACATTTAGTTTAAAGTCATTATTGCTGGATTCCCTAACTGGATGAAGTTAGTGTAGTTTTAAAGCACTTCTGGTGAGCAAAGTTTTTTAATGTTGTTATAGCAATTTGAATACCTAATGTGTTCAGAGAAGCAGTATTTTGAATATTCACATTGAAAACAGCATCATCATTGGGGGGTGCTTTTGCACATTTATTTGAGGTTGGCGCAACGTGTTTTCTTCCCATGAAAACCGGATTATAAATTAACTAGCACTTCACCCACAACTTCATCTGCACAGATTTCGTACCCTCCACTACGAACTTCAATATACGAAATCCGATGTTATTTTGTTACGATGCTTTGTTTATACCTTTTTAGTTGGCGTTTCTGTCGTAGTTGGGTTTTATAAACTATGTACAACTAAGTACGGTCCAAAATTCAAGTCCCTCTCTTCAGAGAGGCTGTGCGAGTCTTACGAACATACCCTATTCTTTTATATAAATAGATTGGTAAATAACCATACAGTTTCTTGCTATCGTCGAACTTTTATACTCTATTTTATTTAAGGTGGATGCTCCAAGGTAGCCCGCGAAATTCAAATTTTCTTACGTTTTTTGCAATGTGCTGGTCAGTACTAAGTTGTATGTTGATTAAAATATGATTCGCGGCCGTAACAAATATGTATTTACATAATTATAATCATTAGAATCAGTAATACAACTTGTTAAGTTAGCATAATCCTAAAATGTCAAGATTTCATGAAATAGTCATTCAGTAGGATTACTTGATCTTAGAGAGTTGTGTTGGTGACTTTAATGATTATTAGCAATTAATTCGCATCTCCTTTCATAAGTAGGTACAGTACAGTTACTGAAAGTTGAATACTTTAATAAGCGTTTTATCTCCGCGACATCATTTCAGTACACCACAAAAATTAACTCCAGGACAACAAAGGTACAATAATAAAAGGTACCTCGTAACAAAATTTCATTTTCATTTCATTTTCCGTTCTGACAAAACGAGTACTACTTACTTTTTATCTATAAGTAACTTATAAAACGAAAAAAAGATGGCGGAATTTCATTAAGTCGGTAAAAGCGTTCAAAGGGGTTAATTATGCGGACTCGATAGGACCGGGGAAATGTCCGTTATGTTATAAAAATACTAAAAATAGTTAACTTCTGGAGAACGGATTGATGAAAGGAAATCGTATCAGAGATAATTATTACTTCCTCTAGAAAAGGAGAAATATTACTTCTCTGTAAAAGGTAATTTAAATTTTATTATGAAGAAATGAATATAATCCTACATTCCTACTATCCTATCCTACTCGTACTAATATTATAAACGCAAAGTTTGAGCGGATGGATGGATGGATGGATGTTTGTTACTCTCACGCAAAAACTACCGAGCGGATTTGGATGAAATTTGGCACACAGATAGTTTATAACCAGTATTAACACATGGTATACTTTTTATCCCGATAATCCCACGGGAACGAAACTTATGCGGGTGCAACCGCGGGGCGTGGTTAGTATTATTCTATATCCTTTAAGTTCATCATCAGCATCATAACAACGGTAATGTTTCCCTTTGTCTTATTTGTTTTAGTATTTATGGTGATATATATGTATGTATGTATTTATGTGCAAATAAATAGCTATGTAATATATAATAGCTTTATATATTATATTTATAGTTTGTTTTAGGTATATTATATTTAAACTAGCTAATGCGTTGCAATGCTTTTTTTTGTTAGGAATTCTCCGGCGGGCACACAAAAACTTACCAAAGTTTCATCACAATCGGTCGAGCCATTTTCGAGTTTTTTGCGAGGCTAACGAACGGTAATTGATTTTTATATAAGATAAGTATTTATTCCTCAATTTTCGTTATTGAACCTACTACTGTTTGTCTCTACATTACCTAAAGGTTGCCTGGTAGAAAATGCCTATGGCATTAAGTCTACCTCTGTACATTTGTGTGCTTAAAGTAATAAATAAATAAATACATTACCTTATGAAGCAAGTAATACAACATTGCTATATGTCTGGGGGGTTTATCCCGAAACGTTTACATTGAGCCGCAAGCTTTACTAAAATGATTGACACTCGATTAAAGTTTATAATAGGGGTGCCAGTCTATCATTTTGAAAACATAAAGAGCTGCATGGATTGGAAATACAGGCACAGAATTGTATTTTGTATTATATTATTTATATCGAACTAGCTACCCGTCCCTGCTTCGCACGGCTTTTACGACTTGACAAAACATCGTGATTTCTTCTATTTCTTCTCATCTATACTTTCCGGAATACAGCCTGTAAAAATGATGGTGAAAACCGCATCGGAGCGGAGTTTAAAAGAAAAACGCGGTCACACAGACCGACATGAAAAACGACAATTATAATTAACTAGCTGACCCGGCGAACGCCGCGCCGTACCGCCATATTTTTTTTTTTTAGTTTTTTTCTATACAAGAAAACTAGAATTATCCAATTTGGTGCAGTCGATTGGAAGTTATGCGCGTACCTACATTTCGGTGATTCATTTTTATTTATATAGATAGATTATAATTAATTTATAATATGTAATTATGTAGGTATAACCAGTCTTACCAAGGGGTATCGTATTAACCAGTAACTGGGTTGTGGAGGTCAGATAGGCAGTCGCTCCATGTAAAATACTGGTATTCAGCTGCATCCGGTTAGACTGGAAGCCGACCCCAACATAGTTGGGAAAAGGCTAGGCAGGTGATGATGATGATGTAATTATGTAGGTATACTTAGATACTTAGTCAAGCCACCTGTTTTTATTTGACATTCTTAATCTCAAATCATCCAAGCACTATTTTACAATTCTAATAACACAGAAAATATACATAAACGCCTTATTCGCATGGAGGTAGACCGACACTACAGACCACCCCCCCACACCTGCTACGATCCAAACACAAACACAAACGCAAATAACACAGAAATATTCTAGAAACTTTCATTTCCATTACAAATACACTGTTTAAGTAATAAAATTGATTCTGCACACATCGAATTAGTTTCAATTTCAGCGGAGCTGCCAAATTATCGTAGTTCAAACAAATAGTTCGCATCGTGCACACTACATGGCTGGCTAATTACCAAGTTTTGCGGTAATTATTTATACTTGGCAGGCAAATACAACGCTGCAGTGAAATTCTTGCCGGTGCGAAGTTAATTTGGACGCGCGAATGAAATTTTCACGTGTAACAAAATTCCGGAGCGCAGTGGAAATCGAATTTGAAAGTACGCGCTACATACTTTCAAATTCGATTTCCACTGCGATGGATGCACAATTTCCTATATGCTATTTTCACTGCTGGACTTATACTCTATATCCAAAGGGTTTTTTATCGTCATTTTTAATCCCATAGTGGGATTTATACATGTCCGTAGGTGTGATATCTGTGGTCCGTGGCATCACAGCGGACCCTATCAGAATACCAGCGCTGCGGTATTTATTTTTTAAATACCGCAGCATTATATGTTGAGATAAGAGACTTTTTGGCCTCGCACAGGTCTTTTTTTTGGTTTCCTTTTTTTTGTTGTTAGTGTCGTGATTTCATTGATTTAATTTTAAAAGCATGTAATATTTTAATACCGCATTATAATATCCACTGTGGCAACACTGTCAAAGTACAAATTATTAATATTGTAACAAACTTTTAACATGTATTTTCACTATGACAACTAAATGTATTTGGCAACACTTAGATATAACGGTTATGATATTATCGTTATTTCTGGGTGTGGCAAATGTAGTTTTAAATGGTAAAATGTAGTGTAAAGCTAGTTGTGGTTGGATTGTGAAAGAGTATAGTTGTGCGATTAAAAAGTATTAGCAAGAAAAGAGTGTTTTTCATTATGTTTGTAAGGTAACTTTGTTACTTTTAAATGCTTTTTTTTACTATTTGTATTTCCTGTGTGTCCCAAATAAAATATTTTTCTTTATTCTTTCATGTTAATTCCAAAACCAAAAGATTTCTCGATTTTTGATAAACTAAAAGATGAATTATAGCCGTTGCTTAGGTCTATATTTTCTGCTGGACGGCTGGAGATAGCACTAAGAAGTGGTGAAGGACGGGCGTTTTTGGGGGAATGTCTTTTGTAATTTTGACGTTCAAAAAGTGCTGATTCTCAGCCTATCTCAGCCTAATTTGAATAAATGACTTTTGATTTTGATTTTGTTAAGCAAATATCTTTCGTACAAAATTTAAATCCAATACATTTTCTTTGCAGGAGGCCGCAGGAATACGCTAGATGTAAGAAACGCAGAACCCGTATAGCAGTGGTTCTGAAATGATGATGGTAGGCGTATTTTTGTTGTTGTTTTGTTCGTTTGACGACACGGTTGGCGCAGTGGTTAAGCGATTGACTGCTGCGCTGCGTGTCGCCGGTTCGATTCCCGTACGGACCAAATATTTGTATGACCTACATGTATTTGTTCCGAGTCTGGGTGTTTTTCTATCTATAATATATGTATGTATTTACAAAAAAAAAAATGTATACAAGGTGATTTTTTAAAGACCAGCCAAATTTAAGGATGTGGTACAGACCATCAAACTGAACAACTTTCTCCGTGGGACCAACATCGTAATCGCGAATAAAAATTCAGCCGTCCCATACATTTAGGTCGAGTAGGTATTGAAGTTTTCTATGGGACAGTTGATAAAATTTTCGCGATTACGCTATTTGTCCCTTGGAGAAAGTTGTTCAGTTTGATGGTCTGTACCACATCCTTAAATTTGGCTGGTCTTTAAAAAATCACCTTGTATAAGTAGTTTATCAGCCATCTTGTTACCATAACACAAGCATTAGGTTGCTTAGCTTGGGACTAGATGGCGCTGTGTGAAATGTCCAGGGATATTATATTATATTATTATTATTATTTCCAGCAGTGGACGTCTTACGGTTGAAATGATGATGAGAGGCCTATGTCCAACAGTGGACATATTTCTGCTAAATTGATGATGACGATGATGGCGTTATCTTACTGTGTTTCTCTAATTATAATTTTTGTACATCTTCATACGATAAAAATAAAGATTCCATTATCCTCCAGCTTTAAGACAAGCGCAAGTTTCAAGCTATTTCTTCAAAGTTCACTTGTTAACAGTTATTGTGCCATTTGAAAGAGTAAAAGATCCCATTTCCTAAGGAAGTACAACTCTCTTAATTGCTCACGAAGTGGGTTAATGAAAAATTCACAAAGTTTTTGTTCAAACTGTAGTAGGTAGGTACCTACTTCAATTTATTTACGGAAATAAGAGCTGGCGTTAAGCTGAAAACTCTGTCGAGAGATATTACTTTTTGTTTTATCGTCGAGTCTATAATAATGTATTCACTGTTTTTTTCAGTCAGTGTCACGTCAGGAATATTGTTTCATTATTAATGGCTTAAGTAGGTACCTATCACACTGCAAACGCCAGTATGGCTGACTCATGAGTTTCGTAAAGAATCATTTGACTAAAGATCATGTACAGTCAACCGCTTATAACTAAGAAACTTGGTTGATTCGCATAAATTTTACGCGCCTGAAACAGGTGAATCGACACTTTTAAATAATACAATTTTTACTGTTGGCGATTCGCACGAAGTTTATTTATTAGTGTGCGAATCAAATTCTCCAAAAATATATAATATACATACAAGTATAAGCCAATTAGCACGTTTTGAATGTTATGCACTTTGTTGCATGTAGACTTTTCTTTAGTATATTACATAAAATTCAAATTCACCATTTCGAGCGGGGAAATTGGCGCGTTTCAATCAATAAGCCAGTTTTTTTTTATTTATTTAAGTATAATTGCATGCTGCACTGGTTAACGTCATCACGTCAACGCCGGCTGCAGCTGAAAACCAGCGCTGGGGCTCTGTCTCGTATAGGGTTGTAGCATTAGGCTGAGCGATGGGCGTTTTGTGTGAATGTGAAACTCAAACGTTTTATGCGTCATGTTTGCCGCAAATAAATGTATTTTCTTTTCTTTCTTTTCTTTCTTTTCTTTCTTTTCTTTCTTTCTTTCTTTTCTTTCTTTTCTTTCTTTTCTTTCTTTTCTTTCTTTTCTTTCTTTTCTTTCTTTTCTTTCTTTTCTTTCTTTTCTTTCTTTTCTTTCTTTTCTTTCTTTTCTTTCTTTCTTTCTTTTCTTTCTTTCAAAATCGATCTAACTGCTACGACATAAAGGCGCTGTCAATGTCAAATTGTTACCACTGTAGTGCGAGAGACTAACTATCATATAGTCCCATAAATACAGGTTTCTCTGTCATTATACACCTCTGCCCAACCCTTCGGGAAATACAGGCGTGAAGTTATATTATATTTAAAAATGTCATAAAACTTCTGAAACCACAAACTCAACCTATCGCATAAAATCATTAATATGCTATTTACAGCATATGTAGGTATTCTACCGCCTAAAGTGCAGACTTCGCGGCATATTCGTATAGTACGTATTCATGTAGACGTATAAAATACGTAAAAAACTCGGCTGTATATCCAAAACCACCTCAGAGACATAGTGATATAAAAAATACACATTCACAAGTCACATTATACAGACAGGCAGACAATTTATGAGTCGTTCTTATTCCGACGCACGTTCCCAATTTACATTTTGCAAAATTCAGCAACTTTTATCACCGCGGTTTTATGTTGATACTACTTATCTACCCAGTCGAAATTTTAATGTATAATGTATCTTTTAGTTAACTCGTCTGGTAGCAGCCAGAAATACCTCAACCAGGTGTATTAAAATAAACCAGGACAATCCAATAAAAAAGGGTGCATTAAAAAAAAAACGTGTTTGACAAATCATAGAATTGGACACCCAGTGTGAATGCGGTGCTAATGACCAAACCATGCTCCATATTGGAGTGATCAAAGTATCCAGGTGCATGGAGACACTTTGGTCGCATCTGAGGACCTAAAACCTGCCACTGATTCCATCTATTTATTTATTTTTAGCATATGTTGTCCCATCGTAGGGTAAAGGTTTCCCTTTCTCCTTTCCACTCCTCTGTGTCTTGAGCTTGGCCAATCCTGTCTATAGGCGTGAACTTGGACAAGTGCATACTCTCTATCCTCACTTACAGCGTTCAAATCTGGTATTTGAGCAATGCAGCGCAGTATTCTTGGAGTCTGATTGACGGACCGTATTAGGAACACAGTGCTGCACTCCAAAACACATATCGCCAACGTCAACTCATATGACGTAATATATAATATATTTTTTATACCTCCACACTAGCGAAGCCGCGGGCAAAACCTATTAATATAATAATTATTAATAATGGACGTCACTGCTACCTACTATAATATTGTAATTAATAACCGTAATAGTAACCGCTTCAAATTAACGTTATTTTGAAACGAAAACAATTGAAACTCATGAAAGCTCATTTGTGTGAACAAGGTAACTTTATATCGATACGATATACCAACAATGCGATGTGGCGAGTCATTGTGGTTCACTAATTACTAATTAGTACCTACGTCTGTCACAAAAACATTTAAATACATACAGATATTGAAACGCAAATCACCAGAATATCATAAATTTTCGACTGAGTGATTTCGAATGAGGTTTGGCGCGTATTTTAACTAAATTAAATTCGACGCCCTTCGGAAGCAATATCTTCATTTTAAACTGTCTTAAGTTTTTGAGATAGAAAGGACTCGAGAGTTCAACACTTGTTTTTTTTATTTTCGAGTCGATGGCAAAAGAATAAATGCCAGGAAGATTGCTAAGCAAAAACAAAGGAATAGCGCAAGCAGGAAATGTGGCTAATATTTTAGTATATTGCTAGCGAAGTCGCAGGCACAGGCTAGTCCTAAATAAAGTGACGAAATAAAGCCTAAAATACCCTGAAAAAAACTCACACATATTCCTCCAAACATCGCCAGATGGTCGGGCCGCGTTAATTCGTATTACGGTCGGTGAAATAGGTACTTAAGTACTTACTTACCTACAATAAAACTGCAACAGTTGGTCTTTCGCTTAAGAGGTAAGAAGACCATTAAGGTAGCTGTATCGTAAAATATCTCTTAATCTACGACGTGGAACAGCTGCTACCAAATTAATGATACCTACTTAGTTTCAAGATGGTAGCCTTACCTAAACTGACCTAAAGTAAGTAAGATAAGAGTATGTAAGTAAGATTTTATTTATGGAGGTTATAAACGCACCTTGCATCTTAATGATCATATGACACTGCCCCCCCCACCCCTTCACTATGACGAAACTGACCTCAGTGTCATAGGGGTATGTTGATTAAAATATGATTCGCGACCCTAACAAATATGGCATTACAGAATTATAATCAGCAATCAGAATTGGCCCCAAAAGTCGTGAATACAAGGTGTTGTTTTGCAACCTCGTCAAATTCAAGGAGGCTATGCTACTGATTCTCGACATGAATCAATAATAAAATAAGTATGTTTTTTTTTCAAATTTTCGGAAACGTTTGTGGGACACGCATATTAAAAGGCGGCCTGTCTGAGACCGCACTGTAACTGCCCTTTTACACACACATAAAAACGCGGCCGCTTTTACGATACATATAACGCGATTCTGTTCTTTGAAAGTGGTGTATTTTGAAATACTGTCAAACTAAAATAACTAAAAAAAAGTATGTATTCATTATTTACCAGGGATCGTTATTTTATTTGATTATTTATGTCTTTCCTAGCAGCCTCCTGAAATTTGACGACGATGCAAAACAACAGCTTGTATATTAAACGCGAAGGTTAGTGAGGATGGATGGATGGATGTTTGTTACTCTTTCACACAAAAATTACTAAATGGATTTTCATGAAATTTTACTGTAATATAACTTATACATCTAAATAACACATAGGATACTTTTTATCCCGGTTTTCCCACGGGACCGACACTTATCGACAATTATAAACAAATATTTGTTACGGCCGTCACACTTTCGCGGGCTACCATCTTTTGCCTTAAACACCTCCATTAAAATGATTTTGAAATTTTAATTATGCATGATTTTCAGACATCTTTTTTTTTACTTTGAAATTCACACCATATTTGTACGCCTCCTGGCATAACATAGCGTTCTGTTCACCAAACTCAAGATCTGTATTTCTTTACCTGTGTTAACAAATAAAAGTGATTTGATTTGAAAAACATCCGCATTGAGAACCTCCTCGTTTTTTGAAGTCGGTTAATAAAATGTGGAGTGCATCCCACATTTTGAACCTAACGAGAACGTCCTCCTACGAGACCTCTCATATGGAGCACGTACCAAGCATTTTCCACCTAGCTGTAATGTCCCGTGTGCATTTTTTCCGAGCAATTTCAGTTCAATTTCCTACGCGCAGCGCATCCAGTTAAGATTAGTGCTAGCTGGAAAATTTTACCTGGATTTCAGTCTGAAATTACTCGTTATGTAGGTGAACCAGTAAAATCTTACTTCCTACTTTTCCTACTAATATTATGAACGCGAAAGTTTGTGAGGATGGATGGATGGATGTTTGTTACTCTTTCACGCAAAAACTACTGAAAAACGGTTATATATTTCCTTTTTATGAAAAGACCTCACGCGCTTGTAAAACTAAAATATCAGCGATTGAATTTTTTAATAATTTATAGTGCAAGAAAAAAAAAAGGATGGGAAATACTGAAAACAGAAACAAAAACTTTTGAAAAAAAAGTTTTGTTGCAAAAATAAGCAAAGAAAATGGTGTGCAGAGGAATAATAAGTAGGAGATAATCTTCCCACTATTAGTGCCCATTTTTTACAGACGCGGGGACGAAGCAAATAGTAAAACAACAATAAGTATGTACATTAGTGTCTGACAGGGCTTATGGCTAAGTAATAACAGCCGCACGGTCCAATCGATCAGGTTAAGCTACGCATGCCGCGGTTGTTACATGGATGGGTGACCATCTTTATTTACCAAGACCCCTGCGTGCCTCGGAATGCACGTAAAGCCATTGGTCCCGCCTGTCTTTCGTAGATCTTTGACAGTCGTTACGGGTCGTAAGAAGCCCGAAAGTCTGACAACCAGTCTTACCAAGGATATCGTATTACCCAGTAACTGGGTTATGGAGGTCAGATAGGCAGTCACTCCATGTAAAATACTGAATACCAGTATTTTACATGGAGCTGCATCCGGTTAGACTGGAAGCCGACCCCAACCTAGGCAGATGATGAAGTACATTAGTGTCTATGTTAATGGTCATCGACATCATCATTGACATCCTTGTTGCACGCATTGCTGACTATACAGGCTGGAAACTTTCAGCGGGGAAAAGTTTTCTGCAATTTGTGACTTTTTGAGTAGACCGTACTCCAACGATGGTTGGTCCCATAGAAGTTTTTGATCAGTATTAGAAACAGGATCGATTGGCATCAAAAAATGTTTTTGTGTAAAATGGCTATTTTCTTGCTAACTGTACTAATTTCTTTTTAAAATCTGTGAATGGGGATCAAAATTCCATAAAAAATTATGGATAGTCTCCTAAGACCATTTTCGCGTAGCTGCAACGGATAAGGTACTTCCCCTAACTGCCCCGCTGAAAGTTTCCACCCTGTATACCTCCTGCCTTTTGTACCATGCTTCCCAGTAGGTTATTGCGTAATACATACACTAACAGTAACAACGGCTTTCATTTTAAAAGTTCAACAACATTCATTGCGTTGTTTACGTTGTTGAGCAGACAAATTTTTCGAACCTACGAAGCAATTAATTATGTGTAGTTAATGTTCGGGGTTAGGGTGAGATAAAGATAAACTTGCATAAAGATAGTAAAAGTCAGTATATTTCACGAACACAATTTAAAGATTAAGATTAAATGAGGTGAAAAGGATGGGATTAGAGTCACGCGCACGGTACTACGTCGATCGGTGAACTGGTCATTGCTGCATAATTTGCAATTAAATAAATGATCAAGCCGTACAGTGCGGGGCCGCAGTTATGATGACCTAGGTAAAACGTGTTGTACGGTGGTTGACTCGTACATGCTCCCGGGGGCAAAGATGGGGTTAGTAATCTTAAAATAGATGGATGATGATGAGTTTACAAGGTGATAACAATGTCCACTTTAATGACTAAATGATAAAAAAGGGTTAGTAATGAAAGAAGTAAACAATGGTTGCTACAGGGATAGATATGTTAAAAATATGATTAATTGGTAGTATGTGTAAATTATTGGTAGTATGTTACACAATTTATGTGCTGGACGGTGCGAGCAATGGTCTTTAATACTTAGTTCATGGCAATAGTCTCTCCCCTAATTTACATTACTGTTCTTTGACCCTCTGCCTACCTTCTGAAATTCCGTCAATTCCGTCATGAGGTTGTGTATGATATGTCTAGTAGCAGGTGTCACCGACAGACACAGACCTGTCACCTCAATAGCCATTGATTCAAGCTCTGTAAGTGTCTATACCTACACGTATGCCCACTTCAATTGATTTCGGGATGACGTGCACTTATTAGACTACAATGGCTCTTCAAATCCGTATTATGACGTGAAGGAAATATCGGTTTAATTAAACAAAGCATTGATTTGGCTTGTGGCTAAGTAATAACAGCCGCACAGGTTGTTCGGTAAGGTTAAGCTACGCTTGCCGCGGTTGTTCCGTGGATGGGTGACCATCTTCACATACCAAGACCCCTCCGTACCGTTTGTCCCGGCTGTCATTAGTGGATCTTTGACAGTCGATACGGGTCATCAGACGCCCAAAAGTTCAGCAACCAGTCTAACCAAGGGGTATCGTATCAACCCAGTAACTGGGCTGTGGAGGTCAGATGGGGGCAGTCGGTCCACGTAAAATACTGGTATTCAGCTGCATCCGGTCAGACTGGAAACCGACCCAAACATACTTGGGAAAAGGCTAGGCAGATGATGGCTGATTTGAAGTGCCAAGTTTGCTTGTGCCAGTTTATTATTATTCCTTATAATATCAGCTATCTGCGAGTGAAAGTCCCGTCAAAATCGGTCCAGCCATTTCGGAGATTAGCGGAAACAAACAGACAGACACAAATTAGGTAACGGTACTTTCATATGCATTTAGTAAAAAGCTGTCATACTGACATTACAAATAGACGCTTAAATATACATTTGTATAGATTGCAACGTAATTATGGCCAATCGATACTACAGCGTTTACAACACACGTTCCTACAATAAAGTTTCACACAAGTTTGCCAAGCCATTAAAAGATATTCTAACCACTAAACATGTACAAGGTAAAATCGACAGAACCATGTTGTGGTTCTACAATAATATCCGCAGTTTTCATCAAGTTCACAGAGTGAGCAACGAACCCCGACCACGCTGTCATCGACACGTATCGAACTATCGATATTTCCGATAGAAGTCGACCCAAGTCATAGTGGGTAGCGACGAAAGTAATGAAACATTGAAAGCCTGAGGGGCAATTCGCGTAATTTTAAGACCGTTCAGTCTGATCTCAGTCTCAATCTGTCAAAAATACCTCTAATTTCACTACATTTTGTGAAATTGACTGTCGCAAAGATGGGATTGCGACTGAATTTGAACTTTTTTAATAACGGGAATTGGCCATCTGATCTTGGACGGAAAAATATCAAATAATTTAGAATTCGTTTAATTATTTTTTTATACCTAAAATGCAGTGTATTGAATACACTGCATATCCATAATATAGGGAATACACTGTATTCCCTATGTTATGGATATTGTGCTGAGCAATCTGAGCATGCAACTTTTTTTTTTTAATGGTTTAAACTAGTGCTTGACTGCGATCCCGCCTGATGGAAAGCAGAGATGCAATCGTTGATGGTAAGCGCACTAATTTATTAACTGTGTTTATTTTATCGATACCTTTTACTGTCTAACTGTCTTATTATTTTTTATCAAAAGGGGATAGCAACCTTGGTTAAAAAATGTTGGTGTAACATCGACGTAAGTGCGAGACAGCTTGTCCAAAATGTTGTTTAAAGTTTACCAACTGCATTCATTCAAGTTCAAAATAAAAAGTCTTGTTATAAGTAGTACAGATGCCAGCAGGTCAAGCTACCCGAAACTGTCAAATTTTCCCAATCAACCTTGAACCTTAATGCTTTAGCGATAAAGTTGAAAATCTATTAAAGAAATTTGACAGAATGTAGTAGCTGACCTACAGTCTGGCAACTTCGTATATGAGCTGAATAAATAAACAGTCACATGTCTCCTGTAAGACCTATACGACACATTTCAAAACTACTCCATCGTCTCATTGCTTATGGTATGTTATAAACTACAATTATACTATGCTCTAGTTCACCTATGATTATAACAAACTCACATAAGTACAACCCTAACTTTTAGAGCCACCGAATGCCCGTAGTCGCCTAAAAAAAAACAAACAATGGTCGCACCACGCCTAACCTGACCATTCTTTCCACCAAATGAGCTTCGCAAGATGGCCGCCATAACCAGACCTAGTTACCATCACAAAGCTGCTAAATCTGGACAATAGCGAGCAGTTCTATCGAGCTCTTGTCACGAGCAGCTGCAGATTATATCGACATTTCAATATCGACTGGCGTAAGTCAATGAAGATGGCGATCACAATGAGAGTCTGATAGGCAGGATGGGTGATGCAGAAAATGAGGGCGATTATGCACCTCTTGGAATTATGGGTGGTTTGTTATTCGAAGTTAAGGCTTTAATGATGGTTATTCTAGATCAAAGACAGTTCTTGGTTAGTGGTAACACTCGTGTATCTGTATCAAAAACGATTATAATGTAGTTGCAGTTGCAGAGTTTTTGCAAAAGCTAAGACTAATATATATTTGGAAATTACAAACATTCACTAGAATTTTCAAAGAAATCGATTTGCTTTTGAGTATCTGGGAATCGGACATGATGAAAATTTTCGAAACAACAAACTTCCAGTTTTTTGTAAAAATGTTACCCAAGAGGTCTGCAGTAGACCAGGGGGCCTACTCCGAAGTGCAAAGTGCGAATGTTCGGATCGGACCGACACATGGCCGAACCGAATATTATTGAAAAATGCGAAAAAAGTTCGTATCGGCTCAGTTGGGTCGGGACCATAGTCAATATTCGAAAGAGTGTGGGAGTGTAGGATCGGAACCGACCGAACCAAATAGTAACTTCGTAGCACGAAACGGCCGAACATTCGGCCGATACTACTTCGGAGTAGACCCCCTGTATTTACTAAGTCGAAAGCCGAAACATTTTGCTCCACTTGCTAAAATTCAACTGACTTGCATGATGTTCCGCTACTAGAATCGCGACATAGTTTGTTTCTTAGCGAAATTCGTTAAGTGGTTACCCATCATAATTTTCGCGTCGGAGACGTGCTAAGGCTCTAAACGAGTTCCATGAGACAAGTTGGCAACTTTCGGTACCGCGAATTTTATTAGTACTACCGTCTCTTTCTAACTAGACGCTGCCAGTGCGGCGGTTTCGGGCTCTGTAGTAAAAACGAACACAGTTTAAAGTCTGATTTCTTTATTCATTAAAAGGTATTGCCGCTCTTTTCACTTTCATCTTTCTTATCTTTGATGTCCTCTTAAAAATGTCCTTCGGTTATGACTAAATGTTTCAAGTCAAACCTTTGTCGTTTGGCTTTGCTTTGATGTCGACTTCGGGTTTTATTAAACTTGTTTGATTCTTTTGGCTTCATTTCGGTTAACCCACAGTATTGATTTCTGAGGTATCTTGGTCCTTTGCTTCGATTGATTACTGTTAGCAAACTGTAAAGTTATATATTTACTTTAGTATGAAATAATTTGTAGGATGTTTTCTCAAACTGTTCGAACTTTTGCATTCATCCTCAATATTGCTTTCTCACTGCGAAACCATATAATCACTCTTCAATAATAATATTGAAAAGTGATTATATGGTTTCTATTGACCTTCAAAGGATTCTCATCAATATCGATACTCGTTAGGTACATGAAAAGCTCGTTCAAAGACTATTGAAGAGTCTATAAAATCTACTTTTAGTGCATCATGGTTTTAAAGGTCTCCTTTTGGCAATTGTAAACCTATTTTTGATATTTGAACGAGTCTTCTAGTTACGAGAACTTGCGGGCTCTTTATTATGTTCAAGATAAACCGATAGCGGTTTATCTCATCACTAGAAGGCATTTATTCATAAACGTTGCTTAAAGTTAAGTAGTGATCAGCAACTGTTTAACCATACATTTTTGATGTATAAGCGTCACTTAACTTTAATCATCGTTTATAAATAAACCACCCACAATCTAACTAAGTTGATAACAGGTAATCAGCAACTTATTTGTATAGTTAGTAATTCGTGTACAAATCAAAGCTAGTTTATCAAAGATAAATTTCATTTATACTCAGTGTCTAACTCTCTGAGCGTTCGCTTTCACAACCTTTAATCAATTTATGATCCTTTCAAGAGCTACTCCGAGTCGTATGAAACACAAGTAAGTTACCGATACCTACTTGGACGTTCAAACGAACTTTGCAGACTTTGAGACGCCTATAAATCGAATTCATAGAATCCGAAGACGAAACTTCGACAGTTCCACCTCAATGTCGAAGAGAAGAGATGTTTCGTGAAATTCGAATAAGGTTCTGCCAGCGGTTTCACCAGTGTGGTGGTCGGAATTTGTCCCACAGGAATGTACTAACGTATATAAAGTAGGTACCCTATGTGTTAGTCCAGGTTATAAACGATCAGTGACCTAAATTTCATCCAAATTCATTCAGCCATTTTTGCGTGATTGAGACAAACATCCAAACATACAAAGTTTCACATTCATAATATTACCAGGAATAATAGGATTCGGGAATAATAAAGTTTCGAGTTTCGATAGTCAAAGATTCGAAATACTTAGGTTTGATATAGATATTTTACTCTCAACCTTCAGAGGTTCCTGTGAAGTTGTGAAAAAGATTTTCCGGGTAACACAACCATATCTATTTCCGCAGTAACGTTCAATATAGGCCCCAGCATATGCGAACGATTTTTAATCGAAAATACAGGGCGGCACATCGATGCGCATATTATAGGTAACTATGAATTCAGCAGAACAAAAAAATTTTTAACTAGAGATTCAGATTTTCAACTACAATGTTAAGTTTGTTCTTGGGATAAATTGATTCCAACCGGAACTCTTCATTGTGCGTGGTCCGACACGCACTTGGCCAGTTTTTTTGGAACGAAGTTCCTTATCGCGCGTTGCGAAAGGGGGCTAGACGGAAAAAATTAAGACCAAAAGTTGGAACGACACTTTTTGCTATAGTTGTAAGCCGTGCGGCGTGCGCGTGTTTCTCTGTCTGTCTCTCTCTCTCTCTCTTATAGAAAGCAAGCCAGTTATACTTCGTTCCATCCGGGTGTCCCTTGACACCTCTCAAGTTTTTTATTTTCTTTTTTCTCGGCTCCTAAGGATCTTAGCGTGATGTCAATGCCTTCTTCAACAATTAGGCTATCAAATGCATAAAGAACTTTTTAAATTCGACTGGTAGTTCCAGGAGCGCGTTCAATCAAACAAACAAAGCTTTTTTATTTCCTAATTATGATCTTACTTGTCATTGGACAAGATAGATAAGAAAAAAAAACCGGTGCGAGTCGGACTCGCGCACGAAGGGTTCCGTACCATTATCTATAAAAATCAATCATGAGTTGATTGAATGAAAGGTAAATTGCGGTTTACGATTTATGACGTATTAAAAAAAAACTACTTACTAGATCTCGTTCAAACCAATTTTCGGTGGAAGTTTACATGGTAATGTACATCATATATTTTTTAGTTTTATCATTCTCTTCAGTTCTAAGTATGGGGAACCCCCAAAATTTATTCTTTTCCTTTCTATTTTTGTGTGAAAATCTTAATGCGGTTCACAGAATACATCTACTTACCAAGTTTCAACAGTATAGCTCTTATAGTTTCGGAAAAAAGTGGGTGTGACATACGGACGGACAGACAGACAGACAGACATGACGAATCCATAAGGGTCCCGTTTTTTGACGGAACCCTAAAAAAATACTTTTCCCTACAGCACTGCACTGTATTCCAGTTCCCATATCCATCACCAATATGTCTGTGGTATCCAACAATAAACTACGGTTTAAATACTCGAGTTAAAAATTCAATTAAAAGCTGAAAAGAGCGTCGTCAGTGTTCACGAGTCGTTCCAGTTTGATGACCAATCCTACAGCGGCACATGATTGCGTTGTAAACTTTTTCCCTTGTTGAATTAATCAACGATTTTATATTTGATCATACGGTTTTTATATCACCATTTTAATTGGAAGTGAACATTTACAGATGCAGTAGTAATGGGAAGTTGATGGAACTGCGATGAAGATAAGGTTTCGGGTGGAAGTATCTGGTGAAGGTGTTGCAGGTGGAACAGGCGAAGAAAATGAGGACTATACAGGATGACAAAGACATCGACGCGTAACCTGCTACAATGTATCCAGTACATGTTTTTGAACCTGCGTTGTAATTTTACATCGGTTATTAGAAAAAAAAGCTGTTCCATACATTTTGACCGCGTTGGTATGAAACAACAGATTTTTTTTGATAACGGGTTAAAAATGTCTACGCTAGGGGTAAAATCATGTACAGCGATTTAGCTATGAGTCGGCAATGATACAGTCGGTAAATTCTCCTTCTCGTGTCAATGACTTACATTATGCCCGAGCAGTAGCATCGCATCGTATAAAAGGTCCATTAATTAGTTATGTAAAGCAACCAAACTGACGAAGAAGATACAATTATCCATGGTATAATAATATAACTCCGCCTGGTACTCTCTTCCGAGACTCGGGAACCACGTGACTGACACAAGCCTACGTCATCATGCTGTTTACAGGTTCTCAAACTTAAAAATGTGGGAGAATTTTAAACAATGGATACAATTTAGGATAAAAAACATATAAATGAAATTATAAAATTATAAAGAAATATTTTAACTAATTAATCATAGATATAATGTACCCATGTAACATGATAAGTTGAAATAAAATGGCAATGTTATTGTGACGTAGGCTTGTGTCACTCTGGGAAGAGAAGACCATGTTTTATTAGACTATGCAATTATCGATACAAAAGATTGTCGGAGACATAAACTACGAGTATCTCTATGTTCTAAAGTTATCTGTACTAATAATAAAGCCGAAGAGTTTGTTTGTTTGTTTCTTTGAACGCGCTAATCTCTGGAACTCCCAGATGGATTTGAAAAATATTTTTTTGTATTCGATAGCCCAATTCATGAGGAAGGCTATAAGCTATTTAACATTACGCTAGGTCCCGTAGCAAACAAAAAAAACTTGAGAGGTGTCAAGGGACACCCGGATGGAATGAAGTATAACTGGCTTGCTTTCTATAAGAGAGAGAGAGAGAAACACGCGCACGCCGCACGGCTTACAACTAAAGCAAAAAGTGTCGTTCCAACTTTTGGTCTTAATTTTTTCCGTCTAGCCCCCTTTCGCAACGCGCGATAAGGAACTTCGTTCCAAAAAGTACGAAAGAACGCTAATCGCAAAAAAGGGGAGTTTTATAAATATGTCGTTGTTATTTTAGTATAGGCATTGTGTATCTTTCGAAAGAAGTCGCGGACACAAGCTAGTACAAAATAAGCACAAGGCAGCTCCTCACAATTCGATCTCTCGGCTGTCACAGCCAGTCATAACGTCTGCATTGTTTCCTTTAGGAGTGCGTGCTCTTTGAGAACAGATACGTACATTGATTTGACGTTAGTCGTTCATGTTGCTTTGTTTAGTTTCAGATGGAAAGCTTCAGAAACTTGTATTTAATTAAAACAGGTTTGTTGTTAGTTTGCAGGTGTAGCGTTGGTACTCTATGGTGAGTCACCATTATAGAGTAGTTGGTGACTTGACATGTCATCAAACGTCAGTGACTTTTCTCTTCTCCATAAAAAATATATTTTCCTTAATTAATTGTATCGATTCAATTCATATTCCTTATACAGACATTCACCTTCCATCATAAATTTTATATCGAAGCAATGAAAATCAGCATGTCATCATGATGCCCTGGGCTATGACGTATTCCGTGATGGTGTACGGGTATCGCCATTTTATAGACTTTGAAGATTATGGAGTTCTTGATAGGACAAAGTGAAGATAATATTTTCTGGCATTTAATGGTGCTGACATATCACAAGGTTCTGTCAATATTAATGTACACGAGAGGCATACGAGGGGTCCGTGGCTAAATAATAACAGCCGCACAGGTCGATCGGTCAGGTTAAGCTACGCTTGCCGCGGTTGGTCTGTGGATGGGTGACCATCTTTACATACCGAGACCCCTCCGTGCCTCGGGAAGCACGTTAAGCCGTTAGTCCCGGCTGTCATTCGTGGATCTTTGACAGTCGTTACGGGTAGTCAGAAGCCCGAAAGTCTGACAAGCAGTCTTACCAAGGGGTATCGTATTACCCAGTAACTGGGTTGTGGAGGTCAGATAGGCAGTCGCTCCATGTAAAATACTGTCATTCAGCTGCATCCGGTTAGACTGGAAGCCGACCCCAACATAGTTGGGAAAAGGCTAGGCAGATGATGAGAGGCATACGTCAACATGTCTACGCCTGGAGTTGCCTCTGCCACTGTCACGTGCCGCTCGTGTGTATGAGCACAAGATATTGGAAAATATTAAACTGATCCTCTAAAAGATTACTGGCCTACTGATGAACAATTATTGAAATTAATGAACATCTATACAACGTGTTTTTTTTTATATCCCATAACTCTAGGGGGTCATTGTACTCATCATTATGAACAACTTTTAAGATGGGACAACCTAGAGTTATGGGATATAAAAAAAACACGTTGTATAGGAATTATTGGAGGTTCACAAAAAAAGGCGCAATCGTTATATTAGAATGTTTATTAATATTTTTAGGAACACAAAATCGGAATTATTTGAGTATTAAATAAAACCATTTGCCGACAAACAGATACCTCTAAAAAAAGGCCCGACGTTGTAACTCCTACCAAAGGTTCGTCAACCTATTTTACATAAGTGAGTGGTTTATTTGACGAACTGTTTATTTGACCTTATCTCTTGACCATATCCGTGACAGCCACAAGTACATTTACCTAAGTACCAGAAATGTGACCGTTTAACTCCAGGATTAATTACGATATAAACGCTAGAAATTCTCGTCAACTTGTCGGATACGTTTCTACTGTAATTACGCCATTTATCGCAGGATATAAAATATTTAGTTAATTACTGATAACTTAAGAAGGCGTGGTCTGTTAATCAAGGGTAAGCAAAGAAAGCGCTTGATAAATGAAGGGATCATTTATCAAGCGCTTTCTTTGCTTCATCCGCATCGATTAAGATGGACTGAGGAAGCAAGAACTATATGAACGAGATTTGGGATTCTGATTGGATTAACGAACCATTATGTTCCGAGTTTTTAGGGTTCCGTACCTAAAGGGTGCCAACGGAACCCTATTACTAAGTCCTCGCTGTCCGTCCACCCGTCCGTACTTCTGACTGTCACCAGGCTATCGCGGTATCTCATGAACCGTAATAGGAAGACAGTTGAGATTTTTACAGAGTGTCTATTGCCGCTATAACATCAAATAATCAAAATAAAATAAATTTAACAAAAATTTAAGGAGTCTCCACTTTTTTCGGTGTTTTTTTGCCTTTGTGGTACGGAACCCTTCGTGTGCGAGCCCGACTCGCACTTGGCCGGTTTTTTCCTCTTCATCTCAAGCAGGGTCTGTAGCTAATAGCTACCAGTCTACCACACAACCGATAATGTTTATTTATGAACAAGATTAAGAATAATATATGAACTAGATTTGGGATTCCGATCGGATTATCGAACCATTATGTTCAACCCTATTTGTAGTTTTTCTTCGTGTCTTAAGCCAGGTCTGTGGCCAATAGCTACCATGAAGATCAGTACCTTAATTGCATAACAGACTATCAATCTCAATCTGAATCATTTTGAAGGATATTGTAAATCCATTGCTTCATATGTTCGAAAAATTGGTCTGCTCAACAACGTAAATAACGCAATGAATGTTGTAGAACTGTCAAAATGAAAGGCATTGCTGCTGATAGTGTGTCACACAATTACTCCGCAGAACTATGATTAATCATCTGAAATCACTAGGGACTTTATCTAGGGTGAGATGGTTAAAGAATCGCACTGCTGATTACGTATAAGAATTTGATAAAACCAACTTGCCTGTAAGTTTTCTTATTCTGTGTATTTGAAGTCCTCGTTACTTCCTCGTGTACTCTTTTCTGTGCACACCAGTAATGAATAAGTGTCCTACATTTACTGCGAAGAGCTTCCCATCTTTCATTTCTTTGAAATGTGCAGCGCGGAACAAATTGCACTCAGCAACACAGGTGCGCAGTGCGCCGCAATTTGTTTCGCCCTCTACATTACGATGTCTTTTAATAACTTTTATACGAACATTCAACACAAAAGATCTTGTTTTATTGTTGCATTGATTGCAAAAGGTAGGTCTTATCATTCATTGACTTCGTTAGCGTGAAGTTTCTCGTTTTAACATGAAATATACTGTAACCCCGAGTGTCCTTCTTACTGAGAGGAGTCCTGTGTCCCAACAGTGGGACCACTATACGCTGATTATGTATGTTATGTTATGTATCCTGTGACACTCGGCAATACTTTAGATTCCCATTAGTGAAAGAATTTTTGGAATCGGTTCAGTAGTTCAGAAGATTACCCTACATACCTACAAACTTAAACCTCTTTAGAATATTAGTATAGATCAGCAGGAAATCAACATAGATAAGAGATAACAGGAAATCGTTAGCGGTTTCGCAAGAAAACAAAATAATAATGAGGTGAGGTTGTCAATTTGTTTTGAGATTTTGCCAAAATCTTCGCGATTTCCCGTAAACAGGGATTACACTTTTCTTTTTGGTTTCGCGATGGAAATCCTCATGGACTTCCTCCATCGTGGTTCCTGGGTCTACTGAAATACTATTTTGACGCATATAGATTTTTGATAACGTCAATTTTCATCCTGGGTTATTAGGTATTGAATGATCGCGTGAGGGTTGACAGAGGATATGGGATAAGGGCAGGAAGAAGAAGAAGAAGAAGAAGAAACGTTATAAGGTATACCCTGTCCATTAGGTTAACCGTTTTTTGACAGCTGTCTTAAAACGTACATATTCCAGATTACGTAAAAGTTAACTTAAATAAATACATAATATGCCTTATCTCATTAAATTATTTTATTTATGGCTTCTTACAGACATTATAATACCGTACGTGTATCTATCAATGTATTGTGTGTTGCTGCAATCACTAGTTCCATCTGTCAAAAAACGGTTTACATAATGGACAGGGTACCTATAGGGGTAAGTAACAAACGCTTCTTTCTTTTATAAATACCTACACATGAAGATGGAGGAACGAGCTTGTCGCCTACAGACAGGGTTAGTCCACACTACCTAAAGACAGAGAGGAGTGGAAAGGAGAAATGGAGGCAATGGGACAACATAGAATAAAAAAACTTGAGAGGTGTCAAGGGACACCCGGATGGAACGAAGTTCAAAGAGAGAGAGAGAGACAGACAGAGAAACACGCGCACGCCGCACGGCTTACAACTACCTATAGCAAAAAGTGTCGTTCCAACTTTTGGTCTTAATTTTTTACGTCTAGCCTCCTTTCGCATCGCGCAATAATACCATATCTTGCAATAGTCCTACACCAACCAGGGGTTGGCGTTGGCTGCACTTGCATAGTGCGTACAGGGATAATCATCGGTTAGTGCCTCATTTCATTAAAAGCGTCGAATGGTCCTTTGCGAGTTGGCTTCGTTCCGAGATATGTCAGACATTTTAGAAATAATAAAAATTTGAGAGGTGTCGAGGGACACCCGGATGGAACGAAGTTCAAAGAGAGAGAGAGAGAGACAGACAGAGAAACACGCGCACGCCGCACGGCTTACAACTATAGCAAAAAGTGTCGTTCCAACTTTTGGTCTTAATTTTTTCCGTCTAGCCCCCTTTCGCAACGCGCGTTAAGGAACTTCGTTCCAATAAGTAATACAAGTTGTGTTTTGTTTCACTCTCACACAAAATTCGCCAACATTTGTGTCACGTGTCTTGACATGCGTGCTAAACCTTCATATCACTCCAAGGAATTTCCATCTCTATCCACGCCTACCAACATAGCAATTAATGCAAAACTCGCGTGTCTCCTATCATAATACTATCAATCTAGCTGTAATGTGGACGACAGATTCTGACTCTTAATTGCGAGCTGTATCTGACTAGCGGTGTATAATTACTTTCTGAGCTTTGACTCGATAGCAGCCAGATCTGATGTGATTTTATGTTTGCCTGGTAATTTTAAGATCGTGTAGAGATAGCTTGGGTTTCTAGTATGAATTAAAAGAATTAAGTACGGTGACTAGTTTGAAAAAAAAACTTTTTTGCAAAAAAAAAACAACCGACTTCCAAAAACGACACTACAAAGTGAAAAATAACTTTAATTTCGTAAGTCGGTGTCGTTGGGTTCGAATTTTCGTTGTTTGCCACCGACTTCCGAAATTAAAGTTATTTTTCACTTTGTAGTGTCGTTTTTGGAAGTCGGTTGTTTTTTTTTTGCAAAAAAGTTTTTATTTTTCACTTTTAAGTTGTAATTTTTACCAGTAATTTTGGTTTAAAAACTAAACTACTGAACCGTTTTGATGAATGACGTAATGAAATTTCTATGGGACCACCTCAGAAGTATCTCCTTTCGAACGAAAAAAGAATTTTTAAAATCGCTCTACAATTGTCGGAGTAATCGCGTAACAAACACAAAAAAAAACATGACGTCGAATTGAGAACCTCCTTTTTTGAAGTCGGTTAAAAAAAGAATAAAGTTTATTTGGACACAGAAGGTGACTGGGACTGACTGGATGCGGAAGGTGGATGACAAGGTATTGTGGCGCAGCCTGGGAGAGGCAGGTGTCCAGCAGTGGACTGTGATAGGCTGAGTTTGGACACAATTCGTGAAACACAAACAAAATTAAAAAGTGAAAGTAATGTCACACTCCCACAGTTGTCATGTAGTTTCACACTCCTCCTCCAACTCCGCCCTTAAGACGACCCACTGACCCTTATTTTGCATTACCGATACTCTATGAGTCAATCATCAGCATCATCATGGGCTGCCTCAATCAATGCCTATGATGATGATGATAATACTTCATGAAAATGATGATAAGTCATGTTGTACCTACCATTGTGTTTGTAACAGTACTTAAATGTTCTTGTGCATCGTTACTTGTCGAATTACACATTATAAAATGTTTTTGTAAAAATAGAAATAGCTGTTACCTATTTAGCTTTATCGAATTTGAACTTGCATGTCTTTTGCTGGGGTAGGTAGTGTGGCTAATTACCTAGTGGGATTTTCCGTTAATCCACCCCAAATAATCGTAACACCGATACCAACAAAACTTAAAATTCATATCTACTTCCCCCACCACTAAATCATAGAAAATATCAAGCGGCCATTGCTGTTTGCAAATTTTGAAAGTTAAATACTTAAAAAAACTTTTGGTCCGCCGGCACCTTAGATACTTACCTAATAGAAGTTGTTTTTCCGCAGTTTGAACAAAGTCCATCAGCGTTATCCTTACAAAATGTGATTGCACGATTTTAGTTACCGCCCCCTTTTTTACAGTTAACATAAAACGAAAGTTATCAACCTTGCAAACGTAACTTTTCTTCTCATTTCCACAGCGCAAAAGCTAATGATAATATTAAAACGAAGCATTTTAAGCATTTTACTAAGAAAGTTTGTGTCTATAACTTCCCGACCTCCTCACCTCCTCTCCTCTCTTCAAAAGAAAGATATTCATTCTCTTTGATACCGCTATTGAAGACGAGTCTTTATAATTATTGAGCTCTTCGCAGTCTATGGAATAAATGTGTATTTGACTTCTGAATCTGCGGAGAGCGAGTTTTTTAACATTTTATAAGTTTTTAAAGGCATTTCACCGGGTTTTCTGAAAGCCTAAAGGTTAAGGGCTGATTTTTCCAACGCCAGATAATTTTATACGAGTGTAGCGGTATCTACAACGCCACATGCGAACAACGCGTCATACTGACGTAACGCAAATCCTGCATCTCGCAAGCAGAGTTTACTGCGCAATTAGCATAGATACAATTTCCCAACATCAATCGTTGGGCAATTGCCCGCCAGACACAACACCCGTCTGGTCGGAGGATCCTCCCTTTTCTATGGAGGATGAGTGAACTTTACACCCTGTTCCTCATACCTATAAACTGTAATAATAATTTTGAATTTTTGACAGTTCTTCCATACAAAATCTGCCAGACATCAATTTTATTCTACAAATAAAAATTATCTGTTGATTCAAAAATCGGCCGTTACTCTGGTATCAAAAGTGATAGTGAGAGGGGCCCGTGGTTAAATAATAACAGCCGCACAGGTCGATCGGTCAGGTTAAGCTACGCTTGCCGCGGTTGGTCTGTGGATGGCTAACCATCTTTACATACCGAGACCCCTCCGTGCCTCGGAAAAGCACGTTAAGCCGTTGGTTCCGGCTGTCATTCGTGGATCTTTGATAGTCGTTACGGGTAGTCAGAAGCTCGAAAGTCTGACAACCAGTCTTACCAAGGGGTATCGTATTAACCAGTAACTGGGTTGTGGAGGTCAGATAGGCAGTCGCTCCATGTAAAATACTTGTATTCAGTTGCATCCGGTTAGACTGGAAGCCGACCCCAACATAGTTGGGAAAAGGCTAGGCAGATGCAGATGATGAGATCAGAAACCAGCTTACTGAATGGTTTTGTTCCGATTTTCAGAAAAGAGCGTTTTTGTAAGACCGGAGCTACACGTATTATGTACGATGTATGCATTTCAGGGGCTTGTGGCTAAATAATAACAGCCGCACGGGTCGATCGATCAGGTTAAGCTACGCTTGCCGCGGTTGGTCCGTGGATGGGTGACCATTTTCACAAACCAAGACCCCTCCGTGCCTCGGAAAGCACGTTAAGACGTTGGTCCCGGCTGTCATTCGTGGATCTTTGACAGTCGTTATGGGTCGTCAGTAGCCCGAAAGTCTGACAACCAGTTCTCTCATTAAATGGAAAAACGTGGAAAATATAAAAACGTGTTTAGCTGTATTTTTATTTTATTAATAAGCCATTGCATTTCCCCACTATTTCATCCGGCTTAGTATCAAGACTCAGAACATTGAAAAACTCACTAATTGGCGTTTCAAAAATGAACAACAGTGCACTATGTATAGAAAGGATTTTGATAAATTCTACCCCCAAGGGGATAAAATAGGGGATGAAAGTTTGTATAAATCCTCTTAGATTTTCGTCTGATTGAACTGAAATTAAAGATTGGAACTACTATGATGACTACTTAACGCGAGCGAAGCCGCGTGCAAAAGCTAGTGAATACATATTATGTATACGTAATCAGCCTGTAATGTTCCCACCGCTGGGACACAGGCCTCCTCTCGTTGAGAGGGAGCGGGCCGTAATTCACCACGCGGGCCCAGTGCGACTTGGTGGATGTCACATGTCTTCAAATTTTTGCTTATGCCGGTTTCCTAACGATATTTTCCTTCACCGTTTTGTAAGCAGTGGTAATGAAATTAATTTACACAAGGTAAAGCGCCTGCCAGGGTTCGAACCCATGACCTATATCTCGTAGACCTTTGGGCCACCACTGCCCTCTATTATGTACTGTATATTATTATTTCTCCCACATATTTTCCAGCCTTCAACACTGTCTAGTTAGGCCTCATGTCACCCGCGGCTGTCGAAAGTGGAGGGAACAAAACGTATCATTACTGGAGAGCGTAGCGGTTTTAATGATACCCGCATTATGTCTTGTGACAGAAAATACCTTACACTATGAGATAATCTTTCTAGGTATATTTTAGGTTTAATATCTCCGTTAATAATATTCTTTCCGCACAGAAAAAGGGGTCTCCTGGGGGTTTAGGAAACTCGATTTTTCCAAGAATTTCATAGGTTAATATATTTTTTTTTATTTACAAGTGCTTGACTGCGATCCCGCCTGATGGAAAGCAGTGATGCAATCTTGATCTTATCTAGATTGATTTCGCATTACGAGCTTGGGGTTTAATACATATTAATTGTTACACTATACCTATAGTAAGAAAGATCTGGCCCGTGGCGAAATAATAACAGCCGCATAGGTCAATTGATCAGGTTAAGCTACGCTTGCCGCGGTTTGTCTGTGGATGGGACGGAAAGCCCGTTAAGCCGTTGGTCTCGGCTGTCATTCGTGGATCTTTGACAGTTGTTACGGGTAGTCAGAAGCCCGAAAGTCTGACAACCACTCTTACCAAGGGGTATCGTATTATACAGTAACTGGGTTGTGGAGGTCAGATAGGCAGTCGCTCCATGTAAAATACTGGTATTCAGCTGCATTCGATTAGACTGGAAGCCGACTCCGTTAAGACGCTAGGTAGACGAGTAAGAAAGATCTAGAATAGATAAATAGATATTGAATAGTATCGATATTGGTAAAATGGTGTCAGCAACTTTAAGTCAAAGTGCGTATTTTACGTAACAACAGTGTTTTTGTACCTAGTATTTAAAATTTTAAACGATGTGGATACGTAGATACCTATAACTCAATTCATGTCAACTCAAAATAAGCAAATAAAAATATATTTTAATGTTTGTAAAGGCGAAATATAGCCTATGTAACAAAAATTACTCATGCCCTGTGTACAAATAGAATAAGATCATTTGTAAACACTATTGACTATTGAACAACCTTTGTAGCAAGACCTTGAAAAGTCAATCAAAAATCAGTGTTTTTGTAATTATGTGTACAATAAAGCATAAGAGGATAAGAGAGACGGACGACAGGTAATTCAATATTGCCTGTTGAAATTCAGACAACTCTGGTAACAGCAAAACCCGCTCCTAAAACACTCGAAAAATGGACCAAATAATCCACATTTTCCTTGTTAAATTCAACACCAAAAAGTTTCACTGAAAAGAGCAAATTGTGGCCGTATTAGCTACACGTCGACCCATTCATCGTCCTCCATTTCAGAATATAAGAGCCACCTTATATACACCTTATATTTGCGTAAATTCTAAAGCACAGTAAATTAAGCTTTTAGTACTTAAACGGGCTTTTAGGCCCGTATGGTAACCTCTTAATAAATTCACAAATTACTTTTTTTTACACAAAAAATGCCTATATTTTTTCCATTTTAGGGACTAACCACACTTTTCAGCACTGTTCAGCTTTTGTCCATAGAAATCAACGATTTTGAACGAAAAAAATTTTTGCTCAACAACGTAAATAACGCAATGGATGTGGTTGAACTGTCAAAATGAAACTCATTGGGGCATGTTACATTTGTCAATATTATCACCATCCTAATATCGCGACATCGCAATTATTGAGCACGATACAGTGATACGGCCTATTATACTATCAATATTACCACGGTATCGTGATATTATTGACAATGTAACATGCCCCATTGCTACTGATACTTGATAGTGTGTTACGCAATTACCCTGCTGAATTTGAAGGAAAGATTCGTTACCATTTTATTTACTTATCTAAAATAATATTATAAAGAGAAAATATATGATTGTTTATATGTTACGCTTTCACGCTAAAATGGCTGAACCGATGTGGATGAAATTTTGAACATAGGTAGACATAACCGGGATTAGGACATAGGTTACTTTTTATCCAGATATTCCCACGGGATCGAGACTTATGCAGGTGAAACCGCGGTGCGCAGCTAGTAAGATAATAAGTGGCCCACTTCTGAAACCCTTCAAAAATTACATGACAACTCATCCGTCCTTCCAACCCCATTTACTCCTCCATATCTCTACGACATCTCATAACAAACTCCTTATCTTTAATCCTATCGTCATCCCGATCACGTCATCTCAAAACTATCTCTCCTAACGTACCTTCACGGATCCTTCCTTAGACCCAATGTACTCGTAATAGGGGACCATTCAACCAGCTTATAAATAACTCCCGAAGTCCCGAACAGGGGATCAATTTGTATGATTGGATCGTTCGGTTCATGCTCCGATAGTAAAAGCACAGGATAGATAGTTAGCTACAGAAAGGCAGCTCCATTCAACGAGTAAGAGCAGGTGATGGTATGTTCCAGAAGTATCTGATTTAAGGTGGATGCTTCAAGGTAGCCCGCGAAATTCAAATTTCTCTTCGTTAAAATGATTAGCCTATACACTTTAGGGGGAACCAGCCGATCGATTCTGTAAAAATCTCACCTCGAAAAGTTAGGTGAAGTGAGCTTAGAGTGAGCTGTCAATAGTGTCAATCCCTAGTATTAGTTGGAAAGACAGCTCACTCCACACTCACTTCGCCTAAGTTTTCACGGTGAGATGGTTACAGAATCGCACTGCAGAGAGACTTTTTCTCATTTCAATCCAAATTAAATATTAACGATAAAATAGCGTGTCTAGAGTCTAGACTTCGAGATAAATTGCGAGATAAAAGCTATGAAGAACACTTCATATCTTTTCCCAAAAGTAAGGACCCTCAGATTGTTAACATTGTACGTGACTGTATCGCTAGAGTTTCTTCAGCCACATCTGCGGCAACATTGGTAAGTAATCAATATCCTGAAATATTCTCTCTTCAGACATTAATGCCAGAAATTGGGTTAATTTACCTAGTTTCTCCATTTGTCAGGGCCACAGCAATGCCACAAACGCTCGTCAAACAAATGACGGTCGTACCGCTGTCGTTGACTAGTCGAATATCTAATGAAGATTGAATACTCTATTGCATAACATCATGTACCTAATAGAGCTTGAATGTTGCTAGCTAGCATCTTCAATTCTGAAGATGCCTCACTGCGATATACCTCGTGATCGCGGTTAGCGAGGTAGCGAGCTACGCTACCCCGATGTCACCTCCATGTAAAATAAATGCATGCTACTATTACCATGCATTTATTTTATGTCTATACACGCACGCACATGAATGTTGGGCCACAAAAGGGATAAATGAAAGGCAATTGCATGCAGCTGAGATGAGAACGCTAAGAGGGATGTGTGGTGTTACACGAATGGATAGAATAAGAAATGAGTACATAAGAGGAAGTCTGAAAGTGGCACCGGTAACTGAAAAGTTGTGTGGAAATCGGTTGTCATGGTATGGGCATGTGTTACGGAGAAATGAGGAAAATGTCGTGAGGAGAGTTTTGAGTATGAATGTCGATGGCTATAAGAGTTGAGGAAGACCAAAGAAACGATGGATGGAATGTGTGAATGATGATATGGTTAGAAAGGGGGTGACTACCGAGATGACGACTAATAGAGAAGTATGGAAGAAAAAGACATGTTGCGCCGATCCCAAATAAATTGGGATAAGGGCAGGAGAATGATGATGACACGCACGCACATGCCGAAGTATCCCTCTCTGCGATACCTCGCGTGCTACTTGGGGGTTTACCTCGAAGCGTGGCATGTGCATGCGTGTCTATTAGCATGCATTTGTTTTACATGGACGTCACATCGAGGAAGCGAGCTAAACCACGATCGCGAGGTGTCGCAGCAGCATCTTCGGCATGTAATCTACAATAAGTCCCGCGTGGACTGGTTGTCTATAATGTTCCAGAGTTTAGGCTATTCGCATACCAAAGTATAATATATATAACAAAATCGGTTCAGCGGTTTAGCCTTGGAAATGTTACAAACATACAGACTGAGGCACTTTTGTATTTATAATTATACATAAGTATAGATGTGCTCAACTTCCGACAGCTGACTAGATCTAGCTCAGGAAATACACAGACAAAAAAAAAATTCTACATGAGAAGCATTAAAATACAATCATACAAATACATCGAGGGCATTGTGAAGTTTCAGAATCAATATATACTATGCATATGCGATTGTATTTTGGCACACAACTGACATCGATCGTGCAAAAATAGCGCAGTTTATACCTGAATTTCAGATTCAAATTGCTGACCTTGCATTCAAAACAGTTATGTAAACGCTGGAAGCGAGAAAAGTTTGTGGAACGTGGAAGTAGTTTTGTATGTTATGGTAAGTTTGCTTTGGATAAACAGAAACCTGAGGGGTGATTCTCGTAATTTTAAGAACGTTCACAGTCTGATCTCAGTCTCAGTCTGTCAAAAATACCTCTAATTTCCCTACATTTTTGACAAATTTTTGACATTGATTGTCGCTGAGATGAGATTGCGACTAGATTTTGTACATTTTTAACTACGGGAATTGGCCTTCAGATCTAGTTCCACAGAAAACTAAGGTCATGGTCCAAAGAAAATTCTAAAAATACCTACTCTACTTTTACATAACATCACACCAACCATCAACTGTCCACCGCCGTGGATGACATGACAGTGTTGACTTCTAGAAAATGAACTAAAATATAACAACAAGACGCATCTAATCCTCGAAGGTTAGACAAAGGTGTACTATACGCCCTCACTTGTTGATCGTTTTAATCCTTAAAAGGGGTCATTGTACTCATTATTATGAACAACTTTTACTACGGGACCAACCCTGAAATCGTGAAAAAAAAACGATCAAAATTGAACGGTGTATACTATAGTATAGTCAACAGCAAAGTAGATGATCAAAATCAGAAATTCAATACTAATGAACGGAGTTCGCAGCTATATGGCAGCTGTACTAGTAGTAAATGTTTGGTATAATTTACAATCACATACTTTTGAATCACTTCGACGCCACATAGTTCTGACGCGAACTCCGTTAATTAGTAGGAATTGAATTTCTGATTTTGATCATCTACTTTTGCTGTTGACTGCACACCCACATTTCGCCAGTTATGCTTAAGTCCCGTGTATTAGGGGCGATCCTACTGCGCATCTACTGTGCACAAATGCAGACTACATGCCGCTACTGGGAAATTCCTGATGTAAAAACCCCAATAACACTTTGCCGAACCTGGGAATCGAACCCAGGACTTCATGCCCAGCAGTAGCACTTGCTACTACTAGACCACTACCTAATAAATTTGCATAGAAACCCTAAGTCATTGGTCATAAAGAAACTTCTGAACAAAATCTACTTTTACTTTAACATCATATAAATATTTGTTTCTAGATGCAGTACGCATACAAAATATTAATCGTTATACTGAAATTTTTACTCAGCAACGTCAAATGCGCAAACGCAATTATCGCATTTCAATCTTTTTGCTTCGTTCGGTACTTAAGAGCCGTAAAAGTAATACCCACTAAAAAAGATATATGGAACTTTTGTTTGTTAACGAAAAGTAATCGTGCACGTGCTAAGTGGGTCTCACACCCACTTAGCACGTGCACGACCATAAATTCACCTTAATTTATGTTGGTCCCACTGAAACGTTCAGGGGGTTTCGTTACTAACTTTTGGAACGAAGTTCCTTATCGCGCGTTGCGAAAGGAGGCTAGACGGAAAAAATTAAGACCAAAAGTTGGAACGACACTTTTTGCTATAGGTAGCGTTGCCAGGCGTCCGGATAAAGCCGGACATAGGTAGGCTTTTTGATTGCGTGTCCGGCCAAAATAAACGGTGTCTGGCTTGTCCGGCTTTTGTTAGGCTTTTTACATTTCGCAAACGAGCGAGCGCCGATGACTGATTATGACAATAATCAAAAAAGCTTGATTTTACATACAATTTTTTTATCGTACCTATTAATATTGAGACACAAAATCCTCAATAATGTAGGGTGTCCGGCCTTTCTACCCAAATGTCTGGCCAAACTGGCTGGTCTGTCCGGCTATTAGGTTTGGCGACCTGGCAACCCTAGCTATAGGTAGTTGTAAGCCGTGCGACGTGCGCGTGTTTTTCTGTCTGTCTCTCTCTCTCTCTCTTTTTGTTTTATAATCTTTGTTACCAACTCTCCAGCTCAAGTGGTGTGAATACATAATCAGCCTGTACCTAATGTTCCCACTGCTGGTATACAGGCCTCCTCCATGCGAGAGGGAGTGGGCTGATAAATCTACCACGCGGGCCCAGTGCAGGACGGTAGATGTCACATGGTTTCGAATTTTTGGTTCTAGGACATGCTGGTTTCTTCACGATGTTTTCCTTCACCGTTTTGAGAGCAGGGGGTCTACTCCGAAGTAGTATCGGCCGAATGTTTTGGCCGTTTCCTGCTACGACGTTACTATTTGGTTCGGTCGGTTCCGATCCTACACTCCTACACTCTTTCGAATATTGACTATGGTCCCGACCCAACTGTGCCGATCCGAACTTTTTTCGCATTTTTCAATAATATTCGGTTCGGCCGTGTGTCGGTCCGATCCGATCATTCGCACTTTGCATTTCGGAGTAGGCCCCCAGTAGTGATGAAATAATTTACACAAAGAGAAAAGCCTGTCTGGGTTCGAATCCACGACCTACAACTCGGTAAGTCGGTGCCATTACTACTGGCAACTGGCAAGTGGGGTGAATAATAAGGCCAATTACAACATAAGACATTCGGGGTAATTGCGTAGCAAACATAAAATGGCAATCGATCGCAATGCCTTTCATTTTCACAATTCCTACATTCATTGCGTTATTTACGTTGTTGAGCAGACGAGTTTTTCACACCAATTAGGCAAACAAACAATAAAAATATATACAATCAAAAGTCAAATTCAAATGTATGTAGGTTGAGAATCAGCACTTTTCGAACGTTAAAATTAAGTCCATCACCACTTCTTAGTTATTTTACTGGGAACAAGAAGTAGCGCAACAAACTCTCCAGCAGCACAATGGATTAGGAGTTTTCTTCAAAACCCTCGGACAGTGATTAAAAGCGTCTTACGCAATCAGGGTGGTCGTCGATTACGAATCACAATGCACAAGTCAAATAAACCACTTACTTAACATTTTCCCTATGTACGCACGGCTACACATCAAGCTATAAATAATCAGCAGTGCGATTCTGTAAACATTTCACCGTGAAAACTTAGGTGAAGTGAGCGTGGAGTGAGCTGTCATTCCAACTAATGCTAGGGATTGACACTACTGACAACTCACATCAAGCTCACTTCACTTGAGTTTTCACGGTGAGATTTTTACAGAATCGACCGGCAGTATATGCTGACTTCTGATTGTGTGTGTTCTTTTGTTGTTGTTCTGTTGTTTGTTGTCAGCTAAAACTGGCCACACTGGGCACAAAAACGTGTCTTGTCTGATATCTAAGCTGAACAACTGATGAGGTAGTTTTGGCCTAAAAATATAGACGTTAAGGTACAAATTATTGTACTGTATTAAAATGAAGTCCTCACTCAGAAACTCGTAGTGTTTGGCCGCGGTGTGCGAGGGTGCGAGTTCGTGCCAAGTTTCGTACTCGCCCGACGCGATAACTAACTTAATTACGCACGAGAAATTAAGGTGTTTGGCTCATTTGGAACATTTTAACTTGAGAATGAAATAAGCCTAGCAAAGAATTAGGATTAGGTACTTCTTTTCAGTACATAAACCTATGCTTTAATTAGAGGGGCCCGTGGCTAAATAATAACAGTCGCACAGGTAGATTGATCAGGTTAAGCTACGTTTGCCGCGGTTAGTCTGCGGATGGGTGACCACCTTTACACGCCGAATCCCCTCCGTGCCTCGGAAAGTACATTAAGGCCTCGTCGTTCCCGGCTGTCATCGTGGATCTTTGACAGTCGTTAAGCCCGAAAGTCTGACAACCTGTCTTACCACAGAACAGATAAAAGAGGTCTTTTATCTGTTCTGTGTGTCTTACCAAGGGGTATCGTGTTACCCAGTAACTGGGTTGTGGAGGTCAGATAGGCAGTCGTTCCATATAAAATACTGGTATTAAGCTACATCCGGTAAGGCTGGAAGCCGAAAAGGCTAAGCAGATTGAAGTGCTTTTTACGTAAACAATCGTAAAGTATACTAATTCCATATTAACTATCGCGTCACTTCCTCATTAATCACTCATTTAAACAATTAAGAACTAATTTAATTAAAATCTATTTCCTTTACTTATAAAACATAAATTTTACCGGTCTTTAAACACTATAGTCTAGAGGAGGAAGTCTTTAATCATGTTTTTATTTGATTTTATAGCGGCTGTTAATTAATTATTTTCCTTACGTTAATATTAAACGTATCTAAATAATAAAACTTACATAATGTGCCAAACTTACGACCCAATGGGACCCGACTAATGGCAAGCGACTTCACGGCGGGCCCAGACTGAGATGGCGGGATGAGCTGGACTCCTTCAACAAGAACTGATGTCGTGTAGCGACAAGAAACTAACTTTAACTTAAAATTAAGGAATTAAAGAAAGGGAAGTTGAAGTCAATTAAAGATTTATTTACAAGGTAAGGATGGAGATGGAATGGCAGTGGTGTGTATAATGTGGAGGTGGGGTATGGATGACGATGCGCGATAAGTGAGTTCAGAAGGCTGAGGTGGATTTGTAGTTGGAGTTGAAGGTGTAGGCCGACACGAGACAGGTGGCTTCAACAGCCATGCGCGGAGTAGAGCGGTGTGCAGCACGGAGGGTACCTGTAGAGGGGCCCACGCAGCAGGGGCGGTGTGGTCGGTGTAAATTGTGAATTCTTTGCCATTTTCAAGATAAAAACGCCAGTGTTCTAAGGCAGTTAGTACCCGTAGAGGGGCTCCACGCAGCAGGAACAGGACGCAGCACGGCAGCAGGAGGGAGCAGGCTCGGCGGGGACGCTGTCAGCACGCCAGGTGAGGCGCGGCCTAATAGGTACAGGAGGGTCTTCTGAGGCGGCCCTCCGATGAGGCGCGGCCCAATAGGTACAGGAGAGTCTTCGGAGTCCTCCGGCGAGGCGCGGCGGCGGTCCGTCAGGTACCGGAGCCTTTAGGAGAGGCACGCTGGGTGTTCCCGGGATAGGTGGCCCTGGAGTATCAGGCTTATTTGATGTATTCGCTTTAGAGGCGAAACGGGAACTGATCCTCGCATTGCGTGGATTTATAATGCGAGCTCGTAGAATAATACCATGTAGAAAATGTGAATTTGAAATTTATGTTAGTGGCCATGAGTAATTTTGAAGAAGTATGAATGTATAATCAGCTAAAAAGTTACAGCCCGTTAAGAATTTAAAAGAAAAGTTGTCATGGTGACGTAGTACAGTCACGAACACCAATATTGGCACACCTGGCAACTTTCAATTGCGATTTTTTCGAGAAATAACGAATGCAACGTTGAAATACGACACATTACATAAACCTATGGTTTCGTAAATGCTATGTTCGTAGCAACATAAAATTTCATTAAAAAAGAAAGGAGTAAATCGTTTTTGAATAAAGCCGAGTGTATACATACTTTTGCTCGTGACTGTACACAGCGTTGTCAAAACTGTGCGTACAAAAACAAGGCCTGAAGGGCAATTCTCGTAATTTTAAGAACGTTCACAGTCTGATCTCAGTCTCAATCTGTCAAAAATTCCTCTAATTTCCCTACATTTTGACAAGTTTTTGACATTTGTTTGTCGCCGAGATGAGACTGCGACTAGATTTTGAACGTTTTAAATTACGAGAATTGGCCTTCTGGTGTCGTGAAAGATAATCAAAACAGCGCCTAACGGTGATGGAATGCTTGTTCTGACCTGGAGGAATGAATGAAGATAACTGTGAGTATGTACATTTAAATGTTACACTGGTCCTCAGAAGCTTTAAACAGAGAGTGTGTGTGTGGAAGAGGAAGGAGAGTAGAGAGACATCACAGGCTTTTAATAATAATAATGTATATAACACAGCTTCAGCACGAGACTGTCAGACTCACCGAAGAAGAGTAGCGTCAACACATAACACATGCACACACTTCCGACTTCGCCATTGTCTCGGATAGTACCGAGAGCTCCAACGCTTACACAAACATTCACAGCGTGTTTGTACACTTGCTGACTAAGTACGCCCGCGTCGCTTCGTGAAATAGAATTACTGTATGAGTGAGAGAGACGACGCCCGCCCTGTAGAGTTTTCAATTTCTTTTTATTTTAGGTGTGATATTGTATCCGTAGGAAATACAGACCTGACCTTTTAAGCACAGTTGGAGGGTTGAATCACTAGCAAATGTTAGCTTGCATATCAAATTTCAGCTTTCTAGGAATCCCTAGAGCTGTACCCAATACGTCAGAGGTTGGAGGGTGAAAATTACAGATTTCTTATTTTTTGTTTATGTGGAAATCCTAGCCCTCCTCCCTAGAGGTTTTGATGAGTGGGTGAGGCACTCAGTCAGTAATATCACCGTTCGCCAGGTTCCCCTGGTAAATAACTTTTAATATTTGATTGATTGACTAGGGAGGGAACAATATTTTGTATTAAAAATTCGTAATCAACTTTGTACATGTTGACTGGGGACAGTGGGGACTGAAAATGTAACCTGTCGAGAGAAAACTTGATTAATGAACGAAAAAGGTAGCATGTCACTTTTTTTTCAGTTATTTTCTGGCCTTTCATGTTAAACAAAAACTAAACGTTAACGCCTCGTTGGTCTAGTGGTCGCAAGGGCTACTGGTAAGCTTGAGGTCCTGGGTTCGATTCCCGGGTCGGGCAAAGTAATATTGGATTTTTCCTTCTGGAATTTCTCAGTAGCCCGGATACTGGATTAGTGCCCAGATGATAGCCATAAGCTCGCCTCCATGGGACTTAACCAAACTGACGAAATGTGGGTGTACTATACCTCTGCTCAACTCTTCGGGGAAATAAGGAGTGATGTTATGTTTTATGTAAACGTAAATACCATCTGTCAGTGGTTCTACCATTAATTAAAGTTTTGTAATAAACTCTAATTGTCTACTTAGTACGCAGGAGCGTAATATTTCTTTGTTTCAGCCGGTGCGACACATTAAGCTGAGCTCTGAACGGTACATAGCGAATCACTCTTCGCTGATGGTACGGTTCGCCGAAATCACTCTTAGTCGACGGTTGGTTCCACGAATAAATCCATCGCCGATAGAACTATTCGCCGAAAACACTGTTCATCGATGGTCGCTTCAGCTACAACACTTTTTACCGATGGAACGGGTCGCCGAAATACTTCAAACATAAATAATTTCACATCAGCTTCCTGGTGTAGGCGACAGACAATAAAAAATAAAATTTTAAATACTAGCTTCTGCTCGCGACTTCGTTCGCGTGAAATATCTCGTACCCCCGACCCACCCCCGTCGCATCGCATCGCCTGCCCGCGCTGTTACTTCGTTTTCGCGCATGTCAGACTTTTACTGACTAAGGTACGACACGGCAAGGGATTTTTATGCGAGTAATAGAAAATATAACTTAAAAGTATGTCAATAAAATTGAAATTTCATCGGCAGCAATGATGCCGCGGTATCCTAAGTCATGCCGCGACGTCCTTTGGCATCATCATTGAAATTTCAATTTTATTATCATATGTACATTTAAGTTATATTTCTATTCGTCGCATAAAAATCCCTTGCCGTGCCGCGCCACCAGTGGGCACCGCGCCCTAAACCCCACCCCCGGGGCCACGGACGCCTAGCGGACCCCGTCAGTTAGTGCTGACATCTTTGAGGCGCGCGTGGAACACAACGCGCCGTCGACCCAGGCCTAGACCTTACCGGACAGCGAGCTACCCATTGCTCGCCGTTCGCAGGCCCGCGCCTACGATGGCCGGGAATCGGCTCTCGATTCTCGATCCAAACCCTTTCAGCCGGTTTGTGGTACCTATAACAAACACAAAAGAACATAAACCAGGATCCGTTCATACAACAAACACGCTTCAATCCGTTTACCGATACCAACAGTATTACTAACCATCAATATTACGTATCGATAAATAGGTTTAGTCAAAGCATCGCGTAGGAGCCTCCCTTAATGGGCGGCGCAGGTTGAAACTATCGCGTTTGATAGCTTTGACGGCGTTATAATTAGCTTATAGCATAGAGCCGGTCTGTCAAACAGCTTTATGTGTCAATATTTGGTTATTAAGCGAGTAACGTTGCAAAGCTTTGATAGTTGGTAAGCTAGGTAAAGCATTTGATATTTGAAACATTTTATCAAAGGTTTGTAGCTAAGTTAGTATGTAGTTGTTTTAGTAAGGTATATAGGATGGTGCTTTTAATTAAGTCTAAGCTTCTTAGACTACATACTTCTTTAAAAATACCTATTGGTGATTTGTAATTATTGTAAAGAAACCATAAAACCACAAATCGATTGATTCGTAAATTTATATCATTTAGTTATTTGTCCATTTATTTCAAGCATCAAGGCCCATTTAGGCGCATATTTAAGAAGCCATGCACCCGATGGATTTCCCATCAGCAGAATGTTGAACTTCATACAAAACTGTATTCTATTTTCTATTTTTCCGAATATTCAAAAATCCTTCCTACTTCCTTAAACTAGAGTCTCAACCTAGCGGTTTAGGCTGTGCGTTGTCTGACAGTGAATGAATGATTTTTTATTTTATTAGGCAGATTTAAATGTTTATAATATTCACCAACAATAGTTTAAAATAGTCTTTTGCTAAGAATTCGAAGAGCTTTTCATATAGAACTAGATATATGCAGATTTAGGACTGCTTGTTTTAGCTCTGAGCTCAGGAAAATAGATCACTGTCCAATGTTAATGTCGTGGTCGAAAGTTTGGTCAGTTAACTAGGAGTTTGTTGTGGAGCTGACTGCACTAGTAAGACCGGACATGCTGCTATTACAGTTGTATTAAAATACTTTTTTTTTTTGAGGATGGGAAATTATCAAATGACCCCTCCCGCTCTGGGTGGAGCGGAAGGGACTGTCAGACTCTTACTGACTAAAACCCACCCGTGTTCCTTCCATAGCCCTTTATGTTCCAGGGCAGCGGTAACCCTTTCGGACGATCCCGCTACTACTACGGAATACTTTACTACCCTCCCATACTTGTACACCGTTAAATTTTGATCGTTTTAATCCTTAAAACGGGTCATTGGTGGAAAAAAAAATCAGTTGATCCATACATTATGTCGAGTTATGTGAACATAAATCTATGGATCAACTGATTTTTTTTCACGATTTCAGGGTGGGTCCCGTAGTAAAAGTTGTCATAATGATGAGTACAATGACCCCTTTTAAGGATTAAAACGATCAAAATTTAACGGTGTATACTTATATTTAATATGTACTTATATTACTGATAATATCCATACTAATATATAGGAATTCGATAAAATTTGCCAAGGACATAGATGGCATCCTGGGGAAGGACATAGGCTACCTTTTATCCCGGTGGCATGTACGTCTGGTATAATTTTGGAAATTCACGCGGGCAAAGTAGCAGACACAAGGAAGTAATATTATAAATGCGAAAGTAATTCTGCCTGTTATCTTTTCAAGCCTAAACGGTTGAACGGATTTGGATGAAATTTGGTACACGGATAGACCATGAACTGGGTTAGGAACATAGGATACTACCTCGGTAGTACAGTGACCTGCATAACCCAACCCCTCTTCCCTTCTTCATCTTTTAATAAGGGTCATGTAATGCAGAGTACTGCCCGTACGTTACCGTGCGATAACTGACGACAAGCCGCAGGCCAAATCTAATTATAACTCACTAGCAGTGCTCTGCGGTTTCACCCGCATAAGTTTCTATCCCGTGGGAATATCGAAATAAAAAGTATCCCATGTTTTAATCCTGGATATAAACTATATATGTGCCAAATTTCATCCAAATCCATTCAGTAGTTTTTGCGTGAAAGAGTAACAAACATCCATCCATCCAAACAAACTTTCGCATTTATTATACTCGTATTAGAAGGATATAAAGCAATAACAGAGCTGCTTCCCGTATTACCAGCCACATTCCTCCTCCTCATTCCTAAACCCATCAAAGCGATTCTCAAACAACCGGAGCTTTTGAGCTAGTCTATTGAAATAGCCGCAGTTAACCGGAATCGTAATTACATTAGAACTCTGTACCTAGACAAAGTTAAACGGCAATTAAACTGCAGTAAACGTTTTTAGTACAAAGCGTTCAGTTTATACTAGACTAAACTGTCGGCGACTTATTTTACAAACATAGTAAACTTAGGGAAATTAACTGTAAAACCAATTGACTACTGATTTAAATTGTCCGTATATTCAATAAATGTGGGGCCCGTGGCTAAATAATAACTGCCGCACAGGTCGATCGTTCAGGTTAAGCTACGCTTGCTGCGGTTGGTCTGTGGATGGGTGACCATCTTTACATACCGAGACCCCTCCGTGCCTCGGAAAGCACGTTAAGCCGTTGGTCCCGGCTGTCATTCATGGATCTTTGACAGTCGTTACGGGTCCGGGTCGTTACCAGTCTTGCCAAGGGTATCGTATTACCCAGTAACTGGGTTGTGTAGGTCAGATAGGCAGTTGCTCCATGTAAAATACTGGTATTCAGCTGCATCCGGTTAGACTGGAAGCCGACCCCAACATAGTTGGGAAAAGGCTAGGCAGATGATGATTCAATAAATGTTTACGTTTGTTTGTTTTATTGGAGCCTTAATACGGCCAGAGAAATTAATTATATATAATTAATTTCTCTGGCCGTATTAAGGCTCCCGCAGACAGGCGCGACGCGACTCTAGTAAAACATCATCTGCCTATCCTTTTCCTGACTATGTTGGGGTCTGCTTAACCGGATGCAGCTGAATTCCAGTAGTTTACATGGAGCGACGGCCTATCTGACCTCCACAACCCTACTGGGTAATACGATACCCTTGGCAAGACTGGTTGTCAGACTTTCGGGGTTTCCGACTACCCGTAACGACTGTCAAAGATCCACGAAAGCCAGACGGCACCAACGGTTTAACGTGCTTTCCGAGACACGGAGGAGTCTCCGTATGTAAAGATGGTCCCCCATCAACAGACCAACCGCGGCAAGCGTAGCTTATCCTGATCGATCGACCTGCGTGGCTGTTATTATTTAGCCACGGGCCCCTCTACTCCCGACTCTAGTAAAACAATTTCTATGAAAACTTCATGGAAATTGCTCTACTAGAATCGCGTCGCACCGTCGGCGTCGCGTCGGGCCTGTCTGCGGGAGTCTTTTCGGAAAGTGATATTAAATACAGTCGGGGAAATTAATTGTTTATCAATTTGTCACACTAAATCAATCTGCCGTGTTATAACCATTTCATACAACTGTTAAAGAGTTACAGTTGTGATTTGAATACGCGGACAATTTTAGTAGGCAGTTTGGTATTCAATTTAGTAGACAATTAATTTTCCAGATTTGACATTACAACAGGCGCTTTACTTTGTGTAAATTATTTCATCACCACTGCTCTCAAGCCGGTGAAGGATCATCATGAGGAAACCGCCATGTCCAAGAACCAAAAATTCGAAGACATGTGACATGTATCAAACATCACAGGCCCCACGTGGTGGATTACGGCCCACTCTTACCGAAAGAGACCTGTGTCCTAGCAGTGGGAACATTAGGTATAGGCTGATTATGACAATGTAAGATCAAATAATAAGGGAATATTTTTAACATAAAATGATGCCTATGTTCCCCACAGAGTTAGCCAAAGCTACAGTCACGAGCATAAGTATGTTACATACATACACTTGGATTTATTCAAAAGCGATTTTCTCCTTTATTTTTTAGTGAAATTTTGTGTTGTTACGAACATAGTATTTTCGAACCCATATGTTTTTGCAATGTGTCGTATTTCATTGTGGTATTCCTTATTTCACGCAGAAATCGCTATTGAAATTTTCCAAGTGTTGACATATTAGTGCTCGTGACTGTACACCTATAGTACAGTCTGTCATCACAATTATCTGACCCACCCTAAAAACAAACGAATTTGGACCCTCTGAATGTAACATTAAGGTTTATTCAATTTATATGAGCTTAACAGACAAGTGCTCGAGCACTCTAAGGACAAATACAGTAAAAATACAGACACGCAAATTTGATCTTTAACACGTAAGGTTAAGGTAAACCCACCCAACATTGTCGGAGCCACCGGCATTATATATCATTTTGTTAAGCTATTTTAATCATTATCTCGTTGACATTAAAGTTGAAAAGCTTTTAAGTCACACTACATAATTACAACCCAATCATTAATTTCGCATATTTCCAACAAGTTCTTGTGGCTTAGCGGTTTGATGCTGGATTGGCAAAGAACAACATGTGGGTTCGAAAATACAGTCCACCTATATTATCAGTTTCTTTTTTAATTTGTTTTCATTTCTACAATATTGCTTGCATTATTAAAGAACGACCAATATGATTTACGCCTAATAACTTATCTTGTAGACAGGTGGGTAAATTGAAAAACTTTAAGTTCACAGAATTTATATTTACCAAGAATGTTTGGAAACGAAGTAAAAAATATATTTGCTTCGTGAGGTAGATAATAAATTCATCTAAGTGACAAAAGTTACACTACGCCTAATAGCAGTGACTGCGCTCACACATTTGTAAATCGTTTCACATAACTCGATAAGTAAATTTAAGCAATTTGGTGTTACCAAACATAAAATCATATTTTTACATGAGTAGAATGTTGGAATTAGAGAGATTGGTCATCGACTTAATATAGCAGTAAGTGTTTTTTTATACCTATTTTATTTTATTGATTGTGATTAACGAACGCGTAGTTGGCTATTTTACCATTACATTCACTCCTTACAAGTTACATACACGGTTCCAAAAATGTTTTTTTTTTGTTTTAGAGAAATACGGTCAGTCTATGCCTAAGACGTTATGGAGACAATGGAAATATTCAGCGGATTCGTCCAGGAGCAAAAGCCATCAAGTATAGTCCCGAATTCGAACGCCACCGTTGTTTCAAGTCAAGTTGAAAATCCATTTTTTGCCCATTCGTGTAACCGCAATAAACCACAATATTTCAGTGGAAACAGTGAGAAGGCATTTACACGCTGCTGGGATAAGGAATTATAAACCGGCACAGAAAATTGCATTGACACCTGCTCATCGCGAAGAAAGGGTCCGTTTCGCCCAGGAATATTTAAATTTTATTTTTTTTATTTTCTATTTTTAAACACACCATGTAAGTAAATGCTCAATGGATTGATTGTTAAACCATTAAAATGTTGCAGATTATGTGGTGATGTTATTGTTATAAATAGATTGTTTCTATTTAAATAACATGTTTATTCACTACATATAGGCAGCTATAAATCTGTAAAGCATTTCACACATGAATTAATTTTCTCGATAACAAACTTTTAAGCATAAGCATGCCTTGTTTAATGTTAATAAATGGTTAGATTTGATTATGGCATATTAATATAAAATGTAGGTATATTAATTTGGAAATATATATGAGCATTTACTTATTTTATCTTACCTAAGTGTTTTAATGAAATAATAAACATTTTAAACTTGCAACTTTTTAATTTTATTTCTATACAAACTGCCCGTTTAAAAAAACAAGATCCTACGTCGTCCATTAAAGAAATGTAAAAAAAAAGTGTAATAAAAAAAACAGCTGAGCAAAAAGCTACATTTAGGTTAAACTCGGTTTCGAACGTAGACAACGATGAACACCGCACTACCTTAGTGACCACAAGACCAACTCAACTCTTATAAGTAGCATTGAAATTTGATCTTAGTTGTTATGCTAGACGCAATATTCTAAAGAATTTGAACCATATAGTATACTTTCATAAAGTTTATTCTTGCACAGCACAAGCAGCCAACCTTTTCCTCGTGCAAATAGATTATTTTGTATTTTAAATAATCACTCCATTGAGACATGATAATAAAAAAATCTACCTACAAAATAGAAAATAAAAAATGGTAAAGAGACGTTGTTTTTGTAATTTAGTAAGACAAGGTCAAATATGTTTGAGCGTAGTCACTGCATACCCTTAGTAGCATTTGAATACCAGTTTTATAATAAATAATATTTATTTTTCAACTACCCACTTATTACAAGTTATGCGAAAATATTACCATTTTACAAAGTTTATATTTGAAGATTATCCGTCTATAGTTCTTTATAATAATACAAGAAATAGTTTTGGAATAAATTCTAAATTGAAAGCAAAACAATATCATCGTCGCAGGATTTGATCTCGCACCTTAATTTTCTCAGTCTTATACACAGACCACGAGACCAGAATTACTTGAACGCAATCATTAAAATAAGCTATTACACTAATTATATTATAACAAGTAGTTATAACATATAACCTAATGCTAACGTTATAAAGATGAAATTTGCGTGTCTGTATTGATTGTAAGTCCTCGTGCACTTGTCTGTTAAGCTCATATAAATTGAATAAACCTTAATGTTACAGCCAGAGGGTCCAAATTCGTTTGTTTTTAGGGTGGGTCAGATAATGTTGACGAGGAACTGTACACCTCACAGGCTCACACCCACACGTCGCCGGTAGGTTTAACCTTTCAGAGTACTAAAAAAGAAACCAAAGCCTACAGAAAACTTCGATTTTCAAACGGAATATTAAACGCCAGGCCATTATTTTTAATACCTCTCATAAATTCACAATCGTATCTAATATCATTTAACGACAGAACAGTCTGTCACTTCGAATCGATTTCACACTTTGATATGAATATTAAACCGTTCAGTCATACATATTTACTATAGACACAAAGGGAATATACAATACAATACAATGGGGACAAACTACTTACAGTTACGGATACAATAGGGGACAAACTACTTACAGTTACGGGTACAATAGGGGACCAACTACTTACAGTTACAATAGGGGACAAACTACTTACAGTCATGGGGACGATAGGGACAAGACAAGGACAAGAGACAAGACAAACAAGAGACAAGACAACAAGACAAGAGACAACACAACAACAACAACAAGACAAGACAAGACACAACACACAAGACAAGACAAGAGACCAGGGACAAGAGTGGTTGCTCAATTTTGGTCAGAAACTCAAAGATAAGCTTGATCAGACAGTACTTAATTAAAAATATCGAATACAAAATAAGGGAAGGCTAGTAATACGAGACCTTGACGATGGAGCGAGGTTGCGATAAAGTAATTTAATACTTCATAATTAGCGTTCAAAGTAAAAGCTAAGTAAAATGAATGTTCGTTTACTTTGCCGTGAAACTTAATAGAAAAACAAATTGATACATAGTGTCTTCAAAGAACAGCGTACCGGAAGGTCTATTCTGTAAAAACATCACCGTGAAAACTTAGGTGAAGTGAGCTTAAAGTATACTGTATAGCTGTAATTCTACCTTATGCTAAGAGATTGACACTATTAACAGCTCACTTTACCTAAGTTTTCACGGTGACATATTTACAGAATGGCTCAGCTGCATAACCAATATACAGATCATCCCGACTGTCAAAGATCCACGAATGACAGCCGGGACTTACGGCTTAACGTGCTTTCCGAGGCACGGAGGGGTGTAGGTAATAGAACTTGTAGATGTATCATTTAACAATAACTTACAGAGCAGCTAACTAGAGACAAGTTGGGAATCAATGAACAATACTAGCAGAACAAAGTTTAACAACAGCTACCGTCTATATATGTATATGCTTACATATAGGGTGGCAGGGACATCGACGCACCTGTTCCCATTCTACGGGGTAAATGCGTTACACGCTATCAGTAGCAACGGGTTTCTCTTTGACAGTTCAACAACATTCATTACGTTATTTACGTTGTTGAGCAACCACCATGATCTAGAATATTTATTTAAAATTAAATATTTATTTTATGAACAAATAAACGACAGACATGCTCAAGAATATTCCTCCATATCAAAACACTACAATCAAAATACACAAACATATTCACAGACACAACAAAATGCCTGCAACAGTACCGTTACCGTGCTGTCGCAAGACCCGTCAGCATTATGTAAATATCAACAGCTGGTAGACAGAAGAACATCGTTTTATCAAAAACAAATGGAAAGTTTCTGAAACACGCGGAATATATAATTCTGTACCTGAAGACCAATTCTCGTAATTTAAAACGTTCAAAATCTAGTCGCAGTCTCATCTCAGCGACAAGCAAATGTCAAAAACTTGTCAGAATGTAGGGAAATTAGAAGTATTTTTTGACAGATTGAGAATGAGATCACACTGTGAACGGTCTTAAAATTACGAGAATTGCCCCTCTGTTCACCTGTTGCAAGTCAAATACGCATTTATTTTTTTAATAGAACTGTTAGAAGAAGCTACAGATAGAAGAAAGAAGAATATAATAGAACTGTTAGAAGAAGCTACAGATAGAAGCTACAGATAGAAGAAAGAAGAATATAATAGAACTGTTAGAAGAAGCTACAGATAGAAGAAAGAAGAATATAATAGAACTGTTAGAAGAAGCTACAGATAGAAGCTACAGATGTCGTCGGTCACTCCAAAGAAATTAAAATGGCACCACTAACTGTACACTGTACATGAATATTACGTAATCAGCCTATAATGTTCCCACTGCTGGGACACAGGCCTCCTCTTGGTGAGAGGGAGTAGGCTGTAATCCACGACGCGGGCCCAGTGCAGATTGGTGAACCACATGAAGATTAAATAAATATAATGCCCAAACAGTGTACAGAAACGGGATAAACAAACCAAAAGAATTTGAATACCTATAAGGTTTTCGACGAGTGAAGAATCTGAATAGAAAAGTGTACTTATCTATTTTCTAGCAGTGTTAAAACTCTCTCCCTTAGATGAAGAGGGGCAATTCTCGTAATTTTAAGCACGTTCACAGTCTGATATTAGTCTCTATCTGTCAAAAATACCTCTAATTTTCCTACGTTTTTGATATTGATGGTCTCTGAGATGAGATTGCGACTCGATTTTGAACGTTTTTAATTACGGGAACAGGCCTTCCGAATTTATTACTCCCGGTTTGATTGGGTCCTGTCATTTTAGCCAACCGATCACAGCTTACATAAGATTTGACAGCATATAATCTGATCAAAATCTTGATCAATGAACATGCTTTTAGAAGTCTGTGGGTCTACCACAGACTTCTAAAAGCATGTTCATTGTAGTAATTGCATTCCTATTGTGTATCCTAATACTGATAAATTAATTCATTTTCTTTCTTTTTAGGGTTCCGTACTCAAAGGGTGCCAACTAAGCCATTGCTGTAATAGGTAGACAGTTGAAAATTCAAAGAGTGTGTATTTCTATTGCCGCTATAACAACAAATAATAAAAATAAAATAAAGTAAAAAAATCAAAGGGAGGAATTCCATACAAGGAACGTGATTTTTTTCGGCGTTTTTTGGTTTGTGGTACGGTACTCTTCGTATGCGAGTCCGACTCGCACTTAGCAGTTTTCTTTTCAACAGGTTGAACGACCAGGCATTCATTTATCATCTAGCTGAATTTCAGCTCACAATTTTGGCTGCAGGGTGAATGTTTCAACTTCAATGCACAACGGACCTGTTGCAGACCCATCTGTATTTTCTTGAATATGAATAGTTGGCGCCACCTGTGCGAAATTGCTGACATTGCCCCGAGCACATTAAAACGGGCACCATGTTTTAAATGGGATAACAGTTTGCTGTACGTTTTTAGACTTGAATAAATAGAACTTAAAAATTTCATTGTAGGATATCACTAAGCAGAAGTGGGACTGGGCTGGCCACGTCTGCCTTATGCCCTGTGGGCCAAAATAACCACCACGTGAAGCCCTGAGACAGCTAGAAGACGTCGCGGCAGATCCCGTAGAAGATGGCGGGACGAGCTGGACAAAACAAACGACCAGTGGTCCAAGAGCTGGAAGTCATGAGAAGAGGCCTTTGCCCAGCTGTGGGATGATGCAGGCTAACAGTAACAGTATATAACTAAGATACTTGCTTCACATTGGTTCAATTCAATTCAATTTATTTATTTGTGTACATAGGTTACAAAGTTGTTACAGTCAAATATATTACGATCTCTATGTCCTACCAGTTAATGGTGTACAAATAATAATAATATGGTGTATATGGTGTACAAATAATAAATGGTGAATATCAAAACTGGGTACTTCTACAATTTCTGAAGAATTTCTGATCGCATAATATTATGAAATTAAAAACAAACAAAAACCACTTCAAAGCAAGAGTGAACAAGCATCTTCTAGCGTTCCATCGTAGACATCAACCATGAGGCGAGATCGTGGTCAAGAGCAGCATAGCTATTGACAACCATTGGACAGGCTTTCGGGTCAATAATTATACATTTTAGGTTACCTGATTTGACTAGTTTGACCGCCGGACCGCCGTCGGAAGAATATAGTGGTCTTCTATTTGGTCAATATTTTCGGGTTTCTAATTTGTGAACAGCGAAACCCGATAACTTTGATTGCAGTTCGATTTAACCCTGAAGCATATCGAATGGTTGTGACTAGCTACGCTGGTACATTCCTTAATAATAATACAAAACCTTTAGGACTTTCCTCAATAAAACATTTTCAAATTAAAATTATCATTTAAACAAGTAACTAAAGGTTAGATGAAAATTGAGATGTCCGACAAAACCCAAGATGCCTTGTCACCACAGTCTTCTAGTCCTCTGTTCAAACGCCGTACTTCAGTTAAAATAATGAAGAATTTTCCACCCTCCTATATCAAGTTCGTCGACATCTCACATCTGGTAGACAGAGGACAGGACAAGTCTTCACCTCTAGGGAAGCTTGTGGCTGACAATGTAATTAAAACTGCTATCAAAGTTCCCAAAGAGTTAATTTGTTTGTATTTGTGTGAATATGATATGTTTGTAAACTTTGCTTTGGAGGTATTAAGAAGGGAGTTTGTCTCAGTTTGAATGGGAACTTTGAAGGGTTTAGATGATGTCGGGTAAAGTTTGTTTGTGTATGAAATTAGCGTAAGTGGAGTTTTAAGAGTAGAATTTAAGAAAGAGTTGTTCTACAGGAATCGCGTCACAAGTGCGGGAGCCTTTACAGTTTGTAAGCATATACCTGTAATATCTCTCTAAAGACTTCTGGACGACGGAGTTTCTTGCCCGTTCTTTTCCATGGAGACCTACGTATTGGAATGGCCAACTAGCTTCAACTTTTTGGCTAACTGGCCGACTCTTTGACAATCCAAAAGTACCTGTAAACGGTTTAATTTAATTGAGTTTGAGGCCGTTTGTTTTGATAATTTTCCTATTTCTTAATCAAAACCAAAAGTCATTTATTCAAATTAGGCTGAGAATCAGCACTTTTGAACGTCAAAATTACAAAAGACAGTTCCCCAAAAACGCCCGCCCTTCACCACTTCCTAGTGCTATCGCTGGGAAGATGAAGTGGCTTAATGACTAATATAATAATACGTTTCATAAACAAAAAAATTACATACATGCAGGAAAAATCCAACTAAGTACCTTTCAGCATTAGAGCGCGTTCACATTTAACGTCCGTTTTACAGGTCCGTTAAAACGTGTATGTTATTAGCATATGTAGTTGTATGAGCCAGTTCACACATAATACAGTATTTCGGATCCAGTATACTGATCCGATCTCTTAAAATCAGTCCTGTGTGAATACTATCTCCAGTAGCGACGGATCCGTTAAAAAGGATCCTATAAATGCTGTGAGAATACTATCTCCAGTAGCGACGGATCCGTTAAAAAGGATCCTGTAAAAACGTACGTATATGTGAACGCGCCCTTATCCCGAAAATGTTTTTTATTATCGTTATATTTTTCCAACAGTAGTAACAATAAATAAAATGTATGACTGAAATGAATCTCCCAATCTCGGAAGCTGTCGAGATAACAAGTCATCCATCAATATTCCAATATGGATGAAAGGTTTCATTCACGGGACCTTTTTACCCAACAGCGCAACGCAAAGCAGGGCAATGTGGTTTATAGCATTTTTATGATGTGGGACAGGGTATGTTTTTATTTTTAAAAGGATAGGGTAGGTACACACGGCTACAAATCAAACTATGCAAACGAGTATTAGCTGACCGTTCATTGTGAGAAAATATCATATAAAGTGAGGCCAAGACAAACCGGTTTTGTATAGCTTGACGTGTAGCCGTGTGTACTATTTGTGTTTATGCTTTTGGGGAAAAAATAACCTTATTTATGTTCAGAAAACCGTATTTCAATGTTCAGGAATTCGGTCAATTCCTTAACAAATGTCGCTTCATGTTAGAAACTGATATTCAGCTGCATCCAGTTAGGAAGTCGAACCTACGTAGTTGCAAAAAGGTTAGTTATTATGATGACTACGCCTAGTTCTCCGGGGTAATATTGTAACACACAAACAGGGAATCAAAAAACAATTCACTTAAAAGCTAAACAAATATTACGAGAAACATACATACAAATAAACATACATCAATACTTTAAAATGTGTGTGACTTGGCTATCGCATTAGGTTAAGTAAGACCTGTAATGATAGTTTTAAGGCATTTAAATAAATAAAATAAATAAATAAATATTACTATAATAGAATGATACATACATAGCTTGTGAGAACAAAAGAAAACAATAGCGGAAATGCGGAGCACTCCCCGCTTATCGAAATGTACTACACGCGGGATTGTCTGTTAGAAATCCCGGGATCCATATTATAATCAACATTTCGATGCAAGTACATAAATAACTCTACCTCATTCCGACCTCTGGTTATAACTTACAACCCTGATTTGCTAGCAAATTAAAAATAAATAATTAAGAGCAGTAGATCCTGCACTTCTCAGCATTCAAATCTCAAGTATCACTGTTAAGGGCCTACCGCCATCGCCCAATTCTGAGAACACTTAGACCAGTCTCTCTCCGTCATTCTAAAGAGCCACACACGTTCTAAGTAATTCCTTATTCTTATAATTTCCATTTTCTTTTTTAATATACGTATTATTTAAGTAAGACAGTTTACCTTTTTTTAAAAACCCTTCGTAAAGACACGGCATAACATTACGCTCGATGCAATAGGGGGGCTAGCTCTTTGTTATTGGTCTGGTTTATGGTTGGTGATAAAATGGCTGGCAAATCCAGATCAATAGGATTACATGTGGTTCACTCATTTTATTCTAGGTGCATAGTCTTCACACATAATTATATAATTAACTAGCTACGCCCCGCGGTTTCACCCGCATAAGTTTCGATCCCGTGAGAATATCGGGACAAAAATTATCCTATGTGTTAATGCTGGTTATAAACTATCTGTGTGCCAAATTTCGTCCAAATCCGTTCAGTAGTTTTGGCGTGAAAGAGTAACAAACATCCATCAATCCATACAAACTTTCGCGTTTATAATATAGTAGAATGTTTACAAAATATTGTAAAACCTTTTGAAAGAATAACGGTGGAGTTTCTTGCTCATTCTTCTCCATACGCAACCTTTTGGCACCTGTTCCATTTTATTGCAAATTTTGACGTTCAAAAGTGCCTCTTATGTGCGTATTAATACTTCGACTTTGCCTTTGACTCCGCTCTTAATTTTAATCGATTAGTATCAGCGCTCCACATTCAGATAAAATCTAGCATATATTAATAGTAATAAACAGAAATTACATAATTATCTTACCATCTCACTTGATTGCGAAATAATTATTATAAATTGCGTATAATGAAAAGTTTTATTGTTTGTTTATCGTTAAACATTGCCCGTAATAGCGTAATTAGGTAGAATTTATTAGAAGTAATAAAATGAACTACAGTAGGTACCTATCTACTGTAAAGGTTGTCTGGAACCTTACATCATTCAGATTGGTAGAAAAATAACTCAGCAGGGTGATTGCGTGACACACTATCCGTAGGAATTTCTTTTATTTTGACAGTTCAACAACATTCATTGTGTTATTTACGTTTTTGAGCAGAGATATTTTTCGAACATATGAAGCAATGGACTAGCAATATCCTTCAAAATGATTCAGATTGAGATTGATAGTATATTATGCAATTCGGCACCCTAATTGCGTAACACACGATCAATCAGAATCGGTTTCATTTTGACAGTTCAACAACATTCATTGCGTTATTTATGTGTTGGACAGACAAATTTTTCGAACTTATGAAGCAATGGATTACCAATTTGCTTCAAAATGATTCTGATTCCGATTGATTGTGTGTTACGCAATTAGGGTGTGCTGGTTGCATTTGATCACTCAAGCGAATTTAGAATTAGTTTTCAAAATTGGCAAATATGCGGCGATGATTTACAAGAAACAACAGAAGACCAAATCCCTCAATTAAAAACGTTCAAAATCTAGTCGTAATCTCATCTCAACGACAATCAATGTCATAAACTTGTCTAAAATGTAGGAATTTTAGAGGTAAGTATTTTTGACAGATAGAGACTGAGATCAGAAGGCCAATTCTCGTAATTTAAAAAGGTCAAAATCTAGTCGCAGTCTCATCTCGGCGACAAACAAATGTCAAAAACTTGTCAAAACTGTTGGGAAATAAAATGTATAAAATAAAAATAAATAATTTAAAAAAATTAAAAACAACACTGCCCTGCCAAAAAACGAACTAAAAAGTAAAATACAAGTTGTATTCCATGACTAAACAGATAAATAAAATTGTCATTGCAGTCACCCACCTCTTAGATTGAAAAGTGTTCCACAAAATGGTCCCCCGACTGCGACTTTTTATTTAAACGATTATCATTTTTTCAGAGCAACAATGGCCGTTCGTGTATGACATTTCAAACAAAATAAAGTACCTAGCTTTTAGGTTATTTCGATTTTTTTGAAAATTTCTCAAACCCGGGTTTTGTTTACAAAAAGAGCTCTTTTAGGAGTTAATATGATAAGTGTAGTCTTTAAAAAACAAAATTTGACTTTGATGAAGCTTGGTACCTACCTTGAGCATTGCCCTTTAATATTTGTCCTATATTATTTCTTCCAAAAGACCCGGTCCGAAATAGAACCAATTGTTGAACATCTCCCACGCAAGTTGATATTACTATTTGGTCCTAACTTTACATCTCCGTGGGTGTCGGGATAGATAGCTATTAGGGGCTTAGAGGATTTATTAATACTGTTTGGAAACTAACTAGCTTATCCTCGCGGCTTCGGCCGTGTGGATGCCGGAAAATGTCCCATGAAATGTATGTACATTCACCGAAAGATATAAGTAACCAGGGGGCCTACTCCGAAGTGCAAAGTGCGAATGTTCGGATCGGACCGACACATAGCCAAACCGAATATTATTGAAAATTGCGAAAAAAGTTCGGATCGGCTCAGTTGGGTCGGGACCATAGTCAATATTCGAAAGAGTGTAGGAGTGTAGGATCGGAACCGACCGAACCAAATAGTAACTTCGTAGCAGGAAACGGCCGAACATTCGGCCGATACTACTTCGGAGTAGACCCCCAGGGTCGTCAGGTATAGTAGTAAGAAATCGATGGAAGTTTTCGAATGAAATTTAATTTGATAAATTAACTGTTGGTTTTCTAGTAATAAATATGATTTTATTCGAAAGTATCCTATGTTTGTGCTGATCCAGGTTATAAACTATCTGTGTGCCAAATTTCATCCAAATCCGTTCAGCCGTTTTTGCGTAATTGAGTAACAAACATTCATATTTCATATTTATAATATTAAAAGGATTGTAGGCTGATAGAACCTAGTGATTATAAATAAGTACCTGTAAGTTCGTTAATCTTGAGGTGATCTTTAACCTCTTGAATGCCGTAATTACAGACACAATTAAAAAGCCATTATGTCTCGCGTAGATCTACGTTCCGGCATACGAAGGGTTAAGTAGTCAGTTCACCAAACTTTAGTTGCTTACCTGAAACAAAGGAGTTGATCTGTTAATAATGTCATTCAATAAAGGTGATTTCGAATAGAACAGATTGCCCGTTCCTGGAGCACTGGACCCGTATGCACAGCTGCAGGTCTGGTGCAGCGGGAAGGGGGCATAGTTATAGTCATAGTTATAGGTTTATGAATTAGTGTTTTTATATTTTATTTTAGTTTTATTTTACTCAGAATATTACTAACGTAGTTTTATAAGTGTTACTAACAACAATATGAATAATTTGTGTTCGAAATAAATAATAATAATAATAAAAAAAATATCTGAAAATTGGTATTGTCGCAAAAAGCTATAGTAAAAAAATAATTAAAAATTGCAATAGGTAATTAACATCGCAACTTGGAATATTTAGTTATAAGTGCAGTAGTGTCAAAGCGGTAACGGCCTCGACTCACGACTTGTAGGACGTAGGTTCGAACCCAGACAGGCGCTTAACTTTGTGTAATTAATTTCATCACTACTGCTCTCAAAACGGCGAAGGAAAACATCGTGACGCATATCTCACAAATTTTTCAAAAATTCAAAGACATGTGACATCTACCAACACGCACTGGGCCCGCGTGGTGGATTATGGCCCACTTTCTTTCGAAGAGAGGAGGCCTGTGTCCCAGCAGTGTAAACATTAGAGGCTGTATTAAAAAGTATTTGGTCGCTTTCCTCGACCTAAAGCTGTTACGACACCTAATCTAGACGATAGAGAGGGATATTTCATAATTGAATTTAGTATTAATGTCAAATTAATCAAAACAGCGAAATATTTGACAGCTATTTGCTACGTTGAAAAATGTTTCACAATTTTTACGCGTAAAACCAAATACGTAACTGTTCTTCAATAAAATATAAATGGCCTGTTGTAAATGATGGAAGTAAAACGGATCGGGTGTCATCACTCTTTCATAAATATATACTCGGATATCTTTTACAAGCTGTAAAATAACCAATATCAATCAACGGCTTTCACAGTAAAGGAATGGATAACTAAAACGTAATTTCATTGAAAATCGCTTTTCATTGAAATATCTCTCGGCCATATTTTACGCCTTCTTTGGTGGTAAAAGGGTGACATTATTAAATGTATCAAAGGTCATACTAAAAATGTAATGAACGTGTTACATTTGGGGTTTATGAATTCTCGTTTTAAGTATTGATTACCTAACATTTTGACGGCACGGTTGGCGCAGTGGTTAAGCGATTGACTGCTGTGCTGCGTGTCACGGGTTCGATTCCCACACGGAACAAATATTAAAGTTTTTAATCTATACTAATACTTATATTAAAGAGTTTGTTTGTTTTTTTGTTTGAATGCGCTAAGCTCCGTTAGTGTTAGGAACACTGACGTCTTTAAAATGGGACTTGTTAATTGGGAGAAGGGGTGGGCTGTACCACGCGGGCCCAGTGCGGGTCGAATCTCATGTCTTCGTATTTTTGGTTCTAGGACATGCTGGTTTCCTCACGATGTTTTCCATTACCGTTTTGAGAGCAGCGGTGATTAAAATTACTTGCTCAAAGTAAAGCATCTGCCTGGATTCAAACCCAGGAACTACCTCTCGTAAGTTTGGGCCACCACTGCTCTCAACTATGGTAAACATGACATAACCGATTATTTTTACCCATTTCCATCTAAAACCATCTCCCCTATGTAAATATGGGACAGATGAAAGAAAAACATTTGAATACCAAAGGCCACGCAAGGAAATAGAATCAAAAACCTCGATAGTCAATATGTTGTGTAGTTTAGGGTTTGTTCAGACGTGCTACAACTGCACCACGGCGACAAAAATGTTGCCGAAGGGTGGCTAGAGTTCCCGGCCACCGTAGGCGCGGGCTTTTTTTTTTAAGGATGGGAAATCATCAAATGACTCCTCCCGCTCTGGGTGGAGCAGGAGGGAGTGTCAGAGTCTTACTGACTAAAACCCACCCGTGTTCTTTCCTTAGCCCTTTATGTTCCAGGGCAGCGGTAACCCTTTCGAACGATCCCGTTACCCTGGCAGGCTTGGGCCCTATTGGGCCCCATCTACCGAGAGCTAGAGTTCCCGGCCACCGTAGGCGCGGGCTTGTGGACGGCGAGCAATGGGTAGCTCGCCGTTCGGGTCGAAGGCGCGTTGTATTCCACGCGCGCCTCATAGAGATATCAACTCTAACTGATAGGGTCCGCTAGGGCCGATGCCTGCCAGGGCTGCGGGTTGTTTGAAAGAGATACCGTGGCCCCTGGCACAGGCAACTTAAGGAACACGGGTGGGTTTTAGTCAGTAAAAGTCTGACATGCTCCCGCTCTGCCCAGAGCTAAATGATGATTTCCCACCCAAAAAAAAACAAAATTGTGACTAGAGTGATTGGTGTTGATGTAGCTACTTGAAATATTAGTGTGCTAGCCGCGAAATACCAGGGAAAGAGAAACGTAAAGTGAATGTAGAGGTATGGTGGTAGCGCTGAGGTCGGCCGCTGGCATGTGGCTGGACAATGGTTGCTTTTGTGGTCGCAATGCCGTCGGTATGGACACAGTCACACACTTTCGCAAGTGGCATCGAAAGCTACTGTAAATTGGACTGGATTACCAGACGTACTGCAGGGTATCATCCGCAATTGGTTGATATCGCGGTTAGTCGTAGCTCATCTCCTCCACATATATCCACCAGCTTTTAAACCAAGACTGAACAGGCATCTTCTGGGTTCCATCCTAGAGTTCATTCATCGGTTTCCATCAGGCGAGATCGAGGTCTAGAACAGGCCCATTTCGCAATAGAAAAAAAAAAACCGTACATATAAGATACACGTCAGTATTTGTGACTGGCCACATTAAAATTTATGCTGTCGTAGTGTGACTGTAGTTTTGGCAAGTCTAAACACACCCCTTTTTTTGGGGTGGAAGTCATCAAATAACGTCTCCCGCTCTGGGCGGAGCGGGATGTCAAGACTTTTACTGACTAAAACCCACCCGTGTTCCTTCAGTTGCCTGTGCTAGGGGCCACGGTAACTCTTTCGAACAACCCGCGGCCCTGGCAGGCATCGGCCCTAGCGGACCCCGTCAGTTCGTGCTGACATCTCTTTGAGGCGCGCGTGGAACACAACGCGCCGTCGACCCGGGCCTGCGCCTTACCGGAAGGCGAGCTAACCGTCTAAACACATCCTTACACGGAAATGAAACGGTCCCGTTTCAGAAACGTACCAACTTTATTTTGTTTTTAATTTAGAGATGGAAATCTTGGGACGATTTGAAATAAAATGCAATACCAGAACGATTGAATGTACGTGGCTGCATGCCAGCGAAGTTGGGAATAAGATTGGATAAAGATTTCCTATCAGGTAGAATGAAATAGAAGTACTGTTGTGGATTAGAGCGAGTTTTATTAAAATCTAGAACATTTCAATGTATTTTCTCGTAAATGTCAGCATCGCTCCCACGAAATGAAATTTTTACCGGAATAAGCTGAGTTCTAACAAATACGATTTGTCTTACGTTTGACTTTCAGGCGAATATTATGTTCTATATTTTGCATAATATCCTAACTCTGGCATGTACATGTATGTGTAACAGTAATCAAATTTTTTCACTGATCTCTTAACTTTTGGACACCTAAAGGAGAATATAAAATCAAAAGTCATTTATTCAAATTAGGCTGAGAATCAGCACTTTTCGAACGTAAAAATGATAAAAAACAGTCCCCCAAAAACGACCGCCCTTCACCAGTTTCTGCTATAGACTAGACTTGACTAGAGCATTTATTTGTTGTACAGACGCGCCAGCACATCAAGCTACTACAATCTGTCAGATTTCTTTAATAGATTTTCGACTTTATTGCTATAGCATTAGGTTCAATGTTGATTGGGAAAATCTGACAGTTTCGGGTAGGTTGACCTGCTGGCGTCCGTACAAAACACTGAGCCGCTTTAATGTCACCCTTTCACGAACCGAGCAACGCAGACAACGAGCATGACGCTCGTTAAATTGCATGGAAATGCTTTTTTATATTGAGCATTTGTTATGTCCCATTCGTAACTAAGAACGTTACACTACATGGAAATGCTTCAGAAAATGCTCTAGTGTATACCTACTCACCTTAATAGTTTCACCTTGTAAATTGGGGTTTATTTATATACAAAGGCAGTCAAAAACTAGCCTTCTTCTTCTTCTTTCTATGCTGAAAAAACGAACACTATTTCATGAGACAACAATCTTCCCATTTAATTTTGTTAGAGGAAACAATTAATTTTGTATTTCCTCCAGTTTAAATACTAACAAAATCATGTGGGCAGTTATTGTCATCAGAAAGCACGTAGGCGGTACATTAATGGGCTGTCGTGTCCTTTGGGTCTGCGCATGCGCATCCGGTCGGGCGACACTAAAGTTTACGCTATTAATCCTTAATAGGATGAATGGACACGCAATAACTTAAATTAACTTATAATGTTGTTTGTTCAAACTTAAATTTTTACACATTAATTAGGTACTTCCTATAAAATTGATCTTAATTTTTCAGAGACTTATTATAATAGAAACAGAATAATAATCTAATAACCTATCCTATCTAGCCTATTATCATGAGGGGCTCGTGGCTAAACGACGCTTGCCGTCATCGGTTAGTGGATGGGCGACCAACCATTACATATATCGAGACCCCTTCGTGCCTCGAAAAGCAAGTTAAGTCGTTGGCCCCAGCTGTCATTTTTGGATCTCTGACAGTCGTTACAGGTCGTCTGATGCCCGAAACTCTGGCAACCTTTCTTACCAAGCGGTATCGTGTCACCCAGTAACTGAGTTGTGGACGTAGTCGCAGTCGCTCCGTGTAAAATACTGGTATTCAGCTGCATCCGATTAGACTGGAAGCCGACCCCAACATAGTTGGGAAAACTAGACAGATTGATCGATCAGCCTGTTATTGTCCCACTGGAGGACAAGAGTCTCGTCTCATACAGAGAAGCCACGAGCATTGATTGCCACGCTCAAGACTGGTTGAAATAGAGAATAAGACACTTCTAATTATTACAACCTTTTAATTAAATATCTTCCTTATTAATTACGCAGTACATTTGTTCAATAAAAGGCTCTTAGAGAAACAAGGTTTTATTAATAAATCCTTCCGTTATACCTATCCCTTAAAAGGCACGTCATTATTCTTGAGTCACGAACAAGTATTTTCCAAGCTATTTATAAAGAAAAAACTCTTAAGGAAATCAACTCAGACATTCTCCTATTCGAAATTGTCACGTCCTGTGACTTTCAAAGCACACCTTAAAGACTCCCGCAGACAGGCCCGCCGGAACTCTAGTAAAACAATTTCCATAAAGTTTTCAGATAAATTATTCTGCTAGAGTCGAGTCGCGCCTGTCTGCGGAGCCTTAGACTAAAACTAGATCAACCAGAAAAATAATAACGAATAATAAAAATCAAATACTGTTAAGAATATAAATGAAATGTGACTCGCTCGGTTAAATACTCGTTTTAATTACGATATATTACAAAGGTATGTTATTTAATAGATCGCACGGAACACGGTACGTCCGCCGATGACCGAATCTGTAGACGAGTAGTGGGGGCGCGGCCGCGGCTCGATCAGCTGTGTGGCCCCTCAACCCGCGGTCCCGCGCGTCCCCCGCCGCTGCTGGTGCACGCATATGATGCGTGAACAAATACATTTTCAAAATAAAGACAATCTTGAAAATGTATTTGATATTTCTAGTTCACTGAAGCGTAACGCCCCAATTGAACAAAATGGGTAAAGTTTATTCTAATCCGCAAAACAAAGGTCAATTTAGACATGAAGTTGTGATCAAATCAGGCGGGAAGGTTACATGAAAAGAGACTTTACGGCTTTCAGAATAAGGTTTTAAAGTTATCATAAGATCAGCGGAAAAGACTAAAGTCGGTTGTCGCGCAGACCGTGATAGTCTAGACCAGGGCTGCCCAACCAATTTTGAAGGTGGGTCATAATTTTAATTCCGTGCCAGCAGGCAGGCCATCTAGTGAATAAAACTTGCCTACAGTTATGGTAGATACTGAATAAATACCCAGATATTAAAATGAAACAAAAGTTTAAGTTACTAAAAAAAACTTCACTGACTTTGAAGAGGTAGGCTAATGCGTCGGTGGCCCGCGGGCCTGGGGTTGAGCAGCCTTGGTCTAGACATATGAATAGCGCACTCCTGTCAAGTGTCGCGAATTTACTGGTAAATGCTAATCAGTACCAGATACAAGGCATTCATGCAAATTATGCGTCTTTTTCGGTCGCTAAATGTTTTTGACAGTAATTGTATGGTAATGTATTCTTTTTGGGGACTGTTATTGAAATGCTTTAATATTATACGCTATATTAGTGAGGCTTCAAGTGGCTTTATGTTAGAAAGAAAATGCTAGGTTTCCTACATCGAAGGACTGGAACAATTTGCCTGCAGCGGTCTTCCCGTCTGATTATAATTTAAGTGTCTTCAAGGTTAGAGTGAATAAGCTAATAATAAATTAGTGCTTAATCAACGATTGCATCACTGCTTTCCATCAGGCGGGATCGCAGTCAAGCACTAGTTTATATCATTAAAAAAAAAGTTATAGAGCTTATTTTGTGGTTTGTACGTTGCTAAATGAGAACACTTGTATAGTTTCCTATGGTTATATGGTGCTAGTAGCCCTATATATCATTTTACTAACCACAAATAAACATAGTAAACTGCAACATTCACCATTCTTAAACATCGGTAATGCTTATTAACCAGCACCCTAATTGCGTAACTATACTAGATATTGCTAATCCATTGCTTCATATTTTAGAAAAAAAAATCTGCTCATCAATGTAATTTAACGCAATGAATGTTGTAGAACTGTCAAAATGAAATTGATTGCTACTGATAGTATGCTATGTAATTACCCTGCAGATAAATAATTTTATGGGCTGCTTTTATGAAGCTTTAAAAAAACTGGTAAAAAAAGACACAAACCACAGACTTCACAAAATGGACCAAGAAATCCTTACTACGATTGCTAATCCATTGCTTCATATTTTAGAAAAAAAAATCTGCTCATCAATGTAATTTAACGCAATGAATGTTGTAGAACTGTCAAAATGAAATTGATTGCTACTGATAGTATGCTATGTAATTACCCTGCAGATAAATAATTTTATGGGCTGCTTTTATGAAGCTTTAAAAAAACTGGTAAAAAAAGACACAAACCACAGACTTCACAAAATGGACCAAGAAATCCTTACTACGTTGATCGCAAAATGAACATTATAAAATTGTCGACTAACTTATTAAATCCCTGTTTTTCTTTTATAAAAATCTTATATCCGTCGGATATTCCTCAGACATTTTCTCCAACATTTTGACATCAAAGAAAGTTTCGGAAAAATGATTTATCGCACAGAAATTTAATTCTGGTCAGTATCCGTGTATGAAAATTTTACTCGACTGTCCTTTTATCTTGGCTTTTTATTTGGATGCGAAGTAAAAGATAAAATCTTTTCTCCGTCGAGCGCTATTTTAATTCAATGCAATATTCTTGTTAGAAATACATATTTGTTATATATTTAGTACGTTAGTAACAAAATAACACTACCTTAGTCTTCTTTAAAAAACCAGATACAAAAAACATTAACATCAGGGAGTCGTATTTTTTTTTTGCTGCGTTTTTCGAAGTCATAGATGTATTCTGTGATCGATTTCAAATTACTTTTGTGACGTTTATTTAGATAGATAGTGGCCACGTGGGTAGTTGCACTATAGGTACACATCTGAATGTGCGCAATATGGAAGGAGTGATGGGGCTATGGACAAATGCTGCACTTGCACGCTTCGTGAGCGTGCCTGATCCATCGCCACTCGTTCGATGTCCACCGCGCACAGGATGGTTTGAAAGCAGCACATGCAGTGATTTTTTGCTCCATTGGTGTAATTGCCGTATGGCCGTATGCCGTATGGCGTTCCAGTGTGAGGATCATCATCTGCCTAGCCTTTTCCCAACTATGTTGGGGTCGGCTTCCAGTCTAACCGGATGCAGCTAAATACCAGTATTTTACATGGAGCGACTGCCTATCTGACCTCCACAACCCAGTTACTGGGTAATACGATACCCCTTTGTAAGACTGGTTGTCAGACTTTCGGGCTTTTGACTACCCGTAACGACTGTCAAAGATCCACGAATGACAGCCGGGACCAACGGCTTAACGTGCTTTCCGAGGCACGGAGGGGTCTCGGTATGTAAAGATGGTCACGCATCCACAGACCAACCGCGGCAAGCGTAGCTTAACCTGACTGATCGACCTGTGCGGCTGTTATTATTTAATAAATCTGCCTTTTCCTTCGGGGAATACAGGCATAATGTTATGTTATAATAACGGCGTATGTCACTTTAAACACATTGTAAACCAAACATAACATTACTCAACCGGCTTCAGTATCTAATATCAAATCCAATCCGACTGCCGCAGCCAGACATCAGACCTTTCCGTTTTAGCCCGTGTCTGTGTTTGGAAATTTATACTCTGTGCCATTACCGTGCCTAAACAAGGATCGATAAAGGCTGCTTTGAAATAAACAAGCATTGGCCCCGATCGAGGCCTGTTTGGCCATCATTATATGGAAAATCGTGTTCCTGGGACGTGGATCGGCTATGTGAGGCTAAGTGATGTTGACTAGAGAAGGTTTCCTTGAAAAAGGTTGTTTACTTCGTTCAATGTGTATGTACTAGGGGTATATATTTAACAATGTATGTACAAACATATGTATAAACAGACATGAAGAAAGGTACAGAAAAGGTGATGCTTATTTCTAAAGAAATCTCTTCCAGCATACCTGCGATAGGAGAGTAGATTAAAAGAGATGTAGACAACGTGTTTAAGAGTAGAAGAGAAAATAAAATACATAAAATAAAATAAACAATTCAGATCAAATAATTTATATCATCATCATCAGCCTATAGCAGTCCACAGCTGGACATAGGCCTCTCTTATTGCACGCCATTCAACTCGATTTTCGGCAACTTCAGCAGTGCGATTCTGTAACCATCTCACCGTGAAAACTCAGGTGAAGTGAGCGTGGAGTGAGCTGTCATTCCAACTACTTAATGCTAGGGATTGACACTATTGACAGCTCATTCTAAGCTCACTTCACCTAACTTTTCACGGTGAGATTTTTACAGAGTCGATTGGCTGCGAAGATCGTCGCTCTACCTAGCCAATAGTAATTTAAATAAAACATACAATATGAGAATATCTCATACTGGTATGTGAAAAGGATACGAGTAATATTACGTTATATTTGTGACTTTGTGAGAAAAATGGTAGAATTTAACCTAGATATCAAAAGTAATATAATTTTTTCTTTGTTCAGATGTTTCGAAGAATACCTAACTGAGCCGTTTAGAGGTAACTTTTTTTATTAAACTTGACACAGTTTCACAAAAAAATCAAAGGTCAACCTAAAATTTTTCAGTATTGTCACACTAAAATTTTTAGACTGTGTCTGCATTTCACACCTTCCGAGGTCATTTTATCAGAATGTGTCCAAACAACAACTAAGTATATATTATTCTTAGTTACAGGCCATCCTTTAACCAAGCCTTTAGAGCAGCAGTGCGATTCTGTAACCATCTCACCGTGAAAACTTAGGTGAAGTGAGCGTGGAGTGAGCTGTAATTCCAAAAAATGCTAGGGATTGATACTACTGACAACTCACATCAAGCTCACTTCACTTGAGTTTTCACGGTGAGATTTTTACAGAATCGACCGGCTGGTGGCCTAGTGGTAACGGCCGCGACGTACGAGTGCAGGTCGTGGGTTCGAAACCAGGCAGGCGCTTTACTTTGTGTAAATAATTTCATCACCACTGCTCTCAAAACGGTGAAGGGCCCACGTGGTAGATTATAGCCCACTCCCTCTCGAAGAGAGGAGGCCTGTGTCCCAGCAGTGGGAACATTATAGGCTGATTATTGCTTTAACCTGCTGTATTAATTATTATTATTATTAATTACAGAAACAGTCAACAAGTCATATAGTGTCTCGCATGGATCTTACGGATACGAAGTTTTCACATGAGGATTTTTAGCTACTTTTATACCAGCGCTTTAGTCATACATCGTGATTTTATAGGCTAGCTCAGGCTACTCCTCAAATATATTTGAGGAGTAGCCTGAGCTAGCCTTATTATTGGAAAGATCAGATATATTTAGAATTTGTTTTAATAAATAAATAAGTACAGACGCCGAGCACGTCAAGCTACTACAATCTGTCAAATTTCTTTAATAAGTTTTCAACTTTATCGCTAAACCAATAGGTTCAAGATTGATTGGGAAAATTTGACAGTTTCGGGTAGCTTCATGTGCTGGCGTCTGTACTTATTATAAATCCGATTCTGAAAAACCATAAATATGAATATGAAATTGAGATTTTTTCGTTATACAAAAAAATACACTTGATTGTCACGTGTAGGTATAGTATTTTTTTTTCTCCCTGATTGCCCTAACCCCTTAGCCATCAAAACGGATGACAATATAGTTCTTCCAGCTTCATGTCTAAAGTAAACCAAGAGCGAATACATAATTTATAATTCATGACTATTCCTCGAAGTAAAACTTGAGATGTACATAATTTCTGATCAGACTGATTTGGTATTCAACAGTAAGTTGTTCTACGAAGGTTCGTCGCCTTGAGCCCTGTGGCTGTCCAGAGACGAAGGGTCAAGGTCGAGTTTATTGACTAAACACATAACATAACGCCTGTATTCCCCGAAAAATATCTATAATAAAATAAATCATCACATTAACAACAACTGTGGCAGGTTTAGTTGCGCTTGCCGCGGTTGGTCCGTGAATGGGTGACCATCTTTACATATCAAGACCCCACCGTGCCTCGGTGTCAATCGTGGATCTTTGGCAGTCCTCGTCGGAAGCCCGAAAGTCTGACAACCAGTCTTACCAAAGGGTATCGTATTTCCAAGTAACTGGGTTGTGTAGGTCAGATAGGCAGTCGCTTCATGCAAAATACTGGTATTCATCTGCAATTGGTTAGACTAGAAGCCGACCCCAACATAGTTGGCAATAGGCTACGCTGATGAGGACATTAACAAAAAAAAAAAAAAAACCGTGAATCATCTTCAAAAATTAAAAGACAGTGGAATCCAATTAGATAAGCCGCCATGAAACCTGTTCCAGCCAGTATTCTATTACGTCAAACAAAGGAGTTTGTTATCCTCTGTCTGCAGCACCATATTCGAGGTGTTGCGTTTCTAAAGATATCTTCATCAGAACGAGACTCTTTAGAAAAAAAAATGTGGAAATTAAATGTTTGTACTTCTTTTGTTTAGAGAAAGCGATGGAAATGAGAGACGACGTCATTCATAATGTAGGTTTTAGGAGAAAAAAATCAGTTTTAAAAGGTTTTTCATTTTACATGATTTATTTATTGTATAAATAGCCTTTGCCCAGCAGTGGCACAGTATAGTACACCCACATTTCGCCAATTATGTTTTAAGTTTCAAGTGATAAGGGGGCAAACCTATTAACCTTCGGGGCATAAATAGAATAGAATAGAATATTCTTTATTGTACACCATACAAATCACAGAACATAAATATATACAATTTTATAAAGGGTGACACAATGGGCGGTCTTATCGCTAAGAGCGATCTTTTAAAGACAACCTTTGGATGGATTAAAATTAAGGAGAGACAGAATCTAGTCTACTATTAAGAAATTCCTGATCGAAAAATCCAATACCACTTAGCCCTACCTGGCAATCGAACCCAGGATTCCATGATCAGTAGTAGCGCTTGCGAGTTGCGACTACTAGACCAACGAATTAGCATTCCGATTATACGAATACCTATACGAGAAGAATAGGTACCTATGACCAATTTGATCATGGCATAAGACAGCAATTAACACATACTTATTTATTATACTACTAGCTACGCCCCGCGGGTTCACCTGCAGAAGTTTCGATCCCGTGGGAATATCGGGATAAAAAGTATCCTATATGTTATTCCTGGTTATAAAACACCTGTGTGCCAAATTTCATCCTAATCCGTTTAGCAGTTTTTGCGTGAAAGAGTAACAAACATCCATCCATACAAACTTTGACATTTATAATATTAGTAGGATTTTTCGTCTGAAGAAATCAGGCTCTGATTCTATTTTTATCAGAGAACTGTGTAATCATAGTTTCTGTGATATCATTTGCTATAAGTAATTGTAGGTCTAATGCAGCCACAGCGAACACAAAACTATATTTCCAAGGGATTGTGGATGTAATGATGTTGTACTTACATCGAACCATAAAAGGCTAAGGTAATCTAAGCGAATAGATGAGGCTAGCTCAAAACAATTACTTCGTTTATGGATCTTTGATAGTACTTTATAGCAGCTTTGCGCATTTCATTGAGCTAAGATTAAGGTTATGTAAATACGAAACCGGACTCCCAGTGTGGGGAAAGGTTTTTTTTTTTTAAAAAAAACGAGAACTTAAATAACTAGTAGTAACAATACTCGTACCGTGAGCCCTCACCAGCCCTCACCTCGTGATCCAGCCCTGGTTCGAGGTGGCGCGGGAAAAAGAGTTGAAAGAAAGAAAATGCATTTATTTGCGGCAAACATGACGCATAAAAAAGAACGTAAACACACAAAAAAAAAGTAGAGAGGAGGGAGGGGGAGGGGTGTGGAGTTCCTGGTCCCATATTGGCAATATGTGACTGTATCAAAGTAGATAAACCATGTGTTTTGTTTTTTTTTGTCAGCCTATGCTGTCCCACTGCTGGGAATCTTTCCAGGGGGCCTACTCCGAAGTGCAAAGTGCGAATGTTCGGGTCGGACCGACACATGGCCGAACCGAATATTATTGAAAAATGCGAAAAAAGTTCGGATCGGCTCAGTTGGGTCGGGACCTTAGTCAATATTCGAAAGAGTGTAGGTGTGTAGGATCGGAACCGACCGAACTAAATAGTAACTTCGTAGAAGGTAACGGCCGAACATTCGGCCGATACTACTTCGGAGTAGACCCCCAGGAACTCTCATATTGCTGCCACGGATAATGCCGTTGAAGTGGCGAAGTTTTGGGCCAGCAAAATTTAAATAACTGTCGTGCCAGCGACACGAAGAAAAAAAAATAAGTTACATATTATTAATTCTTGTATTTGCTTTCCATTTTGCAAAAAAAAAAGTCGGTAAAAAGAACATCTAACTTATCAACAAAAATGTATTAGTTATTACGACTTTATTACTTATTATTATAACTTTTGCAAACGTCACAAAAGTGTTTTTCATCGAATTTCCTTTTATTCTTCTTCCTATTTTCTTTATCAATTTCGATTTCCGGGTTCTCGACACTAAATAGAACATGAATTTACGATAATGCAGGCGTACGTTGCGTAGGTGTGTACCTATGTGCACGAAAGTATATCTACATACTGACGTTTGTGCAGTGCGCTACAGAATGAAAGGCATTCACAGCTGATGTGCCTCTGAAAGCGCCGGTGCGAGTCGATAGTCAGACAAAAGATAGAAACCGCAGCTCCAAGCCGCAGTGCACATTATGTGTGGAAATATCACATTTTAGCAGGTTGCTGTACGGCACCTCGAACGTATGTTTAAAAGTAAGGTAAATTTGAGTGGTACAGGTTAAGACTATTATTACTGTTCTTTTCTGCCCTGGTTTTGCGAAAAGGTCGAATTAATGCAATGCTGTGGAAGATTGTGGTTTGTACATAACATAATTAGCCAGCCAGAGTGGGCTAAAAACCCACCACGCGGGCCCAGTGCGAGTTGGTAAATGTCACATCGTCAATTATTTCATCGTCACTGCTCTCAAAACGGTGACGGAAAACATTGTAAGAAAATGTGAATTTTTGGTTCTAGAACCAATAATTCACATATTAATTAGATGATGAAATAATTAACACAAAGTAAAGCGCATATCTGGGTTCGAATCTAAAACCAGACAAACAAAAAGAAACAAAATCAGTTGATCCATAGATTTATGTTCGCAAACCTCGACATAATGTATGGATCAACTGATTTTTTTTTCACGTTTTCAGGGATTTTGGTCCCGTAGTAAAAGTTGTTCATAAAGATGAGTACAATGAACCGTTTTACGGATTAAAACGATCAAAATTTAACGGTATATAAAAGCTACGCCAGAAAAATACGTGTCGATTAATTTACTTAAGATCCATATTATGTTTGAACTTGTAAAGCAGAACTAACAAAAAATATCACACATAATTTTACTGCATCATAACATAACGCCATATCGTGATTTATCTTTGAAAGAACCACCAAATCCACGCGACTGATTTGGGTTTCAGCAAAACGGATCGTGTTCGTAAGTTAATTAAATGGATTACCTTTACCAATGTCTTAGATCGGACAAATTTCCAATTAATCACCAGATTGGAATTCAGAATTGGTTTTCATCTCTCTAGTTGGCACGAGTTATAGGTACAAGCTTATGATGTGCTGAAAAGATAAGACTGAATCTGCAAGGTTGCTAGCTGGACCGGTGCTAGGTATCTGCCGATCGATTTTGTAAAAATCTCACCGTGAAAAGTTAGGTGAAGTGAGCTTAGAGTGAGCTGTCAATAGTGTCAATCCCTAGCATTTAGTTTGGAATGACAGCTCACTCCACGCTCACTTCACCTAAGTTTTCACGGTGAGATGGTTACAGAATCGCACTCCTGGTGTCTCAGCACTCTCAGAGCCTGTTTAATGTACCTACCTCATTAAAATCAACTCAGCCTATCGCAGTCCACTGCTCGAAATAGGCCTCTCCCAGACTGCGCCACAACACCCTGTCCTCCGCCTTCCGTATCTAGTCTAGCCACCTCCTTAGGTCGTCCGTCCATCTAGCTGTGGGGCGTCCCACACTACGCTTGCGTCATTAAAATAGAAATTGATATTTACTCTTGATAATAGGACCCCATTGGTACGCAATGTCATCATCATCAGCTTATGGCAAGTCTGAGCATTTTCATTCCAAATTGCTTACTTTTTAGGTTCGACCACTCGCGGTTCACCTAGGACATCCTATATCCTAGGTGCACTAGGATGTCCTATATCTACTTTATTTGTCAGTTTCTAGTTTTTACATAAGTACATATGTATGCACCTTTATATTCCCAGTCAGACTTCATACACTCACAGTCAGTGTGGAACAGTGAAAGATCTGGTGCGTACGGGTAGGCATACAGAACAGCCGGTGGCTTTACGGTTTGCCCGCTTCGAACAGTAGAGGAATATGGTTGGTATTTCCCTTTCCATCCTTTGTGGAGTGATTAGCTTGGTATTAAGAGTGTTGCAAAAGGTTTTTGTTGCAGGTGCGTGTTAACTGAGGATATGTTATAAATTATTGACAACAGTTTTAAAGGTGTAGCAGGTAATATGTCTGTAGCAAATATGTTCATAGTCACGGATTTCATAGTAAAATAAAAAAAAAAAACAACCTAGACTTAAATGTCTGTAACGTGGCAAAAAAAGAAACAGCTACATTTCTCAAGAACTTATGCATACTAATTTGAATAAATGACTTTTGATTTTGATTTAATGTCTACGCAGCGTTTTAAAAACCAATGATTTTTTCTAGATTTTTTTACAATTTCTTGTAACAAAAAACTAATATCCAATACAGAACTAATATTTAAATATTCAATGAACTGTAGACTGTATTTGAAGCACGATTTAATTTTCCATTTAACAGAGCGACTCGTGGGTGCACACTCGATTGAAAGGAACGTAGTTTTTTCTTATTTTCTTGTAATATCTATTTAGAATTTCATTCGCATTACATCTGCTTGGAATAAACACAATACCGTTTGATTAACACGCCGCAGACTAATACACTCTTGAATAGCTTTTATTTTATGAGGACCGGACTAACAAATGTAGTAAGATAAATTCGTTTTTATTTTATTTTTATACTAGCTGTTGCACGCAACTTCGTCTGCTATCCAAGATGAAAAGTAAAGTAAAGTAAAGCATATTTCCTTCTCCAGGTCATGGTCTACCCTTGTGCCAAATTTCATCCAAATCCGTTCAGCCGTTTTAGCGTGAAGGCGTAACAAACAAACTTGCGTTCGCATTTATAATGTTAGTTAGGATTGCAGATTATTTTCTGTCTCATGTTTGATTTACTTTAGCATCATCAGCCTATAATGTTCCCCCCACTGCTGGAAAACAGGCCTCCTCTCTGTAAAAGGGAGTGAGCCATAATCCACCACGCGGGCCTACTGAGGGTTGGTGGTTGTCACGTGTCTTAGATTTTTTTTCTAGGAGAAGTCAGTTTCGTCACCATATTTTCCTTCGCCATTTTGAGAACAGAATAATTTACACAAAGTATCGTGACTGGGTTCGAACCGACGATCTACAACTCGAAAGTCGCGACCGTTTCCAATGAGCTACCACTGCTGATGACATTAAAGTAGATTTTTTTTTTTACGAATATTTTGGTAAGAAATTGACTTAATATTTATACGGTTCGTAAACTGGTTAATTCTGAAACAATCCTAAAATACGATTATACGACCCGTTTGAGACCAACTAAGTAATCCAATCTCAGAAAACTTACTGAATAATGTACAAAATTAAGTCGTTTTATGCCGAATTTAATTTTGAAAGCCGAAATCAACCCTTTTGTGGGCAAACAGCAAACACATCTAAGTCGGATGTCAGTCATTGTGGTTTGTCTATGGAATATTATTTAGAATGGCCGTGCGTTAGTTTCGCAAAAAGTTGAAAATGCCTCGGTTGATTGTAATGAAACTTTGGTAACATGTTGTGTCCGCGCCAGAGAAGGATCCTAACAAAAAAAAAAAAAAAGGCATTGCAACGCATGTGCATTCGCTAGTATTCTATAAATATTATAAGTCGTTTTTCGTGTCTGTCTGTGTGACCGCGTTATTCTCCTAAACTACGCCACCGATTTTGATGAGCTTTTCACTATCTTTTAGAGAACAGAAGGTTCTAATATATGATATAGAAATCTAAAGGACATCATTCATAACGTACACAAAAATTAAAGTGTAAATTTGGGTTTGACTACTTACCTAAAATAATATTTTTCCCAACCAACAGCTAGAGGGTTAATGGTAGATCTATGTTGTAATAGTTAAAACATGTTCGGGGTGTTATATTCAATTAAAAGATGATATTTTTTAACGGCACGGTTGGCGCAGTGGTTATGCGATGGACTGCTGCGCTGCGTGTCGCGGGTTCGATTCCCGCACGGAACAAATATTTGTATGTCTTGTTATTTTAATGTCAATGTAATGTAACCTAATGTTTTTGCACGCCGTAAGGTAGAATGTAGCGGAAACATTGTATTCTGTACCATCTCAAAACTGTACCTACATTGTGAGCAAATAAATATTTCTGATTCTGATTCTGGCCTACAAGTAGTTGTTCTGGGTCTGGCTGTTTGAGTATGTGAGTTTAAATGTTTGTAAACGCACCCGCGATACAGGAGAAATTAAAAGTAGTGTAAGTTAAAAGCAGTAGTAGTGCCTAGTGGGGCAACGATGAAAAAAAATAATTGTTATATAATATTTGGCATTTTCAATCTCAAATAGCAGCCAAGGGGTTAATTGTAGACTTTTGTTGTTATAGTAAAAAATGCTTAAGATGTTATTCCCCATAAGAAAACTACGTTTTTGCTGAGTTAATATTTGGGTATAAAATGTTCGACACATGAGTGATGTCCTTTTTTAGTCAAGTCGTAAAAACCGTACGAAGCAGGGGCGGGTCGCTAGTCTCGTATAAACGCCAGTGACAAGGGTTGAGTTTAGTATAGGGGTTGAGAGTGACGTATCGGGAATCCCAGGCCTTCAAGAAAATAACGTTGTACGGTAATATTTTGGAACACAACCTATTTCGTTTTGCTCTATTATCGAAGAGAATACTCGTTTTTTTTCTACAGGGGATTATTTTCTTTACTACCTAGGATTATTAAGTCCTGAAAAGGTCCTCCCAAACCCATATCAAGTTTTACGACCCCGTCAAAAACTTAACCAGTTGGAAAATTCATCTATCTTTCGTGTAAAATTTACACATAATTAGTTAAAATCTTAGTACCCAGCCACGTGAAAATTATCTATTATCAATACATACATATAGGTAATAAAACAGTAACGAAGAATTTTTGTCCGTTTGTATGTTTCGGATTGGCGCAAACGGCTGAACAGATTTAGATGAAATTTGGCAAACATAATTATAGTTTTATAAACTGGATTAACACATAGGGTACTTTTAAACCCGGTAGTACATTTCTGTGCGACATTTTCTGATATCCACGCGGGCGAAGGCCGAAGCCGCGGGCTAGTTCAACAATAATCTAAAAACAGAACTTAGCTATGTCCTTTGTATTTGTAAACTACCTGTACTTTGTGTCCGAACGCAAAGTACTGCGGAAATTAAATCTGGCTAAACAAATATTTTATAATTAACGAATCAAGTAAATTAATTTAATAAAGACTGTGTAAATTCAGGGAGTTTTTAATTTATTTTGTTCATTGTGATTCACTGGGTAAGTAAATCAAATGAGAACGGGGATGTTTGTCTTTCGCTAAAATAATGGCCAATATACAAGAGCTACCTTGGTATTATTATTAAGGGTTTAGTTTTTTGCCATTTGGCTACCGAATCCTAAAAAACGTAGGGTTCGTGCTTTTTAAAACCTAATGTACGGCGACTCCGGGAGAACCATTTCAATGGAGTTTTCATAGAAATTGTTCAACCGAAATCGCGTCGCGCCTATCTGCGGCATTGACGTGAAGTCCAGCACAAGAATACCAAATTCGTTATCATCATCTGCCTAGTCTTTTGCCAGCTACGTTGGGTCAGCTTCCAGTATTACCGCATGCAACAAAACCTTCTGAACCCAGTTACTGGGAAACACGATACCCCTTGGACTGGTTACCAAATACAAATTCACCCCGATAATACCACATTCAAAAAACTAGTTTTTAAACAGTACGTAGTCGCTCATTGTTACGTTCTCGTAAGTCCTCGAAACATCGATACGTAAATGAAAAAGTTAATAAATAGACCGCAATACTACGACCCAGTTGCAAACCAATGTACTTACAAGTTTCGCGTAAATGTTGGAAAATATTGAATTCTGTTCAATGCAGGCTTTTGTAGAAACTGATTCTGTCCATTCCGATAATACTTTTTTTTAATGAAAAACAGTTCCCGCTACACAACAATAAGAGAAGCGAGAAAAAACATTTTTATGTCCAAATCAAAGTATTTATTTCAAATAAACCAATTACAAAAACACAAATACTTTTGAATTGTCAAGGGGTCGATCCGTCAGAAGGATGAAGCTAGATGCTCATTCCAAAGCGTAGCGTATAGAGAAGAACGGGCAAGAAACTCCATGGACACTCTGTTAAATCAAAATGTGTGTACGAATTTCAGAATCGCTTAAGAGATCAGAGGGGCAATTCTCGTAATTTTAAGAACGTTCACAGTCTGATCTCAGTCTCAATCTGTCAAAAAATACTTCTAATTTCCCTACATTTTGACAAGTTTTTGACATTTGTTTGTCGCTGAGATGAGACCGCGACTAGATTTTGAACGTTTTAAATTACGAGAATTGGCCTTCTGATCCCTTTTTTTTCAAACAAATATCTCAGGGTCACTTGTATGTTTTCCCTACCCGAGTGTTTTGTGGTAAACATTTACGGACCGCTGAACCTTACTTCTACAACACTTTCGGAACTCCAATACGGGTTGGGTAAGTGAACAGACAGCTGTGCTGCTGGAGTTCGTTATGCCACTTCTTTCCAGCTGAAGCAATAGAAGTGGTGAAGGGCGGGGGTTTTGGGGGACCATCTTATATGTAATTTTGACGTTCAAATAATGATGATTCTCAGTCAGCCCAGTTTCAGTAAATTACTTTGGATTCGGTTTTTATTTATTTATTATGGCACTCCAACGATTAAGACTTAAACACTAACAGAGAGCTTAGTCTTATTATATAAAGTGCTACAGTGAACTTATCACTTAAAGGTGTGCACGGCATTTACATAGTTTGCCTAATTGATTTACTAGGTAATAAAAGTGATAAAAATAACAATATAATCAAATAAGGTTTTTCTAATATTGCAGCGCGATTCAATCAAGGTTGATCTTCGTCGGTATGACTGCGATTTGATTCATCGGCATGGTAATTTAAATAAATCTTGCCGATCTTATCTTCCGATATCCGTTAAAATATCCCACGATTTATCCCGAGCTAGATATAACAATAATTACGTCTAGATATCGACCTAGGCAATAAATTTACAGATTGATAAATGGTCTGAAGAGAAAGCTGAACGAATTGTGCCTCAAAAGCGGTAGCAAATAGTTCATATCTAGATTTATTCATAAAAGAGAACCGCTTATTAATTTTATTTCGAGTCATATTTTCAGTGTAACATTTTTTTTTTTTAACATTGTGGCATTTCATATCTACGGACATTCGAATATTACAAATGTGAAAGTTATCCCCTCTGTCTTTGAAGCACGATTATTTCACCCGAATTTACTCACGAATAATTCCCATGCTGCGTAAAAACGCGTAAACACATGAAACCTCCGTTACAAAAGAATTCTTCGAGTTAATAAAAATCTTTCGCGGAATATCAGAAGTTGGAAGACGTATTTATTTCTCGACCAACATCGTTGAAAATAAAGGGACCTAACTTTTTCTCGGTAAATCAACCATTAGGTAAGTAAGCTTCCTTTGCTCACAAAGAAATACCACGATTTGTCTCGGAATCCCAGGCACCAACAGAGACAATCTCTCAAGTAAGATGTAGGAAATTCTCACCCTAGAAAACTTGGTACAATCAAGTGGAAATCTTTGAACAACGAAGTAGGAAACATGGAAGACATTTGTATGGAAGAGCTCGAAGTAAATGCTTCCGCAATTATTTTACTGCGAAACATTTTTATCTCTTAAAATTGCACTGTGATGCTGGGCAAACGTCCTCACAGCTTCGTCAACTCCCTTTGACTTTGATCTTCTCTCACTTGTTTGGTAATTAGAATGATTAATGCCAACAGTAAGGCTGAGGCTACATTAGGCCGCGACGCGACCTGCGACACATGAGCGATTAAAACAAGTAAATGAATGCTCACGTATATGGCTACACCGTACATCAAATATTACTAGCGATCTTTGATTTCTTTATGCGATAGGAACAACATTACTGATATCACGGCATCGGCTACATCAACATATGAGCGAAATTGAAGCGAATTCATTAGAAAATTTCGCTTGTAATGTAGCCATACCATGTTTTTCTCGTTTCGCTCTTCCAGTCGCATCGCAAATCGCTGCCTACTGTAGCCTCAGCCTAAGCCCAGGTACGCACGGGCGCATTTCCGCGGCGACTTTTATTTCACGCACTGGATTTTCAACGTACTGCTTAGCGCCGAGAGTTGAATATCCAACATGTCTTCACGAGTACTGAACTGAGATTCCTGAGCATTGCTACTCGAGACCTGGGGGGCTACTCCGAAGTGCAAAGTGCGAATGTTCGGATCGGACCGACACATGGCCGAATCGAATATTATTGAAAAATGCGAAAAAAGTTCGGATCGGCTCAGTTGGGTCGGGACCATAGTCAATATTCGAAAGAGTGTAGGAGCGTAGGATCGGAACCGACTGAACCAAAAAGTAACTTCGTAGCAGGAAACGGCCGAACATTCGGCCGATACTACTTCGGAGTAGACCCCCTGGAGTCTATTGCAACTACAATCCCAGCACAATCTCCTTGGAGTAAATAAATTTAATTTTATCTTGTTCCTAATATACTAGCTGCGCACCGCGGTTTTACCTGCCAAAGTGTTGATCCCGTAGGAATATCGGGATAAGCAGTATCCTATGTCTAATCCAGGTCATGGTCTACCCATTAGCCAAATCTCATCCTAATCCATTAAGCCGTTTTAGTGTGAAAGCGTTACAAACAAACATACAAAAAATCAAATTTTGTCTCTTTGTAATATTTCAGATTAGATTTATAATATAGTTTAGATAATAATAAATAACCTAGATTTAAACTCGATCCATCAATTAGATCATGATATGTCTTCTCACTTTAACATCATATTGTGATGTCAAATAACAATAGAAAATAACAATTTATTGGTGTAGCTGTAGAACCAGCTCTCTCCACTTCGTTGCCAATTATAATCAATAAAAAAATCATAAAATCAATGGAGGGAAACAAATTGTTCGATGCGCATACGCCACAACAATGGAATTATACAGAGCGATAAAAAGATAGAATATCAGATTACCTACTCAGATTATCCGTGAATATAGACAAAACCATTTATTCAATGCACACAAAGTACATAGCAGAACACACAAAAGCACAATTTTACAAATTATAACAAATGCCAACATACAAAAAATGAAATCATACTTATAGAAATTAAGTGACACTATGACATACTTTTAATATAAAAATAAACATAATTCTTATTATGAGAGCAAAGAAAAAGATGATGAATAAAATAAAAGTACCTAATAAAATCCATAATAACGCCCCAGAAATATTTGGTACAGAGGTCCAAATCACTTGCCGAATCGAAGTCCCATATATTTTGCCAATGAGGCAGTCTTTCAAAATGATAAAGAGGTATACTATCAGAAATAAGATCACATTCCACTCATCATTTCCGTTATCGGTTGGTGTCAGTGACACATCGCAGGAACACGTCCGTACTTACTTACTATTGCGGTTATTATGGAATCAAGAAATCGTTTTCCTTGTAGTAAGTAGTTTTGCGTGTAGCCCAATTTTACTTGCAGATTCTCCCCAAAGAGTATTTAGGTATTCAGTAGTTTTTGCCTACCCTGAATAAATGTATTTTCTTTCTTTCTTTCTTACCCCCATGGGAAGAAAGCGAGAGATTATGTACATACATATGTATGCAACTTCATATCATCATAAGACATGATATGTAATTAGGGTTCCAAAGGGTGTTGGGATTGGAATTGTAAGTACTACATTCCACAATGCTATGATACCAGTTATCCCCGTGTTTACACCGGTACAAGTTGTGATAGAACGTATTGACGTTGCTTCAGACACTTTTTTGATATTTTAAGCTTTCAAACAGGTGTCTGAAGTTATTATTTAAGTTTTCTACATTAAAGTATGTAAAAATAAAGTAAAGCCCTGACTCCTGCGCTAGCTAAAAACATCTGCACACTAACAACACAACACCGACAACTTAACACCACTACCTACTAACGTATTACCGAAAGTTAAGTAATCATTAACGTTTACTTAACAAAATAAGTTTTACGTTTAAGCGTCTCTTAATATTTATAAATAGAGGCGCTAGTCTTGTTTGAGGTGTACTTCTTTAAGTGCCCGACGTACCACAAGTGGGTACATGTGGTACGTCGGGTTTAACTTAAGGGGGCGTCCGTAAATTACGTAAGGTGTTCTAGGGGGGGAGGGGGTCGAGCAGAATCTCACGACATCTAACCAGGGGGGGGGGGTCGAAAAATCGCACAAAATACCTCACGTAATAAATGGACGCCCCCTAAATACGATAAACGAAGACAGTATACACAGCATGTAGAATACAAGTTTTATATACCTTGGAGTCAACGAGAGGCAACAGTTCAAAGTGTCTTTTGTTTCATCTAACAACATATAGCAAGATACAAATAAAACCACACAGCTCAAGTTTGATTAAAAATAAAGACTGAAAAAGCTAAATACACTGGGGGTTAGCTAATGAGCGCAGAACCTCTTTAATCAAAGCAGACACGGGGCAGAGAAAAACCTACAAACGCGAGGATGCAGAAAAACATAAAAAAAGGATTCCCTAGACCCACCTAACTCATTAAAGAAAACCAAATTAAGGAGAAAATTTCACAACCAAAGCAAAATTCTGGACATTACGCTATCAGGAATTATAATACCATTCATAATGAGTACTTTTGGCTTACTAATCCCAATTTAAAAGCCAATTAGAACAGTCTTGGCTTGCGTAAATTATAATTTATTGTTGAGCTAAACGGCGATCGTTACGAGGGTTGATTTAACCCAAAAAGCACTGTAAGAGGCACTTTTAACGTCATATTTCTTTTGGAGGAAAGGCTGGAAATATGGGGATGACGGAAAAAAGAAATTTGAAAAAAAATTACATCTTATCTTAAAGAGATGGACATTTCTGAGATGGTTAGGTATACAGGGTGGCAGGGTCATCGACGCGCAACCTGTTACCATGGGCTCATCAGCACAAGATTCTGACTACGCGGATAAAATGTATCAATTTTTTAAGAAACAGCAGATTTTTATTTTGATAACCGACGAAAAATTCCGACTCTAGAATCATGGTGATGAATTCATGGTTACAGTTTGCGCGTCGATGTCATTGTCACCCCGTCTGTTTGGCTAATCCTAGCTGAGGTGACCCGAGGAGGTAAGAAGTTAGTAGGAAGGAAAAGTAGGAAAACTTCGCATCCCTCTTCCAATTAGAAGACAACTATTTATGGTATTATTTGCCAACTATCTCTAGTGGTAGACCAGTGGTAACGGACGTGATTTACGAGTTGTAAGTCGTAGGTTCGAACCCAGTCAAACGCTTTACTTTGCGTAAATTATTTCAGCACCACAGCTCACAAAATAGTTAAGGAAAACATCGTGAGGAAATGTCCTAGAATCATAAAATTCGAAGACATGTGCCATCTACCAACCCGCAATGGGCCCGCGTGGGTGGATTACGGCCTACAGGAGGCCTGTGTCCCAGCAGTGGGAACATTATAGGCTGATTATGCTAACGGACCTCACTCTGACCACAGCAACAACTTTCAGTATCAACACGCTAAACAATGTAAACTCTCCCCAAAGTTGTAGGTAAATACTTCGACCGGCACAGCAATGTAGACCCAAACACTTGATTTACAATCTACGCAGTATCCTAAGTACTAAAGTTATACAATGTAATTCTTTCAATCCTAAATAGGAAGCACAATGCACCTCCAAATAAGCAAGGATACAACGTATATTAGGGTTACACAAGGACTCTCACGTAATGATGTCGTAATCGCACGAGTTCCGGGTCCGTTTCGAAGTTGTGTCGTAAACGTTATTTACGATAACGCGTTTAAAAACGTAAGTATACAGGGTGGCAGGGACATCGACGCGCAAACTGTAACCATGGATTCAGCACATGAGTTTAGAGCCCATTGCATCGAAATTTTTCGTCAGTTATCAAAAAAAAATCTTCTATTTCATAGAAAAGTACAATACCTACGCGGTCAAAATGTATGGTACAGCAATATTTTTTTTTAATAACCGACGAAAAATGGTCGATTTATTGAAATTATTTTTGGAGTAATGACTTTACTTAAAAATTAAAAATAGAGGAGGATGACCATGCATCATGATCTTCTTTTCTTGCCAAAGAAATCGTGGCTGCGGGAATGGTATGCACACGGAATAAGTAGCACGATTTTCTATCAGATCTGGAATTTATTGGTAGGAATGATCAGAAATAAATCATAGTTTTAGATGTAGTCACAAGAGCAAATGAAAAGCATTAATGAAAAGTATATAAGGCTCTAAAAATGAATGCTTATAAATCTGAAATCTGAGTTATAGGAACAAAAATAATAGCACAAAAGCAAGATATTCTTGCGTCTGTATTTATTTACGTAACAACCAATTCTAAATCGACCTCTTCAGTCTTCAGCCAATCTCGAACACTCGTAAAAACATTCATAACTTCTATACTACAATAAACACTATTTATTGCTATAATAAACAGTTTTCTACGCCTTTTAGATCCGCCTGTAAGTTTGTTTATGAAGCAATCATGTTTTTGGAGAGATCTTGGCACACTGCCGTGATTATATTGTTATGTAAAAGTAACAACTTAAGTTGGTTGGATTTTTTACATAGCATAACATTACACCTGTAATCTCTATAGTTTATTATTTATTTCTCTTTCACAAATGCGCCTTAAAAATATGAAGACACTTTATCTGATCTTCCTGTACGACTCGCAATAAATACCTTTTCTTTCTTTCTATCTGATAAATCCTTTGTGGGAGACTGGTATCTGCATTAGGAAAAACGCGACCCCTCATATAAAAAAAACAACTAGGAAGAGTAGCATTGACACGAAAAGAAGAAGCCCGACCTGGGAATCGAACCCAGGCCCTCATGCCCAACAGTAGCACTTGCGACAACTAGACCAAGGTGGCAGTACCATAGGGAGTATCAGTAGGGTACTTCTTTAGGAAAATACACACTGTCAGCTTAGTGTTTGAAAGAATCTCTCGGTAATTAGTTACGGCAATATGCATGTAATGTAGGTACTTGATTTATATGAATTTTATTAATTAATTATATGAATAGGTCATCGAAACTAATCTGAAGGCACTTTATGCAGTCACGTTCTGCACTCATAAATTTGTATGTATAAACACAGTTACATAACAACCAATGTAAATGCAATATTATAACACAAATCTCTCTATTCATAAGAAATCGGCAATGGAGTAAGCAATAACCTATGATCAGTTCCAAAAGTATCGGACTAAAATGTAAACAAATGACCGGAAAACAGAAGTGGAGGATGCTTTGAAGAGCCATCACTTACAAATTAAGGGCATTGAATTATTTAAATACTTTAACCCGAAATTCAAAAGATGTTTTTCATTTGACAAATTAAGGTAATATTTAAAGCCCCAATCTTCGTGATTTTAAATACAATTTAATAATGTTATTCAAACAATAACTGTCGAACAAAGTGGTGAGATATAAAGTTGAAACCTTCTAAATACGGAAAATGTATTTCTAATTCCCTTTAGTGAGTGATTGCGTAAGAATTCAAGCTGAACAGGGTTTGTTTACACTTTCGTGAGATACTTTAGGAACAGAGTATATCTAAGTAATTAAGTAGGTACAGCTTACCTTTCAATGAGTTGTTCAGTACTTAAATAAAGATAGACAGTCTGAATTAAAGTAGTATATTAAAAAAAAGCAATATAAAATCGAATAAAATAAATTTGCACATTGCTATTCAAAATACTCAGACCAATTAATTTACATGCCTTAAAAAAGCATCAATTATTTCAGCAGCAGTACCAACTCCTACTTGACCTGCATATACGTTAATTAAACACGCAATTAAACAACAGAGATCAGAATTAACAGGAGTTTCAGGCAACTACGAAGTGGGTCAGCTAGTAGGTACTGGTGCTGATTGACCACTTGTTAACTATTGGAGTTTGGAGTGCGCAACGTTGAAGGACTGGGCAAATTGACGCGGTTTCCGTAGTGAGGCGATTCGGCTGATGAAGATGGTTAAGATACATTTAGACAAGCGTGTAACCATCGTGGACTGCATCATCAATTCTGCAATTTCGGACGAGAGAGATGTGAATAGCGACCTTTAAAAAAACACACACAATGCATTCAACACTAGAGCTATAGCATTGCCTGCTGGGGAGTTTGTTGCGCCACTTCTTCCCAGCGAAAGCACTAGGAAATGGTGAAGGGCGGGCATTTTGGGGGACTGTCTTTTGTAGTTTTGACGTTCGAAAAGTGCTGATTCTCAGCCTAATTTGAATAAATGACTTTTGATTTGATTGTTCATAATCTCGGATAATTTACATTCCATCGCCTCTTAATCAGTTATCTACTTTAGGGGATTGTATTCTAAGTTGATTTTTGAATGGCCATTTGTAACAAAAAGGTCCTAATAAGTGTTTGGTTGCAATGGAATTTGAACTTTGCCAAGTATGACATTCAGTTTGTTGTTCCATAACTTGAAAATTATTTCAAATATAAACTCGGTGTTAAACTGTTGTGCTCTGAAAGAGGGTTAGAAGGTACGTCTGACAATTCCTGGGCAGTCAGTCTGCTGAGCAGTTTATCAGTTTTCAACAACAAAAGTTTATCGTCGACCTGAAAATCGCTCGTTTCGATCAAGAGAAAACCAAGTAATCTTCAATTAGGCACGGACCTAATTAAAAGTTTGATTGATTTCCACTCACTCGAAGAAAAATCACACGTTTTTTTAACGAATTTTGTCACAATTATACCCTGTCCATTAGGTTAACCGTTTTTTGACAGCTGTCTTAGAACGTACATATTCCAGATTACGTTAAAGTTAACTTTAAAATGCGTAATAAAATAAATATAATATAAACTGCCTTATCTTATTGAATTACCTTTAATACCGTACGTGTATCAATCAATGTATTGTGTGTTGCTGCAATCACTAGTTCCATGTGTCAAAGAACGGTTTACCTGATGGACAAGGTATAATAAGCTCACAACATGCAAACCCAAATGCAAACAATTTTAAACAAAACTCACTCTACTAATCAAATCCTTCTACAAAACAGTTCAAATATGTCAATTAGAACTTAGAACCGTCCGCGTCGTCGCCTCAAATCACAGCGAGCGAGGCGTGACGCTAACCGGTACGGATGTATCGTTGCATCGATGCTCTGATGCTCACTCGAATTGAATCGATTCCGTTATGCGTGTCAAAGGCTTGCCGTGTCACTTGTTACTCACGGGGCGTTCGTGATTGCTCTGAGGGTGAGCAGAGCGTGCTGGCAGCTCTATCTGCTGGCATTATTAATGTGAATTTGAGTCTGTCTGCGAAGATAGTGCGCTTAAACTATGGAACTAGTTTTGTGGTAGTAAGTGTTAGGTTTCTATTTATTAATATTTGTTGGATTTAGGGCTGATTTTTCAATCATCTGATAACTTTATTCGAGGTATAATTTTGAAATTTTGACAGTTATTTCATACAAAAACTGTCAGACGTCAATTTTATTCCTCGAATAAAAGTTATCTGGCGATGGAAAAATCAGCTTGTAGGGATAATTATATATTTTACTGGCAATATTAAAGCCGTAGGAGTAGTAGCAGTAGTATTTAATATTTTTTACAAAACAGTTTTATTGTACTGGCAACACTAAAAGACACGAAATGTAAAATAACGCGACAAAGTGATCTTCTGGTTCGGGCGGGGAATTATAATCATTAACAGCTTAATAGTACGCCTCTAATCACACACACACACACACACACCCCCAGACACACACACACACATTTAACTCGATCATCGACTTCTCTCATCCAGTTCTCTTCAAGGTTAAGAAAACTCTATAGCATTACATAATTCGTTTTAAAAAAAGATCAGCCTTTACCACAAAAAATACATTTAAACTGTACATTTGCTAATCTATTCCATACACTAATTATCTAAAATGACACCACTTTAACAGATAACATCGCATTATACTTCACTTTTTATGTAAGTGTGTACTTAAAAACACATCTACCTATAATCCAAGCGCATGCTAATTAGATCTAGCAGTCTAGATATTTAAAATGGCCGCCAGATACTATCGTGTATCGTTACGTGTTTACTGTTATATCGTTATTTGAAAGTAAGAGCTGTCGCCAATACGCGTGAAACATGCAACAGCGTAGGAGCGGTACAACTATCTAAGAAATCAAGACATGTACAGTCACGAGCACCAATTATGTCAACACGTGGCATCTTTCAATTGCAATTTTTTCGTGAAATAACGAATGCAACGTTGAAATACGACACATTACATAAACCTATGGGTTCTAAAATGCTATTTTTGTAACAACATAAAAATTAATTAAAAAATAAAGGAGTAAATCGCTTTTGAATAAGACCGAGTGTATACATACTTTTGCTCGTGACTGTACTACGGAAGACAGACGGTATTATTTCTTGGATGTTTTATTCTCGGCACTGCTTTGATTATTTTGCAGAACTGTTGTGAAAGGAATAGGCTGCAATAGCAATTTTCTGCTCAGCGTCACCTACAATTTGGTCTCATGATTTTAATATTATTCATCTCTGATCCCATCCAGAGGACGACGAGTTTTATTAAATAAAAGACATGGCGCAATCCAGTCCTCTAGGAAGGAACAGACAACAGCAGGTCAAGCTACCCGAAACTGTCAAATTTTCCCAATCAACCTTGAACCTTAACAATTTAACGATAAAGTTGAAAATCTATTAAAGAAATTTGACAGATTGTAGTAGCTTGATGTGCTGGCGTCTGTACAACTGCGTCTCTTTCGCGAGAATGTGTTTAATTGTGCTTTTGTGTGTTGTGCTATGTTTAAATGGTTTATCTATCTATCTAAAGTGTTAAACTCATCGTTAATCTAGTGCGAACTTAATTAAAGATGAGTAATTATAAATGACCCCAGGCCTTTCTTGCTCTCCTGGTAACTGGCGACCAACAAATCGTTCAACTCTTTCGGTATCACTAGACTCTAAGCTTAGCAATATGCTTCCAAGCTTCAAAGAAATTATAATAATATATTAAAATTCAATCTTTCTTGGGACAGTTTTTACACAACAAACGCTGTAGCAACATTAAAAATGCATGCAGCAATTCTTGCATAATCCAAGACAAACAGAATGTCTTTCATGGCCAGGGATGCGAACTGTTTTCTTAGATAATTTCACCGCTTCCTTATTATTGAATTTGTGTTGCATTTGCATCGGTAAACACGGTGCTGTCCCCACAGCGAATTCAATTCCAGGGAGCCTTGAGACAATAGTAGCTTCGTGTTCCGATAGAGCGTTTTATTTGTGTTGCATTATAGCAGTGGGAAAAGATAAAGAAGGAAGAAGAGGGGCCCGTGGCTAAATAATAACAGCCGCACAGGTCGATCGGTCAGGTTAAGCTACGCTTGCCGCGGTTGGTCTGTGGATGGGTGACCATCTTTACATATCGAGACCCCTCCGTGCCTCGGAAAGCACGTTAAGCCGTTGGTCCCGGCTGTCATTCGTGGATCTTTGACAGTCGTTACGGGTGGTTAGAAGCCCGAAAGTCTGACAACCAGTCTTACCAAGGGGTATCGTATTACCCAGTAACTGGGTTGTGGAGGTCAGATAGGCAGTCGCTCCATGTAAAATACTGGTATTCAGCTGCATCCGGTTAGACTGGAAGCCGACCCCAACATAGTTGGGAAAAGGCTAGGCGGATGATATAGCAGTGGGAAAATAAACAGACTGTCTTTCCTCCATATTTGAAAACTCGAACCACATCTCCAAAATATCGACATTGTATGTGAAAACTTAAGCAGTATTCAAACATAGAAATAAAGTAAATAGGAAAAATATAACAAATGGGAGAAAGCTTTATGCGCCACATCAGCGGCCATAAACTTGCCTTAGGTACCTAAAAAAGTACAAGAACCTAATTCTCAATCAACGTTCAGACATCGTTTTTTTTTTTTTTTTAAAAACTTTACCCCACTTAGTGAATTTCTCCTGTATCGTGGGTGCGTTTACATACATTTAAACTCACATACACAAACAGCCAGACCCGGAACTACTTGTAGGTCATACAAATATTTCATTTAAGAATCGAACCCGCGACACGCAGCGCAGCAGTCAATTGAATCGTGCCGTCAATTTTTAAGACACTCTAAAGAGTTATTCACTAAAACATACACAAACAAACGCGATAGCTAGACAGTTGAAATTTTCACAAATGATGTATTTCAGTTGCCGCTATAACAACAAATACTAAAAACAAAATAAAATAAATATTTAAGGGGGGCTCCCATACAACAAACGCGATTTTTTCTGTCCTTTTTTGCTCGATATCAATAATGGCAACAGGTAGGCACTTGAAATATTAACAAAATACTCAGTAGTATTTTTACTTTAATAATAAATAATAAAATTAAAATAAATATTACAGTTTTAGTAATTGTGAATTCATCACTTACAGACGTGCACAGCACTAGCAGAAAAATTAATAGTATGTATAGTATGTACAAGACATCGATAGTTACATTACAAAATAAAATAGAATAAAAACAGGCCAAGTGCGAGTCGGACTCGCGCACGAAAGAGTTCCGTACCATTATCTATAAAAAACCACGTATGTTGTATGGGAGCCCCACATAAATATTTATTTTATTTTGTTTTTAGTATTTGTTTTTATAGCGTCAACGGAAATACATAATTTGTGAAAATTTCAACTGTCTAGCTATCGCGGTTCTTGAGATACAGCCTGCTGACAGAACGACGGACGGACAGACAGCGAAGTCTTAGTAATAGGGTCCCGTTTTTACCCTTTGGGTACGGAACCCTAAAAATGAGCTATGTTCACAATTACGATCGGAAATACAAAATACTTAAGAAAAAACGACAAAATAGGCTAACAAAGAGGGTAAAGGAGGTAATAGGCATCACAGGAAAGTCAATGAGAGATATTCTGATCACCTGTTTAAAAAATTACTAGTTTAAATAAAGGTTAACTCAGATCCAGCCATTAAGTTGTAACAAACAAGGAATAAAATCGATATTCCTACCTACCTACGTACATTTGTTTCCGGAAATTAAAATCACTGTTTACTTTATTATTCCGTTAGGAAATTGAGAAGAAAACAATTCGCCGTCAATTTATGACTTCAAAATTTCATTATTCCTCGCTTCTGGAGGTGAAAAATAACAGGAATATTGAGGAGCATTATGTTTTTAAAGACGGTGTTCCAGTAGCCAAAGTATTAAAGTATGGTGGATATGTGACTGATTATGCGGAACCTTACCTCATCTTACATATTCTACGCAAATTAAAGTCAAACTGAAGACATCACAGCAGCCAGAAGACATACCTGAAACAAATAAACATCCATTTATTAGAACGATTGTGTAAAAAACTGTAAAAAGCCAGGTAAGGCGTAGGACAGAAAATCTGTTTTGGTTGTACGCATAAGTACGAGCCCCTCACAACAATCTTGAACGCAAAAACGCAAGCAAACTGGCTTTTTTTTTTTTGAGGATGGGAAAGCAAACTGGCTTAGTTGGTATTCAAGTACCTAACGCAACCCACTTTGCAAGATGTATGAATCTAATAGATTCGTTGCCACTTAATTCAATCACAATTTCTCAAAGAACATACACAAGTTTAATCAAACAGCACAAGCCACATCTCCCCTGTATTCAAAGACCAAGCTCCACAATATAACGCAGTTACACACACACACACAATAGCTAGCAGTTACATCTAACAGCTAGTGAGCCAGCACAGCTAAGAGAATAGCTAACCGGAGGCCGCCTGGGGGACAATATGGCGGACTATTCACAGGCTACAGAATGGCATATAGGCTTACAATCTGCGAGGTTGTGTTTGATTTGTAGCGTAATTGGTGATGTGATTGCTGAAATGATAAGGTAGGTAGACATGTTGGCATACTTTACATTGTTAAAAGTGGAGGTACTGAAATAAAGCGTGTAAAAGTCTGACAGAAAACCGAGATAACGGGAATTAAAGTAGGCTTAACGAAGCCCAGGGGGCACTTGTTCATCCCGCCATTGTGATAATTTTGTAATCAGACGAAAAAAAGGAAGATAATCAGCCCTTTATGAGCGTGCTGATTCTCAGCTCTCATTAATTAGAAAATTACATAAGACGGACTGTCTTATGAAATTTTCCTTCACCATCTCATAATGCTTTAACAGGGGAGAAGTGGATAAATGAACCAAATGTGAGAAAGGAATTCGTCTTCACTATATAAGCTTACTGTGGCTGATTGTATACACATTAAAGTACTTATATTTTTCGATAATAAAATAACAAAAAAGAAAAACACATTTAAAGACAGTTAATTAGCATCTGGCGTAAATATGAGCAGCCTCGAAGCCTTTTTTCATTTCTAAAGTAAATTCCAAAATTTTCCATAAACGTGATACCTATTCGAAAGCAAAGTCAGTTAGTCCCTTTATGCTAATTAAAGACCCTCGGTAAACTCCGTCAAAAAGCTTAAGGTGAAAAATTAAAATAATAATATTGTAATAATATAATATAACTTGTACGTAGACTGTCCTTCGTAGATCTTTGACAGCCATTACGGGTCGTCAGTAGCCCGAAAGTCTGACAACCAGTCTTACCAAGGGGTATCGTAATATCCAGTAATATGTCGTCCTTGTAAAATACTGGTATTCAGCTGCATCCGGTTAGACTAGAAGCCAACCCCAACATAGTTGGGAATAGACTAGGCAGATGATGATTTTTCTTGTACATACATACGCACGACGACATATGAAGCTATACATTTCCAGTATAAGCTGACTTCTCATTGCACGAAACCCTAAACAATGCGAGGTCAGCTTAAACTGGAAATGTATAGCTTCATTTCATATGTCGTCGTGTACCTAGTGCAAGAAAACGAAACGTATTATCCTTTTCCACCTTACTTTTATTTCACGTATTCAATAGACTTTGCTATTGTATATGATAAATTGAATTTATCAGGAAATGCGGGGGAACCGCTAGTTTTTCTCATAAAATGTCGTCACATGGTTCTTGTCATTCTCTTAAAGTATTCTCCTAATGTTTTTCCTCGCCCGTCTCGAGACAAATTTGTGTCAAATTGGATCTTTCTTTTGTTTCTCGTAAGCGTATTTTGTTTATCTAATTTGTTTAGTGGGCAAAATATTGGCATTATTTTTTTGAATATTGAGATTTCTTAAATATTGACATAAGCAAGTACCTACGGATATTTATAATTTTATCTTTACACTGAAAATATCAAATAAAGAAAGCATTACCTTCTCATAATTTTATTTTATTTATTTGGGACAAAAAACAGTTATGCGTTACAACATTAATAGTTAGAGATAAGGTTTAATAGTAAAGAAACCCACAACCCACACTATTGTCCACGGAATCATATCTATTTTAAAAGAAATAAGGAAACGGGCGTATACAGAAAGGGACAGTAAGAAAATAAAAATAATACTGAAAAGTCACACAAACCAACTCAAGACAGCGCTCCCCGTCCAGATTTAATCTGTAGTCACCAATCAGATCACACCATAACGTCAGCAAGAAACAGTCATCGTTAAGGATGACCAGAAAGTAAACCAATAGCCATTTTTCTATTTTTTTTTCTGATTAAGAGCACATATATAAATTTATAAAATGTGATAATAAAGAAAGCATTACCTTCTCATAATCATCTGCCTAACCTTTTCCCAACTTTGCCGGGGTCGGCTTCTAGTCTAACCGGATGCAGCTGAGTAGCAGCTGAGTGCTGAGTAGAATTTTACTTGAGGTGACTGCCTATCTGATCTCCACAACCCAGTTACTTAAGTAGGAGACTGGTTGTCAGACTTTCGGGCTTCTGACGACCTGTAATGACTGTCAAACGGGTTAACGTGCTTTCCGAGGCACGGAGGGGTCTTGATATGTAAAGATGATCACCTATCCATGGACCAACCGCGGCAAGCGTAGCCTAACCTGATCGACCGACCCGTACAGTTGTTATTACTTAGCCAAAAGCCCCCTTAAAGCGTGACCTTCTATACTTTTAAACTTCTCGTAAAAGCGACACTTAGGTAATATGGACACAGCCCTACTCTCTGTGAGAGTGGGCCATAATCCACCACGCGGGACCGGTGCAGGTTGGAGTATGACACATGTTTTCTAATTTTTGGTTCTAGGACATGACGGTTTCCTCATGATGTTTTCCTTCACCGTTTTGAGAGCAGTGAAAACCAAACACGATAAACCAGCCATGGTCAAACATGTTGAGCCAAAAAATACCTTGTAACACCTATAATAAGCACCATACCATATATATTATCTACACATATTTTTTAAAATAAATGCATCTGAATAAACATTAATTGCTCACACCGTACACCGTACACAAAACACGTATTACCTTATTCGTTCTAATTACATACCGACATCTGTTGCACGAAGAACAGAAAATGTCTTAAAGAATATGTTCAGCCTGCAAAAGACAGCCTTTGTCTTCGCGAGGGTAAAATATAGCCTTTCCGGTTCTTCCGTCACGGTCACACAATGTGTTTTGGTAGTAAATCACGTCCCGAAGGACCGGTGGAACAGCTGGTAGAATATCGCTTAGAACACGCACGAAACATTACTTTCTCTTTACCAAGACTATAGATATAATTCACAGGGATATAACATAACATGACGCCTTTATTCCCCGAAGGTGAACACACACACAGAGGTGTACACAGACGTTTCTCCAGTTAGTAACAAGGAGCGAGCCTATTTAGTTAGTGCATATTTAGTTAGAGCCTAGTTTTTGAGTTATTTTGAATTGTAAAATTATAACATAAAAATAACTTTTGGTTTCTAAAGTTTCATAATTATACATAAATTGTGTAAATGCTTATTCTAGGTAATTTTTTTGTCTTATTGTTAATTATTTTCAATGTTATGGAAATTTGTACGCCGATACTTACGGCTAAACATGACTGGACTCAAACGACGTAATATCTTGCATATGCATGATATATGCTTTTTTAGGTATGTATACACTGTTTAAACAAATAAAGAAATCTAATCTATTGTCATCAACCAGGCAGAAATCTAGACTCCTCGCTGCTGCCTGCAACTGAGAAATTCTAGAAGAAAACACCCAATAATAGTTTGCCCGACCCAAGAATCGAAACCAGGACTAACGAGACGGTCTAGTTTACAGGGACAATTCAGAAATGATATTGCTATCTACAAGGCCCAGTACAATAATGCATTCAGGATGCTGTCGGGGCTGCCACGCTTCTGTAGTGCCTCAGGGATGTTCGTGGACGCCCGGATTGACAGCTTCGCTGCAATCAGGCGCAAGCGGGCAGTGTCCTTGTTGCACAGGGTGCGTGCCAGTAACCAACTGGATTGTCCTTTCATCTGGTACTTAAGTCAACTACATGCTCTTGTAAATATTGGTAATATCTACTAACATAGTTTTTATGTTACTAACATGTTGGTACCTTTTGTAATTATGGAATTGTATTCTGAAATAAAGAGATTATTATTTTAACACAGTATGCTATACAACAATATCTTTTGCTAACTATGGAGGCTTGAAAATGGCTCATTGTAATTTACGTATTAATTAAGGATTTCTAATTTACTTTACTTTTTGTAGTGTTAACTATAAACCACTCAAATACAATTAAATAAATATTATAAGCTTTTTCATAGGTAGGTACTGTATATTTGTGGCTGGATATGTAGCAACAAAAGATCCGTTCAAACGCGAATTTCTAAAAAACATCTTTTTTCTCACAATACTTTCATTAAGTTGCATAATCTGCAAAGATGCAATTAATCTGTCCGTTGCATAAAAGCAAAAGTTATCCATCAAAACCTCGTCTGACAGACACCTACACCCTGCTTACCCCGTATAAAATATAAAGAATGAAGATACTATTTCATAACGACTCCTACACGTAACACGACAAAAGATTTAATTAAGTGCTGATAATTTTTATTCCTTTGAAGTTTTTTTTTTATATTTCAATTAAAATCGCTGTGGGCGTATGAAGTATTTACAAATATATTAATTACCAGCTGCGCTCCGCGGTTTCACCCGCATAAGTTTCGATCCCATGGAAATATCGGAATAAAAAGTATCCTATATGTTAATCCTGGTTATAAACTAGATGTGTTTCAAATTTCATCCAAATCCGTTCAGTAGTTTTTGCGTGAAAAAGTAACAGACATCCATCTATCCATCCATCCGTCCATCCATCCATCCATACAAACTTTCACATTATAATATTAGTAGGATCTAACTTCCGCCGCGATTCCGTCCGCGTGAAATTACTTGCTCTCCCGAGCATCGCATCGCATCGTTTGGTATTACTTCGTTTTTGCTTAGCGGTCTATCTTATTTTTACTGTGCCCCTAAGTCTCCTATTATGATGATAAATAATAAATAGCCTCTAGCTCTTCCTCAAAAATTGAGCGAAAAAAAAAACTTGATTGGTAGTTAGAGATTAGTGCGTTCAAACAAACTCTTCAGGTTTATTATTAGTATCTAACTTCTGCCCGTGACTGCCGTGCCGTGCCTGCCGTGGCGTGCCGCGACACCACGTTGCATCTTATCGCCTGCCCGCGCCATACTTCGTTTTCTGTCTTCTTTCTATTTTTGCTGTGCACCGAAGTGTCCTAGCGTGAAATTAAATAGCCTTCATCAAAAATTGGGCTATCAAATGCGAAACATTTTTTTCGATCTGACTTCGACTTCGATTAGCGCGTTCAATCAAACAAACAGCCAAAAAAAGATACAAAATCTTCAAATTGATTATTACTTATAATTATTATTTAGTGCAAAGCTGATTGATAAGTTTACATTAAAATACTTAGAAATATAGCTCCAATGCAGCTAAAAATAGCTCACAGCCCATACCTGATAGATGTGGGCGTTGTAAAGGTCATCCAATCCATTATAACATCAGATTGATGCAGCTGGGTCCAGATTTCAAATAATTATAAACAACAATCACTGATTTGATTTTGAATATATTTGTGCTGGTGATCAAATTAGATTAGTAGAGAAGAATGATGGCTTTTAATTGAGAAAGCATGACTATTGTGAAGCGGTTTTTACATTTATGGTGAATCCGCCGAGCTTATTTTATATAACAATTAAAAATACATGATAGACTTATGATTTTTAATATCCTATTGCCAGCAAAAATGAAAAAATAAACTAAAACCCAATTATGACAAAAAGGCCAACTAAAAAGGTATAAACAACTCAAAGGAACAAAATAACATCGGTTTCAGTTTTCATATAACCGGAGTCACACGTAATCTGTGTGGTTTAAGCCTTAATTATATGACATTTTTAGTAATTATATATACGACAAAATACTATGAGTAGTTCAGGAGTTATGAGGGAACAGATGCACATACTATACATCATCATCTGCCTAGCCTTTTCCCAACTATTTTGGGGTCGGCTTCCAATCTAGTAGAAATAGTGGGGAAATGCATTGGCTTATTAGTAAAATAAAATACAGCTAAACACGTTTTTCTATTTTCCACGTTTTTCCATTTAATGAGGGCTTTTTGAAGACATGCTCTTTCGGAAACGCATACACACCATCATCTTCCTAGCCTTTTCCCAACTATTTTGGGGTCGGCTTCCAGTCTAACCGGATGCAGCTGAATACCAGTATTTTACATGGAGCGACTGCCTATCTGACTTGCACAACCCCTTGATAAGACTGGTTGTCAGACTTTCGGGCTTCTCACGACCCGTAACGACTGTCCACGAATGACAGCTGGGACCAACGGCTTAACGTGCTTTCCGAAGCATAGATGAACATACAATACATTTATTAAAAGCATAACCCTCCTTTGCCTTTGTCGTAGTTGGGTAATACTAGTCCTTTTTCTTCTGAAGACCACACAGTTTCAACACAAACAAATCCTACTAATATTTTATATGTGAAAGTTTGTGTGGATGGATGGATAGATGGATGTTTATTACTTTTTTACGCAAAAACGACTGAACGGATTTGAACGAAATTTGGCACACATCGTTTATAACCAGGATTAACACATAGGATACTTTTTATCCCGATATTCCCACGGGATCGAAACTTATGCGGGCGAAACCGCGGGGCGCAGCTAGTGATCCTATATCCTCCAAAGCACACACAATCTCAACTCTCAACAGATTGGCAATTCCTCTACTATGCATACATCTTCGTACATTTACTGCAAAACTTTTGTAATTACACGTTTACTGCGTGGGAGCATATTTCATAATGTTTGTCTTCTTTACTATGAGGAGAATTCAACGGAAATGTGTCTCAGTTGTCTCACAAATGGTTTTAACTTCGTGGGAACAGCGTGTAATTTTATAGTTTTAGAGACTTATGATTTGTGTTAAAAACACATCTTGGTTATATGCTTTGAAATGAAATGAAAAAGTAAATAGATACATCGATGGAGCTTTACGATTTCAAGATACTAAAAATGGTGATGATAGTCCCTGTTGTTTCTTTAATTTCTTTTACGAGAATGAGGATGTTTAGGCCCATGAGAGAGTACGGCTTAAACAGTGCTTTAACGAGAAATAAAAGTTAAAGGAGGATTTATTGAGTTTATTTTCTACAAGCTGTGGCCGCGACTTCATTTTACGTGCATGACGGATGGGTTTTAATTTTTTTGCAGAGCCTAAGTTACTCCTTATAACACCAAGTATCTGCCAGTGAAAGTCCCGTCAAATCAGTCCAGCTGTTTCGGAAATTAGCCGGAACAAGCAGACAACGTATACAGGGGTATTTGTAAAACACCAGCAACCTCTTAAGACGTCATTGTACTCATCATTATGAACAACTTTTACTATGGGACCAAAACTGAAATCGCAAAAAAAAAAGTTCAGCTGTTCCCTACATTTGTGTTCGCATAACTCGTCAAAATATAGGGAGCAGCTGATTTTTTTTTCGCGATTTCAGGTTTGGTCCTATAGTAAAAGTTGTTCATAATGATGAGTACAATGACCTCTTAAGAGGTTGTTGGTGTTTTACAAATAACCCTGTATACTTTCATATGCATTTAGTAAAAAGCTGTTATTTTGACATTACAAACAGACACCTCAAAGTTATTTATGTGTAAAGAACAAAAGAAAACTGCTTTGAAATAAAGTAAAAAAAAGAATTTCACTACGTTTGAAATAATTATGTGGTTTAACAACCAATAATGCAAGGATCATCCGCCATTTTCGACACGCCCTGCATAAAACTTTATCTTTTGAAATATTTATTCAATACCTAGTACCTACACATACAGGGTGGCTAAGGACATCGACGAACAAACTGTAACCATGAATTCAGCACATAATCCTACACACACCAGTGTAAAAAAATTTCGTTATCTCATCATCTGCCTACCCTTTTCCCAACTATGTTGGGGTCGGCTTCCAGTCTAACCAGATGCAGCTGAATACCAGTATTTTACATGGAGCGACAGCCTATCTGACCTCCACAACCCAGTTGCTGGGTAATAAAATACCCCTTGGTAAGACTGGTTGTCAGACTTTCGGGCTTCTGACTAGGTACCCGTTATCTATAAAAAAAAACAGTTGTTTCATAGAAAACTGCATTAACTACGCGGTCAAAATTTAAGCAACAGCATTTTATTTTTTAATAACTGACGAATCATTTCAACACAGGAGGGTTCAAAATCATGTACTTTATCCACGGTAAGAGGTTGTGCGTCGATGTCAATGCCACCCTGTATAATTACTTTGCCAACTTTCTAAACATCTTGCAGTGACAGCGGACCCCTAAAACATTGATCAATGGATATTTTTGCAAACCTGTCATATAGACATGGCAATTTTTGGGGTAAACATATAGCTATTAATCACATAACGCAGAGACACGCCTCTATGTCAAAACGGCGGTTTTGATTTATGTTCCTTTGGTACAGACGTCTATGGTCCTGTGTACGCAGTTTATTAGTCTGTAGTTAGGGATTTTTCTTCATATTATTTTATTCTACAAACACGTGTCCAGCGTGTCCTGTTGTCTGTAGTTACAGGAACTGATGGACGCTACTCAAGGAACCAAGCTCGTAGCCAATTTCGGCCGATTCTATAAGAAGATGATGAAAGAAAAAGAAAGAAGCAAGCACCACCAAGCACCACCACCACCATAAGCATCACCTCTGTACCTATTTTTTCTGTTCTGTTTTTCAATGTCTGTTTATATATGTGTGTACATAAATGGTTAAACAAATAAATAAAGAAAGAAAAATGCGTTTATTGGTATTACACCACAAAATGAATACACCTTAAAACTATAAAAACAGAAACAAAGATTATAATGCCAAAAGGGCCTCAGCTCAGCATAATGTCAGATGATAAACACAAGTGTAACACCTGACGCTGATTTTCAGCTGCAACCCACGAGGGTCATACGCTGGAATAACAAACACATAGGGAAGTGTGTCCGTTATAATAAATTGTGAGAATTAATTTAAATGCTAGAAATTATAGAAGAGCTCATACAAAATCAAATAAAATGTTGTGACATACATGTATGTGTGTGTGTGTGTTGTATGCTCACACTTACAAATGCTTATAACTACCGTGACATAATAATCATGAACGAAGCAGAAATATAGGTATTTAATTTATTATTTACCACATACTTACCATTATTGTTTTCGTTATCCTATATTGTGTTCCTCAGCTGGACAGAGGCCTTTTTCCTTCCAAACCCCTAACCAAATCCCGTTCCTGTTATGACTAGGAGCCGACCCCAACTATGTTAGGGTCGGCTCCTAGTCTAACCTAGTCTCTAGTCTGTTTTGACTTACCCCAATTATTAAAAATACAACCAACCGTAAAAATCTTACCCACAAAATTTAGTGGAATTGAGTTTGTGTGAACTGTCATCCCCCTGACGCTATGATGAAGTGAACTGTGAAGCTCACTTCACGTTTACACGGTGAGATTTATTAGAATAGCACGGCCAGTTTGGTCCTCACATTATCAGCATCGGTAGTCAACATTAACCGCTGTATAGAAGCTACTTACATAGCGCTGCTTAATCGTCCGACTGTTTACGAATACATACGCAGAATACGCAATGAGAACTGAACCAATGACATAGATTACAAATACCCAGCTGTGACTAATATGGGACGACAACAGTTGTTAATAAATCGGCTTACTAGTCAATTCGCACGAATTTACTCGCCCGAATCGTTATTTTTTCTATAGGCAACTCGCACGAATTGGCACATTTTGAATTTTATGCAATGAAGTTAAGAAAAAAGTACATCATCATCTGCCTAGCCTTTTCCCAACTATATTGGGGTCGGCTTCCACTGTAACCGGATGCAGCTGAGTACCAGTATTTTATGTGGAGCAACTGCTTATCCGACCTCCACAACCCAATTACTGGGTAATACGATTGGTAAGACTGGTTGACCTTTGGTAAGACTGGTTGTCAGACTTTCGGGCTTCTAACAAACCGTAACGACTGTCAAAGATCCACAAATGACAGCCGGGACCAACGGCTTAACGTGCTTTCCGAGGCACGGAGGGGTCTTGATATGTAAAGAGGGTCGCCCAACTACGGACCAACCGCGGTAAGCGTCGCTTAACCTGATCGATCGACCCGTGCAGCTGTTATTATTTAGAGGCACAAGCATCACCAGAGGAAAAAAAGTACATGTTTTATGATATTTAACTCTTTTCACTTCCGTGCAGTAGTCTCGATTTTCATTGCATAAAATTAAAATATTCCCATTCGTGCGAGTCGCCTATAGACAAAATAAAATAATATAGAAGAGACGATTCGCCCGATCCGGGCGAGTAAATTCGTGCGAATCAACCAATAAACCAATAAATCTGGTCGAAGTTTATCCTGCTTCTAGTTATGTAACACGGTTAGGGGACAGATTGGGTGATACGTGATAGTCGGGATGTCTTTGTTACCATGCTGATGTTTATTCGGAAGCGAGATGTCTCAGTTACTAGATTTAATCCGAATTTATACGACATTTTGGTCCAGAAAATACGATACTGGAAGCTGAGGGTCTACTCCGAAGTAGTATCGGCCGAATGTTCGGCCGTTTCCTGCTACGAAGTTACTATTTGGTTCGGTTGGTTCTGATCCTACACTCCTACACTCTTTCGAATATTGACTATGGTCCCGAATCAAATGAGCCGATCCGAACTTTTTTCGCATTTTTCAATAATATTCGGTTCGGCCATGTGGCGGTCCGATCCGAACATTCGCACTTTGCACTTCGGAGTAGGCCCCCTGTATACACCTTTTTGACAAATAAATAAAACGTAAATTATTTTAATAATAACAAAACATCACGCCTATATTTCCCGAAGGGTTAGGCAGAGGTTTCAGGTTTACCTTTAGTACACTCACATATCGCCAGTTATGTTTAGTTTCCAAGTTATAGGGGGCGAGCCTATTGCACACCGATATATTTATTTTTAGGTATAATATTTTATTTTTTGGTGCATCGTCTTCACATATAATTATAATAATGAATGTATGCAAAATATTGTAAAACATTTTAAAAGGGTAACGGTGGAGTTTCTTGCCCATTCTTCTCCATACGAAAACTACGTTTTGGAAGGGGCGACTAGAATCAATTTTATTTTAACTTTGACTTTGACCAACTGGGCACAAATCCGGACTCCGCTGAGCTGGCTGGCTGCTAGCTGAGCAATTCCAGATGGAAAAACTCAATAACACTGCCCGACCCGGGAATCGAACCCAGAACCGCATGCCCAATAGTAGCGCTTGCGACCACTAGACCAATGAGGTATTCAATTGTAATAGTATTTTAAGAAGATATGTTTGTAGCGGTATCTACAACGCCACATGCGAAGAACGCGTCATACTGACGTCACGCGAAATCCTGCATTTCACAAGCAGAGTTTACCGCGCAACTAGCGTATATACAACGGCCCGACATAAATCATCGGGCAGTTGCCCGCCAGACACAACACATTGTCATATCTGGTCGGAGGATCCTTCCTTTCCTATGGAGGATGAGTGAACTTTACAACCTGTTTCAAACAAAACAAACATCAAATTCATAATTAAAATTCTTTAAACACTACCTACACGTCACCGTCGGTCAACGGACCAGTCCATTTAAAGCTTGTAAACAAGGAACAAAGAAAATAGCACATATAATCCAACAAAGCAATCCTCACAGGACAGCCGAGAAAGCTAGTATCACACACGAGTATTTACTTTACCGTCAGCTTCCCGCCAAGATGTGTAGCAAGCTGTGTTAATCTCTTTTGAAACCACGTCTGCACTGTGCGAAGATTGTACTGGGATTTTATGTGTGTTACGAGTTTAATAGATAACTTTAGTAGCCACTGAGAAGACAGTAATATGTAGAATTAAGACTGCTTTACTGGTGTACCGGTCGCAAGGGATATACTACTGCTCAGCATGAGGTACTGGACTGGATTCCCAGGACGGGTTTTTCTATAATATTAATAATCATGTATTTATCCAGATCCAGATCATAGAATCCAATTTATTAGCAATTACATACACATCTTAAACACTAGTGTTAGTACCAGTGGCGTGCATTGGTTTTCAGAATAGGTAGGCAGGAATTGAATTTCGTCGTACATATTAACTTGAACGAGTAAAGACCAATGACAATGTACGAATAGTACGGGAGCCGAGTAGGCCGTCTGGCGACTGCCTACTGCCGCGCGAGTTTGTATGAAGATTTTGTTTTTTGTTTGGTATGATAATTTAGTGAGTTTCTTAATAATTGTGGGGCACACACACTAAAATGTAATTGACAGGCTTATGATAACTTATCGAGGTAGGCACGCCACTGGTTAGTACATACATTTGGCAAACTTTGGATTGTTTTTTTTTTTTTGTCTGTATGGAATTACTCAGTAGATGCCCGAAATCTGATTCCGAAAGCCCGACTGTTGGCAATAAGTTCGCCCCTTAATACATGGGCCTTACATATGGGCCATAAGTTACGAAATGTGTGTGAACTGTAGGATTACACCTCTGTCTAACAACTAACAAGTAATATTTAAGCATTTAGTATTATAGATAGTATCTTTTGCGAGCGTCTTCCCTCGCGTGGATGTCGGAAAAACTCTCATGGGAACTAACCACACGCCACCACCACTACCAGGATTAAAAGAACCCTAAGTGCAAATTTTATCCAAATCCAGCTGTTTTCGCGCCAATCCGGAACATTCATCCAGACAAACGGACAAAAATTCTTCGTTACTATTTTATTATATATTACATTAGTGGCGCCCAGCGGTTGTAGGCGCATTATTCTCGATCCCGTGGCAAATTCGGGACAGAAATGTCATGGTCCAAATTTCATCCAAATCCGTTCAGCAGTTTTAGCGTGAAAGCGTAAGAAACAAACATACAAAAAATCAGAAGGGCAATTCTCGTAATTTTAAGAACGTTCACAGTCAGAAGGCCAATTCTCGTAATTTAAAACGTTCAAAATCTAGTCGCAGTCTCATCACAGCGACAAACAAATGTCAAAAACTTGTCAAAATGTAGGGAAATTAGACGTATTTTTGACAGATTGAGACAGATCAGACTGTGAACGTTCTTAAAATTACGAGAATTACCCCTCAGATCTCAGTCTCAATCTGTCAAAAATACCTCTAATTTCCCTACATTTTGACAAGTTTTTGACATTTGTTTGTCGCCAAGAGTTTGAACGTTTTAAATTACGAGAATTGGCCTTCTTATCTTTTCTCTTTATAAGATTATTCAGTTTATATATGTATAGACTCTTACACCAATCTTATGGTAATTCTTCGAAACAAAACACACTTGGGAAATCAGTCTCCGAACTAGTTCCGAATATGTAATTAGCTAGGGCTCGTATCAATCTGATCTTGGTTTTGATACCGAATTTTGATACAAAAGGAATCTTGTCCTCTAAATTCTACACGGTAGGATGCGCTGGACAGAAACCGGTGGAGGCGTATCATCCGTTCCAGGTGTAACTCCGAAGCTTACCACGATCCTCAAACATGAGGGACCGACTACAGCGAGAGAGAGATGTAATTAGCTAGTAATCCAATGAGCGTTATAATACAAGGTAATATTTGGCTGATATATCTGATGACGATTGTTATATTTAGTCCGAAGAATTGCCAAACTTAGTGGCAGTGGGCAGGGCACGTTGCAGCACGGATGGCCGATGGTGCCGAATGGTTCTGGTGTAGCGACAGCGTGCCGGAAGGCCTCGGAAACACAGGACCGACCTTTTTATAACTTTGTATGCCCATGAGGCTGATCACAGCATGAACTCACTGTATATTGTAAGACCCACATTGTGACCTTTTGAGGATGGGAAATCAATTATCAATGACCCCTCCCGCTCTGGGTGGAGCAGAAGGGAGTGTCAGACTCTTACTGACTAAAACCCACCCGTGTTCCTTCCACATTGTAACCTGAGGGGCAATTCTCGTAATTTTAAGAACGTTCACAGTCTGATCTCAGTCTCAATCAGTCAAAAATACCTCTAATTTCCCTACATTTTGACAAGTTTTTGACATTTGTTTGTCGCTGAGATGAGACTGTGACTAGATTTTGAACGTTTTAAATTACGAGAATTGGCCTTCTATGTATCACAAATAAACTATTTGATTTGATTGCTGTGGCGATGCTTAGGAGAGGCCTATGTCCAGCAGTGGACGTCTTTCGGCTGAAATGATGAAGATGCTGTTACCCATCTATTTGACGTATTCCCTTTCAGAACAGACAGGTATTGTTCGTCCTATTATTCTCTGGGAACAACAAACTTCCTTATCAAGATACAATTATTTCCTTTTAGCAAACAGCCTCCGAAGCCTGTGAAAGTGCCAGGATGTACACAGATCACTTTTATCTAACCAGGTATACGTAACACCACTTAGGCACGTACCTACTTCCATTTACACCAAACTCATTGTTTCGGGCTAGGAGAAAGTACTTGACTAAACGGCCCATTGTTTTGTCTAACTTTCTAGTCGATCTAGACTCGTTTGCTGTCTATCTGCGCTTTATCCGAAGTGGCTTTAATGGTCAGCTGTTACTTGGGATTAAATCAACAAGGATTAGTAATAATGCCCCACAATTTGCACGCTGACCCCACCCCGCTTATTATAATAATTTAGCAACCAGTTCCAGCTTGACATTATATAGGGTAATTTTGGAAGAATCGATATTGTCTGCGGTAAATAACATGGTGTATTGTTAGGTTACTGTGAAACTTTGATTGTTGGCAAATTCTTTGATATTCCAGTACAATGATTTACAGACATTAACGTATTTGAAGTGCAAAACTTATGGATCTCATAGTTGTCCGAAATAAAATGATAGATTATTATTATCTACTTTATTTCAATTTAAACATATAAATTATATTTTTAAATATTAGAATATAAAAAGTATAAAAACAGTTAAAAATATAAAAGATAGTAGCCCACCGGTATCGGGAACAAGGTCCAAGCTACCGGCGGTCAGGGCTCCAGAGAGAGGAACCTCCTGACAATGCGAGCCGTGTGCCGCTTTCTGAATCAACCCCTAATAATTATTATTTATTATCTTTATTAATAATAATGACAGTAAGTTTTAGTCTTACCTCTGGACACAGAGAGATCCATTAACATTTGTGAATCATCTCAAGTAAGTATATGTTTTATTTAAGGGTATTTATTGTGATGTATATAGGAAACCACAGCCTCTGTAGTGTTGTCTCTACTTAAATCCATCAAAAGGTTGTCTTTAAAAGATCGCTGCTAGCGATAAGGCATCATTGTATCTCAACGTATACTGCACCGGTTACGTCATCACGTCAACGCCGGCTGCCGCTGAAAACCAGCGCTGGGGCTCTGTGTCGCATAGGATCGTAGCATTATGCAGAGCGACGGCCGTTTTTCGTGGATGCGCATATTTTCCCCCAAACTTAATCTTTGTTGTGTTTGGGTTCTTTCTCTGCGTCATGTTTACCACAAATAAACTTACTTCCTTTCCTCCTTTCTTTCATTGCGTCACCCTATGTAAAAAGGTCTTCATTTATACCTGTAACTCGTTTGGTTCTATTCATTCTATTCTATCCTCTGTCTAAAGTGAAAAGCTCAGTACTCTTTCAGAGTGGAGACGGATGCGGGTGCTAGCGCGGACGTGAAATTCAAAATGTATGTAGACGCCAGTTGCGTTCACAGTGCTCCCGCGAGCCGCGCGTCTTCATGAGGCAGGCGCGGGCTCGGGTGGCGCGGGTGTTTCTAATGGCTCAGTCCACCCGTTTCGTTCACAGTGATAGCGTCTGTTAGGTGACTACGCTTCTGGTTCTAAACCATTTTCGAAGCGTCGTAAATTCGTAGCTCGTTCGGCACTGTGAACACGCTGACGCCAAGACCCGAGCGCCCGCGCCCGCCCCCGCACCCGCTAGTGCAGTCTGATTGACCACTTTAGACACTAATATTTAAATAATAATAATATAATAATATTTATTTAGGTCCTTTTACAAAGTAATACATTTACAAACTTATAAATACTTAGTAGTACCAAGTTCTTAACAGATTGGCTTAAATACTAATATTAAGCTAGTTTAATTTATACGTTTTTAATTACCTATGAAAAGTGCGTTGGTACTGATATAATAACTTGTGGCGACCTGCCTGAGCTAGGAATAAACCTGTGTTTCAGGCCATCCCTGTACTAAGCGATCAGCTGATTATTTGTCCATACATAGTTAGAATGATATCCTAAAAATTACCAATTTAATAACTACCATCATTATTGAAGTACCTACTTCTAGAAGTCTTTCATATTACTTCATTTGTTTTTTTATTGTAGGTACTTAAGTACGTCTCAAAACAACGGTCTCGTAGAAATTCTTTTCTTGCAAGGCCTATATTACTTACTAGACCCGAGCCCTTTGTCAAGTCAAAATTGTCAAGAATTTCGGGTTCTATTTACACGACTCTCATGAACAGTAACAAATTCAGTTCAACATTGATTTAAATCGAAATAGTTTCAGAGATTCTAAGACCGTGGTAGTTTTGGGCCTCGGGCCCGAAATTCGTAAAATTAATAGCCTATAATGTATACTATGTAAGCTGACCACGATATTGTCATCTAAGGAATTTGGTTGTCTTAGTAATATGCAAAGTTTATATTTTATACCCTGTAGGCCAAACATTCTGCTCACAAGATTCAATGAATTGTAGATTTTAATGGCAGATACGACCTTCTAAATTTTAGTATTAAACTTTAAGGATCAAATTCAACCGGGCATTAAACCAAAGTGTAGTTTTGAGTATGAATGTGGAAGGCTATAAGATCGTTTCGATTTCGATTTCGTTGATCTTCCCCTACGGAAGATCAACGAAATGGGTGGACTGTGTGAAAAAGTATATGGCTAGAAAGGAGGTGACTACCGAAATGATGACTAATAGAGAAGTATGGAAGAAAAAGACATGTTGCGCCGACCTCAAATAAATTGGAATAAGGGAATGACGATGAGTCTATAATATTCACGAGATTATAGCTAAGGATTCTGTATGACGATTACGTTTACTCTCATGCACGTTTCATCATACCTTCCGACGAAAATCAAACTCAAACGCAACCGTAGATAAATTCATCTCCTCTCAAATTAAGATTAACAACGATAGATAAAACAACAAAAACTCGAGCCAATAAAGCCTTCCACATAAAAAACTAACATGAACATTGTAGTTCCCAATTAGATAAAGATATATCTTTATCTAGTTACTAAAACTATCTATATGTCGGAGTCATTCGTTTGACTATTCGGAACGTCAGCGCCATCTCGTGGCGCTGGACAGAGTCTAGCCTGAGTTCGCGGTGGGAGCGACAGCTACAAGAACGGTATGAGCAGAGCTCTCGAGATCATCGAAACATTGGACATCGTACGAACAACATGTGTTTAGAAACTGTCGCGTTCCGTATCGTTAAATGTGTACCTACAGTGTGTGATTCGCTAGTGTGACTGATTTGTTCGTGAATTGTAATCTGATTTGAACTGCAAACCGTTTTTCTAATGTGCAATAACCAATACTACCCATAGTAAGCCCACAGTAATTAAAATATGCCTGATGCTAACGAGAGACAGACATACCATCTCCGACATATATATTATATACTAATAAATAAAGCTGAAAGAGCTTGTTTGTTGGTTTGAACACGCTAATTGCTGAAACAACCAGTCGGATTTGAAAAAATCTCTTTGTATTTGATAGCCGAATTCTTGAGGAAGGCTATAGGCTATTTATCATCTCTCCCTCTCAAATTAAGACACGGCAGACAAAACAACAAAAACTCTAGCCGATAAAGCCTTCCACATAAAAAACTAACATGAACATTATAGTTCCCAACTAGATAAAGATATATCAGTTATCTAGTTTGAAACTAAAATGTATATACATAAATAGGTAGAACATAAACCGGCTACATATTAGAGCACATTAACTCCGAGTCCAAACTGTCATAAATATTTATAACTCCCATAACCTAATGTTTCGCAAACGATATCAATCGGATACAAAATGTTATAGCTGTTTCGTAACATCGATAGAGGTATATGGTTATCGATATTGATAATATAAGCTCAAGGATAAAAATTAACAGCCGCGTGGGTCGATTGCAGGCCTGGGATTCGTGGATGGGTGACCATCCATTACGTATCGAGATCCCTTCCGCGCCTCGGAAAGGTTGATAAGCCCTTGTTCCCGGCTGTCATTCGTAGATTTTTGACAGTCGTTACGGGTAGTTATAAGTCTGTAGCGGTATCTACAACGCCACATACGAACAACGCGTCATACTGACGTCACGCAAATCCTGCATCTCGCAAACAGAGTTTACCGCGCAATTAGCATAGATATAATTTCCCAACATCAATCGTTGGGCAAATGCCCGCCAGACACAACACCCGTCTGGTCGGAGGATCCTCCCTTTTCTATGGAGGATGAGTGAACATTACACCCTATTCCTCATACCTCTAAAAGTCCAAAAGTCTGATAACCAGTCGGCCAAGACATCGTGTTACTCGGAAACTGGGTTGTGGAGGTCAGATAGGCAGTCCATGTAAACTGGTATTCAGCTGCATCAGATTAGACTGGAAGCCTACCTGACTAGGCAGATTGATTGATTGGTTATCGATATATATAAGCTCTAAAGCTCTTAATAATAAAACGATTATATTTGACGGTGGCGGCTCCCTTTTAAGTATTACTTGAAATCTTCTTGAGATGTTTATTTTATTAGAAAACCATTTCAGGCCGTCGAATTTTGACGAGATGATTAAAACTTCAAATTTTGTTCTCGGGCGCCTATTGTTAAAGGCTTTACTAATATGGGCCCTAGCAAACATTCGCTTTAAAGACATTTATTTCTTGAAAAAAAGAAAATTACGGTTCACTTATATGTAAGTGAACCGTAATGTTCTGTTTTCAGAGAAAAGTAGAAACAGTCTCTGTGATCGTAATTCATTAATTAATCATAATCGGCCAATTCTCGTAATTTAAAACGTTCAAAATCTAGTCGCAGTATCATCTCGGCGACCAACAAATGTCAAAAACTTGTCAAAATGTAGGGAAATTATAGGTATTTTTGACAGATTGAGACTGAAATCCGACTGTGAACGTTCTTAAAATTACGAGAATTGCCCCTCTGATCACATACAGTTATACGAAACAACAGAATTAAAAGATTTAATATAGTGACATTCGGTGTTAATACTTCGTTCATACGTTTCTAGGGCATTCTTCTAGGACTTTTTAACATTGTGGCTAGGATTAGTATTTCTAATGAACCTACTTGTTGGACTAAAAGTGATCGTGTAGAATATCTGTCTATCAAATCTAACTAGTCTGTATTGTACCAAAAAAGCAGGACAAAGGCCTTTTCTACATAATACTGTCGTTTGCTAGTAAGTACTAGAATATCAATGATTGTAAAAAAAAAACATTTGTTATCACGGGAGAATGCTGGAATTGCTGCGATACTGCGGGCGGAATTTCTTCGCAGCCTGACCTGGATTTTGCTAAAAGTATTTAAGTAAATGGTATATGTGGTAACAGATTTTTAATAATGGCACGACCGCACGACATAGGGTCAGTAGCCAAATATGCTCATAACATAACAAAGCCGATTGTTATATAATAAATAAATGAAGCCGACAAAAAGATATTTATACCGAAATTGACTCCAAATATAATAATTATGATAATTTAGGCGCCATGCCTCACAACAACGCTTACGTATTGGGGTCATATTTACCGCATATCAAAAGCAGGATTTCGATATGCTAAGGGTTTATTTTAAGATATGAGTTTTGTACGACTATGTCACTTCCAGATCGCTCCTCGGGGCTTAGGTTATGTAGTCCCCAAGTTATTCTGTGACATGACACGGGTGCTATTACAAAATCAAATATCCTGAATCAATATCTGTGAATGTAAGTGTATGGATCCTGTCCACCAGTACTAAGTGCTGTGCTATCATTTTTAAACTATTTTTAAGGTCCGCCTACACCACAACTCGCTAACGAATTAAACGTAGGTATACATACGGATGGCAGGGACATAACGCGCAAACTGAAACTATGAATTCGGCTGATGATTCTGAAATGTTGACATTTTTTGCCGGGTATAAAAACAATACAGTTGTTTCATAGAAAAGTGCAATACCTACGCAGTCAAACTGTATGGAAAAGCTGGCGCCTACTCCGAAGTGCAAAGTGCGAATGTTCGGATCGGACCGACACATGGCCGGACCGAATATTATTGAAAAATGCGAAAAAAGTTCGGATCGGCTCAGTTGGGTCGGGACCATAGTCAATATTCGAAAGGGTGTAGGAGTGTAGGATCGGAACCGAGCGAACCAAATAGTAACGTCGCAGGAAACGGCCGAACATTCGGCCGATACTACTTCGGAGTAGCCCCTGATTTGTTTTTTAATAACAGACGAAAAAAATCTAAGCAAGGTAGAATCATGTGCTGAATTGGTGGTTCAGTTTGCGCGTCGATGTCGGGATGCTACACTATATTTAAAACATCGCTCTGCTACTGCAATTTTTTTGAAGATACGAGTAGCTCTGACTGCGTTTAGTGATTTGTGATGACAGCGATGCGTTTGACAGCGATGCGATTCAACTAACATGAAACGCATCGCTGTTTTGAAACTTGTGTTGCGCTATTGTCGTTCGTTTAATTTTTTGCCTTTTACCGCGCCTTTTATCAACTAACTTACAACAGACGTGTAATAATTCCGTCCTGTCTTACCGAGCGCCTAAATCCGCCATAAGTGATAGTAATATCAAGTTTTTGCAAATTATTCATAAGTACATATTTCGTAATTTTTAATGGCATGGTTTCTGTCAATTTCTCTCACGAACCAGCTCAATAAACGACATACGTAACCCAGGTGTCAAAATGTAAAACGCATAACAATCGATTCAATTAAGCACAGAGTTATAATTACGTGGACAAAAACTGGACTAAACTGGATTTAACTGGGCTATGAACTAGTTCAGACTGGTTTTTGGTCTGAAAATGACTGATTGCATCTTGGTATTTCTGTTTCAAGTTTATAACGGTATCCTGGCCCACGGGCGTTTGTTTTACAACCTATGTTTTACATTACCACAATTAAATGTAACAAATAAAATTGTAAAAAATATGCATAATTTCTATTACATTCGAGTTCATTTAAAACTGTAATGAACTCAAATGCGCCCTCGACCCTTTCGACCATCTCTAGGGTCGAAGGGACCTACCCCAACATTGACAAGTACGCAAAGGAAGCAGAGATATAAGTTTCCATTTTAATTATTCGAAGGACCAAACCTCAACTTCGAATGATTTTTTTTTATTCTCACTAACCGACATCAAACAAAGGACGAGGTTATGCATTCGGCGGGGTTTTTTTTTCTCATATAATTACATATGTTAATATTGCACTGAGCCGATTTACCTGTATCTTTTTTCGTTTCGTATAAAAAGCTCGCGAAGTTAATAAAATTTATATGGGGCCTCCCATTTTTTTTTAAACTTTATTTGGGTATTTTTTGAGTTAGCTTCAATATAATACGTATTTATAACAATAAAACATTGATTTTAAGCCCACAGACACCCTCGAAAGGGTTTAAAATCAATGTTTTAAGAACAGTGTCGAAAATGTCCGACTACCTGCAAACGCGGAATTAGACTAATGAAGAAAGCCTTTGTCTTGTTTGTCAGCGGTTTTGGAGGCTTTTAAGGGTTTAGTGGAGTTACCCTTCATTGAGGTTGTACTACGTGTGAAATTGTTGACGGTTTAATATTGTACTTATTGGAAAATCGTAACTTGCCGATTACTTTCTTGAAGGAAGCTGCCTACACAATATTTATTTACTTTAGGTAGTGTGTAAATAAATAATGTGTAGGTAACTACAAATCAGCACTCGTTTCTTTTTTATCTGTCTGTCTGTTTGTTCCGGCTACGCTCCTAAACGGCTGGACCGATTTTGACAGGACTTTCACAGGCAGGTAGCTGATGTTAAAATCTACTTTTATAAAAATAATTAGGGAACCGCGATAGAAAAAATACACGAAATTCAATTTGTTTTCCGAAATAGACACGAACGAAGTCGCGGGCACAGCTAGTTTATAATAGAATTTAAAGTATGGAAATATTGATCTGTATTTGGCTTTTCAAGTATTCAGGATTTGTATGAATTTTCTTGTACGCATATTTATAAGGTAGTTGCTACGTTAGCAACTTCATTACAGAGTAAGGAATTTATTCCGGAAGATTAAATGATGAAGAGGAAGAACTACCAGTAATGTATTCATTTTGATAGATTGCGGTACGCCACACCTACATATTTAATTTGTGATCGGAAGAAAGCGACGCTGCTCTGTGGAATCCTGGTACATAGTAATGAAAAGAAAAATAATGAGAAAAAATCGCTATGATGATGATGGAGAGACACTCTCGATTCGATGGCCTGAAACTCAGATTTGAATAAACCTAGTTCGGGCGGGTCGTTACCTAACATGCTAATTCCGAACCATCATTACTTGCACGTGTAATAAAAATATTTAAGTTTTTGTTTTTTTTTTTTAGGCAAAATGTACACATTTTGTAAACGTTTTTATTAAATAAATTATTCTATTCTATCACCTGCCTAGCCTTTTCCCTACTATGTTGGGGTCGGCTTCCATTCTAACCGGATGCAGCTGAATACCAGTATTTTACATGAAGCGACAGCCTATCTAACCGTCAACGTCTCTGAGTGCAGGAGTAAAAAGTTTTGACAGGATTTAACAAGACTCTCCTAAAACCTACACTTCCGGATCATAATCAAATTATGACACTGCACGACCAGGGCTGCCAGTAGATAATTTAAAATTATTCACCCACGTTTCTGAAATTTTACGAAATTGAATGTCAGGAGACACTCCATAAAAAAATCCTTCACATACACAATAATGATTATTTATCTTGTGAACTAACCTACATTGATGTATTTATTTATTTAGTATGCATATCCTTAGCACGCATCCATTCCATATGACAACATTGGCAAATGGCAACTCAAAATATATCCCCACAGATTACATACATTACATTTACATTAGATAACAGCGAAGTTGAATATGGATATAACATTTAGGTTTACCGTATCCAATTATACATGAGGACCCAGGATACATACAGTTTTTGTATCCAATTATACAATCTGGCAGCCCTGTGCACGACCTTTATCATAATAAGTTAAATTGTATAGTCCTTAGTAATGATATTAAACTTGTAGTTCCTAGATCAATTCATCATCGTAGAGTGCGCGTTTACAGATTGTTTGATCAGGCATCATACCGGACAAACCCAGGTAACCGTGCACCCCTTCAGCTACTCATGCAAATATACAATGAACATTTCATAGATATTGATATATTTAAGCTAAATAAAAATGCTTTTCGAAGTAAAGTTATTAATGTACTAAGCAACTTGGATATATCTTGTGGTAACTGACTAGGTAGTTTGTTAGTTTGTAACAATATAAAATGTTTCCTTGAATAATAATACATATCTAGCTTACCAATGAGTCATCATCATAGCATACCTCTTTGTTAATACATAATCTGGAAAATGTTGTGGTTATTACATTGATTTTGTTTTATATACCTTACTGATAAGTGTCATAAGTAATGTAATATCGTTTTTTTTTTTTTCAAATAAAATAAAATAACAACCTTGTCAGAACTATGCCACAAAAAACAACAATTACTTCTCAAGTTCCACGAACCCAAAATGGCGCCAAAATTAACATAACTACGTCTAACCACAAAAAAACTCAACAAGCAATCACATACGAATAAATAGAGTTACCATTTATCAATCAACATCGTGAATGGGACTTACATAACAAATATATAACTGTGGATTAAAATGGCGGAGTTACGTAAGACATTAAATAATTAAAATGGACAAGACTAGGACAAGACCACAAGAGTGACACATTGTTATTGTGTTTTTGCAGAATATTAATTTTTGGGCCAATGAAAAAGATTGGCAACGATAGTATGGCACATAAGAGGGGCTTGTGGCTAAGTAATAACAGCCGCACGGGTCGAGCGATCAGGTTAAGCTATGGTTGCCGCGGTTGGTCTGGGGATGGGTGATCTTTACATACCGAAACCCCTCGGTACCTCAAAAAGCACGTTAAGCCGTTAGTCCCGGCTATCATTCGCGGATCTTTGACAGTCATTCCGGGTCATCAGAAGCCCGAAAGTCTGACAATCAGTCTTACCAAAGGGTTTCATAATACCTAGTAACTGGGTTGTTGAGGTCAGATTGGCAGTCGTCCCATGTAAATACTGTCATTCAGCTGCATCCGGTTAGACTGTAAGCCGACCCCAATATAATTAGGTAAAGGCTCAGCAAATGAGTATGTCACAGTTAACGAATAACATAACATTACGCCTGTCATCCTCAAGGGGTAAGGCAGAGGTGCACAATGCACATAGTACACCCACATTTCGTCAGTTATGTTTAATTAAGTCCCATGTAACAGAGGGCGATCATATTGCCATATTGGGTCCTATTGCCATATTGGGTCCTATTGCCATATCGGGTCCTATTGCCATATAGGGTCCTATTGCCATATTGGGTCCTATTGCCATATTGGGTCCTATTGCCATACTGGGCACAAATCCAGACTCCAGGATGTTACTAAGAAATCCCAGATGGAAGACCACAAAATTACTTTGTCCGACCCGGGAATAGAACCCACGACCTCATGCTCAGCACTAGCGTAGACTAACGAGGCAGTCTTGACACGGTTTATCAGGAGAATGATAATTTTTGGGCGACAACAAAGATTGGGATCGATAAGTTTGTCAAAGTTCACAGATCTACAACTCTTTACCTAAGCATACAGGGTGGCAGGGGACATCGACGCGTAAACTGTAACCATGGATTCAGCACATGATACTAGACCCCATAGTGTCGAAATTTTTCGTCGGTTATCATAACCTTTTTCCATGTTGGTGTCGGCTTCCGGTCTAACCGGATGCAGTTGAATACTAGTATTTTACATGGAGCGATTTTGTCTATCTGACGACGACAAACCAGTTATTGGGTATCACGATACTTCTTTGCAAGACTAACGACTGTCAAAGATCTACGAATGACAGCTAGGATCATTTGATTTACGTGCTCTCCGAGGCAAGGAAGGGTGTCGGTATGTTATGGATGGTCACCCATCCACGGACCAACCTCGGCAAACGTTGTATAACCTTGAAGATCGAACCGTGCAGCTGTTATTATTTAGCCACGAGCCCTTTATAGAATCGTTTTTTTTTTTTAGATAATGGCATCTCGTAGTTGACCTTGAGAGGTCGTGACTACTTAACCGGACTATCCTGTGGTTGCCTTAAGAATTCTTAAAGCCTCCAGCCAGGGCTTTATAGAATCGATGGTACGAGCGAGATACATACCTATCACGAGGCGAATCTCATCAGCCCTTAGACAAGAAACTACATGAGGATCTCGACCTGAGGCTCTGACAAAAGAAGAAGTAACGAGCTAGTGGAAGTCGATAGTATAAGCTCTACCTGGTCAGCTGACACAAAAATAAGCAAGCAAAGACGAAAAAAACACAAAATCACGCCCTGTAATTCCCGAGGGGAGAGGCAGAGGCGTACCTATAGTAAGTACACCCACATTTCAGCAGTGTAGGGTGAGTCTATAGCCATGCATGAACCGGGCACAGATCCAAACTATGGGCTACTGAGAATTGAAAACCCAATACCACTTTCCCCAACCTGGGAATCGAACCCACTAGTTCAACGAGCCAATATAAACCCACAAAAATGTCCTTTTAAAAAAACAATACCCTAAACGCTTACAAAAATCAGTTATGATACAGTAAGCAATGTAATTAAGTTAAAATATCACGGCGTCGCGTGCGGGTAGTCGTTAAAACGTTAGCCATAACCCGTTACACACGATCATAGATGTCGTGTACAGGCGAGCACACAAGTGATAACAATAACTTCTACTGGATTTGATTTTGCGAGATCAACTGTTTTCTACACAAAGCTTTTAGCTTGCTTCCGTTTAACCCTTCGTATGGCCGGAACATGGATCCACGCGGGACACAATGGCTTTTTAATTGTTTCTGTAAATTCAACCGGCTTAAAGCCTGCGTTTTTACTTTCCAATAGCGTTCTGTTTTTGAGTTTTTGACTGGCCATGTAATGACAAACTGGCATAGAAGAGAATTGATATAGGCATCGTTGAGTACCACTTTCGAACAGCTGTTTGGACGTGTTTGATAGCCCAACTAACATTTTGGTGTTAAGAATAAGTGCTACGTCAGCTGTTTAAGAGAATTTTAAAAACCTAAGGTCATATATATGCTCTAACATATGGTGATATAGCGCGTTTTAACTGTCTTATAACCCTGATTTGGGCCCACGATTTTAGAGCTTAAAGTGACTTAATAGTTATGGAGTAATGATAAATGAGTGACAATAAAGAGCTACAATAGTGGTATTGAAGCAGTGCTTACCACTTTAAGTATATTGTAAGCTATATGCAGGTTACAACTGCAAGCTATGTTAGTAATATAGTTATGAAATCCACTCTAATAACTTTTTTAGTAACATATTAGTGCTTCTTCGATACAATATATACTTTGAGAATATATTGTAGGTATTTAGTAGCAATGAACATCACCCAAAGCGCCAACTTTTTCACCTCTTTTCATACTTTTTGTGTTTTTGTTACCGTCAATAGCGTTAAAATATTAACCAGTAGGATATTCATCCCCGATTTAGTGATATTTGAAAGTGACTTTACGTTTAATAAAACAGGTAAGTCCATTAATGTATTTTAGATTACTAGTGTTATAATTATTAAAACTCGCTGCTATGGTAAGTTTTCTGTAACAATGTATATATGTTTTCATCTCAATTTTGAAGCGACTCAAAAATAAACTGCTTTTGATGATAATATGTAGATAAAATTTACTGCCTCAGTTATTTTTTCATTTCAATTATGATGAATAATAGTCCCTGGTACTGTATTTAGGTATTTTAATGGAAAACTGAAAATAATATAGTAAATAAGTGGGGCAAAAGTGATTAGAAAAAGCTTTTTCCTTTTAAAATTGTATAGGTTAACTATTTCTTTAATGGCGTCAATTCTAAATTACTTAAAGATCCTGATAACTCTGTTATTCCTAATATAGTAACTTAAAGACCGATTGTTAGCACTTCTATGCCCCTTGTAATTCTACAATATGGTTTTAAAAGTGATAAGACAACAATTTTATAGGTTCAGTTTAACAATTTTATAGCTGTAAGTTGAATATTTTCAGGGTTCTGTTCAAAAGTAATCGTGTACAGATTTACTCTAACTCAATTTTTTTTGTAGGTGTATCCCGCAAACGTATCTCCTGTAACAGGATCCAGTGAAATGATTGCTGAAACATGCACAATACCAACTGAACCCCTGTTGGATTAGATAATAAAGTTTACCAATTTCATATTTTGTCTGATATTGAAAATAACACTAATCAACATCAGTGCTGTGCTAACTTAGATCAAAGTTTGGTAATTCAAAACGTGCTGTTATCGAATCAAACACAAATCTTAGAACAACTAACGTAATGTATGATGTGAAACAGCTTTTAACTGTATAACCATACATATGACCATGGAAAAGGGCTCAGCACAAATAGCTCTATGCTCAAACTTTGACTGATTATGTTATTTCCTTATGACACTGCTAATAATAAACATATTTTGAATAAAACCACATTTATTAAAAGAATAATAAGTTTTATTTTTACACTGTCAATCATATCATAATCTTTTGATTTACGAAACGCTGTCATTCTTTTTTTCTTCAATTACATCATACAAAACAAACATCATATTTGAGGTTACGTTATATTAAGATGTATTTAGGTGATATAAAATTCTTTAGCTCAACGTAAAGTAATAATCGAGAGTTATAATCTATGCACATATTTTTTGCCGCCATAAAGAAGTATTTCTAAAAACCATTGTATTACCTTAGGTTGACCAAGTAACCCCATTGTATAATCAATCATTGTATAAAAGTGGTTTCTGACTCTTGCAGCAGCTAGCTCTACAGGGTTTATAATTAACACTTTTATGACACTAATAGCATTCTTGCTAACTCTTAGGACTCGATAGAGCTCATTAAGTGGTACAAAGCATTTCACTGACTCTATTTAAAGACATCAGCTGTTAGTAAGTGTTAGTAGACACCTTATAATCACTTACAGTGTTTTAAGCTTCTTAAAGCTATAACAGTAAGCCTTAAGGTGTTACAAAGCATCTAACTAACTCTGTTTAAAGGCATCAGCCGTTAGTAAGAGTTAGTAGACACTTTACAATTGCTTTCAATGTTTTACGCTTCTTAAAGTTATAAGAATGAGCTATACAATGGTTCCCATCGACTCCATGCTACCGCCTTAAGTTATTTATTTTTTCTTTTTAACTGTTATTCCTCTTGAAGGTTTAATTATTTATCCTTAACACCACAGTAGAGTTGCATGTTACTATCGGAGCCCTTATATATCATTTATAATACTATGCGAGCTAAAAAAAGGTTGCCCTTAGCGCCTAAATGTTTGTTGGGAGGCAACGACGGAAGAGTTCTAGGTCGTAGATTTAAAAACATAAGAAGCCACTTTACTCTTTGTAATTTATTTCACAATCACTGCTCTCAAAACGGTGAAGGAAAATATTCTAAGGGAAATGTTCTAGAACCAAATCATTTTTAAGACATGTGTCGTCCACCAACCCGCACCGCCTCCATTATGGCCACATCCCTCTCACAGCGACGAGGCCTGTGTCCCAACAGTAGGAGCGTTATCATCATCTCCCTAGCCTTTTCCCAACTATGTTGGGGTCGGCTTCCAGTCTAACCGGATGCAGCTGAATACCAGTATTTTACATGGAGCGACTGCCTATCTGACCTCCACAGCCCAGTTACTGGGTAATACGATACCCCTTAGTAAGACTGGTTGTCAGACTTTCGGGCTTCTGACTACCCGTAACGACTGTCAAAGATCCACGAATGACAGCCGGGACCAACGGCTTAACGTGCTTTCCGAGGCACGGAGGGGTCTCGGTATGTAAAGATGGAAGCAAGCAGTAGGAGTATGCTAGACCTAAATATACGAACCTACCAGCGAGGTAATTGCGTAACTAACAGTAGCAATGGCTTTAATTTTGACAGTTCAACAACATTCATTGCGTTATTTACGTTGTTGAGCGGGTAATTTTTTCGAACATATGAAGTAATGGATTAGCAATATCCTTCAAAATCATTCAGATTGAGGTTGATTGTGTGTTACGCATATAGCAACGGAAAATCATTTGGGTTCGTAGGATATCTTGTTTAAAGCAAATCGACTGCATCATAGTTTTTTTAGGAACACTGGCTCCTCCTCAACTTGTGTCAGTTTAAAAACCAAACTTACACGTGGTTGTTAGGTAGGTACTCAATGTACTCATTCGCGACAATAAACCCTCTCTTAATGATAAATTACTTTCGTGCTCGTCAAAACCCGAGTCTTGCGGAAACGTGATAAAACTTTAATGTAAGTGCTTTTGTTCTTTGAATAAACGCCATCTTGGTAATTTACTTTTGTTTTTTGGTCTTTTGGATAACCGCGACCTTTTGAGGCATGTTCGTTGCGTTACAACAAGTCATTTGTCAAAGACATCCCGTTGAGTAAGCTATGACTTTAATTTTGTTACGTCGTAATCTAGAGACTAAACGATTTTTAAATAGTTAATGGTAGTACCAACCTATCTCTTGACAATTCAAAAGTGCTTGTAATTGGTTTATTTGAAATAAATAGTTTGAGTTTGAGACTAATATCATTATTGGTTTGGTACTCACAACCTTGTTTACGAATGGTGGAGTCTCTTAATTAAGCCTTCCTTTCTCTACAGAAGGAATAACCTTTTTGCAACTTGAAAGCTAGCCTTAGCATTCGATTGGGACTGCGTAGTGAAAAGTACTCGAGCCATCTCTTTTGTTTACGTTTTTAGACATTTATTTTCTCAAAAGATTTACAATCACTTACAGAGAAAATACAATATTATAATTAAAAATACTTATAGCCGATTGGCGTAGTGGGTTAGTACCTACTATGACAGAATTACATTAATATTTCTTAAGAGTTAAAGTAGCAGTAAAAGGGGTAGTTGCAAAGAAGTTCACACGAAACCAAGTGCGCGACGTCGTATGCGTAGCGCCACTGCGGGTAGGTGTGTTTCATAAAATCAGACTTTATTGTACACAGTCGGAAAAGAAGATAAGTAACCAGTGTCGTCGGATATAGTTATTGTTATTTTTTTGTTATTTTTTTAAAAACGTTGCCCCACACTGGGAATTTCTCCTCTATCGTGGGTGCGTTTACAAATATTTAAACTCACATACACAAACAGCCAGACCCGGAACAACTACTTGTAGGTCATACAAATATTTGTTACGTGCGGGAATCGAACCCGCGACACGCAGCGCAGCAGTCAATCCCTTAACCACTGCGCCAACCGTGTCGTCAAGAGATAAGTAACCAGGGTCGTCGGATATAGTTGAAGTTTAGTAAGAAACCGGTGGGTGTTTTCGAATGAAATTTAATTTGATACATGAACTGTTGGTTTTCTATTAACTAATATAAATTTTATTCGAAAACATCTATCGGTTTCTTACTATAATTCAACTTTATCCGACGACCCAAACTTATCTCCTTTGGTGACCGTACATGCAGCTATGTTTATTTTCTTTAAAACGGTGTGTTTTAAGCGATAAAACATAACATACCATACACACATAGAAAACACAGTTAACTTTACAAGTTAGCAGTTCGAACTTTGTAAGCGTTTCCACCATAACTTATTGCTGCTTACCTTCCCGCAGAAAACTTCAGAGTAAAGTCCACAAAACATTAACATACTTGTGTGAATATTTAAGTTATTTTAATATGATAAAATATTATGTTTCGCATTGCGGTACGGTCGTAAATGTTGGAGACTACCAGCAAAATACGGGCGTGAACACACTCGTAATTTTAAGAGTTTAAAAAGGCTACTGAAACCTTGCGTTGTAGCATAGTCTGAAAAATGTGTTCTGCTTCGCGAAAAATTATTACTTGTACAGTCAACAAAAGAGATAAGTATGCAGGGTCGTCGGATATAGTTGAAGTTTAGTAAGAAACCGATGCATATATTTTAATAAAATTTATAACCAATAACTTTGTAACTATATTATTGTGATTTAAAAGAGTGTCCATGGAGTTTCTTGCCCGTTCTTCTCCATAGGTACCTACTACGCTTTGGAATGGGCAACTAGCTTCATCTTTTTGACTGACCGACCCTTGACAGTTCAAAAGTGCCTGTAATTGGTTTACTTGAAATAAATAGTTTAAGTTTGAGTTTGATTCAATTAATAGAAAACAAACAGTTCATTTATCAAATTAAATTTCATTCGAAAACATCCATTGCAGGTTTCTTACTAAACTTCAACTATATCCGACGACCCTGGTTACTTATCTCTTTTAGTGACTGTACAAAAGTTCAGATGAGCTCGTTAGTTGCAACACTACAGTAAAATGCAGGAGCTTGTTATTTTCAGAAACTGTATTCAGCACCCTAATTGCGTAACACACTTTCAACACAACGCAATTAATGTTGTTGAACTGTCAAAATGAAAGCTATTGCTATTGTGTTACGCAATTACCCCGCAAGTTACAGTTTCTGAAAATGATAGTGTATTTTAAAATCTAGACAGACATGATAATCAGGAAATAATTCTAATAACCCGAGGATCGTGGAAACGTCAATTAAGTGTGAAATTGGTATTCTGAGACCCAGATGTGGCCAAAACATAATAAGCTATAGAATTTGGTACTTATTAGTATTTGAAGTACCATTTGATACTTAAATTGGCATGAACACAAATAGATAATATTGCACAGTTTCTTAATATCACTTTAATTGAACAAGCAGCGAGCAGATTAATACTAATCGGAGACTCAAAATCAAAACATCTAAACATTTTATATCACATAAACCTACATGGGCACTTATGAAACGTCAGAAGCTAGGTGCATGGTTCCAATAGGTCGTTTCCTGTGGAGAAGAGCCGTCAAGAAACTCCACGGTTACCCTTTTAAAAATAATTCACTTTTACAATGTTTTCAAATCCCAATGTTAACAGGTAGGTATGGGAGGACAGTGTGACTTCATCAAGCATCATTGGCATTGCACGGCACTTTACTTTTCTTATTACATTGTCCTACTGTAACAGTTTATGGTATCCTAAAAATAAGAGGTAAGAAAAATAAAAGACGAACGGGTTCTGTCCACGACTGTGCCACCAGTAGAATTGTCACTATGATCACGCTATCTTCACATTGCGGTGGCGAGGTGACGTGATACCCTCATATTGTTGTTATTTCCAACGACTATGCTTGCAACACGCGTTTATTAATATTTTGGCAGTAAGTGTACTTCTGATAACAGAGGGGCAATTCTCGTAATTTTAAGAACGTTCACAGTCTGATCTGTCTCAATCTGTCAAAAAATACTTCTAATTTCCCTACATTTTGACAAGTTCTTGACATTTGTTTGTCGCCGAGATGAGACTGCGACTAGATTCTGAACGTTTTAAATTACGAGAATTGGCCTACTGATGTTCTTCGTGTTATTGTGCACTGCACGAGTGTACTGCAGGCATGGAGGGTAGATTGTTTATTTCTCAAAGCGTAGCACAGTTGGGATAATATTGGCTGTTTTGTGATTTTAATAAGTTGGGGATTTTGTTTTTATTTCTTACGGCAACTGGCTCAGTGGAGAAGATTGTGTATTATTGACTGTAAATAAAGATATTGTGATTTCAAATGGGGACATATTGCACTATATCTACTTTGTCATAATATCGACAACTCTGCTCAAGATTTATACAGAGTAGCTGGGACATGGACGCGCAAACTGTAACCATAAATCCAGCACATGATTATATGTAGCATACAAAAGTGCAATACGCGATCATAATATATGGGACATCATTTTTTTTTAACAACAGACAAAAATTTTGTTCAGAATGTCCTACCTACTGAATCCATAGTTACAGGTTGCGCTTCGATGTATGCCACCCTGTAGAAGCAGTTTTTTTTTTCTAAAGAAGGCTGTACAGTCACTAGCAAAAGTATGTATACACTCGGCTTTATTCAAAAGTGATTTACTCCTTTATTTTTGAATGAAATTTTTATGTTGTTCCGAACATAGCATTTTCGAACCCATAGCTTTATGTAATGTGTTGTATTTCAACGTTCATTCGTTATTTCACGAAAAAAATCGCAATTGAAAGTTGCCAAGTGTTGACATATTGGTGCTCGTGACTGTACGAGGCTTCGTGGTCAGGCAGGAATCACTAATGTCAGGTTTTCACTAACTTGGATTTTGAACTTTCGGCACTGAGTCGAGCGTTGAATATTCAACAGCCCGCTTTTATTTAGTAAATAGTTTCTGTTCGTTACTTCATCCGCATGTTTTAACTTAAAATATATCATGTGACACTCGGCAATTAGCTTCCCATTAGTAAAAGAATTTCCCCCTCAAACAAACAAACTCACAATTTCTACCTCTATAAAAAATCAGTATAGATTAATTTAGGTGTCTCCTAAGTCCTACTGCTAGTGAAATCGGATATTACAAGCTCGGCTGAACGACAAATCACCCTTTTGGCTTAAGGAAACTGTCCTATCCTAACCAGGAAAACCTCATTCGGAATATAACATCAACATAAAAGGAAGAGAAAATCTCTAACAAGTTATCTACAAAAGCCATTTCCCTACCATCAGTAGTTACGGAAGCCATAGTCACACCGTACGATCTTAACCCCATCCAACTTTAATGGAGCCTGGTAAAGCCGTATAAAATTAACCGGAAACGCCTCGTAGTTCGTAACAATGCATTTGATCGACGACATTTCGATTGACATTGGAAACTAGACCTTACCGCCTACGTAATAAGTGTCTTCGTTGTGATGAATTTGGTCTGCACCCATTTTGGGTCGGTAAGGTTGTGGGACAATGAGTGTTGGATTTAATAATAGAGTTAGTAGTGTTTTGGAGTGCAAGGGCAGGTAGTTGATTTGATTAAATGCACTGTGTGGGAGGTGTGCAATGTTTACAGACAAATGACATAATAAAAACAATCCTTCTATCCTCAATGGTCTGCAGAAAAATAAAAAAACAATTCATTTTACTGTAACGAAAGACATCATAACATAGAAATCTTCTATACATACATACAAATAGGTACCTATACTTAATGGAACTGTCTGTCAAAATAACAGCTGATTGTTAGATGCTTATTATGTAAGTATATAAATAGGTACGGTACTTATAAAAAAAAACAATTTTTACATTTTTGTCTGTCTGTTTGTTCCGGCTAATCTCCGAAACGGCTAGACCGATTTTGATGAAATTTGATATGCGGATAGTTTGAACCCTGGGGAAGGGCATAGGCTACTTTTAATCGACATACATCGCGTGCGAAGCCGCGGACCAATGCTATTCTTGAGTATAAGGCCAAATTATTTCCCTTTGTTCCAAATGAATAGCGACCAGCATTTCCCAAACCATCACAATTCAATAACTCCAATAAGCAATTTAATTGCCGTATGTAACATTCCCTTCACACTAAATTAACCATAAAAAACAATAAAACAATGTCGTTACGTCACAGTCGACGCACGAAATAAAATCCAAGATGGCGGCAAGACATTACTCGCTTACTCGTCCGATATTACCCGCCACTTTCACTAGCGTCGAAAAACTATAATTACAGTGATTTGGTGGTGCTACAAAGGTTATGGTGGTACCCATAACTATTGTCTTAAGAAGTTTAGACCATCATGGCGGTGTCCGGGTTGAAAGGTGACAGTTCGGCTACAGTTTGTTCACAGTTACTTTACCTGACCGTAGCAACTTAACAGCAACCTTATTATGACGAGAATAAAGATCACAATGATATTGACAGACTTGTCAGTGGCAGCAATCCAACAGAAACCTTATTAGAATAGGAATAAAGATCACTCTCATTTTGACAGTGATGTACAATCAGACGTAAAATAGGTGTAGTTCGCATAGTGTGAGAAATTTCGTTGTGTTTAAAAAAATGGAAACGTCAAAACATATTGTTTTAATGGTTATTATGATGTATAATTAGGGTTTTTTCACTTGGCGAAAGTGTGTGTTGTTTATTGGCGTGCGCGTTTTGTTGGCAGGGCCAACAAGAAATACCGTTTTAATTGGTTTTCTTTCTTTTTTTGGTACCACTACATCTTACTACATGTAACTAGGTTGACGAACAAGCCCATCTGATGAATTAAGAGTTGTTACAGCCTGCAATATTTATTTTTATTTATTGGAGGGGCCCGTGGCTAAATAATAACAGTCGCACAGGTCGATCGGTCAGGTTAAGCTACGCTTGCCGCGGTTGGTCTGTGGATGGGTGACCATCTTTACATTGCCGTTGGTCCCGGCTGTCATTCGTGGATCTTTGACAGTCGTTACGGGTAGTCAGAAGCCCCCCGAAAGTCAGAAACCCCCATTGCTTTTCCCAACTATGTCGGAGTCGGCTTCCAGTCTAACCGGATCCAGCTGAATAACAGTATTTTATATGCAGCGACTGCCTATCTGACCTCCACAACCCAGTTACTGTGTAACACGATACCGCTGGGTTAGACTGCTTGTGCAGCACAGAAGCTTATTAATATCATTATACATATCTAATATATATTTTAAGGATTAACTTAAACCTGTTACCAACATATTAGTACACACTTAAATACACATCAATCATCTATCAAATGCACTAAAGGTCAACGCAGACTGTTTCGTAACACTGCATGTAGCAGTAAACTGATCCGTGCAAAATTATATCCGTTTATGTATGAAGTTATATCAGCACCCTAATTGTGTAACACACTATCACAATCTGAATCATTTTGAAGGATATTGCTAATCCATTGCTTCATAAGTTCGAAAATGTATCTACTCAACAGCGTAAATAACGCAATGAATGTGGTTGAACTGTCAATATAAAAGCATGCCTACTGTTAGTGTTACGCAATTACCCCGCAGGATTAACAGGAGTAGCAAGGATTGGGAATGGCGGCAAACGTGTGGGTATATGGGAGGGGTAGATAGCAATACTTGTCAGAATATACGCAGTACAGTCCCGGTAACGACTTGCCAGTAAAAAGAAAATGAAGATAGTACCAAGAACTGAAAACATGGATGAAAAGCAAACATCTTCTTATTTATGTTTTCATCCGGTACCAAAAGTCGTTAAAGCAAAATTTATGTTTCCTACCTGTATGGGAAAGTGACCTTTAAAAGTATGCTGCTCTGTGCTCTCAGGTTTTCCAATGGTTTTATTCTAACTCAAGGTCGCAAGAGTTACTGCTGGGCGTGGGATCCTAAATTCGATCTCCGGATCATGTAATTGGTTTTTTTTATAAGATTTACAGCAACTTGGAACTTGTAACCTGATAATGTTTGGCCATAGAATCGCCCCATAAAATAACGGGTTGGTTAAACGTGGATGTCAAAATCAAAAATCAAAAGTAATTTAGAGATCAGTGGTGGCCCAGTGATAATGGCCGCGACTAGGTCTTTTTTTTGCGGATGGGAAATCATCAAATGAACCGCTCTGGGTGGAGCAGAAGGGAGTGTCAGACTCTTACTGACTAAAACCCACCCGTGTTCCTTCCTTAGCCCATTATGTTCCAGGGCAGCGGTAACCCTTTAAACTATCCCGCTACCCCGGCAGGCTTCGGCCCTAACGGGCCCCGTCATTTGTGCTGACATCTCTTTGAGGCGCGCGTGGAACACATACGCGCCGTCCGGCACGGGCCTGGTCCTGATCGGACGGTGAGCTACCCATTACTCTCCGCCCGCAGGCCCGCGCCTACGATGGCCGGGAGTCGTCGCGCGGCTCCCGACGCCCGGAAGGTCGTAGGTTAAATAATAATTTACACAAAGTGCCTGCTTGGGTTCCAACTCCTGACCTACGATTCGTAAGTTGCAGCCATTACCACTGAGCCACCACACGCAGCAACACTGCTGTCTGTCCAATTAGAAAAACTTGATTCTATACAATACTATACTACGACGTACTAAGCACCACTACCTGATCGTTTTGGGAATGCAAACGTCATGTTAATTGAACTCCGAATCAGTTCACCTTGAAAAGCGACACATTAAAGTACAAAAGCTTTACCTGCATTGTTAATATTATACCATTCACAGAATTCGGTTCTCACATTATGTGCAACAGGCCTGCGGTTAATCGCGGCGTAATGTGTATCGACCTTAAGAGTTGCGCTTGCGTCACTATTGTGAACGAATTTGACATTAAAACACAAAATGTTCAGAGGTTATATGGCGTTCTCTAATGTGCCAAGGCTGTATTAAGTTTAGATTATAAATAATAGCGTCATTCATTGTAAATTGCATCGTAAGTCGTAGTTATACAAGAAAACGTACAAATATTCAAGAAAACCCAAGTGTGATAAGTAATATTATCAACGTTTACAACGATAAAGTGATGATTATGTCACACATCTATTCCCGCACGGAAAAAATATTTGTATGACCTACATGTATTTGTTCAGAGTCTGGGTGTTTTTCTGTCTATAATATGTATGTATTTACAAAAAAAAAATGTATATAAGTAGTTTATCAGCCATCTTGTTACCATAACTCAAGCATTAGGTTGCCTAGTTTGGGACTAGATGGCGCTGTGTGAAATGTCCAGGGATATTATATTATATTACTTATATCTATACTAATATAATATAGATGGAAAGTTTGTTTGTTTGAACGCGCTAATCTCTCTCTCTCTCTGCAACTGCTATTTGGATTTGAGAAATATTAGCCCAATTCTTGAGGAAGGTTATAGACTACGACCCTGAGGATCCGAACTAAAGGAAAAAAAGTCTGAAAAAACGCTAAGCAAAAACAAAGGAATACCGCGGGCGAAAAATGTGGCTGTTATAACATAGGTGAGCACTAAAGTGGTATTTATGGAACAAAAATACTGTTGTGCTAAATTTCATACTGACCTAATTGTTTAGGCTGTGAATTGTGTCAATGATTGAATGAATGAATGAAGATACTTAAATAAACACCAACTAGATTACAATAAAAACCGTGGCTCACGTCACCATTTCATCCCACAAGCAAGGTTTACTTTTTATGGTCCAATCCACAACTGTACCGATTGCTCTATGATCGTGACCGCCGCTCTTTATAATTTTCTTTCTCTTTGTGAAAAACTCATCTCAATTTTTGAACATTAGGTACTTTATTACTGTTATAATTATTGAAGGATTACTTTCATTAATTCGTTGGGCTAAAGCTCTTAATTTAAATTAAAAAGTTGATCGGATATTGATTAAATGAATAGGATTAAGTACTAGTCTCTACAAAAGTTTTTGATTATATCATTGATTTCAATCTTATTTTATGTAATTCTTAAAAAGAAATATACTTAACTAATATTTTTTTTAACAGTTGCCACCATAGATCGTCGGCTAGTGGTGACGATATTCTAAGTACCGTTTATTATGAGTTAGGTTATTGCCTAATATTGCATATAGTTCCTGGATATCTTTTTACATGCATCTAACAACAATTGCATAACTTATCTTTCGAAATGTACAAAACGAAGAAATCGTTTGTAAATAAATATGCTTATTTAAACACAAGTGTGATCGCGTGACGAGACATACAGTAGACAACACGCGATATAACTTTATTCACTACTTAGCGATTTATAAGGCTAAGCTCGGATAGACGCGACGACGCTCGAATGCGCGACCTTTCACTCTCCACAGAGCCCATACGGCTAGGTAACGCGCGAAGAGCCAGTCACAACGAACGGTCTCGTGGTAGGATATTATCGCGTGACATCGCGACTGTATAACGTAGGCCTAATGTCAAAATATTACGATTAGCTTGTGCACGGTGATCATACAAAATAGAGCGTGGTGGATATCTTCCTGAAGTGAATGAATTATTGAGTGCATTCATTAGCGAATCGGTAATTAGGTAGTGAATGGTTTGAATGAAATCTGAATAATTACTTCGACACTGCTATTAAGATGAAAATTTAATTATATAAACTATTAATTATTGTAATTTTTCTCTAATTAGGTATAGTTTCGGTTGAATATATAGGTATAAAAATATACATACAATGTTTCTTTTTAATTCCACATCTAACCGTGACCGTTTGCATCTTCACGACGAACAATCGACCGTACGTCGTTTTATATTAATTTATTAAAGTAATTTATTATCTTTAGTCATTAAAATAACAACTTGTGTATTAAAATGTATGTAATTAATTTGAATAAATAATAGTCTTTATTTAATTAAGGGTTGATTTTTCCAACGCCAGATAATTTTATTAGAGGAATAATAATTTTGAATTTTTGACAGTTTTTCCATACAAAATCTGTCAGACGTCAATTTTATTCCACGAATATGATGAAGTTAGGCATCTTTTTTAAAAGATTGAAAACGAAAAAAGGACTGTAAACAAAACGAAAACAACAAAAAATCTATACAATTTTACATTAACGGGACAAAAGGTAGATAAAGCACGTCAATTTAATATACGCTTCTTTCGTGCAAGATAAAATTAGGTAAATACTTATTATTCTTTTTATCGTATCGATGGCTAAAAGTTCAAACATATTTGGCCCAAAATTCAGCTGCGGGAACTTCGCTCACTGCGTAATTAATCAGCCTACAACGTTGAATGTTCCCAATGACACAAACCCTCTCTGTGAGAGGGAGTGGGCAGGAATCCATCACCCAGACCCAATGCGGGTAGGTAGTTCATTTTTTATTTTAATTTGGCCCACACTAGGAATTACTCCCGTATCGGGGGTGTGTTTACAAACATTCAAACTCACATACACAAACAGCCAGACCCACAAGGATGTCACAAGTCTTAGAATATTTGGTCCTAGAACATTTCCTTCTAGCAAGTTTCCTCACGATGTTTTCCTTCACCGTTTTGAGAGCAGTGGTGATGAAATGATTTACACAAAGTAAAGTGCCTGACTGGGTTCGAGCCTAAGGTCTACAAATCGTCAGTCGCGGCCATTACAATTGCCCACCACAGCTCCGTTCACTGACGCTGTCAATATAGGTACTTACTTATAAAATCTTATTATTTTCTCAGTCTAGACTTCACATTTTCACAATAAAGGCTGTAAGTGTTTTGACCTTGATTCTGACCTAAATATTGGGCAGTAAACAACCAATCATTGCTGTTTTACTTGTAGAGAAATATATGGGATTAGAGATGGTTTGAGTTTCTATTAAGGAGGTAAGAAGAGGGGAGGTTGTGGCCCAGTGGTGACGGCCCTGACTTAAGAGTTGTAGGTCGTGGGTTCGAACCCAGGGAGGCTTTACTTTGTGTAAATAATTTCATCACAACTGCTCTCAAAACGGTGAAGGAAAATATCGCGAGGAAACCGGCAGTGTGCCAGCAGTGGGAACATTGTAGACTAATTATGTACTTAACATGATAGCGTTCAGGAGATCGATGCACATCTATGATGATCTGTGACAAATTCTATAGCAGCCATAAATCTAAACAAGAATTTCTAGTCCATTAAAAAAAACTTAATAAGCCCGGACAATAAAACGCTCCCTTTAGTTAAACCAGGTGAACCTTTCAACTTTCACAGAACAAAATAACAAAACGCACAAAAATACGGTATTTTTTCACATAAACCCTTTTCTCGTTATTGCTCCACCAACCTGGCAGTTCAATGAATGGACCGTAAGCTCTGCAACCTTGACGGCTCGCCCTTGAATATATTTCGCTTCGAACCTGACAAAGGACCTGGTGCTGACCTCCAAAAAGAACTGGATTTTTACCTGAAACAAAAAAAGTTACGTTAGTTCGGGATATTTCGGAAAAGTTCGGGAATGTGCAGAGCTATTTGTATCGGTGTTTCTATGCAAAAGGACAACAATGTTTCGGTTCCAATGACAAAAGAATAGCTAGGAATCAAATGTTATGTGTCAGGTTAGAACCTTGAATTCTGCTTTAGTAATAACGTTCTGCATGTCAAAGAAATGACTGGAAATTATATTACGTGCATTGCGTTGTCAGTGTCCTGCATTTTGAACTTTGAATCCATACTAATATTATAAAGGCGAAAGGTTGTGTTCGTGTGTGTGTTTGTATGTTTGTTACTTCTTCACGCTCAAACGGCTGGACAAATTTTGATGAAATTTGGTATGGACGTAGCTGACATCTTGGATTAACACATAGATAGACCAATGAGGGTCAAATATAATAATCTACTGTACCTACACAGGGGGCCATAAAACAGCCTTACTTTAAAAAAATATTCTACAAATGGGTCCTCTTATTTATAAAAAAATGCCTAGAAATTTAAAGGAAATACCTATTAAGATGTTTAAAAAGCAGTTAACAAAACTGCTACTCTTTGACAGTCGTTAGGGGTCGTCAGAAGCCTGAAAGTCTGACAACCAGTCTTACCAAGGGGTATCGTATTACCCAGTAACTGAAAGAAAGAAAAGAATGAAAATGCGTTTATTTGCGGCAAAACATAAAAAACAACATAAACACACAAAAAAATAACAAGTTGGGGGCAAACATGCGTCACATTCACGCAAAACGGCCATCGCTCAGCATAATGAAGACAGACAGGCAGTTGCTCCATGTAAAATACTGGTATTCAACTGCATCTGGTTAGACTGGAAGCCGACCCCAACGTAGTAGGGAAAAGGCTAGACGATGATGACCAATTTCAGTGATATTTAGATGTTTCACCCGTTACGCTGTTCTTATTTCTAATTACTATAACAACAAACTAGCTTTAGACAGTCTAATACATAAATTATGCATTACTTACTAAGTTTACAAGAACATTATTATCTTAACAGACTTGTTTGACTCCCACATAACATTGTATAATGTTGGTCTTTCTTGAAGTAACGAACAACACACGCGAAACCGCAGTACCGTATTTCGTAAAATAGTAAAATACCAACATTTTCCCCTCTTTGAAATGTCAGACCCCTGCTCATCAATCGAGAGCCGGTATACAACATAAAGGCAGGCAGTCACGACCTTATCAGCGAACGGTTCCGTACAATCCGTACCTATTTTTACTGAGAGAGCGGAATTAAAATCACGACTTTGAACAACACGAAGACGGCTTACTATCGGTTCTCGTTAGCGGTCGGTAATTGGTGCAGGAAATAACATTTATATGTCATGATGCGTCGGAAACTTCACCAGTGATTACGTAGGGTAGTTTGGCATTTGCGTGCGATGGACACATGTTAAGTGGCGTGTCCGAAATGTTGGTATTATTTTAATATTAGTGTTTCACCCGGATCAGTTTTATTTCCGGAATGATAATTATTACCATTTCCTAGACTTACCTACTTTGAGAGAGACGGTCTTTCCGATTTCTATTACAATCTACGTCGCCATTTACAATCTACGTCGCCGCGAATCTCTTAGGGAACTATTTAAAAGGGTTAATATTATGACGGTACCTTGCCAATTCATTTATGAAAATATTATGTATGTAAGAAAAAATCAACATCTTTTTAATAAAATAAGTGATAGACATAATTTTAATACTAGAAATAAAGATAAATTAGATCAACCTTTTTTCAGATTGTCTAAAGTACATACATCTTTTATGGGGTACTGTGTTAAATGTTACAACAAAATACCTTGTGAAATATTGCAATTAAATGAAAGAAAATTTAAAACTTATATCAAAATTACACTTTGTAAGCAAGGATATTACAAATTAGAGGATTATATCCAAGATAAGAATGCTTGGAAACATGCTGGTCCTACTCCATAGGACAATCTCTAGAGTCTAGACAAAATCAAACTGGTTGCTAATGTAATTGTATAATTTATTCTTTTTTTTTTATTCTCTTTGACATTAGATTTACATTCTGTAATTACTTAAAGTCACACCCGGACTTAGCGTTGCCAGGCGTCCGGATAAAGCCGGACATAGGTAGGCTTTTTGATTGCGTGTCCGGCCAAAATATACGGTGTCCGGCTTGTCCGGCTTTTGTTAGGCTTTTTACATTTCGCAAACGAGCGAGCGCCGATGACTGATTATGACAATAATCAAATAGCTTGATTTTACATACAATTTTTTTGTCGTACCTATTAATACTAAGACACAAAATCCTCAATAATGTAGGTTGTCCGGCCTTTCTACCCAAATGTCCGGCCAAACTGGCTGGTCTGTCCGGCTAATAGGTTTGGCGACCTGGCAACCCTACCCGGACTTATTACTCCTTATTTATTTATGAAAATAGTCTACTTTTGGAATGTTTGTAAATATGTGAGCACCATGTATCTATCACCTAGTCAATTTATATGTCATGGTTTCAAAAATTCATTTTAATTCTTTTACCTATTGTGGTATAGTAATTTTATTTTTAGGTGCATCGTCTTCACATATAATTAATGTATGCAAAGTATTGTAAAACATTTTTAAAAGAGTAACGGTGGAGTTTCTTGCCCATTCTTCTCCATACGAAAACTACCTTTTGGAAGGGGCGACTAGAATCAATTTTATTTTAATTTTAATTTTGACGTTCAAAAGTGCCTTTAATGTGCCTATTTGAAATAAATTATTTGACTTTGACTATTTTTTTTTTTATTGCTGAGTGGACCTGTTCTACGCCTCGATCATGCCTGATGGAAAGCGATGGATGAGGTCCATGATGAAACAAGCGTGCCCAAAAGATGCCTGTTCACTCTTTACTTGTTTTTACTTACCCTATATTCCCAGTGGCTCTTGTGATATAGGAACTCCTAGTACAAGAGCCGGGGCTACACTGATGTCAGGTGTGGTGTCTGTGTGTCTGGTGTTTGTGTCTTGAAGTGAAAAATAAATAAATAATTATTATTACACACTCTTAACTTTGTTATTTCCCAAAAATAGAACAAATACCTCTTATGGACATGAAAAACCTTGTCTTTGTATCATCATAATATCTCGTCACCTTCTACCACAAAACACAACTTGAAACACAAAAAAAAGATCTCCCAAAAGTCTATTGTAAGTGTAACAATATGAAGCACATAGTAAAGGGTCGTCTTATCTGTGAGAGGCATCTTATAGACCTGTTGCTAAACGAGAGGGGACGAGGGTATTCAGGACTGCGAATGGCCTGTAAAAATAAGGCCAGCACCGAGTTTAGGTAAAAGGTTTAGGTTAGATGAGCGAAAAACGTCGTAAAGTGCTTGTAGACAATAATATTTATAATCCGGAAACAAAAATAAGGTCACTTATGACAAAGCCATGGAAACAATTGCCGATCATGTCTTGATATTATATTCTCGAACTTCATGTAAGCATCTTTCAATTGTTTCTTTTGCATACTGCACGCATTTGAGTTGACAATCTTAGTCGCACCCGCATGCGGTTCGACTCCTGGGGGGCCGTATCATGACGTATTCATGCCACCATTTTCCCAGTGTGAGAGAGAGATGGAGCTATAGAAGGCTGATATGACCATCCCTTTTTTGCAGCCCGTGGTAGAACGGCTAACCATCCGCATGAGTAGTGGAATCATATTTAATTATAAAAAGAGAACGCTCTAATGCGAGAATCGATTTTTAACAGCAGTAGTAGGTATGTTGTCGTAACCCGTAATGTAAATCGCAGATCACAGATAAAAATCGCTCGTCTATGCATAAGACCTTGTCCTCGAGGCCTCGAACCTAACTTTATTTGCAATGTTTAAGAACGACTTTTTGTCCACTCCTACGCAGCTGAACTTTGTCTCTGTTCGCCTACGCACCAGAATTTATAGGGATTTTAAGTAAAATTTATGGAAACGATAAAGGCAAGTGATAAAACTGATGAAGTGCTATGTTCTAATACGATTTATAAGTATTTGAAGGCGCCGGCGGTGGCACCCGTCCAGTTCGGTTATGAAGTTACCGAAATGTGACGGTTCCTAAAATACCCTAGGATGATAAAATTTACGTTTTTCTTAATTATGTGAAATATCAGTATTTGGATCGGTTCCCCTTTCGGGGAAGGCTTCACCCGAGTGACACTGACTGGTGGCAGTCACTCTAGCAGCATCACGTCGATGGTTGCTTGGAGCATGTCTTCTGCTAACAGAGATGATGTGAGGGGAGCCGCTATCGTACCATATCCACGACGAACTCCGGCAAAATCCTGATGATGACCACTTCTGGTAACGACTATTCTGTGCAGTTATATTTATTAGCGTGAAAATAAATGTTTGCTGGAGTGGAGACCGCGTATCGCAAGCGTAATTTATTTATTTATCCATTGATTTTTTTTTTGTCAATGTGGGACGCCCCTCAGCCAGATAGACGGACGACCTAAAGGTGGCTTGGACAGACTGGATGCGTTGAGGAGGAGGAGGACAGGGTGTAGGGCAGCCTGGAAGAGGCCTATGACCAGCAGTGGACTGCAATAGGTTTAGTTGATTGATTGAATTGTTTGCTACGTTATTATGGCTTGACTAATGTACCGAAGCAATTTGATGGTTTCTGGCAGAGAGGTAATAAGTATGCTAAGAAGAAAAAGAGATATGGTTTTTTTTTTAATTTCTACCATAGAACGATCGGTCATGGAGGGTCATGAGGGGCTTGTGGCTAAGTAATAACTGCCGCACGGGTCGAGCGATCAGGTTAAGCTATGGTTGCCGCGGTTGGTCTGGGGATGGGTGACCATCTTTACATACCGAAACCCCTCGGTACCTCGAAAAGCACGTTAAGCCGTTAGTCCCGGCTATCATTCGTGGATCTCTGACAGTCGTTCCGGGTCGCCAGAAGCCCGAAAGTCTGACAACCAGTCTTACCAAGGGGTTTCATATTACCTAGTAACTGGGTTGTTGAGGTCAGATTGGCAGTCGTCCCATGTAAATACTGGTATTCAGCTGCATCCGGTTAGACTGTAAGCCGACCCCAACATAGTTGGGAAAAGGCTAGGCAGATGATGAGAACGATCGGTCATGAATATCATTTTAATTTACCGAGATAATTTACTAATCTAGTCCTAAAAGCCGAAGACAAACGTGGTTGTTATCTCATGAATATTAGACCAGCAAACGGAGCCTGGAGTAAAGCTAGTAGACATGTCTATGATAGCAGTGACAGCCTGTTGCACACATACAATATAAGGGACCTAACTAAGAACTGAACTAAAATGCAATGGACTGTAATTTAAATGAATGTAATCCATTGCATTTTAGTTTAGTCCTTAGTTAAGTCCCTAACAAATGGTTCTTCGAGCCGGATCTCTGACAACGGCACGCGCGCGGACTCCATACGTTTACTAATATCGATATATGATTGTACCTATACAATATTAGGTAAGATGCAAACGAGGCTATTCAATCCGACATACTCATAAAACATTCATAATCTATGATAGGCCGTAAAATTGATAATTACGTGCCTCTGCCTACATAGTAGCCTGCAGATTATGTACGTCAGTTGACTGGACAGTTAGTGTGTAACCGTTTAGCTCATAGGTAACTGGGTTCTATTTACAACTCAAGTGAAGGGTAAATGGCATAGGTCGTTATTTGGTCATAACACTATACTGTCTGATCCAAAACTATCTGATGAAAGTGTAACATTCTTCAGCAACCACTTACTAAAGGAAATTAGTAACAGATTCATCTGTATTTAGAAGGTTTGAATTTATAATATTAATTTTTACTTAAATTGTAATTGAAAAAAATCATCAACGTAAACATTGCGGTTGTAAAATTAACCTTAATTATGGTCAAATGAAAAACATAATTCAGGTGATTTAAAATGTATTCAAAGATTCAAATCACTTTATTTGTAAGTGGACACTACAAATTAGCATCCGCGTACCTACGTTTTCTGATTGCTTTGTTTTTTCATGAAAAAACACATATTTTCATGAAATACTTTTGAAACAGACTATACACCGTAAAATTTTGATCGTTTTAATCCTTAAAAGGGGTCATTGTACTCATCATTATGAACGACTTTTACTACGGGACCAACCCTGGAATCGTGAAAAAAAAAATCAGTTGATCCATACATTATGTCGAGTTATGCGAACATAAATATATGGATCAACTGATTTTTTTTCACGTTCGTATGTATGTTCAACTCAATTTTGAAGCAGATATCTTCAACCGATTGAACTGAAACTTTGCATGCATGTGTAAATCGGATGACAATGCAAAATTATTATGACATGGACAAAAGGACTAAAAAGTTAAAAATAATTTAAACCTGATAAGAAATAAATAAAAGCGTATTATGATCTTTAATGTTCCATCAAAATGTAACACGCTTTTATTTATTTCTTATCAGGTTTAAATTATTTTTAACTTTTTGGTTCTTTTTATTAATAAGTAATAAAAGCTTGTTTTTAGAAAGTTTTTTTTTACCTTATATTTTTTTCTATTTAAACTAAATATCTTTTCGTTAGTCATCCAAATAAGTCATTCACTCATTATCATTGGTGAAGTTTAGTTTTATTAAAAAAAATATTTCAAGAATATTTCTAAATGTACTATAATACAAGTGAGTAAGAAACGCGAGTATTAGAGAAAAACGAAGAAACCTTAGTACTTTCGGAAGCACAGATCTTAGCCAGTTCCAAGTAGGTTAATTAGGTGTACGGAACTCTAAAATCCAATTAAGTCGGCATACAACTTCTTCTACACCTCAAAACATTACCGTAGCATAGGCTCATACGCACAGAAGGTTCACCCGGATGACATCAAGTTCACGAACGATATCACTCAAACGTCGGTGCCATCACGATCGTCACAACATAGTGTTAATTTTTTTCACATGGGTATATTCTTCGTTGGATCGCTCTGGAGAAGAAGGGTTATGTCCATATGTCGGAATCCGACTGATTAGAAATCTATCGGGTTTATGTCGGGAACCCAGAGCTGGGGCAGCCGTTTACACGCCGACTCTCCGTCGGGTCATACGATATTCATGCCTTTTTTGGAACCTGTAAATCCTCATAAACACTCTCCGTCTTGTGAAACCGGGTTTGTACAAACGAACACCGCACGGTATCCAGTACATTGGGGGAGAATTTTATCAGTCTTTCCCCCAATGTTACACTTCGAAGTCAGGGGGTCTACTCCGAAGTAGTATCGGCCGAATGTTCGGCCGTTTCCTGCTACAAAGTTACTATTTGGTTCGGTCGGTTCCGATCCTACACTCCTACACTATTTCGAATATTGACTATGGTCCCGACCCAACTGAGCCGATCCGAACTTTTTTCGCATTTTTCAATAATATTCGGTTCGGCCATGTCCGATCGGAACATTCGCACTTTGCACTTCGGAGTAGGCCCCCTGTTCTTACGACGTTACATTCAGATCTACATTTTGGAATGGGCAACTAGCTTCAACTTTCTGACTGAAAGTAGATCGACTTTTTGACAATCCAAAAGTGCCTGTAGATTATTTAATTGAAAATAAGGCTTTGAGGTTTGAGTTTGCTAACGTTCGTAAGAAGTGAGACTTCTGTTTCTTTATTTCATAGTCCGGGTGTATTTAGCTGTGCGCAAAATGACTATCATTACAGCGATGTTAACACTGTTGGTTAACCACCATGGTAATTTACAATTTACCGCGCAATTCTGTTACTACCATGTGCCTTGAGAACGGTGAAGGAAAACATCGTGAGGAAACAAAAAAAAACAAAAAAGAAAAAAAAAATACACAAAAATTCGAAGACATTTGTGAAATCTACCGAGCTACCAACACGCGGTCCGCCTGATGAAGGTCTGTTTCCGAGCAGTGGAAACATTATAGAATATGATGATGTAGCAAGACCGCGAAAAATAAGTACTAAAATCCAGCTGCTTCTAGGTCGACTGGAAGAGTAGCCCTTGGGAAAAGCTAGCTAGACGACCTTTTGAGTTGTTAGAATATTGAAGTAATAATGTAAAATACTCAACAGCGTCTCTCTTGGATTGGTTGGTATGTGTCCCACCAGTGGGAACCTTACAGGTTGATCATGCGTATGCACATGCCTTAAGATGAGTGGTAAAAACACTTTGTGCAAGTAGTTTTACAACATTGCAGATTGCATATGTTTCGTAAACTTTGAATGAAATTAGTGTCGATATTGATACTTGGAGACATAATATTTGAAGAAGTAAGAAGATAATGTTTCAACAAAGTGGTGGTTATGCAATATTACAATGTTGATTCGATCAATTTTACTTTGTCAATTTGTATTTGGGATTGTTAGTGACATCTAATTGCGACGATAATTTGATCTCGTTTGAGCGCTTGATGGATAGGCTTACGCCGGGAACAGCAAACACTGCGTTACTGTGCTTCGGGTGACAGATCTCGGCGAAAAGCGTAAATCCAGGGATGTGTAGCTAGCTTTGGGTTTCATCTCGATGGGTCTCTTGGACGCAAAGAATGTCAGTGAGTGGAAAGTGTGGCAGTGAGTTTTTCATCAGAAAGAATTTCAGATTTGTCGAGTGAGAACCCTTCGTTGTTAATCCGACTCCGCCTTGGAGTATAAATGTGTTGCTGTTCCAAACGATCTGCGTCTCCTGTCAGCTGCACGTTACAGAAACTGATGGACGCTAGTAATGGCGCTAAACACGTAGCGGAATTCTGGGCAGACTCCATTTAAGATTGCCATACCGAAGAATTAGATATTACGGCTGATAATTTTGGCATCGATAGAATGTTTTCCAAAAAAAAACGAAATAATGGAAATAAATTTAATATAACTACATATGCTTGGCACTCAAATAGCGAAATCGTGGTACTTACACTGCAAAGAGGGAAATTTTCATCATATTGGATATTTCACAAAATGCCACGACATACGGAAGCTTACAACAGCAGACCGATTATATAATACATCAATCATACTATCAGAACCACAGGGCATTACTTCAGTGTGACGAAAATAAATTAATACACCCATCTGCGCTAACACTAGAAAAAAGTTTAAACGCAAATTACTACCGGCTAAAAAACATACAAAACCGATTGGCTACAGCACTATCCGATTATGTAACCCTTTGTCTGAATAAATGAAGCTGTCGGCTCAACACTTAATTAAAATCCGATTATGTACTTCAATTAGATTAAAACCAGGATAACCTGACCCGCGGCGAAAATTATAGCTAACATTTTTAAGTATTGTATTTATTACTAGCAGCGCCCCGCGGTTTCACCCACATAGATATCGGTCCCGTGGGAATATCGGGAAAAAAAGTATCCTATGTGTTATTCTGATGTATGAGCTATATTACTGTAAAGTTTCATCAGAATCCGTTCAGTAGTTTTTGCGTGAAAGAGTAAAACAAACAAATATCCATCCAAACTTTCCCGTTTATAATATTAGTAGGATTTAACAAGGGGCTCGTGGCACAGCCGCATAAGTTAATTGAAGGTTAAGCTACGCTTGCCGCGGTCTGTTTGTGGATGGGTGACCATCCATTACATGTCGAGACCGCTCCGTGCTTGGAAAAGCACGTTAAGCTGTTGGTCCCGGCCATCATTCGTAGATCTTTGACAGTCGTTACGAGTCGTCAGAAGCCTGAAAGTTTTACAACCAGTCTTATCATGGGGTATCATGTTACCAAGTTACTGGGTTGTGGAGGTCTGTTAGGCAGTCGCTCCGTGTAAAATACTGGTATTCAGCTGCATGTGGTTAGACTGGAATCCGACCCCGAGCTAGCATATGTAGTTCGGAAAAGGCTAGGCCGATTCATTTTGTATTTAACATTTTGATGTTAGCTTTTGCGCTAACATCAAAATGTTAAATACAACTAGCGCCATCCCGAAATTCCAAGGTAAGCTGGTCTCAATCATTGCGCTGTTAATCTTGACAGTTTGTTGTCAAGTTAGCAGATTATATTGTTGGCAGTTTAAATTATGGTTGGATTATAAACTAGTTTAGATTTGGATATTATCTGTAAGATTGTTTAACAAAGTTTATGATTGCGTCTGTCTTTCATCGAGCTAAGGTTGGTTGGTCGCTTGGTTGTTGTAATGTTTTTTTTTTTAAAGAAATGATTGGACGGATGTTTGATAAGCCAATTGGTCAAGTGGTATTGGATGGAAGGTGTGATACAGGTAGAATACAGTGGGGTAATTGCGTAATACACTATCAGTAACAATGGCATTCATTCTGACAGTTTAACAACATTCATTGACATTCTTCGATCAATAATAGTAGTATAGCTAGTATCCCGATAAGCGCTTCAAAAACGGCCCGAAAAATAAGACCACAAATACTTTTGTGGTCTTATTTCAAATCTGTTTGTTTTTAACCTTATTACTTAGACTTTAAGTTTCATTTTAGAATAAATGACTGAAAAATTAAAAATAGAATGATTTTATTTTCTAGCGACATTTTAAATATATTTTGCAATGGTAATTAAACTTTATGTTTAAGCATTAAGGTTTATAATAAACTGAAGTTGTTAATATTATTATACTTTTTTCTAAGAAATGTAGATGTTTACGCGTGTGCAAACGTGGCCACTTGAGCGACTGATTTTTGTTCCTGATCCTTAATCTAGTACTATTATTGATCGAAGTTGACATTGTCCTTATTTGCGACACTGCTGTGACAGACAAGTTACATTTAGTGTCGCTCGTAAGAGACTAATGTAGTGAATGTAAATTAATTATGATGAAATATGAACTTGATTTATCTAATTTAGAATCTCCAAGTTCCTTTTTAGGGTTCCGAACCCAAAGGGTAAAAACAGGACCCTATTACTAAGACTTCGCTGTCTGTCCGTCCGTCTGTCTGTCACCAGGCTGTATCTCAAGAACCGCGATAGCTAGACAGTTGAAATTTTCACAAATTATGTATTTCTGTTGCCGCTATAACAACAAATACTAAAAACAAAATAAAATAAATATTTAAGGGGGCTCATACACAACAGACGTGATTTTTTTTACTCATTCTGGGTACCAGGAGCCAGCCCCGTCTGTGGTGGTGAAATGTAGATGTAATTCAGGTTGAGGTTGATAGTGTATTGTGATTTGTATTCAATAAACACATACCACTAAGAGAAAGACCAAAGAATCGACGGATGGACTGTGAGAAAGATGATATGGCTAGAAAGGGGGGGTAACTACCGAGATGACGACTAATAGAGAAGTATGGAAGAAAAAGACATGTTGCGCCGACCACAAGTAAATTGGGATAGGGCAGGAGAATGATGATCATGATGATAGTAAAATACATAGACTACTAAGACTAGTAGGTGTAAAATTTTCTCAGTCAACGTTGAACCTTAATGCTTTAGCGATAAAGTTGAAAATCTATTAAAGAAATTTGACAGATTTTAGTAGCTTGTTGTGCTGGGGTCTGTACATAGTCTGTAAATTATATTGTGCTCGGTTTTTCCGACAGTCACTTCACATTTCCACCAACATTAAATTGACTTACTCCGCAACTATTTTCAGCAACGATAGTTGACGTCGACGTCGATGTAAATAAACTGGCCTACTTTTAGTTTTACTGATAAAAGCCTTTATTGGTTTTTCACAACAGAAGCGATTTAATTTTATTACCAAATAAAATCAAGACTAACCTTTTCCCGACATTGTTGGGGTCGGCTTCCAGTGTAACCGGATGAAGCTGAATAACAGTATGTTATATGGAGCGACTGTTTATCTGACCTTCACAACCCAGATCCTGGGTAACACGATACCCCTTGGTAAGACTAGTTGTAACTTTTAGGGCTGATTGTTCCATCGCCAGATAATTTTATCCGAGGAATAGTTTTGAATTTTTGACAATTCTTCCATACAAAAAGTGTCAGATGTCAATTTTATTCTACGAATAAAAATTAAGTATCTGTCGATTGAAAACTGACTACCGTAACGACTGTCAAAGAACTACGAATGACAACCGGGACCAAAGGCTTAACGTCTCGATCTCGATAATTATGCAACGGATGGTCACCCATCCACGAATCGACCGCAGCAAGTGTAGCTTAACCTTTGATCGACCCGTGCGGCTATTATTATTCAGTCACGAGCCGGTAGTAATTTTATTACTTACCAATTCGATTAAAAACATGCTCGGTATTACTTATCACTACCAAAATTAATTTACGTCGGAGGTAATTCTATGAACGTATGTACAGACGCCAGCACATCTAGCTACTACAATTTGTCAAATTTCTTTAATAGAATTTCAACTTTATCGCTAAAGCATCAGGTTCAAGGTTGATTGGGAAAATTTAACAGTTTCGGGTAGCTTGATGTGCTGGGGCTGCAGTCTCCACATTCATAGCGATCGCTTTACAACCGAATTCGGTCGCAAAGTCCTGTCCCTCCATATATTACACCTGTCAATCTGGGACTTAGCGACCGAATTCGGTCGTAAACCGATCGCTATGAATGTCGAGACTGCAGCCTCTGGCGTCTATACAAAGGAGACTGAAAACAATTATATGACAAGTGGTCTATGGACCAGTAGCGATGCATACGGTCTTGATATTTGTTTAGGGATAACTCATCTATACCTAGGCCTAAAGGGGTATCAAAATCTGACCCAAGTTTTGAGAAAAACATACTATTAGGATTTACAGGATTTAGAAGGACAAATACCTTAACACATAGATGAAATATCCCTACACAAATATCAAATTCGCATCGCTTTTGTTTCAAAGACCAATTTTGGCGTCTCCTTTTTGGATGAATACGTGGTTTTATACCTTTTATAGCCAAGGGCTGGTTTGACCTTGGCCAGAGGCTAAGTATTACCATACAACGTGGCAATGCCGCCAGTCTCATGGGTACATTACCAGTCGAAAGCGATGCGAGAGAATTTTTCAACGCCATATTTTAGTTTGTTAATAATTTTACTTAGGTTTTGATTAATTTTACTTAAGTTATGATATTACATTATTTAGTAGGTATTAGAAGTTTCCCCAGTGTAAATAGCATAATAATCAGCCTATAATGTTCCCACTGCTGGGACACAGGCCTCCTCTCGGTGAGAGGGAGTAGGCCGTAATCCACCAGGCAGGCCCAGTGAGTTGGTAGATGTCACATGTCTTCGATTTTATTTTGATTCTAGGACATGCTGGTTATCTCACGATGTTTTCCTTCACCGTATTTGGGAGCAGTAGTGATGATATTAATTACACAAAGTGCCTGTCTGTGTTCAAACCCACGACCGTTAAGCGTGCGTCGCTTCGTGAGAAAATACTATAGGTACTTAGTATCTTAAGAACTAACATGTTCAAAAGTGCGGATACAAAAACAATGACATTAATATCTTTAAAAACAAATGAAATTTTTCATAACCTTTGCCTTTTTTTTTTTGCCTTTTTTCACCCGCTCTGGGTGGAGCAGAAGGGAGTGTCAGACTCTTACTGACTAAAACCCACCAGTGTTCCTTCCTTAGCCCTTTATGTTTGTTTGTTTTGTCAGATCCCTTGGAATAGGTACCTCCTCGTTATCACTGAGCCACCACCGCTTTCTTTTGCGACTATCGAAATATCACAGCATCATGCTGAGATAGGAGCCTTTTGGCCTCAGGTATGACTTTCTGTTTCATTTATATTTTTTTTATTTTTGACTGTGTTAAGTTTAGTTTGTGATCTTCCTGTTCAGTCACGAGCACCAATATGTCAACACTTGGCAACTTTCAAATGAGATTTTTTCGTGAAATAACGAATGCAACGTTGAAATACGACACATTATAAAAACCTATGGGTCCAAAACTGCTATGTTCGTAACAACATAAAATTTCATTCAAAAATAAAGGAGTAAATCGCTTTTGAAAAAAGCTGAGTGCATACATACTTTTGCTCGTGACTGTACGAGTCACAATAAATACCTACTTTTTATTTCTTTCTTAAATATACATTTATTTTAATAGTCCCTGCTATATTAGCTAAGCGCGAGCATAAGACAATAGACTGTGTGGAAGATGATATGGACAGAAAGGTTTATTTACACTCACCCCGAGAGTGTAAATAAACCTTCTAAATATATATCATGTGAAAGCAAAAGAGTTTCTCATAACGCCTCACCATTCTTTTGCGCAAAAGTGGTCATTTCTATTCAGACAATTCGCGCACAAAGACGTGTTTACAAAGTAGCTCGCGCGTCTTACTTTGCTTTACAACTAGGCTGCGAAGATGTCCTAGTTTTAGTGAATACGCTTAAATTACAGAATAATGTAGTGTTGCTGCGTATTTTATAGAGTTGTTGTTTGTTGTTGAGTTGTTTTCTGTGGTTTTTTAAACGCAGTAGGTTTTTTTTTAAATGTATACCTTAGTTTTTAGTTTGCTTGGCAAAAATTGCAGCAAGAAATGAGAAAAGCTGATGGAGGCTTAAGGTAAAGCAGGCCAAAATAAAAAAAAAGAAGAAAATGATGAAGAGAAGATTTGAATGTTTGTATGTTGATCTGTTACGCTTTCACACTAGAACAAATTTTGGACATGGGTAGACCATGCCTTGGATTAGGATACAGGATACTTTTTAACCCGATATTCCTACGGGATAGAGACTTCATCGGGTGAAACCGCGGGGCGAAGATAGAATTACATAATAGTCTACTGATGGCCCTTTCAGAGCAGAGAGAGCAGTGGTGGCCCAGTGGTAACGGCCGCGGCTTACGAGTTGTAGGTCGTAGGTTCGAACTCAGTCAGGCGCTTTACTTTGTGTAAATTGTTTCATCACCACTGCTCTTAAAACGGTGAAGGAAACATCGTGAGGAAACCGGCATGTCCTACAACCAAAAATTCGAAGACGTGTGACATCTACCAACCCGCACTGGGCCCGCGTGGTGAATTACGGCCCACTCCCTCTCACCGAGAGGAGACCTGTGTCCCAGCAGTGGGAACATTAAATATGTGTGTGTGTATGATGGGCCTTTCAAGTTTCTCTAAAATTCATTCCTTTGTGTTCCACCATCTGTTTACGTCATATTCCCTCATTGCTCTTTATTACCTGTAACTCTGCATAAATGTATTTCCACCCTTCACATTTCCAAGTTCACGTAACAAGAAACGTTGATTAATTAAGAATTCTATTACGACTAACGTTAAGCAAATTATTTCACACGAGTTCTGCAATAAATTATTCATGGGAAACTTGATTGGTAGCAGTGACAATAATATGGAACTGTAAATTAAATAATACTTCGTATTTATAGTATAGGGCAAGATCAAATTAAAACCCATCTGTCCTGTGAAGTTTCGCTAATTCATTTTTGACAAAGTACCTAACTATTATATATTACTCCGTGCCTCGGAAAGCACGTTAAGCCGTTGGTCCCGGCTGTCATTCGTGGATCTTTGACAGTCGTTACGGGTAGTCAGAAGCCCGAAAGTCTGACAACCAGTCTTACCAAGGGGTATCGTATTACCCAGTAACTAGGTTGTGGAGGTCAGATAGTCAGTCGCTCCATGTAAAATACTGGTATTCAGCTGCATCCGGCTAGACTGGAAGCCGACCCCAACATAGTTGGGAAAAGGCTAGGCAGATGATGATGACCCAACTATATTACAACTTATCTACTTATTCTACGGGCTGAATTTTCAATCGACAGATAATTTTTATTCGTGGAATAAAATTGAAGTCTGACAGATATTAAATGGAAGAACTGTCAAAAATTCAAAATTATTCCTCCGATAAAATTATCAGCCGATTGAAAAAAAATTTGCTCTTAATAAAAAACTTAAATTCACTAACTGTCAGATCGCAACTGGCACTGTTGAAGCTGTGCATTGTCTGCCGGGTAGAGGTGCTGGTACAACGAAGGCAACAAAACAGGGGGCCTACTCCGAAGTGCAAAGTGCGAATGTTCGAATCGGACCGACACATGGCCGAACCGAATATTATTGAAAAATGCGCAAAAAGAGCGGATCGGCTCCGTTGGGTCGGGACCATAGTTAGTATTCGAAAGAGTGTAGGAGTGTAGGATCGGAACCGACCGAACCAAATAGTAAATTAGTAGCAGGAAACGGCCGAACATTCGGCCTATACTACTTCGGAGTAGACCCCCTGATTTTCTGAAAGATACGTTCTCGTAGCAAGATTATACAATAGCTATGATAAAACTATTAACTATCAAGAACTTTGGATCTTCTTCTTTTCATAACGACGACGGTACTTTGGTAGATTTTGTTATATTGTTTGAGCCTAGTAGATGACTAACTGATATTGATTGCAGCGTCAGTGGCATCTTTGAGTCTTCAAAGATGCAAAGTGAACGGGCACTTTTCTAATATGTACACACGGCTACACGTCAAGCTATACAAAACCAGTTTGTCTTCGCCTCACTTTGTATGATATTTTCTCACAATGAACGGTCAGCCAATACTGGTTTTGCATAGCTTGATGTGTAGCCGTGTGTACACATAAATTGCTACGCGTATGTGATTATTTATTAGTCAATAAAATAATGTTTACTCTAGTTTTTGCAAGCACGCAATTTTCTTTCTTGATCTCGCACTCGAAAATGCATCGACCTAACAAACTTCATATACCTGCCACAGGAAAATAAATTAACTATTTATTTATAAAGAAAATAATAAACCTCTAAACACAGCAGACAAAGATAGCTAAAAGTATTGTCTTGCTAGAATTCCCAGAGGAGACAGCTAAATGGAATGTCAGTCACTCCGGTAATACAAAGAAAACTCGACGTGCTTGCGATCTTACTGCGAAATTGTATTTTCTGATTTCCTATTTTGGACTGGTTTTAATAATAGTGTCCTATATACAGGGTGGCAGGGACATCGACGCGCAAACTGTAACCATGGATTCAGCACATGAGTTTAGACCCCATAGCGTCGAAATTTTTTGGGGGTGGCAGGTGGCAGACTTTGGCACAGCCAGCAGTGGCTGAGCATCCCCAAATCCTTCCAAGCACCTCGATCCAACCCTATCGGTAAGCGGCTAGGTCGTCTCGCCATAAGCATCAAAAATCAAAAACTAATATCTACTCTAAGTAGGTAAATCTTTTGAGGAAATCTCGGCTGTATGTATAAACAGGTTCTTGCCCAAAAGCAGGATAATTAAAACTCGAGAGGTGTCAAGGGACACCCGGATGGAACGAAGTATAACAGGCTTGCTTTCTATAAGAGAGAGACAGACAGAGAAACACGCGCACGCCGCACGGCTTACAACTATAGCAAAAAGTGTCGTTCCAACTTTTGGTCTTATTTTTTTCCGTCTAGCCCCCTTTCGCAACGCGCGATAAGGAACTTCGTTCCAAGAAGCTACTAACATTATTATTGTAACTGAACACCACCCTACCTGACCCCAAAATCCACCAAAAACTTGTACCAAACAGATCTTAACACGATTCTCACGGTAAGTGCAAACAGCGACCGGTTACAGTGAACCGCGTGGGTCGCCGGTTCGATACTCCGACGCGATCTTGTTAATCGTTTCCATCCATAACGAGGATCTAAGATTTAGTGCTTTTATGTACTCGCGTTATTTTCCTGTTCTATTTGAAGAGGTGTTATGTTTGATATAGTCGTCTTCAAAGCAATTATAGCGATGAAGGTGAGAATATTTATGGCCAAGAAAATAAATGGTTTTAGATTTTAATTTGAGCCCTGGGAGTGAATCGGTATCTTCATTACACAATACATAGCTGCCCGGAGGGTACATATGTGTCTATGGTAATGAGCCCGCCGTCCTTTAACACATTATTGTCACCATAGATATAATAAACTACTATTGTAACGTGAATCATGGGTGTACAGTCACGAACAAAAGTATGTATACACTCGGCTTTATTCAAAAGCAATTTACTCCTTTATTTTTTAATGAAATTTTATGTTGTTACGAACATAGCATTTTCGAACCCATAAGTTTATGTAATGTGTCGTATTTCAAAGTTGCATTCGTTATTTCACGAAAAAAACACAATTGAAAGTTGCCAAGTGTTGACATATTGGTGCTCGTGACTGTACACGCGTGTACACCAACGATTCACGTTATCAAAGGTGTCGTTGGGGAGCAGACGCGTCTGCCCTTTGGTGATTAGTGTAGTATGTTAAGTCACTTGCTAACTAGGAATTTAAATGAATAAAGTCCTCCAGACAGAATTTCGGGCATGGCGACCAAACTTCTACTTACACATACTCCGCTCTCCCTCTCTATACTCTTGGGAATAGGAATTTAACTATGTTAGAACCGGTCCACACGATGCGATGCGGCTACGGCACGGCGCCTGAGCGGTGCCACTGCGGCGTCCTCCGTGAGGCGGCGAGCCGGAGGTGCACCGCTCCGACGCCTCTCAGTTGTTAAGTGTGGCGTAGCAACAACACACATCTTTTCTGATCCATTTCCGATACCAGATTGTACTCAACAACATACAGCACTATTCGCCCAATGCGGGGTCGTATATTCGGCTCTTTAGTCAACTGAGCGGCGGCGGCCCGCACGGTACGTGTGTACGCCCATACAGCGAAATCGTGTGGACCGGCAGTTAGATTTGTATTTCAACGTCAGCAGTGGACGATAACTCGTAGTGATGTAACAAAGTGACATTAGAGGATGAGAGGTACTAGGGCGTTTCATTGGATTTCGGAGCGTAGTAGGTGCGGTGCGCCAGACGGTCAGCGTGTGGTTTTAGTGAGCTGGAGTCATTGGACCTTCAGTTTATGCAGTATTACAAACGAAAGGAAATGGTATGGCAGCATATTGATGATTTTGTTTTGTGAGATAACTATAGCCAACCCTTTTTCTGGGATCCGTACCCTAAGGATGCCAACGGGACCTTATTACAAAGCCTCCGCTGTCCGTCCGTCTCAAAGGGTCTCCATACAAGAAACGTGATTTTTTCGGCGTTTTTCACCTTTAGGTACGGACTCTTTTGCGGTTTAAGGTTCTGGCCTAAAAAAAAAACGAAGCCTTTATCAGATCACTTTTTTGTGTCTCTGTCACAAAGGTACACTGCAAAAATCTGAAGCCAAGGCTGCGGGTCAAGTATGCAAAGCAAAGTTTTTTTTTCCTACCTTACATTTTAGTTACACTAACCTCAATGGAGCCTCTAAACAAATCGATAAGAGATCAATATGGAATCAGTTTTTGTAACACTTCATCACGTAGGCATATCATTGAGCAATCTTTTAATACGATACTCATTTATTTAGACGAGGGGGCGGACAAAAACTAGCATATACAATGAGATAACAATTAATTTCTTAACTATGGCTGAGTAATTAATTTTGTAAGATGCTGCAATGGTTTGGCCTATTGGCAAACGAATCGGTCGTGAAAAGATCTTTCTTAACATGTTGGTAGGTTCTGTATTTGGGTCGGAGTATGTAGCAAGACCGCGGAAAATATGTTCTGAAATGCAGCTGTATTTAGGTCGACTGGAAGAGTAGCCCTTGGATAAAGTCGGCTAGATGACCTTTTGAGTTTTTGGAACGAAGTTCCTTATCGCGCGTTGCGAAAGAGGGCTAGACGGAAAAAATTAAGACCAAAAGTTGGAACGACACTTTTTGCTATAGTTGTAAGCCGTGCGGCGTGCGCGTGTTTCTCTGTCTGTCTGTCTCTCTCTCTTTGAACTTCGTTCCATCCGGGTGTCCCTTGACACCTCTCAAGTTTTTTTTTTAATACCGTTATTGACATCATTCCTCGACCTTACTCGATTTTCATATAAGTAGACTCAAATTCTAGCATATTTTGTATATTTTACAAACGAATGTGATGACTTTTCCGAAGGACCTTTTAGAAGTTATAAGTCAAAAACAGAAAGAAGTGCGAAAATTTCAAGGTTTTTTCGAGCACCACGCAGTTAGCAAAGAAAGAAAAAAGAACGAAAGAACATACATTTATTTGCGGCAAACATGACGCATAAAAAAGAACATAAACACACAAAAAAAAAGTAACAAGTTGGGGATAAACATGCGTCACATTCACGCAAAACAACGATCAGCATAATGCTAAGACCCTATACGAGACAGAGCCCCAGCGCTGTTTTCAGGTTTCAAAGGACTTTCGAAGCTGCAAACTTGGTTTTACACTATTAAGTATCTATCCTTAACTGGTAGAACCTGGACGAGGCCAGCACAGGAGCGTGGGGACTGGCACATGAAAAGAGAGACTTATGTTCAGGAGTGGGTGAAGTCGGGCTATGGATGATGATTACGATGATCATGATGATTGTGCATTTCAGATATGATAACAACTTATCACACAAACCGAACAGCGAGCTTCGACCATGAGTTTTTAAATGACTCAACGCTAAAGTTCAAACAGCCTACAGTGTTTTACGACGAACAATTATAATGATTTAACTGAGGCAATTAATTAATACCGACTGAACGTGCTGTATTTCCAGCAAAACAAGCTTGTTTGTTCTGAACGATTAAATGCTTACAACATTTTCAATTGCGTTAGTTAGACAATTGGGATTAAAACTTAAAGAGAACCTATAGTGTTATACTTATTTAGATCCAGTTAGCCTTTTTTTTGGTGGGAAATCATCAAATGACCTCTCCCGCTCTGGGCGGAGCGGAAGGGCGTGTCAGACTTTTACTGACTAAAACCCACCCGTGTTCCTTCAGTTGCCTGTGCCAGGGGCCACGGTATCTCTTTCGAACAATTCGCGGCCCCGGCAGAGATCCAGTTAGCGTTGTTGTTGGTTTTATTAGGAGAATATTATTAGGAGTAAGTTCATTGATTGTCAAGTTTCCTTTTGAACAACGACAAAGACGGCGTTTCTTGTCAAAGGAATTTGCATTCGTGGTTTTACTATCGCATCATCATCATTTCCCTTCCCTATCCCAATTTATTTGAGGTCGGCGCAACATGGCTTTTTCTTCCAAACTTCTCTAGAAGTCACCCCCTTTCTAGCCATATCATTTTAGCCACCCCTTTCTAGCCACCATGATGGCCCAGCGGTCGTGGGTTCGAACTCAGAAAGGCGCTTTACTTTGTGTAATTTATTTCATCACCACTGCTCTCAAAAACGGCGAAGGAAGACATCGTGAGTAAACTGGCATGTCCCAGAACCAAAAATTCGAAGGCATCTGACATCTACTAACCCGCACTGGGCCCACGTGGTATATTACTCTCACAGAGAGGAGGCTTGAGGAGTCCCACCAGTGGACACGTTATAGCCCGATTCGCAAAATGGAAGAGAGCCTTAAGTCCCACATGTCACAGACGTCATAATCAATATAATATTAATTAAAATAAGATTGCATTTGCCATCTATAAGTATCACTTACCACCTTATCTGACATAAGCCCACGGCTAAATGACACGTTTTCCTGTTACACCATAGCCTCATAGACCGTTGGTAATTATGGACATTTCCCATACATGTCACCAAGGAACCCGTTTGAAGATGGTTATACTTGGAGTTGGTTATTTTATTAATAGCTACAGGGTTTATTAGCTTTTACAAGGAAACTAGCTTAGCTTGAATATCTTGCTATCTTGAAGATGTGAAGTGCAGTCAAGCATTTCAAAATAAGGTAGGTGCTGTTCGAATAATTTAATATCGCGCTTTCTTCGTGAGCGTCACGAATTTGAGAGAGTTTGCGAAATTTTAAATTGAATTATCTCAAAGGTTCTTATAACTTGGGATGTCTTTCAATATAAGAAAATACCTACGTATATTTGCGGTAAACATGACGCAGAGAAAGAAACACACCCAAAAGTAACAAGTTGAGGAAAAGCCTCAAGAAAATAGGTCAGATGCCAATGTATACGCTTTTAATTTCCAAGCCACGTTCAAGATCTAAGCCTTAATAAATTTACGTTTAATGAATGATTCTGCCAACACTGAAATCGTGATCCCATACATTATGTCGAGTTATGCGCACATAAATCTATGGATAAACTGATTTTTTTTTTACGTTTTTTGGGTGGGTCCCGTAGTAAAAGTTGTTCATAATGATGAGTACAATGACCCCTTTTAAAGATTAAAATTTAACGGTGTATAGTCTCACGAATCAATGCTACTGTTACAGCCAATCCTACACCCTCATCCTTGACCTTCCCGCCTCGTCCTCAAAAGCCTACAACTCACATTCTACAACGTTATCTAAGTCATCAGGTGTAGTGCCACTCTAAAGTTCGCAGGATCGTGAGAAACGCTGGATATTAGCATTCACATGCACTAAGACTTGGATACTAAAAACTGACACTAATAGATTATCGGCGTGTGGCATGTGACACTGCTTCATTGGGTCTGTTGCACGCGAGAAATATGATTTAATTAATTAGTTATATTCTTTAGTAATCTAAAGAAGGACACGCATAAGATAATTCTTATGCGTGTCCTAAAGATAAGTCTGCCCTCATCAGATACTACCTTTCTATCTGTTTCTTCGTGCTTGATTATTCCTATCTGATCTCCGAATTTCTTGGACAATCGAAGACAGCTGACAAATCAGTCTTTGCAACAGGATACTAATAAGAAATTGACACTATTAGGCAGACTTAAACATAACTGATGAAATGTGGATCTCAAAGGTACACCTCTACAGGGAATCCCACCAGCTGTATGTAATGTATGGGCAATTCACCGGGTTTAGACTTTCGGGCGTCTGACTACCCATAACGACTGTCAAAGATCCACGAATGCCAGCCGGGACCAATGGCTTAACGTGCTTTCCGAGGCACGGAGGGTCTCGGTATGCAAAGATGGTCACCCATCCACAGACCAACCGCGGCAAGCGTAGCTTAACCTGACCGATCAACCTGTGCGGCTGTTATTATTTAGCCACGCGAGCCCCTTGTATATACATATACTTTACAAAATGCATACCGTCTAGTAAAAAGCTGTTATTTTGATATTACAAACGGACACTTCAATTTTATTTATTTTTATGTATTAAGTATGTATGTATAGATGTAGAGATGACAATATAATAATATGCAGATACATATGGCAATTAAGAATTATTGTTCACAAGTCATTGCCATATCTATTATTTGTTTGATTGTTTTGACACAATCTTTATGTGAAGGACATGTTGCTAAACTTGAATAAATGTTTGAAACAACATAAAATAACGTCACACTTTGATTCCCCGTTCTGTAACTCCTATCCCCCCCCCCCCCTCTCTCTCCTATCTTTGTGTTTAGTTTAGTTTTATGATCTTCCTGTACAGTCACGAACAAAAGTATGTATACACTCGGCTTTATTGAAAAGCGATTTACTCCTTTATTTTTTAACTAGCTTCTGCCAGCGGCTTCGCCCGCGTGGATGTCGGAAATTATCCCACGGGAACGTGCTAACTCTATCTCTATGCCAAATCAGAAGTTCAGTGGTTTAGGCGTGAAAATGTAAAATACAGTTTCAAGTTCAAATCCTCCCCTTAAAAACTGAATTACCCCTTTTTGTCCCGTCAGTAGTAAATTTTCGACCACTTTACATACTTATTATTAATTATTGTTAATAGCTGTCCGCGACTCCGTCAGCGTGTAACTCCTTGTGTGTTATTAAGTTAATGTATTGGGTAGTACATGCCGTTCGCAATCAGCTGTGAGACGTAATTCCCTCTCAGTGAAGGTTTCGGACTCACGGGATAGTACAGACGCCAGCACATCAAGCTACTACAAACTGTCAAATTTCTTTAATAGATTTTCAACTTTATCTCTAAAGCATTAAGGTTTAAGGTTGATTGGGAAAATTTTACAGTTTCGGGTAGCTTGACCTGCTGGCATCTGTACATGCAGTTCGCGATCAGCTGTGAGACGTAATTCCCTCTCAGTGTAGGTTTCAGACTCGCGAGATAATGAATGCCGTTCGCGGTCAGCTGTGAGCCGCAATTCTCGTTGTGAAGCAGTTTCAGCTTCTCGGGATAACACATGTTGTTCTCGGTCAATGGTAAGCCTTAGCTCTCGTTGAGAAGAGCTTTGAGATGCCCGTGATGTAGCTCGTCTCGCTCTGTCAGCTGCTAATTGCATCTCTCTCTCGGGAGAGCTTTCATTGGCTCGAGAAGTTGATGCACTAACTCTCGTATCTTTAACCGATGTGCTCTTTCCTCTGCTGATTCTTGAGAACGCCTATTTCTCATTCTCTTAGCTTCTCTCGAATTTCGACTACTAAAATAACTAATACCTATTTTATAAAATAACAATAAAAGAAATCTAAAAATAAATTATCAAAGACTATAAGTCGCGCTGATAAGCACGGTTTGTTATATCAATTAAGTATTGTCTGTCAATAAGGTCGAACGCTCTGAACGTCTATTCGCATCAACAGGCAAAAATTGTATGAAGCTCGCGCTCGCGCTCGGACGCCCCGCCTTTTTATACCTTCGGCCGCGAGACGCGTCGAGAGTGATTCAGTATTCACGCGCGATGGCTTATTATTAGCGTATTTCATGTATAACTTTGGTGTTTCTATACCGATTTCTATGATTCTTTTTTATGGAATAGTTAATAATGTTAACTTTTTTAATTAGGGATGACTGAGAGTGTTATAAACGTAAGAATAGACAAATATACCTAATCAGAAAGCTTCGAACTGCTAAGCTATCGGGAGTTACACGTGTTATTGTGAGTCAACCATAAAAGATAGACATATGCTGTCGTGGGATATTTTTTATATAATTTTAAGGAGAACATTTCCGTCATACATGATTTCTGTGTAGCTTTAACCATTAACGTTGCACACGCGACGGAAGCTTAAAAAATGGAGTAACTTCTCCCGTTTTCCCAACATTTCCCTTCACTGCTCTGCTCCTATTGATTGTAGCGTGATGAAAAGTATACTATAACCAGCTCAGGAGTATGAAAAATAATTGTACCAAGTTTCGTTAAAATCCGTCGAGTAGTTTTTGTTTCTATAACGGTTATACAGACAGACAGACAGACAGACAGACAGACAGACAGACAAAAATTTTACTGATTGCATTTTTGGCATCAGTATCGATCCCTAATCACCCCCTGATAGTTATTTTGGAAATATATTTCATGTACAGAATTGACCTCTCTACAGATTTATTATAAGTATAGATGAAATTTTATGTTGTTACGAACATAGCATTTTCGAACCCATAGGTTTATGTAATGTGTCCTATTTCAACGTTGCATTCGTTATTTCACAAAAAAAACGCAATTGAAAGTTGCCAAGTGTTGACATATTGGTGCTCGTGACTGTACGAGTCGCAATAAATACTTTTTCTTTCTTTCAAGACCCATGTAATAGGGAAACTCGGAGCTGCTGCTGAGAAATTCCAGATGGAAAACTCAATAACACGTTGCCCGACCTGGGAGTCAAACTCAAACTCAAAACATTTATTTCAATTAAACCATTTACAGGCACTTTTGAATTGTCAAAATTAAATAGTCGGTCAGTTAGTCCGAAAGTTGAAGCTAGTTGCCCATTCCAAAACGCAGATCTCTATTGAGAAGAACGGACAAGAAACTCCAAGGACACTCTTTTAAATAAAGATATTTCAAAATCCTGGGTACATTAATCTTGTTGCTTCTATATGTGAGAACAATGTAAAAAGCAAATGAAGAAACAATTCAAAATATATTATAAGATTAAAAATAAGACCTGGCAGTTAAGAGATGACCAGTCTCAACCGATATGCGATAGCACTAGGAAGTGGTGAAGGGCGGGCGTTTTTGGGGGACAGTCTTTTGTAATTTTGACGTTCGAAAAGTGCTGATTCTCAGCCTAATTTGAATAAATGACTTTTGATTTTGATTTTATGCGCCCGTTCACGAACATGACCGTCGAACCTCGAACCTCGAACTTCATGCTTAGCAGTATCGCTCGACCACTAGACCAACGAGTACCCTAGAACAGAATACTCTTTATTGTACACCATACAAATTACAGAACATAAATATATACAAATACAATACTAAATAAATATATACATTTATAATAATAAACATAAAACAGTACTTACCCTAAAAACTTACCTACCTAAGTTAACGTTATCAATGTTAAAAGAACAAACATAAAATACTTAATTAAAATTTTAATGTTCCTCTTTACTTTACCATGTTATTTTATCGGCCTATTAATACTTAAAGTACCTACCTAAGTACTTTGTTCGTCATCTCAACTTTTACAGGCCTTTTAATAGGAAATAAAATATTTACAAAGTATTTATCAGATACTCCATAGGAAAGATCCTACAGTGTACTATAAATAATGCCATCTCAGATATTAACCTGCATGGTAATTGCGTAAGGCCTGCGGGGTAATTGCGTAACACACTTACAGTAGGAATGGGTTACATTTTGACAGTTCAACAACATTCATTGCGTTATTTACGTTGTTGAGCAGACAAATTTTTCGAACAAATGAAGTAATGGATTAGCAATATCCTTCAAAATGATTCAAATGGCAATTTTATTAGGGTGCTGACCAAGATGAAATAGTGACCTCCTAGTTTGTTTCATTCTTTCTTCTCAGAGTAGTCAGTTATGACTTAGGACACACCGAACTCATCTTTTAGTTAGTTTTAAAACATAATTCAATTTTGATTTGTAAAAGTGTTTTTTTTAACCAATTTTATAAGTCAAAATTGACAAAAAAGCAAACCATCCTCACAAACTAGCGCATTTATAATATTAAAAAAAATAGGATTTATTTTTTCCAGGAGTACAGGCTAAACAAACAAAAAAAATATATTATTTGTTTTTATCTGATGTCTGTGTGTATCAGAAGGCCAATTCTCAACGTTCAAAATCTAGTCGCAGTCTCATCTCGGCGACAAACAAATGTCAAAACCTTGTCAAGTAGGGAAATTAGACGTGTATTTTTGACAGACTGAGATCAGTGTACTGTGAACATTCTTAAAATTGCCCTTCTGGTGTATAGTGTTTTAGTCTGTGCTAAATAAATGTATTTTCTTTCTAATTTTATCAAACTAGGTAAGCATACAAAGTTCGGAGCTTTCCGTTTAGATCAATAGTTCCGATGGTAAACGAAGCTCTTATGACCACAAAACAACTTTACAAGCCGACCCCGACTTCTATTACGATAAAACTGATTGCTTTACCACTATTATTTTAACTATTAAAATTTCTGGATTTACTTAGAAACGGTTTTCATGTTGGACTGGTGAAACTTTAGTAAATTAAATATAATTATATTTTTCTCGAGGAGTAGGAACTTTGGTATATTAATGAAAAGCTGGGATTTTCTGTTGTGGTTACAACAGAAAATCTAATTAAAATATTATTTTATTTAAAGAAAAGAAAAAAAGAAAGAAAAATGCTTTTATTTGCGGCAAACAAACCAAGGACCAAACAAATAAAAACTAACCATCCAAAGATAACTGACCATTATGATTAAGTTGGTCAGTTATCTTTGGCAAATAAAATGAAGGTACATAAATAACTGCACACTAATTCCGTTATGTAACACTATCAGTCACAATATGAATAATTTTGAAGGATATTTGTAAGCCATTGCTTTATATGTTCGAAAATTGGTCTGCTCAACAACGTATAACGCAATGAATGTTGTTGAACTGTCAAAATTGCTAACTGATTGTGTGTTACGCGATTATTTTGGATATTATTATTCAAGGACAAGTCAAAACATTACATACTTCAGTAGATTAAATACAGATATCTCAAGAAGTAGGAACTTTTGTATCTCATCTGCTGGGCAGACTTAGGAGTTATCAAAAAAATTGTACCATCGCGGACACTGGCGGTGGACTTCTTTTCAACCTTATTACTTAAGCCATAAGAGTGAAAAATAATCAACCGCGTGTGGTAGTACCTCTATTTAATATTATTCAATAACACGTAAATAGCCAGAGGCTCAATTCTTTTAATAAACGTACATTATGTAAATTTTCCATTATCAATAAGCGGATACGATAACTCACTTTCGTTCGAACAGCTACTTACAGTACAGGGAAATCGTGGCCATACATATGTAATAATAATAATAATAAATTTATTTATTTCCAAAATATATATAAGTACACACAGACACAGTTCAGAGCAAATCAATACAATAAAATAAGCATACAAGAATAATGAACCCTGTCTCTTAAACTAGGGAGGAACCTGTATCTTAAGAGACAGTGATCGGCCAAAATTTAAATTTAGTAAGACTAAAAATATACAAGAGTGAAAGTGTGTCAGTCTACCATTACTAATGCATATTAACATCAATATTATTCAAATATGTGTGAGTGTTGAGGTGTATGTACATGCGTGTGTTGTGAGAAGGGAGGAGAGTGTACCGATGTATGTGTGTGAGTGTGTATGTGTGTGTGAGTATGTGATCTTGTGGGTGTATTTGAAGTGGTTAATTGTGTCAAGCGATGTGTGACAGTAGTATAGACTCTGTTTTAATATAGTCCTGCTGTATGAGCCAGTCAGAGGTTTTTGATTTGACATTGAATTTATTGAGGTCTATTATGTCCAGTTCTTTCTGTATTCTCTTAAAAACATGATGACTTAAGACATAGTATTGACGTCTTGCAAATGTGGTTTTGTACTGTGCACCTGGGGGAACATATGCACGCTTACTTGGATCAGATGGGGGTAAGCGGGCATGTATCCTCAGGACTGATTGGAGAATGAAGAGCTGCCGAACCGTCAGCACTTTGCAATCAGCGTAAAGTTGCGCTGTAGGGTATCTGTAGGGTTTCCTTAGCATAACTTTAAGTACAGCCCTTTGAGCCCTCTCTGCTCTTAGAAGATAAGTCTTCGCTGCCCCACCCCATACAGTTACACAGTATCCAATAATCGATTGGCATAATGTGAAGTAGACCATTTTTAGAGTGTCAACACCGGCGGATTCTCGGAGTGATTTGAATATGTGGATAAGGCGTAGTGTTCGAGCAGTTAGTGCATCGAGTTGTTTATCCCATTTTAGTCCATCGTCTATATGCACACCCAAGTATTTGACACTTTCTGCTCTGGCAATGGTAGGGCATGAACACGATATTAGCTGATTGTGGCATGAGTGAGCCATTATCGTGAAACTACTTGTAGGTTTCGTGTTGGACCGGATCGCAAAGGGCAGGTAATACGTTTTTTTTAAATTTAATGTCAGCAAGTTTAGGTCAAGCCAGTTCATAATTGAAGACATTGCAAATTCCGCCTTTTGTTTCACATCTTCCCAGGAGGGCCCATCAACCAAAATAGCCGTGTCATCTGCATATGCATAAACCTTACAAGCTGGTATTGACACTCTACAAAGGTCATCTATGTATATCTGAAAGAGGGTGGGGCCTAGAATGCTTCCCTGGGGGACACCGTACAGCACAACCTCTTCATCACTGCAGCTAGAGCCAATCTTTACCAGCTGGGTGCGATTCCTCAGGTAATCTTTAAAGATTTCCAAAGCTATGCCACGTACACCCAAACACTCTAGCTTGGAAATTAGTTTGGGGACAGAGACTGTGTCGAAGGCTTTTGACAAGTCCAAAAAAATACCAAGGCACTTTGTTCTATTGTCCAGACTCTTAGAGATAGATTGCGTTAGATCCAATACTGCGTCTTCAGTGGAGACTCCAGACCGGAAGCCGTACTGGTTGTCCGCTATAATTTTGTATTTATCGAGAAAGCTTCTAAGATTTTGATTAAGAATCTTCTCGAGGATTTTAGAGAGCGACGACAGTACTGATATAGGCCTATAATTATCGACACAGCCTCTGTTCCCTCCCTTAAAAATTGGGTGGACTATGGCTCTCTTCAGAGTATCTGGAAAAACTCCTGTCTCAATGCAGAGATTGCAGATATATGTTATCGGCGGTACTAGAATATGACGACATGACTTAAGGAGTGAGGAAGATATTCCATCCCAGCCTACGGCACAGTCATGGCGCATCTGCTGTATAATAATTTCTATGTCACATTCGTTAACTTTTTGGATAGCAAGTGAATTGACAGGCGGCATCAGAGTCTTGTTATTACCATCTCGAATGGTCTCGCGGTTTAAAGGGAATTTAGATGGATTATTATTTATTTTTGCAGCCATGTTTTTACCTACGTTGCTAAAGAAAGAACAGACATTGTTGAGGGAAGATGCAGGACTGTCGCATACTTTGAGTAGTTCAACAGGACTAGAGCATATTTTACCCGTATTGGTTATCTTCTTAATGGTTTTCCATAATGCTTTAGGATTATTCCTAGATTTTTCAAGCTCACTCTTTTCATAGGTCCTCTTTAATTTACGCAGTAGCGTATTGCAGTAATTTCGATAACGCGTATAGGTTATATGTAGTATTAAATTGCTTGGTGACTTCTTAGATTTGACGTGTAGTTTATCTCGGTGCTTAATACATTTTAGAAGTCCTGGAGTTATCCAAGGTTTAATCGTTCTTTGTTTTCTAGGTACAGTGATATATTTTGTATATTTGATTATTGCTGTTGATATCTTTGTAATTAGTGTACTCATAGCAATATTCGCGTCTTTAATTTTGTAGATATCTGAAAAGTCAGTGTTTTCCAACTCAGTTTTAATGGCTTCGTGATTTAATCGGGAAATAGTGAAACTTTTGTTCCGTGTTGGGTTTGTATTTGAGATCGAGAGAATAACCGGTTTGTGGTCAGTAATGTGCGACTCCAATACCAATGTGGTGGCCATAGACTTAGTTTTTAATAAGATGTGATCTAGGCAATTTTCCAATCTAGTTGGTAAGAGGTGTGTTGGTAGTAGACCATGGGACGCGTTTAAGATTAGGTATTCTAGCGCACGGTCATTCCTATTGCCTAGTTTTATGTCAATGTTCAAATCACCCACAGTTGAGATGTTGGGCAAGTTAGATATTTCCTCATAAATATTATTTAGACTTGACAAGAAACTATCGAAGTGATCCTTGGTATTATTCGATGGAGAGCGATATATTGCTACTACCGTGAGCTTATTATCAATTTGACATACAAGACTATTTGCATACATTATGTTAGGTTCCCATACCTTGACGTTTAGCCCAATTTTGGAGTAGATTATAACCCCATCGTTTTGGTTCGTAATGTTTTTTGTTGAGTGCGACTGGTATCCGTTTAGAACTGGGAGGTTAATCACTTTACTCAGCCAACACTCAGTCAAAACAATCAGATCAAAATCAATATTAATTAAACATATCAATGCTAGAAGGCTATCAAAATTTTTATTAACGCTGCGAATGTTTATGTGCAATAGGCTTACATTACTGCCAGCTCTATTTATATATTTAATACACTCATTGGGGTCACAAGAGAAAGAGTTTGCAAGATTAAGATTATCAATGTCCTGATTTATATTATTTATGTTAGCCATTTATGCTTTTTAATAACGAGCAAAAAGAGAAACACATTGAGAGTGTGGGTCTTGATACTAGAAGATAACAACATCGCTTTTCTGTGAATATAGTGTAGTGGCGGGGGGAAGTAGGTATGTATATGTGTTTTATGTATCACGTAATGTAGCGAAAACAATACGCTGGGCCGTTTGTCAACACAGCAGGTGTACTGCATGCAAAATCAATTGCGGCGCGTCACGCGTAGGTAGGTTTAATGGCGGCAAAAAAGTTGAGAGGCGGACAAGTTACTATGTCCATGAAGTTAGGAACAGAAGGTCCGCTACACATTCTAAAGCTCAAACAATCGCTTAGTAATATCCTGTAAGTAACTTAATAGTTAATAGGAGGAACAAATGGATCTTCCTTTTCTTGACTCTAGTAGGCTCTTGGAATATTATATCCATTGATGTTCGTGCTATTGGTAGAATGATAAATCATTTATTTAGTGCACACAAAAGCATAAAAAATATTGGGTGTGTTTGTGTCGTGTACCAGCTATGAGAGAATATTGCATCATCAGCCCTTATATCCACGGTAATATAGATAATATTACCGTGCCTTATCCCAATTTATTATGGGGACTAACAACGCCCCATGGTTTCACCCGCATAAGTGTCGATTCCGTGAGAGAATCGGGATAAAAATTATCCTATGTGTTATTCTGATGTATAAGCTCTATTACTGTAAAGTTTCACCAAAATCCGTTCAGTAGTTTTTGCGTGAAAGAGTAACATCCATCCATCCATCCATACATACAAACTTTCACGTTTATAATATTAGTAGAATAGGAAGTAGGAGAATATCGCACGTATTGGTGTAAATATTAGTCAGTCAGCAAGGTGTTAGCTAGGCTGACTGCCAACGGGGCGCTGGACGCACATTTGCATTTTTGAGGTGTAGAGGTTATTTTATTGGACTTCAGAACATACCTTGATGATGTTCTAGTAATTCAAAGTCCAAGTGGAGTGAACCTACTGCTAGGTTAGGTCTATGCTGCGAATAAACGAATCAATGTGTCACGCAATTATGGGCTTAATTGACAAGAATGCTGTCCTACACCAACTCGGGACGAACAATCGACAAAAAGCGCCTCGGAAAGTAAGTTTCTCATAATAATTTTAAAATTCTCGAGTTTAATATTTTTTTGTTTTCGTTCATGTCATTTTTAATTAACGGCTCAGATGAAGTCGTTTTACGAAAAAGTCTTTTGTTGTCAGTCATGGAATAAATGAATGGCTTAATTGTGGGAATTACGAATACATAAATGACAAAATGATAACAAAATGTAGCGTTTTTAGAATAATTATACATACAGGGTGTTATTGACAGCCCTCCACAAAAACACAGGATTGTTTCTGCTCCTTATTCTGAATCATATCCCTGGAAGTTTTCTCAGGAAAAAAAAAATTATGCCATTTTTTCTGCTGATATTCCTTTATTTCAATGTAAAATTACGTTCTCTGTATGCAACACTCCATTTATGTAAATAAAACAGCTGAAAACAGCCTCGCTCAAGCTCGCTGCGCTGCCGTCCGCTACGTGCGTTTTGCCACGGTAACGATACGTTGCGTGTGAGGTAATAAAACAAATCTGGTTTTTTGGATTCCCTTAATGTTCCTGAAAGAATTACATGTAACGGTCATCTTAATATGATGTACTGAAGCCACCCTATTAGTTTGCGGAGGGCTGTCAATAACATCCTGTATAATATTATAGTTTTGGAGGAATATTATTTGTAGGGAATTTACTGGGTCCAGCGACTCACCCGCTTCAACCTTCCCGCAGCCACAATCCGAGGGTCCTGGCCTGGTAAAACGTCGGGGCTTGTCGGCAGAGCACACCACATGAAATCTCCAGTCAATAATCCCAAACATATAGGTCCATAGGTCACTTATAGCACTGTCTTCCAGGAAGATGAAAGGGGAATTTTGATTTTAGGGAACTCAATCAAACGGGAGACACTAACACTGCATATCGGCGACACAGGCGTCCGCGACGGTGTCGTTTTTTGACTAACTGGTGGTGGTGCGATCTTCGCACCAAAAACCGTTCCTCAAGGAAAGGATGCGTTCCAGTCGACGCAGTTTATCGTCGACCCAGTATACAAAATAAATGAAAAAGAACCACGTTTATGAACCAAATTGTGTCATCTTATCCTAACACGAATAAAGAAATATTTAAGAAAATATAAACAAAAAAAAACTGTTTCAAGACGAAACATGCCGCTCACCTTAAAAGCACGTAGTTGCTTTTAAAGCCACTAAAGTCTAAACTATATTATATTGAAAAGAAGCGTAACTTAAAGCTAGGATTCGTAATGATTCTAATTACTCTAGAGGAAGAGGACATATTTTAACGACTGGTCGTTTATAAAGGGAGTTTCCCATTTTCAGAGTCACTACGCGAGTGACATTGTCAGAGCCGGGATGCAGAGCGTGGATGCGCGCCAACTTCCATTGCAACGGAGGCAAATGGTCATCGCATACCACCACAACAGTGCCTTCACGAAGGGCAGTGCCTCTGTCCTGAAGCCACTTGCAACTCTGCTGTAACTCATGGAGATATTCTTTGCTCCATCTTTTCCAGAAGTGTTGGACTGATTGTTGAATCCAGCGCCAACGAGTGAGACGGTTCGGCGTCTCATCAATTAAGGAAACATCAGGCAAGGCCGTCATGGGTTCTCCGATCAAGAAGTGAGATGGTGTTAAGGGTAAGGGATCCGACGAATCCGCACTTAAAACGCAGAGTGGACGCGAGTTTAAGACTGCCTCGACCGGACAGAGAAGGGTATGCATCTCGTCATATGTTTGAGTGCGTGTACCTACTACACGATGAAGATGGTGCTTAAAGGTTCGAACTCCAGATTCATGAAGACCCCCAAAATGGCTCGCGTAAGGGGGTTGAAAGTGCCACGTGATCCCTTGCTGAAGGGTCTGCTGATTAAGCACACTTTGCACCGCGTCATTGCGTAAAAACGCGTAAAGTTCTTTTAAATAATTGTCACTTCCAATAAAATTCTTTCCACAATCTGAATATATATCAGTGCATAAGCCACGTCGGGACGTGAAACGGCGCAGGGTTGCTAAAAAAGCTTCTGTCGAAAGCTCGGAAACTAACTCGAGATGTATCGCCTTAACGCTCATGCATACGAAAACTGACACATAACATTTTATAATTTTTGCGTTGCGCACTTTATTGGCGCGAACGTAGAATGGTCCGGCGAAATCTACCGCGGTCTTTATAAAAGGTCGCGCGGGGCGGACGCGGACTGCAGGGAGCGGTCCCATGCGCGGTTGGTTGCGAGTGGGTCGCGCGCGGAAGCACGGCACGCATCGATGGATGCGCTGACGAACGATGTCACGACTCGATAAAATCCAATACCGTTGCAAAAGTGCATGTCGCACGGACTGCGGTCCCGCATGTAAATTACACGAATGTGCGTCATCAATAATAAGATCAGTCAAAGGGTGTTTCTTCGGTAAAATCAGTTGGTGCTTAGATTCAAATGGTAAAAGCGACTTGTGGATTCGACCACCCACCTTAAGTAACTCGTCCGTCATGTCCAAGAATGGCGTTAAGCGTCGTAAACGGGTAGACGGTAATTTACCCTGGGCGATCTTTGATAAGTCTTCACAAAAAATGGACTGTTGTGTTACTTTGATAAGTCGCGTTAAAGCGAAATTATATTCGGGCACAGTAATGTGCGTCGGAAAGACTTGTTTTGCTCCTTTACATTTATTAAAGAAACGAAATATAACCGCTGTGACGCGAACAAGTTTGCCGAGTGACGAAAATCGTGAGATAAAATCAACATCCTGTATAGACGGTGACGTAGACGCGCTAGAACACACCGTTACGTTACGTTTTTCCTCGCCCGTGTCCGCTATCGGGGTTTGAACTGGCCAGGAGTCTGGACTTAGACGGAGCCATGGGGGTCCATGGTACCACAAGTCGTGGTGTACCAGCGCGGCGGGCAGCAGGCCACGTGACGCGGCGTCGGCGGGATTGTCGGCCGACGGGACGTGGCGCCAGCAAACCGCGGGCACGCGAGATACGACCTCGCTGACACGATTCGAGACGAACGTTTTCCACTCGTGCGGTGATGAGCGTAGCCATGCTAGCACGATGGAGGCGTAGACCTGGTCGAGGCTTACATGATTACTGTAGGTAAGTATTACCTTTTCGAGTAATTTAGATAGAAGGACAGCGGCCATTAATTCGAGGCGCGGAATGGTAAGGCACACACGCAGCGGTGCGACGCGGGTTTTTGCCATAATTAGATGAGTTTGAATAAGACCATCAGTATTAAGATAGCGTATGTATACACACGCTCCAAACGCCTTACTGGAAGCGTCAGCAAAACCATGAATTTGGATTGGCGTTGAATTATCATTTTTAAATATGTGACGCGGGAACGAAATTTGTGATATGAGTGGTAGTTCAGAAACGAAAGAGGTCCACGAATTGGTTATGTCAACGGGCGGCGCATCGTCCCAGTCCACGTTGGCTATCCACAAAAGTTGGATCAAATGTTTGGCAAACAAGGTAACCGGTGATAATAATCCGAGAGGATCGTAAATTTTTGCTATCTCAGAAAGAATGACACGTTTTGTACATTTTTGAGATGAAACTTGCACTTTAAAATTGAAGGAATCGGACTTAGGGTTCCACTGTAGACCAAGGACCTTGACCCTGTTATCATTTTCCATTTCCGCGAACGTAACGTTCTCCGGCCGCTCACCATGAGACTCTCGCGGTAGCGTTGCAGCGAGTAACGCGGGCGCATTGCTATGCCACTTACGCAGTTCAAATCCTGCCGTCCTACAAATACCTATTAGTTCTTGCTGCAGAGCGAGTGCTCTGGCTACTGAGTCTTCGCCAGAGACGACGTCGTCCACGAAGACGTCATTGAGTAAAACGGGTGAGGCTACTTTAAACCGGTCAGCCTCATCGCGAGCGAGCTGTTGAATAGTACGCAGGGCGAGATAAGGTGACGCGTTCACGCCGAATGTGACTGGTACGCAAGCGGTAATCCCGTATGGGATCATCTGGTGATTTACGCCACACGATACGCTGAAAGTCCCTATCACTTTCACGAACTAGTATGTTACGATACATTTGTTTTATGTCGGCCGTAAGCGCGACGGAATGGACACGAAATTTAAGAAGTACGTCTACTATGTCCCGGTGAAGCTTAGGACCCGTTAGTAGAACGTCATTTAGCGAACAACCACTCGTCGAGCGACACCCGGCGTCGTATACAACACGAGTGGGCGTCGTGCTAGAATCTTTGACCACGCAGTGGTGTGGAATGTAATAACATTTGTCAGCTGGAGGTTGAGCATCGACGGGCTCCATGTGGTTGAGGTCCACGTACTCCTGGAGGCAGGCGTGATATTCATCCTTCAGCTTAGGGTTACGTTCTAGCCGATACTCAAGTTTACGGAACCGAGCTAGCGCAGTAGGCCGCGACTCACCGAGGGGCGGTGCGTCGGGCTTGAACGGGAGGGCGACCACATATCGCCCGTTCGTGTCACGAGTATGCGTATTTTGATAAAATGATTCACATATCGTTTCTTCGGGAGTGTAACTCCGCTTCTCTGGTATTGACTCCAGCTCCCAAAACTTCTGAAGATTGTCGTTGTCAAACGAGCTAAAACACACTTGGAGTGGAGTCGGAACAAAATTATCGAAATTTAATTTACCTAAAAGTAAATAACCTAACACACTATTCATAGCGATCGGCGTACCCGGCGGGCCCGATACAATGTTGCCTAGTAACACGTGGGACAGTATGTCCGCTCCTAGTAACATCTCCACGGGCTGCGGCGTATGAAAGTCCGGATCGGCTAAGCTTAAATTTTTTATGTGTGACCATCCCGAATAAGGCAGTGGTACACTTGGCATTTTCGAAATTAATTCAGGCAATATTAATGCATTCACCGGAATGACGGGCTGTTGTTTACCTATCGGCGTAATTGAACACGAAACTATACCCTTTGAATGGACGGGCTTGGTGTCACCAATACCGAACACTGGCACATTGCTATACCTACGCGCTAAGCCCAGTCGTTGTACACATGCTTCCGTAATAAAACATGCCTGGCTACCGGTATCAATTAGGCAGCGCACCGTAGATACTTTTGTGCGGTCCACGCACACATCAATTAACGCGGTTGATAATAAAACAGTCTGTGTACGAGCGTGAGGTAAGTTAGATGCACAATTTCCATGAATCGCAACGGAAACGGGTATTTCCTCCGTAGGGGGTAGCGGGACAGCTACAGGTTGCGCGACTTCGTTGATGATCGGTAATGCTTGCGTTGAAAAATGAATTAAACTATGATGTCTTTTATGACACGTTCTACACACGAAATTTGATTTGCAGTTTTTTACGTCGTGCCCGACGTTCAAGCAATTATAACACATATTTTTGTTTTGTACGAAGGCGTGCCTATCATGTGGTGACAGATTTAAAAACTCTGAACATTTTGTCAATAAGTGCGAACCGTTGCACTGCACGCAAGATCGCGCCTTATTACTATTGACCGTAGGTTGAGTTTGGTCTGACGCTTGAACATTCGCTGGGAACGCGCGTTTTGCCGAAGACACACCGTTCGCATTGGCGTCTTTGTTACCTACCCGAAATGTAGATTGCTTATTAGTTTGCGGCGTGGAGGTACTTGTGGAACTAGATGATGCAATCTCGTCCGCGGTTATTTCACGTTGAAAGTATGAAATCAGCGTGTCCACATCGGGAATATCGGACGGACTGGCTAACGAACGCTCGAAACCCTTTCTCAGACTGTTAGGTATTTTACGTAGTAAAATGTGCAACAGAACGAAATTCCACTGGTCAGTCGGAAAGCCCATGACTTCTAATGCCTTAATGTTTTCCTGGTAGGTATTTAGTAGTTTTCGTACACTAAACGAAGATTTTTCGGAGCACTGTTCTATGTCTAAAATTCGATCTAAATGTTTTGATGCAATAACCCGTTTGTTTTGATAGCGAGTTAACAAAATGTCTAATGCGATGGCATAGTTATCTTCCGTTATAGGTATCGACTTGATTAGGTTATACGGCTCATTTTTAATGGTAAGAAGTAGGTATCTAAGTTTCTCCGTATTCGAGTAAGCATTGTTGCTATGCACGAGTGATTTGAATAAATCGAAGAATGATGGCCAATCTGTAGGATCGCCTTTAAATTCTGGTAAAGGTAAAGTAGGTAGGTTTCGCCTATCGTTACCTGTCGCCTCAAAAGAAAAATTACTTGAACGATTTAGACGCCTTTTTCGCTCCTCGTCTGCTTTTAACGAGTTTAAATGACCGACTATTTCGTAGTACAAGTCATTAAAATCATTACGAATTTTTATGTTCTCATCTTTGCAAAAAGATTTGGATTTAATTAGCGTCTTTTCAATCTTAGCTTGAACCTTATTGAACTTTCTTTGGTGAGCCAATAAATCTGTTGTTCGCGACCGAAATTGTTGCTCATTTGAATTCGCAAGTAACAGAATTCGTTTGAGCTCATCCAAAATCAAATCCCTTGAAGATGTCTTGTTCGCAAGAAGATGCTTCGTCATTCGGCATTTTGCGAAACAAAGATGGCGAATTTTACACACCGTGGGTACCCGCGTGATACAAGACGACACAATTTGGAAGATATTATCCGGTTCGAAGGATCAAACAATTATGTAGGGAATTTACTGGGTCCAGCGACTCACCCGCTTCAACCTTCCCGCAGCCACAATCCGAGGGTCCTGGCCTGGTAAAACGTCGGGGCTTGTCGGCAGAGCACACCACATGAAATCTCCAGTCAATAATCCCAAACATATAGGTCCATAGGTCACTTATAGCACTGTCTTCCAGGAAGATGAAAGGGGAATTTTGATTTTAGGGAACTCAATCAAACGGGAGACACTAACACTGCATATCGGCGACGCAGGCGTCCGCGACGGTGTCGTTTTTTGACTAACTGGTGGTGGTGCGATCTTCGCACCAAAAACCGTTCCTCAAGGAAAGGATGCGTTCCAGTCGACGCAGTTTATCGTCGACCCAGTATACAAAATAAATGAAAAAGAACCACGTTTATGAACCAAATTGTGTCATCTTATCCTAACACGAATAAAGAAATATTTAAGAAAATATAAACAAAAAAAAACTGTTTCAAGACGAAACATGCCGCTCACCATTGCACCAATCTCCAGTCAATCCGGCTCGAAGGACCAAACAATTATGTAGGGAATTTACTGGGTCCAGCGACTCACCCGCTTCAACCTTCCCGCAGCCACAATCCGAGGGTCCTGGCCTGGTAAAACGTCGGGGCTTGTCGGCAGAGCACACCACATGAAATCTCCAGTCAATAATCCCAAACATATAGGTCCATAGGTCACTTATAGCACTGTCTTCCAGGAAGATGAAAGGGGAATTTTGATTTTAGGGAACTCAATCAAACGGGAGACACTAACACTGCATATCGGCGACGCAGGCGTCCGCGACGGTGTCGTTTTTTGACTAACTGGTGGTGGTGCGATCTTCGCACCAAAAACCGTTCCTCAAGGAAAGGATGCGTTCCAGTCGACGCAGTTTATCGTCGACCCAGTATACAAAATAAATGAAAAAGAACCACGTTTATGAACCAAATTGTGTCATCTTATCCTAACACGAATAAAGAAATATTTAAGAAAATATAAACAACAAAAAACTGTTTCAAGACGAAACATTATTGAATGGACTTATGATCTTTACTGATAATATTTACAAAATTAGGATGCAGGGCAGAAAAAATATTTCAGGGAGATGTGAAACAGAACTCTTTTGAACTAATAACAACAAACAGAGATCACCGATTCACCAGTCATGGTGATAATAGCAACGTCCTCAAAGTCATACAGAGTTAAACTAAATTTGCTAGCAAAACTCCGCAGATGTGTGGGTATCTAAACATGATAAACAAAAGAAAACAGATTTTCTCAACTCATACTTCAAGTAACAAAACTATCAGCGGTGTTGACTTCCAAAAAAAAAATCATCAAATAAGTGTTAAGATATCAATACCTATCACGTCTGCAGTTTCGCTAGCTAATTTAATTTGACCCTGTATAGAAGGCCCCTATTCTAGAGAATTTGGCGATGAAAGTAAACAGTAGGTAACGGTCTTGACGATCATAATCAAAACAACTAATGTTTAAATATTCATTGTAAGGACGACTAACATGTTATGTTAGCAACCGGCTTCCGACCGGAATGTCCGGTTATGATGTGATTACAGATTTGTTCTAAGAAGAGATTCTACTGGTTGCAAACTGTGAGATATACGTGGAAATTAAGACATTGTTTGTTGCCAAGCAACAAGATAACAAAACAGAAATACATAGAATACAAAAAAATACAAAAAATATTGATAACTTAACCAACGAAGAAAATTTCGACTAAAAGAACAAATATCTAAAGAAATTAGAGTTTTGCCATGTGTTCTTATAAATGATAGGATTAGATCTTCCGCCATATTTTGACAATATAAGCTTCAGCTGCCAAAACAAACGCTGCTGCAGCTGCCAAAGTTGTTTTGGCATCTGAAGAATTCACCAATACCGCTGAGGGCTGTTTTTAGGGTTCCGTTGCCAAATGGCAAAAAACGGAACCCTTATAGTTTCGTCATGTCTGTCTGTCCGTCCGTATGTCACAGCCACTTTTTTCCGAAACTATAAGAGCTATACTGTTGAAACTTGGTAAGTAGATGTATTCTGTGAACCGCATTAAGATTTTCACACAAAAATAGAAAAAGAAACAATAAATTTTGGGGGTTCCCCATACTTAGAACTGAAACTCAAAAATTTTTTTTTTCATCAAGTCTATACGTGTGGGGTATCTATGGATAGGTCTTCAAAAATGATATTGAGGTTTCTAGTATCATTTTTTCTAAACTGAATAGTTTGCGCGAGAGACACTTCCAAAGTGGTAAAATGTGTGTCGTCCCCCCCCCCTGTAACTTCTAAAATAAGAGAATGATAAAACTATAAAAAAATATAATAATATGATGTACTCATTACCATGTAAACTTCCACCGAAAATTGGTTTGAACGGATCTCGTTCAAACCAATTTTCGGTGGAAGTTTATATAAGTTAGTAGTTTATAGTAAGTAGTTTTTTTTTTAATACGTCATAAATCGTAAACCGCAATTTACCTTTCATTCAATCAACTCATGATTGATTTTTATAGATAATGGTACGGAACCCTTCGTGCGCGAGCCCGACTCGCACTTGGCCGGTTTTTTTTGCCAGTTCTTCCACACAAAATCTGTCAGACGTCAATTTAATTCCTCGAATAAAAAATAATAATATCCCTGGACATTTCAAAATATCTGTCGATTGAAAACTTTGCCCTAAATCTATGATATATGGGGACACAGTTTAAGGTCCCACCCAAGAGCACGTCTATATCTGGTTCGAGTGCAACATGAATAATTCGCCCATTCAGTAAAATCCATAATCTATCTATACGAAGACAGTATAAGTTTCCGGCCAAGGGCACTTCCATCCCTGTTTGGAATGCATTGATCATTTGATGTCTTTTGAACATACACTTTAGGAAATATAATATGCTGTTCCCAGCCAGGAAACACAATATTCAAGTACATGTTGGAGTCGAGCACTAGTTGAGACATAACTTGTATCGATTTCGCTTATTACCGCACTTTGCATAAGCAGGTTGATGGCCGAGAATGATTTTATATGCCTACTGCTTAATCCGGAATATGAGCAATACAATCCAGTTTTAAATTGTTTTTAATCTCAGCTGCGTGTATATTTTGATATGAACGTATAGTCACGATCAAAAGTATGTATGTATACACTCGGCTTTATTCAAAAGCGATTTACTTACTCCTTTATTTTTGAATGAAATTTTATGTTGTTACGAACATAGCATTTTTGAACCCATAGGTTTATGTAATGTGTTGTATTTCAACGTTGCATTCGTTATTTCCCGAAAAAATCGCAATTGAAAGTTGCCAAGTGTTGACATATTGGTGCTCGTGACTGTACATATGTATAGTAGCGCTACTGTTGAGCATGAAGTCATTGGATCGATTCCCAGATTCCCAGGTCAGTTAAAGTATTATTGAGATTTTCAATCAGGAATTTCTCAGTAGCAGTTTGGAGTCTGGATTTGTGCCTGTTGATGGCAATACGACCCTATTGCCATCAACAGGCACAAACCAGTCCTTTTACATTCTCTCTTAAACAACAATTGGTGACATATGGGTGTATCTTTGTTTTCTGTTTTGTAGTTTTAGGGTGTATTTATTTTGCTATAATGCCAATAAACGCATTTTTCTTTCTATAGGTGCACCTCAACTGGCGAAACGAGGGTGTATGAAAGGAACACCTCTGCTTAAGGTGGATGCTCCAAGGTAGCCCGCGAAATTCAAATTCAAATACGTTTTTTGCAATTTGCTGGTCAGTACTAAGTTGTATGTTGATTAAAATATGATTCGCGGCCGTAACAAATATGTATTTACAGAATTATAATCATTAACACAACTCTCTAGTAATCCTACTGAATGGCTATTTCATGAAATCTTGACATTTTAGGATTATGCTAACTTATCAAGTTGTATTATTCTAGTGATTATAATTCTGTAAATACATATTTGTTACGGCCGCGAATCATATTTTAATCAACGTACAACTTAGTACTGACCAGCAAATTGCAAAAAACGTAAAACGTAAAATTTGAATTTCGCGGGCTACCTTGGAGCATCCACCTTAACCCATCGGGGAAGACCAGGAGTTATGTTCTGTATATAAGGAAGAAGATACCTATATTTTCAAAGGTTATTGGGGTAATAGTATACAATGTTGATGCCGGATGCGGAGGTATTTGCGGTTTATAGCCATAAGGTTCCGATGATCGGAGGAGTTACGCTGCGCTTCCTGCGGTCAGTCTGTTTTATTTACGTTAGGTAACTCTGTAGCTAGACTGTAAATCTTCTTGGCATGTAAACAGATAAAGTCCTCTGATTCAATACCATCTGTTAGTTTAGTTTACACACAATTATTTGAAACCAGCTGTTGTCCGCGATCCAGGATGAAAAGTAGCCTATGTCCTTCTCCAGGTCATAGTCTACCCATGTGCTAAATTTCATCCAAATCCGTTCAGCCGTTTTAGCGTAAAAGCAAAAAACAAACTTACTTTCGCATTTATAATATTAGTTAGGATTATTTAAAGTATAAAATAGAATCATCTATATTATGTACAAACGGTGACACAATGGGCGGTCTTATCGCTAAGAGCGAGCTTTTAAAGACAACCTTTGGATGGATTAAAAAGGGACAGGAGAGACAATACTTTAGGTAGTCTGTGGTGTACCATTTACATAATACAATAAATACATACATTGTATAATGAATATTATACTAATCTATACAAATATATATATATAATAATCATGAAAAAGAAGCAAAAAGATATAATGATGTTGTTTAGGAGAGAGGAAAGAAGAAAGAAAGAAAATGTATTTATTTGCGGCAAACATGACGCATAAAAAAAGAAAGGAAGGAAGAAGAAGAAGCGCGAAGTGCTTTTGTATCATAATTATAAAAGTAAATGATAAATGATTTTATTTTGTAAGTAAGTTTGTACAAACACTTTTATACGTCAATCATATTTTTTTTTTAAACTAGATGAGGTCGGCGTTTCCTTTGACTAGTCTGAGAAGAAAGGCCAAAACCAACTCAGAGGTCACAGTCTCTTTTAAAGTCCAGACATAATCTTGGTCAGATCATATGAAGACCATGTAGGTCGATGTCTGAGATGGTCTTTTGAGGAAAGAACCACACAGATTGAGAGGACCTGTCCAGTCAGTGCACGCATTTGTCAGAAATCGTGCAGCTCAACTCACTCAGTATAAGAAGAAGTCCATATACAGGGTGACAGGGAAACTCGACGTATTCCTTGAAAGGTTTCGAAGGTGGTTTCGAGGTCTTGAAGGTAGTATCTTTATACTAGTGGTCATCAGCAACAAATTTAGTCCAGTTAACTAGGGTTCAAAACTGGATGGTTACCGAGCTGTGTTGGTTCTTCGATTTTTTAGAAATTTTCTGACTTGTTACCAAAAACAATTGATTATGAGAAAAAACTACTCCACTCCAAACATTTAATTGATCCCATATCTGAAAGTTGAAAAATTTGTGATTATAAAAAAAAATGCTTGCAAAAGTTACATAATAGCAATTTTTTTATTTTTAACCAACCAATTTTGACCCCTAGTTCACTGGACTGTTTTAAAAGCATAATCAATGATATTTTTGGTAAGATTTCTTGGCTTGCGCAGGTCAGTTCACAAAATATTCTAATGTATTTAGCCACATCTAGAGATTGTATTTTATGTAATACCAAGTTGGTATAAATATTTTTACTATCCATTAGCATTGTTGAATATTTTATTATTTTTTGTCTTTTAGGTACCACACTTTAGTACAGAAACTTAGACCTGTCATTTCAAGACCTTTTTTTCTTTTAACCTCTCCTGTATTTTTAGCTCACATTTTCGATTCAGGGGCTAAATAATAACAGCCGCACAGGTCGATCGGTCAGTTAAGGATGTTAAGCTACGCTTGCCGCGGTAGGTCTGTGGATGGGTGACCATCTTTACATACCGAGACCCCTCCGTGCCTCGGATAGCACGTTAAGCCGTTGGTCCCGGCTGTCATTCGTGGATTTTTGACAGTCGTTACGGGTAGTCAGAAGCCCGAAAGTCTGACAACCAGTCTTACCAAGGGGTATCGTATTACCCAGTAACTGGGTTGTGGAGGTCAGATAGGCAGTCGCTCCATGTAAAATACTGGTATTCAGCTGCATCCGGTTAGACTGGAAGCCGACCCCAACATAGTTGGGAAAAGGCTAGGCAGATGATGATTTTCGATTCAGGGGATCTACTCTCTAAGTTCGTGGACGTCCGTCAACGACGACACGGGCCCTTCCGAAAGTAATAGATCCGTCAAAACATGTGTCAAACACAATTTTTCGGTCGGGCATTTTAGATATGTATTTACTATTTACTTATCGGGAGTAGATACAACTGTCAAATCTTGTTGTCATTCAATAGTTCGGGCCCCTAACTAATTTTAGGTCAGTAAGAAATGCGGAGGATGAAATTGTCGTAACTTATAATTGTCGATTCCGGGCTTAGAGAGTACCCCCAGATGACCCATCCGCTTTTGTCCCTACAACGCTCGTAGATCTCACAACTTTTTAACTGGACTATCTGGTATTAAAACTTTAGAGCCACACAAAGTTAGGCTAGATATCATGAAGGCTACATCCTCGTATCTCCTAAGTTTTACGTCTTACTTGTAGTTTACTGAATGTCTTGTGTCGAAATTGAATTATTTAGAACTAGCTGCGCCCCGCGGTTTCACCCGCATAAGTTTCGATCCGAAAACAACTATACAGGGTGGCAGGGACATCGACGCGCAAACATTAACCATGGATTCAGCACATGATACTAGACCCCATAGCGTCGAAATTTTTCGTCGGTTATCAAAAAAAATTTTCCGTTTCATACAAAAGTGCAATACCTACGTGGTCAAAATGTATGGAACAATAGCAATATTTTTTTTAATAACCGAAGAAAAATGTCGACGCTATGGGGTCTAAACTCATGTGCTGAATCCATGGTTACAGTTTGCGCGTCGATTTCCCTTCCACCCTGTATATACCTAAGGCACAGCGTGCACGGCAGCAGATGGACGAAGTCGACATAGCAATTACGCTTATAATCAACTTAGTACCTAGCAACGTAGTTTCGCCTACGTTCTAGGCATAATAGATTTAGCTAGCTAACGAAATATTGTCAGGACAAAGAGCTTAGGTCAGGCGTAGTCAAGCTATATTGCATGCGGTCACATGGCTATTGGGATAGTGAAGTGAAACGCTGTATCTAGCTAGCACATGACTAGCAGATGATACGGTAGACAAGATGGTAATTACACTTAGTGAGAAGGAACAGCCAACAAGAGATACTGGCAGGTAACTTGCAAATATCAATCAACTCGGCGTTTCGCAGTCCACTGTTGGACATAAGCCTCTCCCAGGCTGTGCCTCAACACCCTGTCCTCCGCCTTCCGCATCCAGTCTGTCCCACTTTCGGTGTATCTAGCTTTGGGCCGGCCATCGATTCTTCGACAAACATGGCCAGCCCACTGCCACTTCAGTTTGCTCACTCTGCATTTCTGCAAGCTTAGTCTGTAACTCCGGTTCTTTTCCGGAACATTTCATTGCAAACTTTTAATCCAAAATGTAGTCAAGTCTTTTTACAAAGCCTTTCCAAGTGACTTGTTTAAAAAGTAATACGTGCACAACAATAATGAAATATCAACAGCGTAGAAAGATTTTTATGTTTTGCTATTGTTGACTGTATGTACTTACAAGTTGTAAGATCGAGCGTGCGTTCAAGAGAAAATACAATTATGGTGAAGTTACCAGAAGGCCGACTACTACAGAAGTGTGGAATAAGAGGAATCAAACAAACAATCTACATGAAGGAAACAGTCTGTATTGTTTTATTCGAAGAAAGTGACGCCTGAAGATAACAAGAACCTACAATTGACATCTAAGAATGTCTGCTTGTAGAATGCTGCAATATTCCAGCAGCTTGGGAATGTCTTTTGGTTCCTACTAATTGAGACATTGAGACATTCCTGCAGTACGATTCTGTTACCATCTCACCGTGAAAACTTAGGTGAAGTGAGCGTGGAGTGAGCTATCATTCCAACTAATACTAGTGATTGACACTATTGACAGTCGATCGATTCTGTAAAAATCTCACCGTGAAAAGTTAGGTGAAGTGAGCTTAGAGTGAGCTGTCAATAGTGTCAATACCTAGCATTAGTTGGTATGACAGCTCACTCCACGCTTACTTCACCTGACCTTTCACGGTGACATGGTTACAGAATCGCACTGCTGCTCACTCTAAGCTCACTTCACCTATCTTTTCACAGTGAGATTTGTACAGAATCGATCGGCTGTGGATGTTTCATTCCGGTGTAAAAGCAAAGTGCTGTTTTTTCTCTCGGTCAAAATTGACGATTCGTTTCCTGGAGGTTTAAGGGTCCTGTCAGATGACTAAGGAAGTAATATCGAAAACCGACAACATCTTCCAGTATACAAAAAAACTAACAGTATATCATTCATACTACCATATACTACTACACTAATACTACTACCACTTTGCCACCATGGACTGATTATGGTAGTTTTATGGTCAAATTCAAAGCATTTATTTCAATTAAAAACCATTTACTAGCACTTTTAAATGGTCAAAGGAGTCAGTCAGTCAGAAAGATGAAGCTAATTGCCCATCCGAAAGCGTAGTAGGTGCCAATGGACCAGAACGGGTAAGAAACTCCATGGACGCACTTTTATAATGAGCACATTGTTTTTACGATCATTCATTGCAGCGATGTAAAGAGGTGCAGCATTAGATCTTCAAGCTAATAATTATTTAACTACCTCGTTCAAGCTGCAACAAGTAAAGACGTAGTTGTTTTAATACCGCTTAACTTCTAAAGCAAAACGCCTTTAAACTGTATACTCAATAAGCCTAAGGTACTTATCTTTGAGAAAACAGTTAGTAACTACATACTTTTAAATGGATAGGTACGTTCTCCTCGTTAATTTACGGATAAAAGGCTAAAGCGGGGCTCATTCGTGTTGATCAGAACCGCAAGCACTAATCTCATGCAAATTGCCCTTCAGTAAACGATTGAGTAGCAAATACCTATAGGAGGTAGTACAACGATTAGTTTGTAGCTGGTGGAGCGTAATAGTGCTTGTACAATGTAATGGCGCAGTTTTACAAGTACCCTCAAGCAAAGGATTTTAATTTGTTTGGATTTTTTTTTTGTTTGCTTGATAAACCTTTCGTTTTATAACAACGTTATAGATTTTACCAGTCCAAATATGATTGGAAAAGTGTCAGTCATATTTTCCACGAAATTAGAACTAAAATGATTTTGGGGTTTATTTATAAATTTTGCTTAAAGTTTTAACGACTGTTTAACCATACATTTATGATGTTTAAACGTGTTTATAAATAAAGGGGAGAGTGTTCAAACGTTGTGTAGATAAATTACTTGTCAAATATTAATAAAATAAGTTGTAGTTTTGAAACTGGTTGCTAATGTAATTGTATAATTTATTCTTTTTCTTTTTTATTCTCTTTGACATTGATTTACATTCTGTAATTACTTAGTCACCCGGACTTATTACTCCTTATTATTTATTTATGAAAATAGTCTACTTTTGGAATGTTTGTAAATATGTGAGCACCATGTAGGTACCTATCACATAGTCAATTTATATGTCATGGTTTCATTAATTCATTTTAATTCTTTTACCTATTGTGGTATAGTAATTTTATTTTTAGGTGCATCGTCTTCACATATAATTATATAATTAATGTATGCAAAATATTGTAAAACATTTTTAAAAGAGTAACGGTGGAGTTTCTTGCCCATTCTTCTCCATACGAAAACTACCTTTTGGAAGGGGCGACTAGAATCAATTTAATTTTAATTTTGACGTTCAAAAGTGCCTTTTATGTGCCTATTTGAAATAAATGATTTGACTTTGACTTTCATCGAATAGCAGCTGAAGAGTTGTTTCATTAAACAAGCTTCAAACTAAATTGTCAATCAAAGTTAAATTGTTTACAATTTCATGGAACATGGCTTTTAATAACCATCACGCCAGGAAATCAGAAGAGTTAGACTGAATATTACCTTCACCGGGCAGAAACAAGGAGACATTTGACACAGATTACTATGGGTTAACTTGGTACAGTAAAATTGAACAGAACTGGCGTATACGCGTCTGCTAAAGCTTCAGCAACGTGGAAATCTTCTGCTCACACTTCCCGAATAAGGTATGATGATCGCCTAAAGCACGAGATCAAGGGAAGAAGAATAGGTGCTGTACCGGCTGAAGTTATGTTACTGGAAAAACGAGTAGACGCGATTCAGCTTCACCGACCGACTGGAGCCGAGTATGCCCGATTCAGCGTCACCGACCCGAGCGTGATTCAGTTTCGTTCACTGTTCAAAGAGGGCGCAAAGTGCGTATAAAGAAATATTCACTTTAAAAAAAAATAACTGATTAATTATATTACTACTATCAGCAGCATCCCGTTTACCAGAAGTTGTCAGTAACTGTATTACGTGATTCTATAAGTATACACGATTGTGAAAACATATGGATATTGTTACGATAGATAGGAGGGCACGTATTTCATCCGGTACAGGTAGTAAATGTCGACCAGGACTTAATTTAGTGCCCGTAAACGATACACTAACGATCTGTCAATTTAAATAATACAATACCTATAATAAAATCTCGTTTCCTGGTTTACCTACTAGTTAAAGGAAACATTATATTGCATGTGGAAGAAAATTGTGTAATGCATTTCGCTGTAAAGGCTGTATACATTGGACTGATTTGATTCATCCATGTTGTAGTCTGTGTAATTCATACAGAGGACCAGACCAGCCCCAGCAGTCTCGACATTCATACCGATCGCTTTACGACCGAATTCGGTCGCTAAGTCCTGTCACTCCATACATTTCACCTGTCAATTCGGGACTTTGCGACCGAATTCGGTCGTAAAGCGATCGCTATGAACATCGAGACTGCTGGGGCTGGACAATAGATGTGTTTAACGAGGACGACTGTTCGCATGATACTTTCATCATATTATACTGATGATGAATATGCAATCTTAGGGCCTGTGCACACCACGTTTTTTAAACGCGCCATTGACGCGCGTTTGTAGCGATACAGACGCGATACGCACGCAAGTCAGACGACAACAAACTGCTCTGTAGGATAAAAGCGCGCGTTTAAAAAACGTGATGTGTACAGGCCCTTAGAGTGATGCCTAGACCTTTCTATGCACCAAGGTTTAATGTCCTTAACAATCGCATAATTAACAAGCATTAAAACTTAGTGTGGTCCCAGCATGACGGCAGATTATGTCATGAATTTAACTGTCATGGACGTATCGCGTCATCTCTTGGTGCCTTAACTTTTCGAAAGTCTACGCTAACCTTTACCTATCTGTGACTAATAATATTTTAATAGGTCTTGAAAAGGTTGTTCTTAATATTTATACAGGCTTATTTTAAATTGGCTAGGTAAACTCCGCAGACGCGATGGTTTTATCTAAACAAGATAAAACAAAAAATTAATTAACTTGTTTTTTTTTTTTTTTTTGTAAACCGATGTTATGATTTTTGTGTAAACTACGCAGACATGATGGGTCGGTATTTTACCAAGATAAAACTTAAAAAAAACAGTTTTTATCAACTCACACTTCAAGTAACAATACTAACTGCGGTGGTTGACCTCCCAAAAAAAACATGGTTTAGATATCGATATCTATCGCGTCTGCAGGGTCATTTTAAATTGGCTAGCTAACTAGCCAATTTAAAATGACCCTGTATAACAAGTTGACTGAGAACAAAATATATAGTTTGTTGCTATACCAACCAATATCGATAAGTCTTCTCGTCGCGCACAGTTCAATTATTTTCTAAGAGCTCGACTGCGCACGGCGCAGTCTTGAAAAAGAAAATACCTTCCCTCATTTTTCCTTTCAAATTTTTCTGCGTCCAGAACCCGGTCCATCTTTTAGTGGCTTCATTGATAATAAATGCACCGACCTTCTACGTCATACGGTGAGGAATGAAAGGCATACTTGCATGAATAGATGGTGAAACAAAGAGAATGAGGCATGCACAGTAGTAAAATGGAACCCCATCCTTTTGCTGTACCTACCATAGGGACAGCAACGCAAATATGCACACTTTTGCAAGGGACACCTAAAAATAGCAGTGAACAATAGACATTTTTACAAGATTTCGCGACATTATAATTAATATTGTGCCTTGGGGACATATTTTTTAGGGTTTCGTACTCAAAGGGTAAAAACGGGACCCTATTACTAAGACTTCGCTGTCTGTCTGTCACCAGGTTGTATCTCAAAAACCGCGATAGACAGTTGAAATTTTCTCAAATTATGTATTTCTGTTGCCGCTATAACAACAAATACTAATGGGGTGGTGGGGCTCCCATACAACAAACGCGATTTTTTTGCCCTTTTTTTCTCGATATCAATAATGGCAACAGGTAGGCACTTGAAATATTTACAAAATACTCAGTTGTATTTTTACTTTATTATTAAATAATAAAATTAAAATAAATATTTAAGGGGGGCTCCCATACAACAGACGTGATTTTTATAGATAATGGTACGGAACCCTTCGTGCGCGAGTCCGACTCGCACTTGGCCGGTTTTTAAATATTGTTTTCTTTAGAAAGCAATCCTTTGCCACTGAAGGTCAAAAAACAAGGAGAAGGTGAATTGAATTGGCCAATCTAATTGCTTAAGTCGAAAGTTTAAGCTTATGTTGATCTAAATATGTATAATAAATAGGGCGTAAAAAAGTAGTCCACATCGCTGTCAACAGGAGAAGTGCCCAAAAGGCTGGCAGCATTGCCATGTTTTATGGCAATTTTGTGGACATAAAATTGGCCAGAGAGAGAGAGAGAGTATTTAGTACTTTGTAAGTGCAGAGCCACGTCATTAGACACGGGTTAAATTTAAACAAAGTTCTATTTAATTAGATTTTGTTTTCATCTTACTATGATAAATTCTAAGTCTACAACACAATATCTAGCCGCTAGCAGACAAGATACTAATTGTTCAGTAATCACAAAAACGACCGAGTCTAATCGTTTGAGAGTGATAGTTACATAATTACAATCCTCTAAGTTTGTAATTAACAACGTAAATGCTTTAATTTATTAAACTGTTTGCTAAAAGCAAAACGTGTTGCTAAGTGGTAAATACATTTACATAGTTACTAATCGCCTCTCAGTTATTTATATTTGTGTTTTTTCTTCAAGAATACTTGAGGAAAGGCAGGAGTATCCTTCAGTATCAAGGGCGTGTTTAGGACATCTTTGACCCGAATGCTTGACCCCGACCCTTGTTGATACAGTTGAGTATTTATTGCGAAATATTGCCATTGATAAGTACGTTTCCCTGATCATCCATCTACCTACATGTATTTGTTCTGAGTCTGGGTGTTTTTCTATCTATAATATGTATGTATTTACAAAAAAAAAATGTATATAAGTAGTATATCAGCCATCTTGTTACCATAACACAAGCATTAGGTTGCTTAGCTTGGGACTAGATGGCGCTGTGTGAAATGTCCAGGGATATTTATTTATTTATTATCTAATCCTGATCAGTCGGTCGTGTTATTCAAAGATACATTGCAATCTCTAACAACTTTACTTCGAAAATTCTAATAATAATTGCCACCGGCACCTTAAAAAAGGAAATAAACAAGTTTTATTTGTCACTGAAATACGTGCATTATCAATATTATCATCATCATTTCAGCCGAAAGACGTCCACTGCTGGGCATCTAAGGTCTCTCCCCCAAGCACCACCACATCGACCGGTTCTGTGCTTCTCACATCCAGCTTTAATTAATTATCATCTCAGGTAAAAGACGTCCACTCGTAAACACAGACCAGACCAGGAATCACAATGATGTGTGAATTGATGAACAAAAATAAACAGCTAATTCACAAATACTAAAACCACTCATGATCAGTAAAACAAAGCGTTATCAATGTTACGCTTACGACCATTACGTGGCGCCGGTCCTTTCGCGCCATTCTGCTTAACAAAATGGCCGCCGGACTCAAATTGTCTCCAAATGATCCTCATTTACCTGGCTGAGGTCAGGTTAATGTTTAATGAAGGCAACCCACAGGTAGCTATAGTAAAAACCAACAGTAGGTACCGCAGTAAGTATTACTGCGTGAATGTGGAAGTGCTTGAATAAATTTATGTCACTTTCTTGATTGAGTTTTAATTCTGGTGCTATTTGTTTAGATATTAAGCAAGTAAGTAAAGCACATTATAGTGATATTAGCGGATCATGTTCTTCAGTAGTGGAAACGTCTCCAGAAAATAAAGAAGATTAAATATAGATCATGTTCTTCAGTAGTGGAAACGTCTCCAGTAAATAAAGAAGATTAAATACAATGTCTTGTTAATAGATTGTAATGCTGGATGATATTGAATCAATATTATCTAACTATTATTATTAAGACATAAGATTTGATGCCTTGTTTGTTATGCTTTCACACAAGAACAGCTGTACGGATTTAGATGAAATTTGGCACAAGGGTAGACCATGACCTAGATTGGAGCAAAGGATACTTTTTATCCCGATATTCCCACGATCGAAGCTTCAACCGCATAGGTTGAAACCGCGCGGCGAAGCTAGTAACACACTTAGTAAAAAGTTCGCAAATATCTATTGATATTCGCAAGCAAACTTCCGAATGCTCTCGCAAAACTTGAAATATCCCTCCTATAGAATTGAGATTGATGACTTTGTGCTGTGTGCTTTGTTTTTCCTAAAAGCTAAGGCTGTAAAAGGTCTCGGAGAAACAATATACCAAAACAAAAAACTTGTAAGTAACAGTAAATCCGAGCAACAAAAATACTTTTGCTCGTCAAATGAACGAGAAAAACCGCAGTAAAATTCAGGTAAAAAATTCCAATAAATTTGCTACGTTCAGTTCAGTAAATGCGAGTAATAACTCCGGTCAGATCCGTACCAGCCAAATGACTTTCTTTTTGCAGCTGTTACGAGCTTGCTACATCAAATATTATCTTTGGCTATACGGTCAGCAACAAAAGTCGGTTAACACTTTAGTTGTTTAAATCTTAAATATTGAGCAAAATATTCTTAAAAAACATGTAGTAATAGAATATTTAAGAATAATTAACTCTTTGCTATTACATGAAATAGTGAAAACCAATGTATCGCATCATTTTGTGTCAATTTAGATGATTTGTAGAAGTAACAGAGTTAATTGACTTTTGTTGCTGACTGTACCTAGGATATACGCAGACTCAAGACTGTCTATAAAGGTTACAATTGGCCAGTCCAGAGTTCAGATACGTCATATCTTATCAACATTCGCGACATCAAGGGTAAGACATCAAGGGTTAAGTTTAGTTTGTGGTATTCCTGTGCGAGTCCCAATGAATACTCTTTCTTTCTTTCTTTGCATCATCATCATCATCGGCAGCCTTGTTCCACCCGCTGCTGAGTATATGCCTCCTTCCTTTTGTGCCATGCCTCCGTGGTCTGTGCGAGTCTCATCCAGGTCTTCCATACATTCACGCCAGTTGTGCCAAAATGTTTCTGATACGGCCTCAAGATCTACGACACCGGAGCAACCACTCCTATGCTGGTCAAACCGATCTGGCTTAAGTTCGTCTGTTCAGATTAATCTCTATTTTATGAGCATAATATATTATCAATCATTCAACACAATAACGGGATGCACACTCGAACCAAACCTTCTTTAATTAGTCGAAATGAGATGACAGACGAAAATGATCTTTCTTGTCATAGACTGTTTTAGTTACCTTCGGGATTAAGAGATTTTTCCCCCGAAGAGGAGATGAACGAGACTTTGACTGTAAGCCTGAATAATGGCTTTAACGTCTTTCAAGTATCGACGGGTTCAGTTAGGATTAATGGGCTCTGCTGGCTTTTGGCGTTGAAATGTTAGCGTAAAAATGCAATTTGGATGCAGTCAACACAAAACCGTATTGAGTATTCATTTTCTTTCTTTAGGATAGTTGAGATCTTCAAGAGCCCATGCGATACCTATACAGGTAAGCAAAGAGCAATTGAAAAGTCCGCATTCAAACGTTATGGAATTTAAGCTTGACTCTTATCCATGGTTACAATATCTAAGTCATCATCTACCTAGCCTTTTCGCAACTATTTTAAGGTCGGCTTCCAGTCTAACCAGATGCAGCTGAGTACCAGTATTTTACATGGAGTGACTGCCTATCGAAACCCCTTGGTAAGACTGGTTGTCAGATTTTCGGGCTTACAATAAATACTAAGTATATGTGTAGATGGGCAATCCATCGGGTTTAAACCTGGTGCTGTAAAAATCCAATGTTCTGGATGTTTACGTATGTTTATCGGGTGTTTACTAAAGCACCGGGTTGAAACCCGGTGGATTGCCCATCTATAATACTAAGAAAAAGTGGCTATATCAACGATAAATCCATTAAATCTTTACACTACAACAAGCAAAACAATCATGGCAAAACACGACATGTCCTGGAAATCTAATATTCCTCTCATCGCAGTTTATGTTATGGTGGAGATAATGGCATTACATAAACTACCATAATGCTGGACGCGCCGCAGCGGGTGGGCGAGCCTATGTTACGACAATACCGGGACATACGGACGGACATAACTGCTGGCTTTCTATTCTATTTTATTTTCCGAGGTGAGTAGATTAAGGATGTGAAAGGATTAAGCGACAATTGAATGAAGATGATTTATAATATTACCCGCCGCAGTGCGTTTCACCGAGATGAGAATGAAACTCGGGGTGACGTAATTTTATTCAACGCAGCAGCAATATTAGCAGTTTGGACAAGTTGCACTATGTCGTAGTAGATTTTTGTAACTTTTTGAAGGGTTATTTTGGAATCGAAGACAATGAATGGGATTCGGGTTAAATTTCGGTCCTACTTCCTATCAAACGTCAAGCAACATTTTCGACTTTTTTCGAAAGGGTCAATTCTGTCTTCTATATCTGCTCTCTCAGATCAGGTCTACCTTATCAAGTTTCGAAAATTCACGCGAATTTTAAAAGGATTACGGCAATACAAATAAACAACAATTTATTGCGACACTTCATAATTTATAGCCAATTATTGTATCGATACATAACTGTATCATTTGACAATTTTGTAACGATTTACAATGACCCACTTTCGATATTTATTTTTGGTCCAAGATAAATCAAGTCAATAAGACCAATTTAAGAGTTAAAACCTCGAGCCTTTTACATGACACACTTATTACGGGTTGACAGATTGCATTTACACGAATCCAGGCAGCTTAATACATAATCTGACAAGGTACAAGCGCATGCAATTTATCCAGACAAATATAATGTTTTAAAACTTGCTTGCAGCATAATTGAGCGTAAGAGAAAGATTCATCTTGCGAAACGGCCACCGCTTCGACGAGTGTTTTAAAATAACTCCTTTTCCTTAGAATATATCGATAGAAGACTTCTACTGCCATTTGAAAATCCTCTGAAGTACTGCTGTCAAATGCATTTTTTATGCATGAGACCCAGCCAGCCCAGAACCAACTAACTAACCACCACCACCCAGTAACTGGGTTGTGGAGGCAGTCGCTCCATGTAAAATACCGGGTTCGGCTGCATCGGGTTAGACTGGAAACCGACCCCAATTTTTTTGGGCAAAGGCCAGGCAATGATGATGAGGCTAAAACTACCGTCGAACAATTTAATATCACATATTTGAACGACGAAACCCTTTCGGAATACATAATTAAACCCCAGTACGCTACCACGACTTTATTGCGAAATACTTATGAAATGTAATCGTGCCGTGACCAAAGTCTACCTGAAACTCCTAACTTTCACCAGGAAGTTGGGAATCAATTTATAGTTTCATCTTCCCTTTATGCAACTAATTATGGCTGCGACAAATTTGCTAACTGTATCACTAGTCTCGTGAGCCGTTACGTAATTCTCCGTACTTGTTGCTGCAGTGTTCAGCAAAGTTAGTACATTTTTAACCAGTGCCATCAACATTGAAATACGTTGGTTTACTTGTGCAGTACTACGGTTAAAATAAACGTGTATTAGAAGCCTTGAAATGGCTGGTTTAAAAACCACTACCACTAAGGGCAAAGTCTACATTGCGAAGGACCGTATGGCTTGAAAAGTTGTGATTCTCAGCAATAACGAAGAATTAGCAAGAGTTTTGAATTCAAATCCTCTGCACACGTAGCACCACCATAGAAACGGGTTTTGTCGACGGAAGAATATACAAAATATATATTGGAGACAGATTTCTAAAGAAATAATTTTGTCCATTCTATCTGTCACTCTGTCACCGTTCCGTGCAGAAGGCTGTAGACATCTTTAGAGAGGAGTCGGTAAAAGATCTTCGAGACGAGGATTTAGAAATTTAAATACAAGTAACGTAGTCAATAGAAAAACCAGCATCTCATACAGTTAAATCTTTTAAACAACGTTATTATCTCAGGAAAGAGGCCATATATTTGTGTTTTAGCATCAGCAGACAACACCTTTGTCCTAATGCAGCTGTTAAATCCAACTAACACCTCAACAAATAGTTTTATAAGTACCCTCAATTGTAATGCATAGAGACTGTTGTCAAATATGGATTAAAGTTATTCAGGGTTATTGTTTCTTTAATAGCCTGGGACAATAGTGACCTTTGCAGCTGGGACAATGAACTGCTTTTAACACACCTATTTATATTATTTAGGAGCTCGAGGTTTCATCGCAGGGATGTCGTAAAGTTTAAATTATGTTCGGCGTAAAAAATGTTCTTGAATCTAGAAAAGTTTGTCGAAGAGATTATTTTGCGGTTTGCTCTGTAGAATGTTAAAAAATATCAGAAGTAGTAAGTACTTACCTTATTACTTATCTTAGTAGATAATCTTAAGATCAAAGATGTTATTAGGATTAGTACGTCTCATACTTACAACAGGCTTTATGTTTAATCTAAATCTAAGTACAGTATTCTAAGTAGTAGTTTTATCTTGTATTTACAGTGAGGGAAATTAGTTCTTAAATAAATTGATACCCTACGTCGATTTCTGTCATCATCAGCATATAGCAGTCCACAGCTGGACATATGCCTCTCCTATTGCACGCCATTCAACTCCATTTTCGGCAACTCTCATCCAGCTACTACCAGCCATCCTGCGAAGATCGTCGCTCCACCTAGCCTGAGGGCGTCCCACCTTACGTTTCGTAGCGATTCGAAATATCCACTCAAGAAAACGTCCGATTCGTCCGAACGATTTACTGTGGTACAGCCATTTTATACAACTGTCAAAATTAAGTTGATAGTCAATTTGTTTATTATTTTGAGGGGCCCGTGGCTAAATAATAACAGCCGCACAGGTCGATCGATCTGGTTAAGCTACGCTTACGCGGTTAGTCTATGGATGGGTGATCTTTACATACCGAGCACCCTCCGTGCCTCGGAAATCACGTTAAGCGGTTGGTTCCGGCTTTCATTCGTGGATCTTTGGCAGTCGTTACGGGTAGTCAAGCCCGAAAGTCTGACAACCAGTCTTACCAAGGGGTATCGTGTTACCCCGTAACTGGGTTCTGGAGGTCAGATAGGCAGTCGCTCCATGTATTCAGCTGCATCCGGTTAGACTGGAAGTCGACCCCAAAATAGTTGGGAAAGGAGAATGTTAAGAAGATGGATTAATGACAAGCTAAGAAAAAAATCACTAGTATGAATTTAGTTTACTCTGATTCAAAGGCGTAAATAAAACGACCTGAGCACGACAAGGACCATGCCATGTACAGTTAGTCCATGATACTTAGACAATAGGCTAGGCTGAAATCCTTAGTCCATTCAGTTTTATTGTGTGACTTGACATAAGTGGTAAATTAGCCTCCTTCGTGGTTGCTGACTATTCAAGGCACTTGATTATGTGTTCCTTTGTAGGATTCTAGTACCTACATCCGACACACCTGGTACTAATGTTATACGTAGCTTTTGCCTGCGGCTTCACCCGTGTGAATGTCGGAAACCATCCCACGTATTTGACCACCTTAGGGGATGATTTCACAAAAACACGTTCTTACCAAAAGCATAAATTTTCATTTTCATTTAAGTTTCTCATAAAAACTTTCATCCCCTAAATCACCCCCTATAAGATTATTTCTGAGATAAAAAGTAGCCTTTGTTCTTCCCCAGGATGCCATCTATGTCCTTGCCAAATTTTGGCGCATAGATATAATTTCTAAGTTTAGAAGTGAAAAGCTTACAAACAAAATGACAGACAGGCACTTACTTTCGAATTTATAACATTAGTACTATGGATTATAGTATACATACTTATAATAGTATAGTATATGGAGGGCTTAGGGATGTCAGCATCTGCTACTCTCTAATGGATATCTATTGAGAAATAAATGAGGTCTGTGGTAGAATTGTAATTAATTTTGATTGATTAATTAGTTGTATTTCCTGGTGTGGATGGCCAGTAGGTATATATAACTATGACTGTTTCTCTTAAATTGATGAGTTCCGATAATTACATCACCATATGCACGGGATTAAAAAAAATCGCGATGCAATTTTACGTAATAGCTATTATGCAAATGATATAATCGTCATCTGCCTAGCCTTTTCCCAACTATATTGGAGTCGGCCTCCAGTCTAACCGGATGCAGATTCCAGTCTAACCGGATGACATAATATCGGATCTATATATATACTTAAATAATATTATGCTGTTATGTTTTGAATTCAAATCGATTTGCATCTTCGGCCATTGTCCTCGTTTAGCAAAAAGTAGCTAAGTAGTTGATCTTAGATAAAAATCAAGGTATTAGCATATCGTTGAAAAAATAAGGACTTTAAATATAGTTTTGCTTCTTCTCATAAAGGAGAGAGAGAGAGAAGGATTATTTACTTCACATATAGAGAAGGCACGACCATTGATAACCACGCTTGCTCAAGACGAGTAGGCGATTTCAGACTTATGTCGAGTATATTAACTTCAATCGCGTGCGTGTCGGAAAATAAATTAAATGTCATGGGTTTTGATTATTTTGCACGGAACCCTAATTCTTTTCTAAAATAAAAGTCAGCCTAAGTTACTCCTTATAACATCAACTATCTGCCAGTGAAAGTCCCGTCAAAGTCGGTCCAGCCGTTTGGAAGATTAGCCGGAACAAACAGACAAAAATTAAAAGCTATTATTTTGACATTAAAATCAGACACTTTTAATTTTATTTATTTGTATGTATAAAGTATAGAGTACTTATAGTTAATTCCAGGTTTCCTCACGATATTTTCCTTCACCGATTTCAGTAATGTCCTAGATAAAGTCAAAAAGTACTTAAATATATGAAATTAAAACGTCACATTGCCCAGTACTTGTTTGGAAAACGTTTTTCGCCAAACATTGCAAGGTCAACAAACTATTTCAAGACCAAAAGTCAATCGATGCACCAAGTAGCATCCGGAACCAGTCCAATTACTGATGTAATATTTGGATAGTTGATAAAGTAGGATCTTGCATTTGCGGCTTATTACTAGATTCGCACGAATTTACTCGCCCGAAACGTGCGAATCGTCACTTTTAAATAATATTATTTTTTCTATAGGCAACTTGCGCGAAGTTATTTAAACATTATCAATACAAACTAAGTGGAAATAAATCGTATTATTGAAACTAACTCAAACACTACATAAGCAAAGATAATAAAATTTACATGGGACACCCCAGAGGCATACCTTATCCATTAAAAAAGCAAATTGTAAATCGGCTAATAAATAACGGAGTTCTGAGGTAACAAATATTAAAAAAACAACCGAATCGAGAAACTCCTCCTTTTTCTGAAGTCAGTTAAAAAAGGACACTAGCGCACAGAGGTACTATGAGGGAAGAATGAAGGATGAATGAGAGAATATATTATAAAAACGTGTACTTTTTTCTTAACTTTACTTTTCCCTTCTCAACTTAAAAGTTTTGACGAAGACGATTTGCCTGTTTCGGGCGAGTAAAATCTTGCGAATCGACAAAGCCGCATTTGCAAATAGAGACTGGGCTTTCATCATTGTTGAAGCAACAGCATCTTACTTTTAAATGAAGTTGGTTACGAGCATTAAGCACGGTATTCTTGCAGAAACTATGTATACAAAACCGGAATCGCATAAATTAAAAAACTTGTTTTGTGGGAAATAAAAGTGAGATAAGTTATCTCTGGCTTCAGTTACCTGCTTCCGAAATCCGAGTCTTGTTTATAGGGTTAAGTAAGGTGATGGGAAAAAAGGGTAGGGTGCATTGAAAAAGCCTCAGAGTTAATGCACAGTCAGGTCAAGTACAGTCACGAGCATAAGTTGGCTTTATTGCCTTGGCTTTATTCAAAAGCGATTTACTCCATTCTTTTTTTATGAAATTTTATGTTGCTACGAACATAGTATTTTTGAACCCATAGGTTTTTGTAATGTGTCGTATTTCATTGTTGTTTTCGTTATTTCACGCAAAAATCGCTATTGAAAGTTTCCAAGTGTGGACATATTGGTGCTCATGACTGTACAAGGTAATTAATGATTACAAAACAATTCGCCGTGTTCTAACCATTTCAAACAATTGTCATAGAATGACAGTTTTATTTTAATATTTATGGTCAATTTAAGTGGGTAGTCAATTTGCTTAAAAATAATGTACTGAGACAGACGCCAGCTGTCAAATTTCTTTAATAGATTTTCAACTTTATCGCTACAGCATTAGGTTCAAGGTTGATTGGGAAAATTTGACAGTTTCGGGTAGTTTGACCTGCTGGCGTACCTGAATTAAGAAAGAAAGAAAAATCCGTTTATTGGCATTTCAGCAAAATGAATGCACCTTAAAACTATTACTAACCTTAAAATATAAAAAAACAGAAAACAAAGATTATAATGCCAAAAGCTTTACGTCCAGCGCACTTTGGGTTACCAGCTCCTAGCTGACTGACATAATTACCAATATTACTTTTGTTCTTTGAGTTGTAAAGTGGGTCAGCATAGCTAAACTGATCGATACGAATCAATCCAAAAACCGGAAATTTTGTCAGTTTAAACCGGAAATTTTGTCAGTTTAAAACCAGAAATTTTGTCAGTTTAAAACCGGAAATTTTGTCAGTTTAAATCAAACAGACGACCGCCTTTCTTTCAACAGCCATTTGCTCTCGGAGGCAAGGCAAATCAGTCATTGAAAATGTATCGACAACCTGTCGAACGGTTGTAAATAGTTATGGCAATCTCATTTTCCCGCTAGGTCGTTGTCACCTCTCTCTGTTACAGTTTCGACACTTCAAGTAATACTTCGTCAAGTATGTGTTATGAACACGGAAGTGAAAAAATCGCGGCAATTTAAGAAAAAATAGATTTTTTTTCTTAATTTCCGTGACTTTCATTTAATTCAAGATCAATCTTTTTCAGAATTTACAGTTTTCACTTCCTTTCTATGGATATCGTCAGACATTACGTTAGCAGCCCGTAAGTCTGTCAAGAAGTCTTATCAGGGGGAGTCTATAATATAGGTAGTATTCACAAGCAGTAACAATCAATAAAATAATTATATTCCCGTACCCCGTACAATGTTCCCGTCGTATCACAGAACTAGCCATCTAAAACCGTACTGAGCCAATTAGCATAGTGCTGCGATACTATCGATATGCCGATAGTCGATAATATCGGTCAGTACATGTGGCAACACACGTGATTCTGATATAACGGGACTCCAGACGACTGCTCAATAATCCTGTTCTTTGCGTCGTAAATTAATTCCAAGAAGCAAGCTTTTAAAATAGTGTTCGTACACACTGCTGGCAAAAAATACTAATGAGGTTTTAAACTGAATTTCGAAGAGTAGTTTTGACGGAGGTTGAAGGAACTGGCCATCCATAGAGAGCTAGAAGGTCCTATAGAAAAAATTGTAGAAGAAAAATAAAGAGCTTTGATGGATTTGATGTTGTAAGTACCACACTGTTGCAAAAACTTACATTTACAAGATTTCACTATCAGTACGTCTACCATGAGTTGTTATCGAAAACTTACTTATCTTTAAACTCGCTAGCGTATTAACGTGGATCGAATAGATTTCGATAATGCTGGCACCATGCTCTAAGCGCTAAGGTAAACTCGGTAAATCGTGTCGTCTACTTCAGTTTTGTTTCTTCCTTTCTCAGTAATAAGAGAGAAAGGCGTACGCTCAAAATGTAGTGCTATCGCCTGTGCTAAAAATGTTAAGACAGTCAATAATCTGACTAAATAGAAAGGTTGGCGGTTAGTGAACTACTTAAGGTAATTTAGTTGTTGTTGAATTTTTATTCCTTATATGTCACTGTTGTGTCATTGAGTAACGTCAGTGACTATCGGATAGATTACAGAGGGGCAATTCTCGTAATTTTAAGAACGTTCACAGTCTGATCTCAGTCTCAATCTGTCAAAAAAACCTCAAATTTCCCTACATTTTGACAAGTTTTTGACATTTGTTTATCGCTGAGATGTGACTGCGACTAGATTTTGAATGTTTTAAATTACGAGACTTCAGGTTTCTTACCTATCGAAATCTTCAGTGATCATCATGGTACGAATTTTAATTCTTTCTGTGACCGCTAGGGGCGCTAGTATTTCATATTATTATTTACGGAGATGCTAGCGAGTTTTGGCTGTGCAAACTCATGGTAGAGCTACAGAAGGTTCTTGAGGTCAGCACCCTAATTGCATGACGCACTGTTAATCTCAGTCTGTCTGTCTGTCTGTCAAAATGAAAGCCATTGCTACTGACATTGTGTTACGCAACAATCCCGCAGATCATCTACTCCGAAGTAGTATCGGCCGAATGTTCGGCAGTTTCCTGCTACGAAGTTACTATTTGGTTCGGTCGGTTCCGATCCTACACTCCTACACTCTTTCGAATATTGAATATGGTCCCGACCCAACTGAGCCGATCCGAACTTTTTTCGCATTTTTCAATAATATTCGGTTCGGCCATGTGTCGGTCCGATCCGAACATTCGCACTTTGCACTTCGGAGTAGGCCCCCAGGAAAAGGCATTAAGTACCATTTATTACTAGAACTGATGATTCTTTGTACTTTTTGAGGTATCTTCTTATTAAAACTTGTACTCTTCGCACATAAAAGTAGAAAAAACGGCGAGTCCTTGTAACCAACGTAAACCTTGAAAAAAAGGCGATGAAGACCCTGGGAAGAAATAGTAAAAGAAATCACAAGAATAGCTGTAAGTTTAATTGAAAATGTTGGAATTACTTTTCATAACAATTGCTCATCCTAAGTTGAAACTCATAAGCTGAGACGTTGAGTTCCTAAGTTGGTAACAAGTTTGTACGTAAGCTAGACAAGTTCTGGTTTATAAACGATGCAGTTAAATTTGAGTTGGCTGTTGTTGGTATTATATAATATGAAATATCCCGTGTGTGTGGTATATCTCCTTTGTTTTATTAAGGCGATAGCGTATCCAGAATATCCTGCGAAATTAAAATTTTCTTACGTTGTTTTGCAATTTGCATGTCAATATCAGGTTGTATGTGGATCAAAATATGATTCGGGACCGTAACAAATATGTATTTACAAAATTATAATCATGAATACAACTCTAGTATAAAGCAGTAGGTATATTAATAGAAACCAAATTTGCTGTTCAGTCTTTCGTGTCAGCTTGCAGAATATGGCTAGGATCACTATCAGGTTGTGCTGAAATCCGTCTAGCTGTTTCTTTATCTGTATGACAGTATGTGCTTCTATTTTAATTTCCGACTCCATAATCATAGACTTCGCTTCGGGCTGACCCCGTGGGAACCATGGTGTTTCGCTGATCTGTTAGAAAACCGATAAAATTATCTGGCGTTGGAAAAATCAGCCCTACGCCTATTTTTATGTTCTTTTTTTTCTTGGATTTTTATATGTACCTTATTGTTAGAAAAATGGAGTGATTAAAGTTGAAACCATCATACAGATAAAGATCATGAATGTGATACTAATTCCTTATAGTGAGTGATTGCGTAAGAATTTAACCGGTACAGAGTTGTTTACACTTTTATGAGGTACTTTTGGAACAGACTTTAGGTAGTTATGTGGGTAGTAGCCTGCTGGGAAATTTATTAAAAGTATTTAACACGAATTATTTCTAGATTTAATAGCTATGTTACGTATAGCTAGGAATTTACGATATCGTAAGTATTTTATTAAGTACTTCAGAAAAAACTAATGTACCTAAGTGCATCTATCTATTTACTAATAATAATGGCTGGTAGGTACGACACTAATTTTTAATTACGGAATACTGGTAACTATGGAGCATTTATCTACATAGGTAATATATAGCAAAAATCTATAAACTATACATTTAAATAATCGAAATTTTACGTTGCTGCAATCGCTTCACTAGTTCTGTCAAAAAACGGTTAACTTAACCTTGGGGCTGAACCCTTGTGGTTGGCTATAGGTATGTATAGAAAAAACACACAGGTAGGCTATATCTACACTATCTACCCACCTACTTGACTAAAATTAAAAACAAAACAGAGGCAATGTTATGTCTCTGAAATGAAGAATGTCAAGAATTAGAATATTTACCTAAACAAGGCAGGAAAGTGGATTGTAAACAGGACGCGGGAAAAGAGGACGCATGTTGTAGGCATAAGGAGGACTTGTGTTGTGAGAGGCCTATGTGGTCAGAGGGTCAGCTTAGGGGCTGTCCTTCTGGGCACGCTCGTTCCATCATAGACCTCATCCTTCGCTTTACATCAGGCGTGATCGAGGTCATGAGCAGGCCCATTTAGCAAAAGAAAAAACCAGCCATGTGCGAGTCGGACTCGCGCACGAAGGGTTCCGTACCATTATCTATAAAAATCACGTCTGTTGTATGGATTTTATTTTGTTTTTAGTATTTGTTGTTATAGCGGCAACAGAAATACATAATTTGTGAAAATTTCAACTGTCTAGCTATCGCGGTTCTTGAGATACAGCCTGGTGACAGACAGACGGACGGACAGACAGCGAAGTCTCAGTAATAGGGTCCCGTTTTTACCCTTTGGGTACGGAACCCTAAAAAAAGATGATGTCCGATGATGATTCTTGTCTGTTACCTCTGTAAAGAGCTTCAAACTTTTTTACACTACGCGATATTCAGGTACCCTTTCCCTTAATCGGGCTGGTGTATTAAGTAAGAGAAAGTGAGGAAGGTGTAGTGACACAGAGCCAGTCACTTACCTACAGTACCAGAACCAACACACCTTTACCTCCAGTACCAGAACCAACCGACAAAAAAGGGGTCCCATTAAAAAAAAAAAACAAAATATCGGTACTAGGTAATAAGATATTTTTTGACGGTATACTTGTTGACACCGGTCTGAGTTCTAATCACAACTAAGGTAGGTAGGTGCTAATTTTGTAACGTAGCTTTAATGTCACCAAGCATTGCGAACATAGGTTTGCAAGACAATACCGGCCAAAAGAGGGTCGTCATAACAAAGCAAACAATACATCAAAATCTCGTGAAATACATAGGGTAGAAATAAACAAAACGTAGGCGTAACAATCACCGTTATTTATAAATAAACAGTTTACATGCAACCGAATTCATACGGGTTGAACGCTCACTAACCTGTTGCCAAAGAACGCCTGGGAACGGCGAAATATCAGCTCCGGACCGGTACAGCTCCAATTAGAATCCAACTCGACACTAATTATACGCTAAAATCACTGTTTACAACACTTATCGAATCACAACAGCTATCCGAACAATCTTCCAATCGAAAAGTTTTAGAATAAAAAGAAATTGCAACACTACTTTTTAGCATAAAATCTAAACAATTAATTACTTTAAACACACATAAAGTTAATTTTCAATGCTATTACACAATTAAGGACGTGGGAATACTTAAATATGTACACTTTTAAACAGATTCATCTTTGTTGACGATCGTTTTTGGCGGTAAACTCAGCACTGACACGTGTTCACGCGGCGCGGGTATAACTGGACTGAAGCAAAAATGGCGGTGGCTGACTGGCCGGTCGACTGCGACGAACGACGCCGCGCAGTCAAAGATCATGCGTGCAGTGCACAGGTGAGAGAATTTATGTACAGGTAGATTAATGATACGGGTAAATTTAATTAGCTGCATATAACAGATGCAATCGTTTGAAGTCGGGTTATGGGTTTCAGAGGGTAGCAAACTGCAGAGAGGATAGACCCTACCTATTTGTTAAAAATACGTAAAACAAGCCACTTTTATCAAATAGAGGGGAACTGCCATTAAATAGATTTTGGTCCACTGATTTTCTTTGTTTCTCGTGCAAAGTAAGTTTATGACGTGATTCATGGGAATCATGGGTGAGTGACTTAACAGCACAAACACAGCTCACTTTGAAATACATAAGTAAAGAATTTTTTTTATGATTAGTAAATGGTACTTAATTACTTACCTAATGGAACATTCCAATGTCGCTAGACCACTTATTTAAATCTTGAAAAGTCCCCTTCAACCACCTACGTTGATTTAAACACTAGAGTGGTCTAGAGAGCAGGCGTTATTGACGCATCTCTGCATTTCCTAGCTTAGTCTATGGCGCAAGCAACAGTGCAGTGCTACCGCGGTGCAAAAACTGGTTTTTGAAAACATAAAAAGTACTAATAGGGCTGCAAAATGCAAGTGCATACGTATTTATTTAAGGATAACATAATTATCTGTTATTTACTTATACATAAAAGCCGGAACTAAACTTAAGCACCTAGAATCCATACGAGAGCTGTAGACCAATTTTTTAAAAGTTATAGGTTCTTACTCTATCTTCTACTTACATCTTAGAAATAGCTATTTTTGTCAGGAAAAACTCTCACTTCTTCTCCACAGTAGCCGAAAACAATAGATTTGCAAAAAGGGACCCCACCAAGTTACAAAACCAATATTGTAATGTAGTACTCTCCATTATACAGAAACAGCAACCTTATGTTCATTAAAATACCATATTCCAAAACTAATAAGAGAGCTACCATTTAATTTTTACAAAAAAAAGTAAAAAATTGGCTTCTCCAAAATAATTTTACACATAAAGATTTTTTTTTATTATAAGTGTTAATAAGTAAATAAGTATTTTTTTAAAAATACGTAATAATGTAGGTAGATTGATTTAACTCTATAATAGAAATGTTGTATTATTGTTGTGTTTTTATTTGATTTTATCTATCTATATATATAAAATTCAAAGTCCTGACTGACTGACTGACTGATTCAAAATCAAAATCAAAATTCATTTATTCAAATTAGGCTGAGAGTCAGCACTTTTCGAACGTCAAAATTACAAAAGACAGTCCCCCAAAAACGCCCGCCCTTCACCACTTCCTAGTGCTATCGCTGGGAAGAAGAAGTGGCGGAACAAACTTCCCAGCAGCACAGCTGTCTGTTCAGTTAGAATATAGTGCATGTATACAATACTAGGAACCTAGGATCAAGAAACTTAAATTATTTGCCATAAAATATGTCAGCTAGCCACGCCAATATACCAACAAATATAATAAAAACTATACGTACTCAAGCTGAAAAATAATTAATTCAAATGGAAATAAAAACTTACTACCTAAATAAAAGTCTCCAGGCATAAAGGGCGTGACAGCTTACATATTTATGCATAGCTGGGTTCTGGTCACATAGCTGTCACTTGAGTCACAGATGAAAAACTAGGACCATTGAAGTAAAATAAATAAATAAGTTAATACTAATAACAATAACCTGTCAGTAAGCTGATTCTGGAGAAAGAACATGAACATTGTCTTGAGTTAATTAGGGCGACCAACTATTCTTATCGTGTAAGTAGTCGTTGATGGAATAGTAAGCCTTTGATCAAAGGTTAGATTTTACTTGAGCTTTAAACGCATTGAAAGGCAAGTCTAGCAAAGAAGAGGGTATCTTGTTATAAAAGGTTATACCAAGCCCAACAAATGAGTTATGAACCTTATGAAGCCGGTGAAAGGGGGCACGTAGTTTGTCCTTATTTCTAGTGTTAACACTGTGAAAATCACTGTTTTTAGTGTACAAGTGCAAATTTTGCCTAATATATAAAATGTTGGCGAAGATGAATTGTGATGCAACCGTGAGAATACCAATATCTTTAAAAAAATCTCTTAGAGAAACTCTGGCACCTAGCTGGTAAATTGCTCGAACAGCTCGTTTTTGAAGGACAAATATATTTTGTATATCAGCGGCTTTGCCCCACAGCAGAATACCGTAGGACATAACACTGTGAAAATAACTAAAATAGACTAAACGAGCTGTATCAACGTCAGTGTATTGTCTTACTTTCCTGACGGCGTAGGCAGCCGAACTGAGCCTTCCTGCTAGACTTGATATATGAGGTCCCCACTGAAGTTTGGCATCTACTGTTAGTCCTAGAAAAATTGCCGAGCCTACTGTTTCAAGCACCTCTTTATTTAAGACGATGTTGGGTCCTAGATTTCTGACATTCGGCAAGGCAAACTTTACACATTTCGTTTTCTTGGCATTGAGAACTAGGTTATTTGACGTAAACCAATCTGTAACTATTGAGAGTGCACTGTTTACGTCGTCAAAATCTTGTCTATTCCTGTCTACTTTAAAAATAAGAGAGGTATCATCTGCAAACAGTACAACGTCACAGATGCCCTTCAAATGGAATGGTAAATCATTGATATATACTAAGAACAAAAATGGACCCAGTATTGAGCCTTGCGGAACACCTAACTGAACTGGTAGCCCGGAAGATTTCGCGCCATTAACATCTACACATTGGACCCTATTATGTAAATAAGAAATTATTACGTTGAGAGCCACGTTTCGGACACCGTAATGACATAACTTACGCAAAAGCGTGTCATGGTGCACGCAATCAAAGGCTTTGGAGAGATCACAGAAAACTCCAATAGCATTTTGTGATTTCTCCCATGCGTCAAATATGTGTCTCAGCAGAGCAACACCCGCGTCTGTAGTTGAACGACCCTTTGTAAAGCCATATTGCTCATTATGGAGGAGGCTGTTTAAATTAAAATGTCTTAGCAACTGCTTGAGTATTAACTTTTCAAATATTTTGCTAAACGCGTAAAATAGAAATAGGCCTGAAATTGCCAACGTCATTCTTATTACCTGATTTAAATAATGGTATGACTTTGCTACTCTTCATGAGGTCAGGAAAAGTTCCTAAATCAATACATTTATTAAAAGTAACAGCTAGATAGGGGGCTACGATGTCTATTATATTACTTAAAAGTTTAATGGAGATGCCCCAATAATCACCGGTGTTTTTAGACTTAAGTGTATTAAAAATATTAACTACATCACGCGGGGTTACATGTTCGAAACTAAATAAAGGACTACATTTAGGTACACTACTATGCAAAAGGTCTTCAGCTTTAGACGGGGACGAATTTAAGGAGCGAGTCGTAGTTATCGGTATGTTGGCAAAAAACTCATTAAATGCCTCAGCTACATCAGCTGCATTATTAACTAATTTGTTGTCGACCATAATCTCAAGTTGTTTTTCTTGTTTAACAGATTTACCCGTTTCATTGTTAATAATTTTCCAAGTGGTTTTTACTTTATTATTAGAATTTTTAATTGTATCGCCTAAAAATTTTGATTTAGCAAAAGCACTAATCTTTTTGAATAATTTTGAATAATTTTTGACATACTCTAGGAAAGGAGTATCAAACCTGTATTTTTTCAAACCATATAACTCGTATAGTCTCGCTCTACTTTTATAAATTCCCGGAGTAGCCCATTGATTAAAGCCAACAGAGGAACCATTAACGTTAATAGTTTTGGTCTTAAAAGTGGATTGGTACTCTTTTGATTGACTGACTGACTGACTGATAGATCAACGCACAGCCTAAACCGCTGGTCCTAGAGACATGAAATTTGAAGGGTGTATTCTTCGTGAAGAGTAAGCATCCACTAAGAAAGGATTTTTCGAAATTCCACCCCTAAGAGGGTGAAAAGGGGGGAATTCGTTTGTATGAAAAATCTTATTCCTTGGGTTAATAAACTTGAAATTTGGCACGAATACTTATCTAAATAAATTATGAAGATTGTCAGTTTTTTTTTCTTCTAAACTACCCCCTAATAAGGGATTGGGGGGTTTCAAAGTTTGTATAGAAGAATTTTAGTGCGCAGTCCGATTTACTCGAAACTTGGTAGTTATACCTAATATTGAAAGTAAAGAATAATGTGTATCAGGGTTTTTTGAAAATCTATCCCTGACGGGCTGCAGTGAAAAATCTTCTTCATTAGGTTAATAAACTTGAAACTTTTCAAGAATACTCGCCTAAGTAAGTAAGTAATAAAGTTTATCATTATAAGTTTTTCAAAACTACCCCTCAAAGGGGAATATAGGGGTGTTGAAGTTTGTGTGGAATAATTTGAATACGCGCGCGGTCCGGTTAACTCGAAACTCAGTGTTTATACTTAAGACCAAAAATAAAGAGTAACATGTATCAGGGTTTTTCGAAAATCTACCCCTAACGGGTTGAAAAGGGGTAGTTAATTTTACATGGGAGGATTATAATGCGTGGCTCGATTAACTCGAAAATTGGTATAAATAATTTTTGAATCAAGTTATGAATAATTCCCAACGATTTTTCAAAATTCCACCCCTGTGGGGGTGAAAAGCGGGGGATACAGTTTATATGAAAAATCTTATTCATTTAGTTAATAAACTTGAAACTTGGCATGAATACTTGCCTAAGTAAGTAATAAAGTTTATCATTATAAGTTTTTCAAAACTACCCCTCAAAGGGGGATATAGGGGTGTTAAGTTTGTGTGGAAGAAATTGAATGCGCGATCCGAGTAACTCGAAACTCAGTACTGATACTTTTGACAGAAAATAATTAATAATAAGTAGGTATGTAAAGTTGTCGAAAATTTACCACTGATGGGACAAAAGGGAGTTTTTAAGGGGAGGATTTGAACTTGAAACTGTATGTTACATTTTCACGCCTAAACCACTGAACTTCTGATTTGGCATAGAGATAGATGGCATCACGCGGGCGAAGCCGCGGGCAGAAGCTAGTATTGTATATTAGAGTACAAATGTCCGTAGAATAAGTGTTTTCTATTGTTTACTAGAGTATAAGTAGTATATAAGTTAGGTTTTATACCCACGTGTACATTAGGTTCAAATTGTAAATATTCGTATAATCATTAGAATCTCATAAACTTGTTAGTTAGCATAATCCTAAAATGTCAAGATTTCATGAAATAATCATTCAGTAGGATTACTTGATCTTAGAGATTGTGTTGGTGACTTTAATGATTATAATTCTGTAAATAATATTTGTTACGGCCGCGAATCATATTTTAATCAAGGTACAACTTAGTACTGGTACTGACCAGCAAATTGCAAAAAACGTAAGATTTGAATTTCGCGGGCTATCTTTGCTTTTTAATCTGGGCAGAGGCTTTTATTTTAGTCTATGGCAAAAGTCTTCTCACCATAGACTTTCAGGTATTTATATCTCTTTTGTACCGAATTAAAAAAAGGAGGAGGTTCTATGTTCGTCTGTTTGTATTTTTTGTCTTGTATGTTCGTTTTTAGGGTTCCGTAGTCAACAAGGAACCCTTATAGTTTCGCCAAGTGGTCTGTCTGTCTGTCCGCGGTTTAGCTCAAAAGCTATTGGTAGTAGAAAGTTGTAATTTGGCATGAGTATACATGTTAATAACGCCAAAAAAGTGGTAAAATAAAATTTTGAAAAAAACAATTATTTAGGGTACTTCCTCTACATCTAAAGTGGGGATAATAATTTCCGTCCTTCCCATAGTGTGGGATATCGTTGGATAGGTCTTTCAAAAATATTAGGGGTTTGGGAAGACCGAAATAAACCGTTCGTGACTTATCTTATCAAGCTTCAAAGTACCAATTTTCGTTAGAGTCAAGTGTCACGGCCGCGGCAGTAGTACTTATATATAACGAAGTTTAAAGGAAAACTATCACACTTAAGTGGGCTTTACAAGTTTACGAGTAATAGTCTCCAATTGTAATAGACTCGAAAATTTCGAACAACTCCATAGAATGTCGATAGATGGCGCTAGGCGTCAGTTGTATCGCACTATTGTTTCATTCCTAAATAAGTTTTATAAAAAAAAACAGTTGCTACACCGGCTATGACAAGTCTTACCCAAATATTAAAAAAAATTAAAACTTTCCGTGCAAAATGGTCGGATCAGGTGAGGATTTGTATAGGAAGTCAAATTAGGTATGTACCTACATGTATGTCACGACATTTTATTTGATTTTACATGAGCTTTTCTATAGTTTCTAGCAAATAAAAAAAATATTAAAAAGAATAATAATATAAATGAATTCGCTCAATTTATTATAAGGGACACACACTTCCCTATGTGTTTGTTATTCTAGCGTATGGCACTCGTGGGTTGCAGCTGAAAATCAGCGTCAGGTGGTACACTTTTGTTGTCATCTGACATTATAATAATAATAATAATAATAATAATATCATTTATTTCGGACAATGTCCATATTTGGTTAGTAATACAAATTGCTTAAGAACTAGGTATGTTAGTAAAGGAAAAAAAAGAAAAAAGTGTTACAATAATTAAATTAATACAATAATTAACAATTAACCAATGAATTAACGTTAGTCAATTGCCATCATTACATTTGTTACATAATGTATATGCAGGGTCAGTTATACATTTAACACTGTCTAACTAGAACCCGCATGAAAGCCTGCATTACTGTTGAGTCGACTTTGTCAGCGACTACGTTCAGGATGCTATTAGTGCTGCCCCGCACTCTGCGCAGTAAGGAGGCGGTTCTCTTGCGTATGATGGCATGAAAGCCATCAACGCGAGCTTCCGCAAACATGCTAGATGCACTACAGAAACGGGGCAGCCCCAGCAACATCCTGAACCCATTATTAATTAATTGTGAATTATGCTGAGCTGAAGCCCTTTTGGCATTATAATCTTTGTTTTCTGTTTTTATAGTTTCAAGGTGTCATTTTTTTCTTTCTTTCTTTCTTTTAGGTAGGTAGTCATGTTTGGCTTTTAGTTAGAGCATGGTACGAAACTATCAGTCAGCGAATACGACCCGCACTTGGCTGTTATAAAAACTACGGAACCCTACACTGCGCGTGGCCCGACACGCACTTGACCGGTTTTTTTAATCAATTGGTGACTGATTTTGAACATTCTTTTTTGTTTGTTTGAGGTAGGCCCATATTAATTTTATTAACTTTGCTTGGGTAATTTTTGAGTTAGCTTCAATAATATGCGTCACATTTAATCAACTTGTCAATACTATTGCTCGCCGTAAAACAAAATGTCAAAATGTGAGTGTAATAAACTCCTTTTATCCCAAACTAGCTTCTGCCCGCGGCTCCGCCCGCGTGGATGTCGGAAATTTACCCACGGGAACGTGCTAACAGGATAAAATGTATGTGCTTCCCCAGAATGACATCTATGTCGCGGGCCCTTTGTGGCTAATTACAATAGAAAACCAATTGTGTCTCATTAGTGGTGATTAAGAGGGTACCTATATGATATCTTTACCTAAGTACCTACCTAACTAATTTAAAAAAAAAACTCAATAACAGAAAATTAAATACCTACCTACCTAAATAAACCCATTTCTGATGATAACTAATCTAAACTCAATAAATAAGCAAAATCCCTAAAAACTAATATCTATACGAATGACTAAACCTACCTAACAGTATTATAAAATAACCTACGGTCACTACGTACACTATCAAATATACTACCTATACTTTAAAATTAAAATCTATACCTACGACTCATTTAAAAATAAACCTAAATAACTCTAAAAACTAAAAGGAATAAAAATGAACTCCACTGCGGGTGACCCAACCTACGACAAACTTAGTATTTGCGGTTGGTACAGTACAGACAGTGGTAATCGGGTATAGGGATCGAACCGCAAAATTAAGTTTGTTTTTTATTGTATATACTTTTCCGGGATAAAAAGTACCCAGTGTGGTGCCCAGGATATTAAAGAATAATTATACCAAGTTTCATCGTAATCGAACCGGTAGTTTTTGCGTGATGCCTGAACAAACAGACAGACAGACAGACAGACAGACAAACATTTTTTTAATCACATTTTTGGGTTTGGTGTCGGTCAAGTAACACCCCCTGCCATTTATTTTTTGGATATTTTCAATGTACAGAATTTTCACTTCTACAGATTTATTATAAGTATAGATAAGTTCACTTTCGGTGTTTCAAACCAAATAATCAAACAACAAAAGCCGACTTCCGAAACTAAATTCATAATGGCCATTGGCGTAGAGCTAGGGATTTTGTCTAGTTGGGCAGACGTCCAGCTGAACAGCTGAACTAACCACAGTCATCTAGCGAGAGATCATAAATGGGTCCTCGTATAAATAATTCCATCAAAAATATTTCATGTAAAGTAGGTCGCCAAGATTAAAAAAACGCTTTTACTGTTAAAAAGTGATTAAACAGTAAATAATTCTTCAAAACTGACGATTTTTCTAGAGTGGGCAAAGAAATTTCTAGGGTAGGCATACACCTACTGACCTACCTACAGTGGGTCATCCACTGTAGGTACAGACGCCAGCACATCAAGCTACCCGAAACTGTCAAATTTTCCCAATCAACTTTGAACCTAATACTTTAACAATAAAGTTGAAAATCTATTAAAGAAATTTGACAGATTGTAGTAGCTTGATGTGCTGGCGACTGTACAATATTTCAGTGTCCATGGATTGATAAACAGTTGATTCGACTGCATTTTAGGCCTAAAACATACACAAGTGACGTAAGGCAGCCGGCGTGGAACAGGCGTGGCGCAGGCGTGCGCCGCTTCAAAACGATTTCATACAAAATGTATGCAGGCGACGTTTTTGAATTATACTGAAGCGACGCGGCGCAGACACGCCGTTTCGTTGCCTGCGCCGCGTCGCTAGCAGTCGGTTCTCGTGAGTCACGCAAGTCGGTTCTCGTCTTCTGAAGACGAAGACATCTTATCGCACCAAAGTCAGCCTATAAAATGCCGCATCTGAACGTTTCTTGCCTGTTCCACGCCTCGTCTGATATAATTCAAATCGCGTCTGCGCCGTATCTGTCCCACGCCTGCGCTGCGCCTGCCCCCCGTGCCTTCGCCTTACGTCGCTTGTGTGTGTTTTAGGCCTTATAAGACCACAGATTGAGGGACGAACTTGACTCCTACCGAAAGGACTGGCCCGGAATGGCAGAGGGCAGACGCGTGTGGAAAAAGGAAAGGGAGGCCTTTGCCCCAGCAGTGGGTCATATATTTAGATAGATATCTACAGTCCGGCCGCCGCGAACGCGAGAGAATATAATATATTATTATGCCTTCTTGACACCTGTCAATTTCATATAAACGAATACATGTTTTGCGAATTTGATCTTTATTATGTAGTTGATAGCATTGTCGCACTTGTGTCAGGAACCCATTCTCTCGACGACGACTTTGTTTAAAACACCGAAAGTGAACGGGCGCCATCGGTTGAGGTCATCTCTTAACTGCCAGCAGGGCTTATTTTTAATTTTATATTTTAATTTGTTTCTTTACATTGTTCTCACATATAGAAGCAATAAGAATAATGTACCCAGGATTTTTTTTAAATATCTTGATTTAAAAGAGTGTCCGTGGAGTTTCTTGCCCGTTCTTCTCCATAGAGATCTAACGCTTTGGAATGGGCAACTAGCTTCAACTTTCTGACTAACTGACCGACTATTTAATTTTGACAATTCAAAAGTGCCTGTAAATGGTTTAATTGAAATAAATGATTTGAGTTTGAGTTTGACGGTTGGGAGTCGGCTGCACTGTAGATAGAAGAACACAGAGAAATAAAAAGACTACCTAACAAAATTGAAGTCGACCGAAAATCTCAAATTATTTCCGTTTTCAATATTTTATTCTTCGAAACACAAACGTTCACGGTTCGAATGTAGGTCGAAACCAGAACGGATTGGATTGGTTATAAAGACGATCCATCTCATTCATTGAAAATATTTTTTCTGCCTTTTTCCCTGTAAGAATTTCTTCAGTTCAATGAATTATTTCAGAGATGTGAGTGTCTTGTCGAGTTAAATTGATAGGTATTTTATGTCTAAGAAGGTGCCTACTTAGGTAGACTTACTTTAAAAAAGAAATACAAGTTACTTAAGTACCTACATCATTCATCAAGGTAGTTAGGTATCTACGTACCGTCAAACAGGGTGAATAGGGATTCAGGGGTGAATCGGGACGAAACTTTAAAAGATATATAGTTTGTTACCAAAAAGGATTCAAATGTTTTTACTGTACTATAATGATAATGATTAGTGCCCTTGTTGGCAGCAAACTATATTATTTCAAGGTTAAAATCTATTTTAAAGTTTCGTCCCGATTCACCCCTGTATCCCTAAATTCACCTTGTTTGTACGTACTAGCTAGCCCATCCCAGTTCTTTCTTAAATTTTCGAGTGAAACCCAACCTTTGTTCATAAACTTGGAAAACCTAAGGTAGCCACGTTAAAAACATCGAGAGCTTCTCGGCTGGAGCCAGTTAATTGAGTACCTACCTACCTATCTACGTTGGTATAGTTTTAAATTTTAATAAAGCAAGCCACAGACGTATCGATTTTAATCTTATCAAAAGAGGTTTGTCGTTCGTTACTTCCACAGTTCCACAGCATTGATTAGGTACTTAAGTGTATCTATGGCATAAGATAAATCAGGGATTTGTACCATCTCAGCCTATAATGTTCCCACTGCTGGCACACAGGCCTTCTATCGGTGAGAGGGAGTGGGTCAGTCTTCGAATTTTTGGTTCTAGGACATGCCGGTTTCTTCTCAATGTTTTCCTTCACCGTGTGAGAGCAGTTGCGATGAAATCATTTACACAAAGTCTTTACTTTGTTTAAATTACTTGGCGCCCACCCGTGCGTTTTTTTAAACTAAGTACTATTTTTGGAACGAAGTTCCTTATCGCTCGTTGCGAAAGGAGGCTAGACGGAAAAAATTAAGACCAAAAGTTGGAACGACACTTTTTGCTATAGGTAGTTGTAAGCCGTGCGGCGTGCGCGTGTTTGTCTGTCTTTCTGTCTCTCTCTCTCTTTGAACTTCGTTCCATCCGGGTGTCCCTTGACACCTCTCAAGTTTTATTATTATTTTTCGCCTGTCTGGAACCTACGAACTACAACTCGTAAGTCGCGCCTATTACCACGTGGCCATCACTGCTATTCCAATCTTATTGGGTTTTAAATGTTCGAGAAGTTTGTGGTAGAAACAATAGGGCGTTCTGGACCGAGTGCCTACACTGCCTACTTAGTTTTTCGAGACATCATCAAGCGGTTGGTCGACTCTTCACTTGACCAGAGGGCGGGCCAATTATGGCAATTATTTATTATGGCGAAAGAATCAGCATTGCCATATAACGTGGCAATTAGTGGGCTATTAGCACAATCTAACATACCTAAGTACAGAAATGCAAACTTTTTGGACCACTAGAACAAACAAGCAGTCAGGTATTCCATTTTGTTGGGGAAATTACGAAATCTACGCGGACAAACTCGCGGGCGAAGAGGCAGTAAAAAAAAAAACGTTGGTTGAGCTTCTTTACATCCTGCCAGGGTAGCGGGAACATCCGAAAGGGTTTACCGCTGCCCTGGAACATAAAGGGCTAAGGAAGGAACACGGGTGGGTTTTAGTCAGTAAGAGTCTGACACTCCCTTCTGCTCCACCCAGAGCGGGAGGAGTCATTTGATGACTTCCCATCCTCAAAAAAAAAAAAAAAAAGCTTCTTTACATTGAGGGAGGGCCCTACCAATCCCATGAATTTGCCGCGGGCCCCAAAGGGTATAGTTACGCCACTGGTGGTAATGCTCAATTCTACCAGCCTTTTGGGCATTTTACCTGTTGACAACGATGCGGACGAATTTTTTGATGCCCCATGATTCTTTCCTCTTCTTCTTTAGGTATATACAGTCTTCAGATCATGATAATTAGGCATTTATATGTAGTAAATGCCTAATTATCATTATCTGAAGACTGCTAGCATAATCAAACTCAAACTCAAATAATTTATTTCAATTAAACATGTGTTGTGCTGTAAACCATTTACAGGCACTTTTGAATTGTCAAAATTAAATAGTCTGTCAGTTAGTCAGAAAGTTGAAGCTAGTTGCTATATATATTATTATGTAAACTAGCTTCTGCCCGTTTGAAATTTCTTGTGGGTCCCACCCATCGCATCGCATCGCCTGCCCGTGCTATTACTTAGTTTCAAACTCAAACTCAAATCATTTATTTCAATTAAACCATTTACAGGCACTTTTGAATTGTCAAAATTAAATAGTCGGTCAGTTAGTCAGAAAGTTGAAGCTAGTTGTTTTCAGTTTTCACCTAACGTTCTTTCTGACTTTTTCTCTTTTACTCAGCTCATCTAGTGTCCTAGCGTCAAATGCAATTGGGCTATCAAATGCATTTGACGCTATTTCTCAAATACGAGACCGGTAGCTCCATAGATTAGCGCGTTCAAAGAAACGAACTCTCCAGCTTTGTTTTTAGTTTTTTTTTTTAAACGTTGCCCCACTCTAGGTATCACTCCTGTATCGTGGGTGCGTTTACAAACATTTAAACTCACATACACAAACAGCCAGACCCGGAACAACTACCTGTAGGCAATACAAACAAATATTTGTTCCGTTTGGGAACCGAACCCGCGACACGCAGCGCAGTAGTCGATCGCTCAGCCACTGCGCCAACCGTGTCGTCAAGTTGTAGATAGATTTTATCTTGTTTGAACACATTGATGATTGCAAATCACAACTTTTAAGTTTATTTCTGAATTTACTACCAGGCAGAGAACAGTGTCTTGAAATACCAGGTTTGCCTGATATTTTCAACGCAATACCTATACCTACTAGGTATTGCGTATTTGTTTATGAAACATAATCTCTTCTCTCTCTTCCGATAAAAACCGGTGGGTTAATTGAGTACCTAACACATAAAATGGAAATAGATCGCAATGCCTCTCATTTGGACATCCATTGCTTCATGCGTTTGAAAACTTCGTCTGCTTAACGACGTAGATAACACAATGAACGTGACTGAAATGTCAAAATGAAAGTCATTGTAGAGAGAGACATTACGAGGCGTGTGCTTCAAATGGTAAGCCACACATATACCTATCGGCTACATCAGGCTGAGACATCTAACATAATAACCTGTCCATTAGGTAAACCGTTTTTTGACAGATGGAACTAGTGATTGCAGCAATACACAATACATTGATTGATACACGTAGGTACGGTACGGTATTATAAAGTCTGTATGAAGCCATGATAAATAAGATAAGGCAGTTTGATTTTATTACGCATTTTAACTTTTACGTAATCTGGAATATGTACGTTCTAAGACAGCTGTCAAAAACGGTTAACCTAATGGAAGGGGTATAAAAAAATCATTTGCGGCGCATGCCATGTTCTGTCTGGTGTTACGCGGGCCATAGGTAGGCACTCTTGTCTCAGGGCCAATTTGACACAGGGCGTAAGTGAAATAAAAAGACGAACGATAAGAATACGCAATTTAATTTTCCATGTATTTGTTAGCTCTTGTAATTGTATTTTTATAAACTTTATTCTGTAGGTACAGTTTGTCCCTTTTCACATTTTCAGGCTGTCAATGCCAAATCCGGGTGAACTGAGCCAGCAGCACCCTAATTGCGTAACACATATTATCAATCTCAATCTGCAGTGCGATTCTGTAACCATCTCACCGTGAAAACTTAGGTGAAGTGAGCGTGGAGTGAGCTGTCATTCCAACTAATGCTAGGGATTGACACCTTTGACAGCTCACTCTAAGCTCACTTCACCTAACTTTTCACGGTGAAATTTTTACAGAATCGATCGGCTGGATATTTTTGAAGGATATTGCTAACCCATTGCATCATAAGTTCGAAAAATCTTTCTGCTCAACAAGGTAAATAACGCAATGAATGTTGTTGAACTGTCAAAATGAAACCGATTGCTACTAAGAGTGTGTTACGCAATTACCCCGCAGGTAGCCAGAATGAGTTAAAAGGAACATAGACAATAAAAAAATATACAAAAATTACTTAAAGAAAAACAGTACCTACCTAAGGAAAGTAGTATAAAACAGTAGGTACCTAGTTAAAACTACGGTAGTGAGTGATAGGCAGGTAAGCACGGACGATTTTTTTTTCGCTCACTGCAACTCAACAGTCTGTTATTTTGACGGTGGGATGAGCTCTATTGGAGCTCAACTATACTTAGTTGTAAATAAACCGTTTTAAACCAAAAACGGTTCAAAATCGTGGTCCGTATATTAATTACAAACAATAGGTACAGTCAACAGCAAAAGTAGATGATCAAAATCAGAAATTCAATACTAATGAACGGAGTTCACAGCTATATGGCAGCTGTACTAGTAGTAATTAATGTTTGGTATAATTTACAGTCACATACTTTTGAATCACTTCGACGCCACACAGTTCTGACGCGAACTCCGTTCATTAGTACCTACCTATTGAATTTCTGATTTTGATCATCTAATTTTGCTGTTGACTGTACGTGACTATAGTCTCAACGCTCAGCTCAATATCGAGGGTTGAAAATCCAGAGCGCCATAAAAAATCGCCCGTGCGTACTTGGGCTTATAAATTATTTATTACATACAAACGTTTTTTTTTCACTCATAGGTTCATGAGGTTATTGATAAATTATTATTTGTTAGTTTGATAGTAGCTGTTTGATCTGCAACATAGAAATTCACGCGGCTTGTTGCGCCACAATACCTAAAGTCTATTCCAATCCTTGTTTCCAATTGATGTTATTTCCACTTAAACGAATATCAACTTTATAGCCGTGAAAATTAAAGTGATTTCAGAATAACTAGTGTTACTTATTGTAAAAATCGTAAACTGAAAAACACATAATTGTTTAGGTACTTGTTTGGAAACTAAATCATGAACGTAGTACATATGTTTAGAAAATGATATAATTTACTTTCCAGACTTTCAAGTTTGTATGTTGCATTACAAAAAGTAAGTAACTACTTCTATTGTAACATGTTGCAGTACAATCGATGCTTGTAAATATTAACCAGCAATAAATAAATCTTATCTCTATCAGGCAGCCTTATCTTACCCTAATAAATTAATAAAAAATTGTATAAACTTGTATCTAATTCATAAAATAAAATTTAAGTCATATTTGTACATTGCACATCTTTTAACCGACCAATTACAACAATTTCTTATATCGTAAATATTAAAAATTAAATAAAATATTAATAAGACAGACACATCCTGTTTTACATCCTTGTAAAACAGGATGACTTAAATTATCTTTAGATAATCTTTTTTCTAAATATACTTTTTTGTGTACTTAATCTCCACAGAAGATATTTAAAACTTACAGGTAAAAATTACTGCTTTGATCAAAAATATAAACGAAAACCAAATCAGTGAATATTTTGATTAATGCTTATGATAAAATAGGATTTAGAGTTATGACAAAATTCCCTAACTTTTTTGGTTCCGCATGCTTCTTCATTATGTGCCTGCGCAGTGAATCTCTACGAAAGAAACCTTTGTCACAATTAGGACAGCAATAATTCTTTTCAGCATGTCTTTTCTGGTGTATAACCAACTTCTCAGCATTTTCTAAAAACATGCCACACAACAAACATGCTACATTATTATGTGTATGCCGAGATCTATGTGTCTTCAATAATCCCGCTGTGTACGCTGTATATTCACACATGTCACATTTGAATGTCTTAGCCTTAAAATGTACTCTCCTTCGGTGATTGCAAAGTTCACCCATTGTGAAAAAGTTAGCTGAACATGTTTCACATGTAAAGCTTCTAACTCCGGTGTGTCTTTTCATATGATTTATTAAAATTGCACGACTCTTTAATGTTTTCTTACAGACCTCACATTGGACAGACTTGGGCTCATGTTGTCGCAAATGTTTGTATAATTTATTTCGGCCTTTTATGAATTTGCCGCAGTAGTGGCATGTTGTCACGGTTCGATAGTCTTTGTGTTTAGACTCCCGGTGACACTGTAGTGAGGCGTGCTGAGTGAAACATTTCAAACAATCTTTACATTGATACCGTCTATCTCCGCTGTGGGTCACCAAATGGGCATCCATATCCTTGATACTTCTGGTGTTATAGATACAATTGTTACAGTGAAATACTCTTTTTTTCCCCAGACCTTCAATGCGGACTTTCGTGGCAGCTTGACAGCTTCTTGTGTTTTTTTTCTTATGGACATGGAAAGCTTTGTAAGATTTAAATGTCCGTTTGCAGTTTGGACAAACTAATTTGGTGAGTAAGTGAACTTTCTTCCAGTGGACAGCAAGCTTACACTTACTTTTAAAGGAACCACCGCAATCATCGCAGATCAACTTTAAATCAATAGCCCTGCTTGGTCTCAGTAGTTCTGCATTTCCTGCATCTTGAGAATCATGAATGTCATTGTCGTTCTCAAGTATTTCATTTCCAATTTCTTCAGTATCAATTACAAGTTCTTCATCGTCAGATATTTCATATTCAGCTTCTTCATTTTTCACTACATTAACAGGTAAGACAGTTACAGGTTCCTTATTTTCAGGTTTTTCCTTTTGAGAACTAATAAATTTATTTTTATGAGATGTGCTATCACCAGGTTTTTCAATATTAGGTAATACACTATAGGGCACTTCAGGTTGAGGTATTTCTTTTTTGGATATTTCGAGTTTCGTTGTTTCCGCTTTAGACTTATAATTTTCTATGCAATAGTCAACTGTTCTATTTTCAAATACTACATCTACTTCTTTCTTAACTGGAACTCTAAAGGTTACTTTACATATTTTAGATGGCTGCTGGACTATGCTCAACAAGATTTTGTTAGATGTTTCACATTTCTGTTTGAAGACTATGGCCGTTTCAAGTTGCAATAAGCATTCCGGACATATTTTACCTGGAAGTCCATCGCTTTCCTTTATTTCAATGTTTGCTATATACTTAATTTTTTCTGCTATCAACGAGTTGTTGTATTTTTCAAACAACGACAAACACTTCTGAGATCTATCTAAATCATACCGTAAACAGACTCGACAGTTAATATTCTTCTTTTGCTCGCTCATTATTTGTGCTTATTCACAATATTCACATCAAATAATCACCAAGTAACTCGCAATGTCCAAGGTTTATCAAGGGTTTGTTGTTGCATCTCTTGTTATGAAAATGGAAATAAATTGATGAATTAAAGACTTGTAATTGTTTACGTAATAAACATTATAGGCATTCCTTTCTTGTTGTTATTACTAAAACAACATTTTGACGAAAGAACACCCTAGGATTAAAACAAAATCTTGTTTTTGTAAGATTGTAAATAAGAGCAGAATTCACTATTCAGTAGAATAGAATGACATTATGAATTGACACTGACACGGGTGACGCTGTCATATCGGTGCTGTCAGCTGTCACATTAGAGCTGCGTTCAGTTACTATGCTCACTTACGATTGAACTGGATTGAATCATGCTTGAACGTAAGAACATGGTCTAAGGATTGAACCTGCTTGAACTCGACTTAACAAAACAAAACATAATAATTATATATTATAGTAGTACTTTCGCTATTTTTTCTCTCGTTTCGGCAGGAATTAATTATGTAATATAAACAAAGCTACCATTACTGGGTACGTCTTTTATTGACTTGAATGTGCCCTGGCGGCTGAGAATAGGTCATGCTCACTTTAATGTCGCGCTGGTGGTGGCGTGTGTGTTGGATCATTAAGTTCCCTACAAAATGCTTGAGCTGAATGGTGCTCATCCATACGTCATGTTCGTGAACGGGCGCCGTCAGTAGGTAGTAGTCGTCTCTTAGCTGCCACGGCTTATTTTAATTTCTGAATTGTTTTTATTTCTTCGGCTTATTTTATAACGTGCACGTCTTTCTACATCGTTCTTACATGGTTAATTTCAACACGAATGATGTAGGTACCTAATCAAATATTTTGTAACAATTTTATGATTTATAAGAGTGTCCGTGGAGTTTCTTGCCCGTTCTTCTCCATAGGTACAGACGCCAGCACATCAAGCTACCCGAAACTGTCAAATTTTCCCAATCAACTTTGAACCCTATGATTTAGCGATAAAGATGAAAATCTATTGAAGAAATTTGACAGATTGTAGTAGCTTGATGTGCTGGCGTCTGTACCTACGCCTTGGAATAGGCAACTAGCTTCATCTTTCTGCTTCATCTTTCTGACTGACCAACCCTTTGACAATTCAAAAGTGCCTGTAATTGGTTTAGTTGAATTAAATTGTTTGAGTTTTGAATTAAAAATACGGGAACAGCTTCTGATCATATACTTTAGAGAACTTACGCTATCAGCTTCCCTTTCGTCAAACTTAGGTGGGATAGAAGTCACAGGGTATTATTCACTACAAACGAGAAATAAAACGCAAATTGTAAAATAAATATTTTTTACTTTTTCTGTAAGTATTAATATTTTACTATAATACATATCACTTTCTTTTCTTACAATGGAATTCAGTTTTACTAACTAATATTTAACACAACTTATTATAGGTATTAAAGTAAAATACTAATAAAATATCGAAAGTTATAAAGAATCTAAGAAGACTAGCAAAACTTAATGGAGCACAGACATGTCTTATTTTTTAAATGAATACATTCTTGCTGACAAAATTGAAAAAAATAACAAAATATTAATGTTCGTAACGTAATGACTTATAGACCTATTAACTGAATGCAATACCTATCTTTTACATTAATTGAATTAATTTATACACTTTTTTGTTGACGGATTTAGAACAAAGCACATACGATAGCACAGAAATACAGACATTATTTTGAATGTACAATACAATCAGTCAGTCAAATAACCACATATTACAAATGATATTGAAACAGTCAAATCATCAAAATTACTACAGTGTGCCCAGTATATCTTGGCATGCGACGTAAACAGTTAACTAGGTAACATTAGGTAGGTAGGTACTCAATACTCATTTCATTTATTTCATTCCAAGATTTACTGGTCATTATATAGGATAATGGACCATTTAAAATGTGTTCAATTCTCTACACTCCAGGGGCTGCAGTCTCGACATTCATAGCGATCACTTTACGACCGAATTCGGTCGCAAAGTCCTGTCACTCCATACATTACTCCTGTCAATCCGGGACTTTGCGACCGAATTCGGTCGTAAAGCGATCGGTATGAATGTCGAGACTGCAGCCCCAGCTGGGTAATTGCGTAACAAATTAACAGTAGCAATGGTTTTCTTTTTGACATTCATTGCGTTATTTACGTTGTTGAGTAGACAACATTTTCGAACATATGAAGCAATGGATCAGCAATATAATATATATCCTTCAAAATGATTCAGACTGTGATTGAACGTGTGTTGGTACGCAATTATGGTGCAGTTTACGGACTACATGAATATTAAGTAACCCTAAAAACAACTTTCTATTCGACTGATGATGTCGTTCAATATTATGTTGTCGTACTTACTAACATAATACAGAATAGAAAAAAATTACTGAGATTATAAATTGCACAAAAATCAATATGGCGTCCTGACAACGTTTTTCCCGCCAATTATTCAAATACATTATGTTACCAACTTTTATTCTAGTTTTTATCTTACATTTAATCAGGGACTACAAATACTAAGGCACTTTTTTTTCAGACACACATTAGGTATTTTTAATAACTTATATTGAACAGTTTTTAATGAGTGAATCTCACGAACGAAGGTATTTGGTCCCAAAAACTTTTTTTATTTTTATTAACGATTTAATGCACTAGTATTACTTTAATAATGCCGCCAACCTTACGTGAAATAACGTGAAAAATGATTAAAATTAACGTTAACCTATTGTACTTGACTACATGGCTTTTGTATTAGCTACCGTCTGTACTTTTCTTATTATCAAAATATCTACTAATTGATATATTATAATGTCTGTTCATTGGTCTTTAACCCATAGGTCCGTACCCTACCAATTTAGAATGTACCTATTATGAAATCTTGCATTCCAGTAACCATAGTTTTAGAACTTAGAAGGCCAATTTACGTGCGTACCTACATATTTTTCGTAATACTTAGATCAGCGGGGAAATTGCGTAATACTCTATCAGTAGCGATGGCTTTCATTTTGACAGTTCAACGAGATTCATTGCGTTATTTACCTTGTTGAGCAGACAAATTTTTCGAACATATAAAGCAATGGATTAGCAATATCCTTCAAAATTATTCAGATTGTGGTTGATAGTGTATTACACAAGGGTTTTTACTTTAAAGTATACTCTCATGGCCCCCACAGAACATATCTATAACTAAAACAAAATGCTTTGGTTATAATATGTTCTGTGGCAGCCGCTTACAGCAGTCACAGGTAAATTTACTAATGAATTTCCTTATATTTAGAGGAAATACAAGTATAAAGGGAACATGGGCAAATTGAAGTTAGATTTAATGTAATGGTTCACAGTAAAATGACCTTTATTAATGGAATGCAAAGAGCTAATTACATTTGGAATTACCAAGTCTTAAACAAAGGTCCGTCCAGTCATCAGTTAGGAAATGCGTTAACCTTCCTGAGAATTCCAAATGTAATGTTTCATTGGTCGTCTACTATAGTGGTTTTATGTAAACAACTGCTTAATTACTCATCTACAGATCGTCGGTGTCGAGACATTTTTAATAGAAATGACGTCATTTCACGTCATAGGCACACTAACAAACATAAAAAGAAAATAATTCTTCGTAAAGGCAAAAGCGAAAATATACCTAGTTTCGAACGCGTTAAAAATGGCTCTACCTTCTTGAAAGTTGTGGGGCGTATGAAACATTTGACGTAATATCGGTTTGGTTTTCTAGGAAAGCGGTGAACGGTGACACAATAACGGCTGTCAAAGTACAGCGTGTTTTTTGACACCCTAATGTCAAATACGTGAAAATGACAGTCGTCATAAAATGACGGAATCGATATTTTAGGAAACCAAAGTTTAAGGCACAGCTGCATGATAAGACATAGCTTAGTTTCTTATGACACGCTCATCAGTTACTGTTCTATAAAATCAGCCTATAATGTTCCCACTGCTGGGACACAGGCCTCCTCTCGATGAGAGGGAGTGGGCCGTAAACCACCACGTGGGCCCAAAGCGGGTTGGTAGACGTCACATAGAACCAAAAATTCGTCCTGCTTTCCTTCACCGATGTTTTCCATAATGTTTTCCTACACCGTTTTGAGAGCAGTAGTTGTTCCATATACGAAGAATTAAATACCATTTTCTATAAAACTACCAAGCCAACTTGCGGCGTAACATAGTCTGCCAGGATTTTACAATTTGTCTTAACTAAAATATTGTCCTGTGTCAACACTGTCTTAACGTCACCACTACACACTTAACCCTAAAATTGAAATAGTCTACCTAATAAACGTACGAACTAATTTCAAGTCAGAAGCTTCAATCCGGTGGCTCCTGGTGAGAGCAGTGTGGTACCGGCGTGGGCGAAGACTTGAAGGCTCTCGGGAAGAGTGAGGAGTATGAAGGGGGTGGCTCGTATTCTGGCGGGGAGGGGGGCAGGGGCTGCGTGAACAGCTGCTGGGAAGCTGCCGTGACCGTGACGGTTGGTGACAGGTCGATGCAGGATGGCGGGATGTTCATCGGCGTGTCTGAGGGCTTGGAGCGCTTGCAGCAGCATTCTGAAAGGAGAAATATTGGGTAATTAACTGAGGAATGACAATTGCAAAGAAAACTCGTACGGGGCTTTCTGGTTGTTTATTTGGAGTTGGTGTCAAGCTTTAAGAGGGATAGGCGCGAGACACCTAAAATTCTTAACAGACTTCAAACTTGGATGAATCCAAAGCATCTATTAAGTGTGTGAATTCGATAAATTATGATAAAGTTTTATGGTTATGTGAGTGAAAATTATAAAAATGAAAACATATCACATCACTGCAAGATAAGTTCAGTTTTATTTGCTTATTGAATGGTATAAATAGTTAGATAAACTCATAACGAAGCCAGGAAGGTATAATATATACCATGATAATGGTTATAAATTGCCGATTTCTTAGTTTTTCTGAAGTCCTACCCAAAAATCGAAAAGTACGTTCTACTACGCTTACGCTAGGCGCGTTTCGACAGGGCGGGCGGCCGGGCTTCTGAATGGTTAATATGTTGTAAAATTGTTATTTTGTTAATCACGAGAAACGAGTAGCATCTCTTGTACCTTCAGTATAAACATATCAACAGTTACACCCTTTGTATGACGAAACGTGGAACCACGCGACACAATGGCTTTTTAATTGTTTCTGTAATTACGGCATTCAACCAGTTAATCATCATCGTTTCATTCCGGAATCACCCTCTGCTGAATAAGGCCCTCCTATCTGCCATTCGCCGGTCCCTTGCGACACTCGTGCAGGTGTTTGGTGTTTCCCTCAACTTTGACGACATTATCAGCACCGCTTTCAGAAATCCCGGTTTTCTTACAGGTTAATAACGAAGGAATCTTAGTAAACTCACCCCAGGCCAAACAGAACATGAGTATGGTGGCGCAGACCAGCATGCCAACTACTAGGTAGCTCCACGGTCCGTACGGCTTCAGGGCGGCTGCGAACTCCATGAAGGCGTTCGAAGACTTCTCGTTCTCGCTGATCTTCACTGAAAGAGTCAAATCACCTGTTGTCAGTTAGGTACATCTGCTGCTAGAGCCATAGCATGAGTTTTTTTCAAGACTTTGGGGTAACTAGACATTCAAGTCTATTTAACAATAGTGATGGTGATTACGGCTTTAAAATCTGCAGTGAAAAGATTTGATAATCTGTTGTTTTTTGGTCAACCAATTGGTTTGTAGTAGGTACAGCCATCTTCTGGTGCGTGGGAAAAATTAGAACTAACGCCGCCATTTTGTTTTTTCACTACAATTTCTCAAATGTTTACCAACAACGCCTAATTAGTGTCATTCAATACCTAAAAGATCTTTGTAACACTGTATACCTGTTGTGACTGATTTTGGACATAACTATATCTGCATTTAGAAACACGGGAGACTCTATTGTACTTCGTACTTGGTATTTAGCCTTTCAAAAATTGAATACATATCGACACTCGAAAGGCAAACTTGACTAAGCGATATAGGGCTAACTTTACAGGAGAAAACTTGAAAACGTAACATTTCAGAAAAATATTTTTTTGCTATTTTGTCATTTGAATCAGAATTTGTATGATTTTTTTTAAAAGAAAAGTTAAATTTTAAACTGTTCTCCTGTAAAGTTAGCCATATATCGCTTAAATGTCCTATTAAGGAAATGATCTACTAAATGTACTATATGTGTATGTGTAAACAATTGTTGGTTAACCTAAATAAATAAACCAATTTTGCCTTTCGAACGTCTATATAGTTTTCCTAAATTTAATAAAAGAATTGCCTACGTAACTAATAACCTCTGCGAAAACAATGTAGGTAGGTATTGAAATAAAAAAAAAAAGGTTTTCCCTCATCGACACAATTACCCATATAAATATCCCCATTCAACAATAGCGAGGAAATATGTAGAGTACAATACTAATGTACTTTTTGTCCTGTGGTGCAACTAATAAGGAAACTTATAACAATATTATTATGGTGTGATATGTTTTGAGAACATCCATTGATAATGGGGACATTCCCGTGACATAAAAATGTACCTAATTAAAATCAGATGGATGTCCCGTTCCAGTACGTCATTGGCTTGCCAATTTGTAATTGGGATCTGCACCCTAATTGCGTACACACTATAAATCTCAATCTGAATCATTTTGAAGTATATTGCTAATCCATTGCTTCATATGTTCGAAAAAATTGTCTGCTCAACAACGTAAATAACGCAATGAATGTTGTTGAACTGTCAAAATGAAAGCCATTGCTACTGTTAGTGTGTTATGCAACTGCCCTGCTGAAGGCCGTGCCGTGGCCTTAGAAGAAGAGACCGGTCCTGCAAAGACGCGACAGTCGCGTAATTTTTTTTCACGACGTTTTGTTTCTTAGGGCACGAGATTATGCGTTATGAATACTGGGGGAATTAGAACTTTAATAATACCTATTTATAACTTTAAACACTGACTCCTAAGTCACAGGTTTCCCCTAGTTTAGGAGGCAGGGTTTCCATTATTTAAGCTACCTTTACTATCTAAACTTGTAACCTAATCTTTAAGTTTTTTTTTTTTGTAATTGTTATCTGTTTCAATAAAGTTATTATTTATTATTTGCTGAAAGGTTTACGAGACAAGGCAACACAAGCACCTACTGGTGCTTGTGTTGCCTTGTCTCTTAAACTTATGTTCCAAAAATCTACCAATACCTACCTTTACGCCATGAAAATTCCCACATTTCCCACCTAACATGACCAGAACACATTTAATCCCTTTAGAAATAAATACTTACTTATAACAGAAGGCTTCGTCATCCCGTCAGGCTGGTCCAAGCCCAGCAACTCCTGGTTCCTGGCCGCGAACCTCCTCAGCAGCTCCAGGAGTGGGGGGTCGTGGCGATGGGAGCAGGCGCTAGGGTCCTCGTCTTCACCTCCAGGGCAGTGACGGACTCCATCGCAGACCAGGTATGAGGATATGCAGAGGCTAGTCACCCCGCATATGAACTGGGAGTCGTTGTTGCAGATTGAACCTGGAATAAGGAAAGAAGGCATGTTGAAACAAAGTGGTGGAAAATGCCATATTCCTATGTGGGCAGCAGGTAGAAAAGTCTGAGACAGACTGTGAAAGATTTATCTGTACCTACTTATAACAAAGTGAAGGGTTTGTTTGTTTGTTTGAACACGCTAATCTCTAGAAGTGCCAATCGGATTTGAAAAAAACTTGCGTTTGATAGCTTATAGCTATAAGCTTTGATGACTTAGCAACTAGCTTCAACTTTCTGACTAACTGACCGACTATTTAATTTTGACAATTCAATAGTGCCTGTAAATGGTTTATTTGAAATAAATGATTTGAGTTCGAGTTTGAGTTTTTGACTGTTAAGTATAAACCAAACAGTTTATATTGTCGTTTTATGTTGTATCAATCAGCCACTAGGCGGCGTCTCTCCTATGATTTACTCTTTGGTTATTCTATACTAAAATGGCTGCGTGCTTTTCTTTTCTTGTTTCGGTATATAATTTTTATAATCTATCACTGACACTGACCTGGAAATCGCAAAAACCGTCGTAAAAATTGAATTTCGCGGGCTAGCTAACATCCCCATAAAGAAAAATCAAATTCATTGGGTAGAAATTGTCAAGTAAATAATTTAATGTCTTTGGGTAGAAACGAGTTGCTCACATTTGAATGGACATCTATCCATGCAGCCACAAGCTAACTACCTATGTAGCAATTATTCTACCCTGTTTAACTAGAAAATTACTATAATTAGATAAGTAGTTCTACTTATATTCGCGACGTATTAGGACACTCCACCATTAAAACATGTCACGACTTCGTTTGACACACCAACGCGCTGCCGCCATATTGCCGCTGTCGAAACCGTTGAGCTAAGCGCACACGCACATGACACCCGCATCGGGCCCGCAGCGAATCGCATTTGTGCACCCCGCCTAGGCGTGATGGTTCATACAAAACGTATACATAAAGATAACATAGCATTACGTCTGTGTTCCTCTCAGGGTAAGGCAGAGGTGTAACTGCAGTACACCCACATTTCGCCAGTTATGTTTAAGTACCATGTAAGAGGGGCGAGCTTACTGCCATCGAAGGGGTAAAAATCCACGGCGGCGATCTCTCGCGTCCGTCCTTGGTCCAGGCCATGGTACGGAGCGAGAGTGAATGGGAGGCCGTTATCTCCTTCTGCGAAGTGCGAAGCAGTAATGCTCGCGAAGGAGGAGGCAGAGCGCGTGAGGGAGAGGCAATCTCTGCGCCCTCACGCCCCTAGCCGCCGCAGGAGACGCCCTGGACGGAAGTCAACAGCCGACTCCCGGCCACCGTAGGCGCGGGCTTGCGGGCGGCAAGCAATGGGCAGCTCGCCGCCCGGTAAGGACTAGGCCCGGGTCCACGCGCGCCTCAAAGAGATGTCAGCACGAACTGATAATACTTTGTCCGATTCGAACGATATCCGAACAAATATTTGTATTGAGTAATTCCTAGTGTGGGCCAACGTTTTTTTTTTTATAAAAAGAAGGAACCTAGGACTTCATGCTCAGCAGTAGCTTGCGACTACAAGACCAACGAAGCAGTTGCAAAAAGTTTTTTTTTTTAAAGGAGGATTTTTAAATGGTACCTACCACTATTAACCGCGGTGACGACCAGCCGCAACTTCTCAGTATGCTGGTAGGGAGAGGTAGGGGGGTTCCAGACGATCCTTAGTTTCGACGGCAGCAGCTTGGTGCCGGCTCTCGCTGCCACAGCTGCCGCGTTTCCTCCGCAGAGGTTTAGGCGCCACGTCGGAGTTTTGGCGTCTCCGATATACTGGAAATGGGGAAATAAGTTATCTTATTAATTTGCAAGAATAAGAGTACCCACAATGAGTTGATAAATATACATAAGTAGTAAGTTTCCGTCATAATTTATACCGACTTCAACAAAGGAGCAGATTCTCAATTCATCTGTACTTTTTTATACTATTGTATTATTGGAACACCTAACTACCAATATTCAGGCAATTTGTTGCTTCTTCGTTTCAAGAAGTACATGCAGTCAACGCAGGATGGGTATTTACAAACCAGCACGCGTGGGCTCCATTTCCAACGAGTACCTTAGCCCGTCGGAAAACAACAACATGGTACTTGCAGATATAATTGAAGACATTTGACTCCAATTAACCCGAATATTCTTGTAATACAATAAGTGTACCACCACGCATAAGGCTAGCCGCAAACCGACCACCATGACCCCACTGGTTCCTGTGAGAATACACTTATATCCGTTGACTCATGCGCTTTGCATTGGCACAATCATGAGAAAATTGCAGTCATATACCTACACCTAATTAAATAATTTTATTATTATATCTGCTTAACGAAACAATGAGATTTGGATCCCAAGTAAAGTTTCGAAAGTTATGTTTGAAAAGATAACGGAAAGAGATTGTTTGGATGTCATTTTCTTGATAGTAAGTAATTTTAATGATATTGTGAAGGTCGGAATAATTACTGGCGAGACGAAAAAACTTGCAATTAAACAGGATACAACATGTGATAAAACTTGCAAGTCCAGAATACAGTTGGAAGAAAAATTAGTAAGCAGTTTTGACGTGGATACTGTTAAATATATGCTAATAGAGGAAAACCAGAATCGTTCAGTACAGGAGCATCCACCAGAAGCATTCGGTAATGACCAAGGGCTGGAAAGAGGAATTTTAGGAAGTATACACTATACAGCGATCAGAAGGCCAATTCCCGTAATTAAAAACGTTCACAATCTCATCTCAGCGACAATCAATGTGAAAAACTTGTCAAAAATGTAGGGAAATTATAGGTATTTTTGAAAGATTGAGACTGAAATCAGACTGTAAACGTTCTTAAAATTAGGAGAATTGCCCCTCTGGTACATAAGGGTTTTATATCCAAGTATGGGTAACATTATACATGGTGTACTTACAATAAGCAGCTTGCAAGCATCAGTACTGTTGTTAACGGGCGCTGCTTGGTCGGTCGCGGTGTCCTGCGCATGTGCAGCTGTCCTCGCGCTCCATTTGCGGTTTAACGCCCCTGCTTGTGGAGGCACCTGGACGTCTGTTACGCCTGTGATGCCTCGCTCCCATTCTGCGAGTGACTCCTGGAATTAAAGAAAAGAACAGAGTTAGAGTCAGATAAATATAAATAGATAATATAGCAGAAAAACAAATGAAAGATCATTTTGTTTTTCTACAATAGTGTTTAATTTTTTTTAAATAAAGTAACCTATTAGTCTTTCCACAAAAACTTTGTCATAAATATTAATAACGTCATAAATTCAACGCATGTCTAATGTCATCCTAGTGTCAGACTCCATTCATAAATGTCGTTGTTGTTTAGCCCAAACAAGTTTAAAACACGGTTTTATGGTAGTAAGGTTGCTGTTATTGTAGTAGCCTGTATCATTCCACTGCTGGGCAAAGCCTCTCTGCCTCTCTCTCTCTCTCTCTCCCTTCTAGTGCTTGCGATCCAGTGCTAATGAGGAGTTCACCCCGCCATCTTCTACGGTACGGTAGTAAGATAATGTATTTTAACCTCACAAGTACTGTTTTAAAATCCGCGAGAAACTCAACCCTGAGGGCGACATCAATGCCAAAAAGGCTAATACGCGAATTATTAATTTCGTGGTAAATGTTGTTCGTGAGATACTTTAATATATCATGGACCTTATCAAACTAGTTGCCATGGGAATTTTTACTCATCATGGTTTCTTAGTTCTCATAATTAAGCACCGTGACCGACCTTAGCATTGCCACAATGTTTAAGACAGTTCAGTTAAAAATAAACCCCAAAGTATTCGTCAGTAGCATAAAAAAATGATCTTGCGGTGGTCTTGCGTCAGAGGTGCCAAAAATTTTGACAGGAGCACAATAGTTGCCAAAAGTTGAATGAGTACATAAATAGCTGACCGTGTCATAGTAACTGTTGCAAAATCTTCCAAATAAAACAATAATTTCGTTAAACATTAAAGGCGCTAACTTATCGTTAGGTCAATTTACATTGCCGCGGAATGGAGCGGAATAGAGTTTTCTTACATAGCAAAATGAACTCTATGTTAATGGTCTAACGTACCAACTACGGTTATTACTGCCGGAATTCCCGACAATGTGCAATAATTCTCCAGAAGATGCGCAACCTGTGCGTATTTGTGTATTTAATTTGTGCGATTCACTTTTGACATAAAGTTCATTATGATTTGTACAAAACAAAAATCGCTTCAAAAATCGTTCCACGGTAGTCGGTAATATACATTGAGCCTTAGCATTGCAGAGATTTAATCATCTTTACAGTTAGTTATCGTGAAGTTAACTCATAATTTTAGAGGACAAGCTAAGAATTAGAACGCTTTAGCTCAAAAGATTAAGTAATAAACTAAAACGATTGTTTCAAAAGGCACGATAATTGTTCCTATTAAAATAATATCAGAGTCGAGCAAGCGATTAGGCAATATAATGGTCAAAGTTATTACGAAGATGATTCTTGACTTTATCTTTATTTAAGTCTGTTGTTGCCTAACGCTGGTCATCTGGTAATAATGCGACAAGACAATCAGTACTTACTGACTTCATGCTAACGACGAGTCACATTTAAAACGAATTATAGGATTCTGTAGACTAAAGTTTACTTAAATTCAATATTTGAGTCATCAAGTCATCACACGTCAGTAAAATACGTTAGCAAGCAAGATATATCGTAAGTCCAAATTCCAAATAGCTTCCTTATTCTTAAAATAGCATAGATTAATGAATTCAGACAGACAAATATAAACGTAAACAAAGAATACGTTTAAGCAATGTGCATTCCTAAAAAAAATATCCAAGTCTAAAAGCATACACAATAAAAATGGAATGGATGATATCAAAATACAAAATAGGACTATACAAATCTATAATGTAGAGAAAAGACATACCAACGACGAAATAATCCAATGTGTTTCACATCTTATCGTATGCTGCAACTTTACCCAATTTGGACAAGGTTCTAAATATTTATAGCAAGTGTACGCACTCTGAATTGTAAAAAAAACCATTGTTACAAAACCATTGTAACATACCTACATTCCTTGCCTTATAAATTAAGAATCCTTCGTCGCCACTGCCGAGTGCCAATAACACCGTGTCTTATCGATTCCATAAGGTTCAATCAATCAATCAACTCAGCCTGTCGCAGTCAGTGGACTGCGAGAGCATAGCAGAGGTTAGACATAGGCCTCTCCCAGGCTACGCCAAAACAGCCTCCTCAGCCTTCCGCATCTAGTCTATCCAAGCCACCTTCCTAAAGTTGTCGATCCATTTAGCTGGGGTGCGTCCTTGGTCCCACACTACCTTTTTTCAGATTAGAAATCTTTTGTTTAAATTTTTCTCCGTTTCAGAATTCACTTTTCGCAGATTGAATACATCGGACCCTAGCTTCGTCTTGTAGTGATTATGGATATAATTCCTTTGAGACAGTTTATCAAGACGCAATCTATGAAAAAGAAGAAGGCCTGCAGAGGCATAATTATTATAAAAGAACAGGGTAATTAAAGCGATCCAAGTCCTCCAAAAGACGATAAAGCATCAGTGTTAACGCAAGTTGTAATAGTACTGACGGCCTGTTTGGTATTCCATATGCAAGCAAGGTCGTATAATGCAAGAATTTACGATTGAAATTGCACATATTTTTTGTACCAGTTTCAAAATTAGTACGGTAATCACGCACGGTGAATCTGTTTCCTTTAATGTATAAAATACGTACTGTTTTTGTAATATTGAATATAAGCTTTGTTGTAAAATGACGAGAATATCTTAGGTAGAAAATCCGGCTGCAAGATGTGATCGTATCAGAACTTGATTTTCACGGAACGTAATGTTGTCAACGGTAATGCAACTTCTTTAGACAAAAGATGCACAGTGAACGAACATGATCAACTACCTCCTTGTATCTAATCTTCTAGGGACACCGCAGAAGAATAGGCCCTAGTGTCTAGAACTTGACCCTTTTTAAAGAAGGATGAGGAACTTTCCACCCTGTTCTTCATTCAATTTCGTCCAACTGATGATCGACTTGAAAACGCAGTTGTAGACAACAAGTTAGAATAAGAATTAAGCTAATTATGTCTTATCTATACACGTAAACTAACGCCACATAGCATGCATTTTCGCCATAACTCCATAAACATTCTACAGCTAGTCAAACCGTCGAACATAAGATAAAAAATTTGAAACGCTAAACAATAGGTGTTATGAAAATCCTAACAATGGAATCTCTTACCCAACTGGTCGTGTTACCAGTGTGTTGCACATGAGGTAGTAAGGTAACAATTAAACCATTGTCTGAAGTTACTGAGCTGAAAATCTGAGAATTTGAATCTCAGTAAAGTTGTGAAAACGAAATTTTTGGATCAGCTCTATGAATCAAAGAAACATGTTAATTAAAAAGAAAGCCAAATAAATAATAGAAATAAGGTCACAAAGTTTTGAGTATGAATGTCGATGGTTATAAAAGTAGGGGAAGATCAAAGAAACGATGGATAGACTATGTGAATGATGATATAACCATATCATCAGATCAGATCATTCACACAGTCCTTCTGTCGTTTCTTAGAAAGGGGGGTGAGAAGTATTGAAGAAAAAAGAAGATGAATGAAGGTCACAAAGCCATTGGTCAATAGAGAGAATTAAGATGACAGCTAGGATAACGGGAGAACACGGAAGAGATGAAAAGTGAAGTAATAAATGTTGCACAGGCAAGGTTCTTAAATTCAAGAGGCGACCAGTCTCATGGCTCTACTTCATTTCGGGTTTGAAAGAACATGACAAATTAAAGTACCATGATCCTCTAATTTTCTTTCCATTAGCTCTGGATGAATGCTTTTTAATTCTCTGAATATTCTAACTTCAATTTCTTCTTTTCATGAGCAATTTACTGTCTCCCCAGTGACTCTAACTGTTCCTTGTTTTGCGATAAACTGAATTACTGCTTATCTTCTATGCCACGAACATGGCGTGTGAGACAAAGGAACAGTTAATGATGTGAATGCAGTTGCATCAGCGTTCTGTTACGTGTAGGAAGTATTTGACGGTATTACGATGTTATGTAGGCAATTAAGTTTAGCTTGACTAACAATTTGAACCCTAATTGCGAAACACACTCAAATCTGAATCATTTTGAAGGATATTGTTAATCCATTGCTTCATAATGTTCGAAAAATTTGTCTGCTCAACAATTACGTTGTTGGGCAGACAAATTTTTCGAACATAACAAACAACAAACATAGCGCAATGAATGTTGTTGAACAGTCCAAATTAAAGCCATTGCTACTGTTAGTGTGAATGTGTACGTTTTGTTCAAAGTAAGTAGGTAGCTAGAAATATTATTGTGTCCAAAGCGAATAGGTAATCCGCACCCTAATTGCGTAACACACAATCAATCGGAATCTGAATCATTTTGAAGCAAATTGCTAATCCATTGCTTCATAAGTTCGAAAAATTTGTCTGCTCAACACGTAAATAACGCAATCAATGTGGTTGAACTGTCAAAATGGAACCGATTCCGATTGATTGTGTGTTACGCAATTAGGGTGCCGTATTCCATTGGCATTTGTTTAATTACTTCAATTACCTATCTTCCTCCGCAAGCGTTTGGCTTTTGTCATTGTAGCACCATTCACCTCATTATTGTCTTCGCTCATTGCCGCATTTGGCATTACTACAGCATAATCAGCCTATAATGTTCCCACTGCTGGCACACAGGCCTCCTCTTTCTGTGAGAGGGAGTGGGCCGTAATCCACCACACGGGCCCAGTGCGGGTTGGCATTCTTCCTATTAATATTATAAACGCGTGTTTGTATGGATGGATGGAAGTTTGTTACTCTTTCACGCAAAAACTACTGAACGGATTTGGTTGAAATTTGGCACACAGATGGTTTATAACCAGGATTAACACAAAGGATACTTTTTATCCCGATATTCACACGAGATCGAAACTCATGCGGGTAAAACCGCGGGGCGCAGCTAGTAATAATCTAATAATATCCATGGCTGGAAAGAGAGTGATTACCGAGATGACAGCTAATAGAGGAGTTTGGAAAAAAAAATTAAGGACATGTTGCGCCGACCCCAAATAAATTGGAGAATGATGCTGATAGGTATCTACATCCATAAACCAACCTTTTTGCTTTAAACCTAAAACTTTGTTACAAAGAAATATATATAGGTATTATACAGACATAGAGATTTTCAATATTGTCTATAACACAAGTTGATTAATTAGTATAGCTATTACAACAATCATAAAGAGTAATTGGCCAGTTGTTTGTTCCGGTTGGGACAGGGGCTAGACACTTCCTGTTCATAGACAATTTATCAATTGTCTATGAAGTCTAAAGTGAAAATGTAGGAAGCGGAAAGTTTATGTAACTTTAGTAGATATTGTTACTTTGTGTCTATACTCGTATAGTTAGTCGATTGCAATGGATTATGGTCTTTCAAAACATAGATTTATGTTTTATACAGGATCAATTTTGAATAAATGAGACACTCTGTAGCCTGCGGGGTAAATGCGTAACATACTATCAGTAGCAATGATTTTCATTTTGACAGTTCAACAACATTCATTGCGTTATTGAGCAGACAAGTTTTCCGAACATATGAAGCAATGGGTTAGCAATATCTTTCTAAATGATTCAGATTAACATTGATAGTCTGTTACGCAATTAGGGTGCTGTTGTAGACTTCTGGATAGATGTGTCCAGAAGTCTAGAGAAACAAATAAAAAAGCAATTGTATACAGTACTAGCTGCGCCCCGCGATATCACCCGCATAAGTTTTGATCCCGTGGGAGCATCGGGATAAAAAGTATCCTATGTGTTAATCCTGGTTATAAACTATATGTGTGCCAAATTTCATTCAAATCCGTTCAGTAGTTTTGGCGTGAAAGGGTAACAAACATCCATTCATACAAACTTTCACGTTTATAATGTTAGTAGGATAGTAGAATTCTATTCTTTTACTAAGACATGTTTCCAAGCAAACTGCTATTGACAGTTTTCCAATGCCATTATTCCAATTTTGGTACCAACCGTTACAGTCAATCAGAATGTATTGTGGAATTCAGAATAAGCGGTTCGGTGCCAAGATCTTTTGTGGGTACCGTTTAGAATGCCTGTGCCTTTGTAGCAGAAATGTGAATGTACCATTCATATGTTCATAAGCAGCATTTTGAAGTAGTCATAACCAGGTTTACTGTCCAATATATTTAGGATTTTGTAGAAAAGCAAAAGCTTTCCTCGGCCGGGTAATTTCTTTTTTTTTCGCCCATTTCAAAAGCTATTTTGACCCCAGACTCCGGGTTGCTACTGATAACTCCTGATGGAAAAACTCAATAACACTGCCCGCCCTGGGAATTGTACAGACGCCAGCAGGTCAAGCTACCCGAAACTGTCACATTTTCCCAATAAACCTTGAACCTTAATGCTTTAGCGATAAAGTTGAAAATCTATTGAAAGAAATTTGACAGATTGTAGTAGCTTGATGTGCTGGCGTCTGTACCAAGGTCCTCGACCATTAGATCAATGAGGCAGGAACAAAAAGTGTTCTTACCCTCAGCTATATTTTCTTCTTCAGTCTACCTATGACGCCAAGAAGTCGAGCGTAAGTAAGTAAGTAGTAAGGAAAAACCTATCGTACCCTATTAGAACATATAATCACTTATGTCTACACACTAATAGGTGGCGACACCATGTTATTATCATAAAAGTTAATCGCACCGTCACGCCTTCCGTGCGACCTTCAGCCCTTCACCTAGACACAGTTTCAACTCCATAGATCTTAACTGATCTAGTTATTATGTATGAGTAATATAAAAGGACTAAGTGGCTACATTGATACCTTTAATAAATGTCAAGTGTCTGTTTGCTTGATACATTTTCCACAGCTAGAGAAAGAAACTGCCGATCGATTCTGAAAAGTCTCACCGTGAATAGTTAGGTGAAGTGAGCTTAGAGTGAGCTGTCAATAGTGTCAATCCCTAGCATTAGTTGGAATGACAGCTCACTTCTCGCTTCACTTAAGTTTTCAAGGCGAGATGGTTACAGAATCGCACTGCTCATGTTTCGCTGAAAGTCGGTGATGTAGGAAGAAATTTAGAAATAAAGATAGATAAACTAACAATTAAAATAATGATATGTAGTACATGTGAAAAAATAAGCAAAATAATCATAGGGCATCAAAAATTTCGTCCGCATCGCTGTCAACAGGAACATTGCCCAAAAGGCTGGCAGCATTGCCACGTTGTATGGCGATGTTAATCTTTGGGCAAGAAACAGGCCAGCCATAATAAGATAGGTAAACGAAAGATAGAAATAAATATAAGAAGAAAAATAATTTGGGACCTTTATGACCCTACTCAGTTTCACGATGATGGAAAATTTTCAGCTGCGAAGTAGTAAGATTTTTTCTACGTGTACAGTCAGCGTCAATTCATCCCGAACGAACAGACTGTTCAAAATGATCTCAACAACTAAGAAAATTAAACTTTGTCTCAATTGGATAAAGTTCTTGTCAGAATGACAGTTGTCGTGTACTGCCTTCATTCTGAAATATTCCTTGTGTCATTGAGTTAATATAATATTTCATTTTCATAGTTGCTTAGATAATTTTGAATAGTCTGTTCGTCCCGATATTATTGACGCTGACTGTACAAGGTGTAAATGAAATAAATGAAAACCTAGTATTCCTCACAATGAACAAAGTTTTTTATCGGAGCAACTTTGAATTCGCGAAAAAACAATTATTAGAATATTGAGACATGGGTTAAACCCATAGATATAAGAGAGAAGGCTATTTCCATGGAACCCATTGATATTTAACACCCATTAATATTTAAAACTAAATTCAAAGATACACTGCAAAGCCAGTATAGTTACGAGAAAAAGTATGTATACATTCCGCATTATTTAAAAGCGATTTACTCCTTTATTTTTTAATTAAATTTGATGTTGTTACGAACATAGCATTTTCTTACCCACAGGTTCGTGTAATGTGTCGTATTTCAACGTTGCATTCGTTTTTTCACGAAAAAATCGCAATTGAAAGTTGTCAAGTGTTGACATATTGGTGCTCGTGACTGTACCTATCAATGAAACCTTTTAGCCGTCTAGGCTTAATAGTTCTAGAAATCTAATTTGGTACCTAACTTACTTTACTGACACATGACGAATTGATGAGGGACAGTTTATATAATTATCTAGCTAAGGATAATGTGATAAAATTCCTTAATAATTACCATTTATATCGTCCTTTGTTTGCACAATAGGTAATACTTAATAGTATCATGTTACATAATTATACCCTCTATTTTCCTAGTAGGAAATCTGAGAAAACACACGTCTCCACAAGATATATCTTAATATAATTTATAATTCTAATTCTAATATAATTTGTACGGGTGTTTATCACCTAACTTCTCCCAAACGGCGGCTGGACCGATTTGGACGAAACTTTATGTACTACATATATATTTCAATAGGTTCCTGGATGGTTTGAAAACACAATTGGACCCGGTAGGTGGCGCTGCTTTTCCGGGCAGGACGACGTCTGCCGGGTCCACTAGTTATTTATATACTAGAAAATCTAAGCTATTTATCATGCATCATACATACATAGTTGATAATTACTCGCATCAGGTAAAAGAAGATTTATAACCAGTAACGATTTAACTACCTAATTGACCACTAATTAAGTGTTTAATAAATAATAATAAATCATAGGTAACGTTGTAAAATTACATAACACAATATCCAGAAGCAAGAGAACAATGGAATATATCCTATACTAACTTCCTAACTAATATTTAAAATTCATCAAAATCGGTTCAGACGTTATCGGCTAAACGTCTGAAACGATTTCGATGAAATTTGGTTTGGGGATACTTTGAGCCATGGGGAAGGACATATGCTACTTTATATCTACATAATATCCGGACGAAGCCGTTGGCGAAAGCTAGTAATATTATAAATGTGAAAGTTTGTATGTTTGGACGTTTGTCACTCAAACCGGCATTTCCTGGAATCATGAATTCCAAGACATGTGACATCTACCAACCCGCACTGGGCCTGCGTGGTAGCTTAAAGCCCACTCCCTGTCACAGATTGGAGGCCTGTGTCGAAACAGTGGCAACGTAATGGGCTGACTATGCTTATGCTATCTAAAAGCCAATAATCCTGTTTATCCCCCTATAACACTGTTTCATGTGTTAAAACTGTACAGATTCTAGCTTGATCAGACACCCAAAACCTAATCATAATCTGTCATACTGATCCAAGATATAGGTACAAATCTAGGTATGGTCTAGGTTCTAGGTATTTAGCTTAAAGCCTGCCTACGCCAAGGCGACTGCAAGGTCTATGCGGACGTGATCCGAGGGACCTTGAGCTCAAATGCATGACTTACGTTTGCTTATGTTTTCTATATAAACTTGGTTTTCTAGTAAAAAGTTTTATGCATTCATTCCTTATATTCTGTACATATGTTTATATGTAGGTACTTATGTCTAGTGTTTCCGAGGACTGAGTAAGCTTTGAATAATGTATGTGTGATGTAGGCATTGGTTTTTATGAATGAACACAGGTGCGCTAGGGTCACATCGAAGCTTTTAGATTGGCGTTTTAATTATGAAAGACTTCGTGCTTTAGTTAATTGATATATCCTATTAGTTAGGTAAACTTAGGTGTAAGTTAATTGAATTTCCGTATAACTAACTATATTTACAAAACCTTGGGTATACTGTGTAAACCTAGGATGGCGGGACTTTTGCTAAAAGTCTAAAGAGTTCACAAATGTGAAAACCCAAAACTTTTTTTGTAACAATCATTTTTCTCCAACTGAAAATGTTCAGTTTCTCTTAAGTCTAGTTGCTTGTGGCTATTTCTGTCCTTACATTTAACAAAGTAACAACCAAGATACAAACTTATGTAACTCGTTACAAAGGCATTCGCTCGTTTTATCTAGAATCTAAAACCGTACAATCCAAGGCTGTTAACCCTGCAACTAACTGTGTTATATACTTACTTAGGAATAACCTGTAGGTAATAGGTAATCAGTCTACCTCCGGCTGTGTCAGAAAAAAATGCAACGTGACACAGACAATGTGACACGATTACATGACTGGTAGGGTTGCACGATCATTTATAAGGTTTCTGTGGTTACGCTGTAATCTACACCCTTGTGTAGATATACAGGTCAAGGTATATATACAAGTTCAAAAGAGTTAGAAATGAAGGACTTTAACATAATAGGAATCACTCCAGAGGCCGACCTACAGAACATCGTGGGGAAGACCTGGATGGGAGTCTCATAGACCAGGGAAGCGTGGCACAAAAGGGAGAAGGTATACAGTTCAAGGTATATAAATAATTTCAAAGAAGTAAGAAATGAAGGACTGTTAAATTATAGGAAGCACTCCTCAGGACGACTTACAGAAGATCGCGGGTGACCTGGATCAAAAACGCACAGACCAGGAAAGCATGGTCCTAATGGATGATGATGATAACTTCAGAGCAATATAATACGGAGCACTGTAGTGGAATACTTAAAAAGTCTTTGTATGGTCCATTTGAAAATAAGGTGTTTATGTCAATCAAACGCTAGAGCAAAATCTAAAAGTTTGAGAATGATTAGCTTTTCCAACCTGGCTTCTGTAAAGCGGCACGAATAAGGAAGGCAAATGATTTAATTAAAAAGCTGCTATTTAAGTAGTAAGTACCAGATCTTGGCAACAGGATAAATATTTTATCGATTTATAACAAGGAAAAGTATCCTAATCACAGATTTTCGCAGAACGATCAAGACTAATTAGGTACAGACACCTTGATTTCAGATGCCGGACAAACCATTGGCAATGTCCCCCTTCTAACTAACATTTCTAACATAACAGAAGTTGGAATTACTGCTCCAATTTAATATGGCTGACCTAGTTTTGTTACAAAAGATAACAGTCACGCATGAAACGGGCCAAGGGGTATAACCCAAGGAGGCATGGATTTAGAACTACAAATGGCAATAATGACGATAAGAACAGGGCTAGGCAGCCGTGGTAGTAATCATAATGAAGGGTGTACAAATTAGGGAGAAGTTCTACACAGGGTGGATGCAGTTTCGTATAAGGATTAAACTTTCTGCCTAGAACAAAGTAAGAGTACTAGAAAATCCACAAACCGCACTTCGAAACTTTTCTCAAGCATTTCGTAGCGAACCATCATCTTATCCATTGAAGTGAAGCCCTTACAGCCCCATTTCAAAAATCCATCCCGTATAGACAGCATTTGTATCAAACCAACCTCAGGGTTGCATCGAAGTCGAAGTGCATCCAAAGATGAAGAACACAGTGTGGTTTTAGTCAGTAAGAGTCTGTCAGACTGCTACTGCACCAAGTCGGAGGACATCCTTGACGAATCCATGAATAAAGGTCGCATCAAAGGTATGAAACAACATTATTTTGAGGTTAGGTTTATGAAAGTAACTTGCAGAAATGGTCCTACTTAGTTTTATGTCTCTATACGTGTGATTATTGTATAATTAGGTTGAACTTAATTATCTACAATATTAATGGCCGGATGACTCTTATAAACACTTACAAGTAAAGGAAAATTTTATAACAATGCCTTTGTATGTTAATTATCTGGAAATTGCTAAGTTCTTCCTCATTTCTCTCGACTTGATTATGATGTATTTTTTATAACAATTTTATAACGTAAATAATCTTGCGACGCCATATTTTAGTTAATTGTTAGGTTTATTTAAGTGAGGATATTTAATTGTATTTTTTTTTGTGAATAGTGGAATGTAATTATTTTCAATTAAGTACAAGTAGTATACAAATGTACAGACACCAGCAGGTCAAGCTACCCGAAACTGTCAAATTTTCCCAATCAACCTTGAACCTTAATATTTCAGCGATAAAGTTGAGAATCTATTAAAAAAAATTGACAGATTGCAGTAGTTTGTAGCTTTGACAGATTGTAGTACTGGCGTCTGTACATAATATTATTTTTAGTAGGTATCAATAATAAACTCAACAACTCCACTTTGAAAAATACGGTGTTCTAATTTCTACTGCTGACAATGAACACAGTCAAAAGTTACAATCACCCTAGTCACAGAATAGATAGTAGAATATTATATTATAGTTAGTTTAGTTACTGCATATTGTATACAGACTATGACTCAATGTTTACAATATACTGTGGCTTTGTAGGTATAGAAACAATCGTTGAAATTCCTGCACGTCTGCTAAAGGGCAAATGACAAGATAATCTTATTGAATGAATCGCGGATGACCTGACGGTAAATGGTTGTTAAGTCGTAAAATTACTAACTAATTGTCTAATAGCATCTACCTATTGCATCAATCAATTATAGATGAGCACAAAACATGCTGGTCCTTCGAGCCGGATGTATGTATAAAGAAATTCACGAATTGCTGTACAATACAAGTGCAATTTAAAACATCATTAAATAAAATGTATAAAGCTTTTAAACGTTTATGCAATGCACACAGTTTAATGATAATACTTAGTTTGAAATATGAAAATAATGATGACTTGTCCAAGTTTTAAAAACGAACTTTAACGGTAAAATAATCATTCGGATGATTAATTGTCGACCCAAGGCTTTAGTTAAAATATCATTAATCCAAGTTTAATGATTGTACTTTCTCATTTTATTTATATAAGGTACCAACTTAATTCATACAATATTCTGCAAAAAGTTTGAGGGTACCAAAATAATTTTAGTCTCTTCTATTTTAAATACTGTTTTAATAGGCATTTGATTATGTCGATCATAAACTGCTTCTTTATAAATTAGAAAAATATGGAATTAGAGGAGTAGCGAATGACTGGATAAAGAGTTACTTAACAGACAGGTATCAGTGTGTCGAAATTGCTAAAATAGTAAATAATGGCAAAAATACAAGCAGATCGAGTTTCAAACTAAATAGATTTGGTGTGCCTCAAGGGAGCGTATTGGGACCATTTTTATTTATAATGTACATTAATGATCTACCTAATATTACTCACCACAAAACAATTTTATTCGCAGATGACACGACACTTGTTATCAGGTGTGAAAATAAAGACACATATGAGACTGACATAAATTTGACGCTTAATAAGACAATTGAATGGTTAAGTAATAATAATTTAAAAATTAATGTGAATAAATCACAAATGATACAGTTCCAAAATTATAGAAGACAACATATTGATTTAAATATAAATTATAAGAACAACAAAATAGAAGAGGTAAGCACTGCTAAATTTTTAGGGTTGATGCTTGATAAGCACTGCAACTGGAAGGATCATGTAGAATATGTTTTTAATAAACTTGATAGATTCGTATATGCTATCAAACGTTTACGACAGACCGTTTCAACGGAGGCGGCTCTTAGTGCGTACCACGGATACGTATCATCGGTGCTCTCTTATGGTCTAATGATGTGGGGTAACTCGGTTGAGATTGAAAAAGTATTTCGGGTACAGAAGAAATGCGTGAGAGCAATATGTGGAGCCTGGTCTACAGACAGTTGTAGGCCACTATTTACAAAGTTCCATATTTTACCACTGGTTTGCATGTACATTAGAGAACTATGTGTCTTTGTCAAACTGCATCCACAGTATTTTAGTAAATATTCTGAAAAAGTGGGTAGACATAATAGATATAAATTTGAACTTCTCCGACCTAGGTGTCGGTTGGACATTTATGAGAAGAATGTCTATGTGCAGGCGATAGATATATACAATAAGTTACCAGATAATTTCAAAGAATTGAAAATTACTCTGTTTAGGGAAAAACTTACAGCGTGGCTTGCAGAAAAATGTTTTTATACTCTGAAGGATTTTATGACATATAAAGCTAAATGATGTAATTAATTAATGTTGAAATTTCTTATTCTTGCTGACATGACAACACAACACTTGACTTTTAAATTTGGTTCTTTGCTTTTTCATACAATTATTTTATTTAATACAATAATTAATTATTCATGACATATATTTTGACATTAATTTACTAATCAATTTAGATTATTTTTAAAATCATTATATTTTGTACAACTTTGACATATTATTTACGCACCATTGTTATGGTAGAATGTGACGGAATTAGAATTACCTTACCACCACTATGTAACCACATTTCTTGTGAATAAAATGATTATGATTACTAGCTGCGCCCCGAATTTCACCCGCATAAGTTTCGATCCCGTGGGAATATCGGGATAAAAATATCTTATATGTTAATCCTGGTTATAAACCATCCGTGTGCCAAATTTCATCCACATCCGTTCAGTAGTTTTTGCGTGAAAGAGTAACAAACCATCCATCCATCCATACAAAATTAGTTAGGTTAGGATTTTAAACTATTGTACTCGTATACTTGCATAGAATTAGACCAAGAATTTAAACATAACACAACCATTATTAAAGTGGTTTGAACTCGAATACAGGATATTTATACATGGCTTTTTTCCTTTGGAAACAAGAAAGACGCCATCATACATTCTGCCACAGATACAAAATTCTGTTATTTTACTACTACTACGCATTTAATAAGTATGTATCTGTGACGGTACTGACACACCCACAAAGCCTTGAAGGCAGGTGACATAACACAACGACAATCTTTTGCCGCTATGACGTCACAAGGCGGCTAATCAAATCAAGTTGGCGGGAAGTAATTTTGCATATTTACTTTACTTTTTTAATTATCGATGGTATATTTTTTCTCTGTGGTAGGTAATACGGTGGTGGTGTGAAGATGTGAACATGGATTGCAGGACAGATGTGGCCAGAAGTCGCAAAAGATAGACAGGTTGGAAGCAGCGGGAAAAAATATAGGTTAGAATATTGCGCTGTTAGAAAATAATGTACAAATATTTTGTTTTTGTATTTATTTTATTTATACATGACATATGTATAATTAGTTTGTGTAGTCGCACGGTTTTAACAACTTGACATACCATCGAGAATTGCAGTTTATTGTATGTTAGTTTAATATTAACGTATTATACACACAAACCTTCCGGGAGGGACTCGTGGCTAAGTAATAACAGCCGGGTCAACACGGGTCGATCGATCAGGTTAAGCCACGCTTGCCGCGGTTGGTCCGTGGATGGACTATCTTTACATATCAAGACCCCTCCGTGCGTCGTTGGTCCCGGCTGTCAATCTTGGATCTTTGGACAGTCGTTACGGGTAGTCAGAAGCCCGAAAGTCTGACAGCCAGTCTTGCCAAGGGGTATCGGGTTATCGAGTAACTGGGTTGTGGAGGTCAGATAGGCAGTCGCTCCATGTAAAATACTGGTATTCAGCTGCATCCGGTTAGACTGGACCAACACCCCAACATAGTTGGGAAAAGGCTAGGCAGATGATGAAGATATGGTAGATAAAAGTTACTTTACGCTTAAATGTCCTTTTGTTTCTGTATTTATTTAAATAGTTAGTCTTTTAATTTAGTACCCAGTGTAAATAGTTATCAATACATACAATACCTAAAGGCCTTTACGACTAATTTCATTACCTACATAAGATTTTACAATAATCTGTTTTTACATAAATTATGTATGTGTTTTGCTTATCTTTACACCTTTATTGCATTAGTCAATTAACTCGTGTGCCAACTATTTTATTCAAACCGGTTAGTTTAGTTAAAGTAATCATTTAGCAATTTATTGATTAGTTCATTGTGAAATTATTGCTAATTGCATTATTAGCATTCGAAATAGAACCTTAATTACCATATTTGATAAGCAGTTTCTATAAGGAACATAACATATCATCAAGTCTGTAGCCGATGGGGCAGAGGTGCACCTATAGTACAGACGCCAGCAGGTCAAGCTACCCGAAACTGTCAAATTTTCGCAATCAACCTTGAACCTTAATACTTTAGCGATAAAGTTGAAAATCTATTAGAGAAATTTGACAGATTGTAGTAGCTTGATGTGCTGGCGTCTGTACTTTTCGCCAGTTATGTTTAGCTCCCATGTCATAGGTGGTGAACCTATTGCCATCCATACTCCGGGCTGGCTGCTACTGAGAAATTCCAGATGAGAAAACTTAATAACACTTTTCCCGACCCGAGAATCGAACCCAGGGGTCTACTCCGAAGTAGTATCGGCCGAATGTTCGGCCGTTTCCTGCTACGAAGTTACTATTTGGTTCGGTCGGTTCCGATCCTACACTCCTACACTCTTTCGAATATTGACTATGGTCCCGACCCAACTGAACCGATCCGAACTTTTTTCGCATTTTTCAATAATATTTTTCGGTTCGGCCATGTGTCGGTCCGATCCGAACATTCGCACTTTGCACTTCGGAGTAGGCCCCCAGGACCTCATCCTCAGCAGCAGCGCTTGCGACCACCAGCCCAACAAGGCAGAGTAAGGAAATACCTACTTTATTTTATTTTAGCTTGTACGATTTGATGACGATGATGTCAGAGTTTATATTTTGGTTAAGGCGGTACCCCGAGCTAAGTGGCGCCCTCATTGAATAAAAAATCGTAGCATAGCATAGAAAACAAAAATAAAAAAATTGAATCTTGGAGTTTGTTACAAAGAGGAGATCGTATCCAAGGTAGATAGCAAAACTGTAAAAAATGGCCGCATTTGGTACTTTTGCTATCTACTTTGGATACGAAACATTTTGAGTCCTGTTTTAACAACGTAAAAATACTTTATCCTCTTTGTAACAAACTCCAAGATTCAATTTTTTTATTTTTGTTTTCTATGCTATGCTACGATTTTTTATTCAATGAGGGCGCCACATATCTCGGGGTACCGCCTTAAGAATTTTCTTCAAAAGAAGAATTTCCCCTACATAGTGAAGTTCGGAAAACTATAAGCATAATGAGCAGAGCAAATGTTCCCACTGCTGGGACACAAGCCTCCTCTCTTCGAGAGGGAGTGGGCTGTAATCTACCACGCGGGCCCAGTGCGGGTTAATAGATGTCACATGTCTTCGAATTTTTTGGACATCCGGTTACCTTACGGTGTTTTCCATGACCGTTTTTGAGAACTGTTAAATTATCTAAATTATCAATCTGTGATTCCCCGTAAAAACCAAATGATAACAATACTTAGCGACGTTACTTACTTTAAAAGGGGAAGAACTATTTAGAATCGTGTTAACCTAATTAGTATCGAGATAACACAGTCATGAGCCAATCATAAAACGATCAACACTTCTCAGAAACATATTGACGTATACGTATAAAAAAATATGGAGTTATGAGAAATCATAACTTTATGCTGAATGTCTGCATTTGTTGTAGAAAAATGTTAATTGTTTAAAGAATGTGTTCAATGCATTAAAACCACGGTAACTCACGACTTGCTATAGTCATGTTGTTGTTTTTAATATTCACGATGTTTCAAGATTACGGACGTCACACAGAAAGCCGCTCAACTTAAGTGGGATTGGGCCGGATACGTCTTGCGCATGTCGAATGACCACAGGGCTAAGAGAACCACCGTTTGGGTACAGTCAACAGCAAAAGTAGATGATCAAAATCAGAAATTCAATACTAATGAACGGAGTTCGCAGCTATATGGCAGCTGTACTAGTAGTAAATGTTTGGTATAATTTACAATCACATACTTTTGAATCACTTCGACACCACACAGTTCTGACGCGAACTCCGTTCATTAGTATTGAATTTCTGATTTTGGTCATCTACTTTTGCTGTTGACTGTACCACTAAACGCACGACGCCATCGCGGCAGGCTCAGACGAAGATGGCGGGAAGAGCTTGACTCCTACCGAAAGGACTGGCTGACTCGCAAAGGATAAAATACGCTATTTTCCTAAAAAAATCTAATTAGCCCGTCAGTTAGATTACCAAAAAATATTGAAGCCGTATTTTTTCTTTTGTCAATTATATAAAAAATGATGAAGATATCGCCCGTTAAAGTTCCGCGTGACGTCACTTGCTTGCGACACTTTTGCAAGCAAGTGACGTCACGACTCCCAAATTTTGACGCGCTTTATCTTTGTCATTTTTTGTTTGATTGACAAAAGAAAAAATACGTGTCCATTATTTTTCGATAATCTAACTGACGGTGACTGTCTGTATTTTTTTTCTATCGTCTAATATTAAATAGTGAACTCATCAGTCAATATTCATAGATCACCTAGAACTTAAACATATTAGCTTAGCACTATTATCACAAGAGTTCCCAAATAATTCCTAGAACCAAAAATGTGTGTGTGTGTGAATTTCAGACTGTGTTTTTCCCACAGAAATCTTAATAATTATTAAGATATCTGTGGTTTTTCCTGTTAGGACGAAATTCGATGCGATACTGATCTTTTTAATGTGGCAAATCTAAGGCTTAAATTCAACGCAGATATAATCCGTAGTCATTTAATACCACCCTCTCTACTGCCTCACCCCTTCTTTACCCTTCTGACTGCCAACCCGGAATGTGATGTGTGTTTGCGGATGAATTAAGCAAAATTATTTATTTATTTATCCTCACACTGGAACGCCATACGGCAATTACACCAATGGAGCAAAAAATCACTTTATGTGCTGCTTTCAATGCGCGGTGGACATCGAACGAGTGGGGATGGTTCGGGCACGCTCACGCAGCGTGCAAGTGCAGCATTTGTCCATAGCCCCATAACTCCTTCCATATTGCGCACATTCATTGCGAATTTTTGAAACTCAATGATTTTTCAAATACCGTAAATACATTAAAATTGAAAAACACGGACAATTTTGAGGTGTCATCCTGCCTGACAGATGACAGGAAATTATGCATATTTATGTGTCTAGATGTTCTGTGAGAGAAAGTATGCAAGGAAGTCCACTGTTACAGCATAAGGATAATCGGGCTATAATGTTCCCACGGCTGGGAGACACGCCTCCCCTCTGAGAGGGAGTGGGCTATAACCCACCTCAAGGTTAGTTCTTAATTACAACATAATTTTTAACCGACGAAAAAAAACGGAAGAGGTTCTCAAGTCGACGCGTATATTATTGAAACGAAGTTCCTTATCGCGCGTTGCGAAAGGGGGCTAGACGGAAAAAATTAAGACCAAAAGTTGTAACGACACTTTTGCTATAGTTGTAAGCCGTGCGGCGTGCGCGTGTTTCTCTCTCTCTCTCTCCCTCTCTCTCTCTCTCTCTTATAGAACGCAAGCCAGTTTTTTTGTCTGTTTTTTTATTTATTATTATAACTTAAAAAAATATATATATTACAATTCCTTCACTAATTAATCGAAAGGAACTTCGTTCCATCCGGGTGTCCCTTGACACTTCTCAAGTTTTTATATTTTTTTTTAATGTATGACCACGCATAACTTTTAACAGAGTAGTCTGATTTTTCAATATTATGTTTCTAAGTTGTGTCTTTTTAGTAAGTAAATAAGTAGTATTCAGAATAACAAAACTCGTAAAACCAATTTAGTACGACAAACTGATATGCAAAACTGACACAAGTCTGACAGCGTTAATTTACGTTTCCATGGCACAAACATGGCGTCGTCAATCCTTTTGTGTAATGTTGACTCATAACCAAACCAGTTTCAATCGTAGGAGGCAATAGCAGGCGGTCAACAACGACTAACCAACCAATTAGAAAATCCTCGAGTTCCTGAAACGAAGGCAGATGATGAAGACTTTCAAAATTGGTCGGGTGTTGAGGTAGTAAGGAATGCCACTATATTTACGCAGGCTTTTAGTATTATATTTATTTAGAATATTAAAGAATATTGGAGTTTTTATACCAAAGTCACGTACTTGATATTTTTTCTAAGGGATAAGAAATAACAATGAGCATATTTTTTGGATGATGGTGACAATGGCAATGACACGGAACGTGTAGGACGAAATATTTAAAACGAGGAAATCTTAGAAGGAGCGTTGGCATACCAATAGCCAGGGTGGATGACCAACAGAAGATCGCAAGCAAGACCTGCAGGGTCTGAGAGGCAATTGCGTTACGCAGAAAAAACGACAATTGATCACAATAGGTTTCATTTTGACAGTTCGCCCACGTTCATTGCGTTATTTACGTCTTTGAGCAGACCAATTTTTCAAACCTATGAAGCAATGGATTAGCAACAATTTTCAAAACTCCCGGATTTTGATTGAAAATGTCTTACGCAAATGCACAAAAGGGAGAAGGCCTATGAAGATAATGATGAAGGAAATCTTTGGGAAAAAAAATCATCAGAACAAAAAATAAGAAACGAAGGCATTTAAACTTTCATTTCCTTTGAACATAGAATAGAATAGATCTTTTTTTTTTTTTTCATAATGCAGCATTTTCTTTGCAAGCTTTTAGACTTACTCAGAATAAACAGGAAAATCAATAAACCGGATGGTTAAGTGTTTATCTTGTCTTTGAAAGGAAAATGAGTTGATAGTAAGGTTTTATAAAATAACCAAATGAATATTCATAGCAAAAACAATGGTAATTGTTTGCTATTAACTAAGTACCTACGTCAGTTAAAAAAGGAAGAAAGTTGTAAAAAGTGGTAGTTCCGAGATAGATTTGGATTTTTTTCCTTAATTCTAGTAATCGGAATTCTACAGATAACGTCACTGATATGAGGCCCTTAGAATTTTGGCCCTTGCAGTTACTATTTAAGGACTTACTAAAGGACTTTTTCTGGACAGTTTTACTTCTATTGCAAGTAATGATTGATTTATTACGACGAAAATCTTTAACATTAGTCAGCATTTTCTTAAGATCATTCTTTAAAACATCATTTCAGACGAAAGACGTCTACAGATCGTTGTTATCTGGCCCGAAGTCCGAACGTTTGGTCCTAAACGTTTATTGACATCTTTAATCATCAATCATTGTCTTATTGAAGCCATCAGGAGCCAAGAGCGTGATTTTCACATGCAAAGCAATGGTCAACGAGATCAATTGCAGAGTATCAGTCTTATCAAGCTACGTACAACGGCCACTTATGAGATTCATTTGGTGACGTCCGCAGCCTATTAAGGCTGAAGATGCCATACATATATATTTTATCACGCACATATCTTATAGTATAATTATCATTATCATTTATATCTGTAATTCATATGGTATATATAATAAAGAATATTTAATTCTATCTATCATCTTATCTGCCTAGCCTTTTCCCAACTTTGCTGGGGTCGGCTTCCAGTCTAACCTGATGCAGCTGAATACCAGTATTTTACATGGAGCGACTGCCAACCTGACCTCCACAACCCAGTTACTGGGTAATACGATACCCCTTGGTAAAACTGGTTGTCAGAGTTTCGGGCTTCTGCTAATTCTTTTGCTAAAATAAAAAAAAAGTTTTTTTTTGTTTTAAGTACCGTACGAGTATATGCTAAAAAGATGTTATTTTGACATTACAATCATAAATATTTAACTTGGAAACAGTAGGTACTAAATTGTCACCCGTGCGAAGCGGGGACGAGTCGTTAGTTGCATACGAGTATAATTAAGTACAGATAACGATTCCAGTAATGACTGAGGTGGCTCATCGTTACGTATTACTAGGGTAATTATTAACGTGGCATTACTATGGGTTTTACTACTTGTTCAGGCTGAGTGGGTGGAATTGGTAATTATATAAGTATTATTGTTCATGTAACTGACAAAGAGTCACCTTTTGGCTCGATTTTCCTGGTTTTAGTTAGAAGATTTTGAGAGACAAAATATTCACTTAGAACTTCGAGCATGCATAAGCATAATTAGCCTATAATGTTCCCACTGCTGGGACACAGGCCTCCTCTCGGTGAGAGGGAGTGGGCCGTAATCCACCACGCGGGCCCGGTGCGAGATGGTAGATGTGACATGACTTCGAATTGTTTTGTTCTAGGGCTAGGCCATGCCGGTTTCCTCACGATGTTCAACATAACAACTCGTAGCACTGCTCCCGTGAACTTCGAGCATGCTTTTAACAATAATGGGTTCTTTTCTGTTAGGATACGTCTGTTTATCCCTTAATGCTGACAAAAAAGTCAGAGGTTTAGTGAGGTTTGATTCTGCTGTTGAATAGAAGTGGTGGTGGCCCAGTGGTAACGGCCGCAACTTACGAGTTGTAGGTCGTAGGTTCGAACCCAGACAGGCGCTTTTCTTTGTGTAAATTATTTCATCACCACTGTTCAAAACGGTGAGGGAAACCGGCATTTAATTATTGACACACCAATGACTTATTCACTAAATCATTACAATAAATATATTCTATATCTACAGCTTTGCGGTGAATTTGTCACTTATAGGTGTGCACAGCACTTGTATAATCTATATATATAAAAAAAATGAAACCCGTTTTCCGTTGTCACGACATAACATGAAAACGGCTTGACCGATTTGGCAGATTTTTTTTTGTAGTTTTCTAATACTTTGTAGAAGGTTCTTCCAGAAAAAAAAATTAAGAAAGTTGCTTCACGCGGACGAAGTCGCGGGCAAAAGCTAGTTAATAATAAAAATTAAAATGGAAATATATGATCATAAAAAAATTAAAATTTACAAAGTTATATCCTACCTACAACCAAAAATACAAAGACATGTGACATCTACCACAACCCGCACTGGCCAGCGTGGTGCATTACGGCTTACTCTCTCTCACTGAGATGAGGCATGTATCAGTGGGAACATTAAAGGCTATTTATACTTAGCCTTGTAAGATAACATCTAAAAGTGTCCCCATTTAAGTAAACATTGTTCTCCAAATAATTATAAAACTGTACCCCGAAATGGTAATACCAGTTGTGGCTAATTAACATAACAAATGATATTTATCAAACAATAGAGAAAGTACCCGCAAGAAACAAAAGTTTCACCTACTTTTATTTTTTGCCATCTTGTTACAGCATTGTGGAGTCTATTGTTAATAATTCAATAGTGTTGTATGATGGACGTGGACATAATTTATTTATTTATTTATCCTCACACTGGAACGCCATACGGCAATTACACCAACGGAGCAAAAAATCACTTCAAGAAATGATTTACGAATCGTAAATCCTCACTCAGCCTATCGCAGTCCACTGCTAGACATAAGCCTCTCCAGGCTGCGCCACAACACACTGATCTTCCGCCTTCTGCATCCAGTCGGTCCCAGCCACCTTCTTAAGGTCGTCCGTCCATCTAGCTGGGGGGCGTCCCACACTACGCTATTCTATTTATGTTATATATTTATATTATTCGCTGTTATTGTCACAGCTACTCGTAGTTTATAATTCCAAATGGATGTTTATTTGGAATTATAAACTGTCTATGTAGCATTCGTCTGCCTAGCATTTTCCCAACTAAGTTGGGGTCGGTTTCCAGTCTAACCGGATGCAGCTGAATACCTACATCTATTATCCTTATCCTATCCACCTATTTTACATGGAGCGACTGCCTATCTGACCTCCACAACCCAGTTACTGGGTTATTACCCAGTAACTGGGTTGTGGAGGTGTTCGAATACGATACCCCTTGGTAAGACTGGTTGTCAGACTTTCGGGCTTCTGACTACCCGTAACGACTGTCAAAGATCCACGAATGACAGCCGGGACCAACGGCTTAAAGTGCTTTCCGAGGCACGAAGGGGTCTCGGTATGTAAAGATGGTCACCCATCCACAGACCAACCGCGGCAAGCGTAGCTTAACCTGACCGATCGACCTGTGCGGCTGTTATTATTTAGCCACGGGCCCCTCTGTCTATGTAGCATTATCAGCCTATAACGTTCCCACTGCTGGGACACTGGCTTGGTCTCTGTGAGAGGGCCGTAATCCACCACGCGGGCCCAGTTCGGGTTGGTGGCGACTGTCTAGTCTATGTGACAATGATGAATTCATTTATCTAACGGATGGATATGCTATTCTAATATAATTACGTATTTTCCCTTTGAAAACTCTCTTTTGAAGCCTCATTTCAAGTATTTAGCTGGATGCATGGATTTGTCAGAGCATATCCATATGCATACGAAGTTCTTAGTTCCAGAGGGTCTACTCCGAAGTAATATCGGCCGAATGTTTGGCCGTTTCCTGCTACGAAGTCACTAATTGGTTCGGTCGGTTCCGATCCTACACTCCTACACTCTTTCGAATATTGACTATGGTCCCAAACCAAATGAGCCGATCCGAACTTTTTTCGCATTTTTCATTAATATTCGGTTCGGCCATGTGTCGGCCCGATCCGAACATTCGCACTTTGTAGTCCCCCAGTAGTCTCCGATTAGAATGGCGGAGTGACATACGGACGGATAGACAGACTGGACGAAATTATAGGGTTCAGTTTTTGCCATTTCGCTAAGGAACCTAAAGCAGGAAAATAGGCAAAAAACTAATCGGATTCGTAGTTACTTTTTGCTATAGCGTTAAGTTCCATAAGAATTTAGTCGAAAATTTCCTTTGAAATTCTTTCAACATGTCTTATCATCCATTTAACATTATATATTTAATCTTTATCAAACCAAATTTCCATTTGGTATCTTTTATTAATGAAATACAACAGCAGAATCCCAAGAACAAGTTTAAATATGCAAAAAATTAATATCTCAAATGAGTGACGCATTAACTTCATATCCGTTGTTTGGGCTGTGGGAAGACCGATGTTAATGTATTTAGATATAACATGGGCAATTTGAGGCGAATTAATCTTAGTTTTTTGCATACATGATTTTCTGAATCTGGTTTTTAATGGGTAAACTACCCAACAGCCAAGATCATCAACTTTATTACGTAAGACGCAATGAGTAAAATCAAAAGTCATTTATTCAAATTTGGATGAGAATCAGCACTTTTCGAACGTCAAAATTACAAAAGACAGTCCCCCAAAACGCCCGCCCTTCACCACTTCCTAGTGCTTTCGCTGGGAAGAAGAAGTGGCGCAACAAACTCCCCAGTAAGGTCTTCTTTTAAGCAAGTTACCATTCAACCGATGACTTCATCACTACATCCCTGCTGTTAGCCAAGATTAGTAACAACACTTTCTTAAAAAGCAGCCAAAAGTGTGAGTTGGACTCGTACACGAAGTGTAGGCTGTACCACAAGACAATATTTAACACTACCTAATTTTTTTTTAAACACGTTTCTTGTATGGGGAAGGACCCTTTTAATTTTTAACTTATTTTCTTGTTATTAAAGTACTCACTCTGCGAATATTTCAAATGTCTACCGATTACGGTTCAGATGATACAGCCCTGTGACGGACAGACAGACGGAGAGCGAAACCGTAATAGGGTCCCATTGGCACCCTTTAGGTACGGAACCCTAAAAACTAGTTTTATTGATCATTGAAGACAAAGAAATTATTATACATACACATGTCTCGTTTTGTCACGCAGTTTCCAAAGTAATTGCTATCAGCTCGACATACCTGAAACAAACGAAGAAAAAACATTAGTAAAGTAGAAACAGATACCTAATTCATAAAATCATCGTAGAATAAAGTTACAAGTCCTCCAAAACAGATCGATAACGAAAAAGACACCAGCGTGGAAATTAACACCAAATATTACAAGAATATAGAAGACAAATTATAAGAATAACATGTTTTTAAAATCTTGTTAGCGAGCCTCGACGTTAATTATATGTGACAAATTGCGTTCGTTCGTATGGTACGTGACCATAGCGGCGTAGGACCGAAAACGATCAAATAACTCACACTTTATTTTTTTTATTAACTCACACTTTATTTTTTTATTAAGTTTTGAATTATTTTTCATATAAACGCTTATTTACTTTTACTAAGGAGGACACACTTACACACAGGCACTTAGTGTAAATTATTTCATCACCACAGCTCTCAAAACGGTGAAGGAAAACATCATGAGGAAACCGGCATTTCCTAGAACAAAAAAATCGAAGACATGTGACATCCACCAAGCCAAACTCCTGCACCCAACCAAACTGCACCCGCATTACACTCCTCTCATAGAAAGGATGCCTGTGTCCCAGCAGTGGGAACATTTTATGCAGATTATCCTTATGCCATAGACTAGGCATGAAATTGATTAAGTTCTATAACTACATAATCGGCATGAGAGAATGAAATGTCCTATTCATTTCAAGGGTCTCAGAAGCTGTTATGAAAAACAAAAACTTGAGACGTGTCAAGGGACACCCGGATGGAACGAAGTATAACTGGCTTGCTTTCTATAAGAGAGAGAGAGAGAGACAGACAGAAACACGCGCACGCCGCACGGCTTACAGCTATAGCAAAGTGTCGTTCCAACTTTTGGTCTTAATTTTTTCCGTCTAGCCCCCCCTTTCGCAACGCGCGATAAGGAACTTCGTTCCAACAAAGTAATAGACATTGTAAATTGTGATAAAATAAACAACAAATAAATCGGAACTAAGAACCAATATTTTGAAACCTGGGGCTTTCAAAATATTACCCCACTGGGGCTTACCTCGTTCATGCTACAGTGTATTCGTTTGACGAATGATTACAAACAGAACAGAACGATAATATAATATATCTATCACGGAGTGAGTACATAAAACACAAATGTTCATCGCATGATTCGCATGCAAGACTAATTTACCCATTTCCTTCAATTGACTACACAAAACTTGGAGGGGAGAGCTGCAACGAGTGAATCACTCTCATCGTATGATAATTTATCAAATAAGAAGGAAAATATGGGACTTGTTTAAAAGCTTTGGAAAGAAAATTCATTGATTAACGAAGTTTGGTCGGGAACAGTCGCACGGGTCGATCGAAGGTACGCTTGCTGCGGTGGGTTAGTGGATATTATGTATCATCCATTACACACCGAGACCCCTCCGTGCTTCGGAAAGCACAGCCCAAAAGTCTGACAACCAGTCTTACCTAGGGGTATCGTATTACCTAGTAACTGGGTTGTGCTGGTCAAATAAACAGTCGCTCCATATAAAATACTGGTATTCAGCTGCATCCGGTTAGACTGGAAGCTGACCCGGACTTAGTTAAGAGATTGATTGGTCGATCGTGTCAAGAGTTAGGTTGTTAGGCTTTGTCAATGAAGACATTGCTGTTCACATCTAAATAGGTAGAATTGAATAATTTGTTACTTTGTGAAACGATGGATTTACTGTGTGAAATATGATATACCTAGCTAGAAAGGGGGTGACACACAGAGAAGTATGGAAGAAAAAGACAGACAGACAAAGCAGGGGAATGATGATGAAAAAGATTTGGTAAAAGTTTCGTTGAATCCAATGGCCATATTCAGAATGGAACACTGGTACTATTATTACAACAAATTCTATATACAAGTTTATTTATGAAGACCTAGATGGGTGCTAATCGCAATCATAAAATTAATTTATTAGCTAACCCTTGAACTAATAATTATTGATATCTTTTCTTTACAATAATAATTTTGTGACCTATGACATTATGTTTAGCGGTCAGTGGCCCAGCTTATCTAAATGAGTCCGTCTCGTGACTGGAGAAAGACTGATAGACAGTGAGATAGCCTTTAATCCTCTTAGAAGTCCGTCAGCGAAGATGTGGGCCGTTCGAAAGTTGTTGGATACTTCGATTAATCCCGATTTATTAACTTTTTCGAACGGGCAAAAGCCTATCTGGGGTAAGGACATTTGACAAATCGTGTCGTCGTACATTTAATTCATTTTTAGTTCGGGCCCCGAAATAATCTTATGTCCGTAGGTGATACTGAGTAGGAAATGCCCGTAACTTCAGCTATAACCACGGAATATTTACGTAAGATCATAAAAGTAAGCATAAATTATAAGTTTAAATTTTTTTTTTGCTACCGTTCTCTGCAATTTTGGTACATTCTGATCTTACGTAAGATCCAAAGGGTTCATTCAAGTCTTATTTTTTCTTACGTAGCGGGGAGGGGCGTCAGAAATTGGTTGAAATTGTCTTACGTAATAAATGAACAGCCCCTAAAGAGAAGACTTCCAGATTACAAAGGTAAGTAGAAAAAAAAACTTGAGAGGTGTCAAGGGACACCCGGATGGAACGAAGTTCAAAGAGAGAGAGAGACAGAAACACGCGCACGCCGCACGGCAACTATAGCAAAAAGTGTCGTTCTAACTTTTGGTCTTAATTTTTTCCGTCTAGCCCCCTTTCGCAACGCGCGATAAGGAACTTCGTTCCAATAATAAAGAGAGGAGTAAAGAGGTTGAAAAGAAAATTGTTTGGAAGAATTCTAGTTTGTTTAGAGATTTTGACTGCCTGTTGATCTAGAGGTCGCAAGCGCTACTGCTGGACATGAAGTCCTTGGTCCGATTCCCAGGTCTGGCAAAGTATTGGTGTTTGCAAACTACATAGAATTTGTCAATAGCAGCCCGAAGTCTGGATTTGCCCTCTATTGCTGAGACTTAAACATGGCAAAATGTGGGTGGCTTTTACTATTTTTAACCGACTTCTAAAAAAGGAGGAGGTTCTCAATTCGGGTGTTTGTATTTTTTTTTTATGTTTGTTCGCGCATAATTCCGTCGCTTGCCAACCGATTTGAAAAAATATTTTTTTGTTGGAAAGGGTATACTTCCCAAATGGTCCCATAGAAATTTCATCAAAAACGGTTCAGTAGTTTGGTTTTTAAAACAAAATTACTGGTAAAAATTACAACTTAAAAGTGAAAAATAAAAACTTTTTTTGCAAAAAAGTTTTTTACTAACACAATAGTACCTGTAATTGTAATAATTTCCTACTAATAATAATTTATACGTGAAAGTTTGTATGGATGGATAGATGGGTGGATGGATGGATGTATGTTACTCTTTCACGCATAAACTACTGAACGGATTTAGATGAAATTTCAAATTAGGCACAGAGATGGTTTATAACTAGGATTAACATAATACTTTTTTTCTTTTTATCCTGATAGTCCCACGGGATCGAAACTTATGCGGGTGAAACCGCGGGGCGCGGCTAGTAATTTAATAATTTATTTCTCTGCATTTTTATTTATAATTGTTTGGATTGATTTTATCTGATATAAACTGATTAATAATAATATGCGTGATATTATGTATGCGGTTCTATATTAACAGAAAACCTAGCTATGGCTTGCATCTGATAGCATTCTACTGAAGCGAATTTCAAGATTTTTTCCATAAGTTCAATGTCTAATGAACTATGATGAGCTGTATATTGATTAAATAACGTCAAAGTATATAATTATAATTTTATTGAAAGGAAAACCAATAATACTGTGCAATGATTACATCAGTAGCCGGGGAAAACCCAAATTAATTAAGCTACTGCCGTAGAAAAAATAATAAAAACTTGAGAGGTGTCAAGGGACACCCGGATGGAACGAAGTATAACTGGCTTGCTTTCTATAAGAGATAGAGAGAGAGAGAGAGACAGACAGAGAAACACGCGCACGCCGCACGGCTTACAACTATAGCAAAAAGTGTCGTTCCAACTTTTGGTCTTAATGTTTTCCGTCTACCCCCCTTTCGCAACGCGCGATAAGGAACTTCGTTCCAAAAACAATTGATATGACATTAATTGATAAATAAGGAGTCACAAAACTGGTTAATGCAATTAACAAATGTTGGTTTTATGTTAGATTCATGTAATCAATAATATTGCACGATAGTTTTAGCGAATTGTTTTAGAAACTGTTAAAAAAACCCGACCATCTGTAATGTATTACCATTCTTGCAAATAAATGGTTAATTGTTTTACTAGATTTAGAACATCAACAATAGGAAACCATAATTATAATTTCCATAATTAAGTGATATCATTAATCAATCAACCTGCCAAGCCTTTTCCCAACTATATTGGGGTCGGCTTCCAGTCTAACCGGATGCAGCTGAATACCAGTACTTTACATGGAGCGACTGCCTATCTGACCTCCACAACCCAGTAACTGGGTAACACGATACCCCTTTGGTAAGACTGGTTGTCAGATTTTAAACTTCTGACTTCCCGTAACGACTGTCAAAGATCTACGAATGACAGCCGGCAATGATATCATTAATATTGTTACTGAAAGGAATCCTACCAATTCACGCGACAAAGAATCAGCCTCTGATTTTGGCCTATATTATATACTTACTCTTACCTCACATCGACCTTAACTTGAAGTGCGAAAAAGTTATATGTACCAAAACGTTTGCAATTAAAAGTATAACAGTACCCATCATTGTTCAGGAGATGCACTGACGAAACAATTTGCAAGTTCTTGCACAAGTTGCAGCAAGTACTAACGAATGTTGCGCTTGCGACACATCATGTGAATTGCGGTTCTGTGGGTCGCTGCAGGCTGGCCTGTCAAGGTCCTTTTAATTTGCTCACTGGTGCAAACAAACCTCCTTTGCTATTTTTAGGTCTAAGAGCAAATTATATCGCGTTTGTTATGATTTTTTTCTGGTTTTTGATTTTATGGTTTTTTTGTGGTTTTGGCATACTGATCATCATCATTTGCATAGTCTTTTTCCAACTATTTTGGGATCGGCTTCCAGTCTAAACGGATTCAGCAGAATACCAGTATTTTACAAGAAGCGACTTCTTGCCTGGGGGTCTACTCCGAAGTAGTATCGGCCGAATGTTCGGCCGTTTCCTGCTACGAAGTTACTATTTGGTTCGGTCGTTTCCGATCCTACACTCCTACACTCTTTTTCGAATATTGACTATGGTCCCGACCCAACTGAGCCGATCCGAATTTTTTTCGCATTTGTCAATAATATTCGGTTCCCTTGGCAAGACTAGCCAGACTTGCGGGCTTCGGCTTTTTTTCTAATAACAGCCGGGAGCAACGGATTAACGTTATTTCCGAGGCACGGAGGGGTCTCGATATGTAATGGATAGCAATCCCATCCACTAACCGAACTCGGCATGCGTTGCTTAACCTTGAAGAGCGACCTGTGCTATTGTTATTAAGCCATGAGCTCCTTAATGTTGGTTTGATTGTTATGACAAAAATCGAAGGAGGAATAAGGAAGATAAATTGTAAGTGGAATCAGCCTATAATGTTGCCACTGCTGGGACACAGGTCTCCTCTTTCTGTGAGAGGGAGTGGGCTATCCACCACGCGGGCCTACCGCGGGTTGGTGGATGTTACATGTCTTCGATTTTTTGGTTCTAGGATATGCGGTTTCCTCACAATGTTTTCTTTCACCGTTTTGAGAGCAGTGGTGGTGAAATAATTTACACAAAGTAAAGTGCAGTGCTGCGATCAATAATAGTACTAGATTAAGGATCAGGAACAAAAATCAGTCGCTCAAGTGGCCACGTTTGCACGCACGTAAACATCTACATTTCTTAGAAAAAAGTTTAATAATATTAACAACTTCAGTTTATTATAAACCTTAATGCTTAAATATAAAGTTTAATTACCATTGCAAAATATTATATTTAAAATGTCGCTTGAAAATAAAATCATTCTATTTTTATATTTTCAGTCATTTATTCTAAAATGAAACTTACAGTCTAAGTAATAAGGTAAAAAACACTAATTTGAAATAAGACCACAAAGGTATTTGTGGTCTTATTTTTCGGGCCGTTTTTGAAGCGCTTATCGGGAATCTAGTACTATTATTGATCGAAGGAGCAGTGCAACTCGTAAGCCGCGACCATTGCCGCTGTGCCACCAATGCTTGTCACCAAATTGTTATTAGTCGATCCAAAGAGTGGAAAGTTTATTAGAGATATAAAAATGACAGTAAAGAGAAGGATAAATGACGTCTGCATAGAATTAAACTAGATTACTAATTAATTAAAGCTACATTGAGAATAAGTCATACATAATTGTATGTATAAGGTTATAAAAGTTGTTGATCAGGAATCGAATTGCCAACAGTTAATAAAGTCGGTCAAGTTCAGAGGATCCGTGATGTTTCCACGTTTGCTCGATAACCGGAAATTTTTATTGATACTTTATTCAATAATAATGCTAATTCATGCTAATTAATATTGTAATACACGTAAGTTTTAGAAGAGATTGTTTAATAAAGCAATGGTTGGGAGGTTGATTTGTTGTTGCAAAAATAATTGAGAAATGTTATTACTCCATTTGTGAATTTCTAAATGATAAAACTTTATAGTTACATTTATTAATCCTCACATCTTTAGTTCTTTATTTTATTTTATTGACCATATTGTTAGAAATTTTCATATTGACAGTGTTTTAGTCTATTAAGCAATTGTACTAAATGTTTGCATAATTTAAGGTAGAATGTACAGGGATTTATAATTATACATGCAACCTTGATAATATTTGACATTTTTGTATTAATATGTCACATTGTTACTGTATTTTAATTTAAACGATTTCACATTTCTAAATTATTATGACATTTTTACTGTAGTTCAGACGATTGGACATTAATTTGTATTTTGTATTATAATCATCTCTTAATTGTTACTAAAAATTAAAATACGATTTGCATGCCCATGTGACGGTAGAACATGGAGCACTATTATAAACATAAAACATCTATTACACATGTTTGCAAATGAATAAATGATTTGATTTGAAAAAATTTGATCCTCCGATCCGCAAGACGAAGAATTCTTTTAATTTACATCGTGTTTGTTTTGTTTTAGACTCTCTACAAATGTGTTTATAGTCCTGTGTGATCTAAACCCGCACGCTTTTCTGTGACTTTAGTAGTCCATTTTTACACAGAAAAGCGTGCCTTAAGTGCGGGTTCAGGTTACACGGGCTACATAATAGTATTCGATATGTGTGACTTAAAAGTAGTCTATTATTAAGGCAGGCAATAGCACCCTCGACACTTATCGTAATGTACTATTTTTCTTTACAGATCTTTCCCCATTTATTGTTTAGTTTAACTTTACGTAAAGGAAGTGTCTATGTGGTCATTATCGAAGGAACAAACAGACAGTAGTTCCTTTTTTCCAAGATATCGGAAGTTTCTATTACTTTGAAGTTTTATATCTGTTCCATGATTGACTGACTGTCAATAAATACAATTTAATTGGCAACTTTAGTGTAAATATTAGCCATATACACAGATATAGGATGTTTCATATGTAGTTACTATATGACATATAAGCTGAAAATAGAAATACAATAAAAATTGTTGGTAACAATATTTGACGTAGCCCGTACAAATACATATTTTACACATGCTAACAAATTGACGTGGCACGACTCCATAGAATTTATAACAAAATCGTGATTAGGACATTAACATGTAAAACGTTTGATTTTTACTATGTACTTACCTCCTAGCACCCACTGATTTTTCTATGATATTTTAGTTTATTAATATTTCTTCGCTTCATAGAATAAGAAATGAGTATACCTAATATAATACGCGGAGGCGGGGCGTGTCTCTTCCTCTTCGGAGGAACCGACCTAAACACTTATATTTAACATAATTATGTATAAGATGAATTCTGAAAGTGGCACCGGTGACTGAAAAGTTGTTATGGTACGCATGTGATGCGGTAGAATGAGGAAAATGTCGTGAGGAAAGTTTTAAGTATGGATGTGGATGACTATAAGAGAAAAAAAAAACAATGAAAAAAATAAAGAAAAACACTTGAGAGGTGTCAAGGGACACCCGGATGGAACGAAGTTCAAAGAGAGAGAGAGAGACAGACAGAGAAACACGCGCACGCCGCACGGCTTACAACTATAGCAAAAAGTGTCGTTCCAACTTTTGGTCTTAATTTTTTCCGTCTAGCCCCCTTTCGCAACGCGCGATAAGGATCTTCGTTCCAAAAAGAAAAAGATAAAGAAGATCAAAGAAACGATGGATGAATAGTGTGAAAGATGATATGGCTAGAAAGGGGGTAACACTTGGACACTATGGAAAAAAATGACGTGTCGCCGACCCCAAATAAATTGGGATAAACGCAAGAGAATAATGATGATAGTTCTTCGTTTAAATCTAAGACTCAAGAAATGATCAGTTTTATCAAGTTTCGCTCACTTGCGTAACCAACTATGAATTGGCTATTAGACTAACAAACTCACATAACTACCTCTATCTACGTAGCAGTATATAAAAACTTTGCTCGGGTACTTTTTGCGCTTAAATCAACGGATGGGAAAAAATGGCGCACGGTCATAGGCTTAGGACTGTATCAATATACTTGTGATTCGATGACTATACTTATTATTGGAGAATTCTGTATCAATTCATTGATATGGAATTATGGTGAAGTATTATACTAAAAAACTGACATGAGAGCAAAGGTGAATTTAGCACTTCTATTTCAATACATAAAATGTTAAGACGAAATTAGAAAGTACTCTTCTAATACTAATAATAAAGCTGACGAGTCCGTTTGTTTGTTTGAACGCAATAGTCACTGGAACAACCAGTCGGATTTGAAAAAATCTTTTTGTATTTGATTGCCCAATTCTTGAGGGAGGTGTTACTGTTAGCCTGCATTATCCCACTGCCGGGCAAAGGCCCCTCAAACTCAAATAATTTATTTCAATTAAACCATTTACAGGCACTTTTGAATTGTCAAAATTAAAATTAAATAGTCGGTCATTTAGTCAGAAAGTTGAAGCTAGATGCCCATTCCAAAGCGTAGATCTCTATGGAGAAGAACGGGCAAGAAACTCCACGGACACTCTTTTAAATCAAGATATTTTTACAAAATCCTAGGTACATTATTCTTATTGCTTCTATATGTGAGAACAATGTAAAAAAGAAACAATTTAAAATATAAAATCAAAAATAAGTCCACGACTTCCAGCTCTTTCGAGGAAGGTGTATTTTTATTTAAAAATTATTTAAAATACAAAAACTCCTTCTCAAAAGTAAGTCTAAATAGAACAGCCATGTCTAAGTATCACCATCATAAACGTAGCATACGTACGTCATCAGATTTCACCGTCAAATCGCCGTAGGCTGCGTAGGCGCCACTTTCTCGCACTACAAACATGTAGTATAGAGATTATTATCTAATTTATGCTGCCAACCGATTTACGACATGCTAAAGAGATTTTTAGGATACAATAACTTAGCTAGATAGCTAAGTCAGTAGATAAAAGCCTATTGATAAATTCTCCAGGGACTACTAGTACACATTTAAACTCAAACTCAAAGCATATAATTGAATGAAACCAAGCACAGACAGTTTTGAATTTCCAAGGAGTTGGTCAGTCAGAAACATGAAACTCCATGGACACTCTTTTATATCCAAATAAATATTGTTACAGTATTGTATTCTGTTTCTTTCAAATTCTGGAATCTTACGTACGTACAGGGCAATTACCATAGAGAATATATATAGTCTTTGGTAATTACGGAACACACTAACAGTAAAGTAATAATCACTTTAATTTTGCCAGTTCAACAACATTCATTGTGTTATTTACGTTGCTAAGCAGACACATTTTTCCAACATATGAAGCAATGGATTAACAATATCCTTCAAAATGTGGGGTGCTGGTTCTTCGAGTCGAGGCAAAGTTCCTGCCTTTAGACAAATAGGACACATTTATCAAAACTTCATACATTTACAACAGTTTGTTGCAGTATGTAATGATAGTCTTCTTACATTGTTGCGTTATCGTTTGTACCCTACAGAAGCCATATGAACAGGTGTGTTGTCATGCGTGGATAACGGTACCATGACATGTTTTGTGTATATATTTTGTTGGAGATCAAATAAACGGTTAAAATTGCGTTACAGCAACGTTGCGTTGCGTTATTGCGTTGTGTACACACGGCTACACATCAAGCTATGCAAAACCAGTATTAGCTGACCGTTCATTGTCAGAAAATATCATACAAAGTGAGGCCAAGACAAACTGGTTTTGTATAGCTTGACGTGTAGCCGTGTGTACATAATAAAGAGTATTCTATTCTTTAAAACAATTTCCACAAAAGGCTTTATATCTTCTTCTTCAAAGTATTTAATTGTTTGTACCTGTCTTGTAGGTCAAGCGATCATGATTTATTATACTCTTCTATCTTATGGCATGTGGTGTCGTTGGATGTCTTTAAATATAGTGGTAGTATGCACGCGATTGAGATCGGTTGGCAAAATATTAAGCTGTAAAGTGCTGGTGAAGGGCGGGCGTTTTTTTTTTTTTGATTGGTCTTCTCGCAATTCAACCTATGAGGGCTTGCCTGTGGATGACTCAATAAATTAAGACCTCTAGCCAGAGCTTTTGGGGGACTGTTTTATATAATTTTGACGTTCGAAAAGTGCTGTTCTCAACCTAATTAAATGACTTTTGCTTTTGCTAACTTTTGTTAGTGTCCCGTCTACCTGTTGAACTGTTGTTGTTTGTATTCGATAGAACGAAGTTAAAACTTACTAAAAACTACTTAAAACTTATTTCGTACTTTAACCCCTATTATTTCAGCCAACTAGACGCAACAAGTTAACGAGTAAGAGTCGACCAACTAATAAAATTTATAAAAAAGTATACTTATGTAAACATTTCGCAGAAATTCCATGTTACTAAGGAACCCTTCACTGCGCAATTGCGCATGGTCCAACAAGCACTTGGCTGGTTGTTAATGATTACTAATTGTTTAATTTTTGTAAGAAGCTTATGTTTTTTCTTGAATTGTGTTTGTGATTTATGTGGGAACCAGACTTATACAAAAACATTTCCAGAAGGAATTTATACGTTTTATTAGAATGAAAGGCATCATTCGAGTGGTGTCTACAACAGTGTTCAGTTCAACTGTTATTCTTGAGATAAGGTCCTTGTGAAAATGTTTCGAAGATACTTCAGGTATTTACAAGATTTAATGTAACAAGTCTTAGCAAATAACACGTGAAAATCAATTAAAATAATTCCAGCACATTCAAGAAATTGCCGAACAACAAGCCATGGGCAGTATCAGAAGATGGAGTTGTGAAATTCGAATCCCTAACGAAGAAATCATTAGATGGAGCTTTAAAAGTGATACGGGAATCATTCTTAAAGACGGAGCCTCTTTGCAAAGCCGTTGGTCTACTCCAAGAGCCTGGAGCTGCTGAAGAATTTCTCCAAACGTTACATGACGCTGCAAAAGACGGTGTCAGCATTGTGGCAAATGATACGAGTGCTAATCAAATAGTTGGAGTGATTTTCAACAAGCTGCAGGTAAGTCAATTGCAACATGTTAACAGTCTTAAAATAATAATAATTATGTAAAAGTATATAAAAGATGGGGAAATAATCAAAGGGCATCAAAAAATTCGTCCGCATCGCTGTCAACAGGAAAAGTGCCCAAAGGGCTGGCAGCATTGCCACGTTGTATGGCAATGCTGATTCTTTGGCCAAAAAATAGGCCAGCACTCTGGTCACGTGAAGAGTCGACTAACCGCTTGGCGATGTCTCTTAAAACTAAGTGGGCACTCGGACCCCATGCCCCTGTGTAGTATATTTGCAACGTTTGAGGTTTTCCGCACCTGCAGCAGCCACCCCAACACATCCCACCATGCTTGGAAGTAGGATGGCGCAGGGGTGTCGACACACGTTGCATCCCACACCAAAGGCCGACCTACCTTCCAGGGCATTATGGTCATTCCGTCTGGTCTCTTCCCATCATCGCGTACCAAACCATTGGGTTCTAAAACAGGTAGCACCCCGGCAGTGACAAAATGCAACATTACATCAAGCCAATGGGTGATTTGTTTTAGGACAATATTTTAGTTCAAAAATTAATGATGTCATTTGTCTTACTCACTTAGGTACTCGCCCCAAAAGAAGAAAGTTACTATGAGAAATTAGGAAAAAATTGCAAACACAAATCTGTAAAAGCTGTGTATGACTTTACCATAGATGTTGAAACAAAAGCTGATATATATAAACGCTACAATACTAACTGTCAAATGGAAATAATGGCTATAGCGACTATACCATGTTTCAAGCAAAGGAATATAGCTGGATTGTTGGGCTTATCTACATACAAATTGGGACGGAAATTGTACAACGGCGAAAATGTTAAAACTCCTATTGATATCGAAGATAAAGAGATTACTAATGCTGATGCAATTCCGAGTATAATATCTGCACTGGCAACTTCAAATTATTCGCAAAAGATTAGCGAAAAATTCGGCTATGAAAATGTTCTGGAAGTAAAGTATGAGGACTATTCATTTGATGGGCAAACATTCAGCGAGCGAATAGGAGATGAGCATAAAACTTGTCGGGTTATTGTTAAAAGACTGGACAGCTAATTTATAGTTTTGGAAATACGACGAACTGCACCCCAATTGCGTAACACACTTATTGCTAATCCATTGCTTTGTATGTTCGAAAAACATGTTTACTCAACCACGTAAAGAACGCAATGAACGTTGTGGAACTGTCAAAACGAAAGCCATTGCTACTGATAGTGTGTTACGCAATTACACCACTGAATCATTTTGATGGATATTGATAATTCATTGCTTCATATGTTCCAAAATTGTGCCTGCTCAACAACGTAAATGCAACGCAATGAATGTCGATGACCTGTCAAAATGCTAATCCATTTAATTACCCCGCTTGTTAATAATAGAATCAGGTGGAGGATCTATTATACTATGATATATTTTTATTGGAATTTTATAGTCATAATATTTCTGAAATATCTTGTTAATTAAACTATTGTTAATAAAAGGAGCAGGTGGCCCCGTGGTAACGGCCGTGACTTACGAATTGTAGGTTCGAACCTAGACAAGCGCTTTACTTTTTGTAAATTATTTCATCACGACTACTCTCAAAACGGCGAAGAACATCGTGAAGAAACAGGCATGTCCTAGGACCATAAATTCGAAGACTTGTGGCATCTCATCTCATCAACCAGCATTGGGGCCGCGTGGTAGATTAAAGCTGTAGATTATGCTGCTTAGACTATTAAAAATACGAGAACCTTCTAGTTTCTATTTATTTATTTGCAGTATGGTGGTATCTTTACGTACTGGACCCCACAAAAGACGATTTGAACAGGTGTGTTGTCACGCATGATTAACTGTAAAATTTAACTATTTTCGGACCATTCACACAATAAATAGGTCTTACTTTGACGTCATATTGACGTAGGTAATGTAATCTCGTGACATGTCCTTACTGAACGATATATATCTTTTCCCACACAGAGAGCGAGTATTGTATGTAGGTACACTGAATTATCATCTAAATAGTTGTCCAGACCATTGACTTCATATTTTTGCAGACAATTTCTTTCATTTTGACAGGTCAACAACATTCATTGCGTTATTTACGATGATGAGCAGATAAATTTTTCGAACGTAAGAAGCAATGGATTCGCAATATCCTTCAAAATGATTGAGATTGTGATTGCAAAATGTTTATGATGATGATGCCATTGGCAAAACTGACGACTTTCTATACAAAGTTTCATCACCTATTTATCCCCGAGAATGATTTTTAAAAACTCTTGTATAAAATTTCAAGCTTCGAGAGCCAGCGGCTTAGCCTGTGCGTTATCTGCCAGTAAATTTAAGTTTTTTGTTAGTTATCAGATCGTGTTCGTAACACAATACTGCTTTCCAAATCAAAAATAGCAGACGTGGCTCAAAAAGCTGCCCAACTTAAATAGGACTGGGCAGGACATGTCTGCCGCATGCCGAACAAACTGTGGGCCCAATTATCACAAAACTGATGCCCTGTGACAGTAGATGATTCATTGCGATAAACAGATACGCCATAAGCCGACATCACTCAGTAAGCATCTCATTGATTGAATATACGCATTGTAATTTGTAAGTACATAAATGAGTATAATCCATGGCTGTTAATACAAGTGTCCATTAAACGCAAGGTCGCGCAGACAGCCCGCAGACAACATAGAATAGTGAATAGTGATTCGAACACTAGAAATCTCATTAGCTAAGTTTGGGCTCAGAGGACCAAAAAATTTTGTTTTTTGGTCTTTTGGGCCAAACATAAGCCTCTTAATGGCAAGCGACATCGCGGCAGGCCCAGACGGAGATGGTGGGATGAGCTGGACATCTTCACCACGAACTGGTCCTTAGCAGCTTTAAACAGAGAGAAGGGAGGCCTTTGCACAGCAGTTGGACATCACAGGCTTTTAATAATTAATAATAATTGGTATTTTGGGACTGGCTTGATACTGTGCCTTTAGAAATCTTTGGAGTCTGTCTAATCAGAGCTGTTGATTCACAAAACGGGTGACTCACGTCTGGCACGGGGGGAGGGGCGACTTACGTGTTATAGCACCTTACTTTGAGTATTTAATTTGATCACGACTGCACTCAAAACGGTATAGGAAAACACTGTGAGGAAACCGGCATGTTCTAGACTCAAAAAATTCACAGACATGTGGCATCCATCAACCCGCACTGGCCCGCTGAGCGGATTATGGCCCAATCCCTCTCACTGAGACGTGGTCTGTGTCTCAGCAGTGGGAACGCTATAGACTGATCATGATGACACCTGGCACTAGGTCAAGACCTCGGTCGGCATCAGGTAGGACGCCTATCACACCACCTTATTATGTAAGATAGTTCTAGGTTGTGTTATCACACGTTGTTGTTACGTGCCATATTTTAAACAGATGTAAGTATGCCATTCATTGTGCTTGTAATTTTTTACGCTCTATTGGCAATAAGGTCAATATTTTGTTTGCATAGCGTGACAATATTTTGTGAGGATGTTTTTCACTAGATTAAAACAGGTGGCGAATTGTTTTTCAGATACCAGAGGGGCAAACCTCGTAATTTTTTAAGAATGTTCACCTACTGATCTCTGGGGGCCTACTCCGAAGTGCAAAGTGCGAATGTTCGGATCGGACCGACACATGGCCAAACCGAATATTATTGAAAAATGCGAAAAACGTTCGGATCGGCTCAGTTGGGTCGGGACCATAGTCAATATTTGAAAGAGTGTAGGATCGGAACCGACCGGACCAAATAGTAACTTCTACGAAACCACATGTCTTCGAATTTTTTTGTTCTAAGACATGCCGGTTCACCGTTTTGAGATTTATTGTTTTTAGTTATACCCTGGCTATTAGGTAAACCGTTTTTTGACAGATGGAACTACACAAAATACATTGATTGATACACGTACGGTATTTTAATGTTTGTAAGAAGTCATAAATAAGATAAGGCAGTTTATATATTTATTTTATTACGCAGTTAACATTCACGTACCTAATATGTACATTGTATAAGCTAACATTAAAATAAAAATATTTAAAATAATAATATGTACATGTGAAAAAATAAGCAAAAGAATCATAGGGCATCAAAAAATTCGTCTGCATCGCTGCTGTCAACAGGAACAGTGCCCAAAAGGCTGGCAGCATTGCCACGTTGTATGGCGATGCTAATTCTTTGGCCAAGAAACAGGCCAGCCCTCTGGTCACGTGAAGAGTCGAATAACTAGTATCGGATATAGAATATGAACGTTCTACGACATCTGTCAAAAAACGGTTAACCTAGGACAGGGTATAATTGATAGAACAATACTACTCGACACGAATACTATTCGACATTAAATTGTCACTTTGACATCTGCCCGTATCTTTTCGATTTAATGACTAGTGTAACCTTAATTAATGATGAGAATAATGTATCATTAAGTAAATTAAAATCTGTCTGAGTAACGGATAAGTCAGACTAAGCTAAAATAATTAGCATAATGGCAGCGCAAATGCAATTAAACGTTCATTATAATGCACAGGTTGTTTGCCTACACTCCGAACAACAACCCACAGACTGTGCACAACTGTGCATATTAAATACTGTGTGTTCAAGAATTCGCACAGACTGTGGTACTGCTACTGTATTTGTGCCAATGTGAGTAAACATGGAACAATGGATGTAAGGTCTTGAACATGGATACGGGTATTAATTACTTATGGTTTGACAAACAAGGTGTGCAACACTTGTATTTGTGTTTTTAATGTATCTAGTAAGTAAGTAAGTAAGTAAGTAAGTAAGTAAGTAAGTAATTATTTATTTACTAAAAAAAGACTTAGCCTAGGTAACATGAGTGGGATGGTTATAAATGGCTATTACATATGAGAAGACCCCTGCCCTTCAAACTAGGAAAATCCTGTATCTTGAAGGACAGTGTACTTTTATGGGATTGACACGTTTTACAAAATACATACATACATGTTTATTAAAGGGGCTTAAAAGCTAATTGTGGGGAGTGTTTGTGTGGGAGGGTGTGGGTGTGTGTGTGTGTGTGTGTGTGGGGTGTGTGTGTGTGTGTGGGGGTGTGTGTGTGTGTGTGTTGCTATTGAGTTAGACTGGTCCATTATAGTGTGTGGGTGTGGTGAATATTGTAAATATCCGGCAAGCAGAAAATAAAAAGTTAGGTAATTTAGTGTTAATTGGTAGAATAAATAAGTTCCTCTGTATCGCAATAATTTAAATTTAGGAGAAAATTTAACAGTTTTCTTTTTAATTCGAAAGGGTTTAGAATATTTATTGTTAATTTGTTTTGAAGCTTGTTATATAATCTAGAACTTAGGATGAAATGTTGGTGGGAAGCAAATGCGGTCCTGTAACGGTCGACCTGACATACTCGAGCAGATCTACGTTGAGTATGGAGTACTTGTCTTGTTGGGACGGAGGCATGTTTGCGTAGAGTGGATCGGAAAACAAAGAGTTGCCTGACAGTGAGCAACTTGGCGTCCTGATATAATTGTTCAGTCGGGTATCTAAACGGGTATCATTCATGATTATTTTTCATTTGAAAGTGGAAAAAGAGAAGGGAAGCTTTTGCCCTGCAGTGGGTTAACACAGGCTTATCATCAGCTGCCTACTCTTTTCCCATCCATGTTGGGGTCATATCTATATCGGTGGGAGTGTCCAGTCTGGAGACGAGCTCTACAGAGCCGTACGGTGGCGGAGTGCGGCGCTTTCCCCAAAAGGGGGAACCGACCTAAATACTACGTATAATATTAACATAATTAGAAAAAACTAAAATTTTATCAGCCTAGGGTAATTTAGGAACAGTCACACTGAAAAAAGGTTTAAAATGCAGTAACGGCTCCATGGTTTAAGCCCAATAAGATAGAGTATGTTACTTTTAACCCACAGGCCTAGAGACCCATAATATTATAGGTAGCTATTAAGTTGGAGACAACCCTGACCAAGTTAATTTTCAAATCAAGTACCACAGGAAAGCTGATAAACGACGACCCTGCCGAGAGAATAATGATTGAGAAGATTAAGAAACTATCTTAACTGTTAACATAAGAGGATATAATACTTGTATAGTATTGCCCCGCCTCCGTTTATTCCAATCGAATAAACTAACATACATAATTGCATGAAATGGCGGTCGAATGGAGGTATAACTGACAGCGTCGAGGTAAATATGTCATGACCGTATGATTTAGTGGTATATCATTAATGCATAGGACATAATACACTCGACAGCCTATTATTGCAACTAACATGCTTTTTATTATGTCATACTAATGTATGACAAGTTAATAAGGTGGATAGACATTTTGAAAATAGGATAATGCAATCTTTCCTTAGTGCCAATATTAAAAAAGGGATTCTGTCTGTCCTTTTTACGCCTTATAAGACAACAGCCGATCGATTCTGTAAAAATCTCACCTTGAAAAGTTAGGTGACGTGAGCTGTCAATAGTGTCAATCCCTAGCATTAGTTGGAATGACAGCTCACTTCACGCTCACTTCACCTAAGTTTTACGGTGAGATGGTTACAGTTTCGCAATGCTGATTTCTGTGAAATTGTGGGTCACAAGTAGACCAGGACTTACGGGGCACACTATCAGTAGCAACGGCTTTAATTTTCACAGTTTAACATTCATTGCGTTATGTATTTACGTTGCTGAAAAATTATGCAGACAATATTTTTGAACATATGATGCAATGGATTAGCAATATCCTTCAAAAAGATTCAGATTATAATTGATAGCGTATTACGCAATTAGGTTGCTGGTTGTGTAGGTAACATTTTCTTCTAAAAAAAAAATGAGATTGTAAAGTCTTCAAATGCCCACAACCTAAGATTGTGTGGGGAAATCCAGGGGCGTGGGAAAATACTGTTTTCCCGATCATCATCATCTGCCTAGCCTTTTCCCAACTATGTTGGGGTCGGCTCCAGTCTAACCGGATGCAGCTGAATACCAGTATTTTACATGGAGCGACTGCCTATCTGACCTCCACAACCCAGTGACTGGGTAATACGATACCCCTTGGTAAGACTGGTTGTCAGACTTTCGGGCTACTGACGACCCGTAACGACTGTCAAAGATCCACGAATGACAGCCGGGACCAACGGCTTAACGTGCTTTCCGAGACACGGAGGGGTCTTGGTTTGTGAAAATGGTCACCCATCCACGGACCAACAGCGGCAAGCGTAGCTTAACCTGATCGATCGACCCGTGCGGCTGTTATTACTTAGCCACAAGCCCCTCTGTTTTCCCGATAAGATTAATAAATAATACCTAACCTCATGACATAACCTCAGGCTATAAGATTGATATCAATATTATTATAATTATAATTCTGACAGATTCGTGCGCATTAAATTGCAGGCTGCTATCTAGCGTTCATAACATAACTTCACAACTGTTCTACAGAGAGTGGTAAGCAGTAAGTTTAGAATACCCACATTTGGCTAGTTATAAATGTCAGACTTCAGCCCGTTACTGAGAAATTCCTAATTCAAAAACCCAATAACAATTTGCTTGATCTGGGAATCAAGCCAGGATACCACTCGCACAGGATACTATACCAACGAGGCAGCTTTATTTATTGGAACGAAGTTCCTTATCGCGCGTTGCGAAAGGGGGCTAGACGGAAAAAATTAAGACCAAAAGTTGGAACGACACTTTTTGCTATAGTTGCCGTGCGGCGTGCGAGTGTTTCTGTCTCTCTCTCTTTGAACTTCGTTCCATCCGGGTGTCCCTTGACACCTCTCAAGTTTTTTTTATTTACTAACTTCTGCCCGCGTACAAGTTAGGCCCCATCGCATCGCATCGTCTGCCCGCGCTATTACTTTGTTTTCGCTCATCGTTCTTCAGTTTTTTTTTTGTTTTTGCTCGGCTCCTAATGGTCCTAGCGTGGAGTTCGGTGCAGTTTTATTCTTATTATTAACTAGCTTGTGCCCCCGACCCACCGCGTTCCATTCCTCAAGAATTGGGCTACCAAAAGCATAAAGAATTTTTCAAATCCGACCGGCAGTTGAAGAGATTAGCGCGTTCAAACAAACAAAAGAAAGAAAAGAAAGAAAGAAAAATGTAAACAAACTCTATTCTACAAGCTTTATTATTCGTATAGATTTATCTATTTATTTTTAAATGTATATCAATCAATCAATCAATCAAAAGTCATTTATTCAAATTAGGCTGAGAGTCAGCACTTTTCGAACGTCAAAATTACAAAAGACAGTCCCCCAAAAACGCCCGCCCTTCACCACTTCCTAGTGCTATCGCTGGGAAGAAGAAGTGGCGCAACAAACTTCCCAGCAGCACAGCTGTCTGTTCAGTTAGAATATAGTTGCATGTATACAATACTAGGAACCTATGTTCAGTAATTAACATTACAAGAAACTTAAATTATTTGCCATAAAATATGTCAGCTAGCCACGCCAATATACCAACAAATATAATAATATAACATGGCGTTGTCTTTATGTAATGTACTAATGTCCCATGTATTTACGGTTCTACGCTGAAGGTCCCATGGGACATAATTACTAGTATTCTCAGCTACTCTTATGTAATATGAGTAACTAGACGCGGCCTGAATACAGACTGACTACTGGGAAGGGCTGTCAGCTGTCCGCAAGATATTGGTCCTTTGAGACTATCTCCGGTTTTCTAGGTTTGACGATACATCAATGGTATTTAATATTTACTTCGATGATTCCATCATCCATGGTATTTAATGTTTACTTCGGGGAGTGTGCTCAAGAGCTACACCTTTCTACCATCGAGAGTCCAGACGCACTGCGGGATACCACCCCTATTTGATTAATATACCATATATACGCATTAAGCGCTTCTCGTCATCTTTTCTGATGCGCACAGCTAAGGAGTGGAACCGTCTGCCTGCGTCTGCATTCCCGAGTTCATACAACCCGAATCTCTTCAAGGCGAGAGTGATTAGGCTTCTTCTGGGCAAGCTCGTTCCACCGTAGATCTCATCCCTGCCTCTGGGCTGGATTGAGGTCAAGAGTGAGCCCATTGTCAATAAAAAATAAAAAAAAGATGATTCTAATTTAAGCATAATCTAATATGATCACTTCTAGAAAATGACATAAATATTCCCAAAAACCCACACATGTTTTAGCATGACTTATCATGCATTGGGGGTATCAAAAAGTCAGCACTAGTTCCTTTTGAGAGATTCATCCGTGCCCTTTAAATACTCCACTACCAAGATTGTTGATATTGACACGTTTTGAATTCTTGACAAGACAGATACAGACCCATTTATGACTATAATTCCCCTTAAGATACATTCTACACTACAGTCTCAAGTGTGAACAAAGTCAGCAAGGTTGACAGCCCTGAGTACCAACCTCTGTGTACCTATGTCGATACATAGGTGGCATGACGAGAATCGTAAGAATCTTTAAAAGGTTTCATAATCTTTATGTAACAGAACAAGTATGGCTCTCCTAGTTTGAGAAAATATTAATGAAGTTAACGCTGTTTCGGATTGATGCTAATTTTTATTAGCCCGTAGTTGGTTGATTTCCGTATCTTCGTAAGTACAGATTGGGTACATTAGTTATGTACTTACTTCTAAGCTGTAGTGGGACTGGGCTGGCCACGTCTGCCGTATGCCAATGAGCTGTGGGTCTAAATAACCACCACGTGGAGCCCTGTTAGAAGGCGTCGCGGCAGACCCCGTAGAAGATCGCGGGGCGAGCTGGACAAAACAAACGAACAGTGGTCTACTTTAGCCCTGGATCGAAAGAGCTGGAAGTCATGAGGCCTTTCACCAGCTGTGGGATGATGCAGACTAAAAGTAAATACTTCAAAATGCTACTATTAAACTCCCGCGTCAGAAGTTTGATAAACGCAAATGATTATAATTATAAAATCTAATAAAGATGTTTTATATGCTAATAAATTGTAATTGTTGTTAACACATTCATTTATGTTAAATTAACGGATGTATCGATTAAAAATCGAATCGGTAATCTTCTGCACTATGCTACCTATAATATGTTTTAGCAATTAACTAATACTATTTAAACACGGAAGAATTTGGTACGGACACGGAAGTTTAGCCTGAAGTCAGACTTCCAAAGAAATAACTCAGCATTTTTCTGAATAACATTGATTTATATCAACATTGAGTACTTGTGGCAAGTAATAACAGCCGCACGGGTTGATTGATCAGGTTAAGCTACGCTTGCCGCGGTTGGTCCATGGATGGGTGACCATTTTCACATACCAAGACCCCTCCGTGCCTCGGAAAGCACGTTAACCCGTTGCTCCCGCCTGTCATTCGTGGATCTTTGACCTTTAGATTTCATTCAACGGCTTTGGAAAAAAACAAAGAAAATATATTTTCTTTGACGTAGGTGCCGAAGTCAAAGAAAATATATTTTATTTTATTTATTATGGGACAATAAACAGCTACAATATAAAATGTTTACAAATAGCAATAAAATAGGCTCTTAAGTAGTATTAACAATATTGCAGCCCACTACATTATCCGCATGTTAACAGAATTAAAATAAGGTAAAAAGTGCCATTAGATTAGCATTACTCAGATATATAAAAATAATAATAACAATAATATTAAAAAAGAAAATAATTGATTATTATAATACAATACTCAATACAATAAAAATAAAATAATTTTTAGATAAGATGTAAAATCAAGAAAAAATTGGAATTGTTCCTTATTATCTATATATATAAAATTCAAAGTCCTGACTGACTGACTGACTGACTGATAGATCAACGCACAGCCTAAACCGCTGGTCCTAGAGACATGAAATTTGGAGGGTGTGTTCTTCGTGAAGAGTAGGCATCCACTAAGAAAGGATTTTTCGAAATTCCACCCCTAAGAGGGTGAAAAGGGGGGAATTCGTTTGTATGAAAAATCTTATTCCTTGAGTTAATAAAGTTGAAACTTGGCACGAATACTTATCTAAATAAATTATGAAGATTGTCAGTTTTTTTTCTTCTAAACTACCCCCTAATAAGGGATTGGGGGGTTTCAAAGTTTGTATGGAAGAATTTTAGCGCGCAGTCCGATTTACTCGAAACTCAGTATTTATACCTAATATTGAAAGTTAAGAATAATGTGTATCAGGGTTTTTTGAAAATCTACCCCTGACGGGCTGAAATGGGGTAGTAAATTTTTCAGGGGAGGATTTTACTGCATGGCTTGATCAACTCGAAAATTAGTATAAATAATCTTTGAGTCAAGTTATGAATATATCCCAAACGATTTTTTTTTAATTCCACCCCTGTAGGGGTGAAAAGCGGGGATACAGTTTATATGAAAAATCTTCTTCATTAGGTTAATAAACTTGAAACTTTTCAAGAATACTCGCCTAAGTAAGTAAGTAATAAAGTTTATCATTATAAGTTTTTCAAAACTACCCCTCAAAGGGGAATATAGGGGTGTTGAAGTTTGTGTGGAATAATTTGAATGCGCGCGCGGTCCGATTAACTCGAAACTCAGTGTTTATACTTAAGACCAAAAATAAAGAGTAACATGTATCAGGGTTTTTCGAAAACCTACCCCTAACGGGTTGAAAAGGGTTAGTTAATTTTACAAGGGAGGATTATAATGCGTGGCTTGATTAACTCGAAAATTGGTATAAATAATCTTTGAATCAAGTTATGAATAATCCCGAACGATTTTTCAAAATTCCACCCCTGTGGGGGTGAAAAGCGGGGGATACAGTTTATATGAAAAATCTTATTCCTTGAGTTAATTATCTTGAAACTTGGCACTAATACTTACCAAAATAAATTATGAAGATTGTCAGTTTTTTTTTCTTCTAAACTACCCCTAATAAGGGATTGGGGGGTTTCAAAGTTTGTATGGAAGAATTTTAGCGCGCAGTCCGATTTACTCGAAACTCAGTATTTATACCTAATATTGAAAGTAAAGAATAATGTGTATCAGGGTTTTTTGAAAATCTACCCCTGATGGGCTGAAATGGGATAGTCTATTTTTCAGGGGAGGATTATAATGCGTGGTTTGATTAACTCGAAAATTGGTATAAATATTCTTAGAATCAAGTTATGAATAATGCCAAACGATTTTCCAAAATTCCACCCCTGTGGGGTTGAAAATCAGGGGATACAGTTTATATGAAAAATCTTATTCATTTAGTTATTAAACTTGAAACTTGGCAAGAATACTTGCCTAAGTAATTAATAAAGTTTATCATTATAGTTTTTCAAAACTACTCTTCAAAGGGGGATATAGGGGTGTTAAGTTTGTGTGGAAGAAATTGAATGCGCGGTCCGAGTAACTCGAAACTCAGTATTGATACTTTTGACAGAAAATAATTAATAATAAGTATGTAAAGTTGTCGAAAATTTACCACTGACGGGACAAAAAGGGGTAATTTAGTTATTAAGGGGAGGATTTGAACTTGAAACTGTATGTTACATTTTCACGTATAAACCACTGAACTTCTGATTTGGCATAGGGATAGATAGCATCCTGGGGAAGCACATACATTTTATCCTGTTAGCACGTTCCCGTGGGATAATTTCCGACATCCACGCGGGCGAAGCCGCGGGCAGAAGCTAGTTACAAATAAGTATTAAGATTATAAAACGAGATTTTTTTTTTTACATTTTAATACAATACATTAATGAAAAGATAAAAAAAAAAAAAAAAAATTGTACGTAGATAGATAGGTACTATTTCCTCTGACCAACCAGTCATAATTTATCGAATCAAGCAGCCCAATATAGCGTTAACAATCTACAAATTCACCATTCTACCTCGTAAATAACTAAACGTGTGCGCGGCCATGTCATCAATACGTCGCCTTCACCTTTTATTAGTAAGAGTTAATTGGCTGAACTGTTTGCCTAACAGCCGACACGGTCGGGCAAACAGCCCAACTGCCTAACCCAACATGTGTACGTACCCTGTTACGACATGTGCTGATCGCGTGACTGATTGGGACTTGATCGATATTTTTTTCTTTTAAAACGTTGCCCCACACTAGGAATTTCTCCTGGATCGTGGGTGCGTTTACAAACATTTAAACTCACATGTATGTGAGTTTAAACAGCCAGACCCGGAACAACTACTTGTAGGTCATACAAATATTTGTTCCGTGCGGGAATCGAGCCCGCAACACGCAGCGCAGCAGTCAATCGCTTAACCACTGCGCCAACCGTGTCGTCGTAATTAGTAGTAAACGCCGTTCGCTTCGCTTAGGAACTGCTGGGCCGATCTGTTTTTGGAACGTAGTTCTTTAACGCAGCTTGCGGTAGGAGTAAACTGGTAGAAATCGTCACGTAACGTAAAAGCGTTATGGGACTTTTTTATTAAAATGTAATAGAAAGAGACAGAAAGAGAGAGTCATTCATCAGTCGTCGTTTTCATGGCTTTCGAGGGTGCTGCGTGTGTGTGTGTTGCTGGGTGGTGCGGGTGGTGGTGGGTGCTAAAAATGAAAATCTAAGATGAAGGCTGCGAAAATGTACAAATTTTTGTCATTTTGAAATTTTTGCAACCAACACTTGGATTTTCATTTTGAAATTCGTAGGTACCTACCGGGGGTCCCCCGACCCCACACGTTTTTTTTAATGTTCGTTATATTTCGAATAATGTTTTAGATAAAGAAAAATCGATAAACTCAGGAAAAACTGACAGGTTGTAAACTTTTTTTCTTTGGGATATTTGCATGGCTTATTGAAACTTGAACAGGACAACGTCACCTAGTATTCATGAGATTTCATTAAATTATCGATGTAATTTTCCGGTAGAGTACGATTTAAAATACAGGGTAATATAGATATTGTTGAACCTTCGAGGAGACACTTGCATTTTGCTACCGAGCAAATAGTTTATGCTTGACTTCTGAAAAAAACCCTTGAATATCAATTCTGCAAACATATCAATAACATTTACTATCATCAAAACATTTATCTGGCCATTTTGAAAACAAAATCCCGTGCATAATGATTGACCACAGATGCGTCCGTCAGGAATGCCAGCAGGAATAGTCCTTACGGTGGTCAGATATAGATTTTGGCGATATTACATACATCACCCCCTAAACCAAACTAAAAATGGTCCTTTCAGGCGTGCGATAACCGTTCGTATAAGTACCTACGTAAGCCCACCCTATCTTAATTTTTTATTACCTAACAAGTTCAACGTAACACGAAGGTTGATTCCTAAAACAAACATGTAAGTAATTATAGTCGTACGTGCACGTATCTAAATTAAGATTTAACCACTAATACCTAACTTGGGTGCAGCAAAATGACTAAAAAGGTAATCGGACTGACTGGCGCCGGCACGTACGGACGCCAGCAGGTCAACCTACCCGAAACTGTCAGATTTTCCCAATCAAAATTGAACCTAATAGTTTAGCAATAAAGTCGAAAATCCATTAAAGAAATCTGACAGATTGTAGTAGCTTGATGTGCTGGCGTCTGTACTTACAGCTAAATATAAGATAAACATTAAACCTATGTAGGTATGTTCATTATCTACAGACTCCAGCACATCAAGCTACTACAATCTGTCAAATTTCTTTAATAGATTTTAAACTTTATCGCTAAAGCATTAAGGTATAAGGTTGATTGGGAAAATTTGACAGTTTCGGGTAACTTGACCTGCTGGTCCTTTTAGTAGTAAATTGTGTTTGTAAGAGAAAATAAACACTTAAGTTATGATATATTGTGGCGGGGTGGGCGAGGGAACGCACCTTGCGCACCTCACGCCTCAGCCGCCGCGGGAGACGCTCCGGGCGTCGGGAGCCGCGTGACGACTCCCGGCCACCGTAGGCGCGGGCCTGCGGGCGGAGAGTAATGGGTAGCTCTCCGTCCGTGGAATAGGCCGTGCCGGACGGCGTGTACGTGTTCCACGCGCGCCTCAAAGAGATGTCAGCAAAAGCGACGGGGCCCCATAGGGCCGAAGCCTGCCAGGGTAGCGGGAACATCCGAAAGGGTTTACCGCTGCCCTGGAACATAAAGGGCTAAGGAAGGAACACGGGTGGGTTTTAGTCAGTAAGAGTCTGACACTCCCTTCTGCTCACCCAGAGCGGGAGGAGTCATTTGATGATTTCCCATCCTCAAAAAAAAAAAAAAAGTTATGATATATTATGTATATGGCCTAATTGACACTACATCCTGTACCAAGAGAGCTAGTGTACTAGAGCAGTGGTGGGTCAGTGGTGACAGCCCTGACGTACGAGTAGTGTAGTCGAGTGTAGGTCGTGAGTTTGAACCCAAGCAGGCATTTTACTTTGTGTATTTTACTTCATCACCACGGCTCTCAAAACGGTGAAGGAAAACGTCGTAAGTAAACCGGCATGTCCTAGAACCCAAAAATCGAAGACATGTGACCTTCACCAACCCGCACTGGGCCCGCGTCATGCGTGATGGATTATGGCCCACTCCCTCTCAACGAGAGGAAGCCTGTAACAAGCAAGGAGGAGCAATGGGAACAGTAAAGGCTGATTGATGATTATGTAAAAGTTTCACTAATTTTTGTCGGATTTATAAGAAGTGTCTCTTTTACCTCTCTTTTATACGTGGCTAAGTAAATAGGATTTATCTAAACTTGCGAAATAAACATACTAAGAAACCGACTCTAAAAAGTAAAAACATTTCACATCTTCAATGACGTATGTTTCGCGTGTTACAAAAAAAAATATGGCGTCACATAACCGTTAAAACCTGATTATCACCTTCAAAGTCCCAAAGTATAAAAAATCGGACTGATCAGTTCCGAGAAAATCTTGCGCAAGAGTGGATCCATCGCCGATTTTTGGAAGTACACGCCTTCTTTAAAGATTTTCGCCGAAATCGTACAATGTAAGAATCATTTTCCTGTTCCTTTTATTTGCAGGTTTTTTTTTATGAGTTTTGTAGAATAAGCGGAAGTATTACATCGACAGTCGTCGTCATCGACCAATCTTCAAATGTGTACTTTTATGATTTTTAAAGTGACGATATATTATCGTGGACAGTTTAAAAGCGTCTTCATATATTATTCTACTAGCAGCGCTTCTTGGTTACACCCGCATAAGTTTCGATCCCGTGGGAATATCGGGATAAAAAGTATCCTATGTGTTAATCCTGGTTATAAACTATCCGAGTGCCAAATTTCATTTGAATCTGTTCAGTAGCTTTTCCGTGAAAGAGTAACAAACATCCATCCATACAAACTTTCACGTTTATAATATTAGTAGGACACATTTTACTACCTTGTGTTATCATGATGCCGTCGTGGACGTGGACGTCTACGATAAAATCGTCACGTTAGAAATTTAATGTGGTTTGGTACATGTAGTGTCATAGAGGTTTGTTTGGTGAAAGTGATCAGACTGCTTGGATCTTTTTTGCGTATATAAAATTCGATGCGTAGATTCTAACTATATATATAACTCGATTTTCGACAAATTGCTGGTTGGATCTTTTCTGCTTAACAGGGTCCAATTATAAAAGCGCGTGCACAAAAACTTGTGGCAGGAAAAACACTTCACGTATTGGTCTTTCGATACGCGCTACCAGGAAAGTACGTACAGCAGAATTACAGGTAGAAACTACTGATTGACAGGTCGTGTCTATAATTAAAACATAAATAGGAGAACACGGTAATCCGTTGGTCCTGGCTGTGACCTTTTTTTTTTGCCATTTACAAGTACAGATTGGATGTCATTCCGCAGTGCTCGCAATAGTAGTAATTTGTCAACTAACTTAAAAGTATTTTTAACGCTTATTATAAATACAGAAAGTAAGTAGGTTGCTGCGTATGCAGTTTAATAAATTGTACGTGAACCGTACATGCTCCCGAGAGCAGAAGCGCGATGAGCATCCAGTACATAAGGTGAGAAAATGTAAGAGCAAAAAGCAAAAGCATATTAAAAAGGAAATAAAAGAATATTAAATAAAAATAAGGAAGTTAACATCAAGTAGTCAAGTTATCAAGATATTAGCATTAATTTGACACTTCCTCGAAGTGAAATAGTTTTTTCGGCTTCCTCGAAGTGAAATTTTTTTGACAGTCGTTACGGGTAGTCAGAAGCCAAAAAGCCTGACAACCAGTCTTATCAAGGAGCATCGTGTTACCAAGCACTACGGAGTAACTGCATAACACACTACCTTTAGGAATGGGTTTAATTTTGACACTTCAACAATTTCCATTGCGTTACTCACGTTGTTGAGCATACAAATTTTTCGAACATATGAAGCAATAGATTAGCAATATCCTTCAAAATGATTTAGATTGTTTTTGATAATGTGTTACGCAATCAGGGTACTGGGTTGTGGAGGTCAGATTGTTAGGCAGTCGCTCCGTGTAAAGTACTGGTATTCAGTTGCATCCGGTTAGACTGGAAGCCGAGACAGTTAGGAAAAGGCTAGGCAGCTGATTGAGTTTGTTTTGGCACAATTTTCTTTACCACAAAACCTTTTCAACCTTTCATAAACTGTACGCATTGAAGCCGCTTGTTTAATTTACTAAGCGAAGGTTTTCGTGCCCTATCACAAAAGAAGTTTCGCCTCATTCACCTCATTCATCATTCCTGCCTTTCCGTTTATTTACAAAGGCCTAACGATCGATAAAGTTATCGGTTTTATAACTTGAACGTGGGCCTAACAACGTCATGCAGTCGGTCTTTCGAGAAAACGTTGCATAAGTTAGGATTTAACGCGTCGAAATTAAATCAACAGTTTTACGAGCATTATTTAATAGATTTTAGATTTTAATGGGACATAGTAAGAATAGATGTTAGAAATTTTCAAATAGGTAATGATTTTATTTCATAACTATAAAGGTTAACCCATACTATATCATAAATTCGAAAGTAAATCTGTCAGTATGTTACCTTTTCACGCCCACACGACTAAACTGCAGTGCGATTCTGTGACCATCTCACCGTGAAAACTTAGGTGAAGTGAGCGTGGAGTGAGCTGTCATTCCAAATAATGCTAGGGATTGACACTACTGACAACTCACATCAAGCTCACTTCACTTGAGCTTTCACGGTGAGATTTATACAGAATCGACCGGCTGATTTCGATCAAATTTGGCAAGGAGATAGATGGCATCCTGGGCAAGGATATAGGCTACTTTTTGTCCCGGTCGTACGTTCCCGTCGGATAATTTCCAATTCCGTCGTCTTGCCGGAGTGAGGTGACTAAAAGTTTTACTGGCAAATTGCTGCCAAGGTTCAGAGTTTTTAAGGTTTGATTTGAGTCCTTCAAGTCTCTCTTCTGTCTTTAAAAAGTTAGCAAGGTTAGTCGACCACCTTTGATACAGTATTGACAGAACAATACAAACTGCACCAGAGCAAACACAAAACAAAATTCGTACTTTTTCTTCGCACAAACACACTTCTGAAAGCATAATATATTTTTAGCACAGAAATATAATTTGTAGCAATCATCGCTTAAGGTACAAATTACTCTGTGAGTGAAAGGAGAAATGTACGTGTTGTGCTGCGCGTACGCACCGTTAATGGCCGCTGGTCGAGCTATTTTTGGATCTTAGAACCTGATTGGCGGGTCTCCGTCGGGTTTTGCAGCCTTCTCGGCTGTTCGGTCGAGTATAGCCAATTTTAGCTTGATTTGATCTCAAGATAGTTGCTGATATCTTTATATGTATTTAATTACGTTCAACGGCTGTTTTAGTTGTTATTTAAGTTTTGTGAGTTGGGCCTTTTCCAGTTTTGCTCACGGTCAATGGAAAGTCCTTTTAAAATGCTCAAATTATTTTCGTCGTCGTTTCTGTTGTATACTACTCGTAGGTCCTAACAACATGTTCAATTAGTTACTGTTTCTGTTACCCTGAATCATCCCACCGCTGGGCAAAGGCCATGACTTCCAGCTCTTTCGATCCAGGGCTAAAGTGGACCACTGGTGGTTTGTTTTCTCCAGCTCGTCCCGCCATCTTCTAACGATAATTTATGAGCATTAACAAAAGGTCTTACAAATCCGACTTCCAGAAAATTACAAACTAATTGAACATTTACCAAAGGTCTCACAAATCCGACTTCCAGAAAATTACAAAGAGATTGAACATTAACAAAAGGTCTTACAGATCCGACTTCAAGAAAATTACAAAGAGAGATTCTCAAAACTGCAACCAAAAGCAATTTAATAAAAAAACCTTTGAACAAAGACATCAAGAAATTACGATATCATAAGGATGAACATCGGATTCTTGTAACGGTTCTGATTGGTATGCGCCCTTACCTGGTCATAACTTAAGAATGCGATTGCGGCTTGTATTTATTTATTTTCTTTCTTTATGAAGTAACTGACCTCCGGATCCTTGCATGTGTGCCGTTATATTAAAGCAATCTTTATTGAATTTAAACTTAGTTTTACAAAAGAAACAAAACCATAACTTAGCCAAGAAACGAAACTTTATTTTTATAACAATTTTCAGAACTTTTAAAAGAAAGAAATAAAAATAATTATAAAACTAACAATACCAAAAAAGTCCTGTGCAAATCTGAAAAGGCTCCCAGAATAATGCTGCGATATTTAAAAAATAAATACCGCAGCGCTGGTATTCTGATAGGAGCAGATTTTCTAACCCTCAAAATCCTGCAGCTTATTCACATAAGTAATATTAAAGCAAAAATAACAAAACTAACAATACGGATGTCGAAATAGAACTTGTTCAATGAAACTATAATATGTATGTCAAATAGTCAATGAAGTAGCAGCTATGCTCTATGAAAAATAATGAGTGTACCAGACAATATTATTAGAAAGCAACCTCAAAACGGGTAGGACATTATCTGCTGATTCATCACTAATAAGATAATGTCAGGCGGACACGAAACGGCACCTCTACGTTACTGATTTCACTTGGCAAAGTACGAACAAAATTATTTTCTCTTAAAACATGTCATGACATGACATATGATTTCGTTTGTTTTGTTCAAAAGTGACGCAATAAGGCGAATGATGAATCCTTCGCCATCCATATTTAATCTACATCGCCTTACGACCTATGATGCCTTGACCTTAAAAAGGTGGCTGGGACAGACTGGTGCTCCACTATCCGCATCCAGTCTGTCCCAGCCACCTTCTTCCAGTCTAGACGTCTAGTAGTAGACTGCGATATGCTGAAGATAGGCTTTTGAAGTTCAAAAGTGCCTTTTTTGTGCCTATTTGAAATAAATGCTTTTACTTTAGGTTAGACTGGAAGCCGATCCCAACATAGTTGGGAAAAGGCTAGGCAGATGATGACTTTGCTGAGCTGATTAAAGCAACCCTATTAGCTTTAATAATCATAGCATTATATTACTAAAACCTATAAAGGTTCCAAAGGTCACAAACGGCTTTCGCAAAAAACCGGAGATGGATCACCTATTTCTTACGACCGAACTTAAGACGCGCCATTTTGTATCCACGAGAAGCTCCGCGTGCTTTGTGCAGTACCGATAAAAATATAGATCAAAGATAAATCAAGGAAAATGTATTATCTGGAAGTCGGGAAAGTCCGATAACCAACAATGGAAATATATTAATTGGCCGATGATGAAAAGAAGGAAAGATATTGAGTAAGACAAAGCCTTCATGATCTAACCCATGATTGATTATTATCTTTAAAAAATAATCCGATCTCACTTATCTCGCAGATTATTAAACAAAGGAGGAAAAATAACTCTCTCGAATAACGCCATCATTATTATGTGGGTAAGCCAATGTGGCTCTAAGGACCAAAATACTTAAGTGAAAAGTAAGATATAACAACACATAACATCGCCCCTGTAATCCCCGAAGCGTTAGGCAAAGGCAAGGCACCTATTGTACAATTACATTTAGTTATGTTTAAGTTCTATATGCTGCCATCAACCGGGGAGAAACCCAGACTCCTGGCTGCTACTGAGAAATTCCTGATGGTAAAACCCACCAACTCTTTGCCCAGCCCGGGAATCGTACCCAGGAACACTGCTGGTACTGTACTGGTCATACTAACAATATATTATATTAAATTGCAGTTACTTATATACTTACAAGATTAGAGCGCAGAACTTCAGCCTTAATTGGTTCCAATGATTAAATAACTATGACGAAATAAGTACCTGAAACAAAAAGCATTCGTGATAAGGAAAACAATTTAGTTATTTGTTATCGATTTATGAATGCCTCGCTTAATGATTCAGGCATTTTTATTTTGATACAATTCTACGTTTTCGTGAAAGTATTTACGTTATTGGTAAACTTTGATGCGGTGTATTTTGTACTTAATTGACTCGTAATAAGGTAGCTGATAGTGATTTTTTTCTTTGTTTGCACGTCGGTATCTATGGCAACCTACGTAACTTTACGATCCATAAAAAATTCAGTTGCAATTTTCCGGATCGGACCGAAGAACCAAGTTTGACGCCTACTGGCGTATTCTTGTTTTTATGGTATCACTAGCTTTTGCCCGCGACTTCGTTCGCGTGGAATAGTGACTTCACCAATAGATGACACCGACTCTTGACCAATAGATGGCGCTGTATGTCCGGAATAAATTTTATTTTTTATTTTATTTTTTGTAATAAAAACTATCCTATGTCCATTCTCAAGTTCCAAACTATGTCTGTACCAAATTTCACACAAATCGGTTCAGTAGTTTAGGCGTGAAGCAAAGACAGACAGACAGACAGACAGACAGACAGAGTTACTTTCGCATTTATAATATTAGTTTGGATGTCTGACTCATGATTATTGTTATGATTTCGTTTATTAAAAACTTTTTTGGCATTGAATTGTGTTAAAGCATACGTAAGCTGATGATGACCTGGTAAAGGCCGCAGGAATCCGCTGGTTGCGAGAAGCACAGAACCGGCCAAAGTCACGGTGCTTGGGGAGGCCTATATTCAGTGGACGTCTTTCGGCTGAAATGATGATGATACGAGTACATAAGCTAGGTAACATTTAGCTTTAGTTTCAACACATAGTACGGTGCTTGTGGCGAAGGACAAAGAGCCCAATATTTAACCATGACTCAGATAATATACTTGACTAGACGTTCCGACCGACAACAACTGATAAAAAGGACAAAGCAAAGAGTGTAGGCAATCTAAAGTTAACTCACTGCAATATAGTCAATGAATTTAGCATATATATTTCCCAAATTAGGGAGATATAGAACAATACTGATGTCTAACAAAATAACACAGGAGAAGCAATGACAGCCACACGTGATGGTATTTAACCTCGATCAATGTTGCATCCAATTCATTCCACTTGTCGTTCTGATTCCTATGTCAAAGAGGAATATCTTATTGTTCGTAATTTGCTGTAACTATATCGACCTTCATTGTCGTGGAAAATCTCCGGGAATGGAAAAGAGGAAGAACTTTTAGACCTTAAAGAATAAAGGATGATTAGAATAAATTATGAGAAAAATAAAGGCGATGAGTATTGAGACCTCAAAGAATACAAGTTGTTTGTAGACTACGATTGAAATTAAGACAAACGTATAATTCTTGTAAGTGTGCATACACACGAACGGCACGCATCAACGGGAAATGCATCCGTCGACACTCGTGCCGCTCGTGTAAGTGAGCCTAATTCCTCAAACAAATTTAAAAAAAAAGGAAAAGATTAGTACTCATTTGCAAAAGATTATTCGGTGACAAAATCACAAATGAGATAACATGTTGTATGTATATGTAGGCTTGACAGTAAAGGAGACGACAATCTCGAAATCCGTCACATCAATTAAGTAAACGAATTCGCTACTGCATAAAGAAATCCTTTTAGAAACAGCCGTTACCGATCATAGTGGAAAACATTGTAAGGAAAATAACTTACTATGCAATTGTAAAGGATCAGAGTTCAAGTGTTTAGACGTAAGTGTGCTGTCCAATGCTGTAGACCCGGTCAATTGACACTGATCAATCGTGAATGCACACAATTGCAATCATCACACTGTCCGTTGCAAATTGAGCAGAGTTCATGCACTGGATCATGATACGAGCGCATGTGATGGTTCAAGCTTTGCTTCCAAGAATATGATGGTATACGAAGCCACCAGCGTTAAACAGTATCTGTCAGGCATTACTGCTAAAGGCGCTGGCGCAGCCGTGAGGTACACAATATGTTTTTAAAACATGTAACTATTTACTTGAATTATTGCCCAATAAATGTTCTTTACTAGTGGAAAGATGATAATGATAAAGTGATATAATTTTGGATATGTATATATTTGTGTATCTATTTTAGTGTATTGTATACATAATATTTGCACCAACGACAGTCCCATTTTTTGTCTAGGAAAATCACTGTCCATTCTAAGGTTGCCTGGAAGAGATCGCAGTAATGCGATAATGCCGCCCATTGTATATTATGTAGTTTCATGTATTTTTTTTTATGCTTTGTATTTTAGTGGTGTACAATAAAGTATATATAAATAAAGATCAAATCTTGGAAACCCAGACACTATTTCTTAACTAACTTGTAGGAGAGTATGACAATATCCATATGCCAACGGGGTAATTGCGTAACAAACTAACTGTAGAAATGGCTGTCATTTTGACAGTTCAACAACATTCATTGCGTTATTTACGATGTTAAGCAGACAAATTTTTCGAACATATGAACCAATAGATTAGCAATATCTTTCAAAATTATACAGATTCTGATTGTAGTGTGTTACGCAATTAGGGTGCTGGCATAGTTATTTATTACTGTAGGAGAGATTAAAATAACGAATAGATCGTCTAGTGCTTGGAAAGTTATGGAAGAAACTTGAAGGCTCTGGAATCATCAAATTCTTCCTTGATCTTTCGTACTGATACTGGTATTAAAATTGAACATATCTATTCTTTTTTGTTAACATATGTTTAAGAGCCATTTAAAATAATCAAGTTCAGTGCTTCTGTCACGTTGCAGAGATATGTGATCATGATCTTTTTAATAACTTTTAACGACATTGCTTTAAATAAAACTAGACTAGATTTAAATATCCAAGTTTTCCATAATCAAGTTTGACATTAAAATTAAATCAATGTCAAGGTAACCGTTACTTTCTTAAAATTACGAAATAACTTATTAAAAATTCAGACCAGTCTGATGCATAAAGTAAAAAATAATCAGTCTGTAAATGACGTCTTTTCCTTAAAGGCGACCATTAAGAAGCTGATGAAATTAATAAAAGATTAAACCAACATTCTCTAGAAATGGCAAATAACCGGCTAAATCTATATACTAATAATAAAGCTGAAGAGTTTGTTTGTTTTTTTGTTAGTTTGTGTGAACGCGTCAATCTCTGGAACTGCGGATTTGTAAAAATCCTTTTCTATTTGATAGCCCAATTCTGGAGGAAGGCTATAGGTGATGCAATGCGACGCGGTGGGTCGGGGGCACAAGCTAGTCAATAAACTGCATCCAACCACAAATAACCGTACAAATTCAGATCAAATTAATAACCAAAAGATATTCGTTCCGGCTGTCATTAACGTCAACCACGTGAACAAAGACAAAGACAAGATAACGTCCGTAGACATTACAGAGGTGACACTGACACGAGACACAGCTGCGGATCAATTGGTCGCATGTCCTCGTGATTAATCTCACGTGTAGCACCACGAGGACTTTAAGCTTTCTCACGTAATTTAATTAATAGGTGTAATCATAATTATGTATAGTGAAGGATGAAGAAAATTGTCATAGGGATTGTAGACTGCACCATGTGTAGTAGAAGTTGCTATAGGTAGTCGTTTATTTAACAGCCAAGAGGCTGGACCAACATCTGCGGAGGCTTGGCATGATCAATTAATTGGTCGCATTTCGTGATTAACCTTACGTGTAGCACCACGGGTTCTCTGTACTTTCTCACACAATTTCTTTAATAATTATATTCAAAGTGAACTCTTAACTCTTATTGTCCCAGTGCTTCACTGGGCTTCACTCACCCTTTTCCACACAATTCTGTATTTTGATACAGCCGGCCAGTCCTTCCGGTAGGAGTCAAGCTCATCCCACCATCTTATCATCATCGTATCAATCATCATCATCTGAAAGAAATTATGTTAGGGATTCTGCAACCTTTGCATTTGTACTGCTAGTGTTTTTACAGCAGATGGTTTAACAGCCAAAAGCCTCGACCAACATCTGCAGAAGCTCTAGTTAGGTTGGGTCAAGGGCTTCATTTAAAACATGGTTGGTTTTTTATGGTGTATCAGTAGATATCACAGAGGAGTCTATTATATGTCTGTTGGCTTTGTAAATCTGTATTAGATTGCGTCTTCACATTGGGTTTTACATTTTTCTGCCGTTTACCTTAATTTATGAAGGTATTGTGACATTTTGGCTTGCTTAAAAGTTACCTACAATCTATTAATTTTGTAGTTTCTATGCGGATTTCGTTAAAATCTGCATATTGCCCTTTTGCAGCTATACCGTCATTGTATGAATCATCAGGACAAGTAAGGAGGTTGCACCCGGATTAACAGTTTAGCATTTCAAAAGAACCAGACATATAAATAAACACCTACGTTGATGTCATTTAATTGTTGTCAGTCTAGTGTTAAAGTTCCGCAGACAAGCGTGACACGACCGTGCGAGTCGCACCGTCGCGTCCCCGCGTCGCGTTTCATGATACGATAGTAGACTCTCCCATAGGGATGTAGCTATCACAGGTTAATAAATATGTAAGCAAAATGTTCGGTTTCTGTTTATAGGAACCGAGGATTAGTCACCTTAGGGCTTATCAAGTACATTTCCCAACACTTTTTCATCACACTAGCCATTATAACATGACAGACATGTCATCATCTGCCTAGCCTTTTCCCAACTATGTTGCGGTCGGCTTCCAGTCTAACCGGATGCAGCTGAATACCAGTATTTTACATGGAGCGACTACCTATCTGACCTCCACAACCCAGTTACTGGGTAATACGATACCCCTTGGTAAGACTGGTTGTCAGACTTTCGGGCTTCTGACTACCCGTAACGACTGTCAAAGATCCACGAATGACAGCCGGGACCAACGGCTTAACGTGCTTTCCGAGGCACGGAGGGGTCTCGGTATGTAAAGATGATCACCCATCCACAGACCAACCGCGGCAAGCGTAGCTTAACCTGACCGATCGACCTGTGCGGCTGTTATTATTTAGCCACGGGCCCCTCAGTCCAAGAAAATTCTCAGACTAGAAAATAAAACGAACAAGCGACATATATAGACGTCCTTGTAGTTTTTTTTACCTAGAAACTGGTTTAGTTGCCGCGACGTGTGCTGTTGAAGTTAGAAAAATACATTCCATTGTGTCTTAGCTGTTAACCTGCCTCATAAAAACACTACAAAATAAAATAAAAAATAAATGACACCTAGTGTTCCCATGATCTAGAGTATTTTAATTTCAGGATCAGCTACATCACCAGAAAACAGAAGTGTGTTGACAAGGTAGGGGAGGTCTTTGGTCTTTGACAATACAGATTGAGTATTAGGTAAATAGCGGCTATTGCAAGATGTTCTCTAGAAATTACAGTTACACCCATAGAAATATAAAAAACAGTGCATGTGTAGTACTTAGTGGCGCGTGGTAGGGACGAACTGGAGACACTTGTTCCGATACATTTTCAGTTACCGGGCATATCTCCTTCTTTCTTTCATATCTATGATGCACTAATGCGCACGAGTGAACGTAACGTAACTTCGAACACTTAAAAAATGGGAAATACTCTTTTCGCTCATAATAGAAGGAATTTATTCAAATCAATGGGTGATAATCAAAATACTATAGTATAGTTGTGTTTTAGATTCATAAATCGTTCGAATTTTCGTTAAGTTTGCGTTGCGCGTGCGTGCTAGGGCTTCTGTTTGCTTAGTTTCGTTCATCCATCCCCAGCAGTCTCGACATTCATAGCGATCGCTTTACGACCGAATTCGGTCGCAAAGTCCTGTCACTCCATACATTACACCTGTCAATCCGAGACTTTGCGACCGAATTCGGTCGTAAAGCGATCGCTATGAATGTCGAGACTGCAGCCCCTGCTTGTTTATATTTTGTTTCGTTTGATCTCTGCCATAACTAAAGCTAGACATAAACTACAGACTTTGCTATTTCAACACCTTAAAACAATCTTGTGCAGACGTCGGGTGACGTAACTGTTGACAATCAGACGCAGACGATTTAAACTCAAAATGCAAATATAAAACTATTTGCTTGCCTCATTTATGTAAATCATAGCAAATAGGTTTGCAATAAAGATTGGATGGTTAACGTACTAGAAGAAATAAAAGTGTGTTTCTTTTGGTATTTCTTTAAAGTTTTTTTAACCTTTTACCATTGGTATAGTAACTTGATGGATGTATCTAATGAAATCTAATATTTGTTTAGATTTAAGTAGTAGAACAAGCCGACCCCAATCTAGTTGGGAAAAGGCTAGGCAGATGATGATTTTAGTAGATAGAACGAACGAACGGTAACTGTGAACACAGCAAACGAAGTATGAAAGAATCGAAGCGTCGTTCTATAGTTTCATCCATGGAAGGAGACTGAGTTTATGTATGTATTTTAGTAGATAATTCGATCCATATTTTTGGTTGTTTATATGGGTGTCAGGGGTAATCTCTTGGAGGCGATAGTCCTCGCGCGCCTATATGATTGGCACGCGGAGGCACTACGCCGGGGGGAAACTCCGCATCCGCGGCAAACCGCGGCGGAGCGGACGAACCTCCGGCGCGATCTCATGGTGGCATGGAAGGAGCGACTATCGCAACCCAGCGCAGGGCACGCCACGATAGCGGCGGTAAGACCCCTCTTTGAGGAGTGGCTAGAGAGACGTCACGGCGTTCTCACCTACCGCCTGACGCAGGTCCTCTCCGGACACGGATGTTTCGGGAGGTTTCTGCACATCATCAGGCGGGAGGAGACGCCCGGGTGTCACCACTGTCAGGATCGCCCAGAGGACACGGTGGAGCATACGGTGGAGGTCTGCCCTGCTTGGGCAGAGCACCGCCGTGTCCTCGTAGAGGCGATTGGCAGCGGCGGCGACCTCTCGCGTCCGGCCCTGGTTCAAGCCATGGTCCGGGGCGAGAGGGAGTGGGAGGCAGTCACCTCCTTCTGCGAAGCAGTCATGCTAGCGAAGGAGGTGGCGGGGTGGGCGAGGAAACGCACTTTGCGCACCTCACGCCTCAGCCGCCGCGGGAGACGCTCCGGGCGTCGGGAGCCGCGTGACGACTCCCGGCCACCGTAGGCGCGGGCCTGCGGGCGGAGAGTAATGGGTAGCTCTCCGTCCGATCAGGACTAGGCCCGTGCCGGACGGCGTGTACGTGTTCCACGCGCGCCTCAAAGAGATGTCAGCAAAAGAGACGGGGCCCCATAGGGCCGAAGCCTGCCAGGGTAGCGGGACCATCCGAAAGGGTTTACCGCTGCCCTGGAACATAAAGGGCTAAGGAAGGAACACGGGTGGGTTTTAGTCAGTAAAAGTCTGACACTCCCTCCTGCTCCACCCAGAGCGGGAGGGGTCATTTGATGATTTCCCATCCTCAAAAAAAAAAAAAAAAAAAGGGGTAGTCTCTGGACTCTGGAGACACTGATTCTATTTAAAAAAATCGTTCACTGATGGAATGCTACACTATTCCCGGGTGACATAGGGAAAATTACCATAGAAATGCACGGTTCTGGTGGGAGCACGGAAATAAGCTAGAACAGGAAACTGTAAAATTTTTCCAATCAACCTTGAACCTAATGCTTTAGCGATAAAGTTGAAAATCTATTAAAGAAATTTGACAGATTGTAGTAGCTAGATGTGCTGGTGCCTGTACATAAATTAATAATTATTCTAGCTGTTAGAGACTTTTTTAATTAAAATTCTGAAATGAGTAAGTAGGTGACCAGAATAAATCTGCGAATTTAGACTGTTTTTATAGATAGTTAGTATGTAAATGCGACGAATTTTTAGAACACATTAATTTTTTAATCTGTTATTATTACAGTTAAGTATGTGGCTGGTAAGCAGGCTAGCCCCATTGTAACTAGAGCTAGCCAAATCTAGGTCGAACCAGTTAGAAGTAGGTATAACTGTTAACCAGCCTATGTAATCGCCGCAACCGTAGTAGGTAATATTACCTAATACGTCAAACTCGGCACCTGCACCCTTTTTTTGTGGTAAATCATCAAATGACCTCTCCCGCTCTGGGCTGTGCGGAAGGGCGTGGACTTTTACTGACTAAAACCCACCCGTGTTCCTTCAGTTGCCTGTGCCAGGGGCTACGGTATCTCTTTCGAACAACCTGCAGCCCTGCACCCTAAATGCGTTTACTATCAATAATAATCTGAAACTTTTTGAAGGATAGGTACTCCTAATATTTTCATTATGTTAGAAAAATTTGTCTGCTCAACAATGTAAATAACGCAATGAATGTTGTTGAACTGAAATAAATATTAAATTCATTCAGCTACTGTTAATGTGTTACGTAATGACCCCACCTGGCGTCTGACACTGAAAAATGTGAAGGTCGGAACAAAATAATAGTTTCAGCTAAAGTCGTCAACCTCTTAGACAACATAATTATTGTTTTAAGAACGCTGCTTATGAAATCTATACCCACTAAAAATAAATAAAATTGGAGTGTCAGTGTTTTTAATGTCAAAATAACAACTTTTAACTAAATGCATATGAAATTATATAACTACATTGGCAGATAGCTGATGTTATAAGGAGTAACTAGGCTTAGAATGCTTTATTTTAGAAAATAATTAGGATTCCGCGCAAAAAAATAAAAAGCTATGAAATCAACATTCACGTAGGCGAAGCCGCGGCAGAAGCTAGTTAAGAAATAAGTTACTCGTGGACGATGCACCCTAAAAGAAGCAACGTAAGTATGAACATATCCATAAAATAACTAATTAACAGGTAACGACAAACACGATCAAAGTTCTAATTAACATATGAATTACCCTCCACGCATCAACAGTCAACAGTGGTTGCAAAAACAATAAATGGCTAATAAAATATCAGTTATGTAAGTACAAGCAAGAAGGTGATTCATCGGAATACCCGTTTGTTCTATAAATCTAAACGTATTTAATTAAGTTGTAAACTAAGCGTTATTATTAATTGGTATTGATGTGGTTATTATGACTTATGTAACTACTGTAGGTACCACAGTGTACAGATAAAAGGTGCCTGTTTTTAAAGTGTGGTCCTAATTTGTCCTTCAAGGCGGACTAACTTATTAATAGGTCCTTCCGAAGATAATAAGTTTTGCTGTTGTAAGTCTTGTTTGTTGTCTTGTTGAAAGACTTATATACAAACAGATACACAAAAGGGTACAGACAGGATAACAAGACAAATTTTAATTAACAGAAGCTGAATGAATTTAGTCAGTAAAAGTCTGACACGCCCTTCCGCTCAGCCCAGAGCGAGAGAGGTCATTTGATGATTTCCCACCCAAAAAAAAAAAGGCAACGTCTGAGTTAAGCGGTTGGCCTATGCAGGGTTTCGCAAAGTGGGGTACGCGACACTGATGACTGACAGATAATGCTAAAGATGGCTGGATTCGTAAGCCATTTGCGGTCACGACCGAGAGCATAAATTCTAGTTTGAGTATTAAGCAACAGGAGTCATTATTAGAAATGTCCGCAGACGAAACTCTTCAAGCTGATTTAAAAAGGATGTCTTTGATAGATTTTTGGGTAGCTAGACAGGAAGAATATCCCGAACTATCACGCAAAGCGGTGAATTTCCTTTTACCCTTTGCTACAACATACTTATGTGAGAGTGGGTTTTCACACTTGGTCATGATAAAAACTAAATACAGAAATCGACTTGATGCCGAGTCAGAATTAAGGTTAAAATTGTCCAAAATTACTCCTAAAGTTGACTCCATTTGTGACAAGAAACAAGCACACCCATCACATTAATATTAGTAAAAATATATTTCTTTTGGCACTTCATTTGTTACCTTTTATTGAAACAAAAACATTATTTTCTTCAACAGTCAATTTTATTGCTTTCATTGTGGGGTTAGGAGGGGGGAGGATTTAATTAGTTAGTTAAGGGGTTCGCTGTCACCTGGAAACTTTAACAGGGGTACGTGGAGCCGAAAGTTTGAAAAACCCTGGCCTATAGAATGTAATTTATACAAAAAATAATTAGCAAAATGCACCAAAACTGAGACGTAGACAGCGAATCAACAAAGTATTTCCTCAATTCTACAAACTGAAGCAGTTAAAGTAAAAAAAAAGCATTTGTTTGAAACGTCAAACAATAACCTTTTCAACGCTTTTCTTTGATTTTGGAAACGACCTTGTTTTTCAATTACTTCCTAAAGCAAGATCCATTGATCTATTGTTGGGTGTATCCGTGCGACCTCGATCGCAGTTTTTCTGGTAAAAACCGCACTTATTTACACAAATGGACTGCTATCTGTAGTAATTTTCCTTTGGCGGAAAAGCAGGTAAGGGAAGTTTTCTGGTTTTTTTTTTCTCGAGTAGTAAGTAATTGCGGTGTTAGAAGAACGAGAGAGATCATTATGTAGTATTAGCTTCTCCCTATAAAAGTCCCGTCCCGTCTAGGGGTTTCGAATACCGGAATTTTTCAATACCGGTATTAATACCGCATAGAAAATTTCCAATACCGGGATCCCGGTATTAGACAATTTTTTCCAATTAAAAAAAAAACGACTAATAAGTTTCACCACAAAACAATAATTTATTGAACCTACAGAGTTATGGCTGCGCTCAAATTTTGTATACTTTAAAATTGTATTTGGTGACTTTATGGTTTAGCAATATCTTTCAAAATGATTCAGATTGTGACAGAGTTACGGAATTAGGGTGCAGGTACAAATACTACACATCTAACTACCATGTGCCAAGATGTCCAACCATTGGTTGTTAGACCATTGTCCACGCCTCGTTTGACCACCATATGTGGCTATAATGGGTTCCTGGTTACCTCACAGTGAGTGATGCTAAACAATGGTATTGCACCATAATGTAATGGGATTTTGTAAGATGTATTACAAATTGGAAGTTGGGACACTATATTTGGCATGGCAAATCCTGAGAATTATTGCGAAATACATGTATTTCTCAAGGGTTAAGCAAACAAGGAACGATTGTGAGCCTCCATTTTGCGAGCATTTTATAGAAACTAAGGAAATCACGGATTAATCAATCAAATCTGTTAAAAAAACATTTTTCTTGGAGGCCAGCTTATGTGTAGCGTTGAAATTGAAATCGTACGTAATGCTACGTAATGCAATGTTTACAATCATAATATATGACCAACAAAACTGAGAGTTTCGTGTTGCAAAAAATGGTCCTTCGAAACCACAAAGGCGCAAGTCAAATAAATGTGACTATTAGAACTCTGGCGCAATGACTCGCAAATTGTCTTCCGAGAGTGCGTGACAAATTCAATATGGGCATGATTATCACAATTACAGTACAAGGAAGGCCAGTTTAAGCTACATTGTCATTTCAGTCGCCTAATGAGCTGTGACACGTATTATGTTGTGTATACTCTTATACAGATTCAAAGTAGGTACAATGTCGTGTTCCACGCGCGCCTCAAAGAGATGTCAGCAAAAGCGACGGGGCCCCATAGGGCCAAAGCCTGCCAGGGTAGCGGGAACATCCGAAAAGGTTTACCGCTGCCCTGGAACATAAAGGGCTAAGGAAGGAACACGGGTGGGTTTTAGTCAGTAAGAGTCTGACACTCCCTTCTGCTCCACCCAGAGCGGGAGGAGTCATTTGATGATTTCCCATCCTCAAAAAAAAAAAAAATAGGTACAATGTCCCATTTACTGTAGTCTCCAAACTCCTTAGTGACCGTTCACTTGTACCTTTGAAGACCTAACCTAAAGAATGCCACTGTTGCCACAAGCAACGTGACCACATCCTGGGCTCAAACAATATAGTGATATTCAATCAAAATCTAAGTACCGTCGGCGTCGACACGAAAACAAAAAGAAGTAGGTACGATGTCTAAAATTTTCACTCCATCGACTTCTACGGAGTAACCAGGACGTTACGGAGTTCCCTTGGAGCCATTAGGTACATTCGAAGATGCAAAACTTGTGTTAAAAATAGTCATAGGTACCTTTAAGGCCTACCATTGTCGATAAAAGTTCGATAACCAATCGATTCACATAATTGATTACTCGGTGTTGCTACACGTGCTGTAATATGACTCACCCGTGCACCATGAAATAATTGATTTTACTACATGTAAATTCTACAGAAAAAACTTATCAAATTGCGAATTTATTGCAAAAATTTCGAGGTAATTGTAGTCATCATCATCATTTCAGCCGAAGGACGTCCACTGCCGGACAAAGGCCTCCTCCAAGCACCTCCACTTCAACCGGTTCTGAGCTTCCCGCATCCAGCGGATTCCTGCAGTCTTCACAAGGTCTTCGGATTGTATAGTAGCAATATTAAATCATTAAATGTTTAATTACTTAATAAACCATAAAACAAGAAGTAACACCTTTCAATGAATATTATGATCTTCTAGACCTAATTCAGTATCCCTATCACCAGAACCAATTGCTTGTAATGCTTCTGTCGGGGTTGTCATATAAGTATTATGTACCTAATCCTTACATGACAACCCCGACAGAAGCATTGACCAATGTACCTTGGTCCTTTGATCCGAAGTTCATTCTTAAAACTACAAAATGGTCCTCCCATATCTGAGTTTCTTCTTCTTCATGTGGCTGGCGCGATTGTTATTCAAATTTTGTTAACCCAAAATTTCGCCTCATCCACGGTGTTATCGGTGGCAGCGCTGAGGTCATTTTGGCTGCATGTTTTGGTGCACAGAGGGCAGCACCCTAATTGCGTAACACACAATCAATCGGAACAGAATCATTTTGAAGCAAATTGCTAATCCATTGCTTCATAAGTTCGAAAAATTTGTCTGCTCAACTCGTAAATAATGCAATGAATGTTGTTGAACTGTCAAAATGAAACCGATTCCGATTGATCGTGTGTTACGCAATTAGGGTGCAGGTTAGGATGTGGAGCTTGGAAACCACAGACAGAATTGCTCGTCACGTGCTACATCACAAAAATTATATGCATTTCTTACCGGGAAATGTGAGATTCCTTTAAAGAAAATGTTTCAACGGGAAATCTTGAAAAGAAAAATGCGGTGACCGTAATAGTTGTTTTTACCTGAGGTCAATGCCATATTGAGGAAAACCACATCTGTGACGATCTACGATGTCACGATGTCTAGACAAACGAGTGACGAAACTTGACGGAAGTCACGCCCTTTATTGTGGTTACAATTACTTCATTAATAATGAACATTTTTTCCAGCCAGAATGCGGAAAAATCTACTTCCCATAACATCACTGAAAAACTCTTCGAGACTAATTTTATTGTAGGTTTTCATCATACAACGAATTTCAAGGATACGGACGGGGACTTCGATGCCTAAGGGTCAATTTACATCGCCGCGGAACGGAGCGAGTTTTCGTACATATCAAAGTGATCTTTATGACAAATTGTCAATGGTCTAACGTACAAACTAGATACGATCATATATACTGCTGGAATTCCCGAGAATGCGCGATAATTCTCCAGAAGATGCGCGACCTGTGCGTATGTGTGTATCTAATTTGTGCGTTACTATTTTGACATAATACATAGTTCATTAGGATTTGTACAAAAAAAAAATCGCTTCCATTCCGTTCCACGGCAATATAAATTGAGTTTAATTGTCGTTTTGGTTTTTTATTTATGTGTATAGTTAATTAGTCATTTAATTCAGTAGGTACCAAGTGTAAATAGTTAATTACAAAATACATACAATAAATATCTTATCTGTAAAAATAATGGACAAGCTTGCATTGTCTTATTTTCAAAACTGCGTCGAAAATGTTATTAATTATTAAGTATTTAATTCAGTGATAAAACAGTATTGCATTCAACAATTAGTAACAACCTGGTTGTTTTGTAATAAAATTCTGTAAATAAACTGGAATCATCATTTGCAAAACCTATTACACATTTAATTACTTGATTATGTCATTAGTCAATTAGCTAATGCAATTAACACCTAGATTTTGGAACAATTACCGACTAACATTTTGTGTTAATGTCTAATGTGTACTTGTGAACAAACAGGCCGACGCGACGACATCCGCTTCCTACACATACCAATGTCTTACATTTGTCTTTAGAGACAAAGTAATTTAGCAGTTTTTATTTCATCATCATTTTCATACTTCGAGAAATAAAACAAAAGGATTAAAGGGTGACGCATTTAAATCTCTAAGAATTGATGATGTACAGTCACGAGCACTAATATGTCAACACTTGGCAACTTTCAATGGCGAGTTTTTCGTGAAATAACGAATTAACGTTGAAATACGACACATTACATAAACCTGAAGGTAAAGCTGCTATGTTCGTAACAACATAAAATTTCATTCAAAAATAAAGAAAAAAATCGCTTTTGAGTAAAGCCGAGTGTATACATACTTATCCTCGTGACTGTACACTGAGCTGCGGGGTAATTGTGTAACACACAAACAGTATAGCAATGGCTTTAAGTTTGACAATTCAACAACATCCATTGCGCTATTAACGTGGTTTCGAACATATGAAGCAATGGATTAGCAATATCCTTCAAAACCACGATCGTCATACTTCAAGGATAAAGCCTAACGCATTTACACCCCTAGGAATTGATAACATACACTGAGTATGACCTAGTTTAAAACCTCGTAGATATCGTGACCCGGCTGTAGCAACGTTTCCAAGCAATATCGTCATTACCGCAAGTGTGTTAGACCACGATTTTCAATAGAACGTACCTTTATTCCGTGTAACCATTACCAGGTAACCACAGACGCACTTTGAAACCGCAGTCTACAAACGTGTAGTCACACTCGTCAATTACACTGTAGGTAGGATCATGGATAATAATTATAATTATGGGTCATGGAACTGGCAGGCTGGTAATGAAGTAATCAGAAAGAAACCCAGGTAAGTTGCATTTGCTTTTCCTAGATTTTATGACGAACGAAACTTTTCTAATTAAAAAATTATGTTCTTTGAGTTATAGTGTCGGTTTGTTTCTAGGGTAGGTACGCGTATCAGATAATATGCAAAACTTGAAACAATTTATCAGAATATCTAATGGTTAAGGGTTGGCGCCCACTGGCGGCACGACACGGGATTTTTATGCGACGAATAGAAATATAACCTAAATATGTATGACAATAAAATTGAAAATTCAATGATGATGCCAGAGGACGTCGCGGCATGCCTAAGGATGCCGCGGCATCGTTGCCTATGAAATTTAAATTTTATTCTCATATTTTCTAAGGCCCTAAGGCTCCCGCGCAGAGGCGCGAGGCGACAGCGCGATGCGATTCTACATAGTTGAACAATTTTCTATGCTAACTACATGGACATTGTTCATCTAGAATCGCATCACGCCTGCCTTAAGTACGGCTTGGGAAAAAATAAAAAAAACATTGTTCGATGGTGTTACAACTTTGTGACTATTCGAATGACAAACACAACAAATAGACAGCAGTTTTTCCTTTTCGCCAATGCCTCCTATTATCATTTAGCCTATCAAAGACAGTTTAACAGAATATACAGCTTCGCAGTATTGATTTATTGTTAATATAAACACACGATAAAGGTGCTAAGTGTTAACGTAAGCGATTAACATCAACGACGATATTACGTGATACGTATGTTACGAGTGGGTTTGTAAAAAGAGGTTTCACTCCGAACGTTTGATAAGTTGTTTATTGTTCACGATTTGATAAATGATAAATGATTTTATTTTTGTAAGTAGGTTTGTACAAACACTTTTACACGTCAATCATATTTTAAAACTAGATGAGGTCGGCGTTTCCTATCTGACTAGTCTGAGAAGAAAGGCCGAAACAAACTCAGACGTCACAGTCTCTTTTAAAGTCCAGACATAATCTTGGTCAGATCATATGAAGACCATGTAGGTCGATGTCTGAGATGGTCTTTTGAGGAAAGAACCACACAGATTGAGAGGACCTGTCCAGTCAGTGCACGCATTTGTCAGAAATCGTGCAGCTCAACTCAAAACTTAAGGAGCTCACTGATCCGACGAACAATACCAAAGAAAGGACATTTGGGTAGGCCACATTAATTACTCAAACTGCCAGACCATGACAAAAACTAAGAGAACAGAGAGAAAAATAATATAAATACAATGACCCACATAGTCTTCACATTCACAATAATTAAAATAATATAATACTTTACTAAGTAAGCAAATGTCATAGTATATATAAAATTCATTAATGTCAGTGTATATAAAAAAAAAAACAACAACAAAACAGAGAAAAACAAAATAAAAACATTCAATACGTAAAAAATTTAAAAAAATTGGAAGCAGCTTAATCCCAAGCCTTTTTGTCCTCGATATAATCCTTAACGGTATAAAAGGCTTTCTGGCACAACTTACGTTTGATAAATGATTTGAATTTATTAAGGCTTAGATCTTGAACTGGGCTTGGAACTTTATTATAAAAGCGTATACATTGGCATCTGAACGAGCCACCTATTTTCTTGAGCCTTGTTGTAGGTACAACAAATTTGTGTTTGTTCCTAGTATTTATATCATGGATATCACTGTATTTTTTAAATAATTTTATATTTTTATGGGCATATAAAAGATTTTCATAAATATATTGAGAAGGCACAGTCATAACATTAATCTCTTTAAATTTGTCTCTGAGCGAGTGTCTCGGACTCAGTTTATAAATTGATCGAACAGCTCGCTTCTGCAAAACAAAGATAGTCTGAATATCAGCGGCATTTCCCCACAATAGAATACCGTATGACATTACACTATGAAAATAGCTAAAGTACACTAAACGGGCTGTCTCTACATCAGTTAAATTACGAATTTTTCTAACAGCGTATGCTGCGGAACTTAGCTTTTTTGACAATTTATCTATATGTGGACCCCACTGAAGCTTAGCATCCAAAGTTATGCCCAAGAATACTGTGCTGTCTTCAGGATTCAATTCTTCGCCCTTTATCAACACATTAGTTTTCACCTGCCTAACGTGAGGTAGCGTAAACTTAATGCATTTGGTTTTTTTCTCGTTTAAAAGTAAATTATTAACGTTGAACCAGTGGACTACTTTAGTGATCGCGCTATTTACATCGTCAGTAACCTGCTGCTGACGTTTAAGTTTAAACAAAAGTGAAGTGTCATCTGCAAACAACACTATATCATGATTATCCTTTATGAGGTACGGCAAGTCATTTATATAAATAAGAAACAAGAAAGGACCAAGAATTGAGCCCTGTGGGACTCCCATTGTTACTATAGATCCGGGAGATCTTTTTCCATTAACGTCAACGCTCTGAATCCTCTTACTCAAGTATGAAGTAAGAAGATCCAGAGCAGTGTTCCGGATTCCGTAGTGTCGGAGTTTCCTGATTAACGTTTCGTGAAGAACGCAATCGAATGCCTTGGACAAATCACAAAAGATGCCCAAGGCATCGCATTTATCTTCCCATGCATTATAAATATGTCCTAAAAGTTCAACACCGGCATCAGTAGTTGAACGACCCCTTGTAAAACCGAACTGTTTGCTATGTAATAATTTGTGTTTATTAAAAAATCTTTGCACTTGATCTAAAATTAATTTCTCAAAAATTTTACTAAAGGTAGGTAGTACAGAAATAGGTCTATAATTTGTAGGGTCTGATGTACTACCTGATTTAAACAAAGGTATTATTTTACTATTTTTCATTAGGTCAGGAAACTCCCCACTGTTAATACAACTATTAAAAATAAGAGCTAGAGTAGGTGCTACAATGTCAATAATAGACTTAGCAACTTCTACAGAATTACCCCACAGATCTGCAGTCTTTTTAACATTTAAAGTGTGAAAGGTTTTAATTATATCTCTACAGGTAATATGTTCAAAATGAAAGTCCGAATCGCAACCATTAACATTTTCCTTAAGCAAAGACTCAGCAACAGAAGGTGAAACGGGAATATCTGAAAAGAAATTTTCAAATGCCTCGGCGACTTGTGAGTCTGATTTTATTATGTTGTCATTAATAGACAGGCTGTAGTCAGTATTTCGGTTAGTAGATCTTCCCGCTTCACTATTAATAATAGACCAGGTCGTTTTAATTACATTACTGCTGTTTTTAATCTTTGAACCCAAATAACGTGACTTGGCCATATAACAAACTTTTTTAAATAATTTTGAATAATTTCTAACATACAAATTAAATTCATCAGTGTTAACATAATACCTTTCATTGTACAGTTCATAAAGCCGCGTTCTACTTTTATGAATACCAATGGTAGCCCAATCACTGAAAGATGCGTTACTATTAACCGAGATAGTCTTGGGAATAAAGGTGGAATCAAATTGTTTACAGTATATATTAAAAAAAGTATCATATAGATGATTAGGATCAGCATGAGTTGACAAAACTGGTAATTTATTAATGAGTTTAACTTTAAAAGCCTCCAAGCGACTTGCAGTTTTGGGGTTAACAGTGATATCCTTTTTAGCCACTTTTTTGTTTTGGTTTTGAATAGTTATCCTTTGCCCGCAGTGATCCGAATCTAGTAAATTTATAATTTCTTTGTGGCTTGGTATAATATCTGTATAAATATTATCTAGGCATGTGGCACTAGTAGGTGTTATTCTTGTGGGCTCCAAAAATAGGTTTACAAGATTGTAGGACTGAAACAGACTTATAATTTTACTACAAGAACCTGAGTTTTCTAATAAATTAACATTAAAATCACCACAAATGATAACGGACTTGTTTGAGTTACAAATCCTGTGTAGTACTTCATCCATAACCTTTTCAAAGCAGTCATACAATCCTGAAGGGGGTCTGTACACACTTAATACAACCAAGTGCTCCAATTCTATACAGGCAATTTCAACTGTACGCTCAACAGATAGGCTCACAATATCATTACGATCTTTAAATTTGAGCTGGTTACTTACTAAAATTAAAGAGCCACCATGTATAGCATTTATTCTGCTGAACGAACTACCAACCTGGTGATTATTGAAATTGAACAAGAACTGGTGACTTTTCAGCCAATGTTCTGTTATACAGAGAATATCAATACTATTAAAATTCATAAATAAGTCTACTTCTAAATCTTTGTTCATAAATCCTTGAATATTTTGATGCACCAGGTTGATACTATTTTGTACATTATAGCTAGAGATTGCCTCTATTGTCTTAATTTCTAATTTAAATTATTAGCAATGTCATGACTTGTGACTAAATTGTTAGCAGAATTATTTATAATGTCATTGCATTGCTCAAAAGAAGCAAATTGTTTAGCCAAATTTTTGGCTGTGATAGAAAAAAAATATGATAGCGACACAGCTATCTGTCTTTTATGATATTTAGAAAGATAGTACATAACAATGTTATATCTATCTTTTGTCAGATATAAATTATTATTAACATAATTGTTAATATCAATCAAATGGAACATGTTATTATTATATGTCAAGTTATGCATTGTCATATTCAATTCGAATCTTAAGCTATTTTCTTCCTGTGGCAAACTGTTACTATAAGGGAATGTAAACAACACAACTTTTCTTAAACTTAGATTACACAATGTTGTTAAATACTCAAGTAGTTCTCCTTTGTTTACATTTCCCCTATTACCCATAAAAATTAATAATGTTGTATCCTGGGAAAAGTTACATTTAGTAATTTCTTTCATAATATGAAACAAAGAACAACCAGGCATACAGTAATTTAGTATTGAGTGTCCTGGATACTCATCTGTCAACAAGTGACCTAAGTCCTTACCTATCTCATCACAAAATAACACAATATCATTATTTAAACTTTGTTTGCAAGGTTTATTGAAACTATTAGTAGAAGGAGTCAACAAATCAACACAGGGCTGCAGTAAGGAGGTGTTGCATGTTGTCAATGAATGATCCGGTGTAAGCACATTGGATGGTGTTAGACAATGCTCACAGTTGTTTTTTTGTGTGTTTACCAGTTCATTCATTGCCAACACATATTCCCTCATTAGGTCTTCAGAGGTATTATACTTGTTGGTCATTGAACTAAGTTTCTCCTGTAGATGGTTAAGTTCTGATTGCAAGGCATCTGTGTCAATGTTGTACTTCTTAGTACTCTGCTCCAAGTTATAGGAATACATGTCTAATTGTTTAAGCAAATTCAACCTTTCTCTATTTAATTTAACACTTTTGATAAAGAACCTTTGTCTTTTTACCATTTTTTGAGTTTTAACAATGTACTTATTAATTTTGATGTATTTTTTAAGTTTATTTTTACTGCCAACTACCCTCACTGAATTATATATTTTAGATTCATCATCACCTGTCAAATCATTAGTGTATGTGGGGTTTATGGCAGAAACCATTGACGGGGCAATAGGCATCAACTCATTGAACAGACTTTGATTCAGCGAGGCGGTGATGTTAAGATTGCTTGTCTCAAGTTGAGTTATTTGACTTTGAGCCTCATGTAGCTGCTGTTGTAATATATGTTTTTGACTAAGAGCTTGTTCATACTCTATGCTACACTGGCTGAACCCGTCCACAATAAGCCGAAGTCTATCCCGTTCATCTATGGCATCAGTGTATTGAGTATATATCTGAGCCATTTCAACTTTTAACTTCCTATTCTTTTCATGGGTATCAAAGAGCACCCTTTCATTGTCATCCAATTCCTTGATTAGTTGGTCACAGGACTCCTTTGAAGCCTTTAAAGCGCTCAAAGCCTCATTGAGTTTGGACTCTTCGAGGCGAGCGCGGGCGCTGCGAGTCATGATCATGATAAAGACTAGTAAGGAAGCGACAAGAAATTAGAAGAGAGAAGGTAGTTGTGGTAGAAGTTGAAAATTGAGTATTGAGTAAGTTGAGAGTGAAGCGATGATTATTTGAAAGGAAAAATGAAACTTTTAGATGTAATTAAAAGGAGTTCTGTCACCAAACTAAAGTAAGGTTATGTTTACGTTCAAAGGTCATTGGCATCAATAAGTAGCCTTACTAAAAATGAACAAAGCAATTGCTGATGAAATTGAAGTGCGTAAACAAACCAATAGCAAGTAAAATATAAAGTATTGTACCTGATATCAAGATGACAATGCAAGATTCATTTGTGCCGGTAACTGTCACCGATTTACATTGAAATAATTACACTTAATTTGCACTAGCTATGTGAATCTAACACGAAATACACATTATTGTCCTATTTACTTAGAGATTATTCGGAAATAGGCCTCAAAAACAATGAAATTTAATATTTTAGATTAAAAATTACAAGAACAAATTTTAAACAGCTGTTAGCTGTAGTGTTGCCACAGGAATTTAGCAGCAAACAGCAATATATAGCGTGACTTGTGTGAATATAACTTCGTTCAATAGCAGTACATAACATCACGCCTGTGACTCCGACGAGTTAGGTAGAGGCGTTTTTGTAGTACACCCACATTTCGCCATTTCAGTAGTAACTGGGGGCAATTCTCGTAATTTGAAGAACGTTCACAGTCAGAAGGCCAATTTCCGTATTAAAAACGTGCAAAATCTAGTCGCAATCTCATCTCAGACCGTGAACGTTCTTAAAATTACGAGAAATGCCCCTTCGATCTCACTCTCAATCTGTGATAAATACCTCTAATGTCCCTACATTTTTGACAAGTTTTTAACATTTGGTTGTCGCCGAAATGAGACTGCAAATATATTTTTAAAGTTTTAAATTACGCGAATTGGCTTACTGTTTACTGTGTGTTCTTATAAGATCGACATTGACATTACACCAACCTCAAAACCTTGATGAATGATTAAAATAATGTCCGCGTCTAAACGATAATCAACATCAATATCTTCATAAACATACGCTCTCTACTTATAAACATGGAGTAGGCATGGTTATGCCAAATGTGAAGCATTTTTTTTTTGTTTTGCAAAATTGGCCAGGTCTTGACCTCGATCACGCCTAGTGGAAAGCGATGGATGAGGTCGATGATGGAACCAGCAACCCCAGAAGATGCCTATTCACTCTTGCTTTGAAGGCAGATGGATTATACGCGTGAAGGGAACACAGACGCTGGCATGCAGAGTTCGTAAAAATTATGGTTGAACCGAAGTTTTTTTTGGCGTAACTTCAGTCTACGTTTATAAAGCAATATGCTTATGCAAAGTGGCAACAGGTGCAAACAGTGGCGGTGGTTCATTTTTGATGACCATCAACAAGAAAATAGTATCTTCAAAAGTCTTACCTTAACATCAATAAGCCTAACAGCGAAGGCAGCAGCTTCAGGGGCGGTGAGGCTGAGCTGGCAGGGGGTGCGGGGCGCGGTAGGGGGCCGCACTAACGCAAGCGCAAGCGCAGCCCCCGCGCCGCTGTTGCTGCCTAACTCTAGCTTCTCTGTGCGCCCGCATAGCAGACTAGAACACAACCCTGGAACAAGAGAAAAGAAAATTTTAGATTAAGATTCAAGATATAACAGAAGCATCCTGTCACATCAAAAATCAGGGATATGGAGAATTCTGACGTGGAAAAAAAAATTGCACACTAATAAATGCCCAGCAGTGACATGGTGGTCGCTGAATGTGATTCAACTGTTTTACTTAAAAATTAATTACTGCAAAACTAGTGGTCATGTGCGTCCCCTTGGGCCATGTCTCTTAACTATGTATTTCTTAAACTTATGACGAAAAACCCTCAGACCCTGAATTCTTCAAAGGTGTTTTCCTAAGCCACTGATGTAATTTTCATCATAAAAGGTGTTACAGGAAACGTCACCAAGAGTTTTCAAATAACGGTGCTAACAAAATTGTTTTTGTACAGCTACATAAACCAAATAAGAATTTATTGGCACCAATTCATGTAATAAAAGCGCAGACAGTACCAAAATAAACAATTACTATCATACTGTACATAGGGTATGTAATGTATAGCATTTATTGGACACTTAGACTGAGCGCAGACTTGTGCACTTTTAATTGACTTGAATTGGACACAACACAACCAGCCGGCAATTAGCAACGTTTTATGTTATGTATTTTTGTAGTGTACAATAAAGTACATATAGGTATAAATAACAACTTTCTTTGGATAATACAGTACCACCACCCTAATTGCGAAACACACGATCAAACACAATCTGAATCATTTTGAAGGATATTGCTAATCCATTCTTTCATATGTTCGAAAAATTTGTCTACTCAACGAACGTAAATAACGCAAAAAAATGCGTTTTAATGTTATTTTATATTGTTGTATTTCCTGTGCATGTCCAAAATGAAATATTTGCTCTTTCTTTCTTTCAATAAAAGATTCAAGTACAAAAAGTATCAACTTGTGCGCAGCAACTAAATCTTGTCAAGCAACTACGGACTCCTGCGTCGCTATACTCGTTATGTTAACATAAAGATTAGCAAAATGGATAAAAGCGTTTATTTTATTGCGATTTTCATCGAAACGAGTAGTTATACTTAGTTATAGCTGCTATGAAAATATGAGCAATCAATGTTTGCCAAGGGAACCAGAGAGTATATTATAGTAATCATGTTTAGAATCATAGTGAGTGTTGCTACTCGTAGACATGAATGCAGTAGAAGGAAATTATAGTATGTCTGAGAAAATCAGAATCGCATTCTATCCCCGTGAATATCATTCTAATAATAACTAATTAGGTAATATATTCATAGTTTTAATAGGGGTTTGCGTATATAGATTTTTTTTTTTTTTTTTTTGAGTGTGGGAAATCATCAAATGACCCCTCCCGCTCTGGGTGGAGCGGAAGGGAGTGTCAGACTCTTACTGGCTAAAACCCACCCGTGTTCCTTCCTTAGCCCTTTATGTTCCAGGGCAGCGGTAACCCTTTCGGACGATCCCGCTACCCTGGCAGGCTTCGGCCCTATCGCCGCCGCTGTATATAGATATATTTAAAAATATTTTTTCCACAATTTTAATAATTGCACCTACTACTGTTTGTCTCTGTATCACCCCACGGTGGACTAGTAGAAAATGCCTTTGGCATTAAAATTAATAATATAATAATAATAAAAAAATTATTCAAGTAAAAGTAAAGTAAAAATATGATTTAAGTACGTTAATTACAATCGAGGAAATCGAGAAAGAAAATCGAAATTAAGTCAGCCTCTGTACATTTGTGTGCTTAAACTTGAAATAAAGAAAGACAATACGTATATTTTGCGTTTGACATGACGCAAAGAAAGAACACAAAACAGAACAAGTTGGGAGACTATGTTCAGAACTATCGTAGAAAGACACATCAATTGGTCAAAAGCCACAAATCTAGTGTTCAAGTTGATATGAATGAAAATTAGGAATCTATTCTGAATCTGACTGAGAGGCTTTTTAAATAAGGGACCGGACTAACAGGTATAACCGAGCAATACGTACTTACCCGATTTTGTCAATAGGTTGATATATAATCGCCAAACAGTCGTCTGCGCATACTTATATTGTATAGATGTCGTCACTGCGCCAATTGGTTCTACACGTATTCGATAATTTTGTTTACTCATGTAGATTTGTAATGTATTCCTTTGACTATTAATTTCTGTGCAAATATGAACAGGTTGTCGGCTGCTTGACTGGGCTTGCCTGACTAAGCTAATACACGCTCAGGGCACCCCTGTGGGGTACGGACCTCGGGTTAAGGCGTCGCTGGGGAAGAGCAGCAAGGGACAGGCTGGATCGGATTTACCAAGAAAATGAAAACAACCTCTCGCATTTATAAATTTAGCAAGAGCATGATTGAGGCACATTTTCCATCAAATAAACCGTAGACACGTCTTAAATTTTCTCAACCCGTCGCACGCGCAATTATAGAAAACCGCCATGCGCACTCAGAATGCGCAATAGGGCAATATAGCCTAATGGATGCGCAGACACATGTCCCCTAAGCAGGCAGCCGGTCAGACAAAAATAAGACTATTTAAAATTCCTAGCTATTCCTAGCCTCATTAGTAAAACATTAAATTAAATACCTAGCTTGAATGCATTTAAGTAGGTAGCCGCCGAAAATAGCCTTCCATACGTCCGTTTGGTAATCGTTTTGCTTATTAACTCGTAGATTAACAGGTTTTTCGAGAACGTTTTCGTTGTACAAGTGATATTTAGGTTTCGTGTGTATAATGACTCAATAACATCGACTTTTAAATAGGATATTTTATGTTAAATACTAGTCTCAGGAGTTTTTTAAAGTCAACGAGGTCTTTTATATTTTTAGTTTATTTTAATATACCCACATACAGACATACAGGCATGTCTTCTTTACATGGGGGTAGACAGAACCTACAGAACTCTACCTGCTAAGATACTACGTATTTTCTAACTGAACAGACAGCTGTGCTGCTTGTTGCGCCACTTCTTCCCAGCGAAAGCACTAGGAAGCGCTGAAGGGCGGGCGTTTTGGGGGACTGTCTGTAATTTTGACGTTCGATAAGTGCTGATTCTCAGCCTAATTTGAATGACTTTTGATTTTGATTGATAAGTACTCCTTTTGCTTAGTTTACGACTTTACGTTCATACATCAGCGGGGTAATTGCGTAAACACTAACAGTAGCAATGGCTTTCATTTTCACAGTTCATCAACATTCATTGCGTTTTTTACGTTGTTGAGCAGACAAATTTTTGGAACATATGAAGCAGTGGAGTGGCAATATCCTTCAAAATGATTCAGATTGTGATTGATAGCACACGCACGCTGGTTGCGAGTACTACGCACCAGCACCCTAATTGCGTAACACACGATCAATCGGAATCTGAATCATTTTGAAGCAAATTCCTAATTCATTGCTTCATAAGTTAGAAAAATTTGTCTGCTCAACACGTCAATAACGCAATGAATGTTGTTGAACTGTCAAAACGAAACCGATTCCGATTGATCGTGTGTTACGCAATTAGGGTGCTGACCTTTCTGAAGAACATGACCAATAAAGTCACTATGTATAATATGTCCTTCTAGGGCGTAAGTAAGTAAGGACACTAGTGTTATGTAATGAATCAATATAAACTATTAAATAGCACGTGTTATGTACAGACGAATTTTTACATGAAGACAATTACAGCAAAATTAGTTTTTAAGGATCGTAGCAGGTGGCGTTCTGTAGTTGCCCCTGTGAGGAAAACGAATGAGTTTGTACAGACGCCAGCTGCACATCAAGCTACTACAATCTTTTAGATTTTCGACTTTATCCCAAAATTATTAAGGTTCAAGGTTGATTGGGATATTTTGACAGTTTCGGGTAGCTTGACCTGCTGGCGTCTGTACCTATGATAATGCTAAAATACTAGTCTAACATGTTTTTGAAATTCAACAATCTCTAATTTATTTTTAGTTCATTTTAATCTGGCTTAAAAAATATGAGATGTGAATTATTTATTCATAATTTTTGTTAAATGGTTTTCGGTTACCTGTACAGTTTTAACAGGTGTTTTGTTATCAATGGATCGTAATTAAACCGTTAACGTACTTAGTTACGGGTGTCATCCATTTTGTTAATACCGATTGTTAACAAAATTGAATTCATCGAAGTCGACATTGAAATTATATATAAATTTGTTTAAATAGAATAAAATGAGGACATACTTTTGGAGGACGTACGGTTGGTTGTTTTGTTGTCTATTTTTTTGAAAATATTAAATTGAAAATACACATCTATTACATAAAAATATTCGGGTTTGTATGAAAGTGCTATCTTTGTCGTGTCGCTACATGCGCGCACTTTCATCTAAACCCCTGGACTTGATGTGAGAAACACTCGCCACGAGCAACATTTACTGACAGACAACGCACAGCCTAAATAAACTATTGAGTCTAGAAGCATGAAAGATTGCACGAGAGTTCTTTTTATAACGAAAGTGAGCACTAAGGAAGGATTTTTGAAAATCTATCCCCAAAAGGGATTGTAAGTTCGTAATTTATGCCGATCCCAATCCCATCGGGCACAAAGCTTGTTTAAATACATATAACCTTCTTATGAAAATACTAGCTTTTGTCCGCGACTTTGTCCGCATGACACGTGCTCCCCCAATTCAACCCGTCGCATCATATCGCCCGCGCTATTATTTCGTTTTTGCTTAGCTTTCTTTTTGACTTTTTTTTCTGATTGCTCGGCTCCTGAGGAAATAGTCTATAGCCTTCCTCAAGAATTGGCCTATCAAATGCAAAAATAATTGTTCAAATCCGACCTGTAGTTTCCGAGATTAGCGCGTTCAAACAAACATACAAACAAGCAAAATCTTCAGCTTTATTATTAGTATATTAGATAGATGAGGGAGTTACAAAATACTTGTAATACTTGTAAAATAATGAAAACTGTTGGAAAAGCGAAACCAGCTGGGTTAAACAACAGTCCTGAGGAATAAATATAGGTACTGTATTGCTGTGTTGCCTATGGTGTTAGCAGAAGTGACACAATGAATAATAAATTATTAATATTTTACTTCTGAAGCTTAGGTATGTTGTCATTTCAGATTTTACGAGCCATTAGACTATATTTAGATAACCAGTTCTTACACCATTTGGTCATAAAATAATGATAGCCTCACCTTAATTTAAATATTAGGTACAATAATCTCTAACTTACCTACCTATCTGCCTTGCCTAAATATCATAAAAATTTACGGTTTTCGCAATTTTTTCTTTATCTGTGCTATAAGACGTTGCTTCGTACCAAATTTCAAGATTCTGAGTTCACGAGAAATACCCTGTAGGTTTTGATTCCCTTGCGAGTCGAAAATTTGCGGCATAAACGGCTGTATCTTTTGATTGCGTTGGCTCAGAAGTTTGATTATTTCACAGCTCCAAGTGTCAGCAGACTTGAGTATTTGATATAAATTCCAGCTTGATACCTCCACGCGTTCCTGAGAAAAAGGGTCTTCACAGACAGACAGATGGACGGACGGACGGACAACAAAGTGATCTTATAAGGGTTCCGTTTTTTCCTTTTGAGGTACGGAACCAATTATAATACGGATTTATTTTAAAACCAGAGGGGTAATTGTGTGCCTGCCAGGGTAGCGGGAACATCCGAAAGGGTTTACCGCTGCCCTGGAACATAAAGGGCTAAGGAAGGAACACGGGTGGGTTTTAGTCAGTAAGAGTCTGACACTCCCTTCTGCTCCACCCAGAGCGGGAGGAGTCATTTGATGATTTCCCATCCGCAAAAAAAAAGGGGTAATTGTGTAACACACTAACAGTAGGAATGGCTTTAATTTTCAGACAGTTCAACAACATTCATTGCGTATTAAGTACGTTGTTGAGCAGACACATTTATCGAAAATATGAAGCAATGGATTAGCAATATCATTCAAAATGATTCAGATTGAAATTGACAGAGTGTTACGCAATTAGCGTGCAGATTTGCCCAAAAATACTGCAAAACCAACTTATAATAAAGATAATCTTTGAAAATAACCTTGAGGAGTTGGGAGAAAATTCTAGAAATAAACACAAAATAAGATCCTTTTCATTTGCGTCCGTCGTCAGAAAATCTTGACGTCAGAACAACGTCACGCCATCTGGTCGGTTACACAATACACTTCAGCCGTTTCACGGATGAAGAGGCAAAAAATTATGGACGTTTGTCGTTGGCACGTAATCAACTGAAATGTACGTAATTTCCTAAACAAACAGCTTTCTTCGGCGTTTGACATACGTACATATTTATAACAAATAGCAGAGAACGTCAACATAATCATTAATCAGTCCCTATAATTTGACGGTGGCTTTCTGTTGAACGTTTTGCCATCGATGCGCTAAGACGAGGGCTTCCAATACCATCATGAGGGCTTCCATCCATATCCCGGATTTTTTTGTAATTTTTCAATACCAGTATTGAAATATCCAATACCGGAAACCCAGTATTGGTGTTTTTATTTTATTTTCAGTAGAAACTACAGTGAAAAATGTATTTAAACAATTTTCGTCAAAATTACAAAAACAGTCCCCCAAAACGCCGTTCGTCGGTCTAGGCGACGAATGATCTGCAATAGATAAATGCTGTTTACGAATCTATTTATAAAGACGCACCTGGAGAAAAGAAGCCTCACCCATAAATATTGATGCCCCAACACCGTTCTAAAGGTCTCATTATGCTAAGCCTACTCGCAGCCGTTCTATTTATAGAGCAGTACGCACCTTGCGTAAGACGTACCGCAGAAAGCCGCTTCTAACTACAAACACGTCTTCGGCACACTGTCTGCATTGCAAGAAATCGATACTGGATAACTGCAGGCTTGTTTTCACTTAAAGAAGTTGGCATAACTGCTTAGGTTAGGTTTTTGCAGCTCAAAAGATTTGCAAGAATTTGAGACATAAAAAATACCATCTGCCGGCTTTGAAAAAAGGTGAAACGATTTTCCTGTTATAGAGGGGCTAACTGCCCAGGGTGCGCCAGACCCAGACTTACCTACTTCAGTATCTACACTCGAGTGGCCTGTTTAACGCCAATAACTATAAACAAAGACTTCTAACATTCCAGGAAACGGAGTTTATCGAGCCAAAAGCTATACAGCTGTCAAGACGCCGTAAGATTTCCCGAAGACCCGGTAACTAACTTTGTCGTACACTTAAGTAAGTTCCGCTAAGTGACTTCGAATAGTTCGAATGATGCCAATGCACTTAACATTCTAGTGATGATACCATTGCAAATGATCGGGCACAGTTCCAATAAATGGCCACAAATGAATCAAATGCAGGTGATGAAGCAAAGACCAATGATCTTAAGCACTCGAATGAGTAGTTCACTTGAGTGAATGTTCATTTTTGTTCTATTCCACGTTCAGACGACACCGGTCAAATTACATAGGATTGAACCTGGTCCCGCTTAATGGCAAACGACATCGCGGCAGGGGCAGACGTTGATGACGGGATGAGTTGGACTCCTTTAATAAAGATTGGTCCTTGGCAGCTCTGGACAGAGAGGTGGAAATAATTTTTTCACTTGATTTGAGATGAGGATGATGATGAGAAAGATATAATTATAGCCGGAATAAAGGACAAAAATGAACAAAAAGTGTAACGTTTTGACCTGACTAGGTATAAACTTTACGATTTACAACCTAAACCACAATTTACCTAATACTGGGTAGTCGTTCAGCTAGTTCGTTCACACCACATACCAATGCACGAACACTGACATAACAAAGAATCGAACCCTGTATTTATAAATTATATAGCGAGTTCCGTGGGTACATTTCTATTGTGTTATGCATAGTTTGCGCAACTCTATCGGTCGTTGACCTGTGCTGACGTCACTGAACTTGTTGCCATGACCACCATGGGGATTTTTGAAGCGCGATTTAAAGGGTTCGAGCCAGTTTTCTGTAAAAATCTCACCGTGAAAATTTAGGTAAGTGAACTATCATCTCATATGACGGTAGCAATTGGTATTATTGACAGCTCACTTCAAATTCACTTCTCCCAAGGTTTCGCTGTAAGATTTTTACGAAATAGAACTACAGGATCTGAGTTTTAAAGGAAAAAATACCTAAGTATTTCTGTAAGGAGTGGGCAAATTAAACCTTTTGCCACAGTCTGTGCTTTTGTTATGATAGAAGGGGCTTGGAAAAAGGCAGGTTGATAACATTGCCTGGCCATATGAGACATTGCCCGTATTGTTCTTAATGTGTACGTTTCTATTGTGTTCCCAACATGACCCCAAGTGTTACTTATGCTATTTAAATTACTGCTGTTGCGATGTTAAAATAGCTGAACTGATTATGGTTTTAGAAGCAGATACCACAACTTTGTTTTTGAAAGCAAGTTATACCTACGTGCAGTTAATTTTTTCAGCGATATCCTTAAAGGAAGTGTGATAGTTAGGGACTAATGGGTTACCTATTTAGGGATAGGTTAATTAAAACGTTCGCGCGTTTGTTATCCTCATCAGCGGTGTTTTTCAGGTTTGTTTAAGTTTCCTGCAGTTTCAATTTCGACTGTCGCTATAACTATAAAAGTTTGCAGTTCGCTTCCAAAATCGGCACAATTTATAGACCTGACATTTTGCTAATTAATCTTTCCCTAGAATTGTTTGACTTGGTTGCTTGGTTGGTTGTTTATTAGTGGATATAACATAATCAGTAATAACAGGCTTGGCTTCGTCAGACTACAAGCAAGTCACATTGTTATGCCAAGTTACATAGTCTTCTAAACATTACTTTACATAATGGCGACATTACACAAACACTATCTCGAAGATATACTACCTTGAACCGGCATCAAAACGAGGCTTGAAGCCATCGTCACCACTACAAATAAGCCCTATACAATGTTTAATGCAAATAAGGGTACTTGTGTTATGAATCATGTGATATGAACAGCGTAAATCATTGAGCAAACATAAGAAAAATCTGTACTTATCATTATGCTGTGTGACATCTCGTCACAATGTGCATAAGCCCTTTCCGGTGCTGAGGAATGAGGACTGAGTACTGAGCTCCACGTGGCAGTTGACCAGAATTCTTATAAGATGAGACGTCCGCAGAAAAGAGTGAAAATGCTAAAACTGAACTTCTTCTTAGCGTATCGATGGCAATGTAAATAGAGTCGGCCCAGAATTAGCCTATTCTGATGTCTACCGCAAAACTCACAGCGACATTCTTAGCGTCTAAATGACCCATCGAGATGAAACTCAAAGGCGACCATACATTCCTGGACTGACGCTTATGGCCGAGATCTGTCACCCAAAGCACGGCAACGCAGTGTTTGCTGCTCCCGGCGTAAGCACACTGTCCATCAAGTGCTCAAAACTGAACTTTTAACTCTTGATGTAACATTTTGGTCTAGTAACGATCAAGATTCGAAAGGAATGACCATGAGAATTTGATTGTTCATTTTAAACATCCAAATTATTTCTACTTTCAAAGATTTCGTTCATATAATATTTAGGTATCATGAAAGTAACTCGTTTCCTCAACATTATGTCAGAAGAAAGTTGTCATCAGCATTATCTTTATTGTAAAAGTCCTTCTTCATTCATCAGCATCAATTTAAATACATAATACCTTATCAGAAACCATCAGACGTATTATTAAAATGGTGTCTGACTCTGATATGTACTGATATGTGTATAATATGCATTTTGCAATATTGTGGTGACTAAATGAATCTTATCTTATCTTATCAAAGGTATAAATACGAGTAAACGTCGCGACCTTTAAATCAGACAGGGCAATTAGCAATTAGTAGGTAGTTAACAAAATTGTGACGTCAACGTTGGCTTGTGCAACGATTCATGCGTCTGCGCATAACACACGTGCACCTCCACGGTACGAGCTATAACGTTATCGGCGTGAACTTTTAATTGCTTCACAAGGATTTCGTATCGTAGTTTAAAAAAGTAGGAAATGGCCGAAATAGGATATGAAGTAAAAAATGTGAAACGTGTGAATCTAATTGCTGGAGCGATTTGTGGTTAATTGGAACAGCCTTTGTCTGTTTGGGTGATTATTTCGATAATTAAGAACGTTTTGATGATTGTGAGACAAGGCGTTTAATAGCTTTAGCAATCAGTTTGGCGCCAAATATTACAAGCCAAGATAGCACCATTAATGTTGGTCCGAATAAAGTTGTGGTGTTAATTTTCACACTGTACAACTGCCTCAAAATATGGCTAGTATAAATTGAATTATGTGACATTGTACAGGATGTCAGACATATCATATTACCTACTTAACCTTTGAATCCTTGCTGCTGCGGGCGATGCTATCAATATGGCAGCAATATTCAAATGAAATTTGCATATGTCACAAAAAGTTTTCAAATTATCAACCGGATACAGCTTTTTGAGTTACGAGTTTGAAACTGTTGCCAAGTTAGAAAATAAAGGCTGAGCTTTCGATAAGGCTGAAATTGTACCCACATCAATAGATAAGGATGTAATACAAATTATTCCAGCCAACTATTGTATTCTAACAGAAAGATAGCCGAGCCTTCAATACAAAATGGATAATACAGAAGCCATACAATTTCATACATGGATGACATAATCAGTGAGCGTTAATGATAACCATTCGGCCGTGAAGATATATTTAGTAGACCGGTTGTTTGCAAACAATGTTTACTGTCGAGTGTCGTGCCAGACTTGCACTGAGATACAGCTAGAAGGACAGGCCGATGTCCGCACGACGTAACACCATTTCCAGTAGATGATGATGATCTCTCATTGTATTCTGAGGTCACCTTTTACTGGAAATGTATCGTTGTATGTACGGGTTCATACTCATTTATTAACTTGAGGTCGGAGATCGATACTAAGGTCTTGTAGTAAATGCTGTAGGTAAGATGAGCTTCATTGTCATATTCTTCTATAATAAGTATTCATATCAGAATGTCAACGTTCGCTTTGTTTCTTCTTGTAATCATCTTCATCCTTGATTGTTTTATCAAATACTACTCTTGGTACTGTATTTATATAATGGTGTATATATCGTACGTACCGTATGTACCTATCTTTTTTATGCTATTCGACCTCAGATTATATATCAACATGTAAATATAGCTCTCCTATCAGAATTGAATTCTCATCCATGTGAGTTAATTGATACTTATTGACTTTGGCGAGTTTGTCTTTAAAAATTAATCACTCCATCTTATTTTTCCGTAGCAAACACACCCACGATATATTTATTTTTGTTAGAAGGTGAAATTCTGGTGGGTAAAATACACGTAAATATTAAAATAAATTACAAACATGATGGTGAATAACAAAGTGACGTGGACAGGGAGGTCAGTGAATTAATAAAAAAAAAATGCTGGAAAACAAATTTGACATTGACTTTGGTGTGTAAGGTTGGACGTGCGCCCTCCAAGGTCGGGAGTGCGTCGTGTGAACCAGAACTAATGGCAGCCATTGACTCATTCTGTGGAGTTCTTTTGAAGAATATCTTGGATGCACTTGCTTAACCTTTTGATGAGTGTGAAATACTAGAAGACGCAGAAAGTATACAATGAACTTTAGGATTTCATGCTGTTTGAACTTCCATTTCAACTCCCTGTAAGGGCTGGTCGATGGCATTACACAAAAATAATTCCATACTCAAGTCAACAATTAATAGGGCTTAGGAAATGTGTTACTCCTAGGTCAAAGATTGAGATCATGCAATCTTCCTACTCAATGTTTTGACCTGAGGTGACGGGCTCCTGACGCTGATGGTGCCAATTTAGGCAACGCCGACTCAGTCTACTAGTTCACCTCCTCGAAAAAGTGTAAAATAAATCAAGTGTGGTCGGTTATTTTTAATATCCTTCGAGTTAATTGCGCAAGTAACTGAAGTGAAAGCCGCGCATGTACCTGCGATGTAGAGGTTATCTCTGCCATTTATATCTACTTTATGTAAATATAAGTGTGTTCAAACACAACTTGGCTTCAACAATGATAATTTTATTTGTTTTAACTGAACTGAGGAGTATCGTTTGTCCATTATCTTGTACCACACTTGGAAAATGTCGCAACTCTGAGTCCCAAGATACAGACAAATGCCTGGTTTGGGGGTCACCGTACAATCTTTTCTTGTAAAAATTGTGATTAATAATAAATAAATTTGAATTTGAATTATCTTGTATTTTGGCAGATAGGCCATGGCTGAATTGGATATCACTTTCGTTAGAATGATCACTTCAATTCTTCTCTTTCTTTTATAAGTATAGTTAGTAGGTGGCCACATTTATGGTGGCATTGTTAGGGTTAAAGGGGACACCAAAGGAAATACCGTTCTAAGGATTTTAATAATAGGTTTATCATCCTTTTATTTGTATATACATATATTGGCAAGTGTGTAAGTATAAGTCATATTCTTCAGATCGTCTAAGGTGACACAGCACAGTGGGTACAGTACCAAATAGGACATGCGATTTTATAAATGGGCTTCATATTTGAGTCGCCAACTTAAACTAAAAATCGATGTAACTATTGACATTACGACCTGTCGCTAACTAGAACGCCCTATACCAAGACAAAACCACCGCAGAGTTCCAATATGCTGTTCGACTGGGTATCTGTAACGACCATGTTCCCATGTGTTGATTCTCAGGCGAAGTAATGGGGCGCCATGCGGCCAGGTCAACCGTTTCTTGGCACACTTGGTTACGGATACAGTCTTGTATTCCACCATCTATTTGAGTATTTACTCCGTTCTTATGTTTTACACTGGCGTGGGAGGGATAATTAGCAATTGTGTGTTTTAATTCTGCCCTACTAAGTAATTAAATGGATATTTTGTGCCGTTTCGACACAGAGATTCTGCTTTTTTGGGCTGATAAAATTTTGAGTTTATCTTGATTATAATTGGAGTCTGATCTCTAAATGAATACATAAACATTCTTGCATAAGTCCAAGAGAATTCGAAAGGCTTCATACGATCATGTAGATGGCGAAGAGCTAATACCATTTGCAGCGTTCGTTATATCACAATAGGATTACCTGAAGCCATTTCTACGTCTATATAGCTTCCTATGTTTTGCTAGCTAGATCTCGTTCTTCACCAGCATTTATTTTCTATTATGTAATTAATAGCTTATGCCCGCGAGTTCGACCGCGTGAAATTTCTTGCTCCCCCGACCCAGCCCATCGCATCGCATCGCCTGCTATAATTTTCGTGTTCTTTCTGACTTTTTTTCTTTTTGCTCAGCTCCTCAGGGTTCTAGCATCATGTGAAATAGCCTATAGCCTTCCTCAAGAATTGGGGGCTATCAAATGCAAAAAGATTTTTTACAAACAGACTAATATAGATCCTTTCTTTGTGAAGTCTGGAACAATGTCTTTGCATATATTTTGAGTTGGGCGTTGATAACTGTGCCACAGTATTTTACTTTTGTGGCTATCTACGTTTTTCTTTGTAAATTGTAAACTGAAGTTGTGAAATAAACATTTTTTATTTATTTTATTTTATAGATGAGATCGTCATAACTAAAACTATTTGTTTTGACAAGCCATAACCATCAGAGAAATACCTAAGTAATTAATCAGTTCAAGAGCATCAACCCAATGCTTTGTCGTTTGATCATGTTGTCTTCAATTGACATCTTTTATTTCTAGGGTCAATTATTACAACCGTCAATTATTTATTTGGTCAGCGGACTTTGATTCACTTTCAAGGCCAAATACTCGTTTTGAAGAACATACTGAAACTATTGGAAGTTTTCCAGGCCAAACAACATAATAGAAGAAGTACTTTATACAAACTTAAAAACAAACTTTTCCTCTTTATAATATTAGTATACGAGTATATTACATAAAGCGAGATCAGGAATGTAATTACAGTTTCAAAGCAAAACTTAAACGCTTTGCCATTTGGTTGTCAGTTGCTGAGATTTGGCAAGCTGTCACATTCGGGTAATTAGTGCTGCATATGTCATATCTAGAAATACAGTTGGCGAATCTACAATGAATTAGCAAAAACAGTGAGAAACACACGCTTTTCTACTTGGCAAGCAAGCAGGTGATAAAACATAGTGTTCTCTATGATTAAGATCATTATGTAATGAAAAGATATTATAAATTTGTCGATTATGGAGGATTTAAGGCACCTTCTTCGACAAAACCATTAACCTAATACAAAAGATTAACGGCTCTTAACAAGGTTAAATCTTTCCAAAGATGAATCGTTAAGAGATAATCATTTTGAATTAGCACATTTTTAATTTTATGCAAGAAGTTAAAAAAAGAGTACACGTTTTACAATATTTAACTCTTATCACATCTGTACGCTAGAGACCTTTTTTCTATACTTTATTGCATAAAATTTCAAATGTGCCAATTGACATATTTCTCGAGTTGTCGACTCGCCCGCAAATAAATTAACTTCGTGGGAGTCGCCTATAGAAAAAATAATATTATTTAAAAGTGAATTCATGCGAATCAACTAATAAACCACTAAGATCATCAACAGCTTTCTCTAAATACTTCAGAATCAGAGTGCCAAATGTGGCGAGTGGTGACTGTAGCCAATGAAATGGAAGATATTTTAGTAGGCGCCACATGTCTCATTCTATATTGCACATTAGACAATGCCACAGATATCTATACTAATAATAAAGCTGAAGAGATTGTTGAACGCGCTATTTGAAAATATATTTTTTCATTCGATAGCCCAATTCTTGAGAAGGCTATAGGCTACGTAACACCACACACCCTAAGGAGCCGAGCAAAAAGAAAGATAGTCAAGTCAATCAAAGAACGCTAAGCGAAAACGAATTGATAGCGCGGCCAGGTGATGCGATGTAACGGGTCGGGACGGGACGGGTCGGGACGGTTCGGGACGGGTCGGGACGGGTCGGGAAGGGTCGGGACGGGTCGGGCCGGTCGGGTCGGTCGGGCCGGTCGGGGGAACAAGAAATTTCACGCGGACGAAGTCGCTGAAGCTAGTAATGTATATAACAATGTTGAATCATACATTGTGTTGTCTGCCCGTGGAGGCTGATTCAAAACACATTGTTTGTTATTGAATCTTGGCAGAAATCATAGTGAGTTCACTCCTCTTGAGAGTAAAAATAGCGCGTTGCCACAACCGACTCATCGCCGCAATGTTTACTATCAGATCCTAGTTGCATCTCTTATTAATATAGAAATTATGCAGTTTACATGTGTCGAACGCTTTTGGGAAATCGGTGCCAAGACGACAATATGTTCCTTCAAAATTCTGTGCACTGGAAAGTTTTCTTGTTTATGTCTGCTGCTGTTATTGGTATCAAACGCTTTTGGAAAATCTGTGTTAATACAAAACAATTCTTCTGCCAATTTTGTCGCTTTTTTCCACATAGTGGAAGTCGCAGACATAAATTTTGACAAGAGAGAAATTGCAATTATTGTAAGTATAATATAATGTATCCTTTTTTTTGGAACGAAGTTCCTTATCGCGCGTTGTGAAAGGGGGCTAGACGGAAAAAATTCTTACGAAAAGTTGTCACGACACTTTTTGCTATAGTAAGCTATTGTAAGCTGTGCGGCGTCGCATGTTTCTCTGTCTGTCTGTGAACTTCGTTCCATCCGGGTGTCCCTTGACACCTCTCAAGTTTTTTTCTTGATTAATTATATTATTTTCTGATCTTGCTCTTTGATGCTCCATTACTTGTGGGACGTTAACATTTTTTCCAGCACAGGTTCACGGTCTGTATGTATTGCCAAATGCCCGACGACTTCTATTTTGAGTTATGTTAGGTAGGCACCTACCTACGCTACTTCGTGCCATTTGGCGCGTGGCACTGTCCGTGGCAGTGATGAGTTGATTGTTGATAATACACTTGCTTGCTTCGATAGTTTTGTTAACGGTGCCATCGTTCGTCTCAGATTATTGAGCGTGGGGAACATTCGTTTCATAGCTGTCTCAACATCATACAAGGCATGTTTGTGGGAGTTGGCTCAACTCGTTCATATGTAGTTTATGTCCATATACATATAGTCGTATGTTCATAGTCATTTCTTTGTTGCTGGATTTTTTGCTTGTTTCATGGGTTTGTCTGAAAAAGCTCATTTTCATTACAGGTATCGTGTTGCCTAAGATCCTTATTTCAATCATTATTAACGTCATCATCTGCCTAGCCTTTTCCCAACTATGTTGGTGTCGGCTTCCAGCCCAAGCGGATGCAGCTGAATTTTACATGGAGCGACTGCCTATCTGACCTCCATAACCCAGTTACTGGGAAATACCTCCTACTCCTCTTCCTCTTGGTAAGACTGGTTCTCGACTATCGGGGTTCTAACGACCCGTAACGATTCACGAAGATCTACGAAGATCTACGAATAACATCCGGGACCACCGGCTTAACGTTCTTTCCAAGGAGGGGTCTTGGAATATAAATATGATCACCTATCCGAGGACCTTCCGCGGACCAACCGCGGCAAGCACAGCTTAGCCTGATCGATGAACCCGTGCGGCTGTTATTACTCAGCCACAAGCCCCTTAATCATTATTAACGTATGCATCAAATATACGTTGAGGGAATGCATTTGAAATTTACTTGTCTACTTGAGAATTATAAGGCGTAGACAAAGCCAAATATTTCTCGAGGAAGATTTCAGATTTTCCAGTTTTATGTGTGCGAACTTCTAGCGGGCTCGCCATGAATTCTATGGGACGTGATTAGCCTACAGATTGTTATTGAAGTTTATTTTCGAACATTGTACGTTCCCGGCAATTTAATATAGTTTTCGCACGTTACCTACTATTTTGCTATGTTTGTTATTGGGTCAATGGAGTGTGCCTAGATTAAAGTATAAATCTGTCGCGAAATAGGTTCCGTATCTGTGTCGAGGGCACAAATAACATTAGATCAAGACGTAAAAATACATCGAAAGTTTACTAAGACTACTTTTGCGAATGGTGCAATAAAGTCGGAACTGTCACCATTGACCAACATAAACTTTGAAATGCAGGAGCCTAAACGATTAACGTTTTTATCGCCATGACCTTCGAGCTGTTTATCTAACATGCTTCCTATCACATTGATTTACAAACAATGGATTTTCCTTATAGCCATTAATTACAGAATTAAGAGCATGCATTAACCTGATCTCTTAAGGATTTAGCTGACGTTATAGGTAGATTGTTTTAATCCTCGACGATAAAAGATTCTACCCGTTCTTCTTTAATATCGTTTTGATGCATTTTGAATGGTGTGGCCGTCTCCAGAAACGTTTACATAGGCGTAGTATTATTCCGAGTGCTCATGATTTATTCAACGAAATCTCCAAAGGGCTGGTTGACACTTCCCGTGACCCCAAGGGCTGGCTTTTACTTTGGCCAGAGGCAGCATTGCCATACAACGTGGCAATGCCGCCAGTCTCTTGGGTACATTACCAGACGACAGCGATGCACAGGAATTTTTCGACGCCATATTTGAGTCTGTTAACAGTTTTAGTAAGGTTAGGTTATTATATTTTAATAGTTTGTTATTTAATTTAGAGTATTAAAAATTATTTTATCCCGTGTAGGTATATGTTTTTATTCTCTTTTATTAAAGTATTAGGTTAATGTCATTATTAAACATCTTTTCGGAGACTGTTTTGTTGTCTGGTCTTCTTCAACCCACCATGAAATTGCAAAAATGACCTGTAATCATGGTTCCCTTGGTTGAATGTATACTAGACATTGTTGCCATAATTATCGTAAGAAACAAGCGTGATTATCAAATGTATGCGTGTGCGCAGCGACACACCTTAATTGATAGGGTTGCAGTACTAACATGCTATAAACACTGATCTATCTTTAGCAATGCTTCTTAACGAGAATGGTATGGAACTTTTCAAGACAAACAATATTTTTCCCGCGAAAATTGCGGAAGACGTTCCTCATGAGATCCTGTGTGAGTGAGTAGGTAAGGGATGTTTTAACAGAATTAAAAATGACTGAAACTGAAAAGAATTCCGAACGAAAAATAAACGAAAAAAATACCTAGTAGTAGTACAGAACTGCCAGCAGCAAGCACACAAACATTGGTTTTAGAAAGTCAGACGGAACGAATCTGTTATTAGACTCCTAAAAACTTCCAATTTCAATGCTCGCACCAGGGGTTCTACTCTCTATGTCGAACGACGAAGATACGGGCCCGTCCGAAAATAATGGAAACGTCAAATCAGGTGACAAATTCAATTTTTCGGACGGGCACACCTCATCGTGAGTAAGGACAAATCATGTTGTCATTCATTCCTAGTTCCGAAACCGAACTAATTTTATGTCCGTAAGTGTTAACAGATAAAACGAGCCCGTAACCTCGTTACGCGGAGTGAGGAACGTCCGTAACTTCAGCCTATCCATTCTGTAAAAATGGCGGCGTAAAAAGTCAGGTGAAGTGAGCTTAGAGTGAGCTTTCAATATTATCAATCCCTAGCATTAGTTGGAATGACAGCTCACTCCACGCTCACGTCACCTAAGTTTTCACGGTGAGATGGTTACAGAATCGCAATGCTGATCAAACTAAAGATTTCGTTTGTTAAGGGTGTAGACCCCAGTTTTATGAACTACCCTACGTACGCATAATCAGCCTATAGCGTTCCCACTGCTGGGACACAGAAAGGCAATTCAACATCCACCACGCGGGCCCAGTGCTGGTTGGTGAATTGCCTTACATTGGAAGCTAATAAAAAAAAACTAAATTAACCATATCGTAGTTCATTCAGTAGATAAGTACCTACGTAGGTACATAATGGTTTTTGTAGCTCACGATCGATATTCTAAACGGAGCAAAAACTACTTTTAAATTTAATTTAGCAAACCGTGCGAATAATAATAATTTCGTCACGCGCTGATGCGGGTAGGTCGGCCTTTTGGAGTAAGTGGCCTACCTACCTACATATCTCCATTTATACCATGGAAATTAAATTTTTGGAGGGAAATTATTCTGGAAATCTGGTAATTTCAAGACTGGAGCTGTATGTTATTTCCTATCTATGTCGTTTAATTTTACACCATTATGAATCTGTATTCTTACTGGTCTTTATGCTTAATCCTCACTATGCATACCCTAATCAACTTTTGAATACTTACTCCTCATCGAGCAGTGTTTGCAAGAAAATCCGAAGGAATCTTCAGTTTAAAATTTTCTGGTTGTTATGAAAATTGATAGACACTCGCTGTTCCTCTGTAGCTGTAAATCGAACTAAGAATTCTGTTAAATATTTTTTGCAATACCTACGCTTTGGAAACAACAAGTTATTCAATAACGAAGGTCACATTAAAATTGAAAGAATTAAATAACAAGCGAACTCACCTGATGGGATTAGAAGTGAAACGAGCACACAAAACACTAGGAATCCTGTCAACATTTTCCCAGCAATGCAATTTCGTACACACTTGATTTAAACTCAAAAACCAAAACCGTTGTCATTGTGTTTGAAGAGAAATAACTAACATTTAAAATCACCAGTCACCACACATTTGTTATCAACTTATCACTCACAGCACTAAAAAACTGTTGATTTTGATCAGAGTAAAAAATAACAGTTAAAAAGCGATCGAAAATGTTTAAACGTTCGATGTGTGAAATCGGAGCGGAGCGACCATTTTGGCGCGAAATAAAACGTCCGTGCGGGTGAACGCGGCGAGGCGGACTTGCGGACTTGTTTGTAGTTGTTGATTAACAAACTCGGCCGGTAGCGGCGGCTGTAGCGCGAGGCTTGTTTGGGCGGTTCGCCATTACAAACTGACGCTGTTGCGACGCGGCAGTCGTTCAGTCCGCTCCCCATCTCCTCCAATCCATAACCAATCTTGTTTGACCTGAAAACGTTTGAAAACCTCAACCAGCAAGGGTCGATGTCTACTGGTCCGCTTGTCTGTGCAACTTCATTCAACTACGCATGAACTCTCTCTGGCAGTCTTCCGGGGTGATTTCTTGTTATTTTACTGCATAAATAAGACCCTTTGTAAAAAAGGCTAGTGTGATCGATCACACAGTGCGATTTGTAGTAAGTAAATTCAGTTTATTAATATCAGGTTCTGGACCTAACAAAACTTACCTACTACTGCTGAATGCTATGAGCAGCTTTATTTCTAGCTTCCATAAGCCTAGCTCCGTCCAATCATTCAACCCGCCTATCACTGACCATTGCTGGATATAAGTCTCTCCGAAGTCGCGCCTCGACACTGTTGTGCGCCTCCCGAAACCAGCTGCCTTTTTAAGGTTATCAGTCCATCTCTCCGTGGTTCATTGTAGCAGTGGGTCTCCATAATTACTTCAAAATAACGAACGGCCGGGCTGAATGCAAAACTTTCATCTAGTCGTACAGTAGTAATAAAATGTACCTATCTTCTTTCTTTCTTTACTGATGGGCTAATTAGGCACTGAAGGAGCTTAGCCTTTTTTTTCAGACTTTTTCTGACTAAAACCCACCCGTGTTCCTTCAGTTGTCTGTGCCTGGGGCCACGGTATCTCTTTCGAACAACCCGCGGCCCTGGCAGAGGGACCTTAGCCCACAGAGCATACAGTGTCCCTATACATATTGTAGTCTTTGGCATACAGTAACCTTTTACCTTAGCCTTTGGTTGCAAGTGTTGCAATTGCAACTGTTCATTTGGTTAAAATTTTTGTCTTTCTGTCTGTGGTTGCCTGACATCTGCTGATACGCCGATACCATAGACTAATATATATAAAATGAGATAGACTGGCAACTGACACTTTGATTTTTTCTTAGCGAAGAGCGACATCTGAACGTGAAGCAGGGAACTAGATGAAATATATCTATACTATGTATTGTATAGATATGTGTAGATGCGTGTGTGTGTGTGTAAGGTTCTGTATGTGTGTTCTTATTAAGCTAGTTCACGAAATATCAAATGTACTGATTCGACCGATTTGCAATAAGAGATTAAATACTTTATTACAGAGAATAAAGTAGATAATTCCTCATCCAAATCAGTCAAATCAGTAAATTTGATATTTCGAGAACTAGATGAGTATCAAAATATACATGTTTAAATACTTACTAGAACCAAATAAACAGTCGGGTAATAATACAAAAATTAGATATTGAATTCATTTATTTTCTTAAACATCTAACGCTACTCCAGTTTGCCTTTCTCGTTTCTTACCCTTTCTTTTATTAAAATGCTTTCGAGCCTGTAGAATAATGCAGTCCATATCATCACAGTCTGCTTTAGTAAAATTATAAAAGCTCTTGCCACTGAGGACATTGCAGACTTCTCTGCACCAATTCATGATGAAGAACACAACACTTTTATTCAATAAATACTTATTTACTGTATTTTTATGTTTATTGCATGTTAAAAAATTAAAATCAATATGTAAAGATACTATTAAATTTATATATTGTACGATTTGCTTTTTATGTGCATCAGTTTTTAACACTTCTAAAGTGATGTGTTCCACTTGGGCAAAATAGTCAAACAATGCCCGGGATGGATAGCACAACCATTTTTTGCCACAATATTCTTTTTTTCCTATGAACTTGTGAAAATCTTCAACATTTTCACTTATGCAATTATTTTTACACAAGGTACATTTTTTAAAGACAAACTTTTTGGCTTTGGTGGCTATCCATCCACTGCAATATGCTATAGCAGCGCATTTTTCTACATGGACTCGAGAACGACTTAGTAACATTGCTTGTGTACTAATCATTTCAATATTTAAATGATAATCTTTTATGTGCCTAATCTCATTACCATCAGCATTTTCGTTGCTGCGTGATTCATTTTCTATAAATGATTTTAAGGATTGTAGACAAATACTGTCATCCTTTTCACAATTTCCCTGTAGGGAGTGTGCGGATGTCATATTATTTATCAATAATGTCTTGAATGCATTTTCAAACCCTGTAGAAGTGGGCATTATATTGCTACAGCCATGAGCTCTTATGGCTCCAAAAAAGTTTTCGAGAGGGTCTTGGTTCATGTTTCTTAGTAGTATGGAGTTTATTCCTTGCGATCTTAAATAATTTACAATAGATTTAAAACCTTCAATTGTTTTCACCCAGCTGGTAAGAGAAGGCACTGTTGTTTCTTTATCATCATTAATTACATATTTCATGGATTTTAAAATTGGTAAAGTAGAGTTCCAAAATTTTAAATGTGGTGAGTTTGGTGTTACTGCCGATCTGTATATTTTCCCCTCTTCTTTATGAAAATTTGCGTTGACCGAGTCGAAGAGGTCGTCTAACAGCATTATTAATTCTGCAGTGTCCACGCTTTCCTCTGGCAAGCTGCCACTTTCTGTAAATGAAATGTTAATGTTGTACTTCTATAATTTTACACTTCGATAACATGATTATAACTAAGTTAAACTCATACAAACCTGCCATAAACCCAAGTGCCACACCAACAGACTTGCTAAACACCTGAGTGCAATATTTAACCCTCATTCTCGGTATCATTGAGGGCACAACATGTAGAGCAGTCAGCTTGTGGACCAACTTTACACCCCTAAATGTTGGACTTCTATGGTAAAGATTTTCTATGTGCGACCATTTTGCCACGCGTAACTTGCCATCCTTGGTAAATTTTAAATTTTTATTCAGCAGATTGTTACGCACGCCCTTTATTAGATGAGGTGGATCATATATAGGCACAATTTTGCCACCAGCCACTTCAAAAAAGCCTCCTGTATATTCTTCATTTTTTCGCAAATATTTTGCTTTAGTCTCCTCCACCAATTGGTTTATGGCAGCAAGGTTTGTAGAGCCTTGGTCACATATTGTAGCTACTACTTTTAGGCCTGTGCTCTGAACTTTTTCAATTATTCTTTTCAATTGAAATTTTAAATCTGCAGTCTTCGTTGTGCCTGAGCAAAAACTGTAGGCTATCGGCTGTTTATATTTTTTTACTATGCCTCTCACCATAAATACAAGCACGTGATCCGAAAATATCACTTCTCGTTTTGTGCCAGTATCAACAAAACCAGTGATTTTGTCGTGTGCTTTGTCGTAACTTAGTGCTGGCGCTATTGACATTTCATCAAATAAAATGGAGCAAAATTTGTGTGTGTTTGGCATTCCAGACACTTTCTTTTTCAAGTGTTGAAAAATAGTTTCATTAATGCCCGGCACTAAATCTACTTTTTGTAGTATGTTTTGCAGCGTCCTTCGGCTTGGCAAAACACAGAGCTGGCTTAGCAAGCGATAAGCTTTAGGAGATGGTTTATACAATGATAAAGCTAATATTTTCTCATCAAGAGTAAATCGCCTTCCTCTAGGCTTTTTATCACTTCCTTTTACTTGCATATAAAATAAAGATTTAGCTGCTGATGACATCTTTTTGCTCACAATTTCAAAAGCATTCGTTTTCCTTATTTTCTTTGCTAGCAGGTATCTTTGGCGAAAGGTCTGTTTGGCTGTAAGAACCCGACGAAGTGTTTGCTTTAACTTTTTCACCTCATGTTCTTCATGCTTCCTTTGCAGAAAGGATACTGAAAATATAATAATATAGTTTAAATTGTGCAGAACATGTTTAACCAACGGTCAAGGACCGCGGTCCGCCCATTGGCGACGAAACAATAGAAAATCAATTGTGTCTCATTAGCGGAGATTGACAGATTAAGGAAGGTGCATCAAAAAGTGAACCTCGGCTTTATCATGGTAGACAATGATCTTGAAATTAAAGGATTTGCATTTGCAGATAGACTAAGATAAGTGATCATAAAGAAATAGATAACATACCTGAACTAGAAGGCTTGAAGTATTCAATAGTTCTAGATTTCATGGGTTGTATTACATTACAATGCAATATACCTTCTTGGGACGTAGACGGTTCTGAAAAGAAAAGAGAATAAGTTAGTATTTAAACAATATTAAAAAAATATACATATATTTCTAGCGTATCCCCTTGGTTAGCATAATACTTGATAGTCGAAGTTCCCACCACTAATTTCTACTAGGACTTTTAATTTTTTACAGCCCAACCCAAAATGGAACCTATTTCAAACCATATTCATTTAGCCCAATTGGATACACAATAGATGGATAACATTTGCTAACATACCTGAACTGCAAGGTATGTATTCTATGTTTCTTGTTGAGTCCTGAATTATATTAGGATTCAATGATATTGCTTCTTGAGAAGTAGATGGTTGGCTGTCTGGATCCATTTGACTTGGTCCTGGAAAGTACAGAATAAAAGAAGTTAATATTTTCACTTAAAAACAAAATTGTGTATGAAATATTGAAAACCTTGTACTTGAATAGTTTAAGTTATCCGTAATTTGTGTCTGTGTATATGTTACCGGCAATCTGTATAATCCAATATTCTGTACAATACCTAGGCAATATATAGAATACCTAAAACGCTTAGGTAATGTATGAAATATTATTTGTTGTTTGTTTGTTTGCAAAAGATTAAGCACGTCTGCGTATGCTCTCTACAATCTGTCCAAGAAAGTTAACGTTGATACATTAATGGTTGCATATCACGGTTTAGTGGCCTCTGTTCTAAGGTTTGGTGTAGTATTCTGGGGTAATTGTTCCGAAAGGGAGTCTATATTTAAAGCGCAAAAACGGTGTATAAGATCCATTTTTAATCTCAAGGTTACAGATACAAGAGACAGAAGCATTCCTTTTTTCAAGAAACACAAAATACTAACTTTTCCTAGTATATACATTCTCGAAGTAGCTATATTCGTTAAAACTAACAAGCATCTATTTCCTGCATTGAATGATACAAGGATGCGAACTACTGCTATGAGATCAAAATATCAGAGTCTATTGTGTACTGGTAGATATAACACTGCTTTACTTAAAAAAAACATTATTGGTATGGCACCTACTATATTTAACAAATTGCCAAATTATATTAAGGATCAGCCCTTAATAAAATTCAAGAAACTCCTATCGTCGTTGCTGACAGAGAAATGTTATTACTCTGTTACCGATTTTTTAAATGATGAATTGTAATATTTCCTTCATTTTGTCTCATTTATGATGTAAATAATTTTAGACTTAGCTGATTCATGATCTCATTTTGAATTTAAGTATCTAGATTCTAAATTATCTGTAAGTTAACCACTATATTTTTGTATGCCAACAGGCAGAATGTACTGGGAATATCTATGAAACTAACACCATTATTGTAACACCTGCATTCTATACAAATAAATAAATAATTATTATTATTATTTATTTTATACTTTGCCTAGGCATTCTACACAGTACCGAATGCGCAGCTGGCAATGTGTGCAAAAGACGAAAGCGGGGAAGGGGAAGACGTGCGAGCAGGCAGTAAATTTCACGCGACAATAATATTTTTGAGTGTAATAATTCTTATTCTGCTGCAAAAAAAGTATTAGATAAGTAATACCTAGGTACCTTCTTTATAAAGATTATATTTAATGAGTGATTGTTAATTTTGAGCAAACATATTATAATTATTTGTCCGTCATTTTATAGATAAGTATTATAGAGGAAACTTACATCTGACCAATTTGAAAACAAAATATATGTGTCGAATTGAGAACCTCCCCCTTTATTTTCGTCGGTTAAAAATCACGTGCACACAATGAACACAACTGTTAGCAAGTACTACAATAGCGGCCGTGTGTTGCAAGCAAGATAGTCTTTACGGTGTATAGATGTTCGTTTCTCCCATGGTACTTACATAACATTAATAAATATAGACCAAATCTATTTACTTTACACATTGCCGGTGAACCAGCAGGTATTCTATACAATCCCTAGGAAATGTATACATTACCTAGGCAAAGCATGTAACGGACAATAATATTCATAATATTTCATACATTGCCTGGACGCCTCAGTTATTCTATACATTGCCTAGGTAGTGTACAGAGTACCTGAATTATACAGATTACCAGTAACATATACACTTAAAACTTCTAAACTACTTGATGCAATGCAATTTTCTCCTTCATTTAGAGATTTTCAAGAGGAAGGTTTCTGTGTATTGTACATTCATTTATAACCTGTGTGAATCCAATGTTGTTGTTAGTATTAAATAAAATTAATAAAAACATATTTACCTGATACATCTGCAGATGGTAAAAGCAAAGATGGAACAGCCAATTTACAAAGTCTGTTTTTCGGGTAAAGGAATTCTTTCTGAAAGTGCCGATGACAGATTCTTTGAGTTTTGCGGAAAGTGGTGCTGTCCAGACTCGCAATATCACCTCCAATAAACTTTACCCAATTTTTAAACCTTTCTGCATCTTTCTCAGGACATGGAAAATAATGTAGAGGTACACCTGAAAATAAAATAAAGTGACTATAATGGGACTGCCTGAAATGTGATTTTTAATCTAGCGACTATAAATTGTTTTACAATATAAAAATGTAATTTAATAAAAGTACAGGAATGAAGTGTTAAATTATCATAAAAGATGTTTTTTTTCTAAAGCACATAGGTCAGACTAGCAATGCAGTAAAAAAACCAGCCAAGTGGGTGTCGGACCACGCACAATGAAGGGTTCCGTAGTTGCAATGAATTTATCCCAAGAAAAAATCACGTTTGCTGTATGGGAGCCCCCTTATATATTTATTGTATTTTGTTTTTAGTATTTGTTGTCATAGCGGCAACAGAAATACATCATCTGTGAAAATTTCAACTGTTTAGATGTCACGGTTCATGAGATACAGCCTGGTGACAGACAGACAGACAGACGGACAGTGGTCTTAGTAATAGGGTCCCGTTTTTTCTTAGTAATAGGGTCCCGTTTTTACCCTTTAAGTTGTACGCAAAATACGCGCATTGACGTGGAGTTCCGGACACCAGCCCGTATTACCCTTTGGGTATGGAACCCTAAAAACGATATCAAGAACTCAAAAGCCTGGATAAAGGGGTGTAGGTAGATGTGGTACCCACATGTACAGTGCTTCTATTTTTTTAATGTCTCGGCAACTGCCGTGCCTGCGACTTTAGCAGCTTGATGATGATTGATTGATTAAGAATGTTCATAATATAAAAACACATTTCACTCACTATCTTCTGCTACTACTGGGCACCCAGGAACACAACAGACGTTTCGCGGCATTGTGTAAAATGTAAAATAACACTACACTGAGATATATGGTCCAAACTCCCTAGGGAGGGCCTATCTACATGTATGTCACAAACACTTTCACAAAGTACAGTCTATGCTGGAATTTCGGTATTTCTGGAATATACGGAGGAACTAAAGCTCAACTCAACGTAATAACACAAAAACACCAAAAAGTACAAGAAAAATTGCGCACGAGCATACAAACGTACCGGTGGAAAATTTCTTGTGACGTTAAGACTCAGTGTTGCTAACGATGAGTATCAGTAAACTACTCGTAAGATTCCATCACCGTAAAAATATCACTAATAATACAAAATTTTAATAAAATATACTTAAAACAATTTTGATTTGGTTATTAAATCATATTTTTTATGAAGCTAGAGTAATTAAAGAAAAATAGCAAAATTAACAATTGGTGCAAACTGCCATATTTTTTTAAGCAAAAAAAGTGGTAACACTGCAATAAAAAGTTACTTGCTTCAGGGATAGATGGCGCTTTTCGCAATAAAAAAAGAATGTTCTAAGTTACCAGGGCATGGCCGATACGGACACTTATTTCGTAAGATAATGAATGAGGCATATGACATTGGCAGAATTGTCGACATCGGCACCATTGCCATAGAGAAAAATAGATAGATAGAATGAGGCATAGTAAAAATTCAGCCTCTCGTAGATCGTACGTTGTCATACATGTCATAACCATCGGCCAGCCCAATAAAAAAAATATTGGCGTGAAAAAGCTACTTAGATTACCATTAAACCATTTACAGGCACTTTTGAATTGTCAAATAGTCGGTCAGTTAGTCAGAAATTTGAAGAATACCAAAACGTAGATCTCTATTGAATGAGTAGGTACTCGTCCACCATACCTATATACTTATTAATATAATTATAAATAAAATTTCACTTTCGAGTGCTTCTTTATTTAAAACATCCTCATTAGTCACGCACGAGCAAACGTCAGACATCGGGTTCACCCAATCTTAGATAGCGACAGTGCACAACGGAATACTTAATTAAAATTTCGAAAGTTCGCATGGCTTGCGAAACACCTACTTGTCATAATGTCCAATGAAATTTTGGACTGGTTATTGACAACATTAAACCATTAACAACCGTTACTAATAAACAAAAAAAATGTTAGGAAACCCACCTAAATACATTTTTTTTTTAACAAAATAAGAAAATGAGTAAGATATACACTACAAAATTTTCTACTATCTCTACTAAATCATAAAAACGTTGGCAACTTTTGGAATACTTCGGGGTGACATTGGTCTTGCTAAAACTCCCCAGTTGTTTGAGAATATTCCCGTTAGGTGTTTGAATGATTTGTTTTTTTTTTCTCTAAAATCTTTATTATTCATTTGTTTTTAATTCTGCATTTCATTAGTACCTATTTCACATACATAATGCACAATTCTTTAAATACTTCGATGGTCCTAGTTTATCATCTGTGACTTCAAGTGACAGCTATGTGAACAGAACCCAGCAATGCAAAATGCAGAAATATGTAAGCTGTCACGCCCTTTATGCCTGGAGGCTTTTATTTAAATTTTGACAATTCAAAAGTGCCTGTAAATGGTTTAATTGAAATAAATGATTTGAGTTTGAGTTTAGGTAGTAAGTTTTTATTTACATTTTAATTTTAATTAATTATATTTTAGCTTGAGTATGTATAGTTCACCTCACGCCTCAGCCGCCGCGGGAGACGCTCCGGGCGTCGGGAGCCGCGTGACGACTCCTGGCCACCGTAGGCGCGGGCCTGCGGGCGGAGAGTAATGGGTAGCTCTCCGTCCGATCAGGACTAGGCCCGTGCCGGACGGCGTGTACGTGTTCCACGCGCGCCTCAAAGAGATGTCAGCAAGATTGACAGGGCCCGATAGGGCCGAAGCCTGCCAGGGTAGCAGGAACATCCGAAAGGGTTACCGCTGCCCTGGAACATAAAGGGCTAAGGAATGAACACGGGTGAGTTTTAGTCAGTAAGAGTCTGACACTCCCTTCTGCTCCACCCAGAGCGGGAGGAGTCATTTGATGATTTCCCATCCCGAAAAAAAAAAAAAGTACGTATAGTTTTTATTATATTTGTTGGTATATTGGCGTGGCTAGCTGGCATGTGGCAAATAATTTAATTTTATGTTCTGTGCCTTGTAATGTTAATTACTTAACACCTAATATTGTATACAATTAAGTATTAAGTATTTTCTAACTGAACAGACAGCTGTGCTGCTGGGGAGTTTGTTGCGCCACTTCTTCTTCCCAGCGATAGCAAAAAAAATGTGAAAGGCGGGCGTTTTTGGGGCTGTCTTTTGTAATTTTGACGTTCGAAAAGTGCTGATTCTCAGCCTAATCTGAATAAATTACTTTTGATTTTTTAATTTTGAATAATAATACGTCTTAGATTTATCGATTTTATACGTTTGGCCTTTTAATTTTTTTAGGAACTTGACAGTTCGAAGCAAAATATTAGTACCTACTGTACTATAACTATAGTGTTGGTGCAGTGAACGAATTTGCGAAAATACACTCCCAGACTCCTAAATCGAGCCACCGGCACCGTGCAATTCAATGCTGACATAGAATTGCACGGTGGCTCGATATAGGATTCCGGGAGTGTTTTTCCTTTATGCCTGAGCATAAAGGCCTAAAACAATAAAATACTTATGAGTCAAAGAAAAAGTTTTGATGTGTTTTGAAGCCGACATACTGGCTATCATTTTGGTACTACACCAAAATGATGGCTAATATGTTCCAAATCTGAGTTCATGGCAATTTCAAAAGCTATAGACTTCTATGCAAAAAGTATGTGGTGTCTAGATTTAGGAGTCTGGGAGTGTAGTTTATTTTGTATAAGTCAAACCAAAATATGTGTTTGTTCTATTAGATTATTGCATATTATTATTTTACCAGTCCTACATACATACATGAAATCCACGCCCTCTTCCCATGGGGGCACTAAGGTTCGGTTACCTTCGTAATCGTTACATATGATGAAAAGTTCAAATACGGTGGCAGTGCAACGAATTATTTATTACCTAAATAAGAAAGAAAGAAAGAAAGAAAAAGCATTTATTAAAAAGACCGAAAAAAAAAAAAAAAAAAAAAAAAAAAAAAAAAAAAAAAAAAAAAAAAATGATCCGTAGTTGTAATTTTCTGCCCAATTTTTTATCAGTTTACCACTATTTTGGGTATTTTAACCTTGTGGGATTGGCAACCCTACACCTACAACAGCCAATGAAACTTTGACAGATTGTACGTGACTGACCGCACGTCACAATACAAGATAAACTCAAAACTGTCAGTGTCATTCTGCGAAGTGTCAAGTCGGGTGCGCGGGCGCCGGGAAAAATAAAAATCTCCGCAACTTTATTAATTCTTTTAAAATACATCAATGTGATTCCTCCAAAAAGTTAAAAGACATTATAACATAATCTAATGAAAGTAAAGAAACAAGTATTAAACATGGGTGTCTCATATACAACGGTGAATGTGTTTATAGGATGTTGCTCCAGCGCTTTTCTAATGGAAATTGTTATGGCAAGGTGGCCCAACAGCGCTAATTTAGTTACATTTCTACAATTCTTCTTTATTAGTCTATACGGGTTCATAGTGACTACAAAGTGTGGAACGGTGAGTCATTAACATTGAAGTAATTACCCAAGTCTGTTCTTGTTTCTCTTCGTATTTATTTATGTTATTTTCCTTTTATGTTATTTTATTATCGCTCCGACATAATTGTTGTATTTTGTGACTACTATTCGGTACATTTTATTCTGTTGACGACTTCATTGTTACCTAAATTTTATAATTAAGTTTGTCAAGCTCTTTCTATCTTGGATTTTATTAGAAAGTTTACGTAGAAAGATCGCAAGGCTTGATTATGTAGTAGATAGTTACATAAACTGACTCCACAGGAAAGCTAAATAATAGAATTTGTTGCCAACAAGTTAGTGCACTTAATCATAAATTATAAAATAGTTGTCTTTTTTGGCAACAAACTATATTATTTCAATGATTCACCTCGTTAGATGGTAACATTTTATTACACCTGAAACTTTCCCTAATCTTGAATGACAATGAAACAGTAATAGATTTTGTAACTTTTGTTTTATCATGGGGAAATCATCATGGATATCCTCCGTCTGGGAAGAACGGACCAAGTGACTGAATAAACCTTCAGACATTTTTCAAATAACTTATATGTACACAACATACTTCTTACCGAACAATTGAAGTTTTTTCTAGTCCTAACTAGACAAATAAAATTCTTCAATTTATTGTTTTTCTCTTGTTTAGAAAGACTATTAAGAATTGTTAGGTATTTTATAAGTAGATTAACATCCTCATTATATTTGAAGTAATAAACTATTGTTTATTTCCATTGTAATGTGTACCATTGATTGATCATCCATTCTTACCTATAAAACGGGAGGGGCTTGTGGCTAAATGATAACAGCTGCGCGAGTCGATCAAAGGTTAAGCTATGGATGGGTGACCATCCATTACATATTTTATGGATGGTCATACAGTTCTTATGGGTCAGAAGCCCAAAAGTCTAACAAGCAGTCTTACGAAAGGTTGTCAAATACAGTCTCTCCATGTGAAATACTCATATTCAGCTGCATCAGCATCAGGTTGTGTCTCGGGGTTGGCTTTGAGTCTGAAGCTGACCAAAAATTGGGAAAAGCCTAGAAAGATTGATCACTTTATCTTACTAATAAAAACTTAAGCTAAACTACCTATATTCTTTCAGGTAGGACCCAAGATACCTCTAAAGCATTATGTAATGCTAGTCACTCTCTTCTTCATCACTACTGCGGCTAATAACTATGTTTATGCCTTGCATGTACCTCCTACATTGCATATGATTATAAGGTAATTATAAATTATTTACACTACAAACCATTCATCCTTTTCCAAGGAATATTGATATCACTTTATTTGTCAATAAGGAAAGCAGACTCAGGCTTTACCCAACACTATTAACACAACACAACACAATCTAAATTGAGTCAGCACAGAACAACAACTCATTGAACAACAAATCATCCTTTACTTGCTATAACAAAATAATGTAATAGTATGTATTTAACTAAGCGTACAAGAAAATGTTTGAGACAAAAGCTACGGGGTGGCACTGGCAGGGACTTCACATGAAACAGGTTGCACGTCGATATCCCTACCATCATTTACCATCCAGGATTGAAGTTCTTGACACTTCTTAGTCAATCATAGATTCATGTACTTACCACACTTTACATTCTCTATTTCCAGATCAGCATCCTCCCCAGCCAGCATGCTAGTGTATTGTTGTGTAAAGAAACAAATGCCAAAACTAAACAATGCTATAGGTTCAATACTAATCAGTGCTGGCGTAGCATTGGCCATGTATGGTGGAGCTCCTACAGATGAGGAAAATAAGGGGACATTCTTATATTGGTGCATCGGAGTGACTATATTGTTGGCGACGTTGATAACTGGTGCCTTTACGGGTCTTCAACAGGAGAGGTTGTATTCCCGGTACGGGAAACATCCAAATGAGGTAAGACATAAGTCATGGAATTATATTAATATGTTATTTCAATCGCAATGAAAAATAAAACCCACAGTAGGTAAAATTTTTAAAGCCTGTAAGTCTAGAGGCTTTGTTATTTTTTTGTTGTGAAACAGGACTATTTTTGGGTACCTAGGAGAAAGTAGATGTATTACAAGTGACTGGCAAGATGTGTTTTAATGAGACAATGTTTGGCTAGATAACATTTTGTACCTATATTTTTATCTTTTAATGTATGTAGGAAGCTTATCACACAGAATGGGCAATTTAAACTATCTTTATATTACGTAGTCTATACTAATTACATAAACAAAATAGATAGTTATTTTGTAATGCAAGAACACTGTTGATATGCGCTTTATTCTTGAAATAGAATAATATAACTTAAGGCCCTATTTAGGCTAACCTGTATGAGTATGACTGCTGTGGGCCAATTTACAGTTAGCAAAAATTGTTTTTTCTTAAAATATGTGTGTAAACATCAGTACTTTCCAATGCACAATGTATGAACAAACTTTCTCTTACAGATGCTGTTCTACACACATGCAATTCCGTTGCCTGTATTCTTCGGAATCTCTTCTCAATTAATGGACACATCAGCAGGTCTGCCAATAGAGGCTTGGTTACTGATTGCACTGAACATTATTTTCCAATTCTATTGTACGCATTCAGTACATGAATTAGCAACCAAAGAAACTTCGGTAACAGTGACTTTTATTCTGACTTTGAGGAAGTTTGCTTCTCTATTGATCTCCACCGTAGTTTTTAAGAGTAATTTAAATATTTATCATGGAATAGGTACGGTGCTAGTTGCGGTTGGTACATGTGTATACTTCGACTTTTTCTCTACTAGACGGCAAAGGCCAGTCAGTAGAAAAACTAAATCGAATTAAGTCTTTTAGTACTAATCTTATACATTCCCATAAACTTAAGTCCAGCAAAGAAAAAATCGTGATTCATGTTTTCCGACTTTTAGATCTTTATTACGTTTCAAGAATTTATCTAATTATTCTTAGTATTTTTAACTTATACACTGTTTGCATTTAATTAAAATTAAAATGTACACTATTTAAAAAACAGTATAAAATAAATATTTTTTGTAAGTATTTTTACAAATAGTTTGTAATTATAATATTTATACTGAATAAATAAATAAAATAATATAGCTTTTAAATCCCACATTTATTGAGTCATCTTAAAAATATTTTGTATGTAAACTATAGTATCAGTAGTGATTCTTAAACAAGAAAATTATACAACTTTGTAAGGTATCTACAGCAAGTAAAATATACAACCTTACAGCGAATTAAAGTAACTACATTACAATCGACAATATGAAGCTGCTTGTACCATAATATAAGAGAAAATATACTTGTTACCTACTAAGATTCATACACACAATCGCTCTATTCACTTCACATCACTTATATTACAGAATATTTGTCCAATTATTTAACTTTCTCAATTGCTATAGTAGTAGGTATCTTCACACCCTGAAATATAAACAAAATGCGGTTAATATTCCATTGTAATTTTTAACTTGGATCGCTGTTTGCGACCTCAAGTGAGTGATTAAATCAATTCCTACAAGCCCCTTTCCAGAACAAATTAAAATGTTGGAAGTCAATGATAAAATTTTGGGATTCATAATAAAATGTGTTGGTAAATAACAAAAAGTTGGGATTAATTTATAAAATTTTGGGATGAATAATAAAATGTTGGGATAATTGATAAATTTTCGGGAAGAACAAAAAAATATGTTCTGTGGGCTTTACGTACCTACCTGCTCTTGCTGTCGGAGCGGCTGCGTCGGTCACGAGATCGAGAGCGTCGCACGGACGGCGAGCGGCGGCGCACAGACGGGGAACGGCGAGGTGAGCCCGACCTTCCGCGCGAGTATGAACGCCTGCGGGGACTGCGACTGCGGGATCTAGCAACATAACCATGTCATGACAACGTCCAGTGTCGCTACTACAATAACACAGTGCAACTTCTACACCTCAAGGGTAATTTCAATTAAACAGCGCTTGAATTTAATCTATCCCTCTTTGTAAATAAAATTTAGTTATTCACCGCTTTGTTGAATTGACATCTCTTGTGTAATCTTGTATGATTTAATATTTTAACATAATTGGGGGCCCATTTAATATTTACAGTCTACATTACACAAATCCCTAGTTACCTACACCTTTAAACGCCAACACGACGTCTCTAAATCTAAGTATAGGCAAGGTAAGGTTCTAAGTATAGGATTTAAATAGTACCGAGACATGGTGAGCCTGCGAAGGTTGACCGTTGTGGGGCTGCAGTGAGGCCGAAGGGATATTACTGAGGCGGAGGCGAGTTTCAATGTTATCTTCCGTCGAACGGTGGCGTTAATTGGAAGTTTCAATAAAAATTGCGGTAACACGGGGAAGTCGATCGCCGTGAGGTTGTATTCTAGCTCGGTGCCACGGTGACGACGAGTGTGTGCAGTCGGTGAAGCATTAGGAGTTGCAATGACATTCAGGATGTTTGTAGGATCCTATACTGTGTGGCCCTCTATAATGCATTTGATTCAAGTCCAGGTTCGGATTACGGTTGGGAACTAGGTGATGGCGGTCAGGAGGTAAGTTATAGGGACGCAGATGTTGGAGACTTCGGCTGCGCGCAGAAGTTTGAAGAGCCGATCGCAGAAGTTGAGCGGGATGTTGTTGCGAGCGGCGTTCGCGGATGTCAGATTGGTTAACGAGCCGTAGTTGTGGTGAAGACATGTGGTGAGGTCGTTGGTGTGTTGGTGGTTGGTTGATAAAATGGACCTGCAAACGTTCCAACACCCACCACTTTTAATATCTCCAGATCAACTTACTTAGCTACTTGTTTTTTTAGCAGATTTGATTAATAGAATAGAATAACATCTTAAAATTATGGTTAAAAATAATGTGTCAAAAGCAAATAAATGTAATCGTGAAGTCTATTTGCTAAGTAATAGTAGCTTAAGACTCTTTAGAGGTAAATAATGATAATGTTCATAGTTGTTAATGATTATTAACACGAGTATTCAGAATAAACCCATTTGATAAGGTACTTATTGTCAAGGATACAGCAATATTGTTAATGATTTTAAGACAGTTACTTTCAATGTATTTATAATAATTCCTAATGATGACACTATCATTATTTTCCCACTTATTTTAAAAGAAATATATTGGTAAACAACACCAAAAAAAGAATGAAAAAGTTGTAGTGTACATACCTGGAATATCGGCGATCTCTTCTGGTACGGCCATTAGACATTTCCACACGGATGCGAGTGCCACAGCATCGACTATAAATAATAATAAAAAAAAAGTATACTTTGATCTGTTAAAAGAAAAATAACGATTACTGGAGCGAACTCAAAAATAAGACAGGCCACAATTGGCGCCCAAATGTGTTATTTATAAATTAGGAGAAAACTTTACCCAGCAGAAGTAGCATACAGGCTTGGAGATTGTCATGGTCATCCGTTTGGCAAAGACAATTAGTAATTGAATTTAAAAAAAAATGTTCCCCATTCCAAGACAAGTGCTATCCATTTAGGACATCACATCTCAGTCTCAGTATGGAGGTATCATGATCTAGCACACTTATGACTCAAGCGTTCCACATTGAGGGTGAAACGGATCTAAGGAGCGTGCAGAAAACTAATTAAAGCGAAAGGTCAGATTTGAACTCGCGATCTATCGATCGGCAGCCGACGCCATAACCGTTAGGCTATTATTGCTTTCAGAAAGCACGCGAATTTAGTATTCAAATACGAAGGTCGAGTAAGGTAAATGAGATACTCAGTGGGCAAATAGTGATAACAAACAGCTGAAGCCAAAAATAAGTGGTGCATAATTAATAATGCTTCCGGGCATAGAACGATTCGGCTCTATTCATGCTAGACATCATGTGGTAATTTGTTAGATACAAGCATTTTGAATGACAGTGTAACCAAGTTCACAGGTACATTTGGCAAGGGTAGCAGTACCACCACCTAACAAATGGGTCAAGTGAAACTAAAATGGCGGATGATCATCAGCGGGAAACTAACCAAACACGGGGATTACGTGTTACATGTACAGCTTATCCACTGAATGTAGAAAATTACAATGATCACTTACGTGCCGTCCAACCCTCGTACGGAATCTTCAGCGTCACGTGGATCTTCATATTCCACAAACGCAAATCCTGGTGGGTTTCTGGCCACCCACACATTCCTTATATTTCCATATTTAGAGAATACTTTCTCTATTTCATATTTGGACGCATTTGTACCGAGATTTCCCACGTAAACTTTGCAAGAAAGATCCCACTCTCGGTAGCGAGACATCTGGAAAGCGAAAAAGCAACGTGTAACATTTAGTGTACGACGCCATTTTGACCGATCTTCACTTTATCAAATAGAATTGCGTTTATACTGTAAGAAGTAGAACTTACTTTTAAGATAACACTGCGAAAGCAAAAGAAGGATGTACTTGAATAGCACTTAGATAACTCGATTATTTGAAACAGAAACACAAGCTTTCACCCTTTTACTAGCAACGTCGCGAACGGAATGAAAAATTAAGGAACGAACGAACGAATTTCAGTTTATTGATTGAATGAATTTTGCATTAGAGAATGAACAATTATGCGGCCAAAGACAATGAAGCAGGCGGAAAAACCATAGTCAGTTCTGTTTACGATTATCTATATTATCTATGATTCCGACTCGCCAACTTCGTTCGATACAGTTGTATATCCGTCCGTTTGTCTATAGTATTCCCCCGCGATCCCCTCCCCACGCCACTTTTTTATTTATTTGTCAAACAGCTGATTGTTTCATAGAATCGCGATGAATTTCTAGAATAGAGTTGAATAAAAATCGATACTGTTAACGAATATGGACGTGGTAGGACTGTTGAACAATATAAACGACAATTCGAACATGTTTGCAGTGAAAACATGGACGTCCGAGTGGTCAAACAATTTTCAAGACAACCAAGTAAGTATTGATTTTTCGGTTTCAGTTTAATGAATTTTGTTGTTACTGTGAAAAGTATGTGATAAAATAAAATATTTCCTAAACGTCGTGACAATATTATCAAACCGGAAGTGTTTTACTAGGTTACAAGGGTAGAGACTTGTAATAATAGAAATCAGTATCCTTGAATTCAATGTTATCGTGTGCGGTGCAAGAATAGATTCGGAAATAGTCCAGTTATCAATTAATGAAAGACAATTATCGTGTAAACTTCCTCTAATTCCCTGAGTTAGGTACTTGTCTGATTAGCAAGCTTATGAACATATTTTTCAAAAGTTTTTTTCGTCGTTGTATAGCCCTTGTTCTTGTTTCATGCTTTTTGCACCTAATAAGAGGCCTATCTTGGCATCCCTCCCTCTCACAAACTACATTAAAATTCTCTTGTATTTTATTTTACCTATTTTCAAACCAATTTACTAAATTGAAAAACATAATTGATAAAACATGGACTATTGTTAGATGGCATTGAAATATACATTCAAATAGAATAGATAAAAAGCCAAGATGTTTTTATATGAACAATATTGAATTAAAACTTACAAGCGGAGAGTCTAGGTACCTTTTTGGTGGTGTATTATTATTTTCCAATTAATGAAAAATCACTCTCAAAGTATCACTAAGCACCTTTAATGAATTTTAAAAGTTTAAGACCAGAAAAAAAAAAAACTGTTCATTCAAATCAATTATTTGTTTATTTATTTATTCTTACACTGGAACACCATACAGGAATTACACAAACGGAGCAAAAAAAAAAAATCATGTCCATCCTGTGCACTATGAAAATAAATGACCTTTGCACTGTATCCTGACTCATTATCCAGTGAGGCTGATAAACACAATTAATATCAGCGTGACTCATAAACCAAGACCTTTTGATAGGGCAATTCTATGATCATATTATCTAGGATTTTATTAAATTAAAAAGAAGAAAAAGCTTGAGAGGTGTCAAGGGACACCCGGATAGAACGAAGTATAACTGGCTTGCTTTCTATAAGAGAGAGAGAGACAGACAGACAGACAGAGAAACACGCGCATGCCGCACGGCTTACAACTATAGCAAAAAGTGTTGTTCCAACTTTTGGTCTTAATTTTTTCTGTCTAGCCCTTTAGCAACGCGCGCTATGGAACTTCGTTCCAAAATCAGCCTATTACTGTCCCACTCCAGGGCAAAGGTCTCTTCTCATATAGATTAGGCAACGGCATTGATCACCAAGCTTGATAAAGACGAGTTGGGGGTATCAGACTTATTAACAACCGTAATTACAGGTTTTCTCGTAATGTTTTCCTTCATTAATACTTTTTCTTTCTTTCTTTCATCAATGTCAGTAATCTCAAAGATAAACTCGGGAAGTAATGAATTAGTACTTATTGTGCAACATCCACCGCTCATGTCAAATGGGTCAAAACCTTAATCAATACAAATAACTGAAATTTGTCTGTTTGTAATGTCAAAAGACACAATTATTTACTAAATGCATAATATGAAAGTCAGTACTTATAACAAAAATAAAAATTTATAAAATTTTTGTCTGTCTGTGTGTCTGTTTATTCTGGCTAATCTCTGAAACGGCTGGACCGATTTTGCCAGGACTTTCACTGGCAGATAGCTGATGTCATAAAGAGTAACTTATGCTACTTTTATTTCAGAGAAAGAATTAGGGTTCCGTGGCAAAAAAATTAAAAGTAAAACCCATGAAATCCAATATACATGCAAACGAAGTCACGGGCACAGCTAGTACTAACATATAATCCTACTTCCTATCCTATCCTAGTAATATTATTATAAACATGAAAGTTTATATATGGATGGATGGATGTTTGTTTCTCTTTCACACAAAAACTACTGAACGGATTTGCATGAAATTTGGCAACATATAGGATACTTTTTATCCCCATATTCCCACGGGATCGAAACATATGCGGGTGAAACCGCAGGACACAGCTAGTCAAAGATAAATCTAGAGTTATAATGAGCTAATGTCTCATACATGTATTGGTTATGTGTTATTAAAAGTGATTGATACAAAGATGGCTGTTAACAAGAGCTAAATTTAATTTCATGCCGTTACATAGAGATTCTATGTATTATTTATTGTCTCCTTTGCTCTATCACACGCTGTCTACATCTCCGTATCTATTGTCCTGTAACGGTATCTACTATACCACACGCGAGCAACGCGTCATACTGACGTCACGCAAATCCTGCATCTCGCAAGCAGAGTTTACCGCGCAATTAGCATATATAGAAACTTCCCAACATCAATCGGGCAATTGCCCGCCAGACACAACACCCGTCTGGCCGGAGGGTCCTCCCGTTTCTGTAGAGTATGAGTGAACTTTACACCCTGTTCCTCATACCTCTAAAGTCCTATCTCAGGTATGCTGGAAGAGATTTCTTATGAAATAAGCATCACCTTTGTAGGTACCTATTTTTTCTGTTCTGTTTTTCATTATATCATGTACTTTTCGCTTATCTTAGTAGGTACATGTGAAGCCACTGTGATTCATTCTGTATTAGATGTTTTGAAGTGCTGTTATATTTTCTTGGTTTTAATAATAGATTAAAAACTTATATCACCTTCTTTGTTAAGAAACATTCAATCTTTCAATATAACACACATATAATCCAAAGCAAAAGTGAACCCCGCAACTTCTAGGCACACTGTCTTGTTCCATTGTCAACCTCACCCATCGATTTCCATCAGAGTATGCCTATATCGCAATAAAAATTTCAATATCAATAAATAAAAAAAGGTTTTCCTATTTATAAAATAACCCATTTCTTTTTATTTCTAAAAAAATCTACTATAGAAGAAAAGCCAGCAATGAATTAAACATTATTGTTTTATTTCGTCCCGTAACAATGCATTTGGCGAGTTCGCGATACGCTTCTGTGGCTTTGACCTCTCCCACAGGACATTGCACTCTTAGCCAATTAAGCATTAGTCATAAAAATTTATGCAAACCATTTGTCGCTTCGGCAGACAAGGCTTTTACGGTGAAATATCTGTTATTTCACTGTAAAAGTCTCGTCTGAATAAAAAAACCGGTCAAGTGCGAGCCGGACTCGCGCACCGAGAGTTCCGTACAATTTTGTAGGTATGTAACTACAAACTTACGTTTTTCGGATTTTTCCTTTACTTATGCTACATGACATTGCTTCTTACCAAATTTCATGATTCTAGGTCAACGGGAAGTACCCTATAGGTTTTGATTCCCTTGCGAGTGTCAAAATACGCGGCATAAACGGAACATAAACGCCCGTATCTTTTGTTTGCGTTTACTTAGAACTTTGATTTTTTCACTGCTTCAAGGGATTGCAGCCCTGAGTATTTGATATTAATTTCAACTTGATAACTCCACGAGTTCCTGAGAAAGAGGGTCTTGAGAAGACGGACGGACAGACAGACGGACAACGAAGTGGTCCGTCCGTGGTGGTGGTATAAGGGTTCCGTTTTTCCTTCAGAGGTACGCAACCCTAAAAAGAAATGCCGTTCGTTTGTTTTAGTTTGAATGTTCTTTATTATAGGTAGTTCAAATGAGGTGTTTAGGGAAAGAAAATATATTAGAATAGTCGCCCAGAAAATTGGGAGAAACTGATTATTGAAATTTAGACAGGAAAACGTCTGTCGGGTCAGGTAGATCGAAATAAAATGAATTGAACCTGTAATAGTTGTACAGCGAGCAAAGTATAGTTGGTAAAAAATTAAAACGTGAAATCACATCGCTGTTAAGCCGATACTAAATGAACAGGAAAAAAGAGACGGAAGTAAAGATAGAACTTTCATTCCTCTGGGGTTCTGGGGACTTAATCTCTGTTGCCTAGACCGTCATCTTTCCAAGGACCACCCCTGTGCAGCCAAGGTCCAAGGAAAACTGCCATACCGATGGTGATTAATTCTGTATAGTGGGTATGCCCTTTAAACCTTCGCTCTGATGACGTATGCGCACGGGGTCGGGAGGGGCCGCTCGGGTCTCAAGTCAACTCTTACGGGTTATATGATAATAATGATTGGATTCACGTCGATAGTGGAAACCTACCTGGGTTTGAACTATGAACTTTGTCCAGCAGTAAGACTATGTTACCTCCTCGTAATATAAAAAACTTGAGAGGTCAAAGGACACCCGGATTGAACGAAGTATAACTGGCTTGCTTTCTATAAGAGTGAGAGAGAGAGAGAGAGAGAGAGACAGACAGAGAAACACGCTCTCGCCACACGGCTTGCAACTATAGCAAAAAGTGTCGTTCAAGCTTTTGGTCTTAATTTTTTCCGTCCCCCCTTTCGCAACGCGCGATAAGGAACTTCGTTCCAATAATTAAGTTGGCACCATTATAAAGCTGGCATCTCTAAAAAAATTGTAAGGGGGCTGTAGTCAGCACAAATAAGTGATAAACATAGCCAGAACAGGGGGCCTACACCGAAGTGCAAATTGCGAATGTTCGGATCGGACCGACACATGGCCGAACCGAATATTATTGAAAAATGCGAAAAAAGTTCGGGTCGGCTCAGTTGGGTCGGGACCATAGTCAATATTCGAAAGAGTGTAGGAGTGTAGGATCGGAACCGATCGAACCAAATAGTAACTTCGTAGCAGGAAACGGCCGAACATTCGGCCGATAGTACTTCGGAGTAGACCCCCAGCATAGCTATTTACAACCATTGACAGGCTTCTGAATCGAAAATGACACATTTTCGGTTACCTGATTTGCCTAGGACAGCAAATATAGCCGCAGGAAGAATAGCGGTTGTCTATTTAGTTTTAAAAATGACAAAGTCTTCGGGTTTTGCATTTGTGAACAGCGTCTATAGGACTCCTTACATAATATTGATTGATCGTTCGATACGGAAGCTTACTGACCTATATTGGCAAACGCAGTTCATAATTATTAGGTACAATATCTTATCGTAAGTGAAATAAAATACGAAACCAGTATAAATTATTTTGCAACAATTTGCGTAAAACAATTAATCAGTGATGATCGTTCACGTCATCAAACTGTGTTCATGTTATCACGGCATTACTGTTATCATGACATTCTCGTGATTGTGGAAAAATCATATTCGTTTATTGTGAGTTCACAAAATATGTTTTATGTATAAATTAACTTTAGTTACGTAGGTACGTCGTAGTCGTTTTAGTAGGTATGTAAAAAAATAAAATAGTAGTAATAGTCCTCCAGAGCGCATTTCGGATATGGAGCCTTCAGAGCGGGAGATATTATTGTGCAGGCGTGTGCGCAGACACAGAAAGAAAAGAAAGAAAGAAAGAAAAGAAGTTTATTTAGACACAGTTCACATTCAAACTGACTAGATTTGAAAAATTCAACATTTTTCAAATCTAGTCGCAGTCATATCTCTTTTTCTCAGCGACAAACAAATGACAAAAACTTGTCAAAATGTAGGGAAATTAGACGTATTTTTGACCGATTGAGACTGAGATCAGACTGTGAACGTTCTTAAAATTATGAGAATTGCCCCTCAGACTGTGAACGTTCCTAAAATTATCTGATCTCAGTCTTAATCTATCAATAATACCTCTAATTTTTCCACATTTTTGACATGTTTTTGACATTGATTGTCGCTGAGATATGATTGCGACTAGATTTTGAACGTTTTTAATTACGGGAATTAGCCTTCTTGGGACCTACATGGGACTTACTGCCGAATTATGGGTTTCGGCTCTACCTACCGCATCGGGAAATACAGGCGCGATGTTATGTTATGAGAATCTGCTAAACACTGCGATTCATTTGCTCCGCAATCAAAATCGCCAATCGCGAATACTCGTGACTGTAAATTTGATAAACTTATTTACTCAAGTTTTTCTTTATTTTGACCTTGAGAGTAGGTAAGTAATTAATAAAATATCAAATGATACTAAATGACGACGTAGTATTGTATCTGACACACCTCCGGAAAAAAACATGTTTACCTGTATGGCCTTAAGCGGAATCAATCGCTATGTTGACAAGAATGAAAAGATTGGAAAACAACAACAAATGAGTGATTATGGGTACTTCCAGTTTGAATAGTTCATTAAGAAGTAACGTAGGTGTATAAGGAATTAATCGACCATTGAATTATGCTTGCTACTCTGTTTCTCCGTATGCATGAGCTACACATACGTAAGATCACGCCTTCTTCCATGGGGTAGGCAGAACCTACAGAACCCCACCTCCTTACATACTCCTCTTGCTTCGTTTACCTTCATACCGCACGTGTTGCGAGTACTACGCACCTGACCGTGTTGAAGAACATCCCCAATAAGGTCACTATATGCCCTACTGGGGCATCTTGAAAAAAAAAAACAAGTTTTTGCTGTATTTTAAGCAGGTCTTACCTTCTTTTTGTCTGAATCTCGTCCTGGGTAGCCTAATTACTATCTCCTGCGTACTCAAGCCTGTTATTAACAGTAAACACACACTCCCTTTGTCTTTGAACTTGTGAATCATTGTTTTGTTACAACTTTGACCCATTTACACCTCATTATTACTTATTGAATGTCACACGTGGTAGCATTAATTAATCTGCTATTACAAAATACCTAGTATGCACACGCTGATTTTGCAGAAATAAAACCTTTTCTTTGTTAACTTCTTTACATATTTAAACGGAAAATGGTTGCAAAAAAAAGGTCGCGTTTGCGTAATTACAAAATTGAACCCAGCTCTAGTGCGTTCTAAACAGTGAGTGCAAATGATACCGAATGGTATGTGGTTTCGATGTGGCCACAATGCGTAGATAATGAATGCCGGAAACATTCAGAATTCGACATCACTATCAGCTGTTCTGTTTGTGTTGTTACAAGCGAAGCACAAACGAGTAATAAAGTCGTGTGTTGCAACGCGCGCGGTCGCGCTGCTGGTAGTTGCGCTTGCGCTTACGACAGAAAATGAAAAGTCGCACGCAAGGACTCGACTTGTTTACAAACTCACGATTAGTTTATCCATTCTGTCAAGTATTAGACGGACGTATTACGGTATTCTATATTAAAAAAAAAATATTTCTAAAAAAAAAAACTTGTAAGTAATAAGTATTTATAATTAGAATAGTGCAGGATGTTAAGAAAATATAGTTGTGTAATTAATTTAATTAAAATTACATAAAGTGTTCTATAACAAAAATATGTGTGAGTTGTGAAGTGACTATGGTGTTCTTTGTGGCGTGCGTATGCGTCATTTTAACTGCCCAGCTGGGAGACAAACAAAATCGCGTGAGTGTAATGATTATGTGGTTTATTGATTGTAATTTTATTAATTGTCTTTGCCTCAGATTTCTTTATGTTGAAGAACTATTACGTAGTTTTTTTTCTTCTGTAAAACGTTCAAAATCTAGTCGCAGTCTCATCTCAGGGACAAACATTAATGTCAAAAACTTGTCAAAATGTAGGGAAATTAGAAGTATTTTTGACAGATTGAGACTGAGATCAGACTGTGAACGGTCTTAAAATTACGAGAATTGCTCCTCAAATCGTCACACCTAGTTTATCTTTAATTTAATTTAATATTTGTCAGCACCCTAATTGCGTAACACACTTCAATCTCAATCTGAATCATTTTGAAGGATATTGCTAATCCATTGCTCCATATGTTCGATAATCACTTTTAAGTTGTAACTTTTACCAGTAATTTTGGTTTAAAAACCAAACTACTGAACCGTTTTTGATGAAATTTCTATGGGACCATTTGGGAAGTACATATACCCTTTCCAACAAAAAAAGAGTTTTTCAAATCTGCTGGCAAGTGACGGAATAATGCACGAACAAACATTAAAAAAAAAAAACAAACATCCGAATTGAGAACCTCCTCCTTTTTTAGAAGTCGGTTAAAAAATGTGTGAATGTTTGTGAACTGTCAAAATTAAACCCATTGCTACTGATATTGTATTACGCAATTACCCCGCTGAGAATCAAAGAAATCACATGTAGAAGCTTATCCACAATTTAATTAAATATTTTGACCCTAATAAGCGTTCTTAGTTTACCTGGTGATAAACCACTGGGTCTACTCCGAAGTAGTATCGGCCGAATGTTCGGCCGTTTCCTGCTGCGAAGTTACTATTTGGTTCGGTCGGTTCCGATCCTACACTCCTACACTCTTTCGAATATTGGCTATGGTCCCGAGTCCCGACCCAACTGAGCCGATCCGAACGTGTTTTCGCATTTTTCAATAATATTCGGTTCGGCCATGTGTCGGTCCGATCCGAACATTCGCACTTTGCACTTCGGAGTAGGCCCCCTGGAGGTTTAGGAAACCTAATCTGTACTTCCTCTGAGATAAAGACCGAAAACGGTCGTTTTTGTAGTGAAAATATTTAGCAAAACTTCACCAACTTAAATGAGTACCTAAGGGCTGATTTTTAAACGACAGATAATTTTTATTCGTGGAATAAAATTGACGTCTGACAGATTTTGTATGGATGAACTGTCAAAAATTCAAAATTATTCCTCCGATAAAATTATCTGGCGTTGAAAAATCAGCCCTTAGTTATGAATCTAGAGATTTAATTAGGTATTTTAATTAAAGATCCACAAAGGTCTTAATGGCATAGAGGTGTATAATTAAAATATTAATCAAGAAAATATAAACACGATTAATTATTATGTCATGTGCTCATGAGTTTATGTTTTCTTTGGAATGTGACGCCACTTTCGCGCCTATTACGATCTTGTTTATTTATTATCGCTCTACTATCCAGCCTGTTTATCCAACATCACGCAACAAGAGTAAAGATACGAATACATATATTCTTCATAATGTTATTATCCGCAGTATTCTTGTTAGTTCAATGTCAACAACTGGTTGAACGTTGCCAAAATAGTACCAAATTCTCAAGGTCGTGCGGTTTGACACATTTTATCGCTGTCTTTGATAAATGGTATGTAAAGAAGTTGTCTATAAGGTCGTACTATTATAGATTAGAATATAGAATGTACTTAGGCATCTTTAAACTTTGTGGGCACAATCAGATAATTCGGAATTTGACTTGCGTACAAGCATACTTTGTACTTTGCATCGTAATCATGATAGGTATAGCTCGTTTAGTATCCTACTAATATTGATGGATGGATGTTTGTTACTCTTTCACGCAAAAACTACTGAAAGGATTTGGATGAAATTTGGCACACCGTTGGTTTATAACCAGGATTAACCCTTTATTCCCAGTAGTTCCATGTAGCTAGTTCCACATGGAACTACTGCAACTCACTAGTTCCGTGTATGGAACTGAAAAAGGTTGCAATAGTACAATTTGGAACTCAAGTATAATCACAATGGAACCTATTAAATAGTTGCAACAGTTCCATATGAAAGAAATGTCGGGCTATAAAACTAGTTTCAAATTACATGGAACTAATGGCATGTACAGACGCCAGCAGGTCAAGCTACCCGAAACTGTCAAAATTTCCCAATCAACCTTAAACCTTAATGCTTTAGGGATAAAGTTGAAAATCTATTAAAGAAATTTGACAGATTGTAGTAGCTTGATGTGCTGGCGTCTGTACAAAGTATTCATTTTCTTAGGTTGCAAAAGTTCCATGTGGAACTAGCTACATGGAACTACTGGAAATAAAGGGGATTAATATATAAGATACTTTTTATTTGGATATTCCCACGGGATGGAAACTTATGCGGGTGAAACCGCGGGGCGCAGTTAGTAAATAATAACTGTACATGTTTCGGAAAGCCCACGAAGAGGGGCTTCTAAAATAATTTTTGGAGTTTTTATCTATACTATTAAAATTATAAAGAGGTAAAATTTGTTTGTTTGTATGTATGTATGGGGTAATCTCCAGAGTTAATAATCCAATTCTAAAAATGTTTTCACTGGTAGAAAGCTACATTATGTGTGAGTGCTATAGTATAGGCTATAAATTATGTGTACATGATGCATTTTAGCTGAGCTATCACAATTTCTGTCTAGCAAGTCGGAAAGAAATACCTGTAACTGCCATTTTACACATACATAAAAACCGAGAAATGGTCCGAAGTAGCCATAGTACTATTTGTAAAAGAGGTTGCGCTCAATTCCGAACTCTGCCCGTCAGAATTTTAAACATTCCCAATTCAGATTGGATTCAGATCGGATGTAGTGCAGGAGGTCTACTCTCTAAATCCGTAGTTTCGTCCGAAGTTACGGACGTATCATACTGAGTAACACCTACGGATATAAGATTAGTTTGGGGCCCGACCTTAGAATGAATGACAACACGATTTGACAGTTGTCCCTACTCCCGATGTGATTTACGTTAATTGATCGTGAGTAGGGTACACTCTGATATACCTAAGTAACTACTTTCAGACGGGCCCGTATTTTTGTTGACGGACTTGAAGAGTAGGCTCTAAGAACCGCTCTAATGAGTTGATGGGAACGAGAATTTATGTAAAAAAACACTAAAGGCATTAGAAGAAAATAGTTTACATGCATGCGGCACATCCATAACTGCGTAACGCGAAGTGGGCAGGTACTTATCTTAAATCACGCAGATCTGTTGACAAACGTCGTCGACCCACATTACTAGGTTGTTTCGTAGGTACTCTCAACGCTGCATGGTGGCATTATTCAAATAAGGACTAGAATAGAATGCAGGAAGTCATAAACTTGTATAGCTAATTCAGGAAACATGTCGTTGCCACGTCGTCTTAGATTCTTTAGTCTCACAAATAATTACAACTAGGTATTTTTATGCTATATGTATATTATATGTACTTTATATACTATATACAGGCTGTTTTTTTATGAATATCTTTATTTTGCATAAAATATGGTACAGACGCCAGCAGGTCAAGCTACCCGAAACTGTCAAATTTCCCCAATCAACATTGAACCTTAATGCTTTAGCGATAAAGTAGAAAATCTATTAAATAAATTTGACAGGTTGTAGTAGCTTGATGTGCTGGCGTCTGTACATAAAATTTCTTTTTTTATACTAGCCTACGATGTCCCACTCCTGGGCAAAGGCATCCCTCCAAAAAGATCTTAATTATATTATAAATGGTTCCACATATTTTGCTTATTTACTTAGCATGGAAAAAATACTATAGGTACTACAAATTAATATCAAATTATAATACTACTAGCAGCGGCCCGCGGTTTCACCCGCATAAGTGTCCATCGCGTGGGAATATCAGGATAAAAAATAGGGCTCGCTGACCTTGTGCATGTGGGCGGAGCTAAACGCTCTACTCCCGAAAACGTAAAACGCGCGCGGTGGCGCGCTGAACTAAAACGACGATCAAAGAGTATGCAGAGGCACAGACATGCCGCCCGCAGGTCGCTATTTTTGCCTACGATTCCAGAAGGGAATTGCGGATGCAAGTCTGATAATATTTTGTATAGATTGATACGTATGTTACGTATATTTTAAACATTTTTCATTTAGAAATTTCTTTTTTATTTAAAATCAGAACTTAGTTCCTGCGGGGGTAAAACTTTAAAAATTATTTCTTTGGTAGGAGGATTTATTACATAAAAATGAGATTTTATAAAAAATGTGATCCTGTTTCACCAATTTGAATTATTATAAATCAGTAATAAACCTACCTAACTAGCACTGTACCTAAATAGCATTTTAGGGTTCTGTAGCCAATCGAACGATGTTATAGTTTCGGCAGTGACCTTGAAATAATTACCTACGGTCGTTTAGTAGATAAACCTCGTCATGGGTGTCATTTTCGTGGTTTTCGAGGGTGCTGGAGCCGATTATAAAGTCAAAATGAAAATCCAGGATGGCGGCTACAAAACTTTTCAAAATTTTCGTCATGGGTGTCATTTTCGTGGTTTTCGAGGCTGCTGAAGCCAATAGTGAGGTCAAAATGAAAATCTAAGATGGCGGGTGCGAAAATTTTCAAATTTTTCATCATGGGTGTCGTTTTCATGGTTTTTGAGGCTGCTGAAGCCAATAGTGAGGTCAAAATTAAAATCTAAGATGGCGGGTGCGAAAATTTTCAAAATTTTCGTCATGGGTGTCATTTTCGTGGTTTTCGAGGCTGATGAAGCCAATAGTGAGGTCAAAATGAAAATCTAAGATGGCGGGTGCGAAAATTTTCAAAATTTTCGTCATGGGTGTCATTTTCGTGGTTTTCGAGGCTGCTGAAGCCAATAGTGAGGTCAAAATGAAAATCTAAGATGGCGGGTGCGAAAATTTTCAAAATATTCGTCATGGGTGTCGTTTTCGTGGTTTTCGAGGGTGCTGGAGCCAATAGTGAGGTCAAAATGAAAATCTAAAATGGCGGCTGCAAAAATTTTCAAATTTTTCATCATGGGTGTCGTTTTCATGGTTTTTGAGGCTGCTGGAGCCAATAGTGAGGTCAAAATGAAAATCTAAGATGGCGGGTGCGAAAATTTTCAAAATTTTCGTCATGGGTGTCATTTCCGTGGTTTTCGAGGGTGCTGGAGCCGATTATAAAGTCAAAATGAAAATCCAGGATGGCGGCTGCAAAACTTTTCAAAATATTCGTCATGGGTGTCGTTTTCGTGGTTTTCGAGGGTGCTGGAGCCAATAGTGAGGTCAAAATGAAAATCTAAAATGGCGACTGAAAAATTTTTTAAATTTTTCATCATGGGTGTGGTTTTCGAGTTTGCTGAAGCCAAAAGTGTGGTCAAAATGAAAATCCAAAATGGCGGCTGCAATAAATTTGGAATTTTGCTTCATAAGTGTCGTTTTCGTGGTTTTCCAGGGTGATAAAGCCAATAGTGAGGTCAAAATAAAAATCCAAAATGGCGGCTTCAAAAATTTAGTTTTAGTTGTACTTAACTAATTATTCAGTCATCAATTTGAGGTGTTGGTTACATATAAAACTAATTTTCCTTAAATATCTAAATAAAGAACTGGATAAATTGATAATCTTTTAATAATAAGTTATCTGTATTAAATCAATTGAATTTTAATACACAATGATACAGTATTCACGGAAACGCATTTCTTTTGTCTTAACCGTATAGGATATTGTTTTTGCAATCTATCTGTCACTCACTCACACACTCATGCGGTCTCGTGATATATAACATTGTTTATTTGGCAACTCACATCACACTATATTATTGTCAAATAAGTATCGTGTACCTAAAATCAAGTAATAATTAGTAAATTTTAGTTTGATCGGAATAACTTAGGTTATTCGAAGTTCCTTATGTATGATTTAAAAAAAAAACAATTTTTTATAGCCGCCATCTTGGATTTACATTGTGAGCTCACTATCGGCTGTAGTACCCTCGAAAACTATGAAAATGACACCCATGATGAAATATTTGAAAATTTTTGTAGCCGCCATTTTGGATTTTTATTTTGACCTCATTATCGGCTTTATCACCCTCGAAAAGTGGGAAAACGACACCCATGATGAAATATTTGAAAATTTTTGCAGCCGCCATTTTGGATTTTTATTTTGACCTCACTATCGGTTTTGTCACCCTCGAAAAATATGAAAACGACACCCATGATGAAATATTTGAAAATTTTCGCAGCCGCCATTTTGGATTTTTATTTTGACCCCACTAGCGGCTTTATCACCCCCGAAAAGCATAAAAACGACACCCATGATGAAATATTTGAAAATTTTCGCAGCCGCCATTTTGGATTTTTATTTTGACCTCACTAGCGGCTTTATCACCCCCGAAAAGCATGAAAACGACACCCATGATGAAATATTTGAAAATTTTCGCAGCCGCCATTTTGAATTTTTATTTTGACCTCACTAGCGGCTTTATCACCCCCGAAAAGCATGAAAACGACACCCATGATGAAAAATTTGAAAATTTTCGCAGCCGCCATTTTGGATTTTTATTTTGACCTCAGTATCGGCTTTATAACCCCCTAAAAGCATGAAAACGACATCACTGACGAAAAGTTTGAAAATTTTCACAGCCTCCATTTTGGATTTTTATTTTGACCTCACTATCGGTTTTGTCACCCTCGAAAAATATGAAAACGACACCCATGATGAAATATTTGAAAATTTTCGCAGCCGCCATTTTGGATTTTTATTTTGACCCCACTAGCGGCTTTATCACCCCCGAAAAGCATAAAAACGACACCCATGATGAAATATTTGAAAATTTTGGCAGCCGCCATTTTGGATTTTTATTTTGACCTCACTAGCCGCTTTATCACCCCCGAAAAGCATGAAAACGACACCCATGATGAAATATTTGAAAATTTTCGCAGCCGCCATTTTGAATTTTTATTTTGACCTCACTAGCGGCTTTATCACCCCCGAAAAGCATGAAAACGACACCCATGATGAAAAATTTGAAAATTTTCGCAGCCGCCATTTTGGATTTTTATTTTGACCTCACTAGCGGCTTTATCACCCCCGAAAAGCATAAAAACGACACCCATGATGAAAAATTCGAAAATTTTCGCAGCCGCCATTTTGGATTTTTATTTTGACCTCACTAGCGGCTTTATCACTCCCGAAAAGCATGAAAACGACACCCATGATGAAATATTTGAAAATTTTTGCAGCCGCCATATTGGATTTTTATTTTGACCTCACTATCGGCTTTATCACCCTCGAAAAGTATGAAAACGACACCCATGATGAAATATTTGAAAATTTTTGCAGCCGCCATATTGGATTTTTATTTTGACCTCACTATCGGCTTTATCACCCTCGAAAAGTATGAAAACGACACCCATGATGAAATATTTGAAAATTTTTGCAGCCGCCATTTTGGATTTTTATTTTGACCTCACTATCGGTTTTGTCACCCTCGAAAAATATGAAAACGACACCCATGATGAAAAACTTGAAAATTTTCGCAGCCGCCATCTTGGACTTTTATTTTGATCAAATCCAATCTTTTCTCATTTTAATATTAGTTTAGATATGACTACTTGTATTACTATCGTAAGTATTCGTAAGCGTCCACGCGCACAATAGAAATGGGCCATCTGCAGCGAGCTAGTCAATAAACGCACACTGATACAATTCGTTCGTAAATATTTGCACTAACACAGACAGACACGCATAGTCGGTCGATAGCCGGAGCGTAGCAGCGAGCGACACAGCCATCCCGTCTCAATGCTAACGCACGACTGCCGCCCGCGCCCGCGCAGAGCCCCTCTGTAGCTCGATCTCAAAGTGGGGACATTTCCTTTGCAAATGTTAATTGATTTACATAAGCTAAGACAAATCTGTAGTAGGTACCTCTAATCATCGATTTTTCAGTGTAAAAATATTTCCAAACATCAAAGCCGTTTAGAAGTAATATCGAATATCAGAAAAAAATAGCGTGTTGGTAAATATTTTTTTAAGGCAAAAGTATTAGCCATACGAAAAAATCCTTCTACAGAAATTTTGTTCATGAATCTATAGCTAACATATATTTTTTACAGATCTTTTAATCAAGCCGTTAATGAGAAATATTCTTCATAAAGTGACCGTATTACGGTACTAAACGAGAGTAAGGCCCTTAATGTAAAGTTCTATAAAAAATACTTCAAAATTAAATAACTTAATTATGTTACTAGTGAGATCATGACATGTGTATTAGTGTTAATTTAATTACCTTAGGTATGATAACGATAAGTTACTATTGCAACTTCATGTTGACAAAATTATTCAATAATTCGTGATTGTAATTAAAATCATTGTAGAAATAGTTGGCTTTTGTATAATTGATTAAATAATAATAATATGTACTATCGCGGTCTTTTCCGCCTGCCCACTTAAATTTTTTTTTGCCTAAATCCTGCGGCGGCGCCACACCACGCCCCCTAAAAGTTTTGGCCTATTAGGAAAGCGATAACGCAATCAGTTGCAACCTGCACTGCGCAGCTTAGTGACGTGTCACGTGTACTCCTTTTTTTAATTTTACGGACGAACTATTTGACATGGGCGCGCTTACCGGACCTTTTGAATATTGACCATTGAGCTGTTTACTTGAGTAAATTATTTTCATGGTAAATTGTGTGGTTTTAAAATACCTTAATTTATAAATAAAACTTTATTAACGATGCGCAGTGCAAAGTTTATCACGAAAATGTTATCTTGTGTAAGTAATTGAATACTTTCTAGTTTGTTTTACATCAATAAAAGTATTAGATAAATAAATAATAGTAATAATATATTTATTCAAAAAATTATAAGGCATAAAAATTGGTACAGTTTTGCTTAAATTTAACAAACAAACAAAAAATAATATTAATAAAAAAAAACAAATAATAATAATAATTTTTTTTGTTTTTTTTTTTAATTTTTTTTTGCTTGTTTGTTAAACTTTAAGCAAAACTGTACTGGTTTTTATGCCTTATAATTTTTTTGAATAAATATATTATATTATTATTTATTTATCTAATACTTTTATTGATGTAAAACAAACTAGAAAGTATTCAATTACTTACACAAGATAACATTTTCGTGATAAACTTTGCACTGCGCATCGTTAATAAAGTTTTATTTATAAATTAAGGTATTTTAAAACCACACAATTTACCATGACAATAATTAAAATAATTTAAATAATTAAACGAGGAACAAGCAGAAAAAATATTCAGAGTTTTTAAACTTGAATGAATGACTGATTTATTTGCAAGAATATAGGTAGCTAACATAAGATCGGTTTTACTATATTCGGCAATTCTGCCGTGCAAATATTTAGATTTTACATCTTGGTTATACTTATCACTATATACATACTTGGTAAAGCAATTACTTATACCTTTATGAGAGTGGTATGTATTACTGCTTTGTTGTGACGGGCGAACTCGGAATACTTTCTTGCTCACATACGCACTATTTGTTTCAATGTTATTGATTATAATTATTTGCAGTGAAATTTACTATTTGAAATTCATAATTTATATTTTTAGCCGTTATAAATTAATTAATGTGCATAATTCAAACACAATACGAATTTTTATATGAATAAATAAATAAAAATAGTTGGTTTTAATTAAAAAAATGCTTGCCATTGTTGTGTAAAAAGTATTTTGTTGGTTAATGATAACCTACTTAAAATTCCGTGCAAATAAGTAGGTAGTGACTTATTATTAAATAATTCATTTCTAGAAATTTTACAATAAGCCTAAGCCGAACAAAAGAGTCATAAAATTCAATAACCGCAGTGGGCAAAAGTCGGTGGCATCCTTTGATACTTTTGTTATACCTAGCGGGTTTCGGTAATTACATAGAGGTCTTTCTCTCATCACTTATAAGATAAGATAAGAAGCATCTCTTTGTTTGAAATTACAATGATGCCCCAGTGCAACTGATAACAAGTCATTTTATATATCAGTAACATGTGTGTCAGCAACATGTCAGACGAGAGTTAAAATTAATTTATATACAGACTGTGATTTGTGATATAATAATAATAACCTCGTGAAAGCCGAGAAAGATAAACAAATCAAGTATCTTGACTTGGCTCGCGAGGTTGTCGACATGTGGGATGTGGACTCAGCGATCATTGTTCCGATAGTTGTGACAGCCAATGGCTTAATAGCCAAGAGCCTCGACCAACACCTGAGGAGGCTCTCGTTGGGCAGCTGGATCAAGGACTTGATTCAGAAAGCGGTACTCCTGGACACGGCTCGCATCGTCAGGAGGTTCCTCTCTCTGGAGCCCTGACCGCCGGTAGCTTGGACCCTGTTCCCGATACCGGTGGGCTACTACTTTTTATATTTTTTAATGTTTTTTTATCCTTTTGTTTATAAAAATATTTAAAAATCTATTTTGTAAGTATTTAAATGAAATAAAGGAGATCATAATAATGTTTATTTATAAAAATGGTGCAGATTTACAACTGAATGATGAATTGATGACTGAATAAAAATAAATACAAACCATACAAGCACTTTTCTTACCATCAGTACTTTTGCGCCTTCTAGCTATACATGGAGGTAGATATTTACGGACCAAGAAAGTTGGGACTAGGGTTTAGTATGGACGAAACCTGAAAACTGATTTGTTTAGAACTATTTCGTCGTTTGTTGCGGTCGGGTTTTTTGAAACAAGTCAGTTTTTTTTTTTAATGAAGCCACTTGTTATTAGACTATTTATTCCTTGTAGAGAAACACTGTCCGGCTGTGGATCAGACGCCATGAAGAAGAGGGTGTCTTAGAGGATAGGCCGCGGGCACCACGTCCATATCTGATAACCTCCAACGTATGGTAGACACTATTTCACAAGCGCTATATTCTCAGATGAGAAATGTTTTACGTCGAGCCAACATTGTCGTCGACACTTGTGGCGCGTGATGAATACACGCTACGAACCTAGAAATAGACATGTGCAAAACAGTGCACCACGAAGTGATGTGATATGTCATTACATTTCGTGCCGAGTAATATTACATTACACCATCACTTCAAACATCACGCGTGATGATAGGATGTCGCGCCATGCGATAGCACACCATCGCGCGTTCTAATGTAATGCAATGTTCTAGTGTAATAAGACATGGTGTCAAGGAAATATAAACCCTTTTATAATAAAAATAGAGTTCTAAATAACATAATAAGTCACCTGACCGGGCGAAATACGAAATCGCACGCGCCTAGTTCCGGACTTCCGATATAAACCGAACATTGCCGATGCGATGCGTTCGGGAGGGCTCGGTTCGAGCGAGTCTGCGAGTCATGTCACGAGCTACTGCGCTGCTACCGCGCGCGTAATGTTTAGTGTGATGGTGTGATGCTTATTTTAGTCGAGTAATGTGTGATGTTACAGTACGCGCTCGGGTGATATTACGCGTGATGCATCACTCGCATTACTCAAACATGCCTACCTAGAAACGTGACTCCTAATCATGATTCTGGAAGGATATGCGCTAATATGTGGGGCTGGATGAGTGCTGATGGTCCCGGAGAGCTTGTCCATTTCCCAGGGCGAGTAAATGGCGAAACTTACTGCGAACTATTACAAAACGTAATGGTGCCAACTGTGCTCACAGTTTATCCGAGAGCAGAGCTCCCTGAATTTATTTTTATACAGGACATTGTTTTTCTCGTTAAGTTTTTAGCGACTTAATCGCCAACGGGTTATGAAATGAAGGCTAGGCCACACCAACTTCCTAGTTCTAAATTTAAAAAACCCGCGTTCTAACGCGTTCAATTATATGTTCTGAAGGGCATGTCTTGAATTTTTTTATTACCATACAACCTTATACTGAACTGAAAATTGCAAAAAGCCTAAGAAAATTTGAATATTGTTAATTGTGTGTTTTACCTACTTACTATGTCCAATATTTTATGAATATCTTTGTTCAGTTCAGTTAATAAATAAATAAAACTGATAAAACTTCAAAATTGTATTTTACTTTTTAATTAATGCCTAACCGACAATAGGATTTATCAAATCAAATTTCTAATAAGAAAAATAAAGACAAAATGTATTATTAACTCAACGAATTAACGAATAACGAATCCCAGATCTATCTATACTAATATTATAAAGAGGAAAACTTTGTTTGTTTGTTTGTAATGAATAGGCTCAAAAACTACTAAACCGATTTAAAAAATTCTTTCACTATTCGAAAGCTACATTATCCATGAGTAACATAGACTAAATTTTATTTTGGAAAAAAATAGGGTTCCGTAAGATATTTGGGTTTTTCGGACACAAGGTGTAAAAAATCAACCAGAAAAGTTACTTATTTTGCGTACGCTGCCTAAACTATAAAAGATAGAACCATAAAATGTTCAAATTAATTGTAGATCTTATAAATATCTACAAAAAAGTCCGCGACACACTATACCTATCTATGTCGAGTGAGGCACAACAATCATTTTTTTATTTAAAAATCTTGAATTTTTTTGGACTACATTTATACGCATTTATTTTACTCATGCTATTCATCCTTATCAAAATAAATTATTTCATCAGTAAGTACAGTTTATGTAGATAATATTTGGTTGTTGAATGATTAAAATTGGTCGTTTGGTTTTGATGTTATGGCGAAATTAAAATATTACGATTTCTGCTGCACGGCCCATTGCGAAGTGGGCGTCACCAAGGCCGTGCACGTGCAGGAATAAGTTTACAAAATCAAAAATCAAGTCATAATATAACTATTTACATCACATCCATGATCTGTATAGTGTTATAAAGTTTTCATAATTTTCGCAAAGTTTAAAAAAATCATCTTCTATTTATTTAAAAAAAAAATATTATGTATCTTTTGGGTTATTTTGATTTCATTTTTCGCAAAGTTTAAAAAATACATCTTCCATTTACTTTAAAAAAAAATATTTTGTATTTTTATGGGTTATTTTGATTTCCTTTTGAGATACGCAATCCTGTCACAAATCCGAAATCTACGCGGACGAAGTCGCGGGCAGAAGCTAGTCCATAATATAAAAAATAGGTAATAGCAGTAGTTTGAAAATAAAAATAAATCTCGAACGGCGCGTGCGTCACCGCGTCCACAGTGCAGTCGGCCCGTCTTATCTTTCATTCGTCTATTCAAGGTCAACGGGGCGGGGCTAGAGAGCGCTTCTATGTTTTGAGTGCAAGCAAAAATGAACTTAGTGGTGATCAGGCGGAAGTGTCCGTGATAGTACAAACAAGAGAAACAAATTAAATATCTCGACTTAGCACACGAGGCTGTTCACATGTGGAATGTGAGCTCGGCTGTCATTGTGCCGATTGTCGTATCAGCCAATCGCCTGATGGCCGAAAGCCTCGATCAGCATCTATCGAGGCTCTCGTTAGGCGATTTGATCAAAGGCCTGATTCAAAAAGCAGTACTCCTCGATACGGCTCGCATTGCGAGGAGATACCTGTGTCTGGAGCCCTTACCACCGCCCACCGGTAGCTTGGACCCTGTTCCCGACATTTGTGGATCACAATTTTTTTATATTTTAAAATATTTATTATACTTATTTTTTATATTTTAAGAAATATTTAAAAATGCAATTAGATAAGTAAATATATAAATATACTAAATAATAATATATGTACTTACTAGTATATAAAAAAAGTTTTTCGAGACATCGCCAAGCGGTTGGGCGACAGGGGACTGGCCTATTTTTTGGCCAAAGAATTATCATTGCCATACAACGTGGCAATGCTGCCAACCTTTTGGGTACTTTTCCTATTGAAGAATAATATTTATCAGGGGATGATGGCATAATGATATAGCCATGTCATTAACAATTTAACACTTTCCTATACGAAGTTTTCACACGTCTCATTCAAGGGTACACTAATGTGTTACTTGCCAAATTAACAAACAGAACGAAGGCCTGTTTAGTTAGTTAATATTTATAGTGTGTGTCGATAAATAACATTTTATAAAGGATGCCCATTCAAGGCTATCACGCGATTCATTAAGAAAGAATTTTGAAAGCAAACTACGTGTGGCTCCAATAGGCTAGATGCCTAAAAAAATCTAATTAGTCCGTCAGTAAGATTATCAAAAAATATTGGAACCGTATTTTTTCTTTTGTCAATTATATACAAAATGATGAAGCCTTTTCTTCGTATATTTTCACAATAAACGTGACATAAAACCAGTACATATTTCTAAACATAAACTAAAAGTTTTTAATTATTAAACCTCTTAATCAATTACGGGAGTTGTATTTGAATTTGAATCATAGGTGTAATACAAATAAAATTTATTTTTGTTCACAGTTGCTGTGGTCTATTTGCGGTTGTCTCCTCGTATCCTTAGTGGTCGTATTTTTCTACTATTATAGAAGATGGAGGTCGAAAGGTAATTTAATTGAACTAATTCATCACACCTTGTCAAACACAGGATCTATCTATTTCTGAAGTGCAATAATAGATCACACATCTTAAATTCGACGTACAGACGCCAGCACATCAAGCTACCCGAAAATGTCAAATTTTCCCAATCAACTTTGAACCTAATGCTTTAGCGATAAAGTTGAAAATCTATTAAAGAAATTTGACAGATTGTAGTAGCTTTATGTGCTGGCGTCTGTACATACTCGTACAAACTCATGCGTTTTCCTCATAGAGGCAACTACAGAACGCCACCTGCTACGATCCTTAAAAACTCATTTTGCTGTAATTGTCTTCATGTAAAAATTGATAAAACATAATGTAAAGAGGTTTCATTTCTCCCATATATTATGAAGAAGTTGTAAAGCTATCCTCAGTCCTTATTATGTTAACAGTAAACAAATGCGTGCTCATCATAACATAGTAACATACTCTCAACTTCTTCAAAAACCATGTTCCAAACTGTCCCTTCTTCCAGAACTGGCCGGTGCCACAGGCGGTGCTGGCGCGACAGGGGACCCAGTAAAGAGGTTCCGCAAACGAGACAAGATGCTGTTCTACGGACGGCGGATGTTGAGGAAGGTCAAGTCCATCTCCAACTCAGGACAGGGGCGCAAGAGACGCGCCGTCATGCGGTTCGCTAGGAAACTGCTGCAGCTGAAGAAGGAAACGGCTCCTGAACAGTTGAAGGTTAGCATCGTTTTGGTTTAAAATTGTTAAAATACTTGCTAATACAATATACACCATATTTCTATACACATTAAGTTTATTTGGAAATAACGCATTTTTTACAATTTCGTCAAGTGTATGCCAACATTAGTTCAGACCGCGAATCGGAAAACGTAGGGTAAAACGCCCACAGGCTAGGTGGAGAGGATGCTGTTAGTCTTGCATAATGGTAGCCGAACCTAAAGTTATAAGGGATTGGAGAGGCTTAATATCAGCAGTGGACTTATTTTTTTAGGCTGATGATGATAGACACACACATGACAGTTTGGGAATGCTTAAGAGAATCCTTTCTACACGGCACGGTTTCTTCACGGTACGGCGTATAAACTGTGACATAGAAAAAACGTCTTGCATACAACACCCATCATCATCATCTGCCTAGCCTTTTCCCAACTATGTTGGGGTCGGCTTCCACCTCCCAACACCCACGTGAAATGATAAATGATTTTATTTTGTAAGTAGTTTTGTACATACAAACACTTTTACACGTCAATCATATTTTTTTAAAAGTCACACACATAATCTTGATCAGATCATATGAAGACCATGTAGATCGATGTCTGAGATGGTCTTTTGAGGAAAGAACCACACATATTGAGAGGACCTGTCCAGTCAGTGCACCATTTGTCAGAAATCGTGCAGCTCTACTCAAAACTTAAGTAGCTCAACGATTTGACGAACAATACCAAAGAAAGGACATTTGGGCAGGCCACATAAATTACTCGAACTGCCAGACCATGACAAAACTAACAGAACGGAGAGATAAATAAAATGACCCACATAGTCTTCACATTCACAATAATTAAAATAATAGAATACTGTACAAAGTAAGCAAATGTCATTGAATATATAAAATTCATTAGTGTCAATGTGTATATAAAAAACAAACAATAAAAAAAAAAATCGATATGTAGAAATTGGAAGCAGCTCAATCACAAGCCTTTTTGTCCTCGATATAATCCTTAACGGTATAAAAGGCTTCCTGGCACAACTTACGTTTAATGAATGATTTGAATTTATTAAGGCTTAGATCTTGAACGTGGCTTGGAAGTTTACTATAAAAACTTTTTTACAAAAAAAAACCGACTTCCAAAAAAAACCACTACAGAGAAAAATAACTTTAATTTCGGAAGTCGGTGTCAAAAAACGAAAATGCGGAACCAGTGACACCGACTTCCGAAATTAAAGTTATTTTTATCTTTGTAGTGGTTTTTTTTTGGAAGTCGGTTGTTTTTTTTTGTAAAAAGGTTTTTATTTTTCACTTTTTAGTTGTACCTACCCCACACAAATTCGTATATACTTCAAGATTAGAGGTACCCCAACCGTGGTATACTGATTAATTACTGAACATATCTGCGTACTCCTTTAGAGGGTACAGGCGACGTTATGTTGTGTGATTGCATAAACAATACATACATAAAGCAGCAATAGCCGTTGATTTGCTGGCATTTATTGAAGAGTTCCGTTGTCTGTCTCCGAAACTCATCATCAGATCTTGTCGAAATTTCAATGGGACCATTTGGGAAATATACCCTTTCCAACAAAAAAAGAAATTTTCAAATCGGTTGGCAAGCGACGGAGTTATGCGCGAACAAACATAAAAAAAAAAAAATACAATTACATTATAGTAACACTTTTTAATTAGGAATGTGTATATTTTCTTCTTAAATTGATGAGTAGGTAACTTCTTAATATCATCGGGGAATTTGTTATATATCAGTGATGCCATACAAATAATACTTTTATTGAGAAAGAAAGAAAGAAAAAGAAAAATGCATTTATTGGCATGGGCAGCTTCAACTTTCTGACTAACTGACCGACTATTTAATTTTGACAATTCAAAAGTGCCTGTAAATGGTTTAATTGAAATAAATGATTTGAGTTTGAGTTTGCATTACACAAAATGACACCAATGATTGAGTAATGCCGTTTTCCCTAGCTGCGTAGTGTAGCTAAAAGATTGATGTGTGTAAAAAGCAAATCACGGCAATTAGGAGGGGCTCATTTCATTGTTTTATTATCTTGTTGACTCAAAAAACTAAAATTACAGGCACTGCTTTCGTCATCTTTTCTTCTTTAATTATGTATTTATGTCATAGCCTTATTCGTGTTTTTTTTTTTGCATTATAAATTTTAATAGACGCATTGGTCTCTAAAAGGTAAATTGAATACGTACTTTACTTTTTTTACGCGTTGTAAGCATACAAGAGATCTTTTATGTTCTTGACTTTGATTTATTATTTTATACCTTAATGACTGGTTGGAAAAACCTAAAACGCATAAAAATTACTCATTTACTTAGAACCTTATTTATATCACATAGCACGTTCTGTTAGGTAGGTGTGGTGAAGAGCAGGCATTTTGGAGACATATTTTGTGACTTTTGACCTTGAATATCGCTGATTTTAATAAGCCTAATTATCAGATAAATGGCTAAACCACCTCATGTCTTTGTCAAGGTACTGGAACCCCCAGCAGAATACTTAGAAGAGGACCTGACGAGCGATGACAGGGTCCCACCAGATGCCCTGTATATGCTGCACAGCATCAGGGTGTTCGGTCACTTCGAGAAGCCCGTGTTCCTCATGCTTTGTAAGCATACCGAGATCCTCAATCTACCCGCTGGTGCATTCTTGTTTAAAGTTGGTAAGTGTTGAACTGAACATGACATAGGTATTTATAATTTATTTGATAAGTGTAGAAAAGTGAAGCCGTGTGCCAAACCACTGGCGGGCGCACCGAGCGGGTCTCCCACGCGCCCGCGCCCTTATAGCGCCCGAGGTTTAGTGCACGGCCTGAAAGAATGGCAAACTTTTTCTCTTGGTAATAAATTTAAATAGCTAATCTTACTGCAAACCTAACTTAATGCACTCATAAATATCCAATATTTTACCCTTTGCTTCTATTTTAAGTTTGTTAATGTTTTCCAAATACGAGCACAGACAACCACAGGTTCATGCAAAAAAAATACGTTGACTGCGCCTTTGTGTCTTAGTAGTATTGGCGGTTTTCATACTATTTTTTTTTTTAGGAATTTATCCTGTATCGTGCGTGCGTTTACAAACATTTAAACTCACACAAACAGCCAGACCCGGAACAAGTATTTGTAGGCCATACAAATATTTGTTCCGTGCGGGAATCGAACCCGCGACACGCAGCGCAGCAGTCTTACATAGGCTATGATACACGGGCTGTGATAGTCTTACATAGTCTATCGATAAGACCGCCCATTATGTCACCCTTTGTAAATTTACATAGTTATGTTCTGTAATTTATATGGTGTACAGTTACGAGCAAAAGTATGTATACACTCGGCTTTATTAAAAAGCGATTTACTCCTTTATTTTTTAATGAAATTTTATGTTGTTACGAACATAGCATTTTCGTACCCATAGGTTTATGTAATGTGTCGTATTTCAACGTTGCATTCGTTATTTCACGAAAAAATCGCATTTGAAAGTTGCCAAGTGTTGACATATTGGTGCTCGTGACTGTACATAATAAAGAATATTCTATTCTATTCTTATGTGACACGATCACAGCCCATGGATTATAAAAAATGGTCATCTTTCTCTTTGGGGAGTTATTCTGGAACCACGTGAATCAAGAAGCAAATTTAACTGTTACTTTAATATAATGAGCTATCCATTACAGGCGATACAGACGAGAACGTATACGTGGTGCAGAATGGACGAGTCAACGTGTACATCACGAACCCGGACGGTAGCAGTTTGTCGCTGAAAGTGGTGCGCGCGGGCGAGAGTGTCACCTCGCTGCTTAGTTTCACTGATGTGCTTACTGTAAGTGGACATCTCATCATCATCATCTGCTTAACCTTTTCCCAACTATTTTAGGGTCGGCTTCCGGTCTAACCGGATGCAGCTGAATACTAGTATTTTACATGGAGCGACTGCCTATCTGACCTCCACAACCCACAGTAATTGGGTTGTGGAGGTCAGATAGGCAGTCGCTCCTCCGGTAATACGATACCCCTTGGTAAAACTGGTTGTCAGACTTTCGGGCTGGAAGCATGTGTGACTTTTTTGGTGTGAATTTTTAAGTATCAGCCCAGTCTGGATTTGTGTCAGTCTTAAAAATGATAAAAGATTTTATTTTGAAGGTATACAAACACTTTACATTTCAATAATATTTTAAAAACTAGATAAGGTCGGTGTTCCCTACCCGACTACTCTGGGGGTCTACTCCGAAGTAGTATCGGCCGAATGTTACGAAGTTACTATTTGGTTCGGCCGGTTCCGATCCTACACTCCTACACTCTTTCGAATATTGACTATGGTCCCGACCCAACTGAGCCGATCCGAACTTTTTTCGCATTTTTCAATAATATACGGTTCGGCCATGTGTCGGTCCGATCCGAACATTCGCACTTTGCACTTCGGAGTAGGCCCCCTGAGAAGAAACATCGAAACAAACTCAACTCTTTAAACTGCAGACATAATCTTGATCAAATCATGTGAGGACCATGTAGATAAGTGTCTGAATTAGTTTTTTGAAGATCTAATGGGATTTGGCTCGGTAGCCCCCTGTCACATGGGCTGTATGTACCTCTGCCTATCCCTACTTCTTCACCTTCGTCTATTTTATTCTTCTACAAATTATGATTAGTAAATAAATTTCAATTTGCTTGATAAGTTACATATTATTTATTGATACAAAAAACCATAATATTATTCTTTGTAGTTCAGGATAAATAATTAAAGTTTAATTGTTTTTCGACCAAAGACATTTAATTGCACAGTGATTGAAGTAATTAATAATTTTATGGTTATAATTTTATAGTAATGTATGACTAATTGAATGGCGTCATTCTTGAATCAGCGTTTAGAACTAAAAAAACCGGCCAAGTGCGAGTCGGACTCGCCCATGAAGTGTTCCGTTTTACGATTTATTACGTATTAAAAAAAAACTACTCACTAGATCTCGTTCAAACCAATTTTCGGTGGAAGTTTATATGGTAATGTACATCATATATTTTTTTTAGTTTTATCATTCTCTTATTTTAGAAGTTACAGGGGGGGGGGGGGGGGACACACATTTTACCACTTTGGAAGTGTCTCTCGCGCAAATTATTCAGTTTAGAAAAAAATGATATTAGAAACCTCAATATCATTTTTGAAGACCTATCCATAGATACCCCACACGTATGGGTATGATGAAAAAAAAAAATTTGAGTTTCAGTTCTAAGTATGGGGACCCCCAAAATTTATTGTTTTTTTTCTATTTTTGTGTGAAAATCTTAATGCGGTTTACAGAATACATCTACTTACCAAGTTTTAACAGTATAGCTCTTATTTCGTTCGGAAAAAAGCGGCTGTGACATACGGACGGACAGACAGACAGACAGACAGACAGACAGACCGACAGACAGACATGACGAATCCATAAGGGTTCCGTTGCCATTTGGCTACGGAACCCTAAAAATGGCGTCTTGGGCCAATCTGTTTTATATTCGTAGTACGAAATAAGCAATGCCTATATCAAAACTCAACCATGCAATTTTTATTTGATTTTCCAGGGCCATTCACAACCATACAAGACGGTAAACGCAAAAGCGTTAGAAGACTCTCAAGTCATCAAGCTACCAATGAGGGCTTTCCAAGAAGTATTCAAGGAGTACCCAGATATATTCGTCAGAGTTATACAGGTTAGTTTTTTTAATTTTTTATTTATTGTTTGAATTCCAGTGAAAGCAGCGGTGGCCTAGCGGTCACTTCCGTGACTTACGAGTTGTTTGTAGGTCGTAGGTTCGGACCCAGACAGGCGCTTTACTTTGTGTGTAAATTATATCATCACCACTGCTCTCAAATCGGTGAACGAAAACATCGTGAAGAAACCGGCATGTCCTAGAACCAAAAATTCGAAGACATGTGACATCTACCAACCTGTACTTGGCCCGCGTGGTGGTTTATGGCCCACTTCCTCTCACAGAGAGGAGGCCTGTGTCCCAGCAGTGGGAACGTTTTAGGCTGAGTATGTATGTTTGAATTCCGTTAGTAAACTATTTGAAGTGAAAAAGCCATAAAATTGATGTAACTTGAAGCCCTTTAACTATTTAAGGAAAGAGTCTTGATATATTTGTCGGAGAAGGTATGTCTGTCTCTCGTTAACATCAGGCATATTTTAATTACTGTGGGCGTACTATGGGTAGTGCTGGTTATAGCGCAATAGAAAAACGGTTTGCAGTTCAAATGAGATTATAATTTACGAACAACTTAGTCACACTAGCGAATCACACACTGTAGGTACACAACTCAACGATACGGAACGCGAGACAGTTTCTAAGCACATGTTGTTCGTACGATGTCCAATGTTTTGATCATCCCGAGATCTTTGCTCACACCGTTCTTGTAGCTATAGCTCTCGTACCCCCCACGAACTCAGGCTAGACTCTGTCTAGCGCCGCGAGATGGCGCTGGCGTTCCGAAAAGTCAAACGAATTACTCCGACATATTTTAAAAACCGATTTATATCTCTGCAATTACATGAATCCGTAATGTTTACAGATCATTATGGTGCGTCTACAGAGGGTGACATTTACTGCTCTACATCAGTACCTTGGATTGAGTGCTGAGTTGGTCAACCCGGTAAATATATTTAATTTCCAGTATCGTCTTCATTCAGCCTTTCCACTATCAAGTCACTAGATTCCAGAAAAAACTAGACTTTAGAACTAAATTCGCATTAATTTCAGACCTTTCTATTTGCATGTTTATTTAGTGTTAAAAATGTTGCAGGGCCGCGACAAACGCCGTCCTACCACAGTGGCGTCCTCTCCCGCTAAATCAACAAAGATGAATAACGTCGACAGCGGAGGGAACATGCACTCCCCCCACCACAGTGACCGAGCTATGTCCGAGCATTATGTGAGTGATACTACCCTCTTTTTGTAAGCTTGGCATTGGCATGCGAGTTGTTTTGAGAGGGATTGAGTAGGTCTGTAGATACATCTGTAATACGATTTTATATAGATTGCCTAACTTGCATTTTCAAATGCAACCAATACCGTATCGTATCTGAAATTGTATGGTTTGTTGAATTTGTAACACAAGATTAAAAAAAAAAAACGATGATTTTTTTTGTTTTAATTTGCTTAAATATTAATTTAATCATCTATGTGAAGTTTACACAAGAAAATACTGATTTTCTAAACACATACTGCAGGTAACATGATAAGGGTTGTTGATCCAAAAAAAAAATATCAAATGTTTTTTTTTTCGTTTTATTATGTTTAGAAATTAATAGCCATCAGATCTGCAGAGTTTGTACAGAGTCAAATTAAATCAGCGCTCCCAATTTTTTTTTTTTGTTTTTTTTTTTTTTGATTTTTGTTTACAAGAAGCCAAAATCACATATAAAAGTACATGTGAGTACCAGCCCTGTGGCATAAACAGTGTGTGTGTGTGAACTAACGGTGTGCTTGCATGTCAGGACGGCGCGCACGCGGGCTCGTCGCCCGTGCACATCCCGGGCCGGCGCGCGCGCCCCGACATGGTGCCAGACATCGCCTCCAACACGCCGCAGGTGAGGACCGCATGCCCGATTTTTTTTTTCGATAGTTTAGATCGCAATTCAACCTACGAGGTGGTCGTCTGCTCAACCGGGTTTGCCTGTGGATGCATCAATAAATTAAGGCCTCCAGTCAGGGCTTAAAATACTTAAAAATTAATCGACTACACGCTAAGGGCACCCCCTCTGTGGGGTACGGTTTTCGGCTTGGGCGTCGCTGGGAGAGGGCAGCAAGGGACAGGCTGGTGCGTAATTATTTAGGGAGGGATTTAAACGCTTGCGAATCATATTTTTCTCAACATACAACCTGACAATATCCGTCAAATTGAAAAAAATAAATAGAAAATTTGAATTTTGCGTCTACGTAACGTCCCCTAGCATCCCCCTTAAGTCAATGTAATCTATTTCGGAGAAACTTAGTAATAATGAAGATAAGGAAAGAGGTTCATAACGCCTTAGAATGGATATTTAAACTGTATTATTTCTTGTAGCAGCAACCCGATGTACAGCCGACGCCGTCCCTGCAGAGGGCTCGGGAGGGATCGTCCTTCAAGAAACACAACACTGATAACCTTGATGAACAGGTATAGATTGGGGATAGTTTTTTTAAATTATTCTACATTCAGAATCAGCACAGATCATCTCAGTGGTGGCGAAAAATGTATTACAATTACGACTGCAATAGAAACTTTGTCTGAAATTGGTATAACGTATAAATCTCCTTAGAAAATCCAATGGTTTGCGCTGACTTTTGTCCATACAATAACGGTAATCTCTAAGAAAAACTATTTTTTTCTTTAAATTTTTCCAACTTCCTTTGAGGGCTGAATTGGTGCAATTTAATCACTTTTAACTTTAACACGAAATAACAAAAATATATTTCTGTAATACTAAACTTAACTCTACAGGCATTAATCCAAATAGCAACTGAAGCATTCGTGAAGGAATTAGGATTGGACTGTGACACTGTGTTACGTGGGAACGTGCAAGTTAGAGACCTGCCCGCTGGGACTTATATCATGAAGGAAGAAAGTCACAAGGTAGGTTTGAGTAACTTATAGTTTTCCAGATGTTGCAGGCATTTAGAACAAGCTTTGGCGATACAATACTGGTTATTTAGTGAAATAATAGTCAAACTTTACAATATTTTCTAAATTAATTGACAATGGCGAAGAAGCCCGAAAGTCTGACAACCAGTCTTACCAAGGGGTATCGTATTACCCAGTAACTGGGTTGTGGAGGTTAGATAGGCAGTCGCTTCATGTAAAATACTAGTATTCAGCTGCATCCGGTTAGACTGGAAGCCGACCCCAACATAGTTGAGAAAAGGTTAGGCAGATGATGAATTGACAATGGCGCCGATTCCCTTGTTCAAAAACTAAACTAAATGTAAGTTCAGTGCATCTTTTTCTATCGGTTTCATTAAGAAAAGGACAGAAGATAAATATTAGTTAAGTCCTGTCAAATTAGTCAGCTCCTGACGTAAATTGACGTTATTTAGTCGCCATGTTTTTAATCACGTCTAATTTGTCTATGGAGTATCTTAATTTGACAGGTCTAAACTAATATTTATCTTCTGTCCTTCTTAATGAAATAGAAAGAAAAAGATGCACTGAACTTAAATTTAGTTTAGTTTGTGAACAAGGGAATCGAGAAAAAAAAGTGAAATGTTGAAAATTGCGAAATGTTTGTCTATTTCGCATTTAAATTACCAGTATATTAGCTCGAATACTACTGAAATATTCTAAATGCTGGTGACATAGATCCTACAAATAAGAGTCTAAAAGTCTTCTAAAAGCATCATCTTTTGGATATTTAAATCTTTTTATAATTAAACTGCTTTATAATTTCCTTTCATAAGCTGTATTATAGTGTCCCCGGTGAGCCAGAAATAACTCAGGTATGATTTTAGTGTGATTCATTGACAGTTATACAAACCATGATACGACCTTAACACTGTCATAATCACTACTATGAAAGATCGACATCAAAACCAATTATCAGCACTTTAAAAACCTGAGATAAAAATGGCCAACAGGCTTTAGATTAGTTTAGATTTAACTTTTAAGATTTTTTTTAACGAATCATTTATAAGTTTCATAGCGTAAGTTTTTTTTTTTTAAATATAAAAACGTTGCCCCACACTAGGAATTTCTCCTGTATCGTGGGTGCGTTTACAAACATTTAAACTCACATACACAAACAGCTAGACCCGGAACAACTACCTGTAGGCCATACAAATATTTGTTCCGTGCGGGAATCGATACCGCGACACGCAGCGCAGCAGTCAATCGCTTAACCACTGCGCCAACCGTGCCGTCGTTGACTGGTAGAATCACCCTCTTAACGGATCGGACGGAAATCGTTATGCTGTACAATATATTGATTTATATTCAATACTAGCTTCTGCACGCGACTTCGTCCGTGAAATTTCTTGTTCTCCTGACCCACTCCGTCGCATCACATCGCCGCCCGCCCGCGCTATTACTGTATTATTTTCTGTCTTTTTTTCTTTTTGCTCGGCTCCTCAGGGTCCTAGCGTGATGTTAATAGCCTATAGCCTTCGTCAAGAATTGGGCTATCAGAAGTAAAAATATTTTTTCAAATCCGACCACGAGTTCCAGAGATTAGCGCGTTCAAACAAACGAAACTCTTTAGCTTTATTATTAGTATAGATATTTGTATGAATTTGGAAGTTATAACCTGCAGTGCGATTCTGTAACCATCTCACTGTGAAAACTTAGGTGAAGTGAGGGTGGAGTGAGCTGTCATTACAAACTAAATGCTAGGGATTGACACTATTGACAGCTCACTCTAAGCTCACTTCACCTAACTTTTCACGGTGAGATTTTTACAGAATCGATCGGCCGAACCCACTTTAAAATTATTTCGAAAAGCCATTTTCATAAATAACCCCACTAGTCTCATCACTTTTATAAAAACCTGTTTTTATTTGTAATAATTTTAAATGTTTTAATTTGTGTTATGTTTTCATGGCCGATTTCTGTTGTATTTTATTATTTTGCTTTCTCCATACGTTTGAAAGTGGCACAAATCCATTCGCCTGTTGTTATTCTAGAATCTAAATTATTATTAACATGTTTATTTTGTTTAGGACGTTGCGCTGGTGTATCTTCTATCTGGCGCTTTGCTGGTCTCACAGAGAGTTGCGGAAGGAGAAGGAGAAGTGCACATGTTCACTGCTTATCCAGGTATGTTGATAGTCGTAAATTATTAGACATGCACCCTAATCTGAATCATTTTAAAGGATATTGCTAAGGCGGATCACACACTACAACGCGCCACGCGACGGGACGCATATAACGCGCCCCCGCGCGTGATTTTTTACATACAAATTCAACGAAAACGCGCTTTCGCGCGGGGAATTGGCCTCCGTTTCCCGCGCCCCTTTGCGTGGTGCGTTGTAGTGTGTGATCCGCCTAATTCATTGCTTCATATGTTCGAAAAATTTGTCTGCTCAACAACGTAAATAAAGCAATGAATGTTGTTGAACTGTCAAAATGAAAGCCATTATTGATAGTGTGTTACGCAATTACCCCGCAGCGGGGTAATTGCGTAACACACACTTTTAGTACTTTTCATTTTGGAATTTGAAACTGAGACTGAAGCTGTGTTACTCAATTGGGTTGCTGTTCGATTACATGATAATTATATTTCTACATTTATTTTCTGAGAATGTGATCCAATTTCTGCACTGACAGAAACTCAGCTTTTTGGTGTTAGTTTACCGCAGTCCACTGCTGGACATAGGATAGGCCCCTCCTTTTGCACGCAATTCAACTCGATTTTCGGCAACTCTCATCTAGCTGCTACCAGCCACCCTTCAAAGATCTTCACTGCACCTACTCTGAGGGCGTCCTACCTTACGTTTGTGGAGTGATGATCATATTTTACTTTTATATTTCATAAAACCTTCCCTACTATGCAAAATTATTTATTTAGTAAACTGCTTGAATGAAAAAAAGCGTGGTATTCCAATGCGTCTGTAAACAACACGACTGTAAAAAGCTTGTGTCTATAGAACTGAACCTGCCGGTCGATTCTGTAAAAATCTCACCGTGAAAACTCAAGTGAAGTGAGCTTGATGTGACTTGTCAGTAGTGTCAATCCCTAGCATTATTTGGAATGACAGCTCACTTCACCTACGTTTTCACGGTGAGATGGTTACAGAATCGCACTGCTGTTGATAAAAGTAGTAGTAGTAGTTTTTAACAACTTGACCAAAGTTGCTAAAAAGTATGGGACGAACATAATAGGCTATTTTCCTAAAAAAATCTAATTAGTCCGTCAGTTAGATTATCAAAAAATATTGAAACCGTATTTATTCTTTTGTAAATTATATAAAAAATGATGATGATATCGCCCGTTAAAGTTCCACGTGACGTCACTTGCTTGCGACACTTTTGCAAACAAGTTACGTCACGCCACTCCCAAATTTTGACGCGTTGTATCTTTGTCATTTTTTGTTTGATTGACAAAAGAAAAAATACGTGTCCATTATTTTTCGATAATCTAACTGACGGACTAAATATAATAATTATTTTTTAACCAGGCAACAACCCTATTCCCTAAGACGAGCTTTCTTTTATTTTATATTTTTTTCCTTAGGTGAAGTAGAAGGCGGTCTCGCCGTACTAACAGGAGAGCCGAGCTTCTTCTCCATCCGCGCGAAGCATTTCTCTCGCATCGGCCTGCTGTCCAAGACTACAGTATACAGCATCATGAGGGAACGACCTTCAGTAGTCCTCCACATTGCCAACACGGTGGTTAGAAGACTGTCACCATTTGTGAGACAGGTGGACTTCGCTCTAGACTGGGTAAGTCCAGAAATTTTATTTGTCTGCCTATATGTAAGGTCTTTGGACCTTCTAAAATTCCACGCGATCTAGAAGGCCACTATACCCTGTCCATTAGGTTAACCGTTTTTTGACAGCTTGTCGTGTAGCGACAAGGAAAGTTAAGCTTATAGGTTAAGGTTAGAATGAAATTAAAGAAAGGGAGGTAGAAAACAATTAAAGATATATATGTCGTGGATAGATGGCAACACAGTACAGCGAACAGCGCCATCTAACAATTTGATGGGTAAACGAGTAATCATGTGATCGGAAACGCAAGCGAGCCCTACCGCTTGGACACGATCGTCGGTGGAGGGGATGCAGCGAGGACTGGTGGAGAGACCGAGTGTGGCGACAGTCTACAGTCGGCAGTCGAGCTCGGACAGTCTTGGCAAACGCTCAGTACCGTACGCACGTGTTTGTTTCCGACGCAAGTGTGCGTTTCGGTTGATAATCGCTAGTTTATTAAAGTTACTTTAAATTCAAATTATCTTTTCGTTCGAGTACCCGCTACAGTGCCCACACATACGTAAACTATGTCGGATCATGAAGAAGACCCGATGTTTCGCATCTCGGCCACCCAGTGATGCGACATCAGAAGTGGTATTGGACCTCAAAGACCCACGTGTTCAAAATAAGAACTTAAAGTGAAAGTGACCGTTGACATTTGAAAAACAAAGTGCAAACATGTGAACGCTTATTAAATAATCGTGTGGATTTGTTCAAGTTGGAACCAGATAAGTCAGATACGGATGTGCGATTATGGTTCATGTTGTTTTGGGCATAGGCTGTATGCAAAAATACCTTTGCCGAGTGACGCGCCAGTTGCGCCTGTTTGAAAAATAAAGACTAACCGACGTTTGAGTTCGACGTATCCCGTTCCCGTGTTTAGAACACGCGGAGTGACTTTAAGAATTGAGCCAAGCAGCCCAGCAGCCGTCAGCAAAGCCCTTCGTGTGCTGCAAGTGAGGGAAACCAGGACATATCGCAGCCTGGTGCACAAGTAGTTGCAGCCAAGCCAAGCGGATGGTGGACAATGTGCTGGAAGTCGTGAACGGCGAGTAGAAGTCGTACAACTACCCTCAGACACGTTGGAAAATAAAGGTGAGCTGTATTGTTTTGTTTACAATTCTGGTGCTGAATGCTAGTTAGTAAAAGCGAGTTGTGCAGCCAAATTAAGTGGCAAACGAGTTAATAACGTTGTTGTGTTGACTGGTATTGGTTAAACACGTGTATTCAGCACAGACAAAATCATATGTAGCGTTGCAATTAGCGAGCAACAACATTTACTTGCAAAGTAATATTATGATAGTACGTGAAATATTGAACCTAGGCTTTTCGATTAACATGTCGGCGACAGAGTTTTTGTTGCTTAGCTTAGCTTAGCTCTTGTAATAAATTCAGTTTTAAACGGTCAACAGCAGAAGTTAGATTTGATGGAACAAAGGCAGCTCCAACAAAATGTTCAGTTGACGATTTCGTGTTATTAGAAAACGAAAAGTGAAATCAGATTATAAGACTAAGTTAGATCAGAAGTTCAGAGGTCCGTTTACGGAAGCAGAAGTTTTGGCGGGTGATTGCTATACGTTAAAAACTTTAAAATCTAACCTTACAAGTATGCTCTTGATAGGTTAAAGAGAGTGCCTGAGTGTCAAGTACCGCTTGAAGTAGAAGAGTTTGAGTTGAGTGATAGTGGTGAATCTTAGTTCGGCTGGTCGGACCGTACCAGTAGCCATTTCGTAGCCGTAGTCCGTTAGAAGTCGGTATTTACTTTATGTAATCCGTGGATGCGCGGTGCGCGGGTGACTCTGGCGGAGGTCGGGTCTTGCAGAGACCACAGAGTCCGTGGGACTCGGCGTTCAAGGGAATGCAATAGTGTTTGAGGGCTTAGTGAAAAGCCACAGGCCACGAATCTGATTCACACTTTGTGTTATTGTTTTGTGATAATTTAACGATAACTGCTAATGGCAGGTTGATATGACATTGGTACTTGGTCACTCATGCATTCCTACAATTGTTACTTAATTTAATGTTGGATTTAAATGATTAATTTGATAAAGGATTAAGTTAAATTTAAAATGATTATGATTAGATAATCAAAATTTGTTTACAATACTCTGGTTGAATCAATACTCTAAAAGCCTTCAACTCTAGGCGTAGGTATAAGTATGCTCACGATAGGTAAAGAAAGATTCTAGTAGGTCATGTACCAGTCGAAGTAGATAGTGATCACACTGGTGATGAACAAGCCTACATTATGGGAAGCACGCGAGTAGGGGTTCTCTATCGGCCGTAGTAAAGTTGTGTGGTGTCACAGGGTGATACACACTGATCCATGAGCTGGATGTGTGAGAGCAATGCGATTGCTGGTCGGCTCGAGAGCCGTGGCGTTAGAGTGGTTTACTCGTGTGTGGGTTTCTAGGTGTCTAAGGCTCTTAGTGATAAAAATGATTGTTAATTTGGATAACGATGGTACATGGCTCTACTATGATTTGTTTACATTACTCTTTCCCAATACATTATCGCTGGTTAAGCGAGTTATGTTGACTATCGCTGGTTAAGCGTGTTAGTAGTCTAATCACTGGGTAAGCGTTAGCTGTTCAATTGCTGGTTAAGCGTTAGTGGGTTAATATCGCTGGTTAAGCGTTATTATTATCACTGGTTAAGTGATAGGATTTTTAACGCTAGTTAAGCGCTAAAATGTTAAGTACTGGTTAAGTACTTCAATGAATTTCACTACTGGGTAAGTAGTGATGCATGGTGCTGGTTAAGTGCTGGGGATTTGTTTGGTAGAGTCAAAATACTGTCTTAATTGAGTGCCTTTATTCTTTCATTTTAGTGTTCTGTTTGGTTCACAATCAATTAAGCATTAAACGCAATACTGAGACGGTTTAATTTGACCCAATTATTTTTGTGATAATGTCCCTGACGTGGGTCTGGATAGCCAGGCCATGAGCGTTGTATGTAATCTACGAGTTAGTTAATATAATTTCTGACCAATTATTACTAAGGCTTAGAGGAATCTTTTGTTATCGATGATAGTTTGGATCAGAGTATTACTAACGAATTTGAAGAAAGTCCAGTAATAGTTTTTTTTGATGAAACAGAGTAGAGATTAAGTTGTGTGTGTTGTGTGGGGTTTCGTGAGAAACCATAAAGTCCAGGAGTGACTTGGCGATCCGAGGGGGATGCGCAAATGAATTTGACGAGTTGAGTAACTGGAGGTTACCTGGAGATAGTATGAGACACATGCATCTTAGTTGATTATTTTTATTGTAACGTTGAGATTTGGGAATCAAATAGTGAGTAATGCTCTGAACCCTGCTATTTTTAGTTTGTTCGAATTTTCATTGTGTTTTTGCCTGTACCAAATGTGGTCAGGGAGTGACCGAGCTATGTGATACTTTGCGGGTATGTTTCTTTACAGATTAACACATGTGGACATGGAAGAATACTACCTACAGCAGGCCGGTGCTTATCGAAAGTTCCGCTTCAAGGAAGTGCATTGATGATAACCTTGGGCAAGATGTCCACGAAACAATTATGGAGGCGCCTGCATGGCGAGGGGCCCAGGTGGTACCGGGCCAGCGCCTGCAGCAGCGGCTAATAGCGAGCGACGCGCTTAAGTTTGCTATGTCAGCAATCCGAGCAGTGTACTGATGAATACTGGGTGAGTCGTATCCATTTTATTGCAATTCTGGCGTCATAAGATTGTGTTAAGTCAAAGTGTTAAGTACCCTACAATTTTTATCTGAGATTTTGATTAACAATCTGCGTTTAGACATCTCATTTTATGTTGTACCGGTTATCTTAAAAAAGATAATTTAACTGACCGTAAGATGTTAGATCAAGGATTTAACGTTAGTATGACGTCTGATAGTATTGTTTTGCGTAATCACAACAGGTTGTTAGATTATGTAAAGTTTCAAACGCTTGTTTTCAAGTTAATTTCGATTAAGTGATACTGACGTTCGGGCAGAGCTCGTTCCCAGTTAATTGATCTTTTGATTAGAATACCGTCTTATTTTTCTGGTGGTATGTCTAGATCCCGTGTTACAAGAGGACAGTTGTAAATTCAACTTTTAGATTGTTGTATTACTGTTAATAATCGTTGGCCAGGAATAATGATAAAAAGGCCAATTACGATAGTAATCAATTTCACCAAAGTCAAGTTAGTCTCTAAATTTTCTTTTAATGATTATGTTTTAAAGGCGCTTGACTCAGCGAACCTTAGAATACTGATTGTGTGAGGAGGATAACCGATCACCAAGTTCCTCGAGAATCAGATGTAATAGTTAAGGATAGTGGTAGTGAAACCACCTCTGATTAACAATGGCTTGTCTACTCATACTCGAAATTTTGGACCGCACCTCATGCGTAGTAGCGCGTGTGGTGATGGGTCTAGAAGGAATCGTTGGTGCGATTTCTGTCTGTGTTGGTGCACAGAGCCCCTCATGTGTTGTAGCATATGTGGCGGCAGTTAGGTAAAGAATCGTTGGTGCGATTCTAGTCTGTGTTGGTGCACAGAGCCCCTCATGTGTTGTAGCATATGTGGCGGCAGTTAGGTAAAGAATCGTTGGTGCGATTCTGGTCTGTGTTGGTGCACAGAGCCCCTCATGTGTTGTAGCATATGTGGCGGCAGTTAGGTAAAGAATCGTTGGTGCGATTCTGGTCTGTGTTGGTGCACAGATTAAAAATAAAGTTTTATGAGTTGAGTATACATTGCTTATGAAATTAATTTCGGTAAATTCTAACGGTTTTGTTTTTGATTTAACTTGTTGATCGGTCGATCCAGGTCTGTGTTAGTGCACAGAGCGTCTCATGTGCAGTGAGTACATTTGTGGCGATAGGTCTCTTTGTACCGCACCTCATGTGCAGTAAGCACATGTGGCGATGGGTCTACAAGAAATATTTGATGTGATTCCTGTCTGTGTTGGTGCACAGAGCGCTTCATGTGTTGTAGCACATATTGCGTTAGATTTTTGAGAATCGTTGGTGCGATTCTTGTCTATGTTGGTGCATAGAGCCCCTCATGTGTTGTAGAAAATGAAACAACTGATCTGTTAAGAATCGTTGGTGCGATTCTGGACTGTGTTTTTGCACAGATTTTAGTAAATAGTAACTGATTCGTTACAACTATTTTGATTTAATTTGGTTCAACTTATTGATCGAACCTTTTCTAATGATTAATGTTGTATGGGGTGCTCTTTGTACGAAACCTTTGTAACAAGGTATTGTAAATTATGACTAGAGAAGTTAAAGTAACAATGAGACATGAGCTACCTTAGTTATTAGGTATTGGCAGGATAGCCGAGCTTGTTTACTCTCTGAGTATATTTGGTCCACAGGTACTACACCCGAGGACGGGTGCTAGTCAGGGATGGCCGTGTCGTGGATAGATGGCAACACAGTACAGCGAACAGCGCCATCTAACAATTTGATGGGTAAACGAGTAATCATGTGATCGGAAACGCAAGCGAGCCCTACCGCTTGGACACGATCGTCGGTGGAGGGGATGCAGCGAGGACTGGTGGAGAGACCGAGTGTGGCGACAGTCTACAGTCGGCAGTCGAGCTCGGACAGTCTTGGCAAACGCTCAGTACCGTACGCACGTGTTTGTTTCCGACGCAAGTGTGCGTTTCGGTTGATAATCGCTAGTTTATTAAAGTTACTTTAAATTCAAATTATCTTTTCGTTCGAGTACCCGCTACAGTGCCCACACATACGTAAACTATGTCGGATCATGAAGAAGACCCGATGTTTCGCATCTCGGCCACCCAGTGATGCGACATATATTTATAAGAAAAGGATGGAGATGGACGGAAGAGTGGTGTGTAGTATGTGGAGGTGGGGTGTATGAGTGAGGATGCGTGATAGATGGGTTGAGGAGGCTGAGGTGAAGATACAGGTGGGTTGAGGAGGTAGTCGCGAGGCAGGTGCTGGCGACAGGGGCAGGTACAGCTGCCGATCCAGGATCAGGAGCAGGAACAGGTGAGGACAGGTGCTAGGGCGTGGCAACCGGTGGACACCCGTAGGAGGGCCCACGCAGCAGGCCAGGACGCAGCACAGCAGCAGGAGAGAGAGGCACGGCGGAGACGCTGTCAGCCCGTCAGGTGAGGACAGGAGGGCCCACGCAGCAGGCCAGGACGCAGCACAGCAGCAGGAGAGAGAGGCACGGCGGAGACGCTGTCAGCCCGTCAGGTGAGGACAGGAGGGCCCTCGCAGCAGGCCAGGACGCAGCACGGCAGCAGGAGAGAGGCACGGCGAAGACGCTGTCAGCCCGCCAGGTGAGGCGGCCCTCGGGTGAGGCAGCCCTCAGGTGAGGCGCGGCCCAATAGATGAGGTAGCCCTCTTCACGGAGGACGGAGGACGGAGGCGTAGGCAGGGTCCGTCAGGTACCGGAGCGGAGAGGTACGCTGGGTATTCCCGGGATAGGTGACCCTGGAGTATCAGGCTCCTTGTAGTGTTCGCTTTAGAGGCGAAGCCAGAACTGATCCTTGTATTGCTTGGATCAATAAGGTAAACTCGTAGAATAACATTATGTAGAAAATATGAATTTGAGATAGGAACGTAGCCAGTAATTCTTTTACGTGAGTTTGCATATCAAATCCACTAAAAAGATACAGGCCGGTAAGAATTTGAAAGGTACGTTGCTATGGCGACGTATTAAACGTCGTTGTCAAAGCTGTCATAATAAAATATATTATAATAAAATACAATAAAATCTATAGATATTTTGTATTAGAAGTATAGTGTTTATAGGAAAAATGATATCCATCAATGTGGGCGAAACTACCAACCCTTGGATGACACTAAATCGTCGTAGACTCATGTTAAAGTTGGAAGCTGTGTTTATGTACTGATTGTGGATAGAACGTGTCGTGAGGAATAATCAGATCAGCGCCTAACGGTCACAGAATGCTTGTTCTGACCTGGAGAAATGAATGAAGGTAACTGTGAGTATGTACATTATGTTACAAGCTGTCTTAGAACGTACATACTAGATTACGTAAAAGTTAACTTTAAAATGCGTAATAAAATAATTATATAAACTGCATTATCTTATTGAATTGTATTATTTATGGCTTCTTACAGACATTATAATACCGTACGTGTATCAATCAATGTATTGTGTGTTGCTGCAATCACTAGTTCTATCTGTCAAAAAACGGTTTACATAATGGACAGGGTATATAGTGAGTGAAGAATATAAAAAAAATTGTTGGTTTGCTTTTCTTCTTGATGGTAAGCGATAATACGGTCCACGATAGTGAATGATATAGTTTAGAATGATTTGAAGACCGGTCTTAACGTCACCGCCCAATGACGTTGTGCGTCGGTGACAGCCGTTTTTGGACAATTCCTGTCAACTAGCTTCAACTTTCGGACTAACTGACCGACTATTTATTTTTGACAATTCAAAAGTGCCTGTAAATGGTTTAATTGAAATAAATTATTTTAGTTTGAGTTTGACTGTCCTGCAGTCAAACCAGCATCAGCTGCCCAATCGAATACTTATAAATGACAGCAAAGTGCCTCTAATTGTTCATCTCTAGCAGTACTTATAACGCCCTTTTACTTTGCAGGTATTCCTCGAATCAGGCCGTGCCGTCTACCGTCAAGACGAAGAATCCGGGTCCACATTCATAGTCCTGAGCGGTCGGCTCCGTTCAGTCATCACTCACCCGAACGGCAAGAAAGAGCTGGTTGGTGAATACGGCAAGGGCGACTTGGTCGGGATAGTCGAGATGGTCACACAAACTAGAAGAAGTACTACTGTCATGGCGGTTAGAGATTCTGAGCTGGCTAAACTGCCTGAGGGACTGTTTAATGCTATTAAACTGAGGTTCCCCGTGGTGGTTACTAGGCTGATTAATTTGTTGGGGCATCGGATTTTGGGTGAGTGGTTTTCATCGTTTTTTTTTAAAATGCATTTTTCTTTTCTTTTCTTTTTCTTTTTTAAATTTAATTCTGTTTTTTGCTGGATCGTAATAAATTCACTCAGACAGGAAATGTGGTTTGTCCACTTTTTATTTTTCTTAATGTAACTTAAGCCTAATTCGGTTTGTGTTTGCAAAATGTTGCTTTTTTTTTTACTAAACTGCCGATGGACTATTTTTACAACTTACTTGTTTAATATTTTGGGAACATTATAATATGTGGAAAAGGTAGGGTAAATATGTGAAAAGTTAGTATAAGACGATCATATGTTTTGAGGGGTCATTGATGCCTCCATCAGCATTGAGTAATCGACTACAAGAAAATTAAAAAAAAAATTAAACCTCGTCAATCTCCAGGTTCTTGGCAGAAACCAACAGCCGGCCTGGGCGGCGCGGCTGCCATAGAGCCTCGTCCCTCGCAGCACAACTTCTCCACAGTGGCCGTGGTCCCCGTCAGCGATGACGTTCCTCTAACTGCTTTCACATACGAACTGTATCACTCTTTGTCTGCTATTGGTAAGTAATTACTGTACCTGCCTGGTAATATACCACGTTGAGTTTAAGAAAAGTTCGGCTTTGTTTAGTGCCCTCTCTCACTCTTTTAGTGTGACAAAAAATATGTTTTCAAGTCATTCCATGAGTTGTCGAGCAAGATTAGTTTGCACAGCCATTGGCGCCGATTCCCTTGTTCACAAACTAAACTAAATTTAAGTTCAGTGCATCTTTTTCTTTCTATTTCATTAAGAAAAGGACAGAAGTTAAATATTAGTTTAGTCCTGTCAAATCAAGAAACTCCATAGACACTTTAGACGTGATTAAAAAAATGGCAACTAAAAATACGTCAATTTACGTCAGGCGCTGACTAATTTGACAGGATTAAACTAATATTTATCTCTTGTCCTTTTCTTAATGAAATAGAAAGAAAAAGATGCACTGAACTTAAATTAAGTTTAGTTTGTAAACAAGGGAATCGGTGCCAATAACTTGGTACCGCGCATTACACGAATGCCAATGACAAACTCCAATAAAAAGAAATATTCCAATGATAAATATTATTTACAGGTCCAACAGTCCGTCTTACTTCAGACGTGATCAGGAAACTACTCGGTCTGACCATCATGGATCCTAACAACGAGTACAGACTTAGCTCCTGGCTAGCACAGCAAGAGGATAAACATAAGGTATGAAATAGCAAAATATATTTAGATACAGCTCGATTTAAATTTCAAGGCGGTTTTGAACACTCGGCGAGTCGCTGCGCAGTAACACGTGCACGTGTCAGCGGGCTGCGCGCGCGGTACTGCGCAGCGACTCGCGCACAACAGAGCAGACATAAACTTAGCATCGGGCTGTAAGAGCCTTTTATAAGCTGAAAATACAAATAGATTATTGAAACTTCGATTTTTCGGAACTACGTAAGCCTTTTGTAGCTGGTTGAGATTTTTGAAAATTGATTGATTGATTGATTTTTTTTTTTTTTTTTTTTTTTTTTTTTTTGAATGAAGGTCAGTCAAAGCTTTAGAAGCCTTTGTCTTTGTGAATTACTTCAATTACAGAACTGACCAATGCTTCTTTCAGATCATACAAACGCCTCAATACGTAATTGATAAACTCTAGTGTCAAACAGCGGACTCTATTTCATGTTACTTACCATCATCATCATCTGCCTAGCCTTTTCCCAACTATTTTGGGGTCGGCTTCCAGTCCGGTTAGACTAGTAGACTAGTTAGACAGATGCAGCTGAATACCAGTATTTTACATGGAGCGACTGCCTATCTGACCTCCACAACTCAGTTACTGGGTAATACGATACCCCTTGGTAAGACTGGTTGTCAGACTTTCGGGCTTCTGATTACCCGTAACGACTGTCAAAGATCCACGAATGACAGCCAGGACCAACGGCTTAACGTGCTTTCCGAGGCACGGAGGGGTCTCGGAATGTAAAGATGGTCATCCATCCACAGACCAACCGCGGCAAGCGTAGCTTAACCTGACCGATCGACCTGTGCGGCTGTTATTATTTAGCCACGGGCCCCTTCTTCATGTTACTTACCATGTAGTTTAATTGTTGTTTCCAGATGGCTCTGTACCAGTGTGATCCCAGTCTCACACAATGGACACAACGATGCATTCGTCAGGCTGATTGTATCCTCATTGTTGCGTTGGGAGACAAACAGCCTAGTATTGGCAAGGTAAAATAAAAGGTTTATTTTGAAGTAATTGCAATTTTACATTATGTAATCTATACCCTGTCCATTAGGTAAACCGTTTTTTGACAGATGGAACTAGTGATTGCAGCAACACACAATACATTGATTGATTCGCGTACGGTATTATAATGTCTGTAAGAAGCCATAAATAAGATAATTCAATAAGATAAGGCATATTATATTTATTTTATTACGCATTTTAAAGTTAACTTTTACGTAATCTGGAATATGTACGTTCTAAGACAGCTGTCAAAAAACGGTTAACCTAATGAACAGGGTATAACATGTGCCACCTTCTCAAATGACAAGAAAATAATTTATTCTATCAATTTATCTAACTGTCAAGTAGGTTGAATCTGTCAGTTTGTAATAATGACGACCAATAATGAACACCTCAGAGATGGAAGTATTATATCAAATTATCAAGTACCCTAGAAAGAGAGATAGTTTTTAGATAAAAAAGTGAACATAATTTTCAAAGTATGCCCAAAACTTCATATCTATCTGCTACCGCTTTCAGATCGAGAAAGAGATCGAGCGTCTCGCCATCCGTACCCAAAAGGAACTAGTACTTCTCCACCGAGAGGGGGGCGCGAACCCTTCAGGAACAGTCCACTGGCTGAATATGAGGACCTGGGTCAGTCAGCATCACCACGTGAGGTGCCCGCACAGGATGTTCACCAGGAAGTCGCAGTACCGCATCGTGAGTGCATAATATATTTATAATTATTTGTATGTGTCTTTGTTAGAAGCAGATGTGATATTGCTGAATCAGAATCAGAATCAGAATAATTTATTTGTAAACATAGGTCAGATTACAACGGAGTGTGAGGTGTTAAAAATAGATAGATTCTCTATGTTTTGCCCAGAGGCGTACAAATATATATAATTAACATTGTCAATTATCATGATGAAGTTTCCCAAAGCGGCAATCGGACTTGAATGTGAGAATTCGGGTCGTAACACATACATTTTTGGGTATAAGAAACTTTGATATTTTAAGAGCGATTTTTTAGGACTGATTTTTCAATCATCTGATAATTGGGGAATAATTTTGAAATTTTGACAGTTATTTCATACAAAAACTGTCAAACGTCAAATTTATCTATTAAAATCAGCCCTTAATGAATACTTTTTTATCAAATTGATTGTGTGTCGAAACCCTCAATATTAGATTGATCAATTGTTTGATGTGATTGATAGTTTTTTTTTTAAACTGACATTCTTCAGAACTTAATATCTCGTGCAATAATATCTTTTTGTCAATTTATGTAGCTATGGCAGCTGCTTAATCACCAAAATTTTAATATTCCTCACCCTCTGTTAATACTTTTATCGATGTTACTTTCCAGAGCGAGCTATACAGCAAAGTACTGATGTCAGAAGCATCAGTTCATTCAGACTTCTCTCGACTAGCTCGTTGGCTCACCGGCACGTCGGTGGGGCTGGTGCTCGGGGGTGGTGGGGCCCGAGGGGCTGCCCATGTTGGGATGGTGCGCGCTATACAGGTAATTAAATATTGAACTTTTGCGGAGCTATGGTTACTGAGCATCGGCGAATAAAAGCATCATCATGAAGATTTCAAAAGTGGCATTGTGGGAGAGAGTTGTAGTTAGTTGAAGGAACTATGATATTGTTACGAGCTTCGAGGTTCGTGACAATTAAAACTGCCGATATAAATTACCAAAAATTACACTTTAATTGAACAACACTACTAACAACTCAAACACACTAATTATAAAACACAATTGCACTTCAGTCGCTCTTGAAGATCGCTTTCGATGTATTCGCTTGTATCGCTTATCCGACTCTGTGTCGGTTGTAGCCCATCCCGGCCTTATAACAAATATGTATTTACAGAATTATAATAATTAGAACCAGTAATACAACTTGTTAAGTTAGCATAATCCTAAAATGTCAAGATTTCATGAAATAGTCATTCAGTAGGATTACTTGATCTTAGGGAGTTGTGTTGATGACTTTAATGATTATAATTCTGTAAATACATATTTGTTACGGCCGCGAATCATATTTTAATCAACGTACAACTTAGTACTGACCAGCAAATTGCAAAAAACGTAAGAAAATTTGAATTTCGCGGGCTACCTTGGAGCATCCACCTTAATGAAGCACAGAACCGGTCGAAGTGGCGATGTTTGGGGAAGGCTTATGTCAGCAGTAGACGTTTTTCGGTCTTCGCATTGTTGTACAATAATGATTTCAGTCTTAGATAAAAATCGTGTTTCACGCCATTTCCTGTTTTTATATAAAACACGTTTGATTCGGTTTCCAGGAGGCCGGTATCCCGATCGACATGGTCGGCGGCGTCAGTATCGGCGCGTTCATGGGTGCGCTGTGGTGCATGGAGAGGAACATCACGACTGTCACACAGAAGGCCAGGGAGTGGTCAGTGGTATGTAATCGCATTTCATAATATGTTAGATATTTATCTGAAAAATAAAAATGGCGGTTTGACATTATTTTCTATACTTACACAAGACCTGTCAAACCTATTTTTATTCCACAGATAAAAGTAAAAAAAAATCAGCTTTTCGTGAAATTAGTGGTCGTGGTTGACCAACATACCAACGGTCATATAGAAAGGCCAGGCAGACAAAACAACACATTCAACAAAAAAAAAACATTCCTATAACAAGTAAATCTCATGGGAGTATGTCTGGGAAAATCACTGTCCATTCTAAGGGCGCGTTCACATTTAACGTCCGTTTTACAGGTCCGTTAAAACGTGTATGTTATCAGCATATGTAGTTGTATGAGCGAGTTCACACATAATACAGTATTCCGGATCCAGTAGAAAATACCGATTCGACAAAATAAGCAGCAATCCGTTTTACAGGTCCGTTTAAACGTATGTGTTATTAGCGTATGTAGTTGTATGAGCCAGTTCACACATACAGTATTTTGGATCCAGTATACTAATCCGATCTCTTAAAATCAGTCCTGTGTGAATACTATCTCCAGTAGCGACGGATCCGTTAAATAGGATCCTGTAAAAACGTACGTATATGTGAACGCGCCCTAAGGTTGCCTGGAAGAGATCGCAGTAATGCGATAAGGCCGCCCATTGTATATTTTGTAGTGTGTCATGTATTTTTTATGCTATGTATTTTTGTGGTGTACAATAAAGTATATAAATAAATATCTCATTATGTTCCAGAAAATGACTCAGTGGGGCAAGCAACTCCTGGACCTCACGTACCCGGCCACCTCAATGTTCTCAGGCCGCCAGTTCAACACGACCATCCGCTCCACCTTCGGAGAAGTACACATTGAGGACCTGTGGCTTCCCTACTTCACTGTCACCACTGACATCAGTTCTAGCTGCATGAGGGTGCATCGCCATGGTAAGTTTGTGATGATGATGAGAGAAATGCTGGTTTGAAAGTGTTTATGAATGAATCTAAAGTATGTTACAAAATAATATGTCTTGTTTTAACATCTCTGGATAAGTTCTTGGTAGATAGTGCCTATTCGAATACAGTGAAACAGGCCTTTATAATATAATAATAAACAATTTAATATAACTAGTTAGTTTGAACTTTTTATATGATCTAATAAATAATTGTGGAATATGATTTCGCATACTTTTATGAAAAGATGGATCTGAAATTAGTGAATTATCCGGAATAGTTAGTCTATCAATTTTACGAACTTAAAGTACGAGTATTATTGATGAGCTAAAAAATACGTGTCTGTCTTGTAAGCCGTCCTATAAAATCAACAAAAGAAAAAATAAAAAAAAAACAAGAAAAGAGATGACTTACACCTACCTTTTAAAAAAAAAGTTTTAGTAAATACAAAATCACAGTTGTGTATGCAATATCCATGGAATGCACAAATGTTTTATTAAACTTAATAAATTCTCACAAAGCCAAGAAGTAGTATTAGTACAAACTTAACACAACACATTTCGTGGATAGGAAACTGTTTTATTACTGTTTTTTTTTTTTAAATTAATTTATAGCTTTGTTGCACTGTACTAACCCAAGTTATATTTATGTATTTGCTTTACAATTTTTTTTTATGGAATTTTCTGGCTTTTTTTTACTATGTGGCCAATTTTAGGCGCATTTTGCGTTCAATGTAGTGTTCCTAAGAGTTTGGAGTATCTTGTCCGTCCTTCTCCATAGGAACATACTACGGAATGGGCAACTAGCTTCATCTTTTTGGCTGGCTGACCCCTTGACAATTCGAAGTGCCTTGAAATAAATACTTTGACTTTGAGTTGTTTTCACTATAGAGGGTCCGTCAATCTTTTGACAGTGGAAACAAGCTCTGAAGTACTTTCAAAGGCCCCGATTGAACGTAAAAATGCGCCAGCGCAGGTCATTGTGTAAACGAGTGTTTAAAATATTCGTGTCGATGTGATGCATGTTGAAATTTATTAATTGTGTAAAATTGTTGTCGTTGTAATATCTGCAGACCAGATTTCATTTATATGACAGTATGTTTGCGTAAAGGTGTTTATAGACGGGCGGGGTAGGACGCAATATCAAACAGCAGTTGATCAAAGCCTCGGCTGAAATTGAAGGCTGCATTTAGCTATGTCGTCAACAAAGTGCCGTCTATAGACGCCCTAATATTCTTACATAAATGTCTGCACACACGGCTTTAGTGAAGCAATGTTACAATATACTGTACATGTCACTTCGCTGTCATTTGGCTACATTTGCCGCGCGGACGCCTATACCTTCATACGATCAATATCTATGATGGCAATAGTCGTTAACGTTACAGGTATAACGTGCTAATATTATGTTCATGTCATTTTGTGTTATCAGTCACCTAAAGGGGATGTGCTAAGTAGCCCGCAAAATTCAAATTCTCTTACGTTTTTTTTTTGCAATTTACAGGTCCGTGTCAGTTAAAAAAAAAAAAAAGTTTGTATGTTGAACAAAATATGATTTGCGAGCGTAACAAATATGTATTTACAGAATTATAAATATTAAAATCATCAACCCTCTAAGGGCTAATTTTTCCATCGCCAGATAACTTTCATTCGAGGAATAAAATTGACGTTTGACAGTTTTTGTATTAAATAACAATCCGTCATTGTTCCGGGTCTGGCTGTTTGTGTATGTGAGTTTAAATGTTTGTAAACGCACCCACGATACAGGAGTAATTCCTAGTGTGGGGCAACGTTTCTATAAAAAAAATAAGATGAGATAAGAACTGTCAAAATTTCAAAATTATTTCTCAAATAAAGTTATCGGATGATTGAAAAATTAACTCTAACTTCATATAATCCTATTGATTGATATAAAATAGTCATTCAATAGGATTATAATTATGAACTTAGAGGGAAGTTGTATTGATGTTTATAATTAATAATAATAATAATTTTATTTTCATAAGCCTAATACAATAAGGAGAGAAAAATGGTTAACAATGCATTTTGTAATTAAATAACTTATATCCTTATATAAATAGGCAAAAGTATATGCACGTTATGTGAAACTCCTGACACCCAAACTAGGACATATCCTGTACCTCAGGTGTCAGCGTTTTAATTATGTAAAGTCATAATTGTTACGTTCGGGAATCATATTTTAACCAACATACAGCCTGACACTGACCAGCAAATTGCAGAAAACGTAAGAAAATTTGAATTTCGCGGTCCACCCTGCCGCTTCTCCTGTGACGGTTTTGGTTTCATTGTCCGCCACAGTCGACAAACCACACTCACTTGCATATAAATGTTTGTATGATGTTATAAGTGTGTTTGGTACATGCAATATTTGTGTTTATCTACCCCCCCCCCCCATCTCACTCGATGTTCTAAATACCGTCCTCTCTCTCTCTTTTAAAACTATCGAAATTTTTTAAATGTTATTTTTGACAATGATACGAATCCGACATTTGCCTTTGGGAAGTTGCCATTACTTTTTGAAAAGCGCTTGTGATTGGTTTACCTAATAACGCTAATTATTTGGGAGTTCATACATTCAAAATAAAAAAAATATTATACTAACCGTCCATACAAAGTCGGGTTGGATGTGATGTAAAGTTTGTATGTATTAAATCATCATACATTTCTCACCCATTCTCTCATCTTCATGTATATGCATGAGTGTGGTTCTTAGTTATTCTCATTTTATTACTTATGTATTAACCTTTTTAACTTCCCATCTGTAGTTTGCCGCAGCGGTTGCGCAGCGTGATCGCTGCGTTTGCTATCATCGTAGCATGGTGCATGTACTGTAGAAATGTCTATTCTCATCATAGATTATTCACGGAACAGCCGCGACACTGATATTATATTCTATTGGTTAATTCAAGGATACGTTTTCTATCACGTTCATTTCCTATCCATGTACTGTGTTGTTTAACTTTGACTAATACACATGTTAGGCGAGTGTACAGAAGGGTCAGGGGTCTACTCCCTATGCACGAAATCCGCAGTTTCGGCCGAAGTTACGGGCGATTCATTCTCCGCATCACTTACGGACATATGATTATTTTGGGGCCCGAACTTAGAATTAATGACAATACGATTTGATTTGACAGTTGTCCCTAACCCCGATATGTATTAGTCCCTTCAAAAAAAATAATTTGGTTTTTGTTTTGATGGGTCAACTACTTTCGGACGGGCCCGTATCTTCGTTGACGGACTTAGAGAGTAGATCCCCAGATGTGCGTCTGTCTGTAGGTTCGCTCTGGCGTTACATTCGCGCGTCGATGTCGCTCAGTGGCTACATGCCGCCGCTCTGCGATCCCGTAGACGGTCACCTCCTATTGGACGGCGGTTACGTCAACAATCTCCCAGGTAAACCAATCACAGAGCTCGGTGTGTTGCGTGCGCGTATCCGATTGGCTGTCTATCACGCTCGCACATGTTAGGCTGAGTGAAAATATTGTCAGACTCTGTGAATTAAATTAGTGATTGAATCTTTACTTGATTGTCAGTTACTAGTTCAAACCAAAGACCACAGAATCGTTCTTTATACTTATTTTCGACACATTCAGATATGGTGTAGTCAGAAATTCTAAAATAATACAAACTAATTATTTACATAGCAAATAGTCAAAATTGATACTGATAGGTTCTCTTCGTTAGTTAAAAAACGAGTAAACTTTCTTTCGTGACGACGTTTGTGACCGTTATTTTATAGTTAGTGGGATTAGTAATGTAGAAACGGGATTCTATATTCTAACCATAAACAACTCAACTCTTTAGCAAACTTAGTTATCTCTCTTTCACAATAAAAACTCCTTAACACACATTTTTCTCACTATCGATCTCAAATTCTCATTTAAAAAAATTCTCTTCCATTACTAATTAAAAAAAAGTTCTTTATCGAGGATAAAATTGTTGCCACCAAAAAGACGTATATTGTCACTCAGTCTAGCGTCAGAAGGTAAGCAATGGCAACGGCCCCTGATTGGTCGGTCGTTACAATGGCGGAGTATGATCAGGTGTGCTATGGAGGTACTGCCGCTCGTCTATGAGTATAGCGGGCATCTTCCCGCCTATTTGCGACCCCATGGATGGACATCTACTAGTGGATGGGTGCTACGTCAACAATGTACCTGGTAATGTATTAACGAATCATTTTTACCTATAATTATGTTATGTATGTTATAAACTTGATATCCATGTTGTAACTACAGTCCAAATTAAAGTTAATTTAGCCAAAGTTTTTTTAGTTTTAATATTTCAAATCATAGATCACAGTTATGCTAAAAGGAACTAACCCACAATGTCTTCATAATTAATTTTTTTTTGTGTCAAACTGATCCTAAATTCTAAATGTTATATATTAGGTATCGGCTGATGAAAAAAATAAAACTTATGTTATTTTTCATTAGAATTACTTCGGTAAATCAAGGCAATTTGATGTGAGTTGTTTCGATTTGGTGTAACTGGTCCGTAGTCTAAACCATTCAATTTAAAATTTAAAAGCATGTATTTTAGGGCTCTCTTGATGACCCATTTATTTAACCCTGAGACTGTAGTGCTATTAATTTGAAAAAAAAAAGAACATTCCCCGGAATATTGTCTATAAAGCCGGATCTATATTACGATACTAGTTGCGCAAACTTAGATAGTCATTGATAGGATTACGTATAAACAGATAAATATTTACACGTGAACCTATCAATGAATAATAAGAAAAAAAAAAGTTCTACGTAACTAAGTTTGCACAACTAGTATCGTAACAATCCGGCTTAACATAATTCGTAAAACATTACAGCGGACGTGATGAGATCTTTGGGCGCAAAGCACATCCTTGCAATAGACGTGGGGTCTCAGGATGATACCGACCTCACCAACTATGGCGACGACCTGTCCGGCTGGTGGCTTCTATGGAAAAGGTGAGAAATTTTAATAAAAAAAACTTGAGAGGTGTCAAGGGACACCCGGATGGAACGAAGTTCAAAGAGAGAGAAAGAGAGAGAGACAGACAGAGAAACACGCGCATGCCGCACGCTTACAACTATAGCAAAAAGTGTCGTTCCAAGTTTTGGTCTTAATTTTTTCCGTCTAGCCTCCTTTCGCAACGCGCGCTATGGAACTTCGTTCAAATATAAACTAACTTTTTAAGGGAACCATGTAACAGAATCGGAAGGGCAATTCTCGTTATTTTAAGAACGTTCACAGTCTGATATCAGTCTCAATCTGTCAAAAATACCTCTTAATTTCCCTATATTTGTGTCAAGTTTTTAACATTGATTGTCGCTGAAACGAGATTGCGACTAGATTTTGAACATTTTTAATCACGGGAATTGATCTGCGGATAAAACGTCTGTCAATCATGTTAACTTCTGACGGCATTATGCATTTGACGACTTGAATGTTATGACAATACCATTATTATGGGTTTTTATAGCCTTTCGAATCAACTTTGATATTAGCAGCAGCGGCTTGAAGAGACGCTTACCAAAAAAAGATTCGAATTTCGAATAAAGGCGGGAAACCGCCATTGTTTATTTGAGCGTTGAGTTGTGACGCCGCCTCGCTAGGTGTCGCTACTTACATGTTGAGATAATAGTGGTTTCGAAGTTAATTTTATAACGATTTGAGTATTATTATTTATTGTAATTACATTAAAGTATACAAAAAAAAAAGAAAATATAATAATACTATAATTAAAATTCACGTTTTCATAACTAAAACAGCCCGCCACGGTTTTGGTAAACTCGCCAACAGATGTCACTGTGCTGTGACGTCACGTTTCTGAATCGCGGTGTCGAGATTCTCCGTCGTTGAATGACCCTCGCGCGTTTCTGTAGCGAAATCATACTTACCTGGCATAGGGGATACCGTGATCAGCTAGGCGGTTCCCCCAGGGCGAGGCCTTCCCATTGCACTGCGGTTGGGTTGACCCCTGCGATTATCCCTAATGTGGATAACTCGGATGCGTAATTTTTGGTAGTGGGGACTGCGTTCGCGCCGTCCCCCTGAGAATTCCCTATGAAAAGCAGTAACTAAATTCTGTTTACAATGTTACATAAACTGACCAAACTTTATTGTCAGCTTGAGCAAAAAGACACTGAAAATCGTTTTTAGCTGTTTTCTTTATTAAACCTAAAAATATTTATAGGACAAAATGGTTTTGTTTACAGATGGAATCCATTCACGACGCCAGTGAAGGTGCCCAACTTGCCAGATATACAGAGTAGACTGGCTTACGTGTCCTGCAACAGACAATTAGAGGTAAAATATCGTTTTATGTCACTAAAATCCATTTGTAATCTAAAAAACACTATCATAACAGCACGCCAGTTTTTCTCGAAGGGCCCGACAGAGACCATCATACCAAAAATTATACAGAGTTGATATGACAGAGGGGCATTAAATTACACTACGTATACTATACGTGTTTAGTATTAATTCGATACGACATAATAAAAATAAAAAGCGCCAAAAATGAGAAAATATTTTTTTCAAACAAACTAAATGGCTTACAAATCAGAATAAAACGCACCCACCCTTTGTAAATAAATCTGACTGACCTTAGACACCTAGGTAACGAAGTGGCAACGTCCTTACCGTTGTAAGATGCATGACCTATGCTATTGCTTAGACATAATTTTCAGCTGTTAGGAAAGATACATCGTGTTCAAACGGTGCAAAAGCTTAAAAAATAATTTGCGACTAAACTACTGCTCCTATTTAATTGGTTTTTGGTACAGAGCTTGAAAATGGTACCTAGAATAGGCAGTTTAAAGGAAAGCCCCTCTGTCGTATCAAATTTGTATAAACTTATTTTCGTTTTTATGGTTTATTGCAATGTAAATGCTGATGCTTTGAAGAAATCTTGGGTTACAAATTTCAATTATTAGCTAAAGAAGGAAAAAGCATTTATTTAGCACAGACTAAAAGACACAAAAGACACCAGATACAAGCTGCAAACAAGCAAGCAAGCTGTTAATCTCAAGGTTGTGCTTGATTGATGAGTTGCCTTTTACACAAACAGATTAACCCAAATATGATTTTTAGTAACTAAGGACTTGTGTTCTATACATATTATAAATTAAAGTCGCTTTTCGTGTGTCTGTGAGACCGCCGGATTTTAATACGCTTTTCGCCATCTATTAGATAATTTATTCCGGATGGTTTCTGGGTCATCATTATCATTTTCCTGCCCTCATCCCAATTTATCTGTTGTCGGCGTAACATGTCTTTTTCTTCCATACTCCTCTATTAGCCGCCATCTCGACAGTCACCCCCTTTCTAAACATATCATCATTCACACATTCCATCCATCGTTTCTTTGGTCTTCCCCTACTCTTATAGCCATCGACATTCATACTCAAAACTTTCCTCACGACATTTTCCTCATTCCTCCGTAACACATGCCCATACCATGACAACCGATTTCCACACAACTTTTCAGTTACCGGTGCCACTTTCAGGCTTCCTCTTATGTACTCATTTCTTATTCTATCCATTCGTGTAACACCACACATCCCTCTTAGCATTCTCATCTCAACTGCATGCAATTGCCTTTCATTAATCCTTTTTGTGGCCTAACATTCTGATCCATACAAGACAGCAGGTCTAACCATGGTTTTTTTATATCTTCCCCTTAAGTTTAAGGGGAATGCGCGAGTCGCAAATTGTTCCCGTGACCTGCCGCCATTTCATCCATCCAGTGTTAATTCTGTGCTTAACCGTCCGATCTACTTCGCCATCGCTTTGCACGAGTGAACCGAGATGCCGAAAGTCGGAGCATAATGGAAGAAGCGCTGTGTATAACAGATAAATATTAAACGAAGCAGGGTCGGGTCGCTAGTTACATAATAATCTAAAGTTTCGTCTAATCATCATTGTATCTAGATTTGTCATTACTTACTGCTAACAATACTTATCAATTACAGTTTTTCTAACCTCACATTTTTCTTCCACCAGGAGGTAAAGAAATCAGACTACTGCGAGTACATCCGCCCCCCTATCGACGCATACAAGACCCTGCAGTTCGGATCTTTCGACGAAATACGTGAAGTTGGCTATAGACATGGCGCCGCCTACTTCGAGGGACAAAGAAGGGGTGGCGGGGGAGGTGTGAGCGGGGCAGCCGCTGCAGAAGGGAGACGGCACGACGCACCTTCACTGACTGAGTGAGTAGAACAGAGATAGATATGTGTTTTAGTGTTGTATGCTTTTGGAGATCTACTTCGTGGGACTGGGATGCGGTGATGGTTGGAAGGTGTTTCGAAGGGATCCCATTATCTGATGTGTTCTGCTCTGAAGGGGTTTCTCTTCTTAACCCTTTTTTAGTTCAGCTGTGTGTCTCGTCAAATTCTCAAACAGTCGTCGTTAATCCATGATCTTACGGGCACTTTGTATAGTAACTTCAGAAAATATGTGTACATGCCGTTTGAGGATAGGCGAGTCAGTGCTAAAAATGCATGCAAACATTCATCTTCGACATTCATTTCCATGTTTGGGGGCGATGTCACACGTCGTTGCCAATGCGTTGCGTCGTCGCTGCAATGCCTGTGCGGTGACGTCATCGCAGCGCTCGTAGTAGTAGTCGTGTAGTACTCACTGCGCTGCGACGATGCAACGTATTGGCATTGAAAGAAAGAAAGAAGAAAGAAAGAAAAAGTATTTATTGCGACTCGTACAGGATCATAACTAAACTAAACACGGTTAAAAATAAAACAAATTGTATAAATAAGTAAAAAAAGGAAAAAAAACAAAGTCCTATACGAGGCCAAAAGGCTCCTATCTCAGCATGATGCTTCGACATTTAAAAAATAAATGTCGTAGCGCTGGTATTCTGATAGGGCCCGCTGTGATGTCATGGCATTGATGTGATGGCATTGCCCGTGTGGCATCGCTCTTTGTACAAACGCCAGCACATCAAGCTACTACAATCTGCCAAATTTCTTTAATAGATTTTCAAAGGTGAAAATCTATCACTTAAGTATTAAGTTTCAAGGTTGATTGGAAAAATTTGACCTTTTCGGGCAGCTAGACCTGCTGGCGTCTGTACAATAGATCACGTTCACCCACCACAAACTTAGCTTTGCTTGCCATTGTATCCTTATCAAGGGAAGTCCCTTTGGATCCTTTACAAGCTTCTGTTTAGCTTCACTTTTCTATGATCATGTATTGTGGTCCCATCGAAATAATCCAAAGGCGAAGGACACAAGATGCAGCACTCTTTATGTGAGTAGCTGTCAGTAGCTTCGAGAGCATTCTATATATCCCGGTCTACTTCAACGGTGGTGGTGTCCGGCAGTGAGTACCGGTAGTGAAACGTTCTCTTGTTCCCTGAGGTACCGCTACGGGACCACGTACTACGAGGGACAGAGGCGCGGCAGCAGAAGGCCTAGTGGCTTTGGCTTCGGAACTGATGGCAGGAAAAGTCACCCACAGCCTTCGCTTACCGAGTAAGTGTGATGTTGATTAGAAGGAACCGGTTGTGCCAAAACAGACCAACCCACATAATTTCAGCAATATGTTTTGGTGTTGCGGGGTCACATTTATAAAGAGAGAAAAATATTTTATTTGGGACATACACAGGACATATATTTATTTTATTTCATACAGTTTGAATGATGTTGATGCTCAAAATGATATTTCTGCAACAATGTTCCTTTTTTCCATGAATAGACCATTCCATGACCAATCTACCTTATTGTAGATAAAGAAAGAATGAAAAAGTATTTATTGCGACGCGTACAGGAAGATCAGAAACTAAACACAGTTATATAAAAAAAAAGTAAAAAAAAAAAACAGAAAGTCCTATACGAGGCCAAAAGGCGCCTCATAATCAAATTGAACAGTATTTACTACCCAAAAGTTATTAGAATTATTTCGACAATACAAAAATAAAAATATTGTGGTTTGGTGCATTTTGGCGTAACACGGCACAATTGTCTTCTTTGACTAATTTATCTTCTCTGAAGCCTGTCGACTGTGTCGTAAGGAATTTTAAAACTTCTTCTCTCGTTCTCACAGAATTGCTTCGTTTACTACATAAAGGATACAAGGTGTATGTATTACAAAAATAACCTGGATAAACATTATTTCCCTTGGCTCATTTTCATACACATTTATTAATATTCATTGTAATATTTTTTGCACAATAAAACACAAAATGTAGCATACACTATTGAAAATCAAGGGCGGATCCAGGGGGGGGGTCATGGGGGTCATGACCCCCCCCTGGGCTGGGTCCAGGACCTAGGACTGGCTAAATAAAATTGTTGAACATAATGTTTTTATATATTTTTTGTCACAAAATAGATTTTATTTAAGTACTTTCAATATTTAATTAATTTAATATAATACTTTGTTTGACGCTTTAGCTAAAGAAGTAGCTGAGCAGCTAGATGTAGAAATTAAATGTCCCAGAATAGTGTCAAGACAGATACATAGGGCCAATAACCAACCTGCTCAATCTGCTGAAGAGTATTTCCACAGAGCCATATACATCCCTCTTCTGGATTCAATAATAAGTGACCTACAGGAGCGTCTGTCTCCTGATACTTAATTTCTTTCAGCTAAACGTTTTCATGCCAAAAAGCGAATATAGTAATCAAGACATTGAAACTGTGAAACAACTAGCAACCGATTATACATTGTTACTAGATAATACTCCAGTTTCTGTCGTTGTAAACGAATATCGGCTGTTGATGGTGAAGTAGCAGCGGAGTCAGGACATACCGCAGACGATTTCTGGCCTTATTTTCAAATTGCGATATTGAGATGTATCCTAATATAAGAAAATGTTTATGTATTATGGCTACACTACCTGTTAGTGTAGCGACAGCGGAAAGATCTTTCTCTACGTTACGAAAAATCAAATCGTGGCTAAGAGCTTCAATGGTTGAAGAATGTCTAACCGGACTGGCACTTCTCCACGTCCATAAAAACGTACCCATTGAAGTAGATGAAGTCCTAACGCGTTTCGGGAGAAGACGCTGAGATTTTTTTAAAGATATTTGTATTCTCACGGTTGCATCACAATTCACCTTTGCCAACATCTTATATAGGTATTAGGACACTTGTACACTAAAAACAGTGATATTCACAGTGTTAACACTAGAAATAAGGACAAACTACGTTCCTCCTTTCACCGGCTTCATAAGGTTCTTAGCTCATTTGTTGGGTTTGGTATAACCTTTTATAACAAGATACCCTCTTCTATGCGTTTAAAGCTCAAGTAAAGTCCTTAAAATCGTAAAATTGGCGTGTCTAGCTGAAATATGGCAAATAATTTAATTTTATGTTCTGGTCTTGTAATGTTAATTAGGTACCTAGTATTGTATACAATCAAGTATTTTTTTAACTGAAGAGCTGTGCTTCTGGGGAGTTTGTTGCGCCACTTCTTCTTCCCAGCGACAGCACTAGGAAGTGGTGAAGGGCAGGCGTTTTTGGGGGACTGTCTTTTATAATTTTGACGTTCAAAAAGTGCTGATTCTCAGCCTAATTTGAATAAATGACTTTTGATTTTGAGTACAGTACTTACATTTATTAATAAAATACCTACTTTTTACTTGTATGTATTATTATCAAACTTAAATTATAACTTTTTGTGACTTGACCACGATGTGACCCCCCCCTGGCGCCAAAGCTGGATCCGCCCTTGTTGAAAATAGGGTTCAAATTACCAGCAATCTGAATAATACTTACTATATCTATGTGTCAGCATTAAACTCATGAAGTGATAAAACAGTCAGGGAAATTAATTATGTAAATTGACACACTGCGTCAGTTTGCCGTGTTGTAGCTATTTCATACAATTGCCAAAGATTGACAGTTGTGATTTGAATATACGGACAGTTTAAGTTGATTCTCAATTTGCTTAACAATTTATTTCCGATGGAAACGGCCATTGCAATAATTACCTTTTTCTGTCCTCTCTCACTTCTAAACTAGACAGCCAATTCTCATAATTTAAAACGTTGTAAAGTCAGTCGTAGTCTCATCTTGGCGATAAACAAATGTCAAAAATGTAGGGAAATTAGAGGTATTTTTGACAGATTGAGACTGAGAGCAGACTGTAAACGTTCTTAAAATTACGACAATTGTCCCTCTGATATCTCAAGTTTTTGGGAACCGATATTTATTATTTTGTTCTGCGAGAGTTGTCATTACATTTTATGTTAATTTCTTGGGTCTCTCGAGCCTCTCCTAACTTCCACTGTTTGTTCAGAAAATGCGTAGAATACCAAAAGTCAATCTGTACTGTACTATTCTTCTCATTAGATGGCAATAATTGCTCAAGTCATCAACGTCAAGTCTTACGGAAAACAAGCTAAAGTGTGTTTTTCTTTACTTGTCCTATTTGGTAAACAAATATTGAATAGAATGATTGAACATATTCTTTCAACATTTTTATATTAAACCCATACATGACCTCTATTCAGACGGCATATTTAGATGGTGGAGGCTTAGATCGGCTCTTTGCCACTACCGGTTTCCCGTGTTTCAGTGGACTACCCATATGGAGTTAAAAAAAAATTACGAGTTTCTATGATAACTTCGAAGCAGTCTGATGTAATTCCTACCGTATGTATTTCTTACAAAAATTAAACGCCGCTCATACCAAATTTAAAGTGTGTGTATAATGCGAAAATGTTTTATGTACCGTGTTTGTTTACCAAATAAGCCATGAAAATAAAATACACTGTAGTGATAATTGTCTTCTGCCCATATACTAAACAACAACTCTTCCAACATTTTCCAGCTACACATTCACGGACTTAGCCCAGATGGTGTGCTCGGTTCGTCCTGCCCGCGACGAGGACAACGACTCCTCATCATCGTCTGACTATGAGGAAGACCAGCGGCACTTTGAGGGCTATGCCTCGGAGCCAAGTGCTGGTATACTGGAGGTGAGTCCTATATATTATATAGACTATATTTAGATGGATTTAGACATGTTAATTACATAATAATGGAAACTTTGACTTGTCATTGGGTGATGTAAATTGATTGGATGTCGTTCTATTGGTTTTGGTGGTTTTACATACTTCGTTCCTTCTCCTCTTCGTAATTCTGGTTTACGATTGTTTCCATCTCAAGTAGAGGTAATAATAATAATAATAAAGCTGAATAATTTGTTTGTTTGAACGCGCTAATCTCTGGAACTCCCAGTCGGATTTGACAAATTAATTTTACATTTGATAGCCCAATTCTTTAGGAAGGCTATAGGCTATTTAACATTACGCTAGAATTCTTAGGGGCTGAGCATATAAAAAAAAAGTCAGAAAACGAAGTAGGTAATAGCGCGGGCGGGCGATGCGATACGACGGGGTGGGTCGGGGGAACAAGAAATTTCACGCGGACGAAGTCGCGGGCTGAAGCTAGTGAGTTATAAAGTGAGATACATGATTATTGACTGCGAGTATGAAAATCGTTGAAAGACAATACTTTCACTCATTTTCAGCAAAAAGTACTTATTTAGTTTTTGTTTTTTTCATTGTTGACATGTGTTTAATCTGTAACAGTTTTAACGCGTACCGTAAAACGGGGTGAATAGGTATGCAGGGGTGAATCGGGATGAAACTTTAAAATGGATTTTAACATTGAAATAATATAGTTTGTTGCCAGAAAAGACTAATGTGTTTACTGTTTATTAATTAAAGATTAAGTGTCCTTGTTAGCAACAAACTATAATATTTTAAAGTACAAGTTTTGTCCCGACTAACCCCTGCATCCCTATTCACCCCGTTTTACCGGTATAAGTTTATAAATCTTGTCTTGTGTTGTGGTTTACTTATAAATATCCTGTAGTTTCCTCCGTTTGCTTTAGTTACAGTCCATACACAGTTTTTTTTTTTTTGAGGATGGGAAATCATCAAATGACCCCTCCCGCTCTGGGTGGAGCAGAAGGGAGTGTCAGACTCTTACTGACTAAAACCCACCCGTGTTCCTTCCTTAGCCCTTTATGTTCCAGGACAGCGGTAACCCTTTCGGACGATCCCGCTACCCAACACAGTTATTCTCTGATTTTGTATCACTATCAAAATCAGAGTTATCTTTATCCTCATTCTAATAAGGTTGTTGTTGGGTAGCTGTCACTGACAAAGTCTGTCAAAATCATTGTGATCTTTATTCTTATTACGATAAGGTTGAAGTTGGGTTGCTGCTGTCAGAGGTAAATAAACTGTGGAAGGACTGTAAATGTATTATTCTTATTAGTTCTTGTGGTTTACTTATAGATAGTCCGTGGCTTACTTATAGATATTCTATTATAGTTTGACCAAGACCGCTGTACCGCGCCTTCGGTATGTGCGCGGCAAGACGGGGGGGCAGTGCAGGCCGCTCATTCGTCATCGCTCACGGCGTCCCGCCCCCCGCCTCGCCGCGCATTCCTAAGGCGCGGTACAGCAGTTTCGGTCAAACTATAGCTTTAGTTACCTAGATGTCTTGTAGTATTTTTATTTTTGGTGCCACGGAAAAACCTTGCCTAACCTTCTTGATGAATTATAATTGAATTAGTAATTTTTACTTCTGTGGTTAAAAAAAAAAAAATGTTGCTTCCCTTATCGAGTCTAGATAAATTTTAGACTACCAAGTAAAGTAACAGACAGTTTTTTTGTGAATACAGTCATATACTTATCATAGTTACGCGTGGATGGGCAATTTTCAAATTTATTTTTTAATAATCAAATTGTACAAGAATTGATTGGACAGTGACCTCCAAAGTAGCCATTTGCCTTTATCAAGGAGGTCGGAATTGCGACATCAGAGTTCGATCTTTAGTGGATTAATAGTAACAGTATCCGTACTATACATGATTTTTGGAAACGTTTACTTTGGTTCACTATTCCTACTGTATCATGAGCTCATTTGACCAGGGGGTCTACTCTCTAAGTCCATCAACGAAGTTACGGGCCCGTCCGAAAGCTGTTGATCCGTCAAAACAAATGTCAAATTATGTTGTCATTAATCCTTAGTTCGGGCTCCAAACTAATTGATTTATTTGCTTATATAATCATTATTGTACACCAGAAAATATATGCCAAAAAATATATATAACACTACAAAACATACAATGGGTAACATTATCGCTTTCTGCGAATCTAATTTATGTTCGCAAGTGATACGGAGTAGAAAACGCTCGTAACTTCGGCCGAAACTACGGATTTCGTGCTTAGGGAGTAGACCCTAGGCCCAAAGGAATCAAATGATTATGATTAATAAACCTCTTGAAAATCTCTGTGTTAATGCCAATACATAATTAAATAAGCTTTAACCTGTCCTCGCGTAACTACAGTACATTACTGAAATTTGACGAATAAAATTATGAAACAAAACGTATAATATTCAGATGTCAAACATGGACGGAGGCGCCGCTTGGATCAGTGACACAGAATTGGTGGGCACTTATAAACTGCACTGCACTGTAGTTTCAAATACGGTGTCGAGTGTATCTTTTTTTTTTTTTACTTTTTTTTTGTCTATGGGAGCTGTGATGTCACGGGCTTGGTTGTTTATTCTATGTTTTGCTTGTGGTTATGTCCTATTTTAATCATTTTAACGGGTACATGGATGTTGATAGCAAGACGGGATAGAAAAGTTCAAAATATGATTGAAATTGAACTCATGTTTTGAAAACATTGTGAGGAAACCCTAGAACAAAAAATTCGAAGCTATGTGACATCTGACACCACGCTGCGTGAGCGTGCCCGAACCATCGCCACTCGTTCGATGTCTACCGCACACAGAATGGATTGAAAGCAGCACTTGAAGTGATTTTTTGCTCCGTTGGTGTAATTGCCGTATGGCGTTCCAATGTGAGGATAAATAAATAATCTGCCAACGCACACTGGGCCCGCGTGGTAGATTACAGCCCATTCCCTCTGGAAGAGAGGTCTGTTTCCCAGCGGGAACATATAGGCTGATTATGTATATAGTGACAAACATGTTTGCACTTAATTTACTTTATCATCTTGTAATGCACTTTTTATGTATGTACACACACATGTTTAAGCAAATAAAAAACTCTCTCTCTCTCTCTATATATATTTTAAACTTCGCTATCCCGTCTGCACAAATGGTCTAAAGTTGTACCAAAAATTTGAATTTGTGTAGCTATGTCTGGTGGTGGCTTAATTAAAATAAATAGATTATGTGTTATTAAAATAGGACTTCTCAGTTTAAGTATTTCTTCATCTTTATATCAAGGTTTTATTTTCTAATAAAACTTTAAAATAATCTTCGATGGATAATAAATAGTACTAGATTCCCGATAAGCGCTGCAAAAACGGCCCGAAAAATAAGACCACAAACACTTTTGTGGTCTTATTTCAAATTAGTATGTTTTTAACCTTGTTACTTAGACTTTAAGTTTCATTTTAGAATTAATGACTGAAAATTTAAAAATAGAATGATTTTATTTTCAAGCGACGTTTTAAATATATTTTGCAATGGTAATTAAACTTTATGTTTAAGCATTAAGGTTTATAATAAACTGAAGTTGTTAATATTGTTAAACTTTTTTCTAAGAAATGTAGATGTTTACGTGTGTGCAAACGTGGCCACTTGAGCGACTGATTTTTGTTCCTGATCCTTAATCTAGTACTATTATTGATCGAAGAAAATGATAAAATTCCAATATTTGGGTATTCAGTTGGGCTACTGGCTAACATGATCTCATATTCTCATCTATGTTTAATCTGCTAGATACGGATAGCCGGATTTTATGATTTAATAATATATAATACCGGAATAGGTACTAATATTGGTCTATTATGGTTAAAAAATAAAAAATAATTTCCATGGGCTCACATTTCTGTCACGAGTCTTTCTACTAAAATAAATTTAGGTAGGCATGGCGGAGCTTAATTTATTCATTTTGTTTACTCCGTCAATTCAGTGTTTAGTGTTCTGTGCCTTTAACAAGATATTTACATAATTATTTTCGTATTTTAACACAATTACATTACGCCTGAAGAGGCAGAGGTGTACCCGTAGTACACACGGCTACACGTCAAGCTATACAAAACCAGTTTGTCTTGGCCTCACTTTGTATGATATTTTCTCACAATGAACGGTCAGCTAATACTGTTTTTGCATAGCTTGATGTGTAGCCGTGTGTACACACGACGACATATCAAGCTATACATACAGTTTTAGCTGACCTCGCATTGTATGGTTTTACGAACAATGAGAAGTCTGGCTGAATGAGGATACTGGCAAAACATTAACAACCACTCAGGACTATATTACTAACATCATAAACAACAACTTTTGTTGAATTCTACGCGAAGCAAAAGATAGCAATAGTTATGTAAACAAACTGCCGTGTCTAACAAAATTCAGCGGAGGGGAGCGGGGGTTAGATAGAACAACGAAATCTTGAAGGTTTTTTTTTTGTAAATGTATTAAGTTTTGTAAAAAGTCATAGAACAAAAGTTGTTGTTAATGATGTTGGTAATCCAGGGGCTGCAGTCTCGACATTAATAGCGATCGCTTTACGACCGAATTCGGTCGCAAAGTCCTGTCACTCCATACATTACACCTCAATCCGGGACTTTGCGACCGAATTCGGTCGTAAAGCGATCGCTATGAATGTCGAGACTGCAGGGGCAGTCCTGCAAGGTTGTTAGTTTTACTAATAACCCTGTATAGGGAATGTATAGCTTGATATATCGTCGTGCTTCTATCTACTTTTCACCAGTTGATTGTATTGCGTATTTTTGTCTGAACAGAAAAATGGTACATAATTTACGTAAGCAAGTTCCCTTCGTTTGTCTCTTTTTACACCGGTATTGATTGTTAGTTGGATTCATGTTTACTATTCTAAAAGATTTATATTTTGTTAACATGCAGGAGCTGGTGAATTCAATGTTGGGTTGCATGCAATTTAATAGTTTTTCCTACACTTTTAACGTCCTTTTCAAGAACAAAATTTTAATTTGACACTTCGTTTTTTAATTCGGCCAAGTGAATAGCACTGAACTCCAAAGCTTTATAGTTTTTAAATAAAAACTTAGAACAAAGATATAATGCTTGCTTTGTTAAAAAATTAATACCTACACTAACATTTTAGGGTATTCGGGTATTTAAGAAGAGTGATTAATACTGTCATTTACTAAAACTTTACAAGTAACCACTCAATACCAATTTTCATATCACTTGTTTAACCATACACATTACTTACAAGCCAGCACTTTGATTTTAAACTAAACAACCTCAAATTACAGGAGGGCTTGCGCACACGGCGGGTAGGTGGCTCCCTCTCTCTCTCCGAAGACGAGATAGACTCCGAAGCGGAAGTGTACGACCCCCTTAACAAGCGCGGCGGCGGCAGGTGAGATCGAACACTGCACGATCTGTGCAAAGCGCTCTACGAGTATGTGCAGGACCCTGAATCCTGCGCAGATTAGCAGGACGTAGGTACTACTAGCAAGACATTGTGTGTAAATTCCAGTATCATTGTTGTATAAGTGAAGCAAGATGTCCTATAAATGACATTAAAATGTCTTACAGATATGACATTAAAACGTCCTGCGAATACGACATTTAAATGTCCTGCGGATATGACATTAAAATGTCCCACAGATATGACATAAAAATGTCCTGCAGATATAACATTAAAATGTCCCGCAGATACGACATTGTGTGATGTCTAAAGTCTGTCTTTACAGTATGCGGCAGAAGATACGACTATCTGCAAGTTTGTTTGTGTAACAAGCAGGACCGTACTGCAGATAAGACGTTTGTCTGAATTCATGTGTCATTTGAGCATCTGGCAGAAGATACAACAGTTTTGTATTAATAACTAGTGATCAGTATGTGGTATAGTTAGTGATTTGTACTATTGTAAAAATTAAGAGGTGTGTGATATTGTGATATGTTTTTTTTTTGCTTTTACTACAGTGTAGTTGTGTTCTGTGTCGTAGCTACTGTCTGTAGAAAACTGTCAGTGAGAACAGGTGGCATTATGTGGCAGTAGGCTTCTGCTGTCACTATATTTTTTTCCAAAATGGGGTGTTTCCCTCGGCTGGACGATTGCAATATAGTGTGGCAGTTAAAAGTGAGATTTTCCTGTAAATTATTGTTATAGTTGGGTGGTGTGTGTAATTTTAATATTTCAGTGATGTAATCATAAGTTTCGCTGTTTTGAGGCCCGTGCACATTGGGGTGGGCTGCAACGATTGAACTTTCCGTTTCAAATGTAAACTCGAACAAAAACTGTGTTTAATAACTATAAATAAATGATTCCTCGGTAACTCTGATTTTTAATATTGCTAGACTAAAACAGCTACACACCATATATACTAAATAATGTCATGTTGACAAAAAAGGTCGATCACAGCTGTCCTTTTAGTCTAGCAAATAAAAAATCAGAGTTTAAATGACTTGTTATTTTGCGTTGCGGTGCAGTGGCCGTTATGTGCACGATGCCTTACAAATTAACATTAAAATGATGATTTCGAGAACATTCGAACCAATGCTGATTGCGAACTTATTATAAAAGACAGCATAAATTAGAACAATATATATGCGTGTGAATGTAATTATTGCGTATGTGGTAAATTACAACAAATTGTCATTTTCGTGGAGTTTCAAATGTAGATTGATAGACATGTGATTGAGCCAATGTAACATTTTTGGAATTCCGGCGGGATCCATTATTACAATGCAGTTAGATGTTATTCTAGACTAATAATAAAATTTACCTTTAGTTTTCCCGTATAGATAATTATACTTAGCTAAAAAAAAATGTAGGATAATTGGGTAGAATAAAAAATATACAAGTTCAAGTATTGACAGCAAAAAATATGTAATAAAAGGCCTAAACAACAAATTAATCTAAAATAGATTCACGCAAATACCAACCTTAGGGTAGTAGGTAATAAGGACTGCATTTTAGAATTGTCTTTACATAACATACTTAGATATCGTAGATAGAATACTACTTATTACTCATTAGTATGTACTAAGGTCGTACATAATAGTCACTTTGTCACAAATTATCCAAGTAAAAACTCTTCTCATTTACTGGACGCAACAGTAGTCTATTTAATAATGAAATGTCACTAAATACTTGCAAAATAATCACTGCATGCGCGTAAAACCAATGAAATACGAGGGCGCTGTTTTGTTATCGATAAAAAAAATGTCGATAAAACCGCTGCTTTACTACTTCTTGCTCTAAGATGGGAAGGACAAAACTATATGTGGGAGACAAATAGTTCTCTCATTTTATTGCAACGCCTGCAGTGAAATTTTTCATGTCAAGAATAAATATGTTAGTCAAATTGTAATTGATAATTTTTAACGCAATATTTGTATGCATTTTTATCATGCTTACCCTTCTGTCTGTGTGTTTGATGATGAACTGCATCAATGTTTCCACGCCTAAATGGTAGAATGTACAAGGATTCTTTCATATGATTGTAACCACCTTATTGTAAATACGTACATTCTGCGCAAATAATAATAATAATATCCCTAGACATTTCACACAGCGCCATCTAGTCCCAAGCTAAGCAACCTAATGCTTGTGTTATGGTAACAAGATGGCTGATAAACTACTTATATACATTTTTTTTTGTAAATGCATGAATATTGCAAATGAATGAATATTCTATTCTGGTTTATAAAACATTTTGCACAAAATATTCTTTTCAACACTAATTTAAAACTCCCTACATGAGTATCTCGACAAAATATGATATTACTTTTTTACTCAAAAAATTTAAATGTTTTTTTTTTTATATGGATGAAAATGTACTTTTATTGACTCAGCTATTTGTAATAATTATATTATTTACATTTATTTTCTATAAAATATCTGTATCTCTTGAATTTGTATGCAGTTTTGTTATGGTTGTACTTTTTTATTTAACGAATGTTATATCCTGTATATGTCTCCCCGGTCGAAGTGGTGTTGCCAGCAGTGGACGTTTTTCGGTTGAAATGATGATGATAATAATACTATATAATATTATCCCATTTACTAACATTTTTATCAATTAAAAGCTAACCAGCAAATGTTATGTTCGAAGGACTTCCAAAATAATAGTGAATCAACAAAATATCCAGCGTTATAGTGTTTTTTTTTTCAAATTACTTGCTATATTTTTCCAAATTAATGTACCGGTCGCTCAAACATTTGAGCTAAATTATCGCTCGATATCATGTGTGGTTTTCGAAGTTCCATTTTATGTCAACTACGCAAACAAATTCATCATTTGTAAAAACAATCTGTGACATTACTAATATGTATTTTTATTTGAAACAAACGAACAATAGATTAAACTTATACCAATACATATTGTGTGAATGGAATAATAACTGTTTTCACTAAGACAATTCGGTAATTACGATAATCCATCCTAGTGGATTCTTGGACATGCGTTTCCGCATATCCAACTTAAGAGTGAATTTTTTGGGGGGGTTATCCCCCCAATAAATTAACGGAACGGAAAACCCATTTATTTTGTAATCATAATTTTATTTCAATCGTATTTCTGCATCCATACGTCTCGATTCTTCCTGTTATTTTACCATGAAATCTACATTTTCGATGTAATATCGAAGCCTGTAACTTTGTAGATAATAATTTATAATTTAGTCTAACCGACTGAATGTAGCTTTAAGTATGCCAAGAGGCACAAAACGTGTTTAAAAAAAAAACCAAATGCCTAGCTCAAATATTATAATTCGTATAATTTATAAAATAAATGCTTATTATTAAATCTTTTGCGTTTCAATAATAATCACGATACCTAACAAAAGCTACACCCTGAATAAAATAAAATGTTACTAACAAAACTAGATTTACAAAACTTTTTCGGAAGTTTTTTTTTTGTTTGTTTTCTCAATCATTCTAAGTTCATTTTCTTAATCAGATTGATCTTTGTGGCCTCGACTCGGGCTAAGTAGCTCGGTACATTCAAAGCTTCCACGTTATCACCGAGATCTACTTTGATATTCTCTATTTTCCGTATAAATCTCGTCCTGTAGTGATGTCCAATGTCAACTCCGAAATGATTGGTCTCTGTTGTACCGTCCCAACGCTCGGGTTCCTTTATCTTTATTTTCTCAACGATCTTCGTCCCTAATTTCTTTCTAATGTAATGCCTGATGTCCGGACCGTCACACATGTTTACCAACACCTGCATAGCTCTTAGCTGCAGCACTGGCACGTCGTACTTCACGCTCAAAGCTACCAGACGGTTACTCAATTCGTATGCGAACTCTTTGGTCCGCCATTTTGACATCGTCGTTATCGAAACGTAGTTTATCAAACCCAGAACACTGATAATGATCTGTAGATCTTCTGAATATAAATAAGGCAACAGGAATCGCATCATGTCGTATTTGTCGGCTAGTTTCTTACCTATGCTATGCTTACAGAGTTGTCTCATGCATTTCATCGCACCTATTACTATCCTATTATCATCGTAAAGCATTAATTCCAACATCACTTGGAACGCGTTCCATTTTAGTGCCTTAGTAGGCTCCCAATCCGCTAAATTCTTCAGTGACTCCAAATGCAATATAACAATACCTACGTGGTCATTTTTTATCACTTTGAGGAGGTTTTCAATGATTTTATCGTTTCTTGTGATGGCTTCCCAACCATGCCTACACCTAGTTAGGTTTCTAAGACAGTTGGCCGCGGCGTATCTTATTTCTTTGCGATCTCGCAAGAAAAGGTACATGAGACGGTCTATGACGATCGGATCGCTTAGGATCCGGGTCCTGCCCTGGTAGTAGTTACTGAGATGAGTGAGGATGAGGCAAGCCTTCTCCCTGATGATAGGGTCGTGATCCACCAGCAGATCTATAAGTCGGAACGTCACGTTCAGATTGATAAGGAATAACGCGTTTTCTGATATTTGAACCTGTTGGAGATAGGGGTGTATTTAGTACACAAAATAATGTACCTAACTATGGTATATTGTGGACTACACATGGCAAGCATTAACCAATTTGTCCTTTCCGTGTATCAGCACGAAAAGGATAAATTGGTTAATGTTGTTATTTTCGAAGGTTCATAATCATTATGAACCCTCGAAAATATAACTTACAGACAGTATTTTTCTAGGCAGGAGTATTTTTCTCCAAATTAGGGGCCAAAATTGTGGAAAATACTCAGGGGCCCTCAGGCCATGTATTACAGAAACTCACTCAAGACTCAAGCATTACTATAAACTAGTTTAAACTAATCAAATGACTTTTAAACATTTTTTTTGTACATAACATACATAATCATAATGAATGTGTAAAGTGCCTATAATGTTCCCACTGCTGGGACACATGCCTCCTCTTTTCGAGAGGGAGTGTGCTGTAATCCACCACGCGGACCCAGTGCGGGTTGGTAGATGTTACATGTCTTCGAAGTTTTGGTTCTAGGACATGCAGGTTTTGCTCACGATGTTTTCCTTCACCGTTTTGAGAGCAGTGGTCATGAAATTATTCACATAGTGAAGCGCCTGCCTGGGTTCGAACCCATGACCTACGACTCGTAAGTGATGGCCGTTACCACCGGGCTACCACCGCTCTCTATTTTTAGTAATGCTTTAAGTTTTAAGGGAGTTTTGGTAATACTAGGCTAAGTTTACCTGATCTAATAAAGTATGAATCGCTTGTAGTTTAATGAAGCTATCGTCTGAGGTGATGTCCTTGTTGATAATGCGGAGTCCGAGGCGTTCGAAGCCCAAGCGTGTCCGCGTGATGTCCACCCATGGAGCGTACAGGGATGGCTGCATAGACGACAGTCTTTGCGCTGGTGGTAGTTCTAAAAGATGAAAATCCACTACATAAGGCTGTTCGGCTAGGCTACCAAAAAGTATTCAATAAACACGGCAATAAATGATGAGGCTAACTAATAACAGCGGCACGGGTCGAACGATCAGATTAAGCTACGCTTGCCGCGGTTGGTCCGTGGATGGGTGACCATCTTTACATATATCGAGACCCCTCCGTGTCTCGGAAAGCACGGTAAACCATTGGTTCCGGCTGTCATTAGTAGATCTTTGACAGTCCTTTCGGGTCGTCAGAACTCTTACCAAGGGGTATCGTGTTACCTAGTAACTGGGTTGTGGAGGTCAGATAGGCAGTCGCTCCATGTAAAATACTGATATTTAGCTGCATCCGGTTAGAATGGAAGCCGACCTCAACATAGTTGGGAAAAGGCTAGGCAGATGATGATGTATAAAAGAAATAGGTAGATATAAAATAACGTGCATCTAACAAGATTTACCTAAGAATGGACAGAAAAAGAGTGCTTTTAAATTGACTAAAGAACCTACCTACCTCCCTACCTCTATGCATGTGAAACAGTGCTAAGTCAAGTGTACGTGGTTTATGTGCGTATTGTCGCCTATAAAGAGTATTTTATCATGCTGTAATTACCGTCATGAGGATCAAACTGGGTCTTCCGCATGGCGCGTCGAACCGCCTTGTTGATCAGCTTGGGGTCCACGCTCGTTGCCAGCTGGAGGTACGAATTCTTGTAGGGACAGTACATTTTTGGGTTTCCTAACAGTAATTTAGACAAACAAAGTAAACAACTATTAAAAGTAAACACTAATCAATCAAATTTTGTGGAGGAACCACCTCAGTTTTGTAAATATTACGAACTATGAGAATCCACCAAATAAACATGAAACAAATTGGGCAAAATAACTTGACGATTATATTTGACATTTTGCTAAGACTTGATGACGCGGCGACTTCAACGTTGCGACGCGACGCATAGATTTTCATGCTAAAGGTTGTTTTGATTATATTTAATTAAATGAGGTTTTACTACCTAATTTTTTTTCTTTTAAAATCGCAGGGAAAACACTGTCAAATGTCTGATGGAAATAAATTCATGTTAGTTAGGATGGAGACAGCATGAGAATAAAACCAAGCCAGCATTTTGTTACGAAATAAATGACTTATGGCCTAAGTGAGGGAGGGTAGTTGGAAAATATCTCGCTTCTCGAAGACACCACGCCGCACCGCCAGTTTCTCAGTATCCCGGTGTCTTTGGCCCGGTGCAGTTCTGTCGAAACGTCGAGAATATTAAGGTATTGTACCCATTTTAATTTATATTAAAATTATTATTTAACACATATTCATCAGTCTTTTTTCATTCATCGAATGCATTATCAATATTTTAAAATTCCTTAGTCCGGCCTTCGTCGTCGAGAGAATGCGTTCCTGGCACAAATCAGTGAGAAAATTCTAGTAGCTAATAAAGATCAAATTAACAAAACACGTATTCTTTTGTATGAAACTGACAGCTGTCTAGAACGCAGTCTCTCGTACCAATATATTGTGTGATAACATAGTATGTTGACTTAGGGCTAATTATTCAATTGACAGATGTTTAATTCGTGGAATAAAATTGACGTCTGACAGATTGTGTATGGAAAAACTGTCAAAAATTCAAAATTATTATACAGGGTGGAAACTTTCAGCGGGGCAGTAAGGGGAAGTACCTTATCCGTTGCAGCTACGCGAAAATGGTCTTAGGAGACTCATAATTTTTAAGTAAGTTAAGTAGTCATCTGGCGTTGGAAAAATCAGCCCTTAAACGCCTTAGGTAACGTTAGGTAGGTAATTTAAAAAAAAGGTAGGTAATTATGTTGTAGTCGGCAGAATTTCAATCTGGTTGATCGGAAACCTGCAGTCAACGGTCTAAATCAATCAATCTCATTCGTTGCGAGGGCGATACCTAGATTAAAAAAGTGGGCTAAGCTAATACCTTTCATAAATCTAAAGCAGACTGCCAGCTAGTCAATTCACTTATACAATAAATAAAACACAGTGATATTGCGACTCTTTATTTGCTTATGAAAAGTATAGAAACTAGAACTACACAAATTAAATCTCTTGATGGATTGAATGAAGGTGGACACGGACCATGCCTCCCAAACGCGTGATCACGTCGCAACACTGAATTCAGTTTTTATCTTTTCTTTTGTTGATAGCCTTCAGCAGATTCGTCTTTACGTCACTCATTCGGCTCATATAGCTGTGCAAATCATCAGGCTTAACAGTATCACCGTAATCACTCTTGATTGTCTCGAGGTCTTCTAAACACATCGTTTCGTAGTTGTAACCCAACGCAAGCCCAAAAGTTGTAGTCTCCGTAGTACCATCAAAATACTCATTGGGGTTAATCTTTATATTATTTGTAGCAACCCCTTCCCAGTGGGTCTTAAGTTCGATCCTGATGTCGGAACACTCGCAGAGGTTGATCAACACCTGCATTGCTCGAGCCTGTAGCACTGGTATGCTTTGTGAAACAGCCAGAGCCACCAAACGCTTCACCAGGTCATACGTGAACTGTTTTACTCGCCACAATGACCGCTCCGTCGTCGTTGTATACTGCATCAGACCAAGAGTGCTTACAATCACCTCAATGTTTGGAGAATATAGGAAACGTGATAAAACATTATTCATGTCGTACGTGTCGGCCAGCTTCTTGCCCACACTGTGCTTGCAGAGTTGTGTCAAGCAATCCATTGCCGCTTGTACCACACGATAGTGAGTATATATCAGAAGTTTTCTCATTACTTGAAACGCATTCGCTTTTAGCGGTGGGACGGGGTCCCACTCTGATAAGTTTTTGAGCGAGTTCAAATGGTATAACACAATCTCCATGTAGTCGTGTTTGATCATTTTCAAGAGGCTCTCGATGATTTTGTCGTTCTTTATAATGATTTCGCAAGCGCATCTATATCTCGTTAGAGTTTTAAGAAAAAGAGAAGCAGCGTAACGTATCTGTTTGCGGTCCTGCATGAACATGCCTATTAGGTGGTCGACGACGATGGGCCTCGATATGATTAGTGTCCTGCCTTGATAAAAGTTTGCCAGGCGTGTGAGGATGATGACAACCTTCTCCCGGACGATGGGGTCGTTGTCCAGCGTCAGGTCTATGAGCCTATACACAACGTGATGGTCCATAAGAAAGAAGACGCATTCTGGTACTTGCACCTGTATGACGATAAAACAAATGTAATATTAATGGCTAACGTTCTAGTTACTGTGAAATACTAGATTATTACTGTGAATTTTATTATGATTTGTCAGGCAGCCGCAAAGTAAAGCGTTGCTTTTTTATTCTATTGAGTATTTCCTTCAATTGGTAATTATAGTATATAGAAGTTTTAAGACAATTAATAGCCCTAACTATTTTCTATATTTCAAGAATTCTACAGCAAAATTCGATCTCGTCTCGTTACACAGTTTGGCCATAAATACAGTTACTGTTTTAAAAAAGAGGGGAGGAGAAACCTTTTCGAAATAATTAAGTAAGCGTTATAACCTGATCCATCATAGTATGAATAGCTTGCAGTTTTACTAATTTGTTATGTGCGTTGAGGTCCCTGATGAGAATCGTGAGCCCGATTCGTTCGAAGCCCAGTCGAGCTTGTGTAACGTCGACAGATGGCGCGGACAAGGACGGATGCTGCGACTCCAGTTTTTTTGCTGGCGGCAGCTTTATATCATGAAGAAAACCAATATTACTGTCTGAAATGAAGGGTGAGGAGTATAATCTTTATATTATATTACATTAATTACGCAGACAAATTTTTCAGCAGAAAATTTTTTCAAACATATACGAAGCAAGGTAGGTACTATTAGCCATATTCTTCAAAATGATTCAGATTCTGATTGATAGTGTGCAACGAAATTAGGGTGCAGTTGTTCTAGGCGATCGATCGCTCGGCACGGATGTTTGTCAGATCCGATGGATTGACGATATAAAGACTTCTTACCTGGAAGTGCTAAATATTTCTTCTTCATAGCGTATTGCACAACCTTGTTGATGACCCGCGGCTCCATGGGGCATACAAGCTGGAGATAAGCATTCTTTTCAGGGTGGAACATGGTTCCCCCTTGGACGTTGGACTAAAAATGATTATTAATGTGCACGAAAATAAACTATGTATCTACAAATAATTGTGCAGGAAAATGTACAAAACAATAGATTTTGTGGTTTCAAAGACGTTATCAACGTCAAGTGATGATTGATTTGCCAATTGTCTATGCGTTTTTGTTTTTAATTCTTTTGGGATAGGGTTTTCGAAAAAGGATTTATTAAGAGCAAATATATTTTTGACGAATTTCATGGCAACAAGGTATTCGGATTCCCATATTATTCCAATGTGTCCAGCGTGTCCTGTTGTCTGCGCGCAACGGGAGTTGACGGACGCTACTGAAGGTGCCAAGCTTGTAGCCAAATTCTGGGCTGACTGTATACAAGTAGATTGCCTTCGACACGCTAAGAAGATAGTATTCCAGTTTGGTTTGTAGATTTGGTTGGTAGATTTGAGGCAAAAGAAAAAAGTCAGCGTAAAGATATAAAGTATGTATTAATATTAAGTCCCCTCAGAGTTCTTATGGTCAGTATTATTTAAACATTAGTTAAAGGTTGATTCAAATCAAGTATGTTTCAAGATTTTTCACGTTATTCTTCATAAACTGTAGGCATATTCTTTATTTTCTAGGGTACGGTAATCTTAACCCTTTTCTTCTGCACTTAGTGTCCACAATTAGTTGTGCTTGTCTCTTAAGGTAGCAGCGCGAAGGTATGTCTTCTTCGTCCTCAGAAGCTGGAAATATAATGTTTTAGCATTAATTAAGGCTACTTGCTTCAAGTGCAGTTTCACCTATCTGTTTTGTGTTTCTTGTGGACATGGACTTGAGGATTTCTCGTCAAGCGTAGTCACCATAAAAAGAGTTTTCTCAGACCCTAGGGGCCTACTCCGAGGTGCAAAGTGCGAATGTTCGGATCGGACCGACACTTGGCCGAACCGAATATTATTGAAAAACGCGAAAAAAGTTCGGATCGGCTCAGTTGGGTCGGGACCATAGTCAATATTCGAAAGAGTGTAGAAGTGTAGGATCGGAACCAACCGAACCAAATAGTAACTTCGTAGCAGGAAACGGCCGAACATTCGGCGGATACTACTTCGGAGTAGACCCCCTGATCATAATCAGCTTATAATGTTCCCACTGCTGGGCCCAATCCTCCTCTTTTTGTGAGAGAGAGTGGGCCATAATCCACCACGTGGGCCCATTGCGGGTTTATGGATGTCACATGTCTTTGAATTTTTATTTCTAGGACATGCCTCATAAATCTTAATGCTCATGTCTATGTTCTAATTTAACTTTGAGTCTAGTCAGATCTCGCAGAAAATCTATATTTTACGCGTATTGGCTTTCTTTTAACTTACTTGAAAAGATGGTTGTAAAATAGGTACCTACTGTTTGTATATGCTTATGCAAGTCTTTAAATAATAAAGCCTAAGAATTTGTTTTTTGTTTGAACGCTCTAAATCTAAAACGCGCTAAAACTAGCAGTTGGACTTGAAAAACTTGTTTTGCATTTGGTAGCCTAATTCTTGAGGAAGACTATAGGCTATTATCATCACGCTAGGACCATAAGGAGCCGAGCAAACAGAAAAGTCAGAAAGAAAGTTAAGCTAAAACGAAGTAGGTAATATCACAGGCAGGACGGTGATGCCATGCGACGGGGTGCGTCGGAGAACAAGAAATTTTACGCGGACGCAGTCGCAGACAGAAGCTAGTATTAGAAACAAGAACTTACTCTGGGCTTTTACTGGTTCCTTCTGCAAGAGCTCCTTGTATGTGGGTACATTCTTCTCCGACTCTTTGGGAGTGCTTTGGCTACCACTCATCCCGGCCACGGAAGCTGCTGCACTGGCCGGCTGAAAATATTATTATATATACAGGGTGGCAGGGACATCGACGCGCAAACTGTAACCATGGGTCCAGCACATGAGTTTAGACCCCACAAAGTCGAAATTTTTCGTCGGTTATTAAAAAAAAAAAAAATGCTGTTCCATACATTTTCATCGCGTAGGTATTGATTGCACTTTTCTATGAAAGAGAAGATTTTATTTTTGATAACCGACGAAAAATGTCTACGCTACTCATGTGCTGAATTCATGGTTACAGTTTGCGCGTCGATGTCCCTACCACCCTGCATGATTAGAACTGATGTTAGATTTATTTAGTGATAGAAAATATTAAGTACACTAGGATATATACTGGACATTTTAGTTGTATTACTTTGTTTAGTAGTGCGTCTGGAGTAATTGAATTGCTGTGTCCTGGATGGAATGAAAGCAGTGGTGGTTCAGTGGTAACGGCCCGACTTACGAGTAGCAGGCGCTTTACTTTGTGTAAATAATTACATCACCACTGCTCTCAAAACAGTGAAGGAAAACATCGTGAGGAAACCGGCATGTCCTAGAACCAAAAATTCGAAGACACGTGACATCTACCGGCACTGGGCCCTGATGGTGGATTACACTCCTCTTTAAGAGAAGAAGGCCTGTGCGTCAGCAGTGGGAACATTATGATTATGCTTATATGCAGTTGAGACATCTCAAATTGGTTTCTGGGGTTAGTAATGCAATGTTCTACAAAATGAGTGTTACAGGTTATCCTAGCTCTCTTTTACCAGGTGTATCTATTCTATTATGTAGTTTAAAAATACCGCACGAAGATTTAATAGATGGAATAATATCGGTGTACATATTCAGCCTATAATGTTCCACAGTGCTGGTACACAGGCCTCCTCCTTCTGTGAGAGGGAGTGGGCCAGAATCCACCACGCGGGCCACATGTCTTGTTTTGTCACATGTCTACGAATTTATGGTTCTAGGACATGCTTTCTCATGATGTTTTCCTTCACCGTTTTGAGACCAGTGGCGATGAAACAATTTACATAAAGTTATGCCTGCTTGGGTTGGAACCCATGACCTATAACTCGTAAGTGCTCTATATCGGTTTGTCTACTACATTATTATACTTACAGTAGAAGGCACCATGATGATAGTAGTGTCCTTCTGCTTCTCCTTGATATCTTCGGTTTTGGCTCGTGCCTTCTCATAGCGGATTGTCAGAACTGTCACTATTTCTTGCACGTCTCTCGCCTCGGCTGTCCATTCTGGCATGCTGGGTTCCGGGATAATCTGCAATTAATTTTGGGAGCTATAACCTTCAAGGGCGTGAAGGTTGAGTGAGGTTTTAGTCTTGGAGTGGAACAACGTATTTAATTCTGAATGGATAATAATCAATTTTAATTAAATATTTTGTCTGACGACTATGTTATCTTGCATGTACCTACTAATCAGTACCATATCCCCAAAAATTACCTTTATATGAAATTAAAAGTGTTTCTGCCACTCATACATTTCAATGTGGGATTGCGGACGGCGAATCAAGTCGCGTTTGATATAGCGACTGTATATTTGTATTTTACTCAGCTACGGATGGATTCCGACAAGCAGTGCCAGAACTAATATAAGAAAATGTCTTCTGAAATATAAAAATAAACATTCTTCTTATCTATTATTGCTATATTGATTTTATTATTCTTATTTGTGCTTACGTCTAACAGCTTGCACAGATCATACAGCAGTCTCTTGATTTCTAGCAGCAGAGTCTCCAGCTCGTCCATATTCTTCTCTAACTCTGCGTAAATCGCGTTCTCTTCTGCTATCTCTTCTTTTAGTATTGTTATTTGATCTTGAGCCCTGTATAGTGATACAATCTATACTTAAGCTGTACTATGATATAATAATAGTGTTCATCATCATCTGCCTAGCCTTTTCCCAACTATGTTGGGGTCGGCTTCCAGTCTAACCGGATGCAGCTGAATACCAGTATTTTACATGGAGCGACTGCCTATCTGACCTCCACAAGCCAGTTACTGGGTAATACGATACCCCTTGGTAAGACTGGTTGTCAGACTTTCGGGCTTCTGACTACCCGTAACGACTGTCAAAGATCCACGAATAACAGCCGGGACCAACGACTTAACGTGCTTTCCGAGGCACGGATATAATAATAGTGTTATAAAGCAGAATAAAAAATATTACTAAAATAAAAATAAAATTTGTTTGTTTGTATGCTTGTATTGTAATCTCCGGAACTACCAGTTGGATTTGAAAAAACATTATAGGTAGGCCATTTAGCATTACGCTATTAGGTTCCTTATGAGCCAAGCAATAACAAAATAATATTTTAACACCTCGTTAAAATATTATTTTGTTTTTGCTTGGCTAAGTAAGTAAGTTTTAAAGTAAGTTTAAAAAAAAATCTTTTACTAATGGGAAGCATGGTAAAGGGGTGAGCCTATTGCAAAAAAAAAGTTGGAGATTTGTCGGTTTTTGCTAAAAACACTCACTCGTCTTTATCCTTAACGGATGCAAACTTAAAGGCTTCTAGTTCTGCCATCATGTTCGTCTGGGTCTTTTCCAACTGTAGTTTCTCTTCTTCCGTCGTCTGTTGAAGGTAGCTGAGACGCTGTGACGTGTCACGCTGAGCTCGGAACCTGTCGAATACTTCCTCGGCGTCTGTCACTCCTGTAAAAGATAAAGTCTTGGTTCTTGAAAGCAGTTATTACCATACGGTTCCAGCGAGGTAATTGTCTAACATGGTACCAGCAGCCATCGCTTCCCAGTTCAACAACGTTCATTGCGTTATGCATGTTGTTGAGCAGACAAATTTTTCGAGCATATGAGGCAATGGATTAGCAATATCGTTCAAAATGATTCAGATTGTGGTTGATAGTGCGGTATGCAATAAGGATGCAGGTAGGACGTAAAGCAATCGCGGCGGGATTTTATCACGCGTTGGATTTTAAACTCTTCGTGTTAAGCCGAGCATTGAAAATTCAGCAGAAAAAATCCCAACGCGTCAAAAAAAAAAAAACGCTTGGATTTTCAACTCTTGGCCCTAAAAGCAGTGCGATGAAAATCCAGTGGTAATAAAAAATCGTCGCGGGGAAAAAAACGCCCGTGTGTACCTGGGCTTACTCGTTTCCTGTAATAGATGGGTAAGGACAGTGGCGCCGATTTCCTTGTTCAGAAACTAAACTAAATTTAAGTTAAGTGCCGCTTTTTCTTGCCATTTCATTAAGAAAAGGACAGAAGATAAATATTAGTTTAGTTCCGTCAAATTAAGATACTTCATAGACAGTTAAGACGTTATTAAAAACATTGCTGCAAAAAATATGTCAATTTACGTCAGGCGCTGACTAATTTGACAGGACTAAACTAATATTTATCTTCTGTCCTTTTATAAAATAATAATAATAATAATAAATTTTATTTATTTCCTAAAGGTTACAGACTTAATTTAAAAGGTTATCAAAAAGGTATTATTTATTACATCTTTTCTTAATGAAATAGAAAGAAAAAGATGCACTGAACTTAAATTTAGTTTAGTTTGTGAACAAGGGAATCGGCGCCACTGACTATGTTCTTGTTTCTATAATTGCCAGAAAAGTTTCCTTATCTTGTATTATTGTTGAACATTCAACTCGTATTTCAAATTAATTAACTTGTTTTTGATAATTAAAGATAAGATATTCAAGACTTTTATAAGCTATAGAGAATCAAGTTCGTCGAACTATTGGAAAATATGAATCAATTAAAATACTAATTATATAATTTTTGGCTGCGTTTTTAGGGTTCCGTAGCCAAATGGCAACGGAACCCTTATGGATTCGTCATGTCTGTCTGTCTGTCCGTCCGTATGTCACAGCCGCTTTTTTCCGAAACTATAAGAGCTATACTGTTGAAACTTGGTAAGTAGATGTATTCTGTGAACCGCATTAAGATTTTCACACAAAAATAGAAAAAAAAACAATAAATTTTGGGGGTCCCCATACTTAGAACTGAAACTCAAATTTTTTTTTTCATCAAACCCATACGTGTGGGGTATCTATGGATAGGTCTTCAAAAATAATATTGAGGTTTTTAATATCATTTTTTTCTAAACTGAATAGTTTGCGCGAGAGACACTTCCAAAGTGGTAAAATGTGTGCCCCCCCCCCCCCCCTGTAACTTCTAAAATAAGAGAATGATAAAACTAAAAAAAATATATGATGTACATTACCATATAAACTTCCACCGAAAATTGGTTTGAACGAGATTTAGTGAGTAGTTTTTTTTAATACGTCATAAATCGTAACGTAACGGAACCCTTCATGGGCGAGTCCGACTCGCACTTGGCCGGTTTTTTTTATTACTCTTTCGTAAGGAGGATTCTAGAACTTTCTATTCAGTTAGCGAATTAATAAACTGTGTTGGAATGATGCAGTTACCAGTTAGTTTCATCAGCCTCTGGAAGATGTCCTCCATCTGCTGAGAGGCTGAAACCTCTTCTGGAACGGTTTCTCCCTCCGTGGATCTTGTTGACTCCTGACGTACCACTGGTCGAGCTAATGACAAGGAATAAAGAACACATTCATTAAAGTCAAGCAAGGCTACCAACCAATTTCGAAGGCGGGCTATAATTTTGATTCCGTGTCAGCCGAGGCGAGCCATCTAGCAAATAAAACTTGACTAAAGTAATGGTGATATCTACCTAGTATTTTAGACCTGGTTTGAGCCCTGAAATCTGTTCTCAAAAGACTAACGCCAGCTAGTAGCTTTTGGCGGTGGCCCACGGGCCTAGCTGGGGTTGAGTAGCCTTGATATAAGTAATTCAGAATTGTTTAAGCTTCTTTCAGTTAATTAATAACCACCACCACCACCATTAATAATCCCTAACTAATTTATCCTAGGTGATATATATATCCACGTTGGGTCTATTTTCTCTTAGGTTTGTGCACCTTCAGAGGCTCAAGGTAGTACATACTCATGAGTTGATACTTGAAAATGGTTATGATGATCAAAAAGGTTACCTTGCGGAGGAAACACCCTCTTCTCCAGCTTCTCTAACTCCCGTTTCCTCTCAGCGAAGCGTTGCGCGAAGTAAGCTCGTTCCGACGCTCGTGAATGTTCGGCGTCGTGCGCCCGCGCTGCTTCCGCCGCTGTTGCTGCTGTGGCGCGGATACGCATCTCTCCTGCTTCCTCACGGATACGCTACAGTAGAAATGAAGAATTAAGTTTAAGGGACTTTACTCATAATAACATTTCATAAGAAAATAGGATTATCAAAATCGTACCTAGATATATTTCCAAACTAGTTAAGATAAATGTTTGGTGGTTTTGTAATGGAACATAAAGGCACGTTTGCAATTTTAAAATAAATAAATCAACATAAATCAAAAGCGAATACGGCAATGTTATGGCAACTCGTACCTCTAACTTCATAATCTCCTCTTTCTGTTTCTGCAGAAGATCTTCAATACGAGATAATGAACTTTCGAATTTTACCGAATCATCTAACAGGGCTTGCCTGTAAAATTATAAATAATGCTGATGTTATTCGGGCACCGATTCCCTTGTTCACAAACTAAACTAAATTAAAGTTCAATGCATCTTCTTCTTTCTATTTAATTTAGAAAAGGACAGAAGATATTAGTTTAGTCCTGTCAAACTAGTCAGCGCCTGACGTAAATTTACGTATTTTTGGTAATCACGTCTAATCTGTCTATGGAGTATCTTAATTTGACAGGACTAAACTAACATTTTATCTTCTGTCCTTTTCTTAATGAAATAGAAAGAAAAAGATGCACAGAACTTAAGTTTAGTTTGTGAACAAGGGAATCAGGGCCTCGGTTAAAGAATCTTGCATTAAATAAAATAGCAGTTAGCTTGTCCTTTTTGAACATGTCGCCCGATAAGATACTAGTCATTACTTTACCCGATAATAAGTTAGAACTTCTGATATACCTTATAGAGATGTATTTCTTCTTCACCAGTTCAGCCTCCGTCCATTGGATGAGAACTTTGTGAATCTCGTTTTCTAAGTGCGAAACGTGCTGCGCGTAAATTCAATAATATTAGTTTACTGACACGTAATCATTTATCAATTTAGTCACCATATAACAGCATAATCAGTCTATACAGGCTGTTAGTGTGAACAGTGGCAATATTTAAGGAGGTGCATAAGTATCATGAGTAGATTCTAAAACCGTTGAAAAAATATGACCCTAGTTTTTTCTAAGTTTCACCCCGGCCGCTTCGTGCGTTATCGTCGAGTGCGGTCACTTCGCGTAAAATTTCGGAATTATTAAACTGTAAAATTCGCAAAAAAAAAATTGCGACATACATTTAAAACTTTTGTAATATTTTTTTATTTAAGATTATCTATCCGTCCTTTGAAAGTTGCCACTGTTCACCCTTCCACCCTGTAATATTCCCACTGCTGAGACATAGGCATCCTCTTTTTGTCAGGAAGTGGGCTGTAATCTACCACGCGGGCGCAGTGCGGGTTGGTACCTATATGTCACATGTCTGCGAATTTTTGGTTCTACGAGATGCCGGTTTCTTCACGTTTTCCTTCGCCGTTTTGGCATTAGTGGTGAAAATATAATTTACCCAAAGTAAAGTGCCTATTTGGGCTCGTACCCACGACCTACGCCTAGTAAGTCATGGCTGTTACTATGGGGCCACCACTGAGCTTACCATATAACACACACGGTAGTATTTATTTAATCATTATGAAGAAAAACTTGAGAAGTGTCAAGGGACACCCGGATGGAACGAAGTTCCTTTCGATTAATTAATGAAGGAATTGTAATAAATTTTTTTTTTTTTTAAGTAATAATAATATTTTTTTAATTATTAACAAAAAAACACAGACAAAAAACTGGCTTGCTTTCTATAAGAGAGAGAGAGAGAGAGACAGACAGAGAAACACGCGCACGCCGCACGGCTTACAGCTATAGCAAAAAATGTCGTTACAACTTTTGGTCTTAATTTTTTCCGTCTAGCCCCCTTTCGCAACGCGCGATAAGGAACTTCGTTCCAAAAACACTAAGTAATGAGTACTATGTGGTTCACTTGTGCTGCAAAGCAACGCAACTGAAACTTTTCGACAGTTATTTATTATGTAACTTGATCAATATAACAATATACTACCGGCTATGAAGGGTTAAGAAACATACAGGGTGTTATTGACAGCCCTCCACAAAAACACAGGATTGATTCAGCTCCTTATTCTGAATCATATCCCACTGGAAATTTTCTCAGGAAAAAAAAACATTGCATGTCGTTTTTTCTGCTGATATTCATTTATTTCAATGTAAAATTACGTTCTCTGTATGCAACACTCCATTTATGTAAATAAAACAGCTGAAAACAGCCTCGCTCAAGCTCGCTGCGCTGCCGTCCGCTACGTGCGTTTTGCCACGGTAACGATACGTTGCGTGTGAGGTAATAAAACAAATCTGGTTTTTTGGATTCCCTTAATGTTCCTGAAAGAATTACATGTACCGGTCATCTTAATATCATGTACTGAAGCCACCCTATCAGTTTGCGGAGGGCTGTCAATAACACCCTGTATATACTTCCATGTGTCATACACAGTGTATTTAAACTTACCTTCCTAGCTTTACTGCTGTTTTTAGACTTCACCAATATCCCTTTATTGTTTTCTATCAAAAGATGTTCATACTCCTTCTCCATTTCCGCCAGTTTCTTCTTTTTACTTCTTTTCTCGTATTTCAGTAAGTCTAAGATCTTTCTCTGTTCCGTCACTTTCAGATCTAGATTGTGTGTAATCTGTAAAGAGAGGTAAATAGTATTTTATTTTCGAAGTTTTACTATTATTTCAGTTGAGCAGCTATCTAGCCTGTATAGTCCCATTGGAGAGCAAGGGTCTCCCTCTTACGTTTCCAAATACTTGTGTTCTCTGTTATTGTGGGCCAGTCCTTTCGAAAAGAGTCCAGCTCGTTCCGCCATTTTACATGGTTATCGTTAGTTGTTATTCACAAAGACACGCGCGCTTTTTCAAAAATATGAACGTAGGTATAATCAAAATATTGCCATAATCCCCTTTCTATGAACCTACATTAATTAGAAGATTGGCTATCGAATTGCTTCATAGCAGTTGTAATAACAATATAATAGACTGGCATAACAAAGTTAAAAATAAATAACAATAATCTGGGCAAGATTCCACAATACCTTGTCAGCACTTTTATCCCCCATAGGACATACTTCATTAAGATACTTCTTGATCTGTACCTCTTCTTCTCCAATCACGGCTCGAGCCTGTGCCAGCTCTGTGAGTCTCATTTTTATTTCTTTCTTCAATGTGTCTATGAGGTCATTGTTCTGTTGCTTCTCTGCTTCGTTCTCCTCGAAGTTTGATTTTCTTTGGCCCTCTGTGACGAAAGTTAGAATATTTATTTATTAACATTAATATGTAGGTGTAATTATTACATGCACAATGGAAAGTCTATAAAGGCATTATTTTGCAATAATATGTCCGTTTTTCTATGTTCAGTAGTTTTCGCGCCTACCGGATTTTTTATCCGGTAGGCGGGTTATTAAAAACTGTAGGTACTGGACACTGAACTTTAAATATTGAAACTGACCAAAAATGTCAGTTTCAATAAAGACTTACAATAAAAGTCTAGTTTGTTGTTCACATTTCGGTGTTTCAAAACATAACAGTTTTAAGGAATATCGAACTTAAATAAAATAATTCATACGCACCTGATAGTTGTATTTTCTTTTTGATCTCAAATATTTTAGTATTGATAGTCGTGAGGCGGTCCTCTGTTTCTATTTCGAAGGGATGTTTTTGATAACACATCGCCATTGTTATAAATATCGTCGCTGTGATTAATAATAAAAAGATACGAGCGCCACCCTTTAGCTAGGTTCACAATAACAGCCACACCATATCGCGTCGAAGTTATTGATCAAACAATGCAAATTGATATTCTGCTGACAAACGCAGAATATCAAGTATCCCGTTGTTTATGTCCGTTTAAGATAAGTTGTTATAAATAATTATCATCCGTTAAGAATACAAAACAGTTATTTATTCAAATTATTAAATTCCAAATTCAACCCCTAGTTAAAACAACTTTAAGCGCCATCTGTGTTGTGGCGCATGAACGACAAAGTTCAAAAGCTCTTGATTGGTTGCGCGCACACAGCGCTGCTGAATCGCTTGATTTCTCCATTGAATCAACATTCCTCCGCGTACGTTTGTATGTGTGTGTAATTCGGTTCTCACGGTGTTTTAGCCAAATATTCCACAATTCATGACTTAAATCAGTTGTGTTCTGTTTGTATACGATTAAAACTAGTCCCTCAACTAAGTAATAACGCTTAGATACTAAAATATGTATTGTTACAAGGGGTGCGCACGCACACAGGCGCGGCGGCGGCCATTTTGATTTACCGTACGCTGTGTATTTACGGGCAAAGCCGTCAGATGCGAGCGGGACGCGGCTGCGCATGTTCCTACCGGGCTTTACGTTATTTTCAAAGGTGTTTTACCGCTAAAATGTCCAATAAACAAATGTTTTCGACGTAACAACAGTTCAAAAACAAAATGAAGTGTCAGTTCTTACATTTGGTTCCGTGAGTGTTGATTATTTAGTGTTCAAACGACATAGAAGGAGTAAAACAAATGTGTGTGATCCATGTGTGAATGTTGTGTTACAAAATGTGGTCGAGGAACTTTATACCGGATTATGGGATTCAATTGCTGTCAATCTTCATCGTGCTGTCGACACTGGCCACCAGGATCCATGGTGTCGAAGGTGAGTGCTAGTTATACAAGTAGTTGAGCTTATGAAAGCGCGGTCTGCAAGTTAATGCGACCAAGTTGCGTTGGCGCGCTTGCTTAGCGAGCTTTCGGCGGGCCGATGTCTTTTGTAATCGGTCGGGTTACCGGTTGGTTCTCACAGTAGGGACTTGTGAAACGAGTCGTTTTAAAAACTGGAGTGAATTCAACGCATCGCATTTTTTAATGTTTTTAATTGTGCCGCGTTTGTTGACGTTAAGCGCGGCTCGTAACCCGAGCGCGTATTATGGCATCGGCTCGCTTTCAGCTCCGCAAATTGATATTTTTCCATCGATTCTAGTAGGCATTATGCTTGTAGGCTGTAATATTTAGGTACCCACGTCAAACATTGTATTTAGAACAAGCTATCTTGATATGTAGATATCTGACCGTTATAGCTATGCGCTTTTCTCCAGCTTTTCTTTTATATCTGCCTTTATCTTCTCGATTACGTTCAAATTAATACTAGCCTAAGGCTATGCACCGACTAAACATTTCCTCAAGTTCCCATACACCTTAAGAATACCTCATCCAATTTCTCCCATCTCCATACAAAGTACGAACAAAGCCAGTATTTTTTCGGGTACTGTTCAGTCAACCCGCGTCGTGGCCGCGTAGCTAATACATCTACATACAAATCTCCTAATCCCATCCTCTCTGAATATGTATGAATGTCTGGCTCATCCTTTTCTCTCTTACTAACACCATAAGGTGTATTGGTAGTGCCAAGAACCTCTCTAGTCTTCGTTATAGTTAACTTTAGCATCAGCTACATTATTTCTAACCCGTCTTTGCTCATGTAATTTCCCCTCACTTCTGTTGAGTAAAATTTTGGCTACCAGAGTTTTCTTGGGATGTCTTGGGAGTTGAGAGTCTTACCGTTACTACCTAGAACATAAAACATTAATCCTATAGCTATCTTTTTGCCATTGTCAACTATAAGCATAAGCTAGTGCCTAATCCTCAACCACTTTTCTCTTATTATCTGCTTGCATTTTCGAGGAATCGCTCAGTGTTTCTCAATTGTTGTAAAACTTCTATCATAGAAATAAGGAAACATTCAATTATCAACTCTATTTTATTACCTTACTAAATTACCTTAAGCGCTTAATTTGCGGGCCCTTTCTATAATATTCTGTTCGAAGTTTTCCTATAACCGACTAATCAATCTTTAATTGCTTTTCATTGATTAGTAATGATTTTAGTATTTTATCTGTTAACGGTTTTGATGTAATATAAGTATCAACAATGGTGAAATTTTGGTTTGCTTGGATTATAACAGTAAGACTGGTTTCTACAACTATTAAACTATCCGCTTTCCTGTTGCAGTCTTCTACGTTTACAACAAAAACATTGTTTAGCTTTGTGCATCCGCATTAATCAGGTTGTAGACTCGTTAATTAACTTTGGGTGTATGCCAAAACATTTAGCTTTACAAATTTTTGAGATCACCGAATCCCGAGATAAAAATTATCGCGAGTAGTTTCCCAGGAAGCCGTTTGCACTAAACACATCAAAAACTTCGGAATATCCTAGATCTATTGATAAGAAAGAACAGTTTAATTCTATACATCAACTTCTCGGCGTGTTCGCCTATACTGGACTGGGTGAATACCAATGTTGGTGCCCACCATTTGGTATTCGATGCATCTCGCACACGATTTCTGTGGTCGGGACTCCGCCTGGACATTTTGAATATTGATCAACCTTAGTGTCACTTTACAGTTTAGAAAGGGACAATGTGTATATAAATTCTCGATTTTGAGGGAAAGTTCTTTTTTGTTTTGGTAATTGTTGCTTGTTTTGTATGCGGCGAAGATAAACGGACGCAATTCAACGTAAATCTGTTCTGTGATTCGATTTTATATTGCTGATTTTAGTAATATTTCTCATTTTTAATGTTTATTGGCTTGAGAACAAGCGTTTAGATTTCATATTTTGTCACCTGCTATGATTTATAACTGAATTTGAAAAAGCGTGTAATAATTTCTTTTGTTTTATTCTTATCTCATCACAGCTTATGTCTAACAGCCAGATAATTCCTTTGCCAATTTTACATGTGGATAGATGCCTGTAGATAATTACGATTTCAAACATCTTATTTTCAGTATCTCAGGTGATAAAAGCTAATGCGTTTGTTAAGAACACAGGATTGCTCCATGATCTTACCAAGCCTCAAAACTATATCAAGAATTGAGTACTATTTCTGTATCTAGCTGACATTCACCACGTTACCGGGTGTGCCCCAAACAAACGGCTAATGTTATGAACACATCGACTCAAATATTGTTTGAAATCGTTAATGGTTTCCGTTTGTGTGTTTTGCAAGTTTTGCTTCAGTCGTTTAGATAGTCGGTTTATCTCGGTTCAAAGGTGTTATGTGTTTCTGAACGCCTGATGTAGTTAGTTCAGCTTGCATTACCTAAGGATTAACGCGTACTAAGTCATGTATTATTGCTTGCAGTTGTATATTACTTTGTAGACTATGCTTCGTAAAAATATATTGCTAGTTTACCAGGGTTATTAGGAGATATAGCTTATATATCTGATCTGTTATCTAGAGTTTGAGCAAACAAATCATTAACTGTAAGATTAACCCCGTTATCGATTGTCACAATAACATTTCTTAATAACACTCACTATATCTCTCTCATCTAATACTATAGCCGTCTCGCTCTATTTACAAGAATATAACAATGACAGGTAAAAGTTATAGATGTCAAGTTTATGAGTAAGGGGGTTGATCTTTTGTAGTGGTAGAATTACTTTTGAAATTCACAGGTTCAAGTCTGTTCGAATGCGTCGTTTCGGCGAATTGAAATGTGATCTACTGAATCCGAAAATCTTTAAACTATGTTTTGTTAAATGGATTACTTTTAGTTATATGTTCAGTAAAATCATTAAACACTCGCAAGAGATTGGCTTTATTATTTTCTGCCTTCATCAAAGCACTTATGTCATCTTTACTAACAAATACTGCATCCGTAATACCTATATCTCGATCTACTTCGTTGGACCGCCAGCCATGCAGATGTCCCCATGTTGTACAAACAGACGGTTCGCTCCAATTCTATAAACACGCGCAATTAATGGCCAATTGTCCAAGTTGTAGCCGCTGGCCACTCGCCCGGGGTCACTGGACACTGTCACAAATAAATCTCAACTAAAGTGTACCCTATATGACCAATTTCTCGTTTAATCTACATCATTTGCATCTGTTGTAACGTCACTATCAATATCCAACCTTATTTCTGGTTAAATAAAGTTTGAATTTGCAAAATCATAACACGCCTTCGGGTGTCCGCGACAAGAAATTGTTCTGCGAATCGCCTTTACTTATTTGTAACGTACGTAGTCTGAGAAACATTGAATATTTGAACAGTTCCAACTTGCAGAGGTTACAATACTTTGGTTTTTAGCTTTTCTGTTTAGAAATACTTAATTTTGTTACACCTGTTTCGTTAAGTATAACGTGTTTCTGCACCAGCTTTGTAAAATCTTAAAGGTCTGTGTTAGGCATGTTTTATTTATGTGCAGCCTTAAAATGCCTTGCTTCAACGTCAATCATATCATATTTCTATTTTCAGCCAATCACAATCACACGGCAACTTAATACTCAAAGCGAAATTATCATAATGTTGCCAGACTTCACATAAATCAGCAATAATTGTTAATGATATTTAACTGGTCTTACCAAATTAGGAGCAAAATTTTTGTTGCATTGAAATATCAGAATCTATTTCGTCAAAACGTTGGGACAAACCTAGTTTTTGCCATATAAGCGCACTGAATGCAGAGTTTAGACCACACAGGTTCAACTGTTTACTAAATTGCTAATTAGGTGTTTACGGCCATGAGACACTAACTGTCAAGTTTCCGTTGTACAATGGTGGCTTTTTGATGGTAATGACCACTCAAGTAGGCGCTATGCTAAGGAGTTTATGCTCTGGCATGTCTTTGAAACATATTGTTGGAACGCCAGGTTCTTATGTCGTTGAGGGCGCTAAAAGTTCGTTTGACGAAATGAACTTACTAGTTAATAGCTTTTACTCCTCTCGTGGATGTTTTGCTTTTGCTGATGTTAGATTTTAAGTACTGTAGAAGATATCACAAATTATACTTCACAAAGTACTGACATTTTCTATAAAACCTACAACAATTAAGAAAAAAATGAGACGAGATATATTATATCGGTTACCAGAAATACCTCAACGAAGACCAGTCTTCCACTGATTGGACACCATCTAGACATTCAGAAAAGGCCATTCCAATTTCACATAAAGTCTATATGGTTCATAAACTCTACTTCGGTTCTGCAGGTCGCCATAAAGTGATCAATGGACTTAACAACTTAATACGCTCTAATTAAAATGAATTCAAGTACTCTGCTTAAATCAGCACCTATAAATTTGTAAAGCTTGTAAAAGTTACAATGAGTAACATTATACTGTATAATGGGCATAAAGGTGAGAATTTTTTATGAGCTACTATGTACTTTCGGTAGTTGCAAGCTAAATACATTTTAACGAACAAGGCTACTATAAAATTCTATGTGGTTTCCTTTATTTTGTTATTAATTTCTCTACTCTTATTATTGCGAAGGGCTTTGTTAATACACCGATTCTATATCCGAATTTTTTAGATTATATGTTAAAAGTGTACTAACCCTTAGTCTTTATCAGACGTTTAATCCGTAGTTGTATTAACCTTTTGTCCATCATTTTATGTGGTAAATGGTCATGCTTGTCTTAATATTGCACTATCTGAGCAAGCTATATCATTTCCTTTCTATCTATGATTATGAAAAAATCTTAACCACACCAGACTACTTACATACTAACGAAAATCTTCACTATTCCCTAACATACTATACATATCTCAGTATCAATCCCTAGTTATCTTCTAGCGTTGTTTGCTCACACAACAGAGCGCCTGCGCAGCGGCACGGTGCCCAAACACGCCCGTGTTTGGACCTCACGGATGTCAGATAGGGTTGCCACCCACCAGCACTTACCTTGCTATCTTTTAGTTTATCCATAAGTGTCAGGGCTTGTTCCTTCTTTGTATATGAGATTTTGCTTGGTGTAATGGACAGTGGACTTTACTGGATATGAAAATGTAAGCTTTCTAGAAATATTGGCATGGTTTGTGTTACATACAACGTTAATGCTCACGATAAAGATATGGAAGTTATGGAACCCAATTTCAAAATAAGTAGTAATTTTTTGGTGTAGAAATTTTGATTGCTTGAAAAACTTCCCAAGTCTTTGAAGATGACTCTTATTTTTAAGTCAGTGACAGCCCTGATAGACAGGTTTACGATATGCTAAGGGGGGGACGAGTGTTGAAAGTGATAAATCTGTCCTGAGCGTTTTATGATTTATCCATATTTGTGACATGTTTCATGTAAGTCCCTGATCATTATCATGACCTTAACACGACAGTTCATCAACGTTCCTTATAATAATTACTACCTTTTAACTTACACCTGTGTGCTTTTCAAAGTCACCATCACTAAAATCTTAAAGCGTGTAAGCGTGCGTGCGTAAGCGTGTTCTAGGTATCACTACCATATCTAATAGTATTAAAGGTTTTGTAGCAAATCAAACCTGCCCAAGTAAGGAAAATAATAATTTGCAAATCGCATCAATAGACAGCACCATTAAGTATAATTTGCCAAACCCATTACCACTAATAAAGAAACATTAATTTTTTGTCCCTTATTATTATTGTATACACGAACCAAAGTTAATATGGCTGATTAACGTTCGTTTTTAACAAATAAATAACAATATTGTGAAGCAAAACTAAAAAAAAAGGTAGACAATGGAAGACTTTCGCATGAGAAACCAGCATTTCCCATACAATACTGGTGGCGCATGCGCAATAAAAACATGTCGCTGCCTCATTGGTGACGTGGAAAACCTCAAAACAATTATTTTTACATAACACGCCCGCATGCTGCTTGTGAGAAATGTCGCTAAATGTTGAAAGAAAATGTCATCCGAGATACTTTGTCGTCTGAAGAAGTAACATAACATAACATCACGCCTTGTTTCCCCGAAGGGTTGGGCAGACGTGTATCTATAGTACACACATACATACATCTGAAGAAGTATTGGGAACTATTGCTTTGCTTGTGTAACGGTTGCATCGTGTAATGCTGCTTTGTTTATAGAAGAAATTGGTGCTGTTGCATATTCACATCTACTAAAATACTTATCTAAGAACGAATAGATAGTAATGTTTTTTTAAAGATAAGCTACACTAATTATATTCTCGGTTATACTAATAATATTTCTATATCACTCATCTGTATCTTCTTTTACCTATGTATTCTTATTCTTATTGAAAACTTCATCTAATCTCCACTACACCTACACGTTCTAAACCTGACCTTCCCTGAAACTAAATACAGCTTATTCTAAACCGTATTCTCTAGCATCCTGGATGATTCTTTCAAAACATTCAAACACATTCTGTTCTAGTGTTTACGTTGCGTCCATGCATATGCACTAGTAGTTATCGGCCGTCCGTTCGTCCGTTTGCTTTAATAATAAGCCTGCGCCCGCGCCGCTGTCACGAACTCCAAACATAGCCTCGAGCTAAGCGAGTTTTGTGGCGGGATAAAAAAATGAAAAAGTGTTAAAATGTGGGTTGAGAATGAGAAGGACGAAGAAAAAAAAATTAACATTGAAATCATCTTTGGTAAAAAAAAGTGTTAGATTCTGATCTGTTTTGGACTTTTATTGCGGGCTTGAGCATGGGTCAAAGCTTTATTCTTTGCATCAGAGTGTACAGTTGTTTATTTTGGCTTTATTCTTTTGTATTTTTCTGGTTTGATAACAACAACATTATACAAAACCATGATCCATTCTGAAGCCTTCGAATCGGTTGCCGGAGACTATATGTTTGAATTCTATATACTCAGATGAAACTAGAAACAAATATTTATTAGGTCCACATAACATATTCAGCATTTTTCCGTAATAGATACAGCTCTTAGGTGTATTTATTTTAGTTAAGTTCATTTCTAAATCCAAACAATTTCTGCTTTTTATATACTGGTCAAAGAAACCTGATGATTCTTTAACATACTAAGCTCCATGTAAATATATCGCCTATTACCTTTTATTTGTCCATTTGGTACCTTCAAAGTCCAAAACCAAAGGGTTGTGGGTTCCTTTCCCGTATCAAATGTCTGAATCCTCTCCCACGTTAAAAACTTCGACAAACATATTAATTACAATTTAACAAACCTTTTTCGTCATTATTTGTAGAAAAATGTACTATAGCATCAGCCGCAAAGTTATGTTTGTTAATATTTCTATTCTACAATGGTTTGTCATAGTTTCTAAATCGATATGAATAACAAAACGATGGACCATTAGTGCATTCTATCGATTGTACGGCCGTCGAATGTGTATCGATAAATTAATTACTTATTTTTCTGTTGTCCTCGAATCGATTTATCGGGCGTCTTCTGTGAACTTAGTTTTTATTTATGATGTTACGTAGCTTGCATTTATTCATCTTTGTTATTTATCGATTTCCTTTGAAAGGATTATATTATGAGCCTTTTATCTACATCATTAATAAGTATAACACAAACAGTATCCTTATTGATACTAGCCCAATCTTTTATCATTGTAAAAACACCCACTCTTGAACTTTGACCTTCTCTATCTTTTTGAGTTTATAGAACTTTTATTTGTTCCTATAACTCTTTAATTTTGCTTAGTCCTATGTCTCCTAACTTCAAAGTCTCTCTTATATTCTTCACTACATATTGTATCTGACTAAGCTACAGCTCCGAATCATTTAAATAAATGCGACTATTCGCAATCAATATTAATAAAGTCCATCACACTCCACTAGATCCAATTCATAATTATAAAAATACCGTCTCACGTCTGTCTGTCCAGCTTTTTTTCAACCTGTCAATTGTAAATTACCAGTTTGGTTCCTAATTGCATCTTAAGTCAATCCAGACGAAAACTAGACAAGTATAGTCAGAAGGACCACTTCTGAAAAAGGTGATGATTAATTTAACCAAGATGCTAAAATAGAGCAGTCATAAATAACAGTTAAAGATCGCGCGTGTCTTAGCGATTAATTTGTTTCTCATCGTGTTTATAACTGTGGTCTTTTTTATTACTACTGGTCCTTCGGTACATAACTCTTTCGTGGCCCAGACGATCGTGAAAGCAAAGCTTGTCTCAAGTTATGGCAATCAACGTCTGTGATCTAATGTCTGGTGGTATTTAGCCACTTCGAAAATTGATATTGCAGTGATTGTTGGGTTTTTGCGGAGTCATTAGAATCTAAACGGCATTGAAGGTAACGGTTTTTAGTCAAAATTTGTTGAAGAGCATATTTTTTTAAATCTGGAGGCCTGTGCGGTATTAAGAAAGAAATATATATTAAGAAATGATTATAGTGATACCGTATTTTTGGCCTTAGGAGATACTGAAATATTAGTCAGATCTAAGGAATAGAAATCAGCTTGAAGAAAGAATCACTATAAAATAATCTCAAGCAACAGGGAACACTTCAAGCTTGTATATTTAAACAAGAAAGTGCCAGCACAAATCTTAAAGCCAAATAAATCACTGTTCGAAATAGCGTCCACTTAAGACTTGTGGAATTTCTAACCGCACATAATTGATTTTAAATTATTCCGAAATAAATACATTGTGCCGTGTGGGCCCATACGTGTAAAGCATTTGGATGGCCCCTGATAAACCATGGACCGAGTTACCTGTGAGTTTCGGATTTTATGGTCCCCCCATATCCACGAGAGATTACGTTTTATGGATCTTCTCTTGGTTAAGCTTAAAACTTATAATGTTTTGGTTTGTGCTGGCTGGATGATGCCGTGATGGTGGCCGAAGTGAAGTACCTGTTGTTTAATTTATTATTAAAGTAAGAACTGTGAGCTGTGGTATTGAAGATACAGAAACGTTTATCTACGTTGAAGAAGAGAATAGTTTCATAGACGACATTGGTTGTGATGATGTAAAAACAAACATTGCAGTATCAATGACGAAGGATTTCTGACTGGTCTAATTTACTTCTAATTTCCTATTGAATACTGGCTAGTGTTAACGTAATCCATCAAAACCCATGTCAGCAGCAAATAACTTTAACCATACTTCACATTATAAATCACTAAAGATGCATAGAGATCAAGTTTCTGAAACTGTTTTGTCTTTATAATCATTAGTGTGAAAGTTTTAGAGCTCCGTACATTACTTGTTACTTGCCCATCATTAATCATTTTTGTGTTACAAATCTATTATTTCATGATGGTGCCGTGTACATCTTTTGTTTTGAGCAAAGCCGAGCTTTGGATTTGAAACTCATTTCGTTGGTTATGATTTTTTAATGAACCTTAGAGTAAAAACTGGGTGTGTAATTTAATTTGGCAGCAAGTTCATTGTATTAGTGTAATGTAAGAATTGAAATAGGATTGCTGATAATCTTTGTATCGTCATGAGGTCAAAAATGATTGATGCCTTCACTCTTCTTCTTGAGCATATTTTTTTCTTATCTACCTACCATCTTATAACTGAAGACAGTTCTATGTTGCTACAATAAAGTTTAGCGAGTCAATAGTGGCCGCTATAGTCCGTAAAAAATCCATACTAAAATGCTTTTCATCATACTAACACAACGTATCAATATAAACCTTAAGCCACCGTCCAACTGTTTCATTACTAAAACAAATATGATAAAGCATCGAGATAAGATGGTGACTGTAGATGATGAATTACGAAATGACCTTTCATTGTTTTGAGCCGGTCAGCGGCAGCCGCATAACGGTACCGGAGTGCAATCAAGAATAGATCATCAAGTACCTTCGTAGTATGCAAAAACTGGAATTAGATGTGAGAGAGAGTTATTTTTATTTGAAATTGTAATTGAGATATACGAGTATGTGTGAATGTGAAATCTTTCAACTCTTGTGAATGTTGTTATTTCTTTAGGTAATAAGCTGATGATGTGACATTATGATGTGATGTTTTCTCTACTTTCATTATTCCTTTACCAAATGAGTTCAATATAGCTCGGAAATTATTACTTAAAGTTCATTCCAATCTTCACTTCTCCTGTCAATACGTCTTCATCACCATCATCAGCAGCCTACTGCAGTTCACTGCTGGCCACAGGCCTCTCCAATCGCACATCATTCATCTGTATTCTTATACATATAATATTCGAAACTAAAAAAAAAAACGAAACCAAAAATATAAAATTCACGCCAATTCTATCTTAGCTTACACTTGCATCATCGTCTCCACCCATACCTTCAAACAAAAGCCCTTAAACATTTCTAGCTTCAAAATCTGCTTAACTATCATAATTAAGCCCACAGCTTACAATCAACTTGTCCATGTATAAGTAACGTTCTACAGGTGGCATAAGGTCATACCGTCTACCAGTAATTGGATTACGGAATGGCTCAAATCAACTAGTGCATGATGTCTGCTGCCTCCCAGACCAGACTGATGCTTAACGCTTGGTTGAGTTGTCACTTTGATTGTGTCTGGGTATTTAATGTTTGGGTGACTTTGGTAAGTGTTTGTTTATCTGTGTAAGACGGGATTATGTAAGTAGGTTTATGAATATTAAAAAGGTTAAATTGTGCTAAGTTCAGTGTACCTATTGATTGAGCATGTGGGTGGGGCAAGCTTTTTGAAGTAGATAATTTAGATCATTTATTATCCAAAATCAGGGCTATGTCCGTAGGCATTAACTCAATGAACTGGATTTCTTAAGAGAGGTGGGTGAGGTTTGTTAGGAGGGGTGGAGATATAGAAGTTGATTTACAAGATTAAAAAATGTTGCCAGTTAAGATTTTGTCTTTTAATGTAAACATAACTTGCTCCGTCATTTTAATACCAACGACTAGTTACGACTTCCATGGAAATATTTCAATGTACACTAATCTTTGAATCTAAATTCAAATTAGAGTAATTTCGTCCCACAGATTTCCTCATTTATCGGATAATCTTTTAAAACAATGAAGGCGATCGCTTTAGCATTAAGACACATCAATTAATTTCGTGTGAATATGATATTTTCGTAATGTTGTGCGCGCAGTTAGTCGGATAATGATGGGAGCGGTGCACGCGCATAAAAGTAAGGAAATTGCAGCAATAGCTGTGAGACTGTTCTGTCTCACACATTCGTTGTGCCAATATTTTAAAATAAATGGTAAATTAAACAGCAAGGAGAGATTCTAAATCTCTAGCGACTTTCCTTCAAATATTTTTTGCTTTGCTTACTTGCAAATGCCGAGTCAAATTTTCTGACTCGACAGTTTTTTGAACTCCATATTTTTATCATCACTAAAATTCATCTGCCTGGCGTTTTTCCAACTATGTTGGGGTCGGCTTCCAGTCTAACCAGATGCAGCTGAATACCAGTATTTTACATGGAGCGACTACCTATCTGACGTCCACAACCCAGTGAATGGGTAATACGGTAGGTACCCCTTGGTAGGACTGGTTGTCGGACTTTCGAGCTTCTGACGACCCGTAACGACTGTCAAAGATCCATGAATGACAGCCGGGTTTATCATCACTAAAATTGTACAGTTTTTATATGAATCGAACCCTTCATTCCTCATAGTTGACCTTGATCCAAAAACTCGAAAAGTTCCACAAAAAAATAAATAACATGTCAAAGTTATCATTATCACTTACGATACTGAGACAAACATTGTCGTTTGCGGTGTCCGGCGGAAGTGGTCCGACACTCCGATAGCGGGTCAGGTCTGGACAAGTCGGCGGAAGGCCGCTCTCGGAAGCTCTATCGTACCGTGTGAACGCCGCCGCGCCGCTATCATGCGCGGGCGCAGGCACCGCCGAAATGGGCACCATTCGATTGAAACTGGATACTTTATGAATGGATTGTGGAATATGAAGGGTTAAGGGAATTTGTTGAGGAGGAATGGGAGGCTATCTGATCTAGCCTCATTGTGTAGTGGTGGGTTGTTCTTGATGACGCTGCTGTGTGTGCTGAAGAAAAACTATTTGATAAGTCTGTTTCTGATTATAATTTAAAAATGATCTGACCAAGATTATGTCTAGATTTTAAAAGAGACTGTGGCCTCTGTTTTTGTTTCGGCCTTTCTTCTCAGAGTAGTCAGATAAGAAACACCAACCTCATCTAGTTTTCAAAATATGATTGACGTGTTAAAGTGTTTGTACATACCTACTTACAGAAATGAAACCATTTATCCTTTATTGATCAATTTACATAAATATCTGACTATGATGAGTGATAGATAATAGAGAAAGATTTTATTATTTTTGGAAATAATCTCCTTGTTAACATTAATTACTTCGTGCTGTATCTTGGTACAGTCAATTACACAGTAACGTTTGCTCTACGAAAATCACCCTTTCTGCTACGCCATAAAACCGCTGTCAATGTCAAATTGCTACCACTGATGTGGTTAACTGTACTTATAACTACAGATTATACTTTACCTCAAAAGATATGACACCAAAAAAACTAACAAATGTCGACCATACAGTCATCGAGATATGACCTCGGTGGCCTGTCGAAATTCAACCTCATTGGCTAATGAATGCTGGCTGATCTAAATCAACGATTTAGAATGGTTCCGGATTCTGGCTGATATTTGGTACAGACGCCAGCACATAGGCTACGCGAATCTGTCAAATTTTCCCAATTAACTTTGAACCTTATGCTTTAGCGATAAAGTTGAAAATCTACTAAAGAAATTTGGCAGATTGTAGTAACTGATGTGCTGGCGTCTGTACTTACCTACTACTTACCCACATACATTATTATATTTATTATTAAAGTTAATTTGTCTTGTGATATCAGAGATTTTGACTGTACGTGATTGATAGTGTACTTAAAGTATGTAATTGTTTGTGTGAACTAAAATTATAGCGGATATTAAAAATTAAACCAGTTTTTTTTTTGCGCTAGATTTTTCAAGCAAGACTTTTATCACAACTTATCTAATCCTGAGGCATATTACAATTTTATTTACTTGGACACCTCACAGACCCTTCAAGCCATTAAAAAAAAACTGTTCTGTAAAAAATATCAATTTGATTCAGTCAGTCAAACGCCTTAGACAAGTCAACTCCAGTTCAAAAATCAATACAGTTACCCAACATTTAAAATTTTATCGTTTAACAACTTCCTTCAAAGTCAAAAGCATAGTCAACACTTAATAACCCAAACTTTTGTTTAAAGTGCTCTCAAAATGGAGTACCTACGTACGTTTTCCGGAAGAGTGGAATCCGGTAAAGTTGTCAGGTCCTCTCATTGTGGCGAGTCACAAAGAGCCGTAAAGTTGCACTTGTTCATCTACCTGCGTCTCCATTGTTTTATACGTCGTGGTATTTTTAATGAGCCGCTTAGTTTATGGAAGGGATGGTCTGGGGTGTCCCGGTTTGCTTTTGTTTTTTTTTTTGGTGGTGGGTATAAAGTGTCTACTTCTTTGTTGATGACTCATTGAGTCTAAAGATTAGTAAGTCTGGAAGGACCATCATGTGTTGCAAAATTCTTGTTCAAATCGTATTCAGCTCTTGATTTCTATGAATATTGTGACTCATTTATTTAAACAGCCTATTGTTCAAAGATTTCGACATTCCTTTGAGCTTCAACGCTTATCCGTTCACATACACATCACAGATCAGCACGAACTGGGTGCTAGCAAATCTCGCGAGACTGGAAGAGATCTAGAACGTTCCACAGTTGATGGGCTACTAAAACTTAATGATTTAAACGTGGCTTCAACTGCGCGAGATCCTGCTGAAACAATAGGATTAATTATATGGATTATCATTTACTCAGTCGGACTTGCAAGTCGTGGTAATAACAGTATGAGCTTAAAATCGACATCTGGTCCGCGAGCCCTGACTGACATGCGTAATTGCTTAAGTATTATTATAAAGCTACTGAAACCAGAAGGCCAGTCACCGTTGACGGTTAAATACCCATTTGCGGACCGTGAGACCATTTAAATCTGTTTAGATTCAGCCCGTGTCTCAGAATCGTGGATTATAAACAAATTTAATTGCTACTTACTTCATCTTTGTCGAAAATCGCGTGATCACCAGCAATTTCGGGACCTGAGAAGACATTATAACATCGTCCACATAGATGAAGTCAAATAAAACGAAAAATGAAAAAAATGTGATGATTTATCAAGCTTTATAATTATGTCGGCGCGAATAATAAACCAAAATACATCATTTATACGACAATTTAATGAATAAAATAACCTCCACGTGGGATTTCGACACACTTGGTAATGGTTAATTGTATAATACCGGAGTATCGTGTCGGCCGCTGCCGCTGCTGTAATTAATACCTCTAAACCTATTCCATGGCTCGTTTTTTGTCTGTCTGTGATGATTTGTGCTGAGAATGGCCCGATGCGCGGCAGCCGCGGACACACGCACGCTGCGCATGCGATGTGCACGGTAGTTGCGTAACACAAGAGATCCGAGCATTTTCTTTTCTATAATTATGTTTATTACATCTGTAATGATTAGATATGTTATAGTAGGCAGTTTAAACGTGTCAATTCATATTCGCATTCGAAACTAGTTTCATTGATCTCGGTTGCTACAGCGAGGGTTGGGGACCGTTTACCTGCTCGTCTCCCTTCGGTCGCAGCCCGAAGGCGTCGCACCCTCCGAGATTTGCGCCGGGTGCGCGGGCGCAGGTGCTCGACGCACGACGCTCGTACTAACCGTCTATTTTACAAAAACAACAAAAAGGCCCAGTCGGGAGCGATGGCAACCGTGTCATGTTATTCCGTCGGTTTATACCATAAAAAGAACGGAGAATTTGGCCGTTTCCGCTTTCTCGGAACCGTGATTCACCTCGCGTGTGAGCCTACACTATGATTTATACACAGATTATTGTTTGCGGTCAAACTTGAATGTTTTATGCGATTAAATAAATTTTGTTAGAACATGAATTTTAATATTCAACTTTAATAATGCATGTCGGTATGGGACCCCGGCTAAGTCTTCTTAAAGAGTCTTTAAATTTATCATTTAGAGGTAGCTTTCACCGCCATAAGTCACGCTACGTCGGGGCTAATAAATATCAAAGCTTAATGATGGCAGGATATAGAGAAATCTATTTAGAATGAGGTACCTACAGTGCAATGAAATATTGGTACACACGGCTACACGTCAAGCTATACAAAACCAGTTTGTCTTGGCCTCACTTTGTATGATATTTTCTCACAATGAACGATCAGCCAATACTGGTTTTGCATAGCTTGATGTGTAGCCGTGTGTACTAAACTATTTCATTACTGCAGTAGATGACACAAATTAAATTCTGTATGGTGATTTAAGGACCTTAAACTCTGCATTATTTTCATTCCCATAATTAAATCCATATGTGGTACAGCAATTTGGTTCCATACTTACTTTAAATATGGTTGACACATTGATAACCGTAAACAATGAAAACCAAATTACAGAAAACAAGAACTCCAAATATAACAGCTTGTTAGCCAAGTAATGGTGTTCACTGGATCCTCGCCAGTCGGCCTAAATATGCCGTTTACGGGCTTAAAGTAGGGGTATTACAGTAAATCGTGAATCCAGACTATTGTGGTTTAGACGTATATGGGATATTTAAGCTGATTCCCCGAGGGATTTTAACCTGTGGGTCGCAAACCATTTCGTGACCTTTAAAAGAAAATTGGACATGACTATTGATTCTAATTAGATGATGCTTTTGTTCGAAGGCTTCAGCAAATGCTGTAAATGGAGGATCGTATTTGAAGGTTGAATAGCGTCTAATGGAGTGGTCGGAGGTTCGCATGTTATTCACAAGTTGTGACAATGATGCAACACTTCATTGTTAGAAGATTTACGATATCTTTCTTTCAACGCACAAAGCGGCTAGAGAACAGAACAGGTGCTGTAATTTAAGGGCCATACTTTCGAAATCGTTGAAATCTACAACCGATTCCAGACTCACAATTTTGCCATGAGCGCTCCTCTCACCACACAATAGTTACAGGCACTAGTGTTAAAATTCATCATATTCCTACACATAAAACAGACCACTTAGATTCTGTCTGTCTTAACGACGTAATTTACGATCACCCACTTCCATAATTGGCACACGCAACAAATCTATTTCATCGAGACTATTAGTCATTGTTAGCGGGTCTGGTACCCTGGCTAAGCGACGCTGCTCATAATTTAGCCGTTCACGGAGCTACAGGATAATTATGATTAATTTTATGCATGAATTGAGAAGGATTGGTGCTGGGCAGGGATGTGGATGTGAGTCGTGAAGTCTAAATGAAATACAGTTTTACTCAGATGAGTCTACCTGCTATGGCGATCACAAAATATGGAAAAGGAAACAAAGTGGTTGTTAGTTAGTTGATCACTAAAGGAAAACAAGAACACTTTGGATTCTGTTTTGATTTCAACAGGAATGATGTAACCAATATTTTGTAACCATATTTTGATTTAAAAGAGTGTCATTGGAGTTTCTTGTCCGTTCTTCTCTATAAGTACCTACCTACCTAGCTTCATCTTTTTGATTAGCCGACCCCTTGATAATTCAAAAGTGCTTGTAATTGGTTTATTTGAAATAAATGATTTGAAATTGAACAGTTTATAATTTTAATAATTATGTCACATATGAAATCGGTTTTAACAGAGATACTGAAATAAGCTGCCGATCAGTAGTGTTCTCCACCAAACTTTAATCGTTTTCGAAAGTAGCCAACATCCAAACTACAAGTAACAAAACAAGTTGCTCAACTTTAAAATATAACCGCAATAAGTGAGGCACTTTGAAAAATTACATGCCCATCAAAAAGCTGTAGCTTCGAAACTGGTAGAAGACATATTGTACGGCGACTACTTCTCTGCTGCCGCCATTTGTGAACCTCGGACTAATAATATTCGATTTACTATCGTTCGTATGTTCGTGATTAATGAATGTTAGGAAGAAGCCGCCTTTTCAACATCGACTAATTTGTTGAAATCGTTCCGCATAATGTGAAGTGATTATAGGCTTTATCTTTTGATAGTTTTTCTATGTAGATTTGGGGAAACGGTTGATTAATAACGAAAGGAAGCTTGATATTGTCAGGTCATTATTTGTTTCACAAAACAGTGGTTTCACTAACAAATAATGTTCTTTGCGTTATCGTACGTGACTTGAAGTAATCAATGAATCATCAAATTCAGCAGTCTACATGCAACAAAATCGTATTGAAGCATATCACAATTTTACGGTTGCCCATAAACAATTTCAATATTATATTGCGATAATTTGCGAGCATGGACTGGACCGTGGTAGACAATTACGTACATTTGAGAATGCTGGAGTCGGTTAGTGTCATGACGAATCGAAATCATCATTCTGTGATGGCTCTTAGGAGTTCGTGTTCGGGCCAAGTTTGACCAAATTCTTTTGGAATGTTTATTGTTAGAATTTGTTTCATGATTTATTGGTTAGTTAGGTCGATATTTAGTTTAGAAATGGAAGAGCGTTTTGCTCCAAACTGTTTATTAATTGCACTAACAGAATCTTACACAGTGACTCAGAAGCAAGAATTGCTTTAAGATGCAGAATAATAAATAGTTTTAAATATTACAAACCCTGCTGTACCTGGCTTATTTAAATCTCAATCTACTCCGATCTGGAAAGTAGAAAGGCACGAGTAAATGTAAATCATTTTGCTAAAGATCCATCTTTGGGCCAAGCTCCTTCTATAACGGGTTTCAACGATTCCATTCCCGATGATAGACAGTATTGTGAGGTAAGTAATGACTCGGCTAGCTCGCTATAATATTGGATAGTGGTGTGTCTATATTTTCTCATCTTCGTTTCTCATCTGTTTTATTGGATTCGAAATGTTCTTTTGAGGTCATTGTTATTTCTATTCAATGAGCTTTCTGGTGTTATTGATAAAATTGTTATGTTAACGTCTGCTATTACAGTTCTCGCATTGTCATCGTCGCTTTCATTTGCACATACTTTTGCCATTTCTAGAGTGCCCATACTGTTTTTTATTTCTGTCTCCACAAATCCATCTCCTATCTATCCTGTATCTACAAATCCTACAACCAATATATTAAATGGATAACACAGAAAGCTCATTGTCTCGATCTAATTGGCAATGAAAATTCTAATTCCAATGTTAAATAGGAAGTAATTAGAGCTTATTTATAGAGCTACCTTATCTTCGGGCGTCACGAGTGCTCTGGGCACCTGGGCCAACCAATTGTTTGCAGAACTGCTAGAAACAGTCGCACGCGTGGGTTGTTTAGTATCTAGAAGGTTGCATTGTACTTCGGACATGACTTCGGCTGGTCATTGTTTAATAATATCTATTGTACTATTGCATGTATTTATTAATTGTTAGTTTTGATTGAGTGACCGTTGTTTATGCGCATAGTTGATCGTTGCAGTTGCTGCTGTTACCTCACAGATGTCAAAGCCTAAGTAACGAAATTGTTAGTTATTATATTTGTTGAGCTTCAACAAATACTGAATATAACAGACACTTTAAAAAACATCCCTCCCGAACAAGTCCGTACTTGCATCGTAAGTTCTTTAAACTTGAATTTACAAGAACAAGAATTTCGCAGTTATCCCACCGAACTGGATATTCTGGTATGTCAGAAAGTGACCAAAGGTGGCATCACATCATGTTTTTATCCTTGTGTCTACGCTTGAGCGGGTCCCATTATTCCCTAGCTGTGACGTCGGCGGCAGCTGCAACTAACGTACGCCACGTGCATGCCTCTCTTTCTAACATGCGGAGTTGTTGCGCTATCTCTTTCCCGTTCAAGTGCATATCTATCATCCGGTCAAGTCTACTGCGCGCGCGGTGAAACTGTATCGATTTGTGTCATTTTGTTTTTGAGAAATTCTGGCTGTTGTAATATATTTTAAGGACTTTCATGTTTTAGATAATGTTTAGTTCTTTTGGATCCGTTTCTACGTTTTTTAAGAAGTTTGTTTTCGCATAGAACTCAACGTTGTATCGAAGGATCATTTTGTTTATGGAATTTTAATATTTTCTGATCACAAGGAATTACAAACTTGGGATTCTATAACGCTGTGATACTCAAGTTCTTTTATTTCAATATATCAAACCAAAGCTCCGAAAAGCTATACAGCATCAAACTAATCGCCTTATGCTATCGAACGCCCACGTGTTTCGAGCCCAACCTTTTTTTTATCTATTTTTTTTCTTGCTTTTGTACTCTTTTTGCTTCTAATGGCATATGAAATGTAACACAAAAGGCCGACAAAACATGTACTACGAATGTTACATGCAATACGCATGACCTTTATTAGGTAGTTTTTTTGCCCTTTTTGTACGTCAAAATGGCGGTGTTTGGATTTGAATTATTATTAAACGGATTGTTTTTGTAGGTAATTAAAGTTATTTGAGGGTTTGATAATTAGACGTTGATCTAAGTATATTGTAGTAAGATCAAAATTCTGTTTATAAGACCTTAATGTAGCAAGTCTTAAAGCAAAAATAAATATATTCTATTCAAAATTTTTGATTTTTGATATTTTCCTCGTTTTTTACTTAAGCACACTTTGTTGACAAATGAAATCGTGTTTTGCGGAACCGAAAAAATGAAAGAAGTTTTTATTTTTATTAACTCATTTAAAAATAAGTTTGCGGGAAACAATGTGGTCAAGGATTACTTTTAAAATTCACTTAAATCGTCATTTCTTTCTCAAATTACAAGACTTTTGTCGTGCGCAACATTGTATGCAAAAGCAATGCGCAAGCGCACCCCACCTGTGTCGTGTAACGGAAGCGCGGGAACAACGCGGCACGGTTTAATGACGTCATAACTTCTTAATAGCGGCAACATTGTTAAGTGGAGACAAAATAAAATTTGTGGTTACCAAAAAATAACATAACTTCGGGATATTTTTTTCGGTCTAAATGAGCTTTTGAAGAATAAATAAACCACAAAAAAGGTCTTAGTGCATTGTTTGTTGATACACAATAACACTGTAATGTATCTAAAAGAAATGGACGCAAAATTTTCAAGATATTTCCGAAAGCTTAGGTACATCAGTACTGAATAATTTACTCTTTCAATGTTTTCGAACTAGCTGTTGCCGGCGACTTCGCCTTTGTATTGCATTATGTATTTCATCATTTTTAATACACATATCCAGGATTAAAATAGGCCATCTCTTTTAGAAGCTATATTATGACATGAAGTAATAATGGCATCATTATTCCATTGCAAAAAAGAGATGGCGCTATCGGCCTTCTATAGCTGCGACTCTCTCTCACACTAGAAAAAATGATGGCATTAATACGTCATATACGGACCCAGCTCCCAGTCTACACTACATATATGTATATCTGTCAAATTTCTTAACAATGGGTTTAGTGGTTTAGGCGTGAAAAGTTAGCAGACAGACAAAGTTAGGTACATAGTTTTGGCTTTAATAATATTAGGATGGATTACAAAAACGAGAAACTAAAACCCAACTTTGAATGTCTTCGAAAAACTTAGTTTCCTATAATAATAGAGATAAAAAGGCATCCAGGCGGGGGGTCCTCGGCGCCACTGAAGATATTTACTCGCCTTGTAATTAATCCCATCAAATTAATTTTCCACTTTTAACTAAGTTTAATTAGCTAGGTTAAATTTAACCGTGAGAATAAACGTCTGCCGGCCATAACAATTACGGATTTAATATTTTTATGTCTAATGCCTGTGTATAAATTCTGTGTGATTAAAATTTAATTACTTTGAATTTAACTTACGCTGTTTGTTTGGTTGTGTGTTTTTCAATGTTTGCTTATAAAATATTTTATAGTATTTATTGATTGCGTTTTTGGAGGGACCGTTGGTCCCGCGTGTCATTCGTGGATCTTTGTTAGTCGTTACGGGTAGTCAGAAGCTCGAAAGTCTGACAACCAGTCTTACCAAGGGATACCGTATTACCCAGTAATTGGTAGTACGGTTGGTTTTGGAGGTCAGATAGGCAGTCGCTGCATGTAAAATATGGGTATTCAGCTGCATCCGGTTAGACTGGAAGCCGACCCCAACATAGTTGGGAAAAGGCTAGGCAGGTGATGATTTGTTGATTGCGTTTTTGGCCTTTTGGTACGAAGCACACGCCTCGTAATATCTGAACTGTCTGGACGCACTTTTTTGTTAAAAGTTTTAGGAAACATGATGAAAATAGTCTTGTGTCTTACTTCATTGCACAGACGCCAGCACATCAAGCTACTACAATCTGTCAAATTTCTTTAGTAGATTTTCAACTTTATCGCTAAGGTATTAAGGATCAAGGTTGATTGGGAAAATTTGACAGTTTCGGGTAGCTTGACCTGCTGGCGTGCTGAAAACTGTCAACGTGCTTTATTGCACTGAAAAAACATCTCGACGGCTCCAGAATTTAGCTTCTGATAACTTTGAATTTTCCCTCTTATCTTTTAAATTTTAAAGTTCCGAACTTAAAAGGAAAAACGGAACCTTTACAAGATCACTTTCTTGTTTTTAATAGCAGCATCCTTTCACCCAATGCATGTGTGGCTTTAAGCCTTCATTCATCGGTAGATCTATTCATCAACTCCAGAATTCACCCACACACATCCCAACAATTTCCATACTACAGCAAATTTTTCATACAAATACTCGTAAAATCAATGAAACACACATGTGAGTGATCGTCGCCAGATGGGCCGCACTTGTGTTTTCATTGGGGGATGCGGTGGGAACGCTCGCGCATCTGTGCGCGTTGCTTGCGCAGGCGCTGCCGAGGGCGCGTACGAACGGATATAAAGGATGAGGGAGATATGTGGATGCTTAATTACGTGGTATTATTATCACTTTTCTTTGAAATCTTTCCGATGTGGTGTGCCCCATTTGGACAATATTTAATGAATTTGAAAAAAGGTTACATAAGATAAATAGGTTTCACTGAAACCATGGCATCGAATAGAATCCAGAAAGCAGTAGAACCCCGCCAAAAGATTCACCGGTGAAGCTCAGCCTGAACCAACCTGGCTGCGACGTCGATAAAAGATTCCCATCCATAGATAATAATTACCCATCTCTCCACTAGTCCAATGCTTACTCTAGGATGCATATCCGTTATGGCTCTAAAATCCTACCCTTTACTCCGGGGACTTCTTCCCTACAAAAACCGCGCCCCCGTCTACTTCTTGATATGCAATAGTTACTGTAGCACCATGAACATGAGGCTACAGGAGCTAGTGCGAATCTTGGGATTCATTCGATTAATCGAGTCTGGTCAAACCACGCTGGGATCGGTGCAATTCATTCATTCACTGAAACCGTCGAAAGCCCATCAGAAACTAAAAAAATAAATGAATTTGTTAAGTGTTCTATTTTAAAAGCAAGACTTATTTCAAAATGGTGTCAAACTTGCAGAGCTTTTTTGATGACTGTACTTTTAATAATCTTTAATCTATTATTTACACATTATGATAGCTCATTAACACATCGTCTCAAAATGCGGCCACAATAATTTCTAGATCACAATTACCTGACCCACTTTAAAATACAACTTACTCTACTTCTTAGCCAATTAATTTGTCATCTAATCGTTCAAACCTTGATTGGTCAACAAACAAACTGACGGAATGACACGCGGAAAATTGGTCACTCTGATCTATTATGCTACTATCATTAGTGTATAAAACCAAGGTCATATGACCGGGTTGCTGTCATACGTAGCTATTAGAGATAATGATCAGGTAAGGTCAATATTGCGCATTAATTCTTATTCTGTTGGTAGTTAGACGCGTTCCGTGAGAATGTGTCTGATTTTATGTGTAACAGAAGTATTAAGTACCTATAGTTGGCTTTTATGCTAAGTGGAACTTGTCAGTCATTATATCGGACCGTGAACGTATGCTAATAAACGTGGTCCACAACCCAAAGCTCTACGGATCTATATCATAGGTTCTTAACATTATTTTTCCCACCTCTTTGAGAATATTGTTTTTTCTGGAGTCCCCTAATCGATGCATAAATCGATCCTATAGAATAGAACCATTTATCAGCACAGACTTTAATTTCGGAAGTCGGTGTCGTTGGATTTTCGTTGTTTGCCACCGACTTCCGAAATTAAAGTTATTTTTCACTTTGAGTGTCGTTTTTGGAAGTCGGTTGTTTTTTTTAATTGCAAAAAAGTTTTTATTTTTCACTTTTAAGTTGTAATTTTTACCAGTAATTTTGGTTTAAAAACCAAACTACTGAACCGTTTTTGATGAAATTTCTATGGGACCATTTGGGAAGTATACCCTTTCCAACAAGAAAAGAATTTTTCAAATCGGTTGGAAAGCGACGGAGTCTGTCGGAGTCGGAGCGAACAAACATAAAAAAAAACAAGCACCCGAATTGAGAACCTCCTCCTTTTTTAGAAGTCGGTTAAAAAACTCATTTACTCGACAACGTTTAATAATACAATGAATATTGCTGAATTGTGTTACGTATTATGGAATTGGGATTGTGAGTGTGTTACCCCATTACCTCCGAAGGTGAAGAAAACATGTGGTGTGACGAGATAAGATGTGGACAGGCAGAGGCAGCTAGGACCGGGGTTGGGGACAAAAGACCACCCTATAGTCACCCTATTGATGTGTATAACCACTTAAAATATTTTAGTTAACCAAATTTTTATTCCAAGTGTTGTCGACACCGTCCCTAAGGACCAATCATCGAGTCTATCTATAGGGGAGGTCTTTTCAATAGTGGATTTACGTCTTTATATAAAGATTTCTGTAATTCCAAATATTGATCATCTATCTTAGGGATATAAGCTTTTCTCTGAACAAATCCATCACTCATACATGCATGGTAAGCGTGTGATATATGGAAAGGCAGTAGCTTCTAATGATAATTTATTAAGTCATTCATATTCATAATCTGTGAGAGTTTTCTCATTGTGTTTACTGAAAGCTGTCTTCTTAGTTTTTAAGTCAAATAATGTCGGTAGTCACTTAAGACAATTAGGCTAATTTAAATCGATAGCAAGTTTATTAATCACTGATATACATCTGTCTAGACTTTTTTGCCTTTTTTTTTTGGGGTCGGATTCCAGTCTCACCGTATGCTGCTGAATACCAGTATTTTACAAGGAACGACTGCCTAGTGACTAGTTACTGGGTAACACCATACCCCATGGTAAGACTGGTTGTCAGACTTTCGGGCTTCTGACTACCCGAAACGACTGTCAAAGATCTACGAATGACAGCCGGGAGCAATGGTTTATTCAATCACTGGTCATATTTCTATTTAAGCTTTAAGTCTAATTTTAGAAATAGAATATAACTTTTATAAAAACAAATGAATGGCTGAAGTTTTTTATAGCTACCTAATAAATTATGTCAAACCATTGAAATAATGGATTAGGCATAAAAAGTTAAACACCAGTGGTCCTTGAACTTTGTGTATAACGAAATTAATGAACACTAAGAATAAAAGCATAATAGCTCAGTCTCGAATTGTATCGATCTTTATAAATCTCATACAATTTGTTATCAACCGTCTGATTGACTCAGAATTTTTATTTGCCGTGACCAATCGAAACAATCAGTATGTTGCGTCTGCCTTAGGGTTGCCAGCGTTAATTAAGATTTTTTTTCACAATACGCTTAAATTTATAAGAACCTAGTAATTAGAAGACTGAGGATTATTACTTGGGATTTGTTTAATTATAAAAAAATATATAAAAAAACAAGAAAGACAAAAAATAAAGAATATTTTTTTATTCTGCAGAAATAAGACGCACATACAAAAAATACTTAAAATACACACACTATACAAAGTAGCCAAAATACTCTTATTCAACGAATACAAGATAAAAGTATAACAATTTTCAAGAGGACAAGAAACACAGAGCAGTGTTCAATGAGAAGTTAGATCTTCAAGTCAAAAATCTAACTCGAATAGAAAACTTCTTTCTGAATTGAGGCCATGAGAGCCACAGTGGCCTAACTGTAATTTTTTCAATACTGACTTTTTTGAAAAAATCTGCTCTAAACTGTAAAAGTCATTGCGCCACAGTGGCCTAAAAATTTGTTCAATTTTTTTCAGTTAGGTCACTGGTCACTCAATTCTAAGATAATTTTCTAGGAACCCAGATTTGTCATTTTGCTGTAAGTTATCCCCTTTCTTTCTTATATTATTCTTTCCGTTTGCTACTATCATTATCATCATCACCATCCGAAGCCCGACTTTCCCCACTGCTGGGCATAGCCCTCTCTTTTCTTGTGCTAATCCTCACGGTCCTGTGTCAGCTTCAACCAGTCCCTACCTGCGATGGTAACTACCATACATAACACTAACACGCAAAAAAATAACTTCAGTATAAAAAAAACTGCATTTGCCAATAACCTACCATCCTGGTGACCCTGACATTTATACCGCGGCACCTTTGATCGCTACTTGCTTGTTCATACCAATTAACTAGCTGGAGCACACTGCTTCGCCTCCCTCACTAACTTCAATCAACCGCATTTAATTACGTAGAGTAAGATGCCACAATATCTGTTAATTACTACAATTTCTTGTAATTGGTCTGTGTAACTATTTTGTCTTTAATCGCTATTTTGTGAAGATTGATATTTATTTGTGGCTAAACGTCTTTCGACATTTTCGCTAGCCTCAACTAGCAATATCTTGTGACTTTGTTTACGTGGTCTTATCATACTTAAGTAAAAAAGCGGGGTAATTATTTAACATATGTATGTTAAATAATTACCCCGCTACCTATCTGACCTCCATCTATGTAGATGGAGGTCAGATAGGTAGTCGCTTCATGTAAAATACTGGTAGTTAGCTACATAATATGCTGGTTAGATTGGAAGCAGACCCTAACATACTTGGGAAAAGGCTAGGCAGATGATGATGATGATGATGACAGTTCAGCTACGTTCATTGCGTTATGTACGTTGTTGAGCAGACGAATTTTTCAAACCAAAGAAGCAATGGATTTTTTCCTTCAAAACCCTCGGATTATGATTGTGTTACGCAATTAGGGTGCAGAACTACTACCATCTAAATTAATAGCGACTCAAAGGACCATATTTTCTCGAAATTCAATGAAACCTACTTACACGAATCTCTTGACACGCAAAAAGGGCCGCAACCGATGTTAGATCTCGCCAGTGTTAAAATCGTCTCCTGCCCGATATTACTCAAGTCTGTGCTGATAAATGGTTCTATTCTATAGGATCGATTTATGCATCGATTTAGCGTAGCCCATTAGGCCACCATTATAGGAGTAACGCGTGTAACTCGGTTGGAGGAGACAGTTTGGGTATTCAAGTGTCGGATTCCGCTCGAGGGAAACTGGACGACTTGAAGCCTTTAATCGAGTGAAACTTTGGGTGGGGCGGTCTGAATGGAGAACATTGAGGTTAGGGCTAGAATTTAGAGAGCTGGAAGGTGTTTTAACTGCCTTTTTTCTGGCATTCATTGTTTCATTATGATTATAACGCCCACTGCTAAACATTGACCTCTCAGCGGTCATAGGTCAAATTTGTGAAAGTACTTTTTGACTTTGTTCTTTGTTCAAATAATTATAGTGTTATAAAGTACAGAGTCTGTTATCAAGCTGATTTTTGCTGTTTTAAATAATGGCACCTATAATTAAAAAGAAACCATTATGAAATACTATGTAACTAAAAGAGAGATGAATGATGATGATGAAATGTCGATGGATGGAGTGGGAGTCCTCTGCCTCTCCATCCATCGACATTTATATAGACCAAAGAAACGTTGAATTAATTGTTTGAGGGATGATGTGGAAGAAAAAGGAGTGAATGATGGAGTGACGCTGACAGGGGAGAAAAGAAGATAAAAAGATGTTGCGTCGACCCCAAGTTACATGGGGCGAAGGCAAGACGATGATAATGATCTAGACATAATATACATTTTGACATCCAGAACCTTCACCTCTGTATACGTACATTTGTGTACACATATGTACAGAGGTGAAGGTTCTGGATGGTTCTTGAGGTAGGTATTAAATATATAGATAAAACAGTGTTCATCCATATCATTCACCACATAGAAGCACTATACTGTCTAAAGCCCTAAAATGACCCCACTATCAGTAACTATCATTACTAGCTCCGTATCGGAGCCGGTACCGGTAATCGTGTTGTCATGTAGCACCGCAGGAGCCCCAACTATGGTCATAGACCATGTTCTGCCTGTACCCATAACGATTTGTCACAGGTATCAATTCTATAAATCCTTGGTATCTCTGTTCCATAGGCCACTTGTTTGAATTTGCATTTTCAGATTAAACCCGGTGTAAGGAAGTGGTGGCTGTGATAATATTAATAAATATATAAGTTATTGATGAATGGCAGGGTATGGATGGGGATTCTGTTTTGAAAGGGTCCTGTAAGAAAGCGATAAGGGATATAGGATGGCTACTTTATTTTGATATGTCGAGGAAGAAGGGACTAAAAGGACTCGACTGTTTTCCGAGACTGTAAACGTTTTCGTCCTATATATTCATTACCGTTGATGAAAATTGTAAGATTTCGTACTGCACACGCATGATTGAGTAATCATTTGAGCCCGAAACTTTGTCCAAAGTTCAAAATCCAACTCCACCGTTCGAAAAAGTAAACCAGTTTCTTGACCAACGGAAACGCAATATGTATTTGCATATTAGCTGTATTCTCAGTGTAAAAAATAAAGTCCTTATTCTTTTACCAATATTGGCGTATTGGCTAACAACACCAGTTCCTACATTTGCACGACTGGAAGCATCCCAGACACAAACATTTGCGTGCTGGTCCCACCCGTACCTTAGGACCAAATCTTCCACAGCCAACGCAGACATTTGCGTATTGGCCACTATCAAGCGTGGGCTTGCCAGATAAATAGTCCAATTTACAACCACGACTGACTAATGGTGTACTAATGAACTAGCGACACATACTCCGATGGCAATAATGTGGTACATAGATGATAAAACGAGGAGATAAACGTGGAATATAAAGTGGATTGTTCGATTTGTAGCGTGGCTTTTAATTAGATGGCGTTAGGGAATTGCGTAAGTGTGGGCTATGTTTCCTGTTTGTGGGCGGTGACTTGTGGCTTAAGATGCGGTTAGCGATGGTTTAGTGTCATTTCGGGGATTAGGGGACGCATTAGAGGCATTAATGGCTTTCTGGGTATATCGGACTTTGAAGGAGGTGTTGAAATCGACATTGAGCTGATATGGAGGTGTTTAATTAACAAAGACCAATAAACTTTAGTCATTTTCTTGGTCCTTCTCAATTTAATCAACTCTTTCGTCTTTTTTGGTCCTTCTCAATTAATCAACTGTCATTTGGTCCTTTTTCAGTAAGTAGATGTTTTTTTAAACTGGTAGATGTGCAATAAAATTTCTACTAGCTGGTTTTGCAACACCCTCTTGCACTTTTAAATTCTAGTCCATCTTTAAGGGAATCACGCTAATTAATTAACTAAGTATGTTCTTATTTCCCAATGTTGGTGCATTTAACATACTGGTTCTTAGTGCTGGAATGTAGAAAAACGCGGATCGTCGATTGACGGCAATTTGTTTAATCATCTCGTTTTATGCGCTTGCGCATAGGAGTTGAGGATGGTTTAGACATGTATTTCAAATGATGGACTAATCGTTAGGTAGGTACAGCTAAAAGTTTCTTGAGATGATAAAATATTTTGGGGTGCTTAATTTTTTTCTTACTTTTTGGGAACAAATCTTTAAAAAAATGGTAGTACCTAGTCTAGCGAAACAACTAGCCAAACTACTTAGCTAAAAGAATTGATTACACTTTTTTAGCAGCTTCCAATTCTTTCCGAAACAGTGACTTAGCACTTTCCTTGTCAAAAACGACTGTTTTTATTCGGTAACCAGTTCTTCACTTCTTTATAAAATCCTCACAAAATAATTAAACAAGTTTACATTCACACCAGTTACCGAGCTAACTACGTCAGTTAAATCCAGTCACATAATATCTTAGCGAATATTTGTCGAAGAAAGTCTAGATCATACACTTTCTTTAGCTTGCTGCTGAGATCCGCCATTTAAGGCGTTATGTTATGAGTGCAAAGCGCACTGCACGATTTCACCGGGCAATTAAAATTAATATGTGGGCAACTCGTTCTTGGGCATAATATCATTTTGTTGTAGGGCTGCTGCTGTTACCAATACCTTATCGATACAGTTATTTGAAATGAAATAACTAAGATGATAATTGATGGTAGTTTACAGGTTTAAATTATTGTATGTATAGATAACTAACTTTTTACACTAGGTACTAAATGATATGAGTAACTATACAAATAAATAATAATAATACCTTTATGGTTATTTCTGTAAGTAGATCTTTTATGACACTTTTACAAGACAAACTTTGGCCAATATTTTGAAACTAAATGACTGATCCCCCGAGAAGAAATACCGAAACAAATTTGGGAGGTCATGGTTTCTTTTAAGGTCCTAAATTTTGAGTTTTGAAGTCCGCTTAGAACTGTCATGACCAATTTTCACTTGACTAGCATTGATTAGCACGAAAACCAGTTTTAAAAGCTTGCAATGACGTCGGTACCGTTATGCATTAGATACTAAGAAGTACATAATTTGTAGTTTGGTTTAGATATTTGAAATTTAAGTTGTAATTTCCTATTTTTATTTTCGCAGTAATAATTTAAACTAAAACTCAAACCATTTATTTCAACTAAACCATTTACAGGCACTTTTGAATTGTCAAGGACTCGGCCAGCCTGGAAGATGAAGCTATTTGCCCATTCATTAAGTAGAAGAAAAACGTAACGTTATATTGAAGTAATATAAAAACAGAGCTTCTCACAGGATCAATCTCAAAATTTCGCCGTACAACCCTATCATAAATGGAAAAATGCAAAAACTTGCAATGTAATTGAGATCAATATTTATCGTTTATCTGAACTGGTCTCGGATTGCGGATAACTTCTCAATTCGGTGCGTTGGATGTGTTATTACACGTTACAAAGTAAGTAAGTATTATTGGCCGGTCGTAATAAAATCTGCCGAAAGTGCACCTCTTTTACGTAAATGTTTCGCATTTTATTATATTCAAAACGTTCTCAGGATATTATTGCGAGGTTTTTGGTTATGTAGGTTATCTGGTCCTTTTGCGCTACTGTTTGGTACTTTTCTGGATAGCATAATCATGGATATGGGAAGACAAGGCTATTTATTTCTCATGTTGATGACAAAGATATATTTTGGTCCTTATGATCTCAATTGTTCCTTAGAACATCAATTCGTCACCTTCTTTGTTTTTAATGTTGTCGTCTCTGTGTCTAAGAGTTAAAAATTATATATTTTTGTCTATTTGCTCCGATGATTGGGAAGCGATCTCATTAAATAAAAAAATAGATACCACAAGCCGGTACCCAAAATAGCCACAGATTAAATTCAAGTTGAAATACGTATCTAGTTCGACCAACTTCCAAACTATAGCCTCAAAGCAAAGGGTATCTCGGAGCCTATTATCAGCATTCAGCATAACAATGGACGGCCGATGTTAGGGCCTTATACAGAGCGATTGTCCCAAGTCCTTCGACGCTCCTAATGCGTGCCGAGCTTGTGTGAACTGTATTGTTTACCTAACAAGATGGTGTTAGTTATACAATTTTTTTAGTCCTTTGAGTACCTGGTGCTGTCTTTTTTAAAGTTTGATAGGTTTTGTTGGTTACCCTAGTTTTAAAAACTGTAGGTTCTGAATTTGTCGGATTTTTGCTTTGTAAATCAAAATGATGACAAGTTCTTTTTTAAGTAATAGGTTTTATGGAGTCATACTTGGATTTACCTTCATCACAAAATCAGCACGCTGTTAGTCTATTGTTCATTTTCAGGTTTTTTTTTGGTTCTAAATCATATCTCTGTGCACATCAAATACGAAGACATTCCTACCATTGATATAAGAAAGGTCAACGCCTTGGACGACAGAATATAAAGTCATCCCATTACTACCAAAATCAGACCTCAAACCTACAAGAGAAAGCTCCAATGCTCCAATCAAATTATTAATGACACAGCGACATATAAGCTCAGCATTTTGCGGCAATGTTCCTCGTATTTCGTCATCCATTGTATGCTCAAACGGTATTAATGAATTGTCCGTCGATTTATCACCGAACAATGGATACCGAAACGCTTTTGTGGCACGAAAACCGCTCGATAATTATGTTAACAGAGTGGTCCGCGAGATTAATGGTGAAAAAAGTTTAGTGAACTCTTCATACAAGAGTTTAAATAGTTTTGTAAAGGTATGAAAGATGCATTGTTTGACCCTTTTTTGGGCTAATAGAAGTTCTTCATTTGTTGTCACCGAATGCTGACAACAATGAAGGTTGTATCAGAACTGCCCAAGATGATGAGTCTGAATCTTTTCCTATCTCTGTTTATCATTTTTGTTATGTTTTCTCACTATAAAATTTTGTGTATCTGCAATTCTGCATCTCTTACAGGTTCTTTGCTCTATATCTTTTGCATTTTATTCCAATTCAAATTGTTTTCGACAGTATAAGTCTTCTACAAACCTGCCATCATTGTCAGTTTCCTAAACATAATCCTTATAGCTCAACGCACAACCTCGTCGACAGAAAACGTTTAGTCATAAAAATACATGCTCTAACACCCGGAATATATCTCCAACCATCAATACCATATTACCATTTCCTTTTATACTTACATCTATATCTATATTCAGGAAAATCTTATTCTAAACGGCCATAGAAATTGCGATTGGAGTCCATGTTTTATGCCCATCGTTCTAGGAATAACGGGACCTACACTAGACCATAATATGCATTATAACGGCCTCATTGCCATGTGGCCTGGTCTGGTTAATGCAGGCCTTTTTGTCCGGATAATGTTATGGTATGTTACACAACTCTGGAGGATGGAAAATTGAATCTGTATTTTTGATGTTGTTGGATCTTGTATGTTATGTACTATGTGGTGTTGAAAAATGGACTCTATGTCCTGACATATAGTTATGTGACTAGCGCAGGAATCATTGAGTTATTTTATATTGGTGACTTGTTTTCTTAAGTCTACATATTGATTGTTTATTTTGATTTTCTTTAGTATTTCAGAGTGGCAGGGACATCGACGCGCAACCTGTTTCCATGGATTCAGTACATGATTCTGAACCCGTCCGCTCCGAAATTTTTCGTCGGGTATTAAAAAAAAAAATGCTGTTTCATGCATGAAAGGGATTATTTTTTTTGAAAAATTTCTACGCAAGGTGTTTAGAATTATGTGCTGAATTCATGGTTTCAGTTTGCACGCGATGTTGTCACCCTGTATATGCCCGTGTTGTTAGTCACCTCATTATTGTAAATGATGCTCAAGCGTGGTTTTTGATTTACAGATGACACATTTCATGCTAGGCCATCTATTCTCAAAACTAGCTCCACATAGAGATTTATGTTGAGTTGATTTAGACCGTTTAAATGTTTATTGGTGTTTTGAAGCTTTTACATTTATGGTTATTTATACTGGTTCTGAGTATGTTTGTTATTCGTTGGCTAGGACCCGTTGCATGAAACTTTAACAGTTATCTCTTTGCTTTGAAGGGTTCTATATGAACACTTAAAATCATCCTTTTTATTTTATTAGCTTCATCATCATCTTGGGTTCAGTGATGGCCCAATGGCCGTGACTTACGAGTCTTATGTTCGAACCCTGACGCTTTACTTTGTGTAAATTATTTCATATCACCACTGCTCTCAAAACGGTGAAAGAAAACATCGTGTGAAAACCAGTATATTCTAGAACTAAAAATTCGAAGCCATGCGACATCCACCAACCCGCAATGAGTCTGCGTGGTGGATTACGGCCCACTCTTTCTCACAGAGAGGAGGCTTGTGTCCCAGCAGTGGGAACATTATAGGCTGTTTATACATTATTATCTTTTATTATAAGTAAGTATTCTTCGTCCGCATATGTCTACTAAGCGTCATCTCAGTATTCTTTCTTTGGTTTAACATTTATTGTTACTTTCCTATCAATAACTTTATATTCCCTTAGTTTATCACTCCACATACCCCAAAACACAATATAATCTCCAAAACACCATATCTAGTACCCGAGAAGAGATGTTATTGATACAAAAGTGAAGTGAAATCGTGTCGCGTTGCCAGCGGATGCTACGTATAAACGACGGCATCCGCTATTACCGCTGATTTGAGGCCCCCGTTACCTCTAGTATACTATCAGGGTATCAGCCGTGTTACTCGACCTTCATTGACATGGGTGGACTGTGATAAACAATATTTATGATTAGGAGCTTGTTGTGTCGCACAGCAGGGCAAAGGTATCTCTTCTGTCTTTCTATTTTTCTCTCTCTTTTGCAATTAGAGTCTAATCCTTTAGGTTCTAACTCGTCACGCTATCTCCTTCTGAGTCTACCGCGTCGCCGATTCCTGTTGCTCGGAACCCAATCTGTGGCTTATTTTGCCCAATTCTGATACGACATGCAGCAGATGTAGCCTGCCCAGTTCCATTTTAATTTGGCTGCTGTGTTTCCTACACCTGCGATATATGTTTTGGAACGGAGTATAAGTACTACTGTTTCTTATTCGGTCAGTAAGTTTGACTCCGAAAATATTTCTATATGCTCGCTGGTAGACCCTGAAATGGAGTATGAAGATGTACTCATGGTTGATAGATAGTAGAAGGAGAAAATGGGATTAGGGAAACTAGAACAAACTGTTTGGGAGTCATTAAAGCTACTTAAAGCAGGCCACCATGTTTGGCAGTCGCTGAAGCCATTAAAAAAAGCTAGAATATTCTTATTTAGAAGGAAAAGTTGGTAGATGCTTGCGAAGAGTAAATATTTCTTACAAACATACTTATTTACACTACTTAAAACAGTATGGATGGTGTGTTCTATTTCGAAGAGTGTCTCACTCAAAGTCTGGAGATTTTTCTATCTTAGATTGGCAACGAGGAGGTTAAACTCTTTAATGTTGCAGGTACCTTTCTAAAGCATCTGGCTCCATCAAGAGGTCTATGCCCTTTCAAACTCCGACCATAAACTTCAGCCATAACATCTTTTCCAATTTCCAAATGATAATAATAATAACACCCCTCCCCGCCATATTTGATAACGTCGCAAAACTGTGAACCGTACGATGCGCGTACGCTGCTGCGTACTTTCCGCTACGGAGGGTGAGCACGACCCCTGCTACACGGGGTAGTAATAATAATTGTTATCGATGTTACTAGATGTTGTAGTAGAAAGTTAATTGTTTACTTGTAGGGCATAATTTTAATGCATGTCGTTTTCAATTGGTTATTTACATTAATCAGCTACATCTTCGTTTCATCATCTGGTCTAACCGGATGCAGCTGAATACCACTATTTTACATGGAGCGACTGCCTATCTGACCTCCTCAACCCAGTTACTGGGTAATACGATACCCGTTGGTAAGACTGGTTGTCAGACTTTCGGGCTAGTGTCGACCCGTAACGACTGTCAAAGATCCACGAATGACAGCGTAGCGCAGTTACATCTTCGTTTATCTAACCTATTTCAAAATTGATTCGAGCAAAACTAATTACCTTTGTACTATAAATAATTGTCTTGAAGACGCTACTTAAGAGTTTTTCAACGATTTTTCAAACATTTTTACACAAAGCTTAAGAAATGTACAGTCGCCAAAGGAGATAAGTACCTAAGTTTAGTAATGTTTTCGAATGAAAAGCTTGGTAATTGAACTGATTGTTTTCTATTAATTAAGTTAAATTTTATTCTACAATATCCATCGGTTTCTTACTAAACTTCAACTATATCCAACGAGCCTTGTTACTTATCGGTTTTAGCGACCGTACATAAGTACCTACCTACAGGACCCATTATATAGGTTCTATACAATACAATAAATAATTTTAATATCTAATTAGAAAGTTATTTACAACCAATAAAGATACACAATTGATCATTGTTGTTACTGTCACAGTGACAAGCTGCTAATTGATCACGGTAATTAAGTTTGGTGATCAGCTTTTATTTTAGTGTCGTTCTTTTAGGCAAACAGGTTAGTAGAAGACGAACAGGGATAATAAATTGTGTGAGTTCCGTTTGTAAAAACCATATAGGTAAATAATACAAATGGTTTCCAAATCCCTTCCTTTTTACCTTCCATCTTGTTACCATAACACAAGCATTAGGTTGCTTAGCTTGGGACTAGATGGCGCTGTGTGAAATGTCCAGGGATATTATTATTATTATTTTTTGTTTTTATTGTTGCGCGGTGGAAATCTTCATGGACTTCCTCCATCGCGGGGGTGACAGAGGGTATGCCGGACTCTTACCGGCTAAAACCATCGCGGTGTTCCACCTCTGCCAGTGGCCGGGGGTGCGGCACCCTAATTGCGTAACACACGACCAATCAGAATCGGTTTCAATTTGACAGTTCAACAACATTCATTGCGTTATTTACGTGTTGAGCAGACAAATTTTTCGAACTTATGAAGCAATGGATTAGCAATTTGCTTCAAAATAATTCAGATTCCGAATGATCGTGTGTTACGCAATTAGGGTGCTGGACGAATCCCGCATCCGGCCGGTCGGGGGCTCCCCCGACAGGCCTCGACCCCCTGTTCCTCAGCGGGTCACACACCTAGAAGACTTAGTTATTAATATTATTTAATCATGCATTTAAAGTTTCAACTTAAAAAGTTCACTATTTATCCATAACACCCCGGGTTCTGAAGAGACCGAAACCTAAAATATGATGTATTATGATGCATCAAAACGTAGTCACGTAAAGAGCAACCCTGACCATCATAGTGAATTAATGACCATCCCCTTCGATCTACGATGACCAACGGGAGCCAACGGGGTAATTGCGTATTTTAATAGTTCAACAACATTCATTGCGTTATTTACGTTGTTGAGCAGACACATTTTTCGAACATATGAAGCAATGGATTAGTAATATGCTTCAAAATGTGTTGTTACTCATAGTTTGTTACGCAATTAGGCTGCAGAACTGCAGCAACGCTAAAACCAATTACAGAAAAAAATAAAACACCACCATGAAACAACCCATAATGCCATTACAGCTGATTAAATAACAATAACCACACCACACTAGGAGCCCAACACCGGCCAACACCCACGCGCGGTGTAACAGTAGTGGGCCACTAATGTCCACTAACGGTACATAATGTGCCTTTGGCCCAGCTTCCGCGACCCGGCCATATGGAACATAATCATTTGTGTTTTTCTATTTAATTTAATTAACGGCATTTGTAATGATGAATTTGAATTAGAGGCTACTGCTACTTCTGGGGTTATGGGTCAAATCCTACCTGTTGAAGTGAGGAAAGGTCAAATCCTACCCTTTTTTTTTGTGGATGGGAAAGCATCAAATGGCCCCTCCCACTCTGGGTGGAGCGGAAGGGAGTGTCAGACTCTTACTGACTAAAACCCACCCGTGTTCCTTCCTTAGCCCTTTATGTTCCAGGGCAGTGGTAACCCTTTCGGACGATCCCGCTACCCTGGCAGGCAAATCCTACCCTTTACAGTATGGACGCGAACCAACTCCTATCACAGGCATACCTTTTTTTTGTGGGAAATCACCAAATAACTTCTCCCGCTCTGGACGGAGCGGGAGGGCGTGTCAGACTTTTACTGACTAAAACCCACCCGTGTTCCTTCAGTTGCCTATGCCAGGGGCCACGGTAACTCTTTCGAAAGCAACCACCAACTCCTATTACTGGCCTGCCGATCTATGCTTTATAAATGTCACTATGAAGTCTTGGGTGAACTGCCGGTCGATTCTGTAAAAATCTCACCGTAAAAACTCAAGTGAAGTGAGCGTGATGTGAGTTGTCAGTAGTGTCAATCCCTAGCATTATTTGGAATGACGGCTCACTCCACGCTCACTTCACCTAAGTTTTCACGGTGAGATGGTTACAGAATCGCACTGCTGAGCTTGAAGTGAGCTGTCAATTCCGAGAGTCAGATGGAAAGTTCCCTTTAAACTCACTTTGGAAGAAAAAGTTTTAAGATGACTTTTAATAAAGAAAGCCATTACGAGAAGGAATAACGAAAATAATTACGCTCTTATAGTCAACGATTAATTTAATAGGAGTTTATAAATGTCCACTTTAGCATGTGACAACAGAAATCTTGACACTGTACATTAGCTAGTAATTTAACTTACTTAATCATAGTTTTCAACTACCATAGCGACAATTTTGATTACCTTTTAAATCGTAAAGCTCATAACAATACTACAAACTTTCCTATCATAAAACATTACATCAATGTTTATAAATTATACTTCTCAAATAAAAATTCTTCATCACAACTCCTAAACAAACTGTAACTAATTACTTATTATTTGAAAGTGATTATCAATTACGTTGTAACAGCCACTCCATTGAAAACTCACGCTTAATTACCTTAATAAACAATAATAATGATTGATAAGCGTAGATACGATTTCTTCTAATTAACTTTGCTTATCAATGAAGATAACGTCGTCAACTTTGATAGTTATTTATGACGTTAATGACCCAAAAATTAGTGAGATTTTAAGTTAGTTTTCGTCAAAAGTCTTTCAGTTAGACAATATACAGACACTTCTGGATGTCCAAAAGTTCTTCGTTGACATTTCCAAACTTATTCCAGATAACTATGTATGGTCAATGTTAAAAAAAAAATCAAGACATTTTTTCTGAATCCGTAGAATAAATTTAGCTGACTCTAAGGGCCATTTGCGAGAAAATGCCCTGTCTTGCATAGCAGCTTAACTATAGTTAAAATTCTTTCAGTGGTTAATTTCCTCCTTGAAAATTGCCGCAGAAAAACAATACGCAAAGCCATAATCCACATAGGTAGTATCACGCATACACTGTGGAAACATCCAAAAATCTATGGGAACCGCGAAAATTTTTCCTATCCCGCATTCCAAGATGGCGGCGCCTTTACAACTGTCAAACAAGCCTGATTCACCGTGAAATCGCTAAACGCAACCAATTATTGTTTTATATACGAATATGTATTGAACATATCGGCATTTATCGAACATCGACATGCTATTACACTCCCGTAGAGTTTGACAATTAGCGTTACCAGATTTGGGTATCGGTCTCTCGGTATTTGGTATCTGGTACCAGAGTGCGTGGTGTCCGGTTCTCAGTTTTTGTGGGTTCGGCTTAAACTGCAGTTATGGCTAAACTTGTTTTTGTTTATCAATTGACTGGAAGTTTGAGTTTAATATTAAATAATGAGAGAAGTGTTTCCCGTTCTTTCCATGTTATGAATAGGTTTTTCGACCGTCTCTTGCCTTGGAACCAGCTGGCGACTAACCAAACATTGGTTTGGATTTCATGAATATTAAATCGCATATCACCTTACGTATTTATTTTCACATTTAGATAAAATGAATGAAAAACATTCTCCACCATGTCTCTTCGAACAGTATTTACGAAATCAGAAATCGCTTTTAAATATCTAAATTATAACGCGATATATTTGTAAGCGTATACCCCCGCGGGGTTCGTGTCACAACCATGAATTTTAATTAAGTACACAGAGTATTACATGTGGTCAGAATCTCATAATGCTGTCAAAATGACAATAATGAGCCGTTAATACATATACATATATGTATAAACATCGGTACTGTTGTACTTTTTCTCGATACTCGTGTTATGTTAACGTGGACATCAGTATTTTGGACGGATACTATGTTTTTATCGATAGATGTCTTCAATGACAGCTCTATTGGTTGGATTTTCAGCAAAAACCGTTTCGTGTCTTTTAAACTTTTTTTTAAAGTATTTGGTGCTCCTAAAAATTACAAGATAAAAGGTATTTTTTTAAATTGTTTTATCCCTGAAGCATAGGTCATCATTATAGACAAATTATCCACATTCAAGTCACATGTCTTTGCTAACATGGCAAATACTCCTAAACACCCTGGTATTGACAGTGTCCACGTAATTCTCACTAGCAAAGCTTTTTCTTATCTCGTGTTAACATTATCTTTGTCGCCGTGTCAATTTACACGAATATGCAAATACGGGGATAGAGGTGGGCTCTTTGTAGCGAACTTTTGTCAATCTGGGGATTTATGTCGTTGGTTTTGAAGACCGTTTGACTAAAATATTCTGAGTATCGAAAAGATAAGTTTAAGGATAGAACGAAATTAAGTAAGCTCTTATATTTTCTTGTAAGTTACTCTGGCATCAAAAGTTTTACCGACTATTTAAGTACTAATGAAGTTATGACTAAAGCTAAGAAATAAAATCTAGACACGATAGTGCGCCAAGCCAAGTTCAGAAAAAGGACAACGCAACAGTAGCCTTACGTTAAATTTATTATTTATTTATTTTTAGCCTATGTGGTCCCACTGCAGGACAAAGGCGGCCTCTCTTTCTCCTTTCCTCTCCTCTCTGTCTTTAGCTAGTGTGAAACAATCCTGTCTCAGTAGGCGTCAAGCTCATCCCACCCTCTTCTGGGTCTGCCTCGATGTCTCGCCAGAAGTTTTCTCAAATTCCACACATCAATTCACATTTTCGTAACTACATATTTAATTATTATTTATTATCACTCTATGTAAACAATATTTACATCCCAAGCCTTATCACAACTCAATGCAGATCAAGTCCTAACTCGACCACCACTATCAGGAACCTATCACACGCCTCGCGGAAACGCACGATCGTAGGCGATTTTTAAATATATTTTTTTTAACTAATGTTTATATATTTTTAGTACTCTTATCAGAAGTTTACGGGTAATGTTCCCACGGTCCAGATAGGTTTATCAGTACTTCCTGAATGACTCAACGATACTCGAATCTGATGATTTTTATGCGCGTATTTACATGTGTAATTTCAATTGATACTGTTGTTGTTTCCTTGTGTTCAATGTTCCGGGCAGTTAAGTGTGTTGTTCTTCTCCTGGGACAAAGCTGCTTATGGGCCTCACATTTTGGTTTGGAAGCAAATGCAGAATCATAATAAAGCAAACAATGTATCATGCTCACAAAAGCTTATGAGTCGCACAAGCTGTTTTCCCTTAATTCTTTTCTTTGGCAATATTGTCGATTTAACCGTGTAACATGTTATTCCAAAAAAACATAAAGGATATTCAATCACATTTTACCAATTACCCACGCAGTTTCTTAACATCATCTTACACATTGATCGTGAAACTCCAAACTTGGTGTAGTTGAAAAGCGGCGCAAGGGCAGTATACCAAAGTAAGTGATCAATAAAACATTATTTAGAGCCAGTCATTACTTGATAGTCATTCCTCAAGCAGTGGTCGACATCGATCAATGTCCTTTGCTAAAAGCGCTGTAAGCGGCTGCGTACGCGCAGGGATGTATCGAGCGAGTTTTATGATTTTGATTGGACATTGACCATGAACCAGCGGGGTAGTGCATTTTGACAAATCAACAATATTTACAGTATCGAGCAGGCGAATTTTTTAAACAACAGAAGATGAATCAATTGGGACGCAGCTATGAGGGGCAATTCTCGTAATTTTAAGAACATTCACAGTCTGATCTCAGTCTCAATCTGTCAAAAATACCTATAATTTCCCTACATTTTTGACGTTGATTGTCGCTGAGATGAGATTGCGACTTGATTTTCAACGTTTTTAATTACGGGAATTAGCATTCTGTTTCAAAGTTTATGAAAGCTAGCTGTTTGATTAAGCTGTTAGCATCTAGAAAACAGTGCATGTTTAGACTGACATTAAAATAATCATTAACAAATAATTCATTCATTGCAATTATGACATGCTTTTATGAGGGTAAAGGATTGAAAGTATGGCGCGAAAAAGTTGTCTACTTATAACACCAGTATCAGTGACAGGCTGCCAATCTATCACCTAATACAGAACAGTAGGCCTGTCATCTGTCAATACAAATTCAATCATCGATGCTATCTCTTTGGCAGCAAGCACTTGCCAAAAGTGTGAGCGCCATTTTGTTTATTGTGTGTCTTTAAAAAAAGAACGTTATGGTCTTCAGTTTGAACCCTTTCTTTTTTTTTACATTTATTTTTATGGTATAAACATCGTTTTCCCTGGATTATTTGACATTTGTAACTGTTATTTTTGATACAGGAGAAATTTCAAATAGTCTGCAAACTTTATTTATAAACTAGTTTTCTGAATAAACTAGTTTATAAACTTTTAAGAATTTGTTGTGCAACTTACTTTGACGTCAAAAGTTTTTTTATCGCTTGTCAAATCTAGGTTATCGGAAGTAATGTCTGTTATATATTTTGTTTTACATAATTAATGCTTTTTGTAACACTTATTTTTAAATCAAACCAGTTTTCGATTGCAGATTTAAATTGCCCAACGGCTATTAAATTAATGTCGGATAACTGTCGTAGGTGTTTAGATTAAGTAATTTTTGAGCGAAATGAACCTGCAAGAGTGCATTAATTAGGAACACGCCAAAAAAAAAGCTGTTTAGTTTTCCTAAAACATAGGATTCATCTCCAAAATTCCAAAATTTTCCTTAACCCTCCAATTCAGCTTTAGATAACCTTACCGCGTCAAAACTTCTTTTTATTTCTTCATAAACCCACACGACAATGAGCAGAAAATGATCAGTCAGCCTCCCGCCGGTCCTGCGTTCCTCAACAGCAAAAACAATGGATGACCTTATAAGGTGATGGCAGTCGCATCCAGTTTTTACACTAGCACCCGCCTGATACGCGAATTTGGGAAGTTATGTGAAAAAACGAATATGCAGACCTTTCGCTTTGTTTAACTTTTCGAAGTTTCGCAGTTTCGGGGATCTTAACGACTGTGTGGTTTTGGGTTTGACTTCGTGTCGTGGTGGGGGCAGATAGAGGTCGAGATGTCGTCTATAGGAGTTTCCGTGGGATCTGTGGGTCTTTTTGTAATGACTATTTGTTTGTCGGAACCCCTGATCTGATTCCCTGCTGGTTATTATGATTATGTTTTAAATTCTCTCTGATCCACTATAAATTGTCATTGGGGTCTCATTCCCCTTCCTCTTTTTGTTTTATTTGACTTTTGATTTTGAAATATTAAATGAAACCGGATAATATACCATAATACGACTAAGTTAAAGTCAAGACTCCACTTAAGTTTATTTGTCTCTGACTACAATCTATTTTGGGACACATTTGGACTAATATAAATGAAAGGTTCCCAAAAGCCCTTTACAAACCACTTGGTATGCGGATCATGGCATTTATCTGATCCCAGTTGAACGAGTGACCTGAAATTATTAGTGTCCTTGACTATCTCGAAACAATGCGCGTGAGCATTGTCGAATTGTATCATAGACTGGTTTCACTTTATGGTATTTGTTGGAAATGAATTAAATGTAATTTTGTAGTGTTGGCTCATGGGAAGATTATGGTGTTCAACAGCATCTAGTTATGGTGAAAAAGGGTGACAATGTGGATACATCATTATGGTCATTTGTAGAGGTTTCTTTGTACAGGCGCCAGTAGGTCAAGCTACCCGAAACTGTCAAATTTTCCCAATCAACCTTGAACCTTGATGCTTTAGCGATAAAGTTGAAAATCTATTTAATAAATTTGACAGATTGTAGTAGCTTGATGAGCTGGCATCTTTACCTATTTGTATGATAGTACTTTCAAGGTAATCTCTAGGGGTCTGCTATCGAGCTAAAAAACGTTTTGTATGCTTTTATTCTGTCTACCAAGTTAAAAGTTATTGCTTTCCATCCTTCCGTTATTATGTCAAAAGCTGAATCCTTCTGTAGATCACATTCAAAGAAATCTAAGCGTTTGTTTAAAATTGCGCAATTCTGGTGAAATGCTTAAACTTAACTTAGTTTATCAGTGTTTACTTAGTTGGAACCTGTTCCCACGCGTGTCAATCACCGAACATGTTTATATGTGTGACGATAACCTATCAAGTGCCTACGATTGATGAGTTATTCTCCTTCCCTGTCATTTTTGGGAATTATTTGCTATAATTTTGTAACGTAATTATAGTTACGTGATTTTTAACTTGAACCAGAGATAAATTATAAAAGTTTGATATAGCGTTAAAGTTATAGAGACATTGGTTTAAGTATATTTTCTTGATTTTTGTGTTGTTTTTGCTTGTTTGGAAACAAACAAATGCTTCAATAATGAGCATGATAAATAATATTGTGGGAATATAGACAATATTATTCCTACATTTAAGTCTTTTACGCTTCTTGTAGCTAAAAATCAAGGAAGAATTAAATTGTGGACATTTTTTTCGCTCTGCTTAGCGCCGAGACTTGAAAATCCAACAGAGTTTTTTTGAAGCGCTGAGATGCGCTCTGTTGAATTGTGAACGTTTGGCTCAACATCTAGATTGAAAATCCAGTGCGCGATAAAATCCTTCGGCGATATTTTTACGTCTGTGGCTCCGTGCCTACGTCGGCTTATATTGTTAAAGTTAATTTCTGAGAATACCTAAAATAAATATCATCCATTATTATGTTAGTAAAAGATTTACCCACACCCATGTCAGTACAGTAACACTTTCAAGTATGTTTACATTTTTACAAGAGTTAAGTAAACAAGTGAAAAGTACGCTTATCATGTTTTAATTTTACCAAAAATTGTTTATCGCTTGTCCAAATATATGCTTATCTGATTCCGCTTAGGAGCTTAAAATGAGCGAAATTCGTTAGATTTTCCCACAGATGTGTATTTTGCAAAAAAAGTTGCTTACTTAATTTTTTTTTAATGTATTTGTGTATATAATTTCAGTGATAGCTTTTTAATGCAAATATGTTTAGTAATTTTTTGGACTTTTTAACATTACATTGGCATACTTTCTCACGAAAAAGATAATTTAAGTGTTTAACGTCCATACTATAGGTACCTACTAATCTGCCGTGCTAAACGCGAAATCGGTATCTCATTAAAAGCTAGTGTCGAGAAAATTGTGATTTGAGGTAAAACTGAGATAGGGATTTTTTTAAAAGGATTTTTATATTTATTTTAAATAAGATACCGCTATTTGGCTTAGCTTTTTGGATGCGTATTTCTTTAAGCTATCCGATGCCATAAAAATCAACTTTACGTTTTTTTTCTGAGATAGGAACCGCTTTTATGCTTAGCACGGCAGTAATCTGTATTTGCACTCCGGAAATGGCCCACGTCTTGATTTTTGTCAATATCAACACCATTTTCATTAACATTGAGCAAAGTAATGGTCTGTACGCATGATAACATATCAAGCTATATATTTCCAGTATAAGCAGTCTTCTATTTGAACGAAAATACGAGGTTGTTTAACAACGCGAGGTTAGCTAAACAGCACCCTCATTGCGTAGCACGCGATCAATCTCAATCTGAATCATTTTGAAGCATATTCCTAATCCATTGCTTCATACGTTCGAAAAAATTGTCTGCTCAACAACGTAAATAACGCAATGAATGTTGTTTTACTGTCAAAATTAAAGCCATTCGTACTGTTAGTGTGTTACGCAATTACCCCGCAGAAAATGTATACAGCTTGATATGTTTATACCAAATTGCATCTCATCACTTTCAGTAAAATCCCTTCGAATGGTATGTTTTTTGCTGGCACGAGCAAAATCGATGTAATTTTTTTACGAATCAACTTTACATTTGTAGAACAAAAGAAACAATGAATAGTCTCCTACAGACAACCACACATCTGCAGCATTACAAAAAACACCCTAATTGCTACGACGTAAAGGCCTTGTTTATGTCAAATTGTTACCTCTGATGTGTGGACTGTGGTTGACTGTACCAACAACTACAGTTTGTACTCCTTCACTATTTTTATTCGTTTATTTAAATTAAATAAAGCCGCCGTTTTGAGTCCAATTTCCTGGACTAAATGTATCCGATATGTTTGGGTGGTCTCGATTCTGACTGATCGATACATCGAGATTATATCGATCGATACTCGAGTGTTGATAACAAATCGAATATTTATGTTTTTTCGTCGCTACTAATGTTTTTGTAGGGCAATCTTCTTTAATATCTGATGCTGTATCTGTATATTTTATGTAAATAAGTATATACTTTTGAAATATGTGCATAAATTATCATATAAAGGATTGTTCTGAATTTTATTTAGTAAAAAGTATTTTCTACTTGGTGTCTCATAGTCTACTGCTAAGCCAAGGATTGTTCAAGCTCCATCAATATCTACTAAAAAAATTCTCGCGCATCTTAAGTTCAGAATTTAGCAAAAGCACTTCCACCACAAAAAACAGACCCACTACAAATTCTCATTTCACATTTTTCCTTATTTTCCATACATTTCGCTTCCCAAAATGCTTTAAGGCTTAAATGCTCACTATCACGGCATCAGCAATACTTCTCGGGGACAGCAGCAATATGTTTGAGCACTCCCCGTCACTTGATCTGTATCTCGCAATTTACCACCGGATCATTTGGATGCTTTTGTCGCCAATCAATCTTGTTTAAACTTATTTTGTTCTGTTTTTGCATTTAAAATTTTTCGTCCGTAAGTTGACACTTGTGGTATACACGTCGGTGCAGAAGTTTTGGGCCAGATTGCTTTGCTATAGTGTAGTGTAGTCTAACGTAGTGTAGTGTAACGTAGTGTAGTGTAATGTAACGTAGTGTAGTGTAACGTAGTGTAGTGTAACGTAGTGTAGTGTAGTGTAAAGTAGTGTAGTGTTGTATTATTCTACTAGCTTCTGCCTGCGACTTCGTCCGCGTGAATTTCAGCCTCCAACCCAACTTCGTTTCCGCTCAGTGTTATTTTGCTCGGCTCCTATGGGTCGTAGCGTAATGTTAGATAGCCTAAAACCTTCCTCCAGAATTGGACTATCAAATGCAATAAGATTTTTTTTTAAATCTGACTGTTAGTTTCGGAGATTACCCCCTACATACATACAAACAAACAAATTTTACCTGTTTATAATATTAGTATAGATATTATTTGTGTTAGCTTAGCTGATAAAATATAATTATTGTTTTTATTTACTATCTATAAATCCTTATCGAAATATCACATTGACCGCAGGCCTGATGAGGTACACACATACCGATTTCTTTCGCAATCTCTAACAAATCTAATGGCAGCTTTTTATCAAGATCAGTCAAATATTCAGAATTTTTATTTTAAATCTCAGCGGTGACCCAGATGGCCTTTTGTGGTCATGTATAATGACTGTCACAGTCATAACGTTGCTGCAATTAATCAGACAAAATAAATGTATATCATTTCAATGTTGCAACTCCTTAAAGAATAGCTGTAGCTATAATTATCTGTTTGTTTTTTAGTATAGCAGTATTTATTGTTTTTTTATTTGTAAGTAATTTTTCTTACTAATGGTAATTGGCTTGGTAGCATAGATGGTTTCATATTTCTGGAAGACTAACACTTCGACTATTCAAAAGTGCGTTTAATATTTTTTTTTTTGCCTTTAATGTCCCACTGCTGGTCAAAGGCCTCCCTACATTCTTTCCACCAATTCATTTGTAATTGGTTTAGTTGAGATTAAGTTTGAACAGTGTTAAATCCCATATTTTTGAATTTTCTTGTATGGATTTCCCCGTACACATATTAGTAACAGCTTATACCTAGGGTAGGTAACTATGACAAATACAAGATCATTCGTATACGATTATATTATCATGATATATATCTCTCCTACATTCTTAGAAATATTTATCGCAGCACAGTCACTGGTAACATCAACTGCACATATTATAACATGCTAATGTGACGTTTTCTTTTTCTCAGGTTTCGTGTCGTGTTCGCCCTCGCCATGCAAAAATAGCGGAACTTGCCTGGCCGCGCCGAGAGGAGAATATTTTTGCAAGTAAGTGCTTTCATTTATTACCATTACACATGGAGCATTTAATGCTGAAAAACCTACTCGTATTTAGCTTTAATTTGATCATGTTTGTTAGAAACTTGAGCATCAAGTAAAAAACTGTGCGATTAAAATAAGAAATAGGAATAATAACTATCCTTTCAAGTCGTGTCATATGTTGTGTCGAGCATATTCTATACAAATCTACTCAAATCTTCCTGACTATTTAACTGGAGTTTATTAACAACAAAAACATGACAATATGGCTAAGGCTAATATCCTGTTCTCCAAAAATCCAAAATATTTTCAAAATAATATCAAACAATTACAATTACAAACCCAAAACCTTTAAAAAATCGTTACTACTTTCCGAAAATTGATACCCCATCCATATGCCATGGAACCGTTAGAAATTATTATTTCACCGCGCCCCATAGATACCCACATACACACACGTATAAGTACGATACACGTTTGTGTGCGTAACTGTGGTGTGCGCACATGCATGTGTGTGTGTCTCGATCAACGGACAGATGCGCAAGCCCTTGGAACTCAAGTGGGTCCTTAATTGCGTTAAAAAATATATTGCGGTAATGAATTTGTTGGGTTCCTCCAAATAAATCATCTGTTTGAATGTAGGTAGGGAAATAATGTATACTTACATTATTTTTGTGAATTGTGTTTTATCCGCAGTACATTTGAATTATGGTTGAGTCTTCACTATTAACACAGCTGTTTTAATAAATGGAGTCTGTTACCATAATAATAATTATTTATTTAATTTTGATCGATTATCAAAATTAGGTACCTTTTCAAAACTGCTCAAATGTACTTACGCAAGATTCAAAAGCGATTTTCTCCTAAAGTATTTGTAGATATTTTAATTACGAAAATTACATATTTTCGAATCCATGCTATTATGAAATAGGTCTTTACCCAAAGTTGCAATTTTTAAAACACGAGAAAATCGCTTTTGATTTTTTCGTAAAATTACAGTTATGCTTGTGACTACGGAACCCAAACACCAACTCTTCGGCCATCCTTTAGCCAGTATTAATCCTAATGGCTTACAATCGCGTCGATTGATATGTGACGTTGAGCCAATATATTGCAGTTAGCCACTTCGATGATGCGCCAACAAAAAGTCTGGACGTCTTTTTTTCCTAAATTGCTTTTAGCCTGACTTTGAAGAAGGCAATAAACATTGCAGTAAGGATTTAAAAGATACAAGAATCGATCCACAAAAAGAAAAAGAACAAAGTTGAATGAGAAGGTTAAGGAGAACTATAGTTACATGATGAAGGACTGTAATCTTATCAATAATATAATCTTTTACTATTAAAAGATTATATTATTGATAAGATTACAGTCCTTCCATACTTATTTTAAATCTGACGGCAGCAAATCAACAGCAGCCGTAATGTAAAGAAAGTAAAGATCATTGTTATTTTGATAGACTTTTTACTCGCAGCAACCTAACACAAGGACAATAAGTACCTAATTGACCTAATTGAATGAATCCTAATTGTCCTATAAGGACAATTATGATTTTGACAGTATTGCAAATTTACTATGAAGGGACTAATGATATTGACTTAAGCATTTGAGACGGTAAACAACTCACATTATCAAAACCAAAGACAACACCCATCTTGCAGCAACACAAAATTCTGATAACCCTACTTTTTAAATGGATTCCGGGGACAATGACAATGCGCTCGCGACGTCTCGAGAGCAAGCATCGTTTGTCCGCAAATATTATGACACGCCATCCAATAACTTGGCAGAAATGACACTGCAATAACAAGTAAAGGCTGAAGCTTAAGACCCATAAGGGTCCCTTTTGTTGGAACCCTCAAGCTTTTAAAATATGAGCTTGCTCGTTAAAAGCTCCTTCTTTGACCCCAAGACATGTTTTCAAAGGATTGAAAGGCCGTTCGTTATGGTGAACCGATTTTACGTTTTTAAATCCGCCATGTTGCTTTGCTGTACAAAAATCGTGAAGTTTTGGTGACCGCAGTTCATTTATAGCAGTAGATTTTTAACGGTTACCGGTTAGATATGTATATGTCTTTTAACTATACTACTGTCATTCTCAGCTAATATTGACCATGTATTAAGCAGTGGTGGTCCCGTGGTATGGATCCCGATTTTCGAATTGTAAGTCGTGAGTTCGAAACCCAGGTCGACTTTTCTTTTTTAATTTAATTTCATCACTACTCCTCTCAGAACGATAAAGGAAAACATGATGATTAAATTGGCATGCCCTAGAACCGAAAAAACGAAGACATGTATCATCCGCCGACCCGCACTGGGCCCGCGTGGGCCCACTCTCTCTCACAGAGAGGAGGACTATGTCCCAGCAGTGAGAACGTTATAGGCTGATTGTACTATATTATGCTATTATAGTTTAAGCAAATACTCCTAAAAAATTACATCTATCACTTTATGCAACTTTTAAAAACAATATCTTTTACATTGTAAAATATGTAGGTTTATTAAAACCTGTTGCGATATGAATCTCTTAGTCTAGACGTATCCAGTCATGTAACATGGCGTAACTCAGACGAAATACTGACTGATTATCTGTTTGTGTGATGAGTGGTTCCTAGAAATTGGTGGAACATGTTCTTTGTAAGATTTCATAGTGGTAACCTTATTAAGAGTTATATAATGAGTTTTCATGATTATTGCAGAAAATCAGACGCTTAGACGAGGGCATACTAATTGGTATGGACGTCTAAATTCCAGTAACTACGAACAGGTTCCTTATAAGGTTTCATGGCAGTAAAATTAACTTAGTTATTATGATTTCCTTAATGATGGTTTAAATATTATCGCAAAGATTAAGAAGCTTAGAAGTGCACATACGGTCAACCGCATTGTTATATGAATTTCGCCTTACTGCTACCACATAAAGGCACTGTAAATGTCAAATTGTTACCACTACTGTACAAATAGATATTTACTTTTAAGTTTTAAACATCGATAATGGTGGTGATCTTTATTATGATTTAAAAAAAGTAATCGTGGTAAATTCTAACGAAAAATTCAAGAACGTATCCAAAAATTTGTCAGTAGAAATATACAAAGAAAAAAAAGTTAGTGTAAATTCTAATTAGAATTTACAATAACTCACAAAAGTCCCGTACTCAGATAAAAGAAGACCAGCCTAGAACCAGTTATAGCCAAAGAAGTTTATAATCGCAGATAATTCTTACCTTACCGTGGTAAGGCACAGTCCCTGGGTAATAAATAGTGGTCCGCTATCAGATGGCCATATATGTCATGTTATGTGCAAGGATTCACACTAGCTGCCCTACCAGAGGTTCCAAGTGAGAATGAAGTGAGAATTGGATTTAAAAGTGACGAAAACTTAGTAATTCTAATTGATGTGATGATCTTTCTTTTCAAACAAAGAGTTATCTTGGTATAATACGAAGTCAAATGTACGAAAAGATCGATTTATGAATATTGAATACTGACATAACTGAAATTGATAGTACAAATTCTTGGAGCACTGTATATGCTCTACTGTCAGAAATGAGAATACTTAATTGTTAAAAAAAATAAGGACCTCATCGAAATATCAAGGGAGTTACTAAGTTCCTTAGTCTGTTGCTAAACAAAGTCATTTCCATATTTTTTCATCTATATCTATTACTTTATCTGGTCCAATATTTATACAAAGCTTTCAGATTGTCTCGTCAGTATATATTCTTTATGCATTTTTATATATATTTTTTTTATATGTATATATTTATGTTCTGTAATTTATATGGTGTACAATAAAGAGTATTCTATCCTATTCTATTTTTCTTCCTCTCGCCACATTATCACGTATGGAACCAATAGTACGGCCAACGGCGCGGCAGATCCCTTTGTTTTGTGCTCATTAAAATGGCTGCTTTTATGGTGATAATGGCAACTACTATGACCATAAGGTCTGGCGGAAGTTGTAACACCGCTATCAAATACATATTTGTATCGAGTATCTCCTTATCGATATCTATGCCTGGTTTTATAGCATTTGTATCGATAATTTCTGTGTGATTTTCCTTCTGTACCACTCTAGTTAGGTCCGTCTCATTATGACTTAAAGTTTTTGTGCCTATGTTGCTCGAAGGGGCAGTTCTCGGTAATTTCAAGAACGTCACAGTCTGGTCTCAGTCTCAATCTGTCAAAAATACCTGTAATTTCCCTACACTTTTGTCAAGTTTTTGACATTGATTGTCGCAGAAATGAAATTGCGACTACATAGACTTTGAACGTTTTTAATTACAAAAATTGACCTTCTGATCTGTGAAAAACAAGTGAAATTCTTTAGCTTAAATTCAGCTGTACATGACTCATTTAGTTTTTGACTCAACCGGACATTCCAAGTTAGTGCTTGCTACATCTACATTACCAAAAAAGTTTCTATAGATTTTTTTACCTTAAAAAAGTGACCATAGAGTATGAAAGGTAATTTTGGAAGATGCACAGATAATAGATAACAATTGTCCACTCGTCTAGACGCCTAATGGAGGTGGGCGGCCGGCCCCGATTCCGCTGATGTCATGCGCGCGCGCACTAAGATGCCCGGATCTATGACCACGATCTACTTGAGGATTATTTGTTTTAGTAATAACTTTTTTTGTGGGTTTGAGTGAGTGAGATGTACCAGGATTCTAAAAGTGTTTAATAGATTTGTTTTTTTAATTCAATTTTGTTGTCTAAATTCAATGAAGCCATAAAATCATTACAAAATTTTATTGGAAACAAACTAATAATTTCAATGTTATCTCCAATTGACAAAATTATTATTACTACAAGAGGGGGAGGATTCACCCTAACATTAGAGATACAAAAGAATGTTTGTGAATGACCCTAACACGTGTTTCATTAGGATTTTATCAATTCAATAGCGTTTATGATATCAAATTCACCTTCCATAGCCATTATCACAAACATTTATAGTGATTATAGCCCGAAATTGTTCGTATAATCGAAATTATTCAATAGCAATTTAGGTACATCACTATTACTGACTATAACAATTACGTTTATTCGGTTTCCTATCAAAGGGATAATGGGTTGTTTTATAGCAAGGCTAAGTTGATCAATTCAATAGCGTCGATTTAAGAAAACATTAATTTTTGTTTCGTTTTTTAAATTAAGACCGAAAATCAATGTGATTTTGTAAAACAAAAAAAAAAAAAACGAATTTCTCTATGTTCATTTTTCAATAGTGTTGTTACCATTTTACCGAATAATAATTATATTTTAATTGTTTTTACTGCTTTACCAAATAATAATTAGATTTTAAATATTAATGGCTTTTATTTCACCTAAAGAGCAAAAGAAAAATGCTTTGGTAACATTTACAATAATTGAAAGGATACATATTCCTACTTTGACGAATATTTTGGTCACACCGTAATGCAATGGACATACTGCTGGTTTATGCATGAGAAATAGCTCAATTAACTGCAACCATATACTTATTATTATTTCACACAGTAAAACAAAGCAACGATTTAACCCAAAAGTACCGAAATCTAACATTACACACACACTCTGGATTGAACCCACGACCCTTGGTCAGACATGCTCACGAAAACGTTATTTTGTGTGATGAAATACGTTACGTTGTGTTACTTGAATTACTTGATGACTAATCTGCGTACGCGCCGGCAGGAGGTCAAGTTATTGTAGAATGTGTTGTGTGATTACGGTTTTTATTTACCCTATGACGGGTATGTAGTGGACACATGCGAATTAAATATCTACCTTTTCATATATTATACTAGTTACCAAATAAAAATTTATGAAAAAGATGTTTTTTTTTCGAGATTTCTGATATTGTCTCATAGGAAAACTTGAAAACTTGTGCACGTTAAGCCGTTGGTCCCGGCTGTCCTTCGTGGATCTTTGACAGTCGTTACGGGTCGTTAGTAGCCCGAAGGTCTGACAACCTGTCTTACCAAGGGGTATCATATTACCCAGTAACTGGATTGTGGAGGTCAGATAGGTAGTCGCTCCATGTAAAATACTGGTATTCAGCTGCATCCGGATAGACTGGAAGCCAACCCTAACATAGTCGCGAAAAGGCTAGGCAGATAATGAGGAAAACTTGTTCAAATACTCATGAGTAGGTACTTTCGCTCCCTGAAAATCAAAGTTAGTAGCTTTTCAGTTTTTTCATACTTATTCCGTGTGTTTTCATGTTTTGTCAATCAGATATTAATTATTTTGTTTATTTTTCTTGATATTAGGTAAGCAGATGCTAGAGTTTTATGTGAGAAAATATCGGTATCACCAAACTAATAAAATTTTGGTCTCAAGAATTTTAATTCATTTTCACATAAGCTCGCATTTTCATGCTAATTTGTAAATAAATTTGTGACACCCATTATAGATCAGCCAGCCTTTTTCCCTAATCCCCAATTTACGAGTACCCACAAATAATGTATAACATTTCTTTACACACACGATAAAACTGCCTAGATCCAGTTTTACAGCATGCATTATGTATTAACCATACGTCGTCGTGAGACATAAACTTTTATGGTACTGTGATACTGAATTACAAAATGTAATAATAGATGATAGTATAAAATTCTATGCATATGTAAAAATATGTTAAAGGAAGACTGGGCGAGCTTTCGTATACAGGGCGGTACAGCAATGCTAATCTTTAAACTAGATGTTATGCAAGCGATCATGATATTAATTTTTAGCCACACATATCTCATATGCCTCGTTGGTCTAGTAGTCGCAAGGGCTACTGTTCAGCATGAGGTCGTGGGATCGATTCCCTGGTCGGCAAAGTGTTATTGAATTTTTTCATTAGCAATTCCTCAGTACCAGCCCGGTCTCTGGATTCAGGCTCAATTGATGTCATTAGGCTCGCCCCCCCCATTACATGGTAGTTAAACATAACTAGCAAAATGTGGGTTAATAAAGTTACACTTCTCTCTCTCTCTCTCTCTCTCCTCCACTCTCTCTCTCTCTCTCACCTCTTTTTTTTGGTTGGGAAGTCATCAAATGACCCCTCCCGCTCTGGGCGGAGCGGAAGGGAGTGTCAGACTTTTACTGACTAAAACCCACCCGTGTTCCTTCAGTTGCCTGTGCCAAGGGCCACGGTAACTCTTTCGAACAACCCGCAGCCCTGGCGGCACCTCTGTCTCACCCTTCGGGGGTTACAGGCGTGAAGTTATGTTGGTAATAGTTGAATTGTTGAAGGTATTAATAATTTTAAGGATAAATAAGTACGTTATTACCTAGACACATGAAAATATCTTGATATTGCCGACTTTGCAAAACAATATTACGCGTCGACCCATTGGCTGTTGCAGCAGACGAATCAGCAGTGGGGAGTGATGATTTTTATTTTTTATTGAGAGGAATGGCAAACAGTTACATTATAAGGACTTACAACTAGTTTAACAAAATAGCAATTTGGTTATAAAGTAACCCACAACGCTGTCCACAAGTAGGCATAAAAGTTTAAGAAAAAAAAGAGCTAATCGCTAGGAACATTAATAGCAGTACGTGTGGCAAATCCAAACTAATATTATAAATGCGAAAGTAACTCTGTCTGTCTGTCTGTCTGTCTTTGCTTCACGCCTAAACTACTGAACCGATTTGTGTGAAATTTGGTACAGACATAGTTTGGAACTTGAGAATGGACATAGGATAGTTTTTATTACAAAAAATAAAAAAAAAAATTCCGGACATACAGCGCCATCTATTGGTCAAGAGTCGGCATCAATTCAGTACTGAAAATTCATCGGAAAAATGTAAATAAATAGTAAGAAATATGTGGGTAAAACCAAAAATCTGCCGGAAGTCACTATTCCACGCGAACGAAGTCGCGGGCAAAAGCTAGTACTTAATTAAAAGTTAAATGATATGAAAAAAAAATATTTATGTTATGTAAGAAATATTTAAAAAATGATGACCTGTAAGAGGTGGCTGATCGATAAGGAACCATGAATAGAGCTCAATGGCGTACTATTGGAGATGCCTATGTCCAGCAGTGGACTCCTGTAGCCTACAGAGGTCCAATGCTAAGCTGCAATCATTATGTTGATGATTATGTTTGCTAAGTTTAACCCAGCTGTGGTTCGCCTGTCTTCATCAACAATAATGAAACATAATTTTACTGTCTGTCAAGTATCATTAGATACAGTAGTTACAAGAGTTCACACGAACGGTTACGAAATAAGAAACCAGAAGTATTGCAATGTTATGCAATGTTGGTTTAGAAGAGGGTAATGTGTTTTGAGTATGTATGTACATATGTATGTTGCTATTTGACTGACGGTATTGCCAATAGTAGTGTCAAGACATTGTCCTTTGTTTTGACACCGGTTCTGTTTTGCATAACAATGATTAGTTTATGCTTTTGTTATTTTTTGCTGAGCTAATGCTTAGTGCCATTGTGTAGTTAAATAGTTTAAAACAAACACTTCTTTGGACTCCATACATCAAAGCGTGTTTTCATTACTTAGGGTCAGGGCAAGATTCACAGATCGCATTTGACTTTACTTTGCTAAGTAAGGTAAGCGTTCGCTTACTAATATGATGATTATTCGTATGAAACGCATGGTTTGCTTAACTTAGCGTTGAAGATCCTTTCGTACTTTAGCATAAACACAAAATTGTATAAAATCAAGAGACAAACTAGAGACTTAATAAAAAGTTGCTATCGACAACCAATTTGATTCGTCATAAGCCTTTAAGAAACCGGACAAAAAATACTACAAATAGAATTATGCATGCAATATCTTATGAATTACTAAAAATACTCAGATTACTAATACTATTCTTTAAATACTCTTTCCCCTATCTATTCCAACAAGGTTCGTTCCGTTTCCATAGTTTCGTAACAGTAATATTAGTACTAAATGAGTTTATAATAAAAGGATTCCGCTGGGCATCATCTTCGGCCCTTTCCCTTCGGCCACTAAGAAATGCATTAGTTTAATTGTAGACCAACATCGAGGTCTCGTTACACCGGATTGGGATAAAAAAAGGCTTTTTAGAGTTCGTTGTAAGTGGGCAATTGGTATTGACTTTGTACATGGTTTTTGGTGAAAGAAATTACGTAATCGGTTTTGAGACGTCTTTTGTGTTTTAGGAATGAGAGAATGAGTTGATTTATGTTTTCAAAGAATGAATGAGAATGAGTTGATTTAGAGGAATAATTAAAGCAAAAGTTAACAGTATTTGCTTTCGTAAATGAGTAGTTAATCATTGAAAAACACTCGTTTGTATTGGAGGTTCAGATTCTTATCTTTTACGAAGAACATCTTCATGTAACTTTCAACCATATTTACCTACATGTTTTTTCTTAATATTTACAAGTCATGTTTTTCTCGTAACATAAACGACACCTGCCTAAATAAATTTCTCAAAAAGTTACGGAACCAGTTTCTTACGAGCTACAACCAAGCGACCACGACCATGCGACCATTTCTCGGTTTGTTTGACTTAGTTGAAGGAAGATAATAGCGGTGACTTCCTCAAATTCGTTTCGAGATGACTCGCCTAAGAGCGTGAGAAACAAAAAGATAGTTTTGGAATTGTTTTTGAAGGTAGTGTGAAGTCTTGTCATGTAACCTCTTTAGTCATTATTTTTTATTTAAATAAATAACAAATTTTTTCGAGTGAAATTTTAATCGTTGCATTGCCACTATCTTATCATTGTCAATATTTCCATCATTCTAAAGAAATTATAATGGCTAGAAAAAGGAGATTCACAGATAGTTTGAAAATGTATCTTTATTTAATTAAATTGGGAACTGCTGTTGCTGCTAACCAAGGTTTTTTAAACAGAACCTTCATTAAAACACCCAGCTAATCAAATCAACTTAACAATCTACGATCAAGTTGAATTGAAATTATAATCATGTACCTACTAAACCAGATCTTGACGATACGGTGCCATTCAATGCAATCAGCCTCAGAATCCCAGTCTTCACAGGTCTTCGGCACTTGTAAAGATTAGATCTAAATGAATCACGTTCGTAGTGTCACTTTGTGGAACTTTTTGTGCCGCTGGAGTCTCATCTTTTTGGACTTTGTAGTTATGTACCTAGAGATAAAACTGTATCTTTATTTGCCTTTGTTAAATTTTAAATTCGGGTATCATTTGTGATTTTGTACAACTCTGTATTTTGAATTTTAGGATCTTCCATTTTATTTTTACCCGTGACGTCATATCAATTAGCAGCATGTCGTCTACATAACCCTTTTACACAAATAAAAAACCGATCAAAAAGGCAGATCTTAACCATACACTTGTATCGGCGATAATGACTCTCATCGTATGCCATTATAAGCTCAATTACCATAAATATAGGTTGCAGAATCCCTCGTTACGTATTCATAGCACGTGGACAATGCACTGTTTTGAAGTGGTTAAAACTTTCTGGCTTCTGGGAAAGAAAGAAAAGGGAATGTTAATTAATTGAGTTTCAAGGAAAAAGTAATAATTTGTTGAAATCGAATTTATCTCCGTTTTTGTCTTGTTAAAAATATGGATATCCATCATCTATACTAATAATAAAGCTGAACAGTTAGTTTGTTTGAACACGCTAATCTCTGAAATACCAGTTGGATTTAAAAAAAAAAAAACATTTGATCGTCTGGTTCTTGAGGAGGGCTCTAAGTTATTTAACATTACGATTACACTAGGACTCTCAGGAGCCGAGCAAAAAGAAAAATAGTCAGACAGTACGCTAAGTGAAACCGAAGTATGGGGCACAGTTTTCGGTTATATATTTTACTAGCTGCGCCCCGCGGTTTCACCCGCATAAGTTTCGATCCCGTGGAAATATCGGGATAAAAAGTTTTACTTATTTTCCCACCATAATCAAAATCAAAATCAAAAGTCATTTATTCAAATTAGGCTGAGAGTCAGCACTTTTCGAACGTCAAAATTACAAAAGACAGTCCCCCAAAAACGCCCGCCCTTCACCACTTCCTAGTGCTATCGCTGGGAAGAAGAAGTGGCGGAACAAACTTCCCAGCAGCACAGCTGTCTGTTCAGTTAGAATATAGTTGCATGTATACAATACTAGGAACATATGTTCAGTAATTAACATTACAAGAAACTTAAATTATTTGCCATAAAATATGTCAGCTAGCCACGCCAATATACCAACAAATATAATAAAAACTATACGTACTTAAGCTGAAAAATAATTAATTAAAATGGAAATAACTACTTACTACCTAAATAAAAGCCTCCAGGCATAAAGGGCGTGACAGCTTACATATTTACGCATAGCTGGGTTCTGGTCACATAGCTGTCACTTGAGTCACAGATGAAAAACTAGGACCATTGAAGTAAAATAAATAAATAAGTTAATACTAATAACAATAACCTGTCAGTAAGCTGATTCTGGAGAAAGAACATGAACATTGTCTTGAGTTAATTAGGGCGACCAACTATTCTTATCGTGTAAGTAGTCGTTGATGGAATAGTAAGCCTTTGAGCAAAGGTTAGATTTTACTTGAGCTTTAAACGCATTGAAAGGCAAGTCTAGCAAAGAAGAGGGTATCTTGTTATAAAAGGTTACACCAAGCCCAACAAATGAGTTATGAACCTTATGAAGCCGGTGAAAGGGGGCACGTAGTTTGTCCTTATTTCTAGTGTTAACACTATTATCTTTACAGGTTTGTCACCTAATGTGATAATTTAAACAACTTACAAACTACAGTTATACAATTACCAACTAATAATTCCAGATCATATCTACTGCTACTACAAACACCATATATGTACATATATGTCCTAGTAGGACCATTACTTATTTCAAAGAGAGCTCTCACTGTGCAAAGTATCCTATATGTAATGTTAATCCTGGTTATAAAACATCTGTGTGCCAAATTTCATCCAAATCCGGTCAGTAGTTTTTGCGTGAAAGAGTAACAAACATCCATTCATACAAACTTTCACGTTTATAATACCAGTATTAGTAGGACAGGATAGGATAAGATGTAAGAAATTTCGTGCGGACGAAGTCGCGGGTAAGTCATATATAAATGAAGAAATACTTTTAATATCCCCAAACCCGATTCGAAAAACCACTCACCCTAAAACCACTTATAATGCAACTCCCAAATGGGTCCCAGAAATACGTGGCAAAAGTAACACCAAAAAGATTTTGAAAGAGACCTGTTGTGACTTAAAACACGTCCTCGTCCGGACCATGTTTGTGTTTAAGTTTAAATAAGTGTTCTGCTTACCACCATGACACTTTAAGGACAAACTGCGGTCACAAAGATCAATTACAAGAGTTTTACAACTTTAAAAACCTTTTAGCTTCATGTGGTCCGTTATTAAGTGGACAGAGGAATTGTGGCGGTTCGAATTGTGGTTAATTATATTCTTTATGTGAGATGTAATTTTCTGTATAATGTAAGTAAGGTTTGATTCTTAAGCTTATGACGATACCTATGTAGCTGCTTGAGTTATATCATCAGCTATTCGCAGAGCATACACTCATACACAATAATTTATCCTTCAAATCCTTATAGGAGTATTTCTTCCTTCGTCTTTGTTGAACAATCGATGCTCACATACCTACAACGACGTATAAGGCATAAAATTATGATATATTATTTCATACAACGCGCGCAGCAAAATAAACTTGATACACCGTCCCGGAACAACGAATCACGTATATGCGCACGCGCAAACCGCCGCCATTGTCTCAAATTCGCCCAAACAAACCGGTTCTCGAGATAATAGCACCAAAACGATCGTCCACGCACGCAGTCTCGGAGAAATTCCGACCAAAGTAGTTTTATTCGTTAAAACTTTAGGGAATCCTGTCCGAAGGCATCTTTCGATAAAAAGTCATAGACGTCTGCTTATTTATCGCTGGACCAACAAATAAATTATGAAACGACCATAATGGACGCTACTGTGATTTTAAATATTATTTGTTATCTTCTTGGAACAGGGAATTTTATTCTGCTACCGGTACAGGCCATTAACGGTGATAGAAAATTAGTGGCGTCTAACGATTAATTGAATATTAATGTTTTTGATTGGATTCCGGAGGTTCCAATTGTAAGATACGGCGCTTGCTATACGTTACAATTATATGCAGCTGTCATCTAGGTAAACTGTTTTATTTTAACATGAGAATTAAATTGGAAGACCGAGGAATTCGACCAATTTGTTTAAATTTCAATAAAATATAAATAAATATCATTCCAGATCGATTAAAATTGATATTAGCCACACTTTTATTTGCCATGAAGCCCCGTAGGGATAAATTCAAAGCAGACTACAGATTACACTTTGTCATTATCAGACACTTGCCTTAGAGCGGCAAAAGATTTCCTACACGGCACCAATGAATAATAATAAGCCCAAAGGTATTGAACCATGACTTTATGCTATAAATAATGTGATACAATCTTTGCTCGGTCGGCAACTTGTACATACTGAGTCATTATAGGCATACTAGCCTTATGAAGTTGGTACATGCAAATGTGTGCTTCTGTTGCAAGTTGAATAGGCATTTAGTATAAGAGCACCATAACTGGCTCAGCTTGAATATCGTAAACGGTAATACCGTCCTTTATTTTAGCTTTAGGTAAATATCGTTTTAGGAATTTCCGGCGTTCAGAATTTGAATATTTGTTGTACGATATGATAATATGTAGATATACCAGAACATTTTAAATAATCCTTTTATTGTAAAAGGTGATTCATGTGAATATGGTAAAGATGTAGCGTTAATAAATCAATTCATAAAAAATACTGACAAAAACTACGGTGAAAACGTAAAAAATAACAACTTCCAAGAAATAAAAGGATTAGACAAGAAAAATTAAGTGACAACTATAGTCCAAGGAAAAATGTTAAGAGAAGCTCTTGGGTTCAAGTAATTGTGTATATGACAACACTCATTTAGTAAAAATTCAAATCGATGGATTAAATTGGTGAAGATATTCATGATGTTTTATCGAACATGTCAAAACATGGTGTTAACCAGCTAAGTAATTACAGGAATATATCAAATATGTGAATAATACAACTGTTTTATTATTCATAGATGAAAGATTTTGGATATTAACTAACAGCTTAGAACCGTGCGAAATGATTAAAAGAGATGTACCGCTTTATCATGATTTCATATTAAGGATTCAACAAATTAATCTGCGTCGAATTAAGTATTCTTTATTTAGTTTTTTTTAAGATCCTTTGAAGATTATCGAAACTTTTAATCTAAAAACCTCTAGCTTTCCTAATATTTTATCAATAAATCAAGGTTAATCCTTGGACAAAGCTATGCATTCCAAGTTATTCGAAAAAAGACCAACCACTGCTAATCTTTGCAAATGGTCCACTATGAACTGGTCACGGGCGAGTCGATTTTTTGCACCTTTTTTTGATGCGATATCGGCCCTCGATGATTTAGTTTCGTTTTCAAGTTTAGTATTTGGCAGATGTTCAGCGGACGTTTGATGGTGGCATTTGCATTTATATCTGTTTTAGCTTGGTGTGAGGGTTCTTTCGTTTTTAGTTGGTTATTATGTGTTGGCAGTATGATTTGGCCAATTTTGTCTTCAAATGATACTGTAGCACAAGCCAAATTGTTATATTTATCTTAAAGGATACCATAAAGAGTTTTAACGATGATGAGTTTTAAAATAACACTTTTTAGTTAAATGATTTTTGTAAGTAGGTTTGCACAAACACTTTTACACGTCGTCATATTTTAAAAACTAGATGAGGTCGGCGTTTCCTGACTAGTCTGAGAAGAAAGGCCGAAACAAACTCAGAGGTCATAATTTGTTTTAAGTCCAGAGATAATCTTGGTTGGATTATGTGAAGACCATGTAGATTGATAACATGAGTTAACAGTAAACCTTTTTAACTTGGTTTGCATTTCAGTATTGATTCGATATCTTTGAATTTCAATCAAGGTGAACCATTCTACTAAATGCATTCGATAGTATTGAGACAGTTAACATTAGCACTTCAGACATAGTCCTAATGCTTGCCTTGTCTATTTCTCTAAATTGATGGCTAGTTCGTAACAGTTTCCAATCTAAATTTATAACAGCATTAAAGTTTCTCAATTCAACAACAATTCAAATTGAATCAATGCTTGTTCTCGTTGCGAACATCGATTCCCTTTACCGTATTGTAATTTAGCTAGCTATCACATTTAGAATGGCTCCGTTCCCTCGTCCTTTGGCCAAACTGGAGCATGCGTAGTTTATGTCCTTTAATTAAATTAGTTCTCGAACATTTAATTTATGTAATGTTGCGATTGTCATTACCTATCAAATTCTGTATGGGTTGTAGTTTTGCTTGATTTAATCGTTTTATAGCATGTTTCGCTTGGTACTAGTGTACTACTTAGTATGTAGTAAGTTTGTTAGGGGTGATAGGGTGTGGTCTTCCAAGTTTCAAGATAAACCTCGTTATATAAGACTCAATTTACATTGCCGCGGAACAGAGTGGAAGCGAGTTTTTGTAGCGATATTATACATAGCAAAATGAACTTTATGTCAATTGTCTAACGTACAAACAAGGTACGAGCGATAATCCCGAGAATGCGCGATAATTCTCCAGAAGATGCGCGACCTGTGCGTATGTGTGTATCTTTTGTTCGTTACACTATTGGCATAAAGTTAATTATGCTTTGTTCAAAAAAAAAAGTCGCTTCCATTCCGTTCCACAGCAATATAAATTGAGCCTAACTTAATAGAACATAACATCGCGCCTTCTCTCCTCGAAGAGTTAAACAGAGGTGTGTCTATAGAACACCTACATTTCCTCAGTTATGTTTAAGTCCCATGTAATAGGGGCGAAATTCCAAATGGAAAATGTCAGTAACACTTTGCCCGACCCGGGCATCGAACCCAGAACCTCATGCTCAGCAGTAGCACTTGCAACGACTAGACCAACGAGGCTGTCACTTGGTTCTATACTCCATTTACATTCCCTTTATCTATTAAGAAACAGTTTCTTAAAAATTTATCTTCGTCGTTAAACCTTCAATTAGCCTTTTCCTTAAGATTTTGTCTAACACTTATTCAAAGTATTTCTTTGTTCTCATAAGGGGAATGTGTTTATCTATCAGTTTTGACAGTAACCAAAAACAAATCGTTGCTCGTTTAACTAAGGCCATCCATCGGCCTTAACATTTTGTTAAAATATTCCGCAGTGTATGCCTCAAATTAAAATATTTATTCTAATTGACATTTTATTCAGAGATTCGGTCTAGAAAAGATGTTATAAGTGTTATGTTAACGAAGTTTCCCACCATAACCTGCATTTTATTCTAGTGTTTTAAATTGCTTATTTATTTTAATTAAACTACGTTTACATCGGCCTTCCGCGTGAATGAATTATTTTTATTTCGTTTGTTCATCTGAAATTGCAGATTTTTTGTTATATTTATACAGATTTTGAAAAAATAAATTAAAAAAAAACCTATACTCCATTTATAATAGCATTAGAAAAAAGAGGCTCGTAGAAGCAGGAATGCAAAACATTTTATTTCAAAGTTATGATAAAACAATTTTAAGGGAGATGCTTAAATTCTAATTTTCTTGCGTTTTTTGCAATTTGCAGGTCAGTGTAAGGTTGTACCTTAATAAAAATAATATGATGCGAACAATAAGAAATATTTAGGTAATCTTTTATCGGTTCTGTGGGTAATAATAAAATTTTAACCTTAAAAATCATCAATACATCCCTTTAAATTAGAATTGCTCCGAATTCGTCTGATTTCGCGGGCTACTGCAGCGCATCCAGCTTAATTAAAATTGTTTTAACAAATATGGACGTACAATATAAAAAAGTAGGTTAAAATTATGCTTTATTTATAGTAACGTCTTCATCACACATTACAAACTTACAACAAAATGAATGAATGAAACAACCGATCACAATGATGATTTAAAAATTAAGATTAATGGAAATAATAATCATGTTTTTAAAATATTTTATTTTAAATAACAACTTACAACACAATACGTTGGTGACATTTCTTCGTCTTCATCATCTAATTTAGTCACTATCATCAGCTGATGATGAAGATGAAGAAGTTTCACCAACGTTAATTTGTAAATTCGGTAGAATTATAGTGAAGCGAATAACGTTCCAGGTATTCTTCACCCCTGCTTCTTTTAGGTTTTTAGCATTGACACTGTAATTTTAAATTGGAGTTAAATAATATAAATAAATGAAAGCCACATAATTTCATAAGATAAATAGTTAAAATGGTTACAATTATGTGTGACAGCTACTGTAAAAATAGATCATAATAAATTCGGCGTCTATCGTAATGTAACAATATTTATTGTACTTTTGTTACAAAGTGTGCATTAAAAATAACCTTTTTTAACTTCTTTCTAATGCTATTGTAAATGGACTATAGGATAGTATGAATATTATTCAAATGTTCATCATTATCATCATCATCAATGCTTTTGAATCAACACCAAGCCTCTATTATTTTCTCCAATATTTTCCTGTGCTCTATAGCACATCAAGCTACTACAAACTGTTAAATTTCTTTAATAGATATTCAATTTAATCGCTAAAGTATTAGGTTCAAGTTTGATTGGGAAAATTTTACAGTTTCGGGTTGCTTGATGTGCTGGCGTCTGTATACTCTCATTCTTCCTGACATTTTTCTGTAATTAGTATTATTTACCTTTCCACAATAGCAAAAAATGGTCGAACTTTAACAAGCCTCCTGAAAACAATACTCAACAATCACAACTGTCAGGCATTTGAATCAAACATCAAGCCTCATCAAGTCAGTCGGATCAGTCCTAATGAACGCTTGCGATGCCATTTATGGGCTCGTTCACTGCGCCCGCGCAATCGGCTCAGCGATATCTGTATCACATCGCATTGTCGTTAACGATGCGGATTGTGTGAAATGTGGAACGGTTCTGGTCTTCTATATTGTTAGAGGAGACGTCTCAGCGTTCGAGAGAGGAGACGCGTGAATTTTGTATTGGACTGGAGATGTCCACTCAATCTGTGTGGTTCTTTCCTCAAAAGACCATTTCAAAAATCAATCTACATGGTCATCACATGATCTGACCAAGACTAAGTCTGGACTTTAAAAGAGACTGTGACCTCTGAGTTTGTTTCGGCCTTCCTTCTCAGAGTAGTCAGAAGGTAAACGCCGACCTCATCTAGTTTTTAAAATATGATTGACGTGTAAAAGTGTTTGTACAGACCTACTGACAGAAATAAAATCATTTTATCATTTCGCAAGAGGATGCGAGGCTACCAAATTTTATCAATCACCTTAGCAGTGCCCACACTTTCAAAAAATGTATGCACCGCTACGCAACCAACTTACCATCAATTGAAATATATCAAATGGGAATCACATATGATATTATATATCCAATAAATATAATAATCACGATCATTCAAGATTATTAAGATATTGACAGCTAAATGCAGGCGGAACCACGGTCAGCTTGCATCTCGATGGAATATTCTCCATTAATGATACAAAATCTTGATATGGCGTTCATTATAGCGATACAAAGGTCTTGGAATCCAAATTTAGTGTCTATGAAATTTAAATAATTGATAAAGATTGTATGGATAGGGTTATTGAGACGTTAAGGCCTTTTGGTTTAACGTAAAACTATAATTGATTTTGATTTAGTCCGTGTAAAGTTTAAAACTAAAAGTACTAATTCTGATAGCCTATCCTACTAATATTATAAACGTGACAGTTTGTATGGATGGGTGAAGAGATGGATGGATGTTTGTTACTCTTTCATGCAAAAACTGCTGAACGGATTTAGATGAAATTTGGCACACAGATAGTTTATAACCAGGATTAACACATAGGATACTTTATATCCCAATATTCCCACGGGATCTAAACTTATGCGGATGAAACCGCGGGGCGCAGCTAGTTGATAATATCTTTAATTAAATTGTACCAAGAGGAAACCAAGAAACTATTGACGTTATTAAAAATACCTACACATCATAAACATAACATCAGGCCCGAAGGGTTAGGAAGAGGTGCAAAAGGAAGAGAAGAAGAAAAGAATTAAGAACATTGAGAAGTGATTTTGTTGTTCTGAATAATATATTAACAAAAAAGTATCTTTATTGGTGCTCAACACATTAAATACTATTTTTACAAGCTAACACTAATATATATATAATTATATATATTATATACAAGTATATAATAAAAATAAAGAAGAAGGCAGGAGCTCAATGGGCATCAAAAAATTCGTCCGCATCGCTGTCAACGGGATGTGCCCAAAAGGCTGGCAGTATTACCACTTTGCATGGCAATGCTTGTTGAATTGATTTGATTTGAATTGCAATTCTTCGGGCTAAAAATAGGCCAGCCCTCTGGTCACGTGAAGAGTCAACCAAACGCTTAGCGATGTCCCGAAAAATTCGATGAGCACTCGGACCTCAAGGCCCGAATATATTAATACAGTTCCAAACGAAAACGGTAATCAAGACGATATCGATACTGCTAATATAGACAATTGACGCTAAAGACTGTTGAAACAAAGCACAATCTATCTATTTACTGTAACGATTGTGAATCCATAGGCACACATTATTTACGATCTGCACGATACTGACATTAGTCCGGACAAATAGACACAAATCATCTCGCAGTTTCAAATGAGGCTTATTTACTGTTTGAAGGGAATGGTTTGTAACTCGTCACCTATTTTGGATTAAGGATCCCGCAAAAAGGCGCGACGTGACTCTAGTAGAACAATTTCGATGAAACTTTCATGGAAATTGTTCTACCAGAATCCTGTCGCGTTTGTCTGCAGGAGCCTTTAACCAATTGAAAGCCAGAACTTCACACTCTTCAAAACAGGGGAAATTAGGAGAATTTTCAACTTTGACAATAAAAACAACAATTTTGACCACAACAGTTACTTCATTCTTGGAACACTTGAGAGCACTATTTTCTGACATAAAAACAGTTATAAAAAAAACCTTTGTCGTATTATCACGGTTTATCTTGATGACAACATAAGTAATAAAGAACTTGGACTTCTACTAAAAAGTGCCGACTTTACCACTATAGACCCTCCCTTTGCTACAGAAAAATCAACCTTAATTTGTAAGTCATAGAAATAGTTATGGTGTTTATGTACGATTTCCGTGAAAATTCACCTGCGCTCGCGCCTATCTCGATGCATGAAGCACGTCTCATTCGGTCGCTATGTTTTTATCTTACAGTCATATGTCTTAATGGTTTTAGACCACATGAGTAAGCACGAAGGGTTCATACGAAGTTATTTTCTTCACCGTACAGTTATTTAAGTTGTTACGTTTTTTTTCAGAATTGTCTTTGATGTGTAATTTTCAAAATGTTAGTTTTGTTACAAGATTCTAAACATTTCAAAATCGTCTAGTCTATAAGCTCGAGTAATATGTTGACTTGATTTGCTGAATTCCAATTTTTTTTTCATGAAAAATTTGCCTTTTCATCATAGAAAACCTCTTTTAATATTATAATCCTCGTAGTTTTCAACACCTCTTCCTGCATTGCCTTCTCCAGCAACTCCTCTAAAAAACAAAAGCTTACTAGACTCGTGCAATATACTGATTGATAATCTGCCTTTAATATCAGCACCATCATTATCGTCGTTGACGATCAGATCCTAACGAATCGGTCTAATGATCCCCTCGAGCGTAACAATGCGATTGTTAAGACATGATGTATCGAGATATTTAATCACTCATTCACTACGTTTAAATAGTATTGGTAAATCAGTCTGCATGTATGTGCTGCCACCCACAGAACGGTATCGACGAGATTGGGATAGACTTAGCTTGCGTTGGGTGAAGTTAATACTGATTTTGTAATTCATCATTATAATCAGTAAAACCTTGTACAAATGTAGCAGCACGTCGTTATTGTACCTACATAAGGTCAAAATTATACAACGGAATTAACAATACGATCAACATCTATTCTTTTACCAGAAATAAATGCAAGAAAAGGCTCGATACTTGGCTAAAATCGCTTACATAATGGTGCAACTGAAAAACTTGTGGAAGTGTAACACATTCACACTCACAAACGCTAACACACCCTCAGACACACACTCACACACATACACCAGGTCACACTTACACTACACTTATCCCGTAATATTTTATTCTTTGTTTTTAAACCTACTTAACATAACTTTTTTACCTACTTAACATATATAGCTTAAAATATATTTTTCTTAACGAACGACCCTCTCACTAGGAGCCGGACGTTGATAGCTGCGGCACAGTTATTAACTTTTGCAGTTATCATCGTTTAACTATTTTTATGATCATATTTGTTTTTGTTCCAAAATAAACGATGTTCATTTATTTATTTTGTATTTATGATTGGTAGCCTTCTCCACTAATTGCCGAGTATATGCTTCCTGCCTGTTTTTCCATGCTTCCCTGGTCTATGCGAGTCTCATCGAGGTCTTACCGCAATCGTCTACCCACATGTTCGTCTATTGCTCTGCCAACGCTCCTTCTACCTTTGTCGTTACCTAAACCATAATTATCATATCTCTCAAGATGAAATTCGACAGTCAGTGCCATTTAAATACCAGGCACAACATTTCTAGCTTCGTTTCAAATGTTTTTATGAACTCTGAAGGATTATTGTTATGATGCATATTGCTTTGCACTCTGTTGATGAACCTAAGATTGGCAATAAAGATCTTTATTACCTTTCTCATTGGTCACCTTTTTCAGAATAATCTTTACATTATTCTTCAACTCTTGAATCATCCATTGCTTGTCAAATAATTATATATGCCTTTATGCCTTATATATGCCTACATGTATCATCATCATCATCGGCAGCTTTGTTCTACCCATTGCTGAATATAGGCTTCCTCCTTTTTGTGTCATGCTTCTTTCCCTGTATGTGTACCAGACATTTAATACCGTTAATTGACTATAGATAATCAGTAATCACAATATCATTCTACAACGTCACACAACATAGCGTACTCTCAAAATGATTCTTGTTAGAAGCATAGCGCGTAACACGAGCTATCCATCTAAACTGTATTACAACATCTGAAACTATCAATTATACGTTTAATGAAATAATAGCGATGTGGCATCACGACTTATGGCATGAATAGGGCTGGATCACTATAGCGATCAAGGCTAAAAAGGTCATCATATCCGATTTGGAGATATCTATACTAATCTATACTTAATATTATTATAAAGTGGTAAAATTTGTGAGGATTTATTTATTTACCAGACATTTAATACCGTTAATTGACTATAGATAATCAGTAATCACAATATCATTCTACAACGTCACACAACATAGCGTACTCTCAAAATGATTCTTGTTAGAAGCATAGCGCGTAACACGAGCTATCCATCTAAACTGTATTACAACATCTGAAACTATCAATTATACGTTTAATGAAATAATAGCGATGTGGCATCACGACTTATGGCATGATTAGGGCTGGATCACTATAGCGATCAAGGCTAAAAAGGTCATCATATCCGATTTGGAGATATCTATACTAATCTATACTTAATATTATTATAAAGTGGTAAAATTTGTGAGGATTTATGTAGGGGTAATTCTTTAGAACTAGTGATTGGATTACAAAAGATATTCGCGGGCGTAGTGGCAGTCGCTCATGAAAAGCGCTTCCAGGTAATCTTAGGTAAAGAAAATTTTCAAAGATAGGTTCATCTTGATACATGGTAGCAACTTTGAACAGCTGCAAAAAAAAGCTATTCTAGGATGTGAAAGTGCGATTATGTTCACACTTTTCGACTTCTGTATGGTTGACGATTCACTAGATTTTCCAAAGATTGTTATTGACGGTAGATTGTCAGTTGATGCTAGAACGAATTTTTTAATGCATATACAATGCGGATACATAGTTAAAAGATTTTTAGGAAAAGTGGCCTCAATAAATGCCAGAGATATAGAGATGAAGAAAATAATGAATGCAACGAATAATCTTGAAAGGATTACGGTGCAGCTGCACAAGCAACCCTACAAAACAGCGTGTCTTGCGCTTGCGCCGTTTGTTATAGTAAAACGAGATTATGTTGGTATTTAACTGAATCAAAGGATTGTCACATACATATATACCGGTGAGTGATTTTGATTGACAGCTAGTTCAAAATGGTTGCAAGGAGCCCATTAGGTTTATATTGGATTAGAAGTTACTGTATTCAGTTAATGGTCTTATTAGTTTTGTGTTTCTGCATATGAAGGACCATTACTAAACGTGAGTTGTCTTTAAGGACCAACCAGTAATGAATAAGTAGTTGTGTTCATGCTAATTAGCTTTTGGTTGATTGGTTGTAGAGGTTTGACTGATGATTGCTTTTGCGCATTCGCGTGTGTAGTTTCATAGATTTCTGTGTAGATACAATCTGCGCCTTGATATGATTTCATTATAATGATTGAAAAAATGATATTTAAGTTCGTTTAAGTAGTCGTTTCATGATGTTCCGTTGCGTCTTCAAAAATTGTGTTCTATGTAATTAAACCACCTATCATTGCCCAAGAGTTTATCACTGAAAACTATAACGAATGAGCACAACACAGAGCTTTTATTATATTAATATTAACTTCACTCTCACAATCACATGGCCCTCTAAACAAAGAACATTTAATATTAATTATATGCAGATAGCAAACAATGGACAAGAGACTTTACAGGGCAATGAAACTCTAACATTAGCTGATGTTGCAATACCGTTGCTACAGCGACTGGTGAACAGCTATCATTAATTAAAGCCTGAACACAAAAGTTATATCTAGCTGGTAATTCATCTTTTGATTGGCCATGTTGTTCGTATTAAAACAATGCATTGGGTTCATAAAACTGATTTACAGGATCTTTCAACGGCTTATGTGTTGTTTTAATATGGAATTAGGGTTTATTGGATAAAATCGGTGATAATTGGTATCATATCTTTGTGTGTGCAAAAGGTCCTTGGCAGTGATGATGAAATGACTTACACAAAGTAAAGCGCCTGTCTAGGGTGTCGTAAATGACATCTACAAAATACTATTATTCGTAGCTGAGAACCACATGCAACATACAACCAAGTAGACATTAACCAACGCAATTCCCTCATCATTATATCGATATACCGTTATTAACACTAACTGTCAAGTTATTTAGTCGATTAATCATTACCAACAAAGGCACATCCCTATTAATGCCTAGTGTTGTTTACCGACTTTCGCCCGCTGGCGTGTATCACGCAATTCTGTAGCAGTGCAACTTGAGAACAATGGTGTGTTAGGTTAGCGCTAACCTGCGCGCACGCATGCTTTCGTTTCACACAGTTTGATGTAATATGGCGCAATTTTATTGTGGCTAATGTCAAAGAATTTTTTATAATATTTGTTATTTATTTTCTTGAGTAATGTTAGTTATTAGTGTAATTTTTGTTGCGTTATCTAGTCCCAGTATATTCAGTCGGTTTTTTAATAATGCGGAATCATTTCTGTGTGCGGTGTAATGTTTGTCTTTGCTATTTTATCTTTTTAATCCTTAATAACATCACAATCTGTATGACCTAAACTTGACATATTCTCAACATTTTAATACCTCTCGTCTCCTATCGTACTTCCTCTGAGCATTACAATACTTTGATCAACACCACGTGCTGGACCAATAACATGACTGCATCGAACATGAATCATGGAGACTTGAATAAAATTGTTATCTAACGACCGGATGACGGCTTAGAATACAGACGTATTATGGCTGCTTTGATCTGTATGGTTGTTAGTGTTCGATTGATAGATCAATCGCCAATAGTATGTTGGTTTGATATGATACTGTATGGAAATCGTCATTGATTTGTGTAGTAATAAAAAATGTCGCTGTGTATCATTTCAGCCGAAAGGCGTCTCGCTGAATATAGGCCTCCCAAGCGTCGCCATCGACAGGTCTTGCGCTTCTCGCATTCAGCGGATTCCCATGACCTGCACCTCAGATCTGTCCATCTTGTGCCTTTCCTGTTGCTTTATGCCGAAACTCATATTAAAATCTGTAGCAATCAAATCCAAATCTTCATGAACATAACAAAAAAAAAAAAAACATATATTACTGCAACATACCCAAAAAATCGAGTACAATCAACTAAGCCTATTCGATCACGACTCGATCACATACGTCAGCACCTTACGCAACACTTGAACTTTAGCTCCACACAGCATGAAACTCATCATTTGTCAGTCATCGCATCTGAACGATTTACGTAAATATCAACGGCAGGTCACTAACCTTTACCCAAAGAGGTCTATTGGTTTAGAAATGTACATATTTTGCTTGCTCTTCTTATCTCACGTTTGTTTTGAGACCACCTTTAATGGAGAGCCTATGCGTCATGAGGTCAGCGGTCATATGAATATTATGTGCACGTTTATTATTGCTTTTGGGTTTAGAAACATTTGGATCATGACGGAATTCTATTAATACTAGCTGCGCCCCGCGGTTTCACCCACATAAGTTTCGATCCCGTAGGAATATCGAGATAAAAAGTATCCTTTATGTTAATCCTAGTTATAAACCATCTGTGTGCCAAATTTCATCCAAATCCGTTTAGTAGTTTTTACGTGAAAGAGTAACAAACATCCATCCATACAAATTTTCACGTTTATATTATTAGTAGGATTAGTATTGTCTCTCCTTCCCCTTTTTAATCCATCCAAAGGTTGTCTTTAAAAGATCGCTCTGAGGGATAAGACCGCCCATTGTGTCATCTTTTGTAAAATTTCTACATTTACATAAAGAGTTCTAAAACAAATACTGCATCATTAAAACAAAAGTTTATTCACTAATGTTCATTACCAAGCTTTGTAGTTCTTTCTTTTTCAATTCCAATAGCTCTCAATGTCTCATCGATCCCAAGACGTGACGAGACGTTCCCGAACCACTATGACGACAAAAAACAAACTAATTTCGGATTTAGATTACTCTCTTACCGTGACTAAAAGCCTTATACCACTGTTTACTCAACATCGACCGTTTATCAACGCACGATCTTTTGTAATTCCGTGATACTGGTGATCTAAGGTTCCATGAAAATATTTGTGGCATCTTTCCTTGAGATTAGTTCGCGCGTGAAGTGGTAACGCAGCATGGGACTCTCAATTTGCTCTGCTGATATCCGGAATAATAGCCGTGGTGAGGGTATGATATCATGTTTACCGGAGATACATTCAAAAGAATTCATTTCATTTCGGCGTCTGCTTCTCCTGTTTTATAATGATCGGTTGTGGCATCTGTAGTATTTAACCGTTCAATGTACAACTTCATTATCGGTCCAGATTCTTGGAAAGTACAGTAGTAAGCCGCTATCTTATTTAGTATTTACATTCCATCATTGACGAACGCATATTTGTCCGTAATAAAATCTTTTCGTATTCGGTCATAAACTTCTAAAAGAAAAATGAGCTGTCTTTCACTTAACATAATATTTTCCGTGGCTAACCACTTAATATCTAAAACTTCGTAAATTACATCATCTCCTGCTCTATTTAACAGCATTCTCATGTCGTATAACTAATTAACTATATTTAACAGCTGCCGCATTTTAACTGATGCTTCTATTTAACGAATATTAAACTTAACTACCACTAAATGTCACTCCATATATTTGTTAGTACCTTCAACACGTACAATGTACCCTTTGACTGGTTGTGCGTGTTAATTCCTTTTACTTATCATTGTTATGTTAATTTTCTACTTTCTTTTCAACAACTCGATCGAATTTTTCTGGGACTTGTTAGGAAGTTGTGCTGATTCTCAGCCTAATTTGAATAAATGACTTTTGATTTGATTTGATTTTTGATTTCATTTACAAGTATTGTTGTCGACTCAATATTATAAACAGAGTCTTCTTCAATCGAACAGAACTTCTTTTGTTTTTTGAGTGCTGCCTTGAAAAGTTCTTGGCAGTATGTTTTTATCAGCGTATCTATTTATTTGTATATGTATCGGATCATTTTGTACCGTGTGGCTTTATTTAAATAGCTATGGATATTTGTGGGACTTCCCTTCATTTCGACACGTAAGGTATACGTATCAATTCCCATTGAGACGCATGCGTATCAAAAGTAGGAACAATGTTTTTTACAGTAGTTGACCGGCTTTTTGCGGTCGTATCTTTCACCATTGTCTGATCAACCATCTCGGACATGACGGGCCTTAATTGGAAGTTATTGCAGCTGAAAACGATTGGTATTGTAAATTATTACATCGTGCCACCAATCAGCGTGATTGATTCAACTGAGTAATGCGCGCACGCAGAATTTTAATTGAATCCTTTAAATGGATTGATCGGAATGACATTTACGAATGTTTTGATAACATAGCGATTCCTTGAAGTGAGGAAACAATGAAGTTTCTTGCGCATGTTTCAAGTTTTTCTTGATCTGCGCATTGTTCCTCTCATAATTTCAACATCTTCATCCCAATAAATGTCTACAATGTACATTTAAACAAAATTAAGCTCACTATCTGCAGCTTCTGCCTGTGTTTTACCAGATGCCACTTAACCACAAATTATCCTACATTCTTAACCCTTTACAGCTCAACTCAAAATACTTTTTTTTATCCCTATATTGTTATCTGCCTCTGTAGTATTTTCAACAAGACATTGTTTGTCTGTGTGTATGTCTGAAACAGTTCGCAGTAACACATTGTGGCTGTTCTTTAACCTGTTATTACTAGGTATGTTTGAGCACGGTATGGCCGCCACGCCCTGTGCTGATCAATGGCTGGTTTCTGTAATTAAATAGATGAACTTTAAGTTCGGTGATTACCTTATTTTGCCTTACCTTAATTTGGGACGAGAGAGTTTTAAAAACATGACAAAACTGCCCTATATTTAGGTACTGTAGTCATTGACTAAGTAGGCAATGCTTAATAATTTGTCAAATATATTCAAAAGTGAACGTTGATTTGGACATTTGCTGATTGGGATTATATAAAACTAGTACCTACATATTGCAAAACCCAATCATTTATATCAATTTACAACTAATTCAATTCCAATTGATATTTTTTAGGTTATGTAAGCAAGGAAGATTTATTAACAATTTTATAATCAGCGATTGCTTTCTAAATCAAGTTTGATTGCTTTGAAAGTGTATTTATTTAGTTTCCTGTTCCGATGCTTACATTTCAATAGCTATTTTATCTTTCCGTGTATTGCTCCGAAATCTTCACTACGGATGTCATAGTTGACCACATTCCCTTCAAGCAGAATTCTGTCTTTAACCTTTACAATTAAAGACTAATTTTCTGTATCAAGAAACTCAGATGGAATCAAAGCATAGTAATTTGAAGGAGTTTACACTTTGTGTTCTGCGATCGAAGGTGTAATTTTGACTACCAGGAGAAATATTATAATCGATTTCTTAAAACGGGCTGTTACTAAGTAAATATTCAGAGATGAAGTTCCAAATCGATTCGATGAATGTTTATTTAGGAAAAAAAGTGTTCGTGGCTCTTCAAAGTTGAACTGAGCAGGTATCGATTTGACATCGAGTGGAGTATCAATCGATTGTGTGGATTCGATGCGTCATAATATTGTTGCTTGCAGTGTAAACATAATTTGTTTATTCGACTCGTGATTGTCTTGATTGTAAATGAGCATTTGTAAGTTTATATTTCTTATTATTCTAGCATTGGTTTTAGAAAGTCTTATAGAACATTAAGAATTTCCAGCAGTGCTATAGACTTTTACGACGTCTTCATCTCTTTATGGAAAAATATATGACTTAATTCTCCAACGCAATTACGAAAATATATGACTTTCGGATTTAATATAAATTAATCAATATTTAATTTAATTAATAGTTCCATAAATCACGAGCTAAGCCCAACATACAAACAAGGCACTATGCAAAAACTCTCACATCAAATAATCCGAACTTATAAAAATACAACATCGTTAAAGTGAAAATTTATTACATGCTACCTAATTTTTAATCGTCCCCGGAATGTCTGTTATATTAAAATATATTCAAGAGATAATAAGACCACATGATATTAAAGGTCTCTAATTTGGTGGTATGTCCATTACTAATTATGTATTCCTGATATCGTCCATTGAAACAAGCACAGAGCCCAAATGTTAATAAAATTAAAATGAGTTTCGGTAAAACAACAGTCTGTATCTATATGGCGCAAGTTGGGAGATGAAAGCGATGAATCGGGTTGTTTCACGTCCACTTGACGCACGCATATATTATGTACGTCAAAAATGGCGTTAACTATCATCAACCCAAAAAAAAATTTTTTACGAGCCTTGATTTACGTCAAATAATTACGATTACGTACTCGTTATTATTATTTGACGTAGGTATGTACGTATGATACGTTAAATAACCGTTTGGAACAACCGGCCCTATGTTAATCCTTAATAAATATTTCTAAGACAGAATTACTGAGCAACTATTATAACGTCATCAATAACATCATTTAATGATTAGTTAATTGATATAATTTATTTTGTCTTTGAAAAACCTATATTTATTACTATTGACATCCATATATGCAAATGCTTGTCTTATTAAAAACGTTTACATAGCTAGTTTCTTTAGGTTTGACAATTTTTATTTTTATTACGTTTTGCATGAAGCCGGAATACAGATCAACTCACTACAGGTTCCAAAAACAGGTCAGTTTGCCAGGTGTTTGCTACTGCATTTGATCAGGATCGCTTGCTCCCCTCGCTTAGACCCAAAAACTCCATAAAAAGCGTTAATACGGTGCCGACGACCGATTACCCAGTTCATTTGAATAAGCCCCCGCAATTGTATTGAATTAAAAAAACCAAATAAATAATGCTTTAAGCAGGAATGCATCGAAGGATGAGGTCAAGATATCAACCAATCTCCGGAAAGGAAGAATAAAGAACGGTCCCTGATTGGTCGATGAGGCTGGTATTGGATTTCAATCTCATTCAGCTTTATCTTTCTCTAATGTAGTTCCCATTAATTCTTTGTATGTATGTGTCTTAGGGATTTAATGGGACACCTTGGTTTATCATTTTTATAGATGATAATCTGATCATGAATTTTCATTTAGGTTAATTTGGAGGTGGGACGTGTTCGAGTTTCCAATGTTCTGATTTACATCATAATGTTCAAATAAATTATGCCTGTTATAAACGGTAATTTCTATAATAGGCTCATTTATTATTTGCATTATTAATGTATCAGAGAGGCCATTTACTAAATTAGTTTAAATGAAAAAGGTGCTCAAATCTGACATGTATTGACCCAGTGTTCGTAATATGTATAACACAACTGCAGCAAAAGAAATTATAAAATTCAAAATTCCCTTAATGCAACATGTACGCATGTCGTCAAGATGGCGGTCAACGTTGATAGCATCCAAAGCGGCTTAAGCGTCAATCATGAAATTTGGATTAAACCCTAATTCCTTAAGACGAGAGAATTACCTTAGACGGCACTTAAGCGTTAAGAAGTCCATCGCTATACCTTTAGCTTAGCATTAATTCTTATTAACATAATTATGCTTAATACAAAACACAAAAAAGGAAGACAGTCTCCAGAAGCAATGTTTTGACAAATTAACAGTTCCAACAAGTAAAACCGTGATCTCCATACACAATTCCTTTTGTAAAATGGTCCAAAATAATGTTCGTCTAGTCTAGAAACGTTTGATTACTTATGCACAGAGCCATCTCTAAACCTATATGATTGTCCATAGCTGTAAACAATATCCGGGTAGCACCAGTACCGGTTGAAGCTCCACTTTTACTCATTTTCTAGGGTTTTATTGTTACGATGCATTGGAATAAGGTGGCCAGAAAGGTATCAAAATATTTTGTAAGCTTTTAAAAAGGTATATACATTTATTTATGCATCTAGCTAAGGCGACCGACGTTGACTCTGAACAGATATGACAAATCATTGATAATGAAAAAGTGGAAACTAAATATAAACGGATAAATGAAATGGATACATTTAAGAAAGAGAAACAGTCGATACGACGACGACATTAAAAATACTTTTTCTTGAATGAATCTCGATTCTGCTTGCAATTAAACTGGAAGATAATAATACAAAATAAAATGTCGAGGCAATAGAAAAAACTGCAATACGAGAAAAATCACACTGACTTATAAATCGAGATATATCAAAGAATATTTTCTTAGATCTGACTCGTGAATATTCACATAATCGTGCGATGTCGTAAAAATTGATGCATACGATTGTTATTAGAAATATTAGATCTATGGGGCCATAAAGTCTTTTGATTTTCGTTACCCACTTTTATTAAAGTTAATCTATTAAAAGACTTTACTGCTCCGAACCTGTTTGATGCACAAATTGGTCTCCCAAGATAGATGGTGCTATGAACTTTATTGGTGTGTGATTTTACGATTGGATTATTCTATATCTTTTAATTTGTGGGTAATTGAGGACTCAGGTAGTTCATTATGGTTTTGTATAATAAAGGAGAGTTTTATGTAAGAAAAAGTTTTCATTTCATTTTAGTGGATAGATAGATTTCAAGATAGGGAAGAAATTTGTGAAGTCATATGATTTTCGTGTCTAACAATAAGATTCACTTCGCTTTTGACGTCCCATCAACTGTAATTAAACTTACACCATACTAATAATTCAAAAACGAACAAATACTCCATACAGTTATTACCTCTAACTTTTTTTCTCTCATCCTCCCGTCATAAATTACCAATACAGTCCATTTGAATTATAATCGTCTTCTCAAATAAAGCTAATTACCCATACAAAGCGGCCACCCTCTTTAATTATGACAGCTTGAAAGCTGGGCGGCCACCTGCCCACTCTTCTGTCTAACCTGTTGATGATTCATACTTAAACTATATTACTTATCAAGCCCTAATTTCGAAATCTGTGGGATATTAAAATGACCTTGCCATCTTGTTTCCTTGATCACTTCTTGTTACGGTTTCATTGCTTGACTTTGACTATTATTTTTGCTATCATTGTTTTCATTAAAATTAAGCTTGGATTTGGGTCTATCTTTTGGCTTATTTCTCTCATCTTTTTCTGTTTAAATATTATCGTTTTATGATTTTAGATTATTGAGGTTATTATATTTATTTATAACGCCACAAAGTTAATATAGCATAGAAAATGCGACATTTCCATCCCACATTTACACTTCTCTAGACCATCTTATAATAATAACTGTCACTCTAGCTCCATGATTGTAATCTCCCACACAATCAGTGGAACAAATCATATCATCAAACTAGTTATGACTGGTGATGCAACTAGGTATGCAAATTGTCCAGCGTCGGGTCATCGGCCGCCATGTTTGAGCATCGTCGCGCCCCCATTGGTCGGATCTGAATCGATTCGTACTGCGCCCGCGCAGTTAAGGTCAATGTCGATACGCCTTTGATCTGCTACCGATTTTTGATCTAGAATTAATCTTGCGGTTAGTTCTCTGGTTTTCCATTAGTTTTTTGGGACATTTTCTGTTTTTTGCTGAATTTTAAAGTGACGTCATATTCTTCGTTTTATTATCTCTTGGGTGTTTATATCGCCTTCATTACGTTTTATTATCCATAATGAACTGTGTATGTAATTATTTTAAAATTATTCAGTAGATTATGCGCATGTTCTTCATTACGAAATTATTAATTTCTGCAACGAACATAGACAGTCGATGAAAATGTGAATGTGAAAATCTATAAATCCATCTAAACGGCGATAAGGCGTCACATTATACTATTATCTTTGATAGCATCTACACGCGAGCTGCCCACGGTGCGGCCCCTGCGCATACGTCGCTTTGAAAGACATGCTTTCATATTTTAGTGATAAAGTTGAACTTGAATTAATGTAACTTAGCCTTAAAGTTCTATATACGGATATCAAAAAGTACTCTATATCATAGTGATGGTATATTTCATTTATTCCAAGGTCTACCTTGAAACGAAGATGCACGACCGTTGAACTAAAAATAGCAATTCAGAATATTAAAGTACCACTTATCAAGGTAATCAGATGGTAACTGCAATATTCATATTCAATAGCGTTAGTTCATGGATTCATTCGATTCTCATATCGATTAGCATATTTTGTATCCTATAATATGGCAAGCGACATCGCGGCAGGCCCAGACGGAGATGGCGGGATGAGCTGGACTCCTTGACAAGAACTGGTCCTCAGAAACTTTTAACTGAGAGAAGTGGAAGGAGAGTAGGGAGGCCTTTGCCCTCCAGTGGGTCATCACAGGCTTTTAATAATAATAATAATAAAATGCGAGTTGGCTTCGGCCCCTAGTACGCCTTTCAAAGGTCCGGAGCTCCAGGGTCCCGAAATATGTCAAAGACAACTAAAATAATAATAATATTCGATGTCTCGAACTCCAACAAAAAAGTGTTACTTCTACCATAGTGTTGCCTTACTATAAAAAGTCCCATTTGATTGACTAGAGGTTCTCACATTGATGTAATTTCTAGGAACGAAATAATTTGCATCTCTGAGATGACCTTCTGCTTCTAAGGCATGTAGAAATGTATTTATAGCTATGAATTCACAAAATCAATCAAGTTTTTGATTTTTGTGTGCCATCATCATCTTAAATTAGTTTTGGTTCCGTAATATCGTCTAGGATATTTTTTGGTAAAACTTTTTCGTCTTCATTCGGATAGATTCCATCTCCAACAGTGATCCATTTAATTTTTATGAAATTAGCTAATATTGCAATCATAAAATATTATTGTCGTTTTTAAATCAAATATTAGTACCACTTATATTTATTTTGAGAAAACGTGGGCGACATGATAATTTTCTTCAACTTCATTGCCATTTTACTCCACACATCTTAAATCATGGCCTGGTTCCCAAGATTTCATGTATCATAAAGAACTGTTCACAATATCTACCACGTCGCCATCAATAAATTTCATATTACATGCTGAATACATCCATATGTATGTATCGCCACTATTTCTCGCTTGCATATTTGAATCTTTAATAAGAGCGCATAATAGTTATATTTCATGCCCTATTTATATAACCACTTCATTTATAAGTTTCTCGAGTATCTAGGATAGTGTTAACTGTATATCTTAATTTATATTTCCTGAATCTAGATTGTTTTTTTGCTAATAACTAGATAGTAGTGGCTACGAACTTATTTTTAGAAGCAAAATTGGCTGTGGATTATGATAATGAGATGAGCTAAATTTGCCAAAACCTATCTTATCATCTAATTAATTGCCAAGATCATCTTAATTAATTTAAAAATAATATCTGCCGAGTTCTTTAAATTCACATAAATTATATTATATTAAGCTTAAGTAAATATTCCGTTCAATCTTGTATTCACATAAAATGTTAAGCTTGCGTAGCTAAGTCATGATTTATTTCAGGCGCCTTAAGGTATCAGCTCGTTATTTCACTATTATGTGAATGCAAATCAAATAGAAAAGTAACTCAACTTGGACCAAATAATATATCTATGAATAACAATGCAGTATTACCATTTACTTACTTTAAGATTTCAATTTAAAACATTTTGGGAACATAGTAAGGTAACTGAAGGGACATGCACTGTGTATTTACTTGTACCCCTTTTGTGTTAACAGATCATTGATATGCCCGAGTATATAATTTAAGAAAAGATAACCACAAAGCTGTGGCCAAAAAGCATTACAAGCATCTAACATTGTATCATAGTCTTCTTCATTCACAATATAAAACCAATCATAAGCTCAAACCACATTTGGAATCGATTATAAACCAATTTCAATTCTATCATACCACACATTATTATTACCAACATTGTTTTCAATGTAAAAAGGCAGCAAGAACCGGTGGTTAGGCCAGGTCGGAGCGCCTGGGGCGGTGGCGCGAGGCCAATCGAGAGAACGAAGCCTCGAGGGCTCCCATGCGAGCCAAGCCTCTTTCCCACCAACACGTAAATATACCGCCACGGCATCCTAGGCTGTACCGTTCGAATTTTATCAAGAGCTCTGCGAAATTACTAGCAAGAAACAATTTTGGATTTAGGACTAATTTGCTCAATAGATTCGCTATTTTTTGCTCCAGATAAGCCTTTTTGTGTCTACGTTTTTGCAGCTGTCGCTAAAACTGACGTTGGTTTCAAACTTTTTCAGGCCTCTATAATTAATAATCTATTCAACCATTACATTACCTGTCGCAATAAACTCAAGTTCGTTAGCTCCTATAATCTTTACTTGGAACCAACTGAATATAATCTTGAATATATTGCTCAAGACTGTAATGTACACACTATAATCTCCTTAAAATAATGTTTCTAGTTTGAAACTTATCTTGCTTAATAAATGCAGCTTTCGCCCTGTGCTTGTTTACGTATAAATGTCTTTATTACTGTACATTATACGATCTGTTTATTCGCTTTCTAAAACAAAATCGCAAACGACATGTTATTCTCACATACATAATAAGATTGCTCAATTATTCAGAGAAATAATCTGGGTGAATTCAAGAGGCGTTCGTCTTGAACGTTTTAACGTCTGAAGCGTGTCTTTCTGTCACAATAGGGTGACAGAACGTCTTACCTAATCGTTATTTATTTGAAGAAGTGTTTGTCTATGGTTTAAGTTACCAGCTTTGGAAGGCAAAGTAATGTTTTGGTATGATTTAATGCGCTATTGCAACAGGAATACCAAGACTGCCTTCATAAGCCATTCATTGTTTTCAAATCATAGCATCGAAGAATAATATAGTCGTACATTATACTTATCTGTGATCCAGTCAGTTGTTTGGATTTCAATAATGACACCAAGATCTAAACACTGATTAGACAAAAGCGGATCGGCTCAGTCGGCTCGCAACGGTCGATACCAAATTAGCTATCGCTGTCGTCCCAAACTTGTGTCTGGGAGAACGGCTTTAGTATTTGCATATAATGGCTGAGTGGCGCGACCACGACTCAGATTTGGAGCATAGATCTGAGTGTCGTGCGCCTCTCCGCCACTCCATACATCATACCATCCGATTACGATTCAATCCCGGCTTTGCACATCAGTGTGTCAACCAACACAGGAGTTTCCCTTAGCAAATATTTGCCAATTACGCTGCACAATCAGTAGCTCGTTTGCAGGCAGCTCCAAAAATGACACCGAGATGCTAACACAGAAAAACTTAATAAAAGTTTATTGACTTTAAACCTCATTAAAAATAAAGTTCGCATGACTCACGGCGGCGAGCAGTGTTGATGGAAAATATTCAGCAATCTTTATCACCATGACATACGGCTCAAAATCGCTCATATGCCAGTTATGACAGCAGTACTAGTATATGTACTCACGTATTCTTATGGTTTTAACTACCGACTAGTTGGTTATTCGAGTTGTTGCGCCGTTTAGCACGGTGACCCGACCCCGGGCGTGCTCGCCAGTACAATCTCATTGATTCGATATGAGATTAAGCGGCGTCCGTGAATGTTTCCATTTTGAATCCGCGGTGATGCTCGCTTGAACTCGCACCCGGATGTCATGTTCGATTTACATTTCGTTCTCTTGTTGCCGCATTCAATAGCTCGTCGTGCTCTAGAGGTATTTACGAGCGAGTACATGATTGACGGTGGTGCGACGTCTGATGTAGACACAATTGTTACGTCCCGAGCATCGATAGATCGGGTTCTCACTATAAAAAAGATGGAATTCGATAATCGCAAAAAAGTGTTACAATCGCTGGGGTCGCGTGTTTCCCCGGCTATCAGTATGCACGTCGCACACGAGTCCACATGTCTTGTTTACAATCCGGTGTCGCACGTAGCGATCGTGAAGGAACAATTATGTTGCTAAACCATGGACTATTGTATTCGCGGTTTGTACGACCGTTACCCGCGACCTTGAGCGTGATACGTTGAACTCTGGCGTTCAACTTGAGGTATTAATCGCTGCGGTTTCAAAAAGAGAAAAACCCTCTCGGAAAGTGAAGTCGCAGAGATACGAGACGGTCGTTACTAAGCGTGCATTCGTTTGGTTCGAGCGCCCGAGGCCAATCATGTCTCGGTATAATAAAGGGTTGCGCGCGTCCTTTCGGCCCGGCTTTTAGATTTATGGTCGAGGTAGGCCGCGAGCCGCCGCCGCCGACGCCCGCTCCATACGTTTGTCACACCACTATCACGATCGAATGCTTGCATCCTCTATTGACTTCAGTAATTGCCAACATATGCTCAATAGCACAGCGCACCGAGCACCAATGTAGTCCACAATTAAAATTTAAAAAGAGTTGAGCACCATGATTAATCTTCCTAAATGTAACATGACATGGTTACGCCCATATTAATATTTATGCTGATCGAAGTAGATATCGTAAATCGAAAGACTTTTGTTTTTATTCGGTGATGCTATCGGTGTTACGAAACAAATATGGATGATTATTTATTTTCTTGTTTTCTTATGCCTGAAGGCGTTATTGGGTGCCCCGATTTGGGTCTGAAGGATGATTTACACACCTCATCAATATGTTATTTGGAGTCCCTGCAATTATTCTAAACATCTGTGCTTTTCTGCAGCTCACTCGCTACTTTTTTTATTTCATTTACATGGATGATCTTCTCATCCTTGTTAACAGTTAGCACATTAAAGGATTCTCATTAAAGCCTCACACATCTGTTGGAGATGTTATCTTGGATCTAGCGCCAACTGGAGCTGCCGTTTGAGGCTCGGACGCGGTTCTCGCAAGCCGTTAAATGATTCGATTGATCTCGTATCTTGCTTCGTTTATGTTCAACAGTCCTGTTTCTGTTCCTTTAGGTTTCCAATTACATGCTGATTTAATTCTACTATAATTAATGGAGATGGATTTATTTAATTTGTTTAAAGTTTTAGTTGCTACTTATTTAGTGTAGTATTCATTGCCATTATCAATTTTTTTGAGATTTTGGAGTAAGTTTCCGTTTTGTATGAAAAGAAACAATTTGTCAGCATTTTTGGAAATTTCGTGATAGTTGACTACACTACTATGTTTTTAAAAATTGGCAGTCATACTATTCAAGCCAGTTTATTAAAGAATGTAGATTTTTGCGTAGTGACAGGAAAAATACAGAAAGCTATCAAAGCATAAACGGACAAAAAAATATGATTTTCATAACAATGATATCGTAACGATATAGTAAACGTTTTTATTAAATAAATTATTATTATTATTATTATTTCAAAAATGCAAAACAATTTTTGCAAAACCAAGACAAGCTTCACATTGAAACTCATAAAGATTTAAAGACCAGTTCAACTAAAGTGGTCAGCAATACATTATCAGTGATTACGTCAGTTAATTGGATGCGTCCAGCAGATTAATAACTAGACCTTAATGGCAATTAGCATAGATTATAGAATTCTATGGCTACTGTAATAGCTTGAGAAGTAAATACTGACATGAACACTAGTTCCATTCACTGAGGACAATTTAATTTGCTTTTACTTTATTTAATGTTAGTCTGCTTTAAAATGCCTTTCGTTTACATGCAGAGTTAATGGGATTTTCTATTTTGTGGTTAATTTAGTCTTAATCCTTTCCTATTTCAACCTCCTGCTTTGCCCACAATGCAGCTTTGTTTTTCTTAGCTAAGGTTTCATTAAAGAGTTCTTCTAGTTCCTTGAACTGAAATGAATTAATTTGATTGTCTAGTTTACCAAAAAACTGCGTGGTTGCCTGCTCGTTATCAAAAACTCTTCGTTCATTACATGATAGTATAACCCTATATGTAGCCACTACTCTTCAACGTTACATAACCCACCTTGCTTATATTCAACTACAATATGTAAAACTGACAGCATATGAAACCTTAAACTTCAATCATCTTGACATTACTTACATAACAACCGGCCATGACAGAACTGCATCGAGGCAAAATTTCTGCCCGATCTCTCACGGAAAGACGCGTCTGCGCACGGGGGAAAGGGGGAGGGGTATTGCACGTGTGTGCAGTAACTCGATCCCGGTGTATAGATAATTCCGTATTGTTGGGTACATAATGAAGCAAGGGGATGATGAATAGATGCAGGATCGCTTTGGTATAATGGTAATTTTTATTTTTTATTTATGAAGGTGTATTTATTGGGAGTGGAGAGGGAGATGGTTATCAATTGGCATATATGATAAGGTGAAACTATATTACTGTTATTGGAGCAGAGATTGCTTTGTAGATGTTTTGCTACTGCTCTAGTCTTTGTTCGATGACGAGAAAATACAAGAAAGGCATTCTTTCACCAACCCAATTTTCGCACCAACAATCCATGCAATGATTAACCCACCATTACTAGGTGCATTAAACTAAATAACCTCCGATTTGTAGTTCATAAAGCACAATGCTATCACCTTGACGATGACGTCGACGGTGTCAGCAGACGTGTGCTCAATGGGATCGACGGATGTTGTTCTGCGGGTGCCCACAGATCAAGCGACAGATGTGTTACAACCTTTTTGTTATGTTCAAGCATCTGTGAGGTCAGGGACATAAAAAAAAGGGTTCGTTGATCAAATTGGCAGTTGCGACTGTTTGTGCATTAAGTGTAAATAGTCCAACTGCTCATTTTATTTCAATGTTATCAATAGTTTGTAATGTTTCGATAAGGCTATGTATTATCAATTTTAAATGTTTTACAAGAAACGTGCAACCTATCGTTAAGTTATTCAATAGACCATTAACGAGCCACGGTATCACTATTTTTATTATATTCCTTTCAAAACAAGTTGCCAACATTGTGTGTATGGACACAAGAAAATAACTTCGCAAAAAATATTCGTACCACAAAGTTGCCTACAATTATAAATTTTACGATCAATTTATGGCGATCATTATCCAATTTTAATTAAAACTATAGAACAAGGGATTCTGAGCTAAGGTGTCCAGTCAAGCAGATGTGGAGGACCTTCAGTTACATCTGCAATTTAGCCGCCGACCTTGCTCGGAACTTGTTCTTCGTTTACCGTAGATTGATGTGTTGAAAATTTGTGGTATACCTATCTTTCTTTCGTCGGGTAAGTTTTTGCATTTCAAATGAGATTTTTATGGTCAAGTTATATTAGATTCTGACAAGATTTATTGTTGTCTTTCGCGTTAATTACTATGTTTGCGTGGTTTAGTACCTATTATCATTTTACTTTCGCAAATATTTTCGTCATACCATAAAATAATATTATTATCCATGCGAAAATTACAATCGTTCATATTCAAACTCTCACTCAAAACAATTTTTTGAAATAAACCAACTACAGACACTTTTTACTGTCAAGGAGTCGGTCAGTCAGAAAGATGACTATAGTTGCTAATTCCGAAGCGTAGTAGGGTCCTATGAAGAAGAATGACCATGAAACTCCATGGACACTCTTCCAAATCAAAATATTATTCGCAAAGACAGTACCAACCGTCCAACTCAATATATGACATTATAATTTACTCTATGAAAGTTGGGAGCGCAAGCTGCGCGCGCCTCACACACACGAGCGCGTTGCGCGTGTGCCTGTGTGGGTGCGCGTGGGAACGGGCGCGGCGGACGCGTGCGCGGATTGTGACATGCGACTATTGTGAATTATTTAAACAAATCAACATTTTTTTACCTTTACGTTACGACTAGATTAATTATTTTAGCTATTTGATCTGGAGTTATGGAATTGTAGATGAGGAATTATTGTAATGTCCAAATTTTGTGAATTTGTTGCTAGGCTGTCAATCGCCCAGGTGATGCTGCGCTTTCTAAAGCTTTTGTTGGTGCTTTATAATCTGAAAATTTTGTAGTCGGATGAGTCATAATCCAAAATCCAATACCTAGATCCCTAGAACCAAGATTTTCTAGAAGAGAATCCTCTACTAGAAAATCTTGGTTCTTCAAATCCTTTGAACTATCATTGGCACTCCATATAAGTAATAGTCGAACATGACTTAGCGAACCATATCTTCACCCAGCTCCCAAACCTTGTATTATATAACCTCTATTTGTCTATCGCCATCTAAATGATTCGATGTAAAGATTAAATTATGACTTGCACGATCTGACTGATTATTTTATGATGAAGATACTGTTTGTTACCTGTTATGGTATGAGTATCTTAAACTATATTGTATTTAGTAATACTTTTAAAATTGTCCATGATATGGACTATAAGTACTTGTAATTGTGTTGAAGATATATTTATGAAAAAGAACTAGAATTCTGGGATGCTAAGAAATTTTTAGCTAGTCTATGAAATTGAATAGTTCCGTATCTGTTGCACACCTGCTGAGTTGATTAATGTGAAGAATATATCTTTATCGTAAAATGACACGGTTATGCCAATTTTTAATTCATTCAGTTTCTTGTTTTTACCAGCTTTACACAATTTATATTCAGACTTAATTTGTGTTGTTTTTGAGTGGTTCTCAGGAGCATTATCTTACAAAACATCATTATTTATATAAAAAAATGCGTAAGCAAATGCACCAAAATTTATTTGATTTGGATTAAGACTTGAATCTTTTAAAATATTTAGTAGTAGGTATAAAATCTTTTTCGAAATCACGCTCGGACAAAATCTTCGTTTGCAGACATTACCATTTGCCAAATGTTTGTAGAGTCACGATTTCGCAACTACCTCGGATTTCGGTATTATTACATTGGTCAACCTTTTATATGCCGAAAGATTGCCAACTGTACGCCAAATCCGGGATTTGCACCGATTTTTTTTTGCGAATAAGTGTCTTTATTTTGAAACAATTGGAATAACCTAATTCTGGTTATACCTTCATGATTTTCTTGAATGAGTAAGATAAGCTTAAAGAAAACAATTGCCAAAGCATAGTGAACGGCTTTTCAACATATCATAGTATTCATTCAAATATATTTAATTGAAGATCAGTTTTCGAACCTCGATTTGCACATATCCCATCCAAAACTCCAAACAAATAAAGCATATTTTATCAATACCTTTTTTTTTTTTTTTGAGGATGGGAAATCATCAAATGACTCCTCCCGCTCTGGGTGGAGCAGAAGGGAGTGTCAGACTTTTACTGACTAAAACCCACCCGTGTTCCTTCCTTGGTATCAATACCTTTACAAAATCTTCAATCAATAGAAAACACAAACGAATATTCTTGTACCTACACTTGTCTGGTACTTAAGGTTCAAAATCCCTTTCCACTATACATCCCTACCTGAGGTACTACTCATTGTGAGATGGCGTATTGTCCTGGATGCGCGAGAGCATAGACCCTCTGTATTATTTGTTCGCGTTCCATGCGCCTCTCTGCGTTTAATGTCCTCGGTAAATTGACTTTTGTTAGTGTCATTAGATTTTATGCATTTGTTAGTTGGTTATTGTTATCTGCAGTGTTAATACATGTTTGATTATTGGCTTTTATAACAACAGGTTTTGCTTTCTTATTTTTTGTCTAGCTTAAGTTCAATACTTTACAAGTTTCCACAAGCTTCAAGTTTAGCGCTTGTCTGTATAACTTTGGATTTCTTTCGACTTTATCTACCATCCATAAGCTTGCTACCGCCGTAATTGCAACAATAAACTACCTATCACAACAATCTTGCATATTAAGAAACATCGACTCATCTCATTTAGCGAGAGCCCCACTATAAATCTCGTGGTCTTTCTATAGAAAAACTTGAAGAATTCGAGTGCACGGAGGTTACCTATTACGAGTAGGTGCGGGTGTCCCGATCTCCCCCCTCTCGCTACCGTGGCCACGCCTCTCGGCAAATTGCGTCCGCCGTTGCGCTTGCGTCGCGCGTTCGCCCAATCACGTACTAACATAGATCTGAATTTAAGCGATCTAGATGCTTGAACTGTGTCTGAGGTTATGTTAGTACTTTGGTAGGTGGTCAAAAAAAACTTTTATGGCAGATGTGTATGTATGTGTAGTAGGTATAACGATGTGTCTGTAATAGGCTTTGATTATGAAAAGCTCACCAGTGTGAAAGTGTTTAGTTTTACATAATATTCTAAGATGCAATGCAAGACAATGATTGGTGATATACTTCTGGTGTAGCACTACAGTACCTACTACCTATTGGTCTTGTTGGGTCATTGATTTAAAAAGTAATAAGAATCATTAATCATTCCAACTTCGAAATACAATTTCATCACAAAATCAAACGCTACACTTCGTCAAAAATAAATCATATCAAATAATATTTCGCACGAAAGTCCAGACAGGACACTATTTATTACTACAATGTGCCACTATCAACTCTCCTATCCATTTTAAATCCTAGGACATAAAGCTGCTATAAAGGGGTTCAAAAACCTTTAGCTTATTACGTCAATTACTGAGGTCGTGTGGGTTCTTATCGGCTAGTGTCTGCGGGGCACTATCGGGAAGATTTACACGGAGAGGGAAGTCTCCCGAGTCCGAGATACAATCCAGCGCCTTTGTGTTCGTATCTCTAATTGTTGTTACGCTAATTAAGGGTCTAGCTGGACCTACTGCAGATTCTTCTACATTGTCTTTGGGTTTAAGAATTTCTTGTAAAATAGTTTTTAAGGAGTTAGTTAGATCAAATTCAGTGGTGGTTTAACTGGGTTTTTACTATTTTGAAACGTTTGCAAAGGTGATATTTTTTTAAACTTATACTTAGTTATAAGTTTTTTTTTTATTGTGGACTAGCTGACCCGGCAAACGTTGTTTTACCATATAAATTATTTCTAGCTGCCCGCCGATACTTCGTTCGCGTGGTGTCCTACTCCCTACTCCTACCCTACTCCTACCGTATTCCTACACTACTCCTAACCTACTCCTAACCTACTAATCCTAGATAATCCGAGTAATGCGGATGTACATATGTATGTTGTCGATTCAAACCCCTTACGCAATTTTTCCATGTTTTCTCACCGTTTAAACCTTCCCTGGACTACGACAAACATTTCAAAACCAAAATCAGCTAAATCGGCCCAGCCGTTCCCGAGTTTTAGCGAGACAAACGAACAGCAATTGATTTTTATTTATATAGATATATTATAATACAACAACTATCGATAGTCGTATTGTATTCGGGAGTGCGCGGGAGAGTGACGTTATTACAAGAATTCATGTTTTAATTTGAAGCCTCTCTAACGGAATTCAGAAAAGATGAGTGACGCACGGAACCGAAAAGTATTGCAGAAGAGGAGATTCCAGACTGAAATGATGATGATGAACTAAGTAGTTCTTTAACACGTTGACTGCCAAAGAACAGACACAATAGAAAATCTATTGTTGGTGGACACCGGTGACCGTGGTGGCAGTCAATGACTTAAGAAAATTGGTAGCAGAATATTTTAGAATTCCTGAAGTTAAACTAGACGGAAGTTAGAGAAACCGTTTACAAAACATTTAAAATATTGAGGTAATCAAAAACCCAGTACCAAAAGAGCGTTGCTAATCTAATTTTACACTTACAAACCACACCATAACAGATCTTTCTGAGAATTGGAGAAATCTGATCGCCATACGTTAGCAGCATTTTTACACATGTTTAAACAACACGTGTCCGTCTGTATGTCACATGCTAACATGTGAGAATGAGGTCCAACTTTATTTTTATGTTCATGTTCAACACATAAGTAGGCTAAAATGGTCATTTTGGAGTAATGAGCATCATATAACTAGTATTCTCGGTTGTAAAATAAACTTTATTACCTAGATATCTAAGTCCATTTTGATTAACCAATTGTTGTATTTGAAACTACTTATCCATGTATATAATTTTATGGCCGGATTTCCATAGACCTCCTCGTTGATCTAGTGGTCGTAAGCACTACTGCTGAGCACGAGGTTCTGGGTTCAATTTCCGGGTCGGACAGTGTTATTGGGTTTGTCCATTTGGTATGTCTCAGTAGCAGCTCTGGATTTGTGTGCCCGGTTGATGGCAATAATCTTGCCCCCATTACAGGTGCTTTAAGTGCATACTTGCTTAACCCTACGAGAAATATAATGTTATTTCTATACAGGCAGCAGAAATACCATGCATCTGTTCTAAAACCACAAAACGCCTAACCTTATATAGTAAACTAGCCTTAAAAATCCATTCGCAAAACAAATAAGACATTGTAACCACAATTTGCATACAAAGCCAGGAGAAAAGAGAAGTATTTATTGAACAAGCGAAATGTAATGTTTTAGTTGCGCGCGCACCCGATGAGCTATGGCGCTGCGTCCGCGCATGCTACCGTGCGTTTTATGCTCCTGCCATATTGACTTTTGTTTATTTTTCAACGAGCACTTTATGTGGCTATGTGTGACTGTTAATTTCTTATGATGGAACTGCTGTGTTATGGAAGTCGGTCTTAATAAAAGGTTTTTCTTATAACTTAATAAGTCGTAATCGTTAAAAATATTTAGTAGTCTATAATGGTTTTATTCTGACGTCCGTAATAAAAAAGGGAACTACATCATCATTAATTTTGCATAATTAATTTACTAAATACTTCTCACTAAAACACAAAAATTTAACCGTTCTTAAGACGGTAACGAAATAAACTTAAAACGAATTGCGCCTTTCATACAACTTAACACCAATTAACATAATTCCCATACAAAAAATCCCATTAAAACGGTTGAACATCATGAGTCCGTTGCACTTCTTTTCCGCCCTTTACGGGTCGCATAACTGGGCATGTCCATAGATGCGCAGGCGCACCTAATGATGACAGGAACTGAACTGGTTTGGCTGCTGTATGTTCTCTTAGGAAAAAAGTGGGGAATCTTGTAGAAAAACACTTTTTCTGGTCTGACCAGCTTGTTACCGTTATAGTAACAAATTGGTATGAAGTGATTAGTAGGTATAAGGTGATGTGGGATCGACGCTTGCCTTAGATGTTCAGAGGTAATAGGATCTCAGTCAGTTGGATTGTATATGTTTGAAAAAGGTTGTCGTAAACTTATGCTTGTTATCGTCAATGAAACTAATGATAGCTCTGGTCTAAACCAGAGCAATCATTAGTTTAATTTTAAAGTATTTCAGTTTAAAGGTTTTCGCAGAACTGCTTTACATTTATTTTATTTCCTCTTATAATATTATCACTGCATTTATCGACGACACCCAAAAAATAAGACATCCAAAAACTCTCAATCGAAAGATCCGCCGATATAAAATCTTAATCTTCGAGCGAAAATAACATGCGCATTACGATGACACTTCTGCGCTAAACGATTTAACGTCAAGATACACCATACACCCTATGCGCGTGCGGCGAAGCGCACGCAGGCCGTCAGCGCGCATCAGATAACTACGACATGCGAAGCTATGCGCGCTTCCACGAACCGAACCCAACGGAATATTTGTCGTCTGTAATCATATTATACATGCATTCATACGTGCCCATGCTAATTATGATGTACCGAGTGTTGTTGGTACTGTTACATTTGGTACACACGCATTTGGAAATATAATTATTTTTGGAACAGATGTTAGACGATTATTGAAATATTTTTGAATTGTGCAACACTGCAACCTTAACTATAAAGATCAGCTTAAAACAAAACAAAATTTGTATGTTTTGAATCAGAAGGTGAAAAACTTCAAACGGTACCACTAGTTTCTGTTTTACATGCACGTGTATTTTTGCGTCATTCATTATTATCACCTGGAAGATAATATTGGTGTTTTCAAACTACCTTTCTGATACAAAACTTATTCTACACCACCTTCTACATGTTTAACTTTACTATCATTAACTGAACTCGATCTTACAAAAAGACCACTTTTTCCTCCGACTTTGTAACATTAAATGGTTCAACCCTTTAAAAGTTCACTAAGCTCAGCGTATCGTATAACATAGAGCAAGCACGCAACTATTTATTTATTGCGGGCACTGGCTGCGACACGGGATCTCCTGTCGCCAGCAATAAATTATGGTCGCACAACCAACCTTGGTCTTGCGCGCTTTCCAACTAGCCGTGTGCTTTGACACAAATGTGGTCCTACAATCTTTGGTGCACAAGGACCAATTATTGGTAAAGTGGAAAGTGAACTAGTTAATGAATTTGTGTAATGTAAATGAAGGTGGTAATAACTGTTGAGCTGTATTTAACTGTGAAAGTTATGACTAATCTGAATCATAGTCTCCGAATCCGGATTCATTACGCCGGAAAAAACGACAACAATTAAAGAAGCTTAGAATGAGAAAAGGTTTCAGCCGGCGGCGGTGACACAGAAAACCAGTTATCATAACAAATCATAAAATACAGCTAACGATGAGATGCCGCCAACATGAAATTGCACATAAAAACTCTGTGTTACCGTGTTCGCACATCGGTTCCTCTTTTTCATCCACCTCTATAATTAGATCAGCGATAATAATAATATATTGTTCGCCCTATAATGAAGATTTAGCTCCTAGTCTTGTTAGCTGAACAAAAGCCCTATTTCCAAGACAGGTTATAATTTTTAGAGATAATCTCTGGAGCGGTGGCCATCGTCATCTAGAAGTCTTATTGTTTCGCTGATGCCGTAATTAAGGGCGGTGAGAAGCTTCCTCGGGTCTCGTAATATAATTTCTGTTTATCTTCAAGACATTTTTATAACCTAGTCGGTAATAAAAGGTTTCTTAGCAGATGAGCCGGTAATGCCGGACGTTTGTAAATGAGTCTCAAGATTATCTTTTCTAATCTGGCAAACTTCGCCGTTTTGTTTTATAATACCTGGAATTTGTATCTTGATCTCATAATCTGTGTTTTGTCAGCTTTTTTCCTGGTAATCATAAGTTTTAGTTCGAGTTGGCGAGCTAAAATATTCTGAAACATCTCAGCGTTTGCAATGCTATCATCGAAGTAGTTGGTCCAGTGCATGCACCCTCTGGCGAGGTCACTGCGTGGGTAGCCAACAGGCTTGTCCTCCCACGCCAGCACATACAGGCTCACAGGCTCACCTCAGCTTTAATACACCAACCTAACGAAATCACGATAATGCCATTTGTATTTGGTGGAATCCATTGTTTGGATCCAAAACATTTTGCTGAAGCAAAAGTAAATCCTTGGAGTGTTTTGTATATTTCAATGTTGCTGGTTCTGTGCCTGGAAAATGTGTTTTAGGTTAACATTATAATGGTTAAGGCAAGTAAATATCAGTAGGTTTCTTCTTCTCAGACTCAACTTTCCCATTTATCAAAGCTTGTAGAGTCAGAAGTAATAAAACATTAATATTCATAATTATTAGAAAATAACTAACGTTATATCTATAGTCATTTTATGAGGTTTACGGCCTATAAATTGTGGGGTTATAATTGTTACAAATAATATAAACAATATTAAATACACAAACCATTTAGAATGAATGCATAATCAAACAGCCAATATGGGTTTATGATGTTCAATTTGTGTAAAATGTCTATGGATGATTGGCTACAGTTTATTTTTCCCACAACACCTGAAGTGTCGGTATTGGAACGGTCACTAAATGAGATTTACTTCGTTTAGTTAAGAAAATTAACATACACGTGGGTGGGTACTCTTAGATCGGGACTGCTATCGGTAATATAAACTAGTATAAAAAAAGTGCTGTGGGTGTTTTTATATATCCTTTATTATTGATCTTTCTATAATAACACTATATATTAATAGATTTTGTTTATTAAAGACTATAATATTACAGTTTCATTTGTGTAACTGTAACAGATATCTGTGTCTGTAAATCAAGATAGGGGCACATATTTTAACTTCACCATACTTCGAAAAATTCGAGTTCCTCCAGTAGAAACTGCACTTCCAGAATTTTGTGACGTCCATAAATCAATGGGAGCGACAATGATTTATTTTATATGCGTACATTCTGTTCGGTTATCATGTCATTGTAATTTATCGTGAGATTATGATAATACGGGATTTTTACGGTCAAGAAAAGATTTTTGTCGTTTACGTGGGCGTTCCTCGGCCGTTTTATCTCTGAACATATTGGGTGCACCACCAATTGTGTCAGGAATGTCTATATCAATAATGTTCTTAACCGTTGCTTTGTTATTTACTATCAATAATGTATTTATGATTTCGAAAATAGAAAAACTCCTTTTATCTGCATTTTTTAGACCCATATTTATGAAGCATTTTTATTTGGATATTTATGTCTACCAAAAATAGTTCATTCACTATTTCAATATCGGCCTCTAAAGGGGCGTAAAAACAGTGGACTGCTACAGGCTGATGATGAGATGGATTAGTCAATACTTAATCATTCTCATGTAGATGATGGCAGAAAAAAAAAATAGAAAGCACCTGTAAGTAGCTGTTTCTGCAGTGTAGAAAATAACTGAGGAAAATTGATTACTTAATGGCGTTCTTAGACGATGAGCTAGCGAATCATGATTACCTACATTATGGCAATCTGCAAAAACACCATCATTATACATCTTGGTGTTTGTTTTTGGTTTGTTTTCAGTTTATGTTGGTCTTGTTTTGTTCATTACAGAAATTTCTAGTTTGAGACTGCTCTTTTCAAACTTTATAGAAATATTGACTATCTGTGAGAGCTTAAAATTTACCAGCTTCGTCTTTGGATCAATCCCTCATAGCTAAAATGTTACGTTAATGACATTCTATGAGTCTAGTTCCACAAAAAATTACCCATATTTTTAGTCACATTTCCAATTTAATATTGAAACTCAAAAACGCACCATAGCAATACAAAGGCGAGGGCTGCGCGTGCGCATGTCACGTGGTCGTGTTCGCGACGTATCTGCGTTATTTATTGTCGACGTCCGGCCCGAGCTGCACGACTGCACACCTACGTACCAACACCGCGAGTATGTTATAAGCCCTATAATGTAACGAATATGTTATGTCGGTTTATCCCAGAATTTTTTGTTTTTTTTTATGTGGCAAATGAATTTGTATGAAAAATAAAGTTATCATTAACATGTGGCAGTAAGATTAAATAGAATTTAAACAATATGTGCAAGAATGATTTATTTATTAATAAATTCGCCAAACAAAATATCAAGGTTTTGTTTACATACTCATATTCCAAATAGTGAATATTAAAAGTTAATTAGTATTCAGTATACAACTCGATACAACGTCAATCTTTATTATAATTAATTTAATCACAGAAACCTGTCCACGGGTTTAACATAAAGTTCATTAAAACAAGATAACAAGATCGTGTGTTTTATGCCACTATTTTTACATACATAATTGATATGGATAAAATATATAAAACAAAGTCTGAACCTATAAAGTTAAACCATATGATAGAAAAGGCTGAGCTCACAGAGTCATTGTATGCCATAAAGACCTCCAACGGAGGTACAGTAATAAATACTAGCACTTTAAATAGAGTAGCTTTATCACATAAACCTTTACACATGCCTTGTGGCTCGGATGTAATACCAAAAAGTAAAATAACCCTTCATGAAAAGACTACAGCTCTATGAATCAGGACAGTCATACAATGGGTCCGAGATATATACAGCATACATTCTGAAGCCAATGGACTCAAAAGAGTGTAAAATTACAAGCACAAGTCACAGGTTACTCACTGTGGCGGTCTTTAAATGGCTTATTATTCACTTAGGAGAAAAGTGGATGTTCCGATTCGCGAATGGTAACGAGCCCCTCATACAAATCTGTCTTCCTTTCGTTTGCATCTTTAGAGAATACATCTTTAGCTTGAGGAATTCCCAACTATAACTGTTACCAATTTAGTATGACAGAGAATTAAAAAAAAAACTGTCAAATAACTGTCCAAGATTTTTGAATTTAGACCAGTAACAGTTTGTCATTTGTTTTCTACATTACTAATATGCAATTTCCTTTGTTTCAGTTGTACATCCAGATACGCGGGCGAGTTCTGTCAGCACCTGAATCCTTGCCACAGCGAGTCCAGTCCTCGATGCCAGAATGGAGGGTCTTGCCGCGTCAGGCCAGGAGTCAGTGGAGGATCACCTTCCTTCGCCTGTGACTGTCCTCTGGGCTACAGCGCGTCACTATGCGAGATAAGGATACCGGCTGCTTGCGATTCTGCACCTTGTTTAAATGGAGCTACGTGTCGATTGACATCACTGGACACGTATGAATGTGATTGCCCACCGGGTTATACAGGTTAGTTTTGATTTTTATTGTTAAACAACATATTTTTTAGGTTTGAGTTTCAAATTTCGAAAATGATGCTGTAATGACCTGCAATCTCATTTTATAGTGACTAAATACAATCGTTACGTTTGGAAAGAAATGGATAAAAGTTGATGAAAAATATAATTCCTCAAGCGTTAGAGTGATTGTTTTATTTAATTATGAAGTGTTATACCGCAGTTTATATCTGTTGGCTTCATTAAATTTCACATAAAGCATCTGAATTTCAATTAACACCAAACGTGTTTATAATCGACGTACCTAACAGGAGGGTACAATTTCTTATTTTCGTTTGATTGCCTCTCTTCACCTCCAATCATCGTTACCCTCTTTACTTCTCGCTTCTTCCACATATACGCAATCATCCAGTTCATAATCTTGGTCAGAAATAGCTAAGATATTATCAAGATAATTGTCTGTCCGTCTGTCTGTATCTTATGTCCTTTATGCGTAATTGGTTACGCGCTTTGATGACTAATAAACAGGTGTTTGTGATACAAGATATGAATTATGGTAAAGATATAGCTAGAATATGAAGAATTGATTTTAATCTTTGTTTCATTAATTGGCATCGTTTTAGAGACCGTTTATAGCGCATATCCTACACCATTTATGGCTTTTGTTATGATTATGACCACAACGGTAAGCGGTATTTATCCACATTTGTTCTTAACGACGTAATGTTTAAGAATAAAATCAGAATATATATGCAATAAAAAGCGGACAAGTGCGTGTCGGACTCGCACATGAAGGGTTCCGTTGAGTTAATTGAATGAAAGGTAAATTGCGTTTTACGAATTATGATGTATTAAAAAAAAACTACTTACTAGATCTTGTTCAAACCAATTATCAATGGAAGTTTACATGGTAATCATATATTTTTATATAAAAAAAAAGTACATCATATATTTTTTTTTGTTTATCATTCTCTTATTTTAGAAGTTACAGGGGGGGGGGGACATTTTACCACTTTGGAAGTGTCTTTCGTGTAAACTATTCAGTTTAAAAAATGATATTAGAAATTTCAATATCATTTTTGAAGACCTATCCATAGATACCCCACACGGGAGAACCTGGGGAACCTCCAAAATTTATTGTTTTTTTTTCTATTTTTGTGTAAAAATCTTAATGCGGTTCACGAAATACATCTACTTACCAAGTTTCAACAGTATAGTTCTTATATTTTAGAAAAAAAGTGGCTGTGACATACGGACAGACACACAGAAAGACATGACGAATCCATAAGGGTCCCGATTTTTTCCATTTGGCTACGGCACCTTAAAAATGACCAGTCGTTCAAATTAACCCTGGATTGAAAGAGCTGGAAGTCATGGGTAGAGGCCTTTGCCCAACAGTGGGATGATACAGGCTACAGTGACATACAATGAATGATCATAGGAAACAATGTCTGGATAAAAATCCTTATTTCAGAGTTTGATCCAGCAGGATGACCAATTAAGAAATTCTAATCTCAATCCAAACAAGGCCACAAATCAAGACAATCCATAGAAAACGAACAAACAGACAACACAACATATTCAATTCCGTAAATCTTAAATCACCATCAAAATATTAAAAGATTGAATATACTTAGAAACGTAAACGGTATCAATAAAAGTCAATATAAATCCGTCATCTAAAACGATGAAGATTTTTTATTTTACATTTGGTATAAAATAAATTACGAATATAAAAGACGGACAACTAAAAGCGAAATTCGATCAATCAGTGCTTCGAGCAAAACTTGTTTCACAATTATGTTATCAAAATGATTTAGTGAACTATTAATGTTGTAAGCAGAGGAAGGAGTAACTAGTCAATTTTGGAAAGTTGTTACCGCCGTTTCCTTTCAAATACTCTATTACAATGATATACTGCTAGATCTTATTCTGTTCTTCATAAGGTCTATATTTAATGTCATTATAAGTATTTCTGTCATGTCAAATGCAACTTAGAAGCGACAAGTTTTGTTTTAAAAGTTCACAATAATTCTTGATCATGGACACATTGACAATAGAAGCGTGAAGAGAGAGAAATCGAAGAGTCATAAACTCATGATTTACATTATACCTGTGGTCGAGTCCTCATTCATTCCTTCATTCCACATTCAGACGTCGCTCGCGTTCTTTTTTCGATCGTGAGACAGAATTGATTCCACAATTAGTTTCGCTAAATTTCCAAGATTATAGTTCCATTACTTTATTATTCCGTCTCTCTGCCATTAATTATTTAATAGTTTAACTACATATTTTATATCCTTTTAAGGATTAACTTTGAGTACTAAGTACTGACATGTCTTAGCTATTTTTATTTGTTGTATTGCCGTTACGTACCATAAAGTTGATGGCCATAAAAATATCGTAAATTTTTATATGATGTCATGGTTAAAATGACGTTTATTTTTAGTTTGTCTCACAATATTTTAGTTACAAACAGGACGTCTGTTATTATATTTTTACTATAATTGCAGGTTTTTGTTAAAAAGGTTCGTTATTGCTTTTAATTGTACGTGACGTCTGAGATTGTTTGTAACTGTTGTATGTTGTATCATTTTGTACTTTGATTGTAGAAATTACTTTTAATACTTTTGTGAAGGGCAGAAGCAGGTGCCACTGTATTATGAGCTGCTAATAGTAGGGCTCAAACGAGTAGAGATTTTTATAAGAATATAATATGGGACACTATAAAAGAAAATTGGTCAAAGCCAAATAAGATCATAATCGTTAATAAAAAGCTACACAATAATCTTCATTTAATTTTGCCGTTATTATTAATTTGATTTGTGCAAATATTTACTGTAGATTGCGAACCTTTATGATGCTTATGGTCGTAAATAAATTAATGTATATAAATCGTAATCTTGTCGTTGGTAAATTCCAATTCAACGTATATAACGTTGCAACGAATATTATACATTTAATGGAAACAATATATTCATAATAAATATCAATATTCGTTTAAAGGCAATATCACGTTTACACCATTTTTATTGATCACTTACTATGTAGGTCCTCTTTGCATCATCTGATTATAGTTGAATAATAACTTATATGGATTTTTAGTAACAGTTTTCTAAAATTCAATGATCTTTATGACAGCTTCTTTCGCTCTCGGACAGTCACTTATTTAATACTAAACTGATACCTACTAAATTAGATCTAGAAATTATTTTAATTTTAACCATCTAGGTCTGTGTTTTAAAAAGCTAATGATACAAAAAATCTCGTAACTTACGTCACACGCACCTAACCAGTCTACATGGGCAAGTCGCCACCATAAGAAGGGAATTTGTGCAAAAAATCCTTCTATGCGCCTGCGCAGCCGCCATCTACGGCGAGCAATTATGGTTCGCACTGACGGTTTAGAAGCTCAATATTTTTGTATAAGTGGGGCTAGTGATTTAGAATATGGTACGAGGCAATGTGTTAGTTTTTTAGGACCAATTTCTCTCAATGATGGGAAAAAATTGAATTACTTTTTTGTTTTACTGTGAATAGTGAAGTGGATGATTGGTTAGTCATTACTTTTTTTGCTGTAAGTATGTGCCTTTTAGTTAACCATTAAAAAGTGCACTTCTTTGCCGGAATTCGCAGTCACGATTTTTGGACGCCACCGGAATTAGCTGTGAATCACAGCAAAAAAAAAACAACAGAAAAAGTAAATAATAAAATAACCGGTGTTGAATGTCTGCGACGGCCAATTACTGTCAGTAGCACATCTACCTACTTTTGACGAAACCGCCATCGCGGCAAGTCTAATCAAAGACAATTTTCAATTAAACGAATGCAACATTTTAATAGATTATACGGAAAATTACACATTACAAAGTGTTTGGATCACACGGGAGTCGGAGAAAGCCATAGAAAGTCTGCAATTTATCATTTCCTAAACAACGTGTAATACTTTTTGAATATCAGCTGTGTCGTAAACGCGTTGTGTGAACGCGATCAATTTGTTTATGCAACTAATGAATTAGTCGGTTTACCGTTTTGCTGCCGGTCTCAGCTTTGATGTTTGTGGAATTCCGCAGTGTTGTGCGGTTCTTTTGGACCTTTGATTTGTTAGATTTTGCTATATATATCTATACTTATAATAAATCTGTAGAAGTGAAAATTCTGTACATTGAAGATATCAAAAAAATAAATGGCGGGGGGTGTTACTAGACCGACACCGAACCCAAAAATGTGATTAAAAAATTTTTTGTCTGTCTGTCTGTCTGTCTGTTTGTTCAGGCATCACGCAAAAACTACCGGTTCGATTACGATGAAACTTGGTATAATTATTCATTATTATCCTGGGCACCACACTGGGTACTTTTTATCCCGGAAAAGTATATACAATAAATAACAAACTTAATTTTGCGGTTCGATCCCTAGACTCGATTACTGCGCCAACCGCAAATAATAAGTTTGTCGTAGGTTACGTCACCCGCAGTGGAGTTCACTAAGGTTATGCTCTAAATGTAGTGCTGAAGGTTGAATTTGGCTTGCACCCACGGATCGCTACCGTATATAAGGACATTTTTTGAACTTTGATTTGAACGGACGTGTCGAGTGGCGAGCGTTCGTTCTTATTTTAACCGTGCTTTTCAGTGCGACCTTTTTATTCCTTTTAGTTTTTAGAGTTATTTAGGTTTATTTTTATAAGTCGTAGGTATAGATTTTAATTTTAAAGTATAGGTAGTATATTTAATAGTGTACGTAGTGACCGTAGGTTATTTTATAATACTGTTAGGTAGGATTAGTCATTCGTATAGATATTAGTTATTATGGATTTTGCTTATTTATTGAGTTTAGTTATCATCAGAAATAGGTTTATTTAGGTAGGTAGGTATTTTATTTTCTGTTATTGAGTTTTTTTTTATTAGGTAGGTACTTAGGTAAGGATATCATATAGGTACCCTCTTAATCACCACTAATGAGACACAATTGGTTTTCTATTGTAATTAGCCACAAAGGGCCCGCGAGATAGATGGCATCCTGGGGAAGCACTGCATACATTTTATCCTGTTGGCACGTTCCCGTGGAATAATTTCCGACATCCACGCGGGCGAAGCCGCGGGCAGAAGCTAGTATATAATAATAGGAGAGGGTAGCCAATGTTTCATTGGGGGCAATAAGTACCTACCAATCATATTATTTTATTGGGATCTACTCAAACTTCTGATAAATATGATCATAATCATATATTTTTCTAAATATGGTACATTATATGATCTTGAAATTAGTCAATGGTATCATCACATTCTTCCACGTGTTCGGTCCCTACATACATATAATTATTACAGGACAGATATTATTAGGTCAGTATTAATATACTCGTATATCGAGTACGACATAATATTGACTGGACTGGTCCACTCAAATCTGTGTGTCTGTCCTCAAAATACCATTTCAGACATCAATCTACATGGTCTCCACATGATCTGACCAAGATTATGTCTGGACTTACCTACTCTCAGAGTAGTCAGATAGAGAACGCCGACCTCATCTAGCTTCTTTTTTTTTTTAATAATATGACGTTGAAAACTGATTCCGATGTTCTATTTACAGAATAAACCATTCCATTTCATTCGTATACTATTTCTCCTGTTTCCTACGATTTATTTTGTTATTCTGTCTATTGCTATTCTGTCATTTTGTCTTTAAATTTTCAGTTTATTTTAATGTTCTGTGGTCCTAGGAGAACAGGAGATCAAAATAGCAGACTCAAAGCAATAACCTTTTTATTGCGTCGTAAAGAGCCTCGAGTAAATAGGTACATATCAGGCGTTAAACATTTTGTTTCTAAACTTGCATACAGATCGAAGCAGTGCCCATAACACCAATTGAGCTCGTTCCACCAATCAAACCGAATTCTTTCGTTTAGTCTATTAGTCAGCCTAGCATTCTTATTAGATGATGAAATTTTGTGAGGTCAGGTTGAGTTAGTGGATCGGCCATTTTGGGATTTGCGACTCTGTTGTTTTTGCTTCCTACTTCAACTTTAGTTTTGTTGGCCAGCTCTCTCTCTCTATAACTCCCGGGCAAAGGCCTTAAATTTTTCTCGAACCTCGTACGTATTCTTCTTCCAATTTTGATAGAAGTCATCCAATCCATTCCGTAATCTCTTTCGTGGTCTATCGCGATCCCAACTCATTCAACTCTGCTAGCAAAAATTTCCATGCTGAATGTATGTGTTCATATAGCTGATGTTACGTTTTAAAAGGAAGGAATGAATGGAATATTGACACAGTCGCAACACAGGTCCAACGGATGATGATGTTTGCAATTATAATTGTTGCTATTCGGAAGTGGAAAACCGATACTGCCCTTGTTATGGTCTCCTCAGACCTCTTTCATAACTGTTTCTACTGCAGTATCATCTTTATTTAGAAGAACCATGATGTTTATGGATACAAAGAACTTAATTATAATTATTATTTTGCCCAAATCACAAAGACCTCTTTACCTATGTATGCCAAACTTTCTCCTAACAATTCCCATAGTTATTACTAATTCATATGCAAATAACACACAAAAAATCAATTGTAAAACGATGTCAAATTCCCAAATTTTACCGAAACAACCACTAAATTATTCAATTAACAATCGATTATGACATATCGATATAAAATTGCAATCTTGGATACAAATGATACGATTCATATCGCCTCTTCGGCTCGTCTATATGCAAATTGTATTTTAGTCATCTTTACTGGTTCACACGTATCTTCATTAATATTCCTGATTAGGTAATTATATGGCTATAGAAGTTTTCCTTAATGATAGGTTTATGGGCTTTTATACGTGATATATGTTTGTTAGTCTATTTTATTAGTTCATTCGTCTGTGTCGTCGAATAGAGCAATGTCTCCTGGCCTTGGAGATGAGTTAGTAAAGTTCGTATTTTGCATAAGTTAGCAAAAAATGTCAGGATTTTAATTGTTCTTTGACGTTTCTCTTGAAAGAAGAATTGTTATGTATTTATTGTTTGGTCCTGGATGACTTGTTGCATAATGTTTTATATTTTAGTTTTATGGAAAAAGGTTATGTGGCTAACGTAAGCACAGTGGCTGAAGTATGAATGTAGTTGCTACTGTGAATATCTTCTAATTTCCTTATCTTGTCCTCAGGTGACGAATGCTCCCACGAAGACCACTGCGCATCTCAACCCTGTCGAAACGGAGGCCGGTGTGTCGCCGACAACACCACTACCGCCGGCTACTCCTGCGCTTGTCCCCCTGGCTTTACCGGCTCCCGTTGTACCGAAGACGTGGTCGAATGCTCCAGTGGGTCCGGCCCCTGCCACCATGGACGGTGCTTCAACACCCATGGGTCTTACACCTGTGTGTGTGAGCCGGGATATACGGGAAGGGATTGTGATGCGGAGTACGTTCCCTGTGAACCGTCGCCGTGTCATCATGATGGAAGGTGTACGCCGCTGGATCAGCTGAGATACGAGTGTGATTGTCCGCCTGGTAAGTGAACTTTTTCAATCTGCCTAGCCTTTTCCCAACTGTGTTTGGGTCAGCTTCCAGTCTAACCGGATGCAGCTGAATATGGTTGGTAAGACTGGTTGTCAGACTTTTGGGCTTCTGAACACCCGTAACGACTGTCAAAGACCTAAGAATCACAGCCGGGACTAACGGCTTAGCGAAGCATGAAGATATTATAGTTCAATAATACAAAAACAATAGGTCCTATGCTGAATTACGGGACACAAGCTTATCGGTTTTAAATCGTTTGCATCTTATCTAGGAGCTTTATACTCTTGACGTCATAATTACTAAGACATATCCAATTAATTACTAACAACCAACGATACTTAGATGTAATCACATAACCTAACCAGATTATAAACCCACTACTACCAGGTAGTAGAACCAATAAGCACTAATCATACCAACTAGAACAGGGCGTGTGTTCCAAAGATATTTTACCACGTACTGCCTCGTACAATAACTTTCTTTATGACCATATTGGCTATGCTGGGCAGTATTATTCAATCAGAGAGATGTACAATGTTGGAGTACTAGTTGCCATAACAGGTGCTACCGAGACTGGCCAGCTAGGCAGTAAGGTTTTCGCAACAGGACGGGCGTGGCAGTCGTTAGGTGTAACTCTATAGGGTATATGTGTTGGTGTAGTAGATATTAAGATTATAGAAGGACAGGTAATGGTCTTAGTCTATAAATATACTGATTAACGGCTTAGATCTGTTGGGTATAAATACTAACCTTAGGGACATAGACATAGCAATGAAACGAATGAAACGTTAGCCTAGTAGTAAAACTATACTTTGGAAAACCACTTTTGAACTATAATCTATAAAAGTCTAAGTTAAACAAATATCAACTTTATTTTAATAGTAATTAAGTTGATTTCAGAGTGACTAGCACTATTGAAAAAGTTATAAAAATGTTTGAAGTTGTAGCGTAAACTGAACTTTATTGCGTAGGAATTAAAGTTATTTTTCCATAACCTCATATTTGTTTACCTTTTTGGCAAATAAATCGCGAATGCAGATTAGATAACATTACTGCCCCATTTATTAAACTTATCTATCCACACGGCATTGTACCAAATGAAGTTCGGAAAACACAACCCATTTCCAAAGATAATTTACAATTTACGCACTTTATCTGCGTTTCCATTAAACACGACCGAGACACCTTATTAAACCACAGTACACTAGACTAGACCAACTTTCCAAGGTCCAACAACAGACCGACATAAATTTCTCGTACCAATAAACTGCGCAAATATAATTCACACTATGTAATGTCATTGCTCTTGAAAGGACTCGAGAAAGTTCGAGATATTTACTGTCTTATCGTACCAAGTTTATGCGTTACCTGTAAATATGGTTTGTATGTGAATTGTATTAATTATATCGTCTTTACCTTGGTAATTTCTAGACTTGTTTCTGGCTTGATTAGTTAGGAAAGTGGGTGATTTTATCAGGATCTGTTTATGGTGAAGTTCAGATGAGATGTTGTCAGATTTTGTAAATATGCGTTTACGGATGTACGAACTGTACTGAATTTAACACGAAGAAAATCAGTCATATTGTAAAGTCATGACCTGATTCTAAAACAGACTCTAAAAACCAAAAATAGTCCTTGGAGTCACGAGTATCATTGTTTTCGTCAACTATAAAAGCTCAAAGAAAATGTTATACAATAAAGCCGTAGACACATCTTTTGATTACGAAACAGCAAAGTTCAACAACGATCGACTAGATTTCGAAAGTAAACGAAAAAGCTTGCACAGCCAAAAGACAAAAAACAAAGATAAACAAACACTCTATCTAGACTAACATCCCTAGTCTCACGAACATACGCACTAAGCAATAAAACGGACAGTCATAATCGTGTCTGCGTTATTTACGTCACGGCTCACAACCCGCTCTGAAAGGCGACCGTGGCCCGAGGCGACCACGACTCGTACGAAAGCGGTACACAAAATGGGTATACTGCATAAATCTATAACGTTAATGTTCTATGTTTATCTATACTGTAAATAGTTCCAGTTCTTGTAGGTGTTTGATTTAGCATGAGGAATCTTTGTTGGTCTTTGTGTGTGAGGAATCTTGGTGAAGTAGGATAGAGGCTTTTAAGGCTCCTCCCCCGCGGCGACTTTTTGTAGCGATGCATTAGCGATGCTGTCGCGCGTTCGCATCGATACAGTCGCGATGCGGTCGCTAGCTGTTTGCCCTCGCCCACAACACGATTCTCAGTAGCGATGCAAACGCGATACCGTCGCGATGCAAACGCGATTCTGTCGCGATGCAAACGCGATACTGTCGCGTTGCAAACGCGATTCAGTGACGGCACAAAAATGCCACAGTTGCAAGATGGACTCCGTTGAGGCAAAATTAGTCCGTTGTCGTTGGTGCTGTTTTTAAGTAAGCAGCCGAAGCGGAGACAGCCGTGGGTAACGAAAGCGATACAGTCGCGATGCTGTAGCGCGTTGGCATCGCTTCTGTAGCGCGTTGCAAATGCGACTAATACGCGTTAGTAGCGATGCTGTCGCGCGTTTCGTAAACGCGCGACAGCATCGCTACAAAAAGTCGCCGTGGGCAAGGGGCCTATGACAGGCAATGACCGATATTCGACCACATATGTATAGTTAAGCAGTGAAGATAAAGAATTTAGGCTGTCTGCTTTAATGGTTGCAAGCGCTACTGTCGATTCGATTCTCAGGTCGAGCAAAGTGTTGTTGGGTTCTGGAATTTGTAAGTAGCAGCCCGGAGTTTGGATTTGTGCCGGTTGATGGCGATAGGCTCGCCCGCACGGATCGATCAATCAGGTTAAGCAACGCTTGCCGCGGTTGGCCCGTGGATTGGTGACCATCACATACATACCAAGACCCCTCCGTGCCTCGGATAGCGCGTTAAGCCATTGGTCCCGGCTGTCATTTGTTGATCTTTGACAGTCGTTACGGGTCGTCAGAAGCACGAAAATCTGACGACCAGTCTTACCAAGGGGTATTACCTCTCAACCTTTCGGGGAAACAAGACATGATGTTATGTTATAAAGAATTTACTCAGGAAAATAGGTTTTAGTGAAAAAAGGCTCAAGTAAAGTGCCTTACTATATTACTGGAGGAAGATAAGCCTGCCGAGGCTTTGGTGATGATGATGTAAGATGCAAACTCATAATACAATATAATGTAAATGATAAAACTGGTAGAAAATGGTACAAATGTCATCAAATCTATTCTTGTAAAATTGGTTGCTAAGCTAACTCAAAATAAAGCTTAATTAGTTAAAATACTAAGAGTCTTTGAGCTAAGCTGCGGACGGACAGACGGATAGACGGACGGACATGGCGAAACTATAAGGGTTCCCTGTTGACAACGGAACCCTAAAAAGTGGGTTAACCACAATAGTTCAGTAAGTAAAAGTTAAGTCTAACGGCTTGTTGATTTCAATTTATTGTCATCGTCCTGAATGAACTTATAAGTTGTCATAACTTATGCAAATGTCTGGATATATGCGCAGGCGGCTTAAAGAGACATCAAAATATGATGTACGACTACCGGCTTAATCTTAATCTCAAGAAAGGATATCATGATTCATACAACAGCAGAATAAAGGAAAAAAGTTTAAATTAAACATATCCAATGCTTCCAAACTCCATTATTTTAATACCCGTGTAATTCGCTAAAAACTAACCGCACTGACGCAACAGTTACGTCACAATTTTTGTAGTTGCGCCGGCGCTTCTAGGATTCATTAGCTTCATTACGCTCTTGCAAAATGGTGGTGAGCAGTTTCAACATCTAGTGCTGTGAAATGTTCCATATTTCGAAGTTCCATATTAAGTTTCTGAGTAAAAATTTCGAAACAAGGAAATGATGGTTATAGTGATAAGCACTATGAATCTAATAAAGCTTTTTGTAATTTTATATGTCGGCAGTCTGCAATTAAGTTCACTTACTGTTTTACTTACGTAAGGCAAGTAGATTCCTGAACACGCAATGTTTATTCAATGAAAAGTGAATGAATAATACGTATAAGGTTTTAAACACTACAAACTGAACTTTAAGCCTACCAAATTTCAACCTTCCATCCGGAAACAGACATAAAAACGTCATCAACATACACAACATCTCAACTCTCTTAACGAAATCATGCGTTTAAAGCCATAAAATTAGACCAACTACCACACACTTGAAGCATACCAAATAATTGTCCAATGACTCAATACATTTCAATGAAAAGCACTTTCTCCCCTACATTCCGCTCTGGAGACATCCATCGACCACTTAAATTAGCTCAATGACGTCACACCCCATGCCCAAGTGTGGGAAAAGTAATACAAACTTAATTAACACCCGAAGAAAAGTAGTTTTGTTTATTGACTTAACATTTCTACAACGAACGGTTGATCATGTGGGAAAATACTCGAAATTGTTATTGAGAGCTTTATTTTTATCTAATTTGGGGTCTGCTTTGCTAATAATACCATCAATTTTGTATTAATTGGAACTCACATTTTATAAAACTTTAATATTTGGATGATCTTTCTTTTTTTTCGTAGTTATTCCAAATCCCTTTTATCCAATCAGTTCATCGTTTTTCATGTTTATAGCATCTAAAACATTCCGTGTTTTTCTTTCTATTATTCTCGGATTATCATTCACTTTAATTCCAACTCCTGCGTCATTTACAGTAATCTCTACAAATGCATAATCAAGTGTTTAACTTTAGCTAGACTGTCAGGTTTTTACCGCATTCCCATTCAACTAACTATAATTTTAATACTGAGCTCTGCACGCTTCGCTAACTCACTTGATTACATGTTTATTATGGCAATCTGCATTGTAATAAATACATTCATAATTACTATTGATTCTGTTTTCCATAGTCTGTATTTTAATACTTGTGTCGGTAGCTAAATGCTTCTGACTATGATTAATAATAACAGATTCCAATGGAATATCTTGATGTAGTATCTTATTATTGTTATTTTTAGCATTATTTACATCAGGTTTATCCTATATTTCTTCAAATATCACGGTTTTGATGCTTATCACTTTTCAATCTCATATTATTATTACCTATCGCTGGAAAATCTGATCATTGATCAGTTTGATTTATTATGAGGCAAATATTCGATGCTTATCTAAAAACAAGTTAATTATTAGTTTAAAAACTTGCTCACACGTGCTTCACGAAACATCTCAACTTAATATGTTCGAAGCGAACATCCTTCTTCTAAATTAAAAACAATCAATCATACACCATAAAACAATTTATTGTCTTTTCATTTCCTCCACTAAAAATAGATATTATTAATTTTCCTATTAGTTAATGTTTGAATCATTAACACATGTCTAAATAGCCCTAACATATGTGTGTCTGAAATAACAGCTTCCGTACAAGTCGCAAGTTATGGGAATGTAGGGAGACGATCTCTCACACTTCTATAATATGGTAATCCAACTGTCAATTTAGATTCTTAAACGTTTACGTAACACGAAACACCAATATTTGTTGCCAGTATTTGTGTGTGTATTCAATCATGGGCCATAGCGGACAAAGGTAAATAATGCGGGAGATTTTGGGGATCGTGTTTGGAGAAGCAATGAAATAGAATTTAAAATGTCTGGACAAACATTTGGTAAGATTGTCGATATCGCACCAAACTTCTTGGGAAAGAAGAGAAAATAAGTGTACTTGATATAATCCGTAGAAAAGCTGTTGACAGAGAAGATGAATAAACATTCAAAATTGAGGGAAAAATTAAAGAATTACTCACACAACAACAGAATGATAATATAAAAGTCTTTACTGTACTAACAGATTTTATTAAAATTATGAATGTTTAATCCTAAGCTCAGAATTAAGCACAATATATTATGTTAATTTACTAATGGAAATTTAATTTGAATGCATCGATTTCTCAACTAAAATAGTGAAATGCTTAAACATTTTTATATACGTAAGAAATTTTGTTTCCAAACACATAAAATTGACGGCGTGAAGATAAAATCTGCGTTTGTGCATCACTCGTGACAGTTTTATTATGATCTTCGTTTTATGCTCAAACCGCCGTAACTATTTTCAATCTTATTAAGTGCTAATTAGGATTAAATCATTTAATTATACCGAGATTTTAGAATAGTTAAAGTTGATTTTTTATTATCATGCTTATGGTTTTTTATTTCCTAAATGAGACGAAAGATGCTTTGACGTAATTCGGGAAAACTCAATTTCTTGTTGGTTTAAGTTAAATTAAGTTTATGAATACTAAAATAAACATAATCAGCCTGTGATGTTCCCAAAGCTGGGACACAGGACTCCTCTTTGTCAGAGAGAGTGGGTCGTAATTCCCTTGATCCGTGATGAAATTATTTACTCAAAGTAAACACCTGCCTGGTTTCGAACCCGCGACCTAAAACTCGTAAAACCCGTTACCACTGGGTCACCAGTGCTCCAATACTAAAATAAACGATATACCATTTTGATCTTCTCCCAACAAAACGCATTCCTTCCAATAATCTATTTTCAGCCTGCAACGAGTAACTGCAAAACCAATCCTAGTAAAAATCATTACCAAAATATTGCCTCCCGACTTTCCGCATGCTGGTTTCGAAGCAAAAAAAGGCGTCGAGAGATTTAAACGAGGCGCCTCCACCATAAACAGTTGCACATGTGTTACTCGTGGGAACTGGCCGGTTAATGAACGTAATGAGATTCTTTACTCGCTAATCAAACTGTATGAACCACGGTGTGATTTCGACACTAACCGTCTTATTCCAAAACACGATCTAAATTTAGTACTGGGATTGTTACTAGGTTTAAACCATGACTAAATAAAACGTTATTACAAAATGAAGTTTATCACTAGTTCTTGAACTAACTAAGGTACTAAAGTTAGTCCGCCGAGACCCCTAGTTTAACCATGGATTTGACATCGGTACTAATTTATTTGAGGTTAGCTTTGATTATTATTGTGTCTTTTTATTTACAAATCGTCAAATATGGATATTGTTATAATTGATTTGATGGATTTGGTTATGCTGGAGACGTCTCGGCGACCTTACAGATGTCGTCATCATGTAAATCCTTATTAAATTGAGTGACGAAGATTTTAAATATAAGTATATGTTCACAAAACGTTTTCGGGAAAAAATTGTGGATGTTTTACGTGAAGATTTACTCCACGACCCTCGAGGATGCCCATTGAGTCCTGAAGTGCAAGTGGTTTACGCATAGGACACACGCGCACCCGCGTAACAACGAAATAACGCTGTCGGTATTATTATATTATTTTGTAACATTATTGTATTATGCAAACCAGTTCCTTATTGATAATACAGTCCACTTATTCCGCAAGGATCCAAACCCAACACTTACGCAACTGGGCTCGCTATGAAGTAAGTACCCTTGGTCAATGCTAACATTACATTAAATAAAATCCAAATAATATCCCAATATTATTGTTTTATTTGTCATATTAAAATAACAGAGACGAGTCTAAAGATCTAATATGCGGTCACTATTCAGGCGGTTTGTGATGCTGGCCTGAAAATCATGGACATTGTTACCAGATGACGTGGACCATGACTCCAGAATATTCCGAGGATGTAGATTGAAACAGAGGTTTGAGGCTGGCGCTTTATCTGGAATATTATTCGGTGGCTGTGGCTATCACTGCACTCCATATTTATTTACACCATTACGTAACCCCACAACACCACAAGAAGAGAGGTATAACAGCAGCCATTTAAACCCGGAAGACGATGGAGAGGTGTTTTAGTTTAATGAAGCAACCAACGGTTTCGTTGCCTATTACGAGGCATAATCGGACACATCCACTCACGAACAAACCCTATCGAATAAAAATAAGAATTGCATTATTTGTTTCTTCAAAAGATAAACATTCGCCTCAAATGACGCGGGCTGTCGCCGAATGTAATTCGCTCCATTTCACGCTAGAGGTGTTAAAAATATAACAACTTGATTATAAACAGCGCGTCAAAAGTACAAGTTGTTCTTGTTCATTATATTGTAATCCAAACAAAGAACCATTTATGACATATTTTTGTACTGATAAATAATTATTAAATCATTTCAAGTGTTATTATAATATCAATATTTAGAGAAACAGAACGTTGCTTCAAATAAATCCTGTACGAACGAATGAAAGAATGCCATTTTTATTTCTTATCTGTGGATATTATTTGAACCATGGACCTTCTTTGGTACTAACAGATCCTCAGATAGTCTTCGTTTTGTAATCAGGACACATTTTGATCCTGGTACTAATCTTAATACCGTCACAATCCTAGACTTTTTAGTCTTGGTTTAAACCAGTACTTAAGCAATTTTTTGTAATAAGACCGTTAGGGATTGACCATTGATCAGCTAGTTGTAGCTACTATTGTTAGCCGATCTTTATCAATAGCTGTTGTTGGTTCTAATTGAATTGTATTAATTGTCTCGTGAGATTCGTTACACAGATATTCTTTTGTTTCATTAAAGTTTATTGTCTCGTTAATAAAAACTTTTTGTTATTCTGTATTTAGTGCTTAGCGTGTTGTTTTAAGAGACAAAAAATAGACCCATGACTAACTAAGATCTAAAAACTTCTTGTGATATGGTCGAGTGGATTTTAATTATAATGTTTATCGTTAAGTTTAAATGACAAGTTTTTTTTTTAGCTAACATACTCCAACAGTCCTAACAAGGATTTTTAAGTTTTTTTTTTAAAAGCAAAGACGTACCCACTTATTTTTTAATAAGGATTGTCATGTTAAAGATATTTTTGACAAGACACATCAACCATTTATATAATAAATTACACGTGTTTTAATCCATATGGTGCTTTAACACTTCAGCCGAAAATAGAAAACAGATGTGGTACTTAGAATAAAGAGTCTATCAAAATTTAAGAGGATAGATGACTAATTAATTTGGGAACCGATTCTAATAGGAACTCTCATGAATGATTCATGGTCTAAGAATTTACGATTTGGCATCAAACTGTACACTTCAGTTACAGCTTCCTTTTAAACAATTCTCTATAGATCTGATTGTATTATGAATGCATTTCTCTCCATGCTTATAATTCTAGCTTCGTTATCTGGCGTCTCTTGTACTTCACTTCATATTTTACGTTGTATTTTCAGTTATGGGGTTGCGAAGCACCTAGTGGTGCCCTACCGATATAAGTTGTTGCACTTGAACACGCATGTGGTTCAACATATGCAGCTGCAACGTGTTGAGTAAAAATCGATAAACAATTTTGAACGTCATGAGTTGTTTATTTTTTTAACACGATAACATGGAATGCTGTGGATAGTGCTAAAACTTAAATTAAATGAGCTGGAATGTTATCATCCCAAGATATAATTTTGTAGGTACAATAGGAATTCACGGAAGCCTTCTATTCATTTTCTTGGATACATATCTCAAGTTCAGCATAGAAACCCACATAAATATACCTAATAGTTCCTCTAAGCAATTTATCATACCGCCATTATCTAAATCTCTCATCTTTCCCCAGGTTATCGCGGCCAGAACTGCGAGATCGACATCGACGACTGTCCCGGCCATTTGTGCCAGAACGGGGCAACCTGTGTCGACGGGCTCAATTCTTACACTTGTGAGTGCCCGCCCACTTTCACCGGGACCCTCTGCGAGACTGATGTCGACGAATGCGCTCTTAGGTAAGTCGGATTTGACCTTAGCTGCTACATTGTTATGATGTCCTGGTACTTTCTGATCTGTATCAGTATTTTAATTGTTAGTGTTAGCAGCATCAATATAATTTATGTTAGTAACGTGTATGTACAAATTAGTACCTAATGTTGAACTTAACGTTGCTGACAATGAATTTCCTGGAAATACTATAAAGCTTTCTGTAAGTCATGAACAAGCGGAACATAGATACTTCAAACTCTTTATACTGGGTAGCAGGGACATCGACGCGCAAACTGTAACCATGGATTCATTCAGCACATGAGTTTAGATCCCATAGCGTAGAAATTTTTCGTCGGTTATTAAAAAAAAAAATTGCCACCCTGTATACAAGCTGAACTTTAGAAATGCTGTAACATTGTTTATTGAAAGCTAACAAGACAATTCTAAAGTATTTTCTAACATCGTAGCCAACGCTATTCTTTGATCATTCAAGTCGTAAAGGACAGTCAGGTTAACTGACAGTATTGACAATCAAACTGAATGACAAGAGAATAGGTTCTTGATGTTCGATAGTGAATACGAGACGAAATAATAGCTTTTATTACAACGCAGAAACCTTTCACGATGATAATACCATTTGTCAGAGTATTTTATTGTCATTAAAAATATAAAGATGAAATTACATATGTCACAAACGCTTTGATATTCTTGTCCATAGTAACTCGTGTCATTCACATAAATTCGTCGGCTATTTTTGTACCTCAGGTTCTTAGAATATCAAAACTAGTCGAGTAATTTAATTAACAAATCAGCATAACAGAGATGGTATCGCTAATCTAGATAAATGAAGATATCCGCCGATCGACGCGGTTATGATCTTCGCGCAAATCAACAAAGCGGGGACCGTTACTTCGATAAAGCTCTTCAGCATTAAGAATGGCGCCGATTCCCTTGTTCAAAAATTAAACTAAATTTAAGTTCAGTTCATCTTTTTCTTTCTATTTCATTAAGAAAAGGACAGAAGATAAATATTAGTTTAGTCCTGTCAAATTAGTCAGCGCCTGACGTAAATTGACGTATTTTTTAATTTGTTTGTTTTTAATCACGTTTAATTTGTCTATGGTAGGTATCATAATTTATAGAATGAAAAACATGCACTGAACTTAAATTTGTGAACAAGGGAATCGGCGCCACTGTCAATTATTTTTAATTAATTGCAGTTTTATAAAACGTCACTGCTGTGTTGAGCCGTAGCCAATAGATTTAGTTACCGGCTTTTTAAGAATCAGTAAGAAGTGAACGTCTACCGACCGTCTTAAGCATAACTCAGTCGATAAATTTTTAGCGACAATTAAGTTTCATACGCAAACAATTTTATGTGCAGTTATACAGCTCGCCAATTTGTAGCATCATGTATCCTTCTTGGTCCTCGAAGCACTGCCTATAATTGACAATGAAATATTACGGCTGCTGCAACGAATGTCATAGAATTATCGACTTTATTGACCAGATGAAAGGGGCGCGGTATGCCTGGATTGGAAAATATGTGTTGCCAGATATTATTCGCTTGTCAAGGAATCGGCGCGGCCCAATTAAGCCAGCGTCCCGGCAAAATGAAGTCTGGAACGGATCGGATGATTGCACCGACGAAAAAATAGATTTAACCAAAGATTACTCTTTATTACGAACACACAAGGCTGAATTTTGGGAGGGAGATCATTTTAAAAACAACACCGCGTTCCGATCTCTGTAATTCAATATCAGACGCCATCTTGGATGACGCTGCGCATGCGACTATGTCCATATTATACTTTTTTGCGTAACTCGTTAAAAAACCGACAAGTTAATGAAACGAATTACTGCCAAATGTTATTATAAACGGGCTAATGATATCTACATCTGTATTGAGATGGTTTTTTGTATGATACAATATCATCTCGGCTGTGTGTCGATGTATTGGGCGTTAATTACAAAATAACTCGTCAAGAAGTCAACGGCCCCACGACTCAAGCGACGACAGAATAGCGGAACACACTTTATTCTTCCTGTTTACATTGTCGTGTTTGTACTTTTGATTTTTTCCAAGTGTTCTCTGTACTAATTTTCCTAATTTTCTTAGAAAACATTTGTTATGTCTTCACTATTCTTTCTTACTATTATTATGTCTTGAACCTGCTCACGTGTAATATTTTGCAATATTTGAAGCTAGATCGTTTTCAACCTTGACATTTTCGTCCAACATTCGTTTAAATATTCCTCCATTGCATCTAGGTCCTTAAACTTTATCAGAATTATTATCTTTTTCTCCTAAACCGGTCACTTTGAAAAACAGGTGATTATTTCTTCCGCTTACTTCTCACAACTTAGTCTAAGAGCAACGTCCTAAGTCGCCATGTGCGATGCGCCGTTCCTACATTAATTGTTAGCTAATGATTGGATACAAAAAACGCCATGATGTTCCTACGTTCGCACGGTAATAGTAAACTTCGTTCATATCATATACTTTGGCGTCTGTACACGCAAATGACTTCATTTTTTTCCAGTAATTGACTTCTGAAGTGATGATTAGATATATTAACGATCGTTAACGTTTTCTTTATTAAATAAATATTCGAAAATGATTTGCATGATTTGATTTATGACTCCTAGACTCGGATATCAGCGGGGGTTTCATATTTATAAGTCTTCATTGTCCTTCATCGGATTGTAAGAGCATGATAAATTCATTTGGCTTCTGTTTCATCTTTGGTCGAGTTTTTAATCGGATCAAGTTCACATCCGCCATGAATTTTAGCAAAGATTATGGCTTCTGTATATGTCCGGAATTAAAGGCTTCGTCTGGATACAAACAACCTTTGTCCAGTAGCTGCGGCTTAAAAGTTAACGCTACTTGGAAGTATTTTCTTTCGCACGGGAATTAATTTACCTGTGTTCGGTTTATTCTCAGTTTAGTTAAATGTCACGTGTATCGAATGGTTGGCATTCAAAACATTCACTTTATCGTTCATAACCGTGAATATTTTAGAAGAGATTAACTGTACTATAGTGCGATCGTGCCCAAAATATGTCATAAATGTAACATTCCAATGGGGCGTTTACAAATCTTGTAGATGGAGATTGATGGATGTCTGGGAGATGAAAGATGAGGCGCCTATTCTTTCTAACTTGTTTGGAGCTTGAATAATAGTAGACGATGCTAGAGGTGCAACATCAATACAATACGATTGGACTAGAGAATGTTTTGCTTGATTATTTTTATTACTGTTTTATTCACGTCTTCGTAAAACCTTTCTTTGTGATGCTCAAGTCAAACGTATAAAACTTGACCCTTAATTTTCTTTATCTATCCCATAAGTTTTTAATCCGGCCACCAAGAGACTCCCAATGGCGATCAATTAAACAAAGTAGAAATCATTATAAAAAAAATTGAAGATTTTATAACCACTCCAAAAACATCTCTTTTTTGGGTCCTCTGATATATTGTTTACGTCATAAAAGTAATACGATTATAAAAATGAATATTATTACCCATTTCTTTTGAATTAATCGTATCTATACAAACTATTAATATTTCGACCATCTATGGATACGTTAGACCTCCCGCTGCAAAGGCCTCTTACGAAACCAAACAACCCATATTTTCACCCTGACCTGCATTCAAATATTCCTTATCGCAACCCAATAAAGTTCAACTTCGATCACAAAAACCCTTCTTGAATGAAAGGATAACTTTGTATGGACACACTTTAGCGTAGTGTTGTTGCTTGTGTTTTGTTTTACTTACAGCATGTACTACGGGGTTTACTTTAATTATGTAATTTTGGACTTTATTCCTATCGCGTTTAGCTCTGTTTTTGGTTGTGGTTTCGTTTCATGGGATAGTGTCACAGTATCCGAGTCGCTGGCTCATGAAACGCGTCAGATAAATGCGTGCCCAATATCGGGTTACGTCTTGGTGCCTTTACTCTTTTATTTTCATTTGGTTTGAAGCTCTTTGAGGTGGAAGTCGATACAGTTTTTTATAATAAAGTTTTATGCTAGATCGCGTCCCGCTTAAGGTGTTGTGGTTTTGGGTAGTGTAAATTTGGAACATTTTATTCTGAAATTCTATTAAATCTTGACATATATTATGTTTTCATTTCAATCGATTGATTTTGATTGATTGATCGATTGATTCGATTCTTCTAATCAATGAAGAGCTCTAGAAATATTTCACAAAGTTAGAAAATGTCAGCTATCCAAGATTTTGCTACATGAGCTATCGTTATTAAAATTACTTGTGTAGTCTGCCTGTTGTTTTAAAGCACCACCTATGTCTTATTGACAAACAATAGCCAACACCAAGTCCACGATTAATTCTGTTTCATCAATCATCTCGCTACGTCCCCTTAGGGATAAGCAAGTATAATCTAGTGTCAGTCATGACTTACGATGTATCCGTTGCGTTTGCGCCGGAAGCATAGACAACGGTACAGGTGGCGCTGCTATCGTATTACCATGTTTAGAAATTTATTATTGAACTTGCATCTTGTATTTGTCTTATTTCATATGAAAGTCGTAATAAATCGGCTTTCATTAGTCATACTTTGTCGTTGGATTGGAAAATATTTTCGGTCCTTATGATCGCTGATAAAATAATGATAGATGAAGCTTCTTCTTCCTCATCTTTGCATATTAATATCTATTTATAATGTCTAAAAGCACCGGTAGTGCAAAGCGTTCCATTGATTTTTGGTCTAGATACTATTGATGAGAAATATTCATAAATAGAATCTTGCTTGCTTGAATGCTGATAATTTGAATAATTTCTAATTATGTATTTCAAAAATGTATTTTTTTCCTATCAATTCGTTTCAACGCCGCATCAATTTTCGTATCCCATCAAATAGCTACGTATGCCTTAAGAAACTCAATTAAAACGCCTTTTCCTCTATTTGGTAAAAATGTTGATAGTACCACCAGAATTCTTGATCACATTACATGTTTATTCATGATGTGTCCCGTAGCTGTTCAATTATTCGTAAGTATGCCTTTTAATTAATGAAATGAGGAAAGTTTAACTATAACAAACGATAATGTTTGTTCTTGTTGATATGGGACATGTTTGAATAGAAAGGCTAGTGAAGCATATTCTATTAAAACGACCTTTGATGCAGCTGACAATAAAACGAATAATGATTTTGTTGGACCGAAGGACCAATTTTGTAAAGTGATTTTGGATACTTCTAATAAATTTTAAAAACGTCTCACGTAGTAACGTGAGACGTTTTATAGCTACGGCCAGTAGGCCGTAGCTATAAAATTATAAGCATCAAAGAACCAATCAGCCACTTAACCAGTCTAAAAAACATAACCTCACCTAACCCTAAAACAGTTACAGAAGTCTCCAACAAATTACTCACTCCTGGATTTACAACGTGTCGGCAGAAGCAGACAACCATCTTGTTAGGCGCACAATTTTATTTTTTACCCCGATTCCAAGGGAATTGACTGGCTAGGAAATTGTCGCATAAGTACGCACTATTATAACTGTTCAGCTGATGGTGGCTACAGGCTGAGAATGTGTCAGCTGCTTGTCGTCCTGCGAAGGAATTGAACTTTAGACATTGGTCCTATATGTCTTGTTTTGTGGATAATAGGATCCTGTTATGTTAAATTATTATTAAGTTTATATTGTGCATCATTTTAACTTATAACTTCTTCTAATGAAGTTACTTCTTCAATAGATTTGTGCTTGACTTAATTTCTTTCTTCTTTTTTTTAAGCATTATTGCTAGCGATAAACTTGAGCGAAATATGTTAGAAAATTTCACTAGCCCTTAGAACATCAAAGAATTCGTTTTATTACATAAACGAGTTCTTCACATTCTAGCAACGTTGCCATAATTTGTAACTCACTGGCTACCAGATCGCCGATATGATATTCAATTTGAGCATCATCGATGGGCTATTAATCATTGCTAATCGATTATTTTATATGCCGAGGAGTAATCTGCTCAGAAACGCGTACAGTCGCTTACAGATGTTGTATGATAAAGGCTATTAAGGTTATGCGAAACTGGTCTTTTACTCTTTTCTTTATTATCGCCTGCTTTATTATAAAGCTTAAGTTTTGTTTGTAAAAGTGGTTTTTTCAGATTTGATTTTTGTAACTATTTTTAGTTTATTATGTCCTAGTTGTGTGATTGCGTCTTTACATTGTACTTTCTCGTTCACATCACATCAATCACATTCGAAGGCATATTGTCAATCTCTTTTATTTCCTCAAAACACTAACGAGTGTACTCGAAACCCGTTATTTTGTAAAACTTCATCACTTTTTTGCATATCCTTACTGTACCGTCCTCAGCAATCAGCCTCATATAAAACTTTTTATAAATGAACTTTTTGAACATGATACTTTTATGAGGAAATTGCTTCGGTACAATTTGCGCTCAGCACGCAGTGTCGGTCGTTAAGCGAGGCTGCGCTTGCGCATGATGGTGCTACCGGGTACTTGAAGCGATTGGCTTAAGTGGGGAGAAAGGGCGGGTGGATAAACGATGATTGTGAAGGGAGTAATTATAATCAGATACCGTAGGTGGTCTTAACTTTTATTTGTATGGTTTAATTATTTATCGGAATGTTGCTTTATTGTCTGAGGCTGCCTTCCCAATTAATTAACTTGATATATAACTGCATTGATATAATGGCTGATTTTATTCCTTTACGTATGATAATTAAATCAAACATCTTTGACCATATTTAAACCAGGAAGTAGCTGATAACGGTATAATGTGTGTTATATTTCTCCAGCTTTAACAACATAATCAGGTTTTATCAAAGAAACATCATAGAAACTAAATCAAAGCCAGTTACATCTAAAGATCAAATCTTCGATTCTGATCTGAACGTCGGCGTCGGCGCAACCAGTGGGTCCCGTAAAGCGGAGTGATTAATGATGATGACCCCCGCCATCATCTAGGTTCACTTCCGTGCAGAGCTAGTGATGAATGGACCTTCATCCCGGTCTAATAGATAGATAAGTGATGATAGTTATATTGCCAGCTAACTTGAGGTAAAAAGGATTTGCTACTGCAGACTATGACGCTACTGATGAAGATAGAGTTTTCCTTGTTCAGGAATTTTGGGAGTAGCAATTATTATACTATAGTAGAGTCCAACAGTAGACTGCTATAGGCTGATGATGATGATGAATTATTATATCGATTTTAAGTCATGGCAGCTATTTTCCTCGTCGAGTATTGTTTCTAAATGAATGTACTGTATGAACCAAAATCATTTGGATGGACTGTGTGAATGATGATATGGTTAGAACGGAGGTTACTATCGAGATGACGACTAATAGAGAAGTATGGAAGAAAAAGACATATTGCGCCCATTAGGATATAGGCAGTAGAATGGTGATGATGAGATAACCAAGATCATAAATGAATACAGATTGAATGTAAAGACTGTTTTCAGTTCCGAAAGTATATGGCAAAATGTACTGCTAGAAACAAAATGAGTAACAACGTCATATAAACTAATAATTTATTAATATCATAAGCTATGGTTTCCGTTACTGGTATGCAGATTTTACGACGCATTTCATAATGGTGTCAGATATAGTTAAAAATCAACAATTTATTGACACTCCCACTGGATTTACGATGGTAAGCCTACGAAATATTAAACTGCGGTTTGGACTTAGCTTGGTTCAAGTCAATAGTGGCAAGCGAGATAGCTTTAGCATATTCTTTATATTTTTCTCTCTTTATCTCCTTAACAATACTGTTTCTATCTGTTTCTTCTTTGTATTCTTAGTTTCTTGGGCCTGACAGTTATATCCTCTTCAGGAATATTCGACGTTACTGTGTCTGTTTTATGATGTCCATGTTAATCATTTTTAGTATGCTTGGGTCTTTTTATTACCTTTATAGCTTTATTGCCTTCAATAGCATCATCCTTTTGTTAAAGGATAAGTCTCACTACTTAAGTTTTATTGATTTCACCAATCGCTTACAGAGTAATGTTTATTTATGATGTATCAATGCTTTCTCAATTTCTGAAATCATATGATCAATCAAGAACAGCTATAAATATGTAGAACTAAATTCCTAATATCTGTGAACATCTTAGAAAGAAAAATACGTTTATTTTCCGCCTGTCGTTCATTCTATAGCTTTTGTAATAAGTCCGAAAGGTTCTATTTTGATTTATAACTTGTTTGGAAACGTAACAAGTTTATAACAGTCAGTTTGAATTCTAAATCAAAGTGTTAATTTCGCAATAAGATTAGGATTAATTATTATTAAACAGTAGACTGAATTGTGCTTAGTAAAAGCTCTTTCTACATTTAACTTATTCAAATGTTTTGTATCTATAGTATGTATTATGTATTTGGTCTTTAATTAAGCTATAACTGTATAAAGCCTTGTGCCTGCTTTAGTGACTAACCCGCAGTGGGCCTGCGTGGTGGATTACGGCCCATCCCCTCTCACAGAGAGGAGGCCTGTGTCCCAGCATTGGGACACAGGCCAGGTGGGCTGATTATGCTGCTTTTCATTTTCTAGGAACGTCTAAGGTAACTCGTTTATATTCATAGAACGACCCATTTATTTCTAGATTTCATGAGCAAGACTCACTGTATTCTCCATATTTGTCTCTTCTCTTGGTTTATTTTAATGATTTCAATAAAATACCTCTCTACCACACCTACTCCTTAACTTATCAATCTGACACCGCCAACATACGACCCCTTAACTATATATTAAAGGTTTGGCAATATTGTTTGCAATTTGATCTGATATGCGCGGGCGCTCGTGCCGCGCCCGTTCTCGATCCTTGCCGATCGTACCCGATTGTGCCCGACCGGCCGCATAAATCTTTCGTAATACGGACTTTAGTGATTTACATTGCGCCTTTAACCTTTATTGTGGAAATATTTAAATGTAATTACTATGATTTTTCGCGGGCATTTTAACATGTTTGGTTAAACAGTTTAGAGTTAGACGATTAGAGAACTTAGCGAGCTATTCTGGTTGGTTGACTCTTTACGATTTCATAAGTAAATATTCCCAATGTGTGTTAGAATATTACATAGACAGATCATTTAATGAGGGAAATATTTAAATGATCCTCTAAAAACTGATTGACCTTCTAATGATGGATACTTTTTTAAATTAATGAACCTCTAACACCTTTTTGCGCTTCTAATGATGCATGTTTTTATTTAATAGCTGAGCCCCTTTTTAACTTACTTGACCATTTAGTATTATTAGGACCCCAAAATAGGAATTATAATATGAGGTATAAAAAAAGAGGCGCAATCATTATATTATTAAAGTGTTCAATAATATTATTTGGAGCGCAAAATTGGAATTATTAGAGGTTCGATTAAATATATAATGCCATTTAATGATTAATCCAAATAATAGTAAAGAGTATTAATCCCTTCAAAAAGAAAATGTAATGAAAAGTTAGGAAACTTCCATTATTACGCAACTAAATGAATTTTTAACTCCACAATACATATTAAATCTACAAAGTCACATTAAATATAAGAAAATATGCTAAACGCCTACCAACGAGAGCAACTTAAAATCTGCACCAAATTCCACCCCGAAATTACGACGAAGGTTTTACACAAAAATTCAAACCTCCTTAATAAGCTATATTTAAATGGTTTTAAAACTAAAACTGGTGAAAAAAGATGGCGGCCGCGTTTTGTTAATTTCTCGCGGAAAACATTGCCCTTTTTCAAGCATTCTTTGTTGTAGGTACTATATAGTAGATTTTACAACAAGTGCACAAAACAAACCATTTTTATCCGAGACTTTTAGCAGCCCGAGCCGAAGGCGAGGGCTGATAGTAATGTCGAGGATAAAAATGGTTTTGTGGACGAGTTATAAACTCTGCTTTTCACTTCGATTGCGAGGAAATAAAACAGTAGTATAACATAACATTTCTTTAATTAAAATTCAAAGTAAAATTAGAACAGTTTTGAATACTGAAGGAAATTGTTTTTAAATCTTACGACATTGATATTAGGCTGCAGACCTATACAGCCTAGTATTAAATTAATTTTGTAATAATAATTTTCTTAAATCAACTAACCTACCGTACTTGAATTAAAATTTTAATATCTATTATATCTTAAAAAACACATAAGGCAAATAAATTAAAGTAAATATTATATAATAACAAATTCTATCTATGAACTTCTTATTGCATTTGGCTGTATGGCTCATTTTCTTTGCCTTAATATAATACATTTATGAGTAGATACGTTAATGCCCTTGTGCACAAAATTCGATTTTGTGCAGCCTATACCCTGCACAAAGAAGCACTTTCAGAGCATGAGAAGTGAAAAGTTTATTTTTGACATGCGTTGTATCATTACTTTAAGGTAATTACCTACCTACTTATTTGCGGTGACAGAAATGAGGTACATGTTTTGTGATTTCCTCTTGTGACCGTTTTTAGGCTAATGTAGACTAATGAAACTTTCCATATTTTGTTATTTGTTTATATATTTTTGTGCTGTATATTTTGGCGTCTGGTACAGTCTGGTGAAGTCATATTATGGAAACAATTATACTTACAAATATACTTAGATTAGTTTAAGAACTTAGTTATTAAGGTTAAATGAAAAAGGTTTATTATTTTTTGCTTTTCAGTTTTTTCGGTGTTTAATTTTTTTGTTAAAAAGTTTTTATTTTATAACTAGCTTCTGCCCGCGGCTTCGCCCGCGTGGATGTCGGAAATTATCCCACGGGAACGTGCTAACAGGATAAAATGTATGTGCTTCCCCAGAATGCTATCTATCTCTCGGGCCCTTTGTGGCTAATTACAGTAGAAAACCAATTGTGTCTCATTAGTGGTGATTAAGAGGGTACCTATATGATATCTTTACCTAAGTACCTACCTAATTAAAAAAAAAAACTCAATAACAGAAAATTAAATACCTACCTAAATAAACCTATTTCTGATGATAACTAATCTAAACTCAATAAATAAGCAAAATCCCTAAAAACTAATATCTATACGAATGACTACTCCTACCTAACAGTATTATAAAATAACCTACGGTCACTACGTACACTATCAAATATACTACCTATACTTTAAAATTAAAATCTATACCTACGACTCATATAAAAATAAACCTAAATAACTCTAAAAACTAAAAGGAATAAAAATGAACTCCACTGCGGGTGACCCAACCTACGACAAACTTAGTATTTGCGGTTGGTACAGTACAGACAGTGGTAATCGGGTATAGGGATCGAACCGCAAAATTAAGTTTGTTTTTTATTGTATATACTTTTCCGGGATAAAAAGTACCCAGTGTGGTGCCCAGGATATTAAAGAATAATTATACCAAGTTTCATCGTAATCGAACCGGTAGTTTTTGCGTGATGCCTGAACAAACAGACAGACAGACAGACAGACAGACCGACAGACAGACAAAAATTTTTTTAATCACATTTTTGGGTTCGGTGTCGGTCTAGTAACACCCCCTGTAAATTATTTTTTTGATATTTTCAATGTACAGAATTTACACTTCTACAGATTTATTATAAGTATAGATTTTTTGTAGCTATAATCTACTAATTTTTTGCCAAAGGGCAGGCATATGTGGCACTGAGTAGAGTAATAATACACAACTCAGCATTCAAATCAGTGAGTGAACAATAAATCACCCCTATTTTCCCACCCTTAGGGTTTTTTTTCCAAATTTATATGGGACCAATACCCTTTCCAATAAAAAGAATTATCAAAGTCGGACTACTCTGTAAAAAGTTATGCACGGTCATACATAAAAATATATATATATATATATCTATACGCGTCGACTTGAGAACCTCCTCCGTTTTTTTTTCGTTGGTTAAAAATGATTTTAATTCTCATTTTGATGCTGCTAACACCTGACTTTTATCTATTATATTTTTTGCCATATTCAACGCTCTCAACATCTAACCTCGTTTCTTCTTTCCCAGGCCTCTAGTCTGTCAGAACGGAGCCACCTGCACGAACTCGGTGGGAGGATTCTCCTGTATCTGCGTAAACGGCTGGACTGGTCCAGAATGTTCTGTCAACATCGACGACTGCGCAGGCGCGGCGTGCTTCAACGGTGCTACTTGCATTGACAGGGTTGGGGCGTTCTACTGCAAGTGCACGCCGGGGAAGACTGGTAAGTTTTTTTTTTTTGGTCGTTGTAGCTACTTTTCCCCCAAAGTATAGAAGATATTCTGCCATACTTACTCTATTTACAACTTTTTAGTTTAGAGGGCTATGAACTTAAAGGTAGATAGTTAATTTGGTACTTCTTGAAACTAAATTGATATAGATTGTATGTGGTGCTGCCAATGATTTCGATTGCATGTTTCGCATGCACTCAAAGTGACTTCTGCGCTGCCACCGACAGCGCCGTGAAAGTGGCAAAGTTTTGGGCCAGCAAGATCTAAAATACAGTCGTGCCAGTGACACGAAAAAGAAGAAGAATGATTTTGATACGGACATTGTACAGTCAGCGTCAATAATATCGGGACGAACAGACTGTTCAAAATGATCTAAGCAACTATGAAAATGAAATATTAACTCAATGACACAAGGCATGTTTCAGAATGAAGACAGTACACGACAAATGTCATTCTGACAAGAACTTTATCCAATTGAGACAAAGTTTAATTTTCTTAGTTGTTGAGATCATTTTGAACAGTCTGTTCGTCCCGATATTTCTGACGCTGACTGTACAATATTACAGTAAGGAGGAGGCAAGGAGAATTGATAACCACAAACTAAGTAATTTCTAGTCTGTTGCTAACTGTTTTCCATTAAATGTATGACCTACATGTATTTGTTACGAGTCTGGGTGTTTTTCTATCTATAATATGTATGTATTTACAAAAAAAACGTATATAAGTAGTTTATCAGCCATCTTGTTACCATAACACAAGCATTAGGTTGCTTAGCTTGGGACTAGATGGCGCTGTGTGAAATGTCCAGGGATATTTATATTTATTAAAAGGATAAAATAATAATCAGCTGCATTATTTAAAACTGACCTTCCTCTCCCCAGGTCTACTCTGCCATCTAGACGATGCGTGCACCTCCAACCCTTGCCATGCGGACGCGATCTGTGACACCAGCCCCATCAACGGCTCCTATACTTGCTCCTGCGCGTCCGGGTACAAAGGACTAGACTGCTCCGAGGACATCGATGAATGTGAACAGGGTAAGTCTGGAATTTAAGTCTTATGAAATAGAAGATCTTTAGAATTTAGTTTCATGTTTTTACGTAGGAGTTATAATACATTTTGTAACGACTGGGACCGCCAAAGCAAGGATCTTAAAGTTTTAGGTGTCACCTATCTGTTGACTGTTTTTTTTTCGGTCCTACACGATAAACACAGAGGTTTCAAAATTAAAGAAATGGTTACCCATCCATACACTGACATCAGGAAGGATAGCTTAACCTTGTAGTTCTTGTTACAACAAGTTATTTCAGCCCCACATTCTGCCAACCCCACGAACTATTTTAATGCGACAAAGTAGCTTATGATGATACGGGAATAAGATGCGTTGCAATGTTATTCCTTATGTTGGTGATTACAAGAAGCTAATCTTGTCCCTTATGTTAAGAAAACTTAGTTATTTATCTAACACACCTCTAATACTCTTCTCCCTTCTCAGGATCACCATGCGAGCACGACGGTATCTGCGTGAACACTCCAGGGTCTTTCGCTTGCAACTGTTCCGTGGGCTTCACGGGACCGCGATGTGAGACCAATGTTAATGAATGCGAGAGTCACCCCTGCAGGAACGACGGGTCTTGTCTCGATGACCCTGGCACCTTCAGATGTGTCTGCATGCCTGGTAAGTGAACTTGATATTTGTTAAGATTTTGTTTTTCTAAGGGGTAACTATTCGTATGGTGGATTTTCCTTTTACATAACTTAGAAAACAGTAGGTACGTAGTTCACATAGGTGGATAATTTTTTATTTTTTTTTGATAAAATGTTGCCCCACACTAGGAATTTCTTCTGTATCGTGGGTGCGTTCACAAACATTTAAACTCACATACACAAACAACCAGACCCATTTGTCTCATGTATAGAGTTTACTAAAACAGGTAAGATGGCATCAATTTTATAGCTTTATGCTCAATTTTTATGTTGACCGACCATTACCGGGTAATAAATAACACTCTCGTATCATTGTCAATTTCGAAGCGTAGCCTACATAGCGTAGCATTGGAAAGCTTTTTCATCCTTAAGCCACGTTTTAGGTCATTTCAGAAAAGCATTTAGATATGATCAAGTAAGTAAGTTACTATAAGCAATATAATCCATTTCTGGCATTACTCATTGAAAGTGTTAACTAACTTTGCTTACATAGTTATCACAAGCTCAACTACCTACATTAGAACCAGTCCGAACTGAGTCATAGTAGATTAATATTCAAACAACTTATCTTTCTGAAACAAACACACAAATTTTCTTATCAGGAATCTTAACGACTATATCACTTATTTGCGCAGAAACCTGTAAATTTAGCGAACATTATAATAAACAGTACTTAGGTACTCCTGTACTGTTAGTACTCGCAGCGAAAGAGTTTGGTTAGCAGGGTAACGATGCAGCAAGCTCATGGCTAGAGCATAAGGGTGCTTACATAAAGAAGCGGGCTTTCGGGCCCGCCTCCCGGTACAGATCTCTGCAGGTGATCTTCGCAAGGAAACGGTTACATGTTTTACCTGTTTCTTTATGTGTGAGCGCATAAGTTAATGTGGGACTATTTTACTTGCTCTTACCGGTACCGACTTGTTATTACAGGGAACCTGCTTCTTTATGGAAGCGCCCTTAGACTGGCGAGCGAGAGTTCAAACTTCAGGTCGGATTATAATTGTGCAAACCAATTCATTCCAAGCATTTGATTAATTTAGAAGTTGAAGCGTTAATTGTAATGCTAAAAGTGCCAAGTTCTACTGTGACTAAGACGCGAGTAACACAGAGGTATGCATTAGACACTCTGAAACACCGATTTAAATGGTAAAAAATGAATTATAGTAGTCTATTGTCAAACTTTTGACATGACCACTAGCGGTTACAAAATGTACGTAATGTCACGTATTTTTAATATGGTCTTCAGCCGTTGTCGTCAGCCATTAATGAACAAACTATATTGTCAGGAGACGTCTGCACGTATCTCTTTTGCCAACTGTACCTAAGTACAGGTAGGGCCTGATTTCTCCAGTAAAGCTAGGCTAAAGCCGCTAACTTACAATTTGCTTCCAGTTGACGGCAAGCTTGATGATTATCATTAATTCCTATTAGACAGAGACGGGCGATAGACCGCGATGTTAGGGCTGGCACTTCTCCCTGTCTATTCTTGTTGGTACTTTTGGTCAGAACTTTCCATTAGGGACCTGGGGTACTTCAAATAATATGGGTATTCCCAGGCCAAAATGCTTGCAACTAATTTAAAATAGAATATTCCATCTTTCAGTTTTGTTTAGATAATATATCAGGCACCTACTTACCTGACTATTATTTACTCCGGCATTTCTTTTTTTACAAATTTGCTTCTACCGTTTTCCATGTCAATTTTCTCTTAGCAGACAATTAAAGGAAATCGCAAGAATTCTAGCGATTATCAATACTAGTACTACCACAGTTGATAAACCAATTAAAATCCTCTATTTTTACCCTTCAGTTTTAAGGCATTGAGTGCAACCGCGGTCACCGGTGACCGCCAACAATAGGTTTTCTATTGAGTCTGTTGTCTGGCAGTCAACGTGTTAAAAAAAAGTAGAGAAGGAGAAAAAGAAGAAGGAAATATAAAAACGAAGAAGGAAGGAAGCAAGACAAAGAAAAATTTAAATAAAAAAATATTTATTATTTTTTTTAAATTAAAAATTATTTTTTTATTCAACGTTTAGTAAAATTGTTACTAACCCTAGACTCCTGTCTGAAATATAAGTATTCTATTCTTAACCATCGTTACTGATTGCTCCAATTTCCACCAGTAGCCGCACCAGCCCTATCCGGGACCCGATTCCCATGGCGATGAGAGCGTCTGCGCCCGCGCATTGTCTTGACGCGGAAACGATTGCGCGCAGACCTCACTATCAACGTCACAGTTAACGTAATCTTTGCTACGCTGCGCTGCGCTAAACATTGTGCTATAATACGTAGTATTATTGCAGCTGTCCCCTGTATTTTCATTCAGAGAGGGGCTCAGGAGGCGGGCTTGCGTGACGATTTTGTATTACGTAAGGATATGGTTGCTATAAAAAGCAGTGCTTTTCCGAGAAGAGTAGAAAATTAGAAACGATGAAACGTGTGAAGGTGGAGGGATGTAGAAAGGTGGAATATGTAAAAAACGTACATAAACTAAAAAAATAAGTTTTTAGAGGGCCATCCAATTTTATTAGTTACCTACTAGCTGCGTCCCACGGTTTTACCCGCATAAGTTTCGATCCCGTGGGAATATCGGGATAAAAATCATTATATGTGTTAATCCTGGTTACAAAATATCTGTGTGCCGAATTTCATCCAAATCCGTTCAGTAGTTTTAGTAACAAACTCCAAATCCGTTCAGTAGTTTTGGCGTGAAAGAGTAACAAACATCCACCCATCCTCACAAACTTACGCATTTATAATATTAGCAGGATATTTAGTTTGGGACAAAAATATGGATGAATCGATGGTGATCAGTTTGCCAAAAATAACCATTAAAAACTTTCATCTCGTGCCTCGGTAGGACTTGTGATAATTTGGCTAGTGCAATGCAATTTCTAAATAAAATATCGGTCACTTCTTGAAATTTTATATGAAAATTCAGACAAACTAAACACGGGTGATATGACGTTTTGCAGATCTTTCCTCAGCTCGTAAGAAGAAGCAACATTTGATTTGACATTATAGTGTATTAATGAGGTCCATTATTAAGTACAAAGGCTTCAAAAGCTTAAAGCCCGTAATACACATGCCTGTAACTTGCACAAAAGTATGCAAGTAGCTTGCATGTCACTATGTTATTCACCAATCAGAAGTTGTTATGGCACACGGCATGCAAGCTACTTGCAGACTTTTGTGCAAGTTACAGGCATGTGTATTCCGGGCTTTACACTGCCCTTCGCCCCACTCATTCAGCTACACCCATTCATTAACCACGCACCCCATTGCAAAAGACAAAAGGAAATCGGAAACTTATACCACGATAAACTCAGTTCTCGTCATTATTAATGCTTTAAGTATTAAAATCTTTAACACAATCTGTTATTGCTAAATGCAATGTCGAAGGGTATCGGCGCATCTTAATTTGGTGTCGCCTCGAGTTCGGATGGCCTAAAAACCGTGAGAATTGTGTATGTTTTATAACATATTATTTATTAACATGATAAATAAGTAGATACCAATGTTAGATTATCATTGACTGACTCTAAAGGATAATACTTTGACGAACGAAATCCGGAATTACAATTTAATAGTCTTAACTCAGAGAGTGCGATCCTGCAGCTAGATCCTGTGCAAGCGTGTGTCATGATCACCAATGCTGGGCAAAAACGTCTTTATGTTTTTGCCCAGCATTGGTGCAATACCTACAGGCCGGTTTTCAAATTCAAAGCAGTATTTTCAATTGGACCATTAACGGGCAATTTTTATTATTTACCTACTCTTAAAATAAAAGTATCACTCCTTTTGAAAATAAACAATGAAAACTATTGTCGTGATCAAGCTGATGAGCTTTCTGACTTCTTTAAATCTTACGTAACTAGTTTAAGGCTTATAAAACGTCCGAGGACACTATAAGACAGTCCATTAAACTCAAAACACAAGTCAAGTGGACATAACATGTTAAAATATGTCAGAAACGCAATGGTGCGAGCAAGACCACTCTCTGGAACGGCTTTACTCCCATAAGTAAGCCGACCAAGTAATATAGTACACTCTACAATACTAATGTGCTTATACACAGGTACCTATTTCAAATGTCCGGGTTATAGTCGAGTTGTTATGGTATAATTTTCTACTTTAATAATGCACAATTTTTCTGTTGTTTTGTCCTGTTTCTCCTTTTCCATTTTGCTGTCATGGGTTAGGGGAATTATTAATATATAGTTACCTATATGTGGTCTGTATACCGTGTAATGTTATAATATCTCCCGCACCAAAGTCTCGTCTCCGCTAAGATTAGCCGCCATGACCGAAATTCGGTCTGAAGGACAATTATTATTAGTGTAGTGCTGAAGTAGTAAAGTCCTCCAAGATTCAGATAAAAAATTTGGTATATAAAATTTTTCAAGTCTGAGAGATTTTCATCTGTTTCCTGCTTTTTTCTTTTTTATTTATTTATTTTTATTTTACCATTTATGTACACACATAATATAAACAGACATTGAAAAACAGAACAGAAAAAATTGGTACAGAGGTGATGCTTATTTCATAAGACATCTCTTCCAGCATACCTGAGATAGGACAATGGATACAGATATGTAGACAGCGTGTGATAGAGCAAAGGAGACAAAAAATAATACATAAAATCAAAAAAACAATTCACTTAAAAACTAAATAAAATTACGACAATATACTAAAACTATTAAATTTCTAAAGATACACTGTTCCGCAACTAAAAACACTATCCACATTTCCCTAGTATAATAAATATCAATGAAAATTGCAAAAGCCATCTTCATTCAGCAGCCCATTGATTCTCATCCCACGGAAGGCAAGAGGGAGGTCTCAGTAGTAGATAGTAGGTAAGCGACACCTCTGCCCTTTAACCGCAAACTTCCTGTTGAAGGTGTTAATTTTATGCCTAGACTTATGTTGGGTCTGCCACGTGGGTCTTTCTGTATAGCTATCCATAATCCCCACCTTTGGCTATGAATGTAAGGTTCTTGGAAACTGTCCATAAGTGTAGCACCTACAAACAAGGCTAGTAGGGATGCAAGGGTCAATCGGGACGAAACTTTAAAATGGATTTTTTTAATGTTGAATTAATTTTTTGTTGCCAACAAGGGCACTTCATCGTTAATACAGTTAACACATTAGAGTCCTTATTGGCAACTAACTATAATTATTTCAATGTTAAAATCCATTTTAAAGTTTTGTCCTGATTCACCCCTGCATCTCTATTCATCTCGTTTGATAGCATATAAAAAGTTGAACGAAATGAAAGTAAAGATTGAACATTATTATCATCCATATCATTGTCACCTGTCGCCAGAAGTGTTATAATAGGTATAGGCTCAAACTCTCAAACTTAAGGCATTATAACATTGATCACCTGTCGTAGTAACTGTCGTATAGGGCTTTTGAAGTAACTATCGGGACCCAAAGTCAGCCATTTTGTGTCCGTAATGGCCGATTCCTATAATTTACAGACCATTATTGGTTAAAATTAAGAATCTTGTATCTTTACCAGCTTTGCATAGTAGACCCTCCCATATGGAAGTTGCTATCACAGGTAAAATTAGATTACGAATCTATATATATGACCAGTTTGGCAATATAATTGGGCTTAAGGCTTATGGGAGTCTAGTCTTCGTTACTTGTAATGATACTAGGTACGTTTTATCAAGGTGTGGTACCAATCATGACGTTCAGTATTTTCTTACCGGTATCTTTGTCTTTAACTTGTGAAGCTCATACAAACGCATAATATTTCGTTAAAACAACAAGGAATTGAGTCGTCATTACATCGAGACCACAAGTTCATCTGGTTTTGCTCGTGTTACCTCGCGATGCTCGACTAGGCTCGAACTTGTCACGCCACTACAAATAAGGGCATGCCTGCACTGTATGACGACATTATAGTTTTTATAAAAACACCTTTGTAGGTCTTTGAACTGTATTATTTTAAAAAAGCGACCGTTGGCTTTTTTTTTTTTTGTAATAATTGACGTTTCTCCAGCACCTCTGCTTAAAGATGCATGTTTAAAAATTAACGATTTTCTGACCAGAAATATGGATGCAGTAACTGACCACCTGGAAGATATATTATCAAAAAAACTGTCCTTTAAAAAGATACCATGACAGCGGCAGCAAATTGCAAGCACTTTGCAAAATAATTTATGAGCAATACAGTTAGTTTCGAAAAAAATGCACGCCATCCATCAGTCTTTTCATCCATCTAACATCCATATATCAATCATAATTCCCAAGAGCCAAGCCAAGAGTTTTTACTGATACTAGATATTAGCAGACTTGACTATCGGAAATGCTGGCAAAATTATCTTTTTGTTTTTACTTTCCTGACTGCCTGTACTGTTCTGACTGCCTGTACTGTCCTGACTACCTGTTATGAAACTTACGACTGACTGGCGGTTGAGTTTCCCTAAGTATCTTTTATGGAAATGTATTCTTAGTATATTTCCTAAATAGAAATATAGAACCCAAGACACTCTGACCGCGGTTATACTAACTTGAGAGCTTTTTCCCTAATTAAGTAGGTAACTTAATAAGGTAAATTAATCGTCCTTAATAATATTAAACAAGCAGTTGATATCAACGTAAAACTTAGCTTAGAGATTACACCAAGAGGACAGAAAAGCAGCGTCCTCCGGTCTGTCGAAAACAAACTAGTCATTCATCTGCAAAACTTGCATAAAGAAATTTTCCTTAGGCATATGTTGGGCAGTGGTTACTTTGTGAGCAGCCGGTCGATTCTGTAAAAATCTCACCGTGAAAACATAAGTGAAGTGTGCTTGATGTGAGTTGTCAGTAGTGTTAATCCCTAGCATTATTTGGAATGACAGCTCACTCCACGCTCACTTCACCTAAGTTTTCACGGTGAGATGGTTACAGAATCGCACTGCAGATGATCATGAAGAACCTTTAAGCTATAACAAAGCAACAATTCCCACATCTTTCGGGGTTTCCCAAACAAATACCTACATAGTAATAAATACATAATATTTAAAGCATTTAGTGCCAGCTGGGCATATGTATTTAAAACTGGTAATAGGGATTCATGTATGCGAATAGTAGCCATTAGCATGCACCAAACATTCTCATTGTGGCTTGTGATCCGAAATCGTGACGGTAGGCACGGCGTAAACTATAGGATATCTTGATAATATACACCATGTATATATATATTATCAAGAAATCCTATAGTTTATTAAGAATACTTGGATTAGCAGAGCGAGGGATGGTACTCCTATTCGGAACCTTTTGAGGCAAAGTCGCAGTGTCCTGCCTAAATCTACCAAATCTAGTTTAGAACATAATTTTTTGACTAGTGAAAGCGTTTGTTATTAAGGCAGTGACTGCCACCGCGGTCACCAGTAACCACCAACAATAGATTTTCTATTGTGACTGTTGTCTTGCAGTCAACGTGTTACAAATAGGAACAGTGGTGGCCCAGTGGTAACGGCCGTGACTTACCGAGTCGAGGTCGTAGGTTCGAATCCAGATAGGCGCATTACTTTGTGTAAATTATTCCATCACCACTGCTCTCAAAACGGTGAAGGAAAACATCGTGAGGAAACCGGCATGTCTTAGAACCAAAAGATCGAAGACATAGTGACATCTACCAACCCGCACTGCGGGCGAAACCTGAAAGCAAGAAAAAAAAATCAGCTGTTCCCTACATGTTCGTATAACTCGTCAATATATATGTAGGGAACACCAGATTTTTTTTTTCGCGATTTCGGTTTTGGTCCCATAGTAAAAGTTGTTCATAATGATGAGTACAATGTGCTTTTTTTATATCCCATAACTCTAGGGGTACAGTTATGGGATAAAAAAAAACACGTGGTATATTATAATTTATCATCATTCACAAAAAAATGTAACAAACAATAGGTCATTGACAATCCTGCTACTAGTTACATGTTGAGTACAATTTGGACAGAGTTTAACTTTTGATCTAATTCTGTGACAGAACCTTTGGAACTTGTTAATGACTTCAGTCGCAGGAAGGATAGAAAGAAGCTGATGGAATCACCACTTTCTATTTAAAAAATAACTTTATTTTTTAGCTCATTCACCGATCACCTAATCCCCTTGACGCCCAAATAAAACCGCTCATCTCTCATGCCTTAGTCCCAAATGACCACTACATGCGCCGGCGCAGAGAGGCGGGGCATCCCTTCCATAGCCTCACCATCACCACTCAATAGGCTATATCGCTCATAGAACTACCGCGGCTTAGTTATAACACATTTTATTGGCATTGTTTTTGGGTATTGTTAATTCTGTATTAGCATCAGCATCAAGGCTATAACTAAAATCTAAAAATGGACCGATTGTGCGTATGATGACGAAGTGAGGTCGTTGGTCTAGTTCTTGCAAGCGCTACCTACTGCTGAGTATGAGGTCTTGGGTTTGATTCCCAGGTAAAGTGTTATTCTATCTGAAATTTCTCAATAGCAACTTAGAGTCTGGATTTGTGTCTGGTTGACGGCCATAGGCTCGTCGCCCTCTGTTACATGACTTGAACATAACTGGTGAGATGCCGGTGTACTATAAGTACAGCTCTGCCTATCCCCTCGGGGAATAGAGGTGTGATGTTTTGTTGTGTGTTTCTGGCACTGATATTTCTCCCCTTGTGTGAGGGTACTTTTACCATTCTAATGAAATATATTAATATCCTAGCATCATTTGAGGGGCCCGTGGCTAAAATAATAACAGCCGAATAGGTCGATCGGTCAGGTTAAGCTACGCTTGCGACGGTTGGTCTGTGGATGGGTGACCATTTTACATACCGAGACCCCTCCGTGCCTCGAAAAGCACGTTAAGCCGTTGGTCCCGGCTGTCATTCGTGGATCTTTGACAGTCGTTACGGGTAGTCAGAAGCCCGAAAGTCTGACAACCAGTCTTATCAAGGGGTATCGTATTACCCAGTAACTGGGTTGTAGAGGTCAGATAGGCAGTCGCTCCATGTAAAATACTGGTATTCAGCTGCATCCGGTTAGACTGGAAGCCGACCCCAACATAGTTGGGAAAAGGCTCGGCAGATGATGATCCTAGCATCATTTATTTCCATTTTCTGTTCACTAACTCATTTGCCTTTCATTTATTTCCATCTAGGTGTCCAGGAGTGATTACGTTAGCTTCTTTTATGAGAGCACTGTCTTCATTAAGTTAGATTCCATTCCCTCTATCTCGTTTAGAACTGGTACAAGATATTCCTACATATTTTCTTTATTTTTTCTTAAAATAAAGTAAGATTCTACCACTATAGAACCGCTATTTAAATATTTAATTTACTTTTAAGGACTTAAACGGTCGCCCATTTAAGATTATTTTTATCAGGTAAACTGAGCTGTATGACAGTGCAGATAAGAGTCATTCAACTGCGATTATTTTCATTTTTTGCTATGCAGAACGACATTCCCAATTTGGCGGGATAGTGATTTTCTTAAGAATAATATTGCCAACTTAAAACGTTACATTAACAAACGAATCTGAACTTAATGTCTATAAGATAGAGGTCATGGAACTGCTGCTTTATTTTTGCTCCTTTAAAAGGGCACACTCGATACTGGTCGGAGCTAGATTGTCCTGCCTCGAGCACTTCTCCATTCATCTTTCAAATATCAACTTTAGCGCTCTGAATTACAGTTCATATCTCTTTGTCACACTTCATCGTCCAGTGCAGCGTCGGACAGGGTAAACAATGAACCATTATGAGTCCTATAGAGGTGGTGTAAGGCAGTTTTTTGAATGGGGTAGTTGATGGTATGGTTTTGATGGGACTGGAACGCTGACGTCAATTAGCATTCTCGAGAGACGGGTCTATGGTATAAACATAAAATCTGTTTGTCCGTCATAATGGCATTCATGTGAAGTCTGTATGAACTGAGCGAGCAGTCTATTGTATGGGTTCTATTGTAATGTATAATTTGATTTTAGGACAATAGAATTATGGTGATGGAATGAACTTCATTTTTGTATGGTTTTGTTTCATTAGATTACCGTGTGCAATAGTATTCATTGCTTGGATTAATGACGGGTAGATATTTCTGAACTCTGGGTTCCGTTGTGGAACAACGAATGGTTTTCGTAACTAATCCTAGCATTTGGCAACACTTGAAAGACTGAAGTCGATTATTATACCTGCAGTGCCATTCTGTAACCATCTCACCGTGAAAACTTAGGTGAAGTGAGCGTGGAGTGAGCTGTCATTCCAAATAATGCTAGGGATTGACACTACTGACAACTCACATCAAGCTCACTTCACTTGAGTTTTCACGGTGAGACCGGCTGTAAATGATGAAACGGTCGTCTCGAAGACACTCTGCTTTGGAACTGCCAAACTTAAAGATTGCGTAAGTGATTCAAAAATATCAGAATCGGATAAGAGAAAGAAAATTGTCTTCCGGTTTTTACCGGAAGACAATTTTCTTTCTCACAGACTTACAGACAGACAGACAGACACACACACACACAGACTTCCAGACACACAACAGACAGACACACACACAGACAGATTTACAGACTTTTTTTTCAAGTGTGTACTGACTAAGGGTTCAATGGCCGCTGATAGTGCATTAACTTGAAATTGTTTTTTGTTTTATCGTATTCAGATATCGATACCCACACATCTGTAGTGTTTCGCTAGCTAATTTAATTTGACCCCGTATTTTTTAATGCTATTACTTATTGAATGTCTTTAGTTTTCTCAAGCCTTCAGGGCAAAATAAACCAAAACTCATCCCTATCACACAACTAAGTTACATCTAAGTAAGTGAACATTGTAGTCACCATCATGTGTAACATTTTACGATGCCCTGCTAACTTAAAGCCTATACTTTAAACTAAGTCAGTCACTCAAGTTACATTATTACTTGAACTTGAAAGGCAATAAACAGCTGTGATTATTGTTTTGTTTGTGCTATTTGAAAAAGTATTTTAATTGTTTTTGAAGAAAAAGTTACAGCAGCTAATATACAATACTTTGTTTTGGTCTTTAAAATGCTTAAATTATAATAATGTGTTTCCTTTACTCCCAAATATTTAATTTCCTTTGTTCCTTTGCTTTCATATTTTTTTTTTACAACGTTGCCCCACACTAGAAATATCTCCTGTATCGTGGGTGCGTTTACAAACATTTAAACTCACATACCCAGACCCGGAATCGAACCCGTGACACGTAGCGCAGCAGTCAACCGTGCCGTCTCCCTCAGTTACTCCCTCAACCAAGATCTTGTTCAACGTCTGCAAAAGAATGCTTTTAGCGATAAGATCGCCCATTGTGTGACTCTATGAAAAAGTTCTACATTCATGTGTAATTTATATGGTGTACAAAATAAAGAAGATCATTCTATTATTCGTTGCCTTAAGCCTTTACTAACATTGCCTATGGATCTTGTCCATGCCAATACCCAACCCATCCAGGCTTAGTTGTTCCATTGCCTAATTGATCACATAGTTAATTCCATTCTCTTCTTTCTTCCAGGATTCACGGGAACACAATGCGAAGTGGAGATCGACGAATGCGCCAACAATCCCTGTCTCAACGGAGGAATCTGCCACGATATGATCAACGCGTTTAGGTGTTCTTGTGTGATAGGGTAAGTCATCATCACTACTCATTTACGTTCAAACATTAAATTTAAATATAATGAGCTTCAAACCTTCATTTGTGACCATTTGGAGAAGCTACACCACAATTTCACTCATGTACTTAACACTATGAAAACCTACCCACATACCTATTCAAAAAATGGTTTATAGCAGTTTATTCGATTCAAGATTATTATAAATATGAAAAGTCATTTGGACACTTGGCACTTCGTATCATATGTGTTTCCTCTATGAGGATTCTCTAAGATTTAAATTGCATTCAGCTGCTATTTTCCCAATAATATCAACTGCATCTTTTAAATTCACTATTCTTTACATGTAAAAACTTATCTAATCTCTCCTTCAGGTTTACGGGCGCTCGTTGTCAAGTGAACATAGATGACTGCGCATCGAGTCCTTGTCGTAATGGCGGGACTTGTCATGACTCTGTCGCTGGGTACACCTGCGAATGTCCACCTGGATATACTGGTAAGTTTTGATCTCCTGCGTTTATTGTACAGTCAAGGGTCATTAATTGATTACCAGCTTAAGGACTGTATTGCTGTGAACGCGCAGTAAAGTCTGTACCTACGTCTGTGTGTAGTGATGTACAACACAGAACGCACATCTCAGAATTCGCACACTGGCTGGCGTCGAACGAAACAAAAAACATACCGTCGCTTTTGCACATAGGCTACGTAATTACGCATGACTTTGGTTGGTTCATACCATTGCTAAAATTGAAGTCATTTCATCAAGTACCGATAGCTGGTAGTCTTACGTATTAGATTGTCGAACGCATAGGTCTGGGTTCCAATCTCGAGATGGGACTTTTCCAACAATAATCTTTATCGGTTTTTTTTATTATTCGATAGATTAATAAACGATAATAATAAGTTATTATATTGTTATTATTATATTGTTATTGTAATATGGGGTTAAAAATAAAAATGTTTTATAAGTAATTTCAAATTGTTTATTCGTTATAATTTTATAAACTAGAAATAAATAAACGTCTAGTTAAAACAGTTTATTTTCTCATAAAGAACAATTTATTGAAGTTAAGCAGGTAATAGCGGTTCACCGTAATTATGCGTTTTGTAAATTCGTTGCACGTAATATAGTCTATTTTATTTGTATTCACTCATTGGTCCGTAACCACTTAGAAAAAATTCTTATCGCTCAGGAATGCTTTTGTTCTCACTCACGGGCCGGTCGATGACTTGAATCCAGTTCGATTTAAGACCATATGTTTAATGCAATAAGGTTGTATTTGGTTTAAAGGACTAGAAATAATAGAAGTGTGTTTGTCGCAAAGATTCAATTTAATATAATAATATTGTCCTTTAATTACCACTATGTGGGTAGATTTGCTAGTTGTAGTTTGTTAGAGTACTTTAACAAACTACAACTAGCAAATCTACCCACGTAAATAAAAAAAGTGCGGACTCCTTGTCACAATACAATTAAATTACTCAGTAGTAGTAGCCTACCTAAGTTGCCTATCTCAAATGTCAAAGTTAACAAATCGTATTTATTAGGACTTATTGCGGTTATAGCTTAAGTATTCATTTTCATTATGAAAAGAAGATTGAAGCTAAACCTCAAAATAATCCTTATTACGGATATCACAATATAATTTTAGTATTGCTATAATCAACTTATAATTTAATACTTCGTATAACCCCCATTATTAGCAATGCAATCAAATAAACGCTGGCGCATCGACCCTACAATATTACTACATATGTCTATTCCTCTTATATTTTCCCAGATTTCTAGGCAATGCAGCTTCAATTGCTCATCAGTCCTCTCATTCCTTGCGTCCCATCGCTGTGTGATTAAACCCCATAGATTTTCTATGGGGTTGAGGTCATCAGGAGGTCGTGCCGGCCATGGAATTACTTCTCTAAAATAAAAAAAGGAGTACTGTTAGGCTACTAAGCAAAATACTAATATTACCTACGATTTAGAAACAAAATTATAATGACAATAGATATGTTACATATATTTATAGAATTAATATAGTTATATTAATCCATCATTCAATAATCTAGGTAAATAAATTTACTTCGGAATTATATTTTCTTCTATTTAGACTTTATAAAACGTTTTAAAAAATTAAGGATCAGCAGTTCTACTTTAATAAGATAAATTGTTTAATAAAATAATTTAATCATTACACTTACACTCAGTCCGGTTTCATCAGATATTTGTGTTATATTAAGTCCAATTTTACGCAGCGCAATAATATTCGCTTTCATTTCAATGTTCAAATTTGCTTGCATTTTAAAAGGAACTACAACACCGCTAATATATAGATATAGAACACACGTCGCTAACCCACAATGAACAACGTTCTATTTAGTCGCGATTGAATGACTCTTTAAGTTAACTGCATCCATCTACCTTATAATTTATTTATTTTGATTTCTGTGGGTATAATCCTAAAATTTTACGAATAAGTAACTGTAGTCAATAGCGTGATTAAGTATTCAATGTGTGTGTTGAGTGTGTGAATAGAGTGTGTGTGTGTATACTATAAAGTATAGGAATTACTCATTAGAAGAAGGTCGTAAGTTAAACAGAAGTGTCAATCTATTGCTTCGTGAAACTGGCGCGCCGCTTTGGACTGCTACTGTACGTAGTTCATAACATAAAAATAAATTATAGTATAGTCGAAGACAGAACTTGCCAAGTAAGAGGCGAAAGGCCTATGCGTTTCTTAAATCCTTGTCAGATACCATTTGTTGTTTGTGGATAGACATAATTATTACATTGCTGACTAAACGTTGACGTCATCAAATTACTGGCCATTCTTTGGATAGTCGCTATTTGAATATTTCAGAGGTATCAGAAGGCCAATTCCCGTAATTAAAAACGTTCAAAATCTAATCGCAATCTCATCTCAGCGACAATCAATGCCAAAAACTTGTCAAAAATGTAGGGACATTAGAGGTATTTTTGACAGATTGAGACTGAGATCAGACTGTGAACGTTCTTAAAGTTACGAGAATTGCCCCTCTGTTACCACTCAATAAACTCTTACTCATTGTGTCTGTTCCAAAGTTCTGCAAAACTTTCTTAGTTTCGGCTCCTGACGATTCCGTGTACCTCATCATCTCTTCAAATCCACAGGAATGTCATGTGAGACGAACATCAACGACTGCTTATCAGCGCCTTGTCACCGCGGCGAGTGCATCGATGGAGACAACAGCTTCACCTGCAACTGTCACCCAGGGTACACTGGCAGGGTCTGTCAGACCCAGATCAACGAGTGCGAATCCAACCCCTGCCAGTTTGGAGGTAAACTTTAGTACCAACTGCTTTAATTGTAGATAATAAATTGTCTCAGGGTGAACCTACCAGTCCTGAGATATTCGGATGCCCACATCTTAATGACCTGAAGGTTCAGGGACCTATATCTTAGGCATTATACTGTCAGAAATACACACAGATTGATGGTATATAGGACGCTGGATAATCATGAGGAAATCTGAACATAAATTGTTCAGAAATTAACAACACTTAGCAAGTCTGGCCATTACCTAATGTTAGTTCCTTCTGTGTATGAGAAGAGGGTTTTGAGGACGAGTGTGAGGTCATCATTGAATGAAGCATTGATAAGTCTTAAGTGATTGCATTAACATTTTATTCACGTTTTGCTTAAGCTTGGAGTGATTCAAGTGATTCATCGTGATGAATGTGCAGTATGTTGGTGCTTGTCACGCCACAATCGATGTGTCACGTTATCTGTAATGGGGCAACCAAAGTGATTGTAGTTTTTTTAAATTCTTTAAGAGAAAAAGCTCTTTCAAATCCTTTTATAAAGTAACTAAATCACAGTTATTTCCATCAATTTTGATAAACCGGATGGGAAATCATCAAATGACCCCACCCGCTCTGGGTGGAGCGTAAGGGAGTGTCAGACTCTTACTGACTAAAACCCACCCGTGTTCCTTCCTCAGCCCTTTATGTTCCAGGGCAGCGGTAACCCTTTCGGACGATCCCGCTACCCAACATATTACCCTTTATTCATAAACATTGCTTAAACTTGAGAGACTTTTAAACGTCAAAAATGTATGGTTAAACAGTCGCTAATCATTACTTAACTTTAAGCAACTTTTATGAATAAACCCCATACTTTTAAAAAAAAGTCCTTTAGTTGTGTTCGTTTCTTGTGGTGTTCCTTTTCATAATGTTCAAAAGCATTGACGAATACCTATGTATGCTTTGTTTGTACACTTAAAAGCTCATTGTTAAATATTAGTGTCTAAAAATCTTCCATTCTTCTCCAGGCCACTGTGAAGACCTCATAGGTGGTTATCAATGCCGCTGCAAGCCAGGAACATCGGGCCGCAACTGTGAGATCAACGTCAACGAATGCTACTCCAACCCTTGCAGGAATGGGGCCACCTGCATCGATGGTATCAACAGGTAAGAAATTGTGAATCACACTTTTATTTTAAGTAACAATATTTCCTTTTTTCTTGCAACACAATAGTGTGTTAGCGAATAAACTTAGCCCAGGACTGAGATAATTTTCAAGTTATGGCACAACAAACTGAATGTCATACTTTACAAAGTTCAAATTCCATTGCAACCAAAAACTTTTTGTTATACATGGTCATTGGTCACTCAAAAATCAACTTAGAATACATTTTACTAAAGTAGATAACTGATTAAGTAACGATGAAATGTAAATTATCTGAGAATAAAAACACTGCTATAGTTGCATTGCGCTTCGTACTTTTTTCACCGCACTTAACAATTCTATCAAATCCACCAAAGTACTGCATGCAGGCTGACTATTCCTTTTCGAAATTCATGTTGACAATGATATCCAGCCGGTCGATTCTTTAAAAATCTCACCGTGAAAACTCAAGTGAAGTGAGCTTGATGTGAGTTGTCAGTAGTGTCAATCCCTAGCATTCTTTGTAATGACAGCTCACTCCACGCTCACTTCACCTAAGTTTTCACGGTGAGATGGTTACAGAATCGCACTGCTGCACCTTTCACACTTTATATTATGTACCAATCACCATTATTTTAACGCTTATTTATTTTCTTTACATGCAGCAATACTTATTTTGAGTAAGTTTCCAAATCATTTAGTAGAATTAAACGCATGGTATTTAATGAGTTCGTTGGCTTTCTTTTAATTAAATAAAAAAGAAAACTACTTTACTTGAGTCATGTAACTAAGGTTCAGTAGTTTTTCGTCTGGCTGATGCATGTAATCAAAATAAATCGTGAAAGTATTTGCAAATTAATATTATAATCCTTTTTTTTTGCTATGCATCCTCCTGGTTACCTACTCTCCTAAAGCTACGTTTTACGACATAATCCCTTACCACAACTGTCCTATCGTCAACAACCTCTAACACTGCCCTGGTCTCCTCAGGTACACCTGCGAGTGCATCCCAGGGTTCACGGGCCAGCACTGCGAGACGAACATCAACGAATGCCTGTCGAACCCCTGCGCCAACGGTGGCAAGTGCGTGGACAGGATCAACGGATTCCGGTGTGAATGCCCTAGAGGATATTATGACGCTAGGTACGGACGGTAGCAGGGTAACTGAGGCTGGACAACTACTTTAAGGGTTTTGGGATTAGTTTTATCGAAATGCTGGAAGGACTTAATCCTCAACTGTTAAAAGGACTTCCCAAGAAGACACTATAATATTATTATTATCGTGCAAGTGTGCACTATATTGCTAATCAGCAATCAAAAACCATGTAGCGTTGGTTTCTACAATTTAGCTATATGGTCCCTCAAGTCTATTTTTTATTATAAGATCTTTCAAACTATCTACAAAGTGATCAAGAATTCTCTATTAGCACTTTTTACAAAATTCTCCTCTAAGTGTAGTTCTCTACAATCAGAGATTTTCGGTTCGGTACTCATGAGATATTTCCTTTACAGGTGCCTATCAGACGTGAACGAGTGCGCTTCGAATCCTTGCATCAATGGCGGCTCCTGTGAAGATGGAGTCAACCAGTTCATTTGCCATTGTCTGCCTGGATATGGAGGTAAGTGTTAATCGTAAAATAGATCTTGGTCGGTAGTCTTTCTAGCAGAAAAACAGCTGAAAAAAGCGCACTAGTGATGAAGGTGTTGAACAAGCATTCATTCTCTTGAGTTCTGAAATTGTATGCGATAAGTAAGTCAACGTCCATTTTTCAATGAACGTAGTTTGCACATTTGAACTCACGTTTTTTCGTTTGACAATACTGAGCAGACAAGACTGAGATGCTCTAGCTGTTGAGCTATTTCAAGTTTTGGTTGATTTCAATGAGCTGTCTTGGTGTAGTTTGAGACACCAAGTTGTGGGCTTAGCCTAGAGCAGTGCAAGTTATTACCTTTTAGGTGTCGAACCACAATTATTGGTGTCAAGTTGAAAGTTGTACTCTTAAAGATGATTTTCTTTAGTGTTTCGAACCATTGGCGGCACGGTTGGCGCAGTGGTTAAGCGATTGACTGCTGCGCTGCGTGTCGCGGGTTCGATTCCCGCACGGAACAAATATTTGTATGACCTACATGGTTTTTGTTCCGAGTCTGGGTGTTTTTCTATCTATAATATGTATGTATTTACAAAAAAAAAAATGTATATAAGTAGTTTATCAGCCATCTTGTTACCATAACACAAGCATTAGGTTGCTTAGCTTGGGACTAGATGGCGCTGTGTGAAATGTCCAGGGATATTTATTTATTTATTGATTTTAAATCGATCCCTATGTTTCAGGTCAACGCTGTGAACGTGATATAGACGAGTGCAGTTCCAACCCTTGTCAGCATGGAGGAACCTGTCATGATAGACTGAACGCTTACAAATGCGACTGTGTGCTTGGATTTACTGGTAAGAACTTCTTTATGCTCCCGTATTACTATTATAGATTATGGTTGTGATCTTCTGGAAACTTGACTTGTCTTTTCCCTCATTAGCGTAGTGTGACCCTTTTTTTCTTATGTGTGCAAGTTTATTAGTCGAAGTGAGGGTTTAGCAGTATGCCATCAGTGTTCTAGGGAATGGACCCTCAATGAAATGATCTACTCGGCCTTCGGTTGGATGGCAAGTTTTGAAACAGTCTACTGTTAAGGGCATTTTGAAAGTTTTTACCATCTTCTTCATATTACGTTACCTCTCTTAATTCTCTTGAATAATCATAAATGTCCTTCCCCGCAGGTGTAAACTGCGAGACGAACATCGACGACTGCGCTGGCAACCCGTGCCTGCACGGCGGCTCGTGCATCGACCTCGTCAACGGGTACCGCTGCGTGTGCGCGCCGCCGCACTCCGGGCGGAACTGCGAGAACACCTTGGACCCTTGTACTCCTAACCAGTGAGTATCGTCATCATTATGAGCCTGCACCCTAATTGCGTAACACACGATCAATCGGAATCTGAATCATTTTGAAGCAAATTGCTAATCCATTGCTTCATAAGTTCGAAAAATTTGTCTGCTCAACACGTAAATAACGCAATGAATGTTGTTGAACTGTCAAAATGAAACCGATTCCGATTGATTGTGTGTTACGCAATTAGAGTGCTGTTTACACTGCTGAATATAAGCAATGCTTCTAGATTTCTTCATGGCTATGTCATGATCAGCCTGTTAGCACTACTATTGGACTCTTTTTAGACTCCAACACCAACAGTCTTCGGCCATATTGCCATAATTTAAATATTAAAAAAAGTATAGCACTTCATGATAACACTGTCTTCTCCTCAGATATTAAATCTTGAAACTTTTTGCTTTTAGCTGCTGTCACTGTGGTAAATGTAGATTCGCTGATCAGCAACTTGATCAGGTTTTCAGAAATCGGTACTTTGTCGACGATCTTGATATGGTGCCCGCACTAGCTAAGCTATAGTTTGCTTCTGTTTATAATAATCACCTCATTCGACGGCACGGTTGGCGCAGTGGTTAAGCGATTGACTGCTGCGCTGCGTGTCGCGGGTTCGATTCCCGCACGGAACAAATATTTGTATGACCTACATGTATTTGTTCCGAGTCTGCGTGTTTATCTATCTATAATATGTATGTATTTACAAAAAAAAAAAAATGTATATAAGTAGTTTATCAGCCATCTTGTTACCATAACACAAGCATTAGGTTGCTTAGCTTGGGACTAGATGGCGCTGTGTGAAATGTCCAGGGATATTATTATTATAATCCTCTCGTTCCTCCTGCAGATGTCGTCATGGCGGTCGCTGCGTAGCCGAAGCATCATACGCAGAGTTCACTTGCCAATGTCCTGTGGGCTGGACCGGCGCGCTCTGCGAACGAGATGTAGACGAATGTGCCGTCACCGCCCCTTGTCATAACGAAGCAACTTGCATCAACACTGAAGGCTCCTACGCCTGTCTGTGTGCGAGAGGATACGAGGGAAAGGACTGCGCTATTAATACTGATGATTGTGCTTCATGTGAGTATACTGACTTGCTAAATACCTAAATCATAAAAACCGCTATGATGAAAGATAGGTCACTGACCTATATTATACAAGTACGCTGGACATCATACTATCGATGATAAAACGAAGACATTTGATTTTCGCCATTTTGGCGCTGATAACAACGTGAGCGTCCGTGGAACTAAAGTAAATAAATACATTTTTGATAGTGAGTTGTACAAAATGCGCATACTCTCATTATAAAAATGTTCTAAATATCTCGTAGTAAACACAAAATACACAAAAAAAACTTGAGAGGTGTCAAGGGACACCCGGATGGAACGAAGTTCAAAGAGAGAGAGAGAGAGAGACAGAGAAACACACGCACGCCGCACGGCTTACAACTATAGCAAAAAGTGTCGTTCCAACTTTTGGTCTTAATTTTTTTCGCAACGCGCGATAAGGAACTTCGGTCCAGAAAGTCTTATTAAACGTATTAGATCTAAATCATCAAGAACGTACCAAAACAACACGACGACCTTTTGTCATTGTGTGTCAATTTTAGTTCCTGAGATGCTCGAGCGGTGCGTTTTGAATCGGCACAAAAAACAACTGTCATTTCGTATAGTATATTTAGTCCAACGTGCTTATTTATTAGAGATCAGTGGGATAGGTTTAGTACTTCCAACATACCCTTTTAATATTAAAAGGTATTTACCGGAACTGAAGATGCAAATTGAACTGTTAAAGTCTCTTACAAATGGTCTGAAGTGAAGTAAAAGACTTTTTATCCTAACCAATTTCAACATACGAATTTGATGAAAATTCAGAGTTGTCTGGTTAGATTTTATACACTGAGGTTGCCTTCTCTTCTATACACTGCATCATCATCATCATTTCAGCCGAAAGACGTCCACTACTGGACATAAGCCTCCCCCAAGCATCTCCACTTCAACCAGCCGGTCGATTCTGTAAACAACTCACCGTGAAAACTCAAGTGAAGTGAGCTTGATGTGAGTTGTCAGTGGTGTCAATCCCTAGCATTATTTGGAATGACAGCTCACTCCACGCTCACTTCACCTAAGTTTTCATGGTGAGACGGTTACCGAATCGCACTGCAGTTCTGTGCGTCTCCCATCCACACACACGTACACTCTGCATACATTTATTTATTTATTTAAATTGTAACATGAACATTCCCTTTTATCCCACAGTCCCATGCCAAAACGGCGCTACATGTCTGGATTCGATCGGCGACTACAACTGCGTGTGCGCAAGCGGGTTCGCGGGCAAACACTGCGAGGTGGACATCGACGAGTGTCAGTCTAGACCCTGCATGAATGGAGCTACTTGCAATCAGGTAAGCAAGATGAAATATAAACATTATTATATAATTATGTTCATGTTATTAATTATGACTATCAAGATTCCCCCCAAATGAGTCCTGGTACTATATACAGACGATACCATATTACCTACTTATACATAATAATGTTATTCTTCATTCCAGTACGTGGCATCATACACCTGCACCTGTCCCCTAGGCTTCTCTGGCATCAACTGCCAGACCAACGACGAGGACTGCACAGAATCCAGCTGCATGAACGGAGGCTCCTGCATCGATGGCATCAACTCCTACAACTGCTCGTGTCCACCTGGGTAAGTGTTCATCGTTACCATTTTAGCTTTTTTAAGTATTATGGGTTAGGGTGCAATATTTTTTTTTTAAACGTTGTGACGTTCCTCAGTGTCCAGTAACATTGGACACTGAGGAAAGCTGAGGAACTTCACAACGACACTCTTTTAAATCAAGATACATTTTACAAAATCCTGGGTGAAGCTTTTAGGGTTGTATTATCTCAAAACACTTCTCTTTAATATTTTATGACACAAAACTAATTTTTTCTTTCTTTCTTTGCAGCTACACGGGCTCCAACTGCCAGTTCCGTATAAACATGTGCGACAGTTCCCCGTGCGACAATGGCGCCACCTGCCATGATCACATCACATACTATACCTGTCACTGCCCTTACGGGTACACCGGGAAACACTGCGAGACTTTTGTTGATTGGTAAGTACCTATGGCTCATACAAGACATAGGGCTGCTTTTAATTTTGGAACGAAGTTCCTTATCGCGCGTTGCGAAAGGGGGCTAGACGGAAAAAATTAAGACCAAAAGTTGGAACGACACTTTTTGCTATAGTTGTAAGCTGTGCGGCGTGCGCGTGTTTCTCTGTCTGTCTCTCTCTCTCTCTCTCTCTTATAGAAAGCAAGCCAGTTATACTTCGTTCCATCCGGGTATCCCTTGACACCTCTCAAGTTTTTTATGTGAATTGTTTTTACATATTTCTAGTAAGCAATCGTTTAAGGAGAGGAGGATATAAGGAGCTTTTAATTAAGTTAATGAACATTAAAAAAAAAACAAGACAAAAAGAGTTTCATAGTTTGACATCGACTGTTATTGTATGAGAGCTTAACATCAGAGGTATAACTACAAGCACTTTTCCTGCTATGCGATACTTTATATCCAATTTATACATTGAAGATAGAGGAGTTGCTGGAAAGCAATTTAATGTAACTTTAAGGTTCCATTTCGAAATTTGCATGCATGATTCACCATATCTCAATTTTACAAGCAAATCTAACCCACTCTTTGGCCCACAGGTGTGAAAACAACCCGTGTGAAAATGGAGCTACATGTTCACAGAAGGGTCCACAGTACACATGTACTTGTGCCCCGGGATGGTCCGGAAAACTGTGTGACGTCGAGATGGTGTCCTGTAAAGACGCGGCTATCAGGAAAGGTATGGATTTCAGAGGTAATTTAGTGCTAAATACTTATGAACATTTTTGAAATATTACCTTATTTTTACTTTATTTTATACCTTCTTGAAATTCTTATAATTCATTATCCGTTTTGCTAAAGTGTCTTATCCATCAATTACTTTTGTCCCCAGGTGTAAAATTAAAAGCACTATGCAACAATGGTTCTTGCGAGGATATCGGCAACTCTCACCGATGCCACTGCCTCGAAGGCTACACAGGATCTTACTGCCAAAAGGAAATCAACGAATGTGACTCTGCACCTTGTCAGAACGGAGCACTGTGCAAAGACCTCGTAGGAACCTACCAGTGTCAATGCGCGAAAGGTTTCCAGGGACAAAACTGTGAACTGAACGTAAACGACTGCCTTCCCAACCCATGTCAGAATGGAGGAACCTGCCACGATCTCATCAACAACTTCTCATGCTCTTGTCCCTTCGGAACTCTTGGCAAAATCTGTGAAATCAACGTAAATGACTGCAAACAAGATGCCTGTCACAACAACGGCACTTGTATCGATAAAGTTGGAGGTTTTGAGTGCAAGTGTCCACCTGGCTTCGTTGGTCCGAGATGCGAAGGAGACATCAACGAATGTTTGTCTAACCCATGTTCAACTCCTGGGACTCAAGACTGCGTCCAACTTGTCAACGATTACCATTGCAACTGCAAACCTGGCTTCATGGGAAGACATTGCGACGCTAAAGTTAACTTCTGCGCTAACTCGCCCTGTCAGAACGGAGGTATTTGCACAGCCATACAGGGAGGTCACGAGTGTCTCTGCAGTGATGGCTTCTACGGCAAGAACTGCGAATATTCAGGATACGCTTGCGATTCTAACCCGTGCCAGAATGGAGGATACTGCCGAACCTCAGAAATCGGAGGCTACGTCTGCGACTGTCCATCAGGCTTATCGGGCATAAACTGCGAAATCGACTCCATGAATGAATGCCTCAGCAACCCTTGTAAGCATCCAGAGGCTAGATGTATTGACAAGCCTGGTGACTACCTCTGTTACTGCCCGCGACAATGGACTGGTAAGAGCTGCGACATCCACGACCCTCACTCCAGAGGTGGGTACGGTAGCCCAGTAGGAGTGAACGGAGGCTTTAGCGCCAAGAATCCAGGACTTACCTTCGAAGAGTTAGACCTGGCCTTCCAAAAAGAACAATGCGTGAAGAAGGGTTGTAAAGAAAAACAAGGCGACCACCACTGTGATGAAGAATGCAATACTTACGCGTGCGAGTTTGATGGAAATGACTGCTCTTTAGGTCTGAATCCTTGGGCAAACTGCACAGCGCCAATAAAATGCTGGGAAGTCTTCATGGATGGCGAATGCAATGAAGTGTGCAACACCCAAGCTTGTTTGTTCGATGGAAGAGATTGCCAGAAGTCCCTACAACGCTGCAATCCAATCTATGACGCGTACTGTCAGAAACATTACGCCAACGGCCATTGTGACTACGGATGCAACAACGCTGAATGTAATTGGGACGGTCTTGACTGCGAGAACGAACCACCACACTTGGCCGAAGGTGTTATGTCAGTTACTTTACTGATGGACATGAAGACTTTCAAGGAGAATTCCGTCGCTTTCCTCCGAGATTTAGGCCATCAGTTGCGAACAACGATATTGATAAAGAAAGACCATTTAGGTAACGATATGGTCTACCCGTGGAAAGGATCAACAGACGTTGGTTTACAAGACACGGAGTTCGGGAAGAAACACAACATCGTCTTCACAGAAAGAGGTCAAACAGGCGTGCAGGTCTACCTAGAAATTGATAACCGAAAATGCACATCTATGTCTAGTTCCGAATGCTTTTTCTCAGCGAGAGAAGCTGCAGAGTTCTTGGCAGCTACAGCTTCCAAGCACTCCTTGTCGCCTGACTTCCCTATCTTTTCCATCAAGGGGGTGAATACCCCCGAAGATACAGCTGACGTACCAACTAACTCCAAATACGTCTTCATCGGAGTAATCCTGGTCCTTCTGGCCGGATTATTGATTGGTGTACTTGTCACTGCCCAAAGGAAGAGAGCAGCTGGTATAACATGGTTCCCCGAAGGTTTTATTCGCAACAACTCCTCGACCAGGCGAAGGTCACGAAGACGTGGTCCTGATGGGCAGGAGATGCGGAACTTGAACAAAGGATCTATTGGTTGTATTGATGTGGATATCAATGGCGGTCACATGGGACCTCCTCATCACTGGTCGGATGAGGATGATGATGGGTCAGCGCCTCCGAGAGCCAAGCGTGCTAGAGGACCTGGCGATGCTAATGGCGCTCCTGGTGGATATGCATCAGACCATACAGCTATTACGGATTATGAGGAAGCTGGTCATGATGGCAGGGTCTGGACTCAACAGCATTTGGATGCCGCTGATATCAGAGTACCGCCCAGTATGATGACGCCACCGGCTATCGTGAGTATTGGCCTATATAATTATATTTATCAAGGAATTATAAATGTAAGTATATCTCTAAATTAATATAGCCCTCCAATTTTTTCCAGCACGATGGTCACGTAGAAGTAGACGCTCGAGGCCCTCTCGGCATGACACCCCTCATGGTGGCTGCGGTGCGAGGAGGCGGTCTGGATACAGGATCTGATGCTGAAGATGAGCAGACTGCTCATATCATATCGGAGCTGGTCGCTCAAGGAGCTCAGTTGAATGCCGCCATGGATAAAACTGGGGAGACTAGCTTGCATTTGGCTGCGAGGTAAGGAATTGATTCTTTAGTGAAATGGGATGTCTCATATTAATAACGTCAACTTCCTGAAAACTTACGGCCCGAAAGTAATACTAAACATGAATATGAACATCTTTGCCACAATAACCTGTAGATATTTAGTATGCGTACAAAATCTTGACGGATTTTGAAACAAAATATGTTTCGTGGATCATAATGTCTTTGTTCAATATCAAATCATAAAATCTGTACGCTTCTAACTTCTACTTCTTCCCCCAGATACGCACGTGCAGATGCAGCGAAGCGTCTCCTAGACGCCGGCGCAGACGCGAACTCACAGGACAACACGGGGCGCACGCCACTGCACGCGGCGGTCGCTGCGGATGCCATGGGTGTGTTCCAGATATTACTCAGGAACAGAGCCACGAATCTGAATGCGAGGATGCATGATGGAACTACACCACTTATTTTGGCTGCTAGGCAAGTGTGGAATTCTTTTATTTACTTCATAACATCACTAGTCTTTCTTTGATTTGGCTTGGAGATTTGATTAACATATTTTAATGAGTGAATGACAGACAATATAACCCGTTATTTATTACTATTACACGTTTTTTAAGACGTGCGGCTTTGTAGATTTTGATAACTTCTAAAGATATAATAAGTATTACCTAATGGATGAATGAGCGACTGATCTCATTTTCTCTCGAACAAAATTGCACAGAATCTTATTTTATAATTGAATCTTAAGTTTCTATGTATTACTTACCTATAAGTAAGACAAAAGACAACAGTAACAAAACAAAAAAAAAATTGAAATATATTTATTACCCAACTACATGAAGCAAAAAGGAGGGTTATGGTTTTGTTTTATCATAGAAATCAATTTGCTTAAAAGATGTATAACGAAATAAATCTTAACTTTAATTGTCCTAGATTAACGAAATTTTAGTTTCGTTGTCACTGTTAAATAAAATACTAAAAAACAATTTCACCACTATAGGCTAGCCATAGAAGGCATGGTGGAGGACCTAATCAACGCAGACGCGGATATAAACGCAGCGGACAACAGCGGCAAGACGGCGCTGCACTGGGCCGCGGCGGTCAACAATATTGATGCTGTTAATGTGCTACTAGCTCATGGAGCGAACAGAGATGCACAGGATGATAAGGTGAGCCTTTTCCTACAACATAACAGGTATAACGCCTGTATTTACTGAAGAGGGAGGTAGAAGCGTACCTGTAATACTAACTTTTTTTTTTTCGCCTTTTGTAATGGGCAAAAATCTAGGCTCCGGGCTGCGATTGCTACTTATAAAATTATTGTTTGTTTACTAACTATTTTTGGGAATGCTCTTTTGAAAATAATGCCTGTAGTATTTTGTTCGATAATGAACTAAAGGAAGCTCTTGTCAGCATAATTATCGCAAGAAATCGACATCTAGATATTACCCAATTCTATCGTTTTTTTTGTCTTTAAAAAATCTTGTAGCTTGTCACTTTCGTGTGTTGTTCAACGTTAAGAAATATTACAATGGCTTTTAAAAGTTGAAAGCCCAGTTTAAATCTTTACTTCAACAACTCAACTTTACTGCACAAAATATATAATCTTGCTCATTCTTTCCCAGGACGAAACGCCCCTGTTCCTAGGTGCCCGCGAAGGTTCCTATGGAGCATGCCGAGCGTTGCTAGACGCTATGGCAAACAGGGAGATAACAGACCACATGGACCGACTTCCAAGAGACGTGGCCCAGGAGAGGATGCACGACGACATCGTGAGGCTACTCGACGAACACTGTCCGAGGCCACCGCCGCAGCATCACCATCTCATGCGTGAGTTTGCTAAGGGTAATTTGAATATACAAGTTTTTGAACGATGTGTCATATGGATTAGGAGTAGAGATAAAGTCTTCTATTCTATTTGAAACTTTTTTAGGAATGATAAAGAATCATAATAGTACTTTATTTTTATACATAACCTGTTAGGGTTAAAGGAGGAACACCAAAGGAAAGGCCGTTCTATGGATTTCAATAATACGTTTATTATCATTTTATTTATTATATTGGAAGAATGAAATTCTTGTGTTAGTACTAATTTAATTTAGAATAATTTGTAGTTAAACGAGTCTATAGCTTCTTGGTTACGAAGTGCGGGGCTCAGAAAACTAGAGACTCTATTTACCATCCTCATTTGCTGAATCCAACCAACCAACCAACCAACTAACCAACATCAACCAACCAACCAACAACAACCAACAACCAACAACCACAACCAACCAACCAACAACCAACAACCAACACAACAACCAACCAACAACCAACCTTGGTTGGTTTTCATTCAACCTTGGTTTGCGTAATTTATTACTTTAAAATTCAAAACATCACCAACAAACCCTTTCTTCCAAGTCTTTTAACCACTTGACATTCCACCATTCGGTGGACCAAGACAAAAACGGACAACTAACAGAATCCTCTTCCACAGCGTCACCGAACCCGCACCCTCAGCTGATCAGTCAGCCGACTGTCATCAGCACGTCTGCCAAGGGGAAGCCGAAGAAGTCGCGCGCGAAAGCCGGCCCCGACAGCCCCGACCAGGCGTACGACAACAACAACATGCAGACTACGCAAATTAGACGGTATGATTCGTTTCTGATTACTTTTAATAAATACTTTTTCTTTCTTTCTTTTCTTTTTGTACGTAGAGAAAATTATAATTCTTTCTTTAGAAAATTATAATTTCCGACTGCCAGGTTAAGGAGAACGTGCTGAAACCAGATGAAGAGTAGTTATTATTGAACTATTTTAAATATCTACCTTCAAGGTTATTTCAGATTTGGAGTTACCTAATCATATCTTCTCTAGATTCCATACTGGTAATCAAAATACGGCTTCGTGCCGCATATGCATTACCTATTCGACTAAACAGGTTGAATTTTAAGAATCTATACATTACCCATCCGTAGACTATACAGGTTGAATTTTAAGAATCTTGTTTTGCTGGTTTCGTCCTAATGTGTTTCCATATTTTGTTGTTACAGGAAGCCTAGCGTAAAAAAGAACAATAAGAAAGTGGCACAAGAAGTGCCACAGAGCGTGGAGAGTTTGGGTTCCAGTCTGAGCCCGGTCGAATCACCGCTCCAAAATTTACAGGTAAATAACTAATTTCATTTGGAGAACTTTTTATTGATTTAAATATTAAGAACGCACAACGTTGTTACGTTGTGCGTTCTTAATAATCCTGGAATAAGACTGTGACTGACTTCGAATAAGACTGGAACTTAACCAAGTAAAGATTCAAGAATTATGTAAGTTCTATAGTTATTGCCGACACCAATGAGAAACGGTGTGAGTTAAAGAATAGTACTACCTTTAGTTAGTAAAGATACCTACTTTGTTACTTTGTTTTTCTACCTACTCTGGTAGTAAAGATTCGTCAATTTCTGGAATAAAAAAGCTATTAGCTCTACAAAGCATGATCTTCCTAAAAGTTCGATTTGAGAGAGATCTCAACGATTAAAATCTTGTGGTATTCTATTCATATTCGTTCCTGTTTGTGTGGCAGGAAGCAAAAATCTTATGAAATGTAAGTTTTTTTTACAGGACTTTTGAACGAATTTATTAGTCGAACTGCTTTTGAAAGCAATGTATATTGTTTAGGGCCCTTAGGTGAATACAAGAGACTCCTTGGCATTGTACGCCAGCACATCAAGCTACTACAATCTGTCAAATTTCTTTAATAGATTTTCAACTTTATCTCTAGAGCGTTAAGGTGCAAGGTTGATTGGGAAAATTTTACAGTTTCGGGTAGCTTGACCTGCTGGCGTTTGTACTCTAAAACTATTATGTATTTGTGTAGGACTTGCCGTCGCCGTACGACGCAACGTCGCTGTACTCGAACGCGATGGCGCAGTTCGTAGGCATCGAGCAGCTAGTGCAGCACAAGCAGCCGCCAAGCTATGAGGACTGCGTCAAGGTAATACACATATACATTCTATATTCTACATGATAATCTAGTCTTATAAAACATTATTTTGATTCGAGTGTCCATGGAGTTTCTTTCTCAAACTTCTCCGTAGGAACCTACTTCGCTTTTGAATCAGCTTCATATTTCTGTCTGTCTATTTTTGCAACAAAATCGAGGAGCAATTCTCGTAACTTAGAGAACATTCACAGTCTGCTCTCAGACTCAATCTGTCAAAAATACCTCTAATTTCCCTAAATTTATGACAAAGTGTTGACATTGAGTTTAATCAACATGCAACCAGAGGAGCGATTCGCGTAATTTTAAGAACGTACACAGTCAGATCTGTCTTAATCTGTCAAAAATACCTCTACGACTCCTTGACAATTCTAAAGTGCTAGTAATTGGTTTAATCAAATGAACGCTTTCGGTGAATTTATACATTATTTTTATAACGAAGAATATGGAAGAAAATGAACATCTCTAATCTCCATAATTACAAAAGCTACTGCATAGCTCTTAGTTGAGATATAACATTCTTTATTGCCGATGAATATCGATTATTTTCTTATAATTTTCCAAGGTTTTGTTGAAACGTCTTTATCTGTTTAGAATTTAAGCAACGTTTTTTTGGTTTAGGAACATTCTAATAACAACAGTTTATTATTAAAAGATCAATTTAACAGATTTTATGTTTATATTGATTATCAGTTTAGCGCACATTTGAAAATATTGTTGAATATTATTTAAACAAAACGGTTGCTGTTTTATAACTTTTTAAAAGTATCTATGTATTTCTTATATGTTTGAATATTCGGTTTAAAGACATTTATTTTCTCAAAGAACATACAGTTCACTTATAGAGAAACTTAACTAAATTAACAATATGTTGTAGGTTACATTACGACGTCGAGCCATCCAATAAACAGCTCCATATTAATATTTTCTTTTGTAAAAAATAAAAAATAAATAAAAAAAGTAATTATGTTGTTAGGTAGGTAACTAAAATACAAAGCAACTCACGCTAAACTTATGTATAATAAAAAAAATAAAAAAATAAAAATAAAAAAATAGTGAAAATAATATTATAATATTAAAAGTGTATTTATAAGAACTAGTAACTAATGAAACCAGTGCTTCGTCCCGCAGACGGGTCAGACGCTGCAACAGTCGTTCGGCGGCGGCGCGCTCGGAGCGTCCCTCTCGCCGCCCTACTCCAACCACTCCCCCACGCACAGCAATCACACCACATCGCCACATGCGTATATAGGTAAGAATCACATCTTTATTCCTAAAGAAAATCATATGTACAGTCAGCAACAAAAGTCAATTAACTCTGTTACTTTTACAAATCATCTAAATTGATTCACTATTTCATGTAATTGCAAAGAGTTAATTTTTTTTTAATATAGTATTACAACATGTTTTTTAAGAATATTTTTCTCAATAATTAAGATTTAAAGTTTAAATCTTAATCTTAACAAAAGTCGGTTAACACTTCAATTGTTTAAATTTTAAACAATTGAAGTGTTAACCGACTTTTGTTGCTGACCGTAACAAATAATTCTATAAAAAAAAATTGGAATTAGTTGAACTAAAAAGATTTTAAAAATGTTATTGTGTAAAATGTGATAAGTCAACTTAGTGCTGATTTTTCAATCGACCGATATTTTTTATTCGTGGAATAACACGTCAATTTTATTCCACGAATAAAAAATATCTGTCACATTTTACACAATAACGTTTTATGTTTGTATGGAAGAACTGTTAAAACATTCAAAATTATTCCTCGGCTAAAGTTATCTGGCGATGGAAAAATCAGATCCTAATCTATTTTAACTTCGTACACATTTCATCACTTTAAACTTTAGTTTTTTCGTTAAACATTTTGTGAAATAAGATTAAAAATGATTTTCTAAAGAATTATTCTAGTAAATAAAACGCTTTGTAGAAACTTAAACTGATTTCGTTAAAGTACACAGAGATGATTAACACTAATTTTCTCGATTTTTAATCTCCCTGTTTTATGAGAAATAGTATTGTAAAAAGGTTTGTCTCCCAGGATCTCCCTCCCCGGGCAAGTCCCGGCCCTCCCTGCCCACGTCGCCGGCGCACATGGCGGCGCTGCGCCACTCGCACCAGCACCAGCTCGACGCCGCGGCCTACTCGGCGCTCGCGCATCTGAGTGAGTAAATCCTGTTGTTTATAGTTTAGCATTCTGCGTACGTCATTCGGGAGCCAAAAGACACTTGTAGCACTGTGCGTGCGTGCTTTAGCAAGCCATCGCCACACACCACAAGGTGGATCCTTGTGGTGTTCCAACCTGAGTGGGTTGGAAGACCACAAGGGTCTACAAAGTAGACCAATGGCTTGCTAAAGGTCGCAGGAATCCGCCAAATGCGGGAGGCACAAGACCACTCGTTGTGGTGATTGGAGACTTAGATAGCGCCCTGGCAGCAGTGGAGGTCTTCACGCTGAAATAGGATCGGAATAGCATCTCAGGATAGTGAATCTTTAGCATTTTGACAGATACAGTGCAACCTCGATATAACAAATCGGAAGGGAGCAAGTAAATATTCGTCATATCAATATTCGTTAAACTGAAAAACTGTTATAAAGATAAAACCGTGTCGAAACCCCTCGCGACTGAATCACATACTATTGGGAACGTTAAGTAAAGGTTTTGGGTTGACAAAATTCCTTTTTGATAGTTGAAAATTCGTTATAAAGAGGTTGTTCGCAAAAAATTAACATTTGACTCCTATGGATAGTTCAAGGGGATTACGAAGAATTTGTTAAATCGAGGAATTCGTTATATTGAGGTACGCTATAATAAGGTTGCACTGTATTTCGATATTTTCAATATAATTGTGTCATTAATATTCAATATTTCCTGCTTCTCCAGGTGCCAATGGACAACACAATGCACAGCTACAGGCGGTGATGACGCACGCAGCCGCACTTGGACAAGTGCAGGGCGCGCAGCATCCCGCGCTGACGAATATGATGTCAAGTAAGTATGGTCGAACTAAACCTTTGTAGTGTCGGCACAGAGCTATGTGGTCCAGTGGTAACCCCTTGAATTAGCCCCCGACTTATGTGTCGCTCGTGGGTTCGAACCCGGACTGGCGCTTTACTTTGCGTAATTAATTTCATCACCACTGCTCTCAAAAGAGGGGCTTGTGGCTAAGAATTTATTATTTTTTAGTAACTAGCTGCGCCCCGCGGTTTCACCCGCATAAGTTTCGATCCCGTGGGGATATCGGGATAAAAAGTATCCTTTATGTTAATCCTGGTTATAAACCATATGTGTGCCAAATTTCATCCAAATCTGTTCAGTAGTTTTTGCTTGAAAGAGTAACAAACATCCATCCATCAATCTCAAACTCAAATCATTTAATTCAACTAAACCAATTACAGGCACTTTTGAATCATCCATCCATCCATACAAACTTTCACATTTATAATATTAGTAGGATTTAACAGCCCCACGGCCACTCACAGGCTAAGCTGCTCTTGCCGCGATGGGTCAGTGGATGGATGACCATCTTCACATACCAAGACCCCTCCGTGCTTCGGAAAGCACGTTTTCATTCCATTACCAAGGTGTATCGTATTACCCAGCAACTGGGTTGTGGAGGTCAGATAGGCAGTCGCTCCATGTAAAATACTGGTATTCAGCTGCATCCGGTTAGACTGGAAGCTGACCCCAACATAGTTGGGAAAAAGGCTAGGCAAATGATGACCACTGCTCTCAAAACGGTGAAGAAACACATCGTGAAGAAACCGGCATGTCCTAGAACCAAAAATTTGAAGATACGTGACATCTTGATAGATGTCACATGTCTTTGCGAACCCAGTGCGGGTGGGATGTGGACTCAGCGATCATTGTGCCGATAGTCGTGACAGCCAATGGCTTAATAGCCAAGAGCCTCGACCAACACCTGAGGAGGCTCTCGTTGGGCAGCTGGATCAAGGGCTTGATTCAGAAAGCGATACTTCTGGACACGGCTCGCATTGTCAGGAAGTTCCTCTCTCTGGAGCCCTGACCGCCGGTAGCTTGGACCCTGTTCCCGATACCGGTGGGCTACTACTACTACCTGCACTGGGCTCGCGTGGTAACTTATTTATAACCCACGTCCTCTCACAAAGAGGAGGCATGTGCCCAACAGTGGGAACATTCTAGGCTGATGACGCTAAGCAGGACTTTCTAAGCTGATGGCATTAAAATTAAAACCTTTTTTCTACAGGTCTATACGGCGGCTGGGGCATCGGTGACACATTCCCGACGCCATCGCCAGAATCACCAGATCATTGGTCGACACCATCGCCGCAGACGCCACTCACGCAATCCCCGCACTCTGATTGGTCGGACCGTGCCGCGCTGTCCCCAAACGACATGCAGCAGACCAATAAGGGAGCGACAGAAGCCATCTATATATAGAGATAAGTTAAGATTTGGGTTTAGATGAATTTCAGACGTTCTTTGTTTTTGTAAGTGGTCGCTTTTTGTTGGATTTGGTGAATAACTTGCCATCTGCACATACTAACTCTCTTTTGCAATAAAGATTTTGCCTCGAACTGGTGCTAAAATCCTGAATTAAGAATGAAGTGGCAAAAATACATTTCCCGGCTTCGTCATTTTAAGTTATTTAGATTCAAACTTGCGTACCTCTTGTAAGATCCTGGACCTTCCAAATTAAAAAAAATACTCAAAATATGCAATTAATTTTTGCACAAGTTGCCCAATATCTTTCAGTTTTATACGTCATTTTTTATGGTCATGTAAACGTCACATTCAACTACAAAAGCACCACTAAATAAGAACGTCCAGCAGCATACGAATGAAGACAATGTACAGAACGACGCGTGTGTTACCGTTCGGCGTCCATTGCCGCGTTCGTTCGGCGTCGAGCGGCGGTGTCGTGAACTTAGACTGACTTGTACAGCCATGACTTGAGTGTATAGCTATTAACATAGTGTAGAATAATGCACTAACATTTGGTAATCTCGTGATTTTTTAGCATTCCCTTTTCGGTGTATTTTTAATTACGCGCAATATATTCATTAAGGCAGGCCAGTGAGCGTTTCACAGACTGCTCATTATAATTTGGTTAGTAACCATAATTGTGTGAGCTAATGATGCTTGATTTAGGCTCTTTTACATTGAATATAATTTTGAGTACGCATATTTTTTTAAATGACATCATAATATTTTTATTGTCTTAAATAGCGAATTAAAAACTTAAACTTGCCATATTAATAAATAGAGAATTTCATGCAAATGGCCGTTGTTCAAAAATGCGAATAAAAATATAAGTAGTCCAATTTAATGTTCAAGAAGTATAGTGAAAAGCTTCTTTAGAACAGCATCAAAAATACACCGAATTTTAACAATCACATTTTGATAAATGACACACTTGTTACGTTGTTGATTTTTTTATTATTTACTTGTTTGTAAGCTGTGTTTTGAACTGTTGGTTTCATTGCACATGGGATTTGTTAAGTGCAGTTGATGACGTCACCCACACAAGATGGAAGCCCGGTAGGCGTCAACTACACATTTGTACGGAAATTATTTATGTGTGATTCTGTAGCTTAGGATTTTATCGCTTTTAGTGTGTAGATAGTTTCGATTTGTTACTAAAGCTGGGGTAAAATTAATAGCTAATTATTATTATTATTTGTTTTTTTATTAATTATATTAAGCGTGGCTTCTGGAGTGGAAAAATAGTGAATAAAGTTGAAAAAGGGTTTTTAAGAAAAACGAGTTTAAATCGGCTTTAGAAACAAATTGCGTTAAATTAGTATTTAAATGTAATATTGACTGAGATTGCTGCCGCCATCGCATTTCTCACATTTATTTTAGTATTTTTTTTATTTTTGTTTGTTTTGCAGACTATATTATTTGATCTGGCAATAATCTCAGTTTTGAATATTATAATTGATAATTTACATATCTTCCGTATATCGAATCATTCCATGATTGCTTCCAATTTTAATATTATGTGCAGAGGTGCAAAAATTTGAGAAAAATACCTTTCTAGCAGGTATAACAAACATTTTGGTATTATTTGATAATACAAAAAAAAAAAGCAAAATCGAATCCATTCCGTGCATATAATGTTGCCATTACTTACATAATATTGCCACCTCTCGCATAGTGCATATTTCCAATTGATATAAGATCTCATTCATTCCATTTGCGCTTTAAAATGACAACACTAGTTGATTTGTTATTATTTTTATTAAAATAGTTGACACGAGATCACTCATGCTCAATTTTTACTCAATTCCATACATACTCTATTATATTGTAATATATTTTATATAACTAAGTAATTTTAACGTTTTAATAGCTTACGATGTTGTAACGCCTACATCTTTGTAAATATTTTTATATTTTTTTTTTAAATTTAAGTAATATTTAAATGCGAATAAAATAACTGATCTTCGTAGTTTTTACGATAGTGTTATAGTTTTAATTTTATTTTTTCGTGTCATCTTTAATGTGCCAATGAGCAGATTTGATTACTGTACCGTTAGTGAAACGCACAGTAATTTACATGTGTATTACTAGTTTTAGCATAAATATATGGATAAGCGAATTGTGCTTCCTAACTGCTTATGTTTAAGCAATAAAGGCCCTATAAATGTAGGAATTGGCTAAAGTACAAAAGGATAAAATTCGTAATATTTCGAAGTAAAAAAAAAAAAACTGCAAATTGTAACTAATGAAATACGTGACAAAATAAAGACTGTAAAAGATAATTAAGTGCAAAACATTATACTCGTTAACCTAACTCCATGTTTTTATATCTTTGTGTGTGTGTAAAAAGTAACAACTCGGTATATTTTTGTGAAAGCTGGGACATCTCTAAATGCACTTTGAAGGCACTTTGTTACGAATAAAATGATGAGAATGATCTTCAATCCGTGTGCCTTTTAATTAAGACGTTTGTAATTTAAAACTATTACATTAGTTTAGTGACGTAGCAGTAGTTCGTAAACTTGTAAATATATTTTAAACAATTATTTTCATTGAAGATAATTGCATTTAAATTGTAAGGAAAAAATGAAATTTTAATAAATGTTCTCCCGTAATGACAATAAAGGAATAAAATAAACTTGGTTGTTTTATTATCTCTTGGTCTTATAGTCTTCTGGCACCTAGGAATTGCCAAATAGCTAATGATAATACCAAATAGAGGGGCCCGTGGCTAAATAATAACAGCCGCACAGGTCGATCGGTCAGGTTAAGCTACGCTTGCCGCGGTTGGTCTGTGGATGGGTGACCATCTTTACATACCGAGACCCCTCCGTGCCTCGGAAAGCACGTTAAGCCGTTGGTTCCGGCTGTCATTCGTGGATCTTTTACAGTCGTTACGGGTAGTCAGAAGCCCGAAAGTCTGACAACCAGTCTTACCAAGGGGTATCGTATTACCCAGTAACTGGGTTGTGGAGGTCAGATAGGCAGTCGCTCCATGTAAAATACTGGTATTCAGCTGCATCCGGTTAGACTGGAAGCCGACCCCAACATAGTTGGGAAAAGGCTAGGCAGATGATGATGATGAATACCAAATATAGACGGCACGCGGAAGTAGTTGGTAATGCTTATTATTTTCATGCCATTAAGAGATACATACCCTATAATGTTCCCACTGCTGGAACTCCTCTCTGCGAGAGGGAGTGGGCCGTAATTCACTACGCGGGGTTTGGGTAGTGCGGGTTGTTAGATGTCGCATGTCTTCGAATTTTTGGTTCTAGGACATGCTGGTTTCTTCACGAGTATTGAGAGCAGTGATGATGAAATAATAATAGCGCCGGTCTGGGTTCGAACCTAGGGCCTACCATTTGTAAGTCAAAATCGTAACTACTGGCCCACCACTGCTCCAACAGATGGATTACGACATAACATTTGACGAGTATTACCTACAAAATTCGTGACCGTTTCGTTGTAAAGGATTAAACCATGGCCGCGCGGTCAAAACGTGGAGAACTGCATGGCCACGCAGTTCCTACCTTACCTTACCTCTTCCTAGCTTACCTCTACGAAGCTCCGTTTAAGAGAACTGCGTGGCCGCGCAGTTCTCCACGTTTCGACCGCGCAGCCATGGTTAATCCTTTACAACATTCTGAATATTGGATCTACGAATTTGCGACTTTCATTGTTAGTGTTTTACAAATTCCTTCGTAATGTTGACGTAGTCGTTTTTCTTCTACGACACTGTGGCCGAGCAGTCGAACGGACACTAAAATGAAAAAAAAAAAATAATAATTAGAAAAAGTGTTTATTCACATAAGTAGGTAACCAACTAATTTTTTTTTTTTTTTTGTTTACATGTTGGTCCATGGTATATTACTTTTCATACACCCATACATACCTACACACACTCACCCTTACTTCCCATGGGGGTAGGCAGAAACAGAACGCCACCTAGCTGCTTCGATCGTCACATATTCCTATTCGCATTCTTACACGCACGCCTGTTGCGAGTACTACGCACCTGACCTTTTTGAAGAACATCCATAATAAGGTCACTGACTATATGAGGCCATGAGAGCCACAGTGGCCTAACTGTCATTAAATTTTTTCAATACTGACTTTATTTGAAAAAACTGCTTCTAAACGGTAAAAGTCATAGCGCCACAGTGGTCTGAAAATTAGTTCAATTTTTACAGTTAGGCCACTGTGGCTCTCATGGCCTCATATGTCCTCCTTGCCCTTTCCTCCTGGCGTTTCTACTCATATCAGATAAAATTTAAATACTACTACTTTTAATTCTCTTCATCGGAGTTACCAACATAGGTTGCAGAGAAAGCAAGCTGAAGTGGCAGTGGGCTCGCCATGTTTGTCGAAGGACCGACGGCCTATGGAGCTGACGAGTCTTGGAGTGGAGACCGCGTATCGGCAAGTATAGTGTGGTACGCCCCCCATCTATATGGACACCCGACCCCAAAAAGGCGGCTGGGAGAGACTGGATGCGGAAGGCGGAGGACAGGGTGTTGTGATGCAGCCTGGGACCTATGTCCAGCGTTAGTTGATTGATAAAAATAATTCTAATAAAACGAAACAGTAAAACCATAGAGCATTTATCTTATTTTATAAACTTTTCGCCAACCTAATTTACCTACCATAGCTGTCAAAATAATTTTAGCATACCCTCACTTTGTTTCATATTTAAATAGAACGATAGAATATTGATTTCAAACAGTGAGAAGCGACGATTTAGCGAGAACCACGTTTACTACGTTTAGTCACAGATACATGGTAGTTCAGTAAATAAGAGATATATATATTAGACTAGTACCTATTTATTATTCAGAAGATGCATTTTATATTAGAAGCAAGAAGTCATTGTTTTATTTACTTTAATAGTTAGTATGACGAGAACTGTCGTCTGGAGATACGTACGGAGCATCATTTCACAGTAAGTTTGCTATGAATAATTATAATTTTCAAGATGTGCAGTTTTTACGAATGGCTGACTGAAAATTGTGTTTATCATGTACGGAAGTGACTGATTTTCTGTGTGTGGGAATTATTGGTTATGAGATTCCAACAGTATTGAAATGGGCCTAAAATATTACTGCGGTATATTTTTCTACCAAGGGTACATTGGTTTTTTTAAGTATCTAACCTGTCGATAAAGTGAATTTCAATAGATTAAAGTCTCGTGTTTTTATGTAGGTAGGCAACTCCACCATAAATACTAACGTTTCGAATTATGGTTGAAAACTATAAACGTAGCACGGCAGTACGTTACAAATCACTAATAGGTAGGTTCCTACCTGAATTGGACGTAGTTATGCTACAACGTTCCAATCCACACGCAGGTCGAACTGAGTAAATCGCGTTTTTGTAATTTTGGTACGCTTTTTTTGGTAGCGAGTACAACTAAGTAGTATGTATCACTTCGTAAATAATTCACAGTAGATCGTAAGAAACTTATCCAACCACAAAATTACAAAAACGCGATTTAAGTACTCAGTTCGACCTGCGTGTGGATTGGAACGTTGTAGCATAACTACGTCCAATTATCAAACCCTTCACTTTCTCAAACTGGATTGCTAGATCAGCATGAGTTCTTTCGAGCCTCGTGGTGGGCTCACGTCCCGCTGGTGCGCAGTCGCTGCTGCTATGGCCGCCCTAACAACGGCCACGACCATAGGCAACGCGGCCGTGTTGATCGCGCTGCGGCGGTCACGGACAGCGCCCGCGCATTACCCGCTGGCGAGTTTAGCGGCTGCTGATCTGCTGGTGGGACTGTTCGTGCTGCCTGTGGCTGCTGCGAGGGAGCTGTTTGTGTTTCAATTGGGTAAGTAGTAGCCTGAGGGCCTAGACAAGTGACAATCGCTTTCAAAGTATTTCATACTTTTATAACGATTTTAAACAACTTGTGGGTAAGTAATAACATCCGCACGGGTCGATACTTGCAGTGGTTAGTTCGTGGATGGGTGACCGTCTTTACATACCAAGACCCCTCCGTGGCTCGGAAAGCACGTTAAGCCGTTGGTCCCGGCTGTCATTCGTGGATCTTTGACATTCGTTACGGGTCGTCAGAAGCCCGAAAGTCTATTTGCGATAGTGCGTAAAACATTGCGCTTATGGATGCATGCAACGGTACTGGAACGAGGCCTTAGGGGTATTTATAGTTATATACCACAGGAGACGCCCTGGACGGGAGTCAACAGCCGACTCCCGGCCACCGTAGGCGCGGGCTTGCGGGCGGCGAGCATTGGGCAGCTCGCCGCCCGGTAAGGACCAGGCCCGGGTCGACGGCGCGTTGTGTTCCACGCGCGCCTCAAAGTGATGTCAGCACGAATTGACGGGGTCCGCTAGGGCCGATACCTGCCAGGGCTGCGGGTTGTTCGAAAGAGATACCGTGGCCCCTAGCACAGGCAACTGAAGGAACATGGGTGGGTTTTACTTAGTCAGTAAAATTCTGACACGCCCTTCCGCTCAGCTCAGAGCGGGAGAGGTCATTTGATGATTTCCCACCCAAAAAAAGGGGGTATTTAAACATTAAAAACTTGTTTTAGTAAAAAAAATGGCAGTAAAAGTTGGAATTTGGACCTTCAATATCTCCGTAACCAGAAGGTTCCCAGATATGGTCTAGTACAAAAAAATTATAACAATAGCGGGGAGTAAAAGGGACTCTCGGCTTCGTCAAGTGTTTTTTTACACCCGTTATAGGTAGTACGAAGTTATTTTTTTATTGTTTTGTATTATTTTTATAATTCGGGCGGACAGTTTTTTTTTAAATGACTATGCATATTTTTGACGCACAAAAGTGCCTTTTAGGTGCCTATTTGAAATAAATGCTTTGACATTGACATATGAAAGATTAAATCATAATTCGACTTTAGTTGTATTTGGTATTGTTTACGGAAAATGTTTTTATAAAATACTAGCCCCGCCCCGCGCTTTCACCCGCGGGATAAAAAGTATCCTGTGTGTTTCCTGATTATAAACTATCTGTTGGCACACCCGTTCAGTAGTTTTTACGTGAAAGAGTAACAAACATCCATCCATCCACCCATCGCGATCAAACTTTCGCGTTTACAATATTAGTACCTAAGAAGTAGGATATAGAAACTGCATTACAGATTTTGATTACGGCCCTAAATACCCTTCAATAAACCTTTCAGACTCACTAATCTGCAGCTTCTGGAAGACTCTGGACATCATGTGCTGCACAGCATCCATCCTCTCGCTCTGCTGCCTTGGCTGGGAGCGCTGGTGCGGCATCACAGCTCCTTTTGCTCGAGCTAGACGAGCTAAACGAGCCAGGCTGTTCGCTGGTCTGGTCTGGCCAATATCCTTAGCTGTGGCGCTGCCAACAACTTTTATACCGTCTCCGAAAACTTTGATTCACCAGGAGAAGGGATGTCCTGATAATACTAATATTGGGTGAGTTACTTTTTTTGATGTTTCCCGGACCTTTGGAAGGCGTACTAGTTATCGAAGCCAACTCGCAGAAGTCCGTTAGAAGTTTTTAATGAAATGAGGCATCCGCGATTATCCCACACACTATGCAAATGCACCCAAGGACTATTGCAGGGTATGGAAACGAAGATATAGGATTATGGGTTTAGATGGCTAATGTGAACTGGTTATTTAGCACTATGGAAAGTCTATAGCCCCTGCCTGACCAATGTTTTATATAAATTACATAGATAAAATGGCAGGGGGTGACTTGCGCTCTCAATAATGGGCCCCCGAAAACGGTCGCTACCACATAGTAACGTAGCCACAAGGGGGCAGGTGAGTTACTTATTATTACCAAGTCGTAAACTACCTTCAAAAGTCATAATATATCTGTACAATCCCTAATATATCCCTTATTTGACTATGGTGATGTAAGATTTTTTACTTATTGTTTTGTGTTTTCCAGCTACGTGTTCTACTGCGCAACCCTATCTTTCTATCTACCCGCCATCGTCATGGTGACATTGTACGCTCGCATTCTGTGTGCCTTGTCGGTGCCATTGCAGATTCGGTCGCACCGGGGCGGCTTGCCCTGCCCGGATACTGGACAAGCGGTAAGCATAATACCATAATCAACCTATAATATTCCCACAGCTTATTAGACACAGGCCTCCTCTCTGTGAGAGAGACTGGATGGACCGCAATCCATCGCGCGGGCCCAGGGCCCCAAGTCTGCTATTTCTATAAATTCGTCATTCCAACACGATCCCATTCCCATCCCATTGTCATTTTGCTTAAAGTTCGTAATCTGCTAAATTCTTAATGGCGATCATTGGTCGGCCAATGGTCTCGTAATAGAATTGTGTCATAATGACATTGTCGTATTGCCTTTATTATAAAATCCGTTAGTAGAAATGATTTTCGAAAAACTACCACTACTTTATTTATGCCAGATTTCATTTATATATATTTTTACATATTATTTATTAGTGTTTTATACAAGTCAAGTGTTTTATGTAAGTAAGTCATTCATTTATCATTAATTCATTATGTACGAGATTACCATTCTATGCCATTTCTTTCAATGGAGTGTCAGTGGTTCACCACTGGAAAGTCATAATGACGCCATTAAATTAGTAGATCACCAAACTTGTCAAAATCAACAATTATGAAATCAATAATAATAATAATAATAAAACCTAAACCGATAAGGTTTTTTATATTTTTAAATGTTTTTATACTTTTTATGATCTAATATTTAAAAATATAATTTATATGATTACATTGAAATAAAGGAGATAATAATAATATTTATTGTTACAAAGAAAAATACATTAGTATACACTGATTAACAGGTTGCTAACTACGCTGCAGAAGTCTGTATACAGATTTGTGAGCCCTGTCTCTCAAACTAGGATAACCTGTATATTAAGAGACAGTGTTCAGCTGTGAGGTTACTTAAAAATAGGGGTTTTACAACTGCGGACTGTGCCAACTTATTGTTCATGTTAACAGTCAGAATTACTTTTAGACATATTATTATTTTAGAAAAGGAAAGTAAAGGAAAAAAGGGCAAAAATAAATGTATAAAATTTAAAAATAAAAATGATAAAATAAAACCATTTAAAACGTGTGTAATATGAATGGGTGAAATGTGTGTGGGGTGTAGATGTTATGTATGTATGTGTGGTGAGTTTTTTGTATGGGAGTAGTGAATGTGAGGTGACGCAATAAAGGCATAAAAGCAAAATTAGGCAATAGATTTCAGCAATGATTCAGTTTGCGTATAGTCCAGTTGGAGTAGCCATTCCATCACCTTAGCTTTTAACTGAAACTTATTGCAATCGAGTATGTTTATCTCTTTATGAATATTCTTATAAATTAGTGCAATTAATGTAAAGTATTGGTGTTTGGCAAAAGAGGTTTTATGTCGTGTACCTGGGGGAATATTGGTTCGTTTGTTGGGATCAGACGGTGGGACACTGGAGTGTCTTCTGAGAACGGTTTGCAATACGAAGAGCTGACGAACAGTTAGTGCCTTGCAATCTGAGTAAAGTTGAGTTGTTGGATACCGATAAGGTTTTCGCAGCATCACTTTCAGTATTGCTCTCTGGGCTCTCTCCACTCTAAGAAAGGTAGTTTTAGCTGCACCACCCCATACCTTGATGCAGTATCCAAGAACCGACTGATATAGGGCATAGAACACCATTTTGAGAGTATCAAGGTTTGCAGAAACTCTAAGGGACTTGAAGACATGTATCAGTCTCAGCGTTCTCGAGGTTAGGGCATCAATGTGTTTATTCCAGCGTAACCCGGCATCTATATGAATACCAAGGTATTTGACGTGATCGGTACGTGTGAGTATTGGACATTGGCATGAAGATGACAGTTGTGGGCAAGTGTGCGCTATTATGGAAAAAGTGTGATCTGGTGCGGTGTTCCGACGGATGGTGAATGGAATATATGATGTCAATATAGACCATTCTGACACTATTATAGCAGACTTGAGGCCCAGTACGGATTGGTGGATGTCACATATCAGAATTTTGGTTCCAGTTTCCTCACGATGTTTTCCTTAACCGTTTTGACAGCAGCGGCGATGAAATAATTTACTCACAAAGTAAAGTGCCTTCGTGGGTTTTGGATTCGAACCCAAGTAGGGCCGTAATTCTCTTTGACACAATGTACGAAACCACGCGAAATCAACGCGAGATTGGCGGGATTAGCTAAGGAATTGACGTGGTTTCGAAGTAAAATATCGTTAAGTGGTGGTGGTGGTGCTGGTTACCACTGGGCCACCACTGCTTACTAAGTTACTACTACTTAACCTACAATAGGTAAAAAAAAATAATTACAAAAAAAAATAAGATAAACATGTGGATATATTAATAAAAAAAAAAGATGGACTCACGTAGACTTAAGTTAGTTAAGTAAGAATAAAATAACGTGTCCGACGTAGGAGCACTGTTAACCTGTAATATTAAAATGTAAAACCTATAAACAAAACAAAATTATGTAAACAAAGGCGCAGACGTCCATGTCCGCGGTAATAGAACTAACATAAAAAAAAACCTATTGTTAAATAGGTATTGGTAACCCTACTGCAGTGTTTTTAAGGGAAAATTTAAATAATCAATATCTTTGAAACTACGCAAAGTTTCTCCGTCACAAATTCAGGCTAGCATTATCGTCCCCGTCGCAAAATTTTGAACACATTTCAAAGGTCGTAGATCATCAGGCAGCGGAGATACACGAGAAATCAATAAAAACTTAAAGTCCAGCCAGCCTGAGTTCAAGCTGGCTCTTGAACTCAGGCTGGCTGGACATTAAGTTTTTATTGATTTCTCGTAAACCCTTATATGTGACGCCATAAATCGTTATTACTGTTACACATTGCGTTACTAAATGTTAGTAAAGTAAACATATTCAATAACGCTCCCGTTATTGAGATTCGGAAGTACCAGCGAGAAGTTTCATACGTAAATTCAAGCTGGCTGGACACAGATTTTTGCATTTTTCTACTAAACCGCTGAACGTATCACAAAACTTTTAGTTCGATGCCTGTTACAAATTTATGTAACGCCCGTTGATATGCAAAAAGTCGTCAAAATCACTTCCATTACCGAGATTGAGAGACCAGCGAAAAATGGTTTTTCAAGCTGGCTGGACACGTTTTCGAACGATTATCTAAGATTCTGTAGCGTTAAAAATTCTGAAATAAGGATGTTTAGCCGTCACATAAAGTGCCCTATTGACCTAGTTAAATACGAGCTATTTTGAAGATTTGTCCAGCCAGCCTGAGTCACATCCGACAACGCTGTGGAAGTGGCAAAGTTTTGGGAAAAACGTCAACTGTTGATCTCCAAACTAAACAGAACTTAGGAATCAGAATGTGATTAAACAATATTGGTTAACAAGTATAATTCATATTGTAACATAGTCATTCTCCTTAAGAGGGTGCACCACAGAAATCTTAATAATTATTATTAAGATTTCTGTGGGGTGCACACAGGTCCACTAGCGCCACTCCTTTAAAAAAATATTATCTCGTGACTGAGAAGGAATTATGAAAATCTGTTCAATCAGCGACCTCGGTAAATGTGTCTAGAATTTTCTAATACCTTTTATAAAATTTCATATTGAGACACGAAGCAACAAAATTCGATCAAAAGAAAAGCGGCCACATTCCTATATGTCGTATTTAGTTTCTTCGTGTCTCAATATGAAACTTAATAAAAGGTATTAGAAAATTCTAGACACACTTACCGAGGTCGCTGATTGAGCAGATTTTCATAATTCCTTCTCAGTCACGAGATAATATTTTTTTAAAGGAGTGGCGCTAGTGGACCGTTGTACAGGCTCTTAATATCACAATTTAATTGGGATCGGCGCAGCTTGTCTTTTTCATCTATACTTCTGTATTAGTCGTCAGCTCGGTAGTTACCCCCTTGGTAACCTTTCTAATAATTCATATTGTAACGTAACGTGATATTTCTTGTATTTTGGTTTTCAGGGAAATGCTTCTAAGCCAGGGTTAAAAAGATGCGTCACTGTAGACATTATCTGTACACAGGAACTTCAATTGAATGCTGTGTAAGTTACACTACCCTTCAGTTCATAACACATTTGGCCTTTTTTTATTTGTTTAACTTTTTTTTTGTGCTCAACGATCGCTGCTTACCCAGTGTAACTCCGTACTAGTTTGTATACATTGGGAAAAGTATAAATAGAGAGAGCCCTGGCACCCATAACACAAGTTTAATTTTAGCTCGGGTGCCAGTGGAGTAATCAGTGATTTAAGCAATAAAAAAAAACATAGTTTTAACTTTTATGTAAATTTGGGTTAACAAGCAAAAATCATAATAGGATTAAATATTATTAGTTCATAAGAACTTGTTTATGTACAAAGGGCCAGAGAAAATAAAAGCTATTTTGTTTTTTTTTAATGTAAATTATAAAATTGGTAATAAGGTAAAGATATTATTTATTTTAGTGTGCCGTCACCAAAAGGCGGTCACCTGAATCTCCCCGAAGGAGCTAAAGCTGATAGCTGCCCAGCGTCACCTGTGAAGCACCCTGGAGCACCGTAAGTGTACCTGCTTAGTAACACTTTCTTACGCGGTGTCCTGCGTGAGCGACGAATACGACGTGACGCGAAGCTGCGAACGCGATCAACTCAACGGCATACCCTGCTTGCGGCCTATATGACAGTCTGCGGCGAGACGCGACGTAACGCGTACTTGTATTGAGGGCGACCAGACTCGTCACCACGAACTACGAGCAAAATTGTACTGTACTTCTCCATGATTCGAGAAGTAGGTAATTACCAAAATCACGTAGGACATTTGTCGCGTGTAGCATCGCGTCGCATTACGTCGCGTCATGTTGCGTCGCGTCGCGACGTATTAGTCGCTCACGCAGGACACCGCGTTATACAGATTGTTTCAGAAAGGTGTAGTCAATTTTAAGGGTATGGTACAGACCATTAAACCGAACAACTTTCCTCATGGGAGTAACATCGCTATCGAAAAATAGTTATCAGCTGTCCCGTACAACCTCGACCCAAATGTATGGGACGGAAAGTTTGTTCTCGAACGGAGCGGTGCGTTATTTAAAAAAAATAGTAGGTACATTACGATACGTGTGACTTATACAGCGTGGCGCTTTAATGGCGACATTAATTTAACACACGTATACGGTTTTGCGTTGTAGTTTTATGAATATATTTTAATTTAATTAAACATTAATATTTATTTATTTATTAACAATTTTATAAAATAGCATCTTAGAGCAACCTGACTTAAAGAACTGTAGCGCAGGGGTCATTTGCCGGGGTCACGGATCGTAACATCGCATCAATGTAGGTAATTAAAACAATTAACGAGCAAAGAGAAGGCGAATTGAAGGAAAGAGCCGCGCGCCGACATAGGGCTCTCTGCCCTATGTCGGCGCGCGGCGCAGGTGGAAGTTTTCAAGTTACGATTTTTTTTATGTTGTTATAATTTTTATGATTACTGGCCACTAGCCCTACCCGTGTGTTAAATTAATGTCGCCATTGTAGCGCCACGTTGTATAGTCCATTATTGGACGGTAGTGAGGGTGCTAAACGCCGCGCACACACGTATCGTATACTATAATTATTATAAATAAGGTAATGCTCAATCAAATGCTTAATCATTTTAACACCAACAAAATCTTACATGATCAGCAATATGGTTTCACCAAAGGACGTTGTACGACTGACGCCGGTGTAACCTTATTAAAGCACATCTTCACAGCGTGGGAGGAGGCCCAAGATGCCATAGGAATCTTTTGTGACCTCTCCAAGGCATTTGATTGCGTCAATCACGAAACCTTACTTTTTAAACTCTAGCATTACGGACTAGGTCAACTTGCGCTCAGATTAGTAAAATCTTATTTATATGATAGACAACAAAAAGTTCAAATAAATGGTGTCAATTCTCTTGCTTTAAAAGTAAAAATGGGTGTTCCACAAGGCTCGATTTTAGGTCCTTTCCTCTTTTTAGTATATATTAATGATCTACCCCATTTATTAAAGAACCAACCACAAATGGTGTTATTTGCTGACGATACTTCCTTAATTTTTAAGATAAATAGACGTGCATCAAATCTTGACGACGTAAATAACGCCCTACTGCAGGTACAAAATTGGTTCACTGCTAATAATTTGGTATTAAATGGGAAAAAAACTAAATGCATAAGATTTGCTTTACCAAATGTTAAAAGTAGTGATTGTGACATAGTATTGAACAAAGAGAAACTAGAATTCGTCGATAAAACTGTTTTCCTGGGGATCACGCTCGACTCAAAGCTGCAATGGGGTCCTCATTTAACATCTCTTGCAGGACGGCTAAGTTCAGCAGCTTATGCTGTAAGAAAAATCCGTCAATTTACTAATGTAGATACCGCGAGGCTAGTCTATTTCAGTTACTTTCATAGTATCATGTCTTACGGTATTTTACTATGGGGACGGGCTGCAGATATCGAGTCCATTTTTATTCTGCAGAAAAGAGCCATCAGAGCAATATATGGCCTCCGCAGGCGCGATTCTTTAAGGGAACTGTTTAAAGATATTAACATCATGACGGTACCTTGTCAATACATCTATGAAAACATCATGTACGTAAGGAAAAATTTAAATCTTTTCAATAAAAGAGGTGAAAGACACAACTATAGGACTAGAAATAGGGACCAACTAGTTCAAACAGGTTTCAGACTGGCTAAAGTAGATTCATCCTTCATGGGGTACTGTTTAAAATGTTACAATAAAATTCCTCCCCACATAATCCAACTGAATGAAACGAAATTTAAATCTTGTATTAAACGCACACTATGTAGCCAAGCATACTATAAGTTATGAGATTACATCGCTGACAAAAATGCTTGGCTCAATGCTGGTCCTGCTCCACAGAGGCGCATAAACTAATTAGCATTCGGAAACATTGTTGGAGCTGCTGAACATTGGAAAAAAAAAAAAAAAACTATCTTTGCATTGTATAAACTCAATTGCTTAGAATTGTATAATTGCATAGCACACGTGTGAGCACTATGTACTTTCTATAAAGCTACCATTTACTGGGTACGTCTTTCATTGACTTGAATGTGCCCTGGCAGTTGTGAGTATGTCTGGTGGTGGCGTGTGTGTTGGATCATTAAGTTCCCTCCAAAATGGTTGAGCTGAATGGTGCTGATCCATACGTCATGTTCGTGAACGGGCGCCGCCAGTAGGGACTGGTCATCTCTTAGCTGCCTCGGCTTATTTTAATTTTTAATTTCTGAATTGTTTTTGTTTTTTTTATAACGGACGCTTTTAACGTGCACGTTCTACATCGTTCTCACATGCTTAATTTCAACACGAATGATGTAATCAAATATTTTGTAACAACTTTATGATTTAAAAGAGTGTCCATGGAGTTTCTTGCCCGTTCTTCTCCATAGGTACCTACGCTTTGGAATGGGCAACTAGCTTCATCTTTCTGACTGACCGACCCTTTGACAATTCAAAAGTACCTGTAATTGGTTTAGTTGAATTAAATGATTTGAGTTTGAGTTTGAGTTTATAGCACTCTGTGAGACCTAAACCCGGAATTAAGTCACGTTTTTGTGAATGCAGTATTCCATTTTTGTGAATGCAGTAGTCCATTTTTGTGAATGCAGTAGTCCATTTTTGTGAATGCAGTAGTCCATTTTTGTGAATGCAGTAGTCCATTTTTACACAGAAAAGCGCGACTTAGTGCTGGTTTAGGTCACACAGATGCTATAAATAATCTTTCAATCTTCAACATTGACGGCACGGTTGGCGCAGTGGTTAAGCGATTGACTGCTGCGCTGCGTGTCGCGGGTTCGATTCCCGCACGGAACAAATATTTGTATGACCTACATGAATTTGTTCCGTGTCTGGGTGTTTTTCTATCTATAATATGTATGTATTTACAAAAAAAATAAAAAATGTATATAAGTAGTTTATCAGCCATCTTGTTACCATAACACAAGCATTAGGTTGCTTAGCTTGGGACTAGATGGCGCTGTGTGAAATGTCCAGGGATATTATTATTATTATTATCTATCTTTTTTTGACTGCATAGTTCTGCCCGATAAATGTACTTAAATGTCAACGCTATGTTTACAGCAGCTCTGTCATATCTCGTCAACAACGCGCCACACGGACTATCATCAGGCTGATGGCGCTGTTTCTGTTTTGCTGGACTCCGTTTTTCATCGTGCTGCCAGTTGGTAAGGAAACTGCTTATTCCTTTATTTTGCATGGTATCGGCCAACACTTTTTGTACAATCAGCAACAAAAGTCAATTAACACTATCACTTTTACGAATCATCTATACTCCATTTAAATAGCATTAGAAAAAAGAGGCTCGTAGAAGCAGGAATGCAAAACATTTTATTTCAAAGTTATGATAAAACAATTTTAAGGGAGATGCTTAAATTCTAATTTTCTTGCGTTTTTTTGCAATTTGCAGGTCAGTGTAAGGTTGTACCCTAATAAAAATAATATAATGCGCAACAATAAGAAATATGTAGGTAATAATACAATTTTAACCTTAAAAATCATCAATACATCCCTTTAAATTAGAATTGCTCCGAATTCGTCTGATTTCGAGGGCTACTGCAGCGCACCTTAATTAAAATTGTATTAACAAAATATGGACGTATAATATAAACAAAATAAAAATGAAACGAATAACGTTCCAGGTATTGTTCACCCCTGCTTCTTTTAGGTTTTTAGCATTGACACTGTAATTTAAATTGGAGTTAAATAATATAAATAAATGAAAGCCACATCATTTCATAAGATAAATAGTTAAAATGGTTACAAGTAAGTGTGACAGCTGCTGTAAAAATAGATCATAATAAATTCGGCGTCTATCGTAATGTAACAATGTTTATTGTACTTTTGTTACAAAGTGTGCATTAAAACTAACCTTTTTTAACTTCTTTCTAATGCTATTGTAAATGGACTATAAATTGATACAAAATGATGCGATACATTGGTTTTCTCTATTTCATGTAATAGCAAAGAGTTAATTATTCTTAAATATTCTATTACTATATGTTTTTTAAGAATATTTTGCTCAATAATTAAGATTTAAACGACTGAAGTGTTAACCGACTTTTGTTGCTGACCGTACGTCCTAGAGATTTGAAAATATTTTCCAGTTGCGATATTTGTTTGTGTAGGTATGATTAGTACTTACATTCATAGGATTAATATTGTCAAGACTGTCCATACATACTCTTAGGTTGATCACACACTATAACGCGTCACGCGACGGGGCGCAGATAACGCGACCCCGCGTTTGATTTTTTACATACAAATTCAATAAAAAATGGTTGGAAAGATGGGGAAATTTAGATGGAAAACTTACAAACAAACTCAAACTATTTATTTCAAATAAACCAATTACAGGCACTTTTAAATTGTCAAGGTCGGTCAGTCAAAAAGGTGAAGCTAGTTGCCCATTCCAAAGCGTAGTTGGTAACTATGGAGAAGAACGGGCAAGAAACTCCATGGACACTCTTTTAAATCATAATAATATTGTTACAAAGTATTGACACAACATACATACGAAAGTTAAATGAAAGCTTGTAAAAACGCACTTCTGCGCGGGGTATGTGGCTCCATTTCCCGCGCCCCGTTGCGAGGCGCGTTGTCGTGTGTATTCCGACTTAAGGCAGCAGATAGGCGCGAAGCGACTTTAGCAGAACAATTTCTAAGAAAACTTCATAGAAATTGTTCTACCAGAATTGTGTCGCACCGTCGCGTCGTGCCTCTCGCGGCGCGGGGAGCCTTTACTCCGGCATAATAAAAGCAAACAAGTAGGCCAACTCAAGCCCCGAGCGAGCAATAGTAGCCTAAACTCGTAGGGCTGTCGTCACTTATAATATATTCAATCGTCAAAAATGCATAGTCAATCTCTATACAAAACAATGTTCCCCTGTAGGGTAAGCATCAGGGACCTTTAATACAAAGTTTTTTTTAAATTATTTTTTGTACACACGGCTACACATCAAGCTATGCAAAACCAGTATTAGCTGACCGTTCATTGTGAGAAAATATCATACAAAGTGAGGCCAAGGCAAACTGGTTTTGTATAAGCTTGACATGTAGCCGTGTGTAAGTACATAGATCAGATGAAGCCGACTACATTTTTTTCATTGCCCACGTCATGTTATCTGTTTAGTTATTTGAAAAATTACGATCGAAATATGACTAATAAAAACGTGGTTTTACTGAATCATGTATTTATTCAAATAAAATGAAATGATTATGAAGTCTTTGTAGTTAAAGGAGGTAGGTAGGTACACGTACAAATTATTTATTACGAGCAGCAGGGCAGCGGCGAAGCGGGCGCGGGCGATATTACCGGCGTCACAGCCACGACTGGCGCACCTTTAGCAGCGATAAATTTTGTCAGTGTGTGCGTGCGACGACGCATACGTACGAGCGCGCTCACATACAAACCGTGCGTGGTGCGAATGTATGAAGATGTCGTACTTGTTTGCTTTTACTATGACTCCGGTGTCCTGCCAATCCGTAACAAAAGAGATCGGTCGCCCGAAAACGCGATCGTCATGTTCTAATTTATGTCACTCATTTGTTTTCGGCCAAAAATATCTGAATGACTGTCGTGCCAGCGACACAAAGAAGATGAAGATCAGCAGTGCGATTCTGTAACTATCTCACCGTGAAAACTTAGGTGAAGTGAGCGTGGAGTGAGCTGTCATTCCAAATAATGCTAGGGATTGACCCTACTGACAGCTCACTCTAAGCTCACTTCACCTAAGTTTTTACGGTGAGGTTTTTACCGAATCGATCGGCTGTTCGGAAGACGGTGTGCCTACGCGTTCATTGTTTCCGAACAAAGTAAACACGACAGTCACGTAATCACGTAATCGGACGCGACCTTATAGGGTCCTGGGTGCGATCTATAGGTTGGTCAAATAGGTGTTGTGTGGGTTACCTATAGTTAACTGAAAGAGAATAATGCTTGTGAAAGACCCATTTTATCACAGTCTAATCGAAGGGCTCTCCGAATCTAAATAATATGCAGATAGTGAGAAATTAAATTAAAATGTTTTCTAGGCCATCCTAACATTTTTTCCCTTTCGAAAAACATTGTTTTTTGTTCAATGGCTTCGTTATTGATCTATTACCAATGTCCTTAACTATTTCCCCAGATTCCATCTGCGACTGCGTATGGGACTCGATCTGGCAGTGGTGCACTTGGCTTGGGTTCACTAACTCGGCCCTGAACCCTCTAGTATACGCAGCAGCATCGCCGAGCGTCCGCCGCGCGCTGCAGGCTTCGTTGACGAGCTCGGCCAGACCTGATGTGCCGTTGACACCGACTGTTAGGAAGCGCTGAAGTGACAAGTAGGTAAATATGTAGGTACGGCCAGAACATCAAGCTACTACAATCTGTCAAATTTCTATAATAGATTATCAACTTTATTACTAAAGCATTAAGGTTCAAGGTTAATTGGGAATATTTGACAGTTTCGGGTATCTTAATGTGATGGCGTCTGGACAACAGTATAAGGATCTTTTGACGCGTGACCAAAATCGGAACTAAGGCCGCCATCTTCTTCTTCCTTGCTTTAGGGTAGCCCGCGAAATTAAAATTTTCTTGCGTTTTTTGCAATTTGCAGGTCAGTATCAGTTTGTATGTTGGTCTAAGGCCAGATTTTTCTAACGCCAGATAATTTTGAATTTTTGACAATTCATCCATACAAATTCTGTCAGACGTCAATTTTATTCCACGAATAAAAATTGACGATTGAAAAATCAGCCCTAAATTTGATTCGCGGCCGTAACAAATAGTTATTTATAGAATTTTAATCATAAAAATCATCATCATCATCAATCATAATACACAATACGGGCTGTTAAGGCTGCTTTTCCAACAGAGATGTGATAAGCAGCTATGCTGCGAGGATGTGGAAGATAAGCTACGAAACCGTGCGACCGTTTCCACTAATGCTAAGCTGTGTAGCGGAGCGAGTAAGATGTGCTATGAAGATGCGCCGCCACGAGGTAGCTGTGCGAGGAAGATGCTCAACTCGAGCATTGCGATGCATCGATAGTAGGTAAAGCACGGGGAGTACTCTGCTCTGCACATAGCTACACCACTCGCGCATCCATAGCTCCCATCCATAGCACGCATCCTTCCGTATAAAAACATAGCTTAGTTGAATCCGTTTCCACCAGTGATATGCTGTGTGAACCAATGAATATGATTGGTGGATAACAAACGCATCCATAGCAACGTAGCATAGCACATCTCTGGTGGAAAAGCAGCCTTAGGCTAGTAGGAGGAGGAACACATCAGGCTTCAGTGAGGGAGGGGGAGGGATAAGGGGGCGAAACCACAGAGAATCAAAACAACTTAAAATAAATAATATTTATTTACACAATACATTCAATATTTGTGTACACTTCTTTGGCATAAACACTACCCATTTATTAATTAAAAACAAATATATAAAATTGCACTTGCAAAATACTGTTTTATGTGAAATAATAATCTACACTTAGAATTTACAAAGTTTTAACAACAACAATATTATTTACAACTTAAATAAACTTTGAAATAGACTACGAACAAATGTAACAGCCTAAAAACTAAAATATTGTGCGATATAATATAATTTTTTCTAGAAAATAAAAATTGTTGTTAGGGCTCGTACACATCAGCTAGAATTTTTTCGCCCTTCGCACATTCGTCGCTCTCTCCTCAGACTGGAATTAATACTTTATGCCTCTAATCATAACGTACACACTGCATGATCTAGCACGCCACGTATGCTCAGCGCTCAAATGTATACTAACCGCGACGCACACGTACGCGTGATCATCATCCCACTTAATATTATAAACGCAAAAGTTTGAGAGGATGGATATTTGTTCGTCTTTCACGCAAAAACTTCTCAACGGATTTGGATGAAATTTGGCACACAGCTAGTTTATAACCAGGATTAACACAAGTTACTTTTTATCCCGATATTCTTAAGGGATCGAAACTTAAGCGGGTGAAACCGCGGAGCGCTGCTAGTTAAGAATATCTTCGTTATGACAAGAAGTATAAAGCGACTGCTGCATGTGCAATGAAATGCGTGACATATATTATGAACGCGGCCTAACACTGCAGTATCTACTCAACTTGTCTGGGTACCTATGTACTCAGCAGTTACGTAGTTTCGAATAACTTATTATGTGTTGACAACATAACGAATATTATTATTATTTTTAGACAAAATCATGATTTGTTTTACTTTAAAGGCAACATTTCCGCCACCTGTCAAGAAACAACTTTGTTTAACAACAAAAGACTCGATCACTGGTCCATCCAATTTGCAAACACCTACTTCAATATTTCTATTTCCATTCTGCCTTCAATTAATATCATTTTTCCTTAGACAAGTCTACATAAAAACAATAATAATAATAACAATCTGTACATATTCTATTCTTACAGCTGGTATTTCAAGATGGCGGCTAGTGTCAAAATGGCGGACACGATCAATGGCGGGCGCGAGAGCGTAGCTGCTCCGCCAAAGTCTTTGGCGTCCGGCGAACAGTTCTTGCATGTGCAGCGTCCTGACAGACAGTACCCTGGCTCGTTTTCTTCAGATACACATTCCTGAAAAGACAAAACCACAGACTTTAATATTTTTAATTTTAAGTAACTCGAGGTATTTTTCCGAAACCACCTTGAAATTCAGGTAGGTCATGATAGGACTTAACTATTAATTAAAAATGACAAATTTTATGAATAGAGAAATAAGACTGTTATAACGTTAAGAAAGTAAATAATGTGATAATGCCTGGTGCCAATTATATTGAAATTGAATGTTTATGCTAAGTTCTAGAAAAATTTAAATAAGAAAATAATGCTAAATTGTAAATATTTTATATTATTAATAAACTGAATGAATTTAATATAATTTGTTGGCTTTCTATACTTCAAACTTTATTACGAGGACAGCTGCATATACTGGGTAGGGCCTATGATACATGGAATTCGTGAGTCCCTCGCATCATAAACCCTCACGTAATCTTAGGGTAAGATACAGAGACATAGCTTAGCTTATATACACTTAGACTTGCTTATAGTAAAGATTTTCAAAATCTAAGTAAGTTTACACTTAAGTTCTTCAACAAAAAATAACGCAAAAATTCTTCACACAAAAATTCACTCCACATACCTCATCCCTCCGACACTCCTGTCCCGGTCGCCGCCGGTGCCAGCACCTAGCGGGGGTACCGGCCGGGCGCGCGCTGTATGCGCACGCGCAGGCTCCGCCTAGGCACAGCGCGGCGCCCGGCGACCGCGCGTCAGGTAGTCCAGCCAGGCCGTCGCATTGGACGTCGTATTCGCAGCTTTCGTTGAGTTCTTTGACAGCTGTAAAGAACAAACAAAATAGATGTCAAGTTCCTTCAGACTTTTCGAAATCAAAGATTTAAATCATAAGATTTGCTCTTCCCGTACTTTTTTGCTTACACATCTCGCATAGAACTATAAATACGATTTTCAGTATGAGTGAGTGAGACAATACTATTCAAATGACATTGTCAACGAACCAGAAGGGTGACGTCCGAACGCGTCATCTATTGACACGGTCGGGCGAGTCAAACGGTTTAAATCTTTGTTAAAAATAGTGAAAAGTTTGTCCAGTCAGCATAAAAAAGTACCTAGAACTTGAAACCTAATTTAATGGTTTATTAAAGAACAACTAAGTCATCCATTTTATAATTTAAAGGTCATTATTATATTCAGGTTACAGCGAGTACCGGGAAAAACTAATTCACTCATAATTGTGACCTAATTTTTCTTCCATTGAAGCTACAAAATCAAATGAACTAAACCCTGGCCCTATTACGTGCTAACTATAATTAACATCGAGTTAAGTAGCATTAATTAATTACATAGGCCCTAGAAATTAAGGGCATACCATTGTATCAAGGGTTCGGTAAATAACATAGTGAATTTTAATGCACTTTGATAGGAATTTCAAGGTTTATTGATAGTCTACTTAACATCATCATAATTACTGTAATTTGAAAACATTGTAACGGCCAATTATTTTTAAAAGAATAACCGTGGAGTTTCTTGCCGACTCTTCTCCATAGGACACAACCAATTCGAACCGTACACCTAGCTTCATAAGTGCCCATATAGGTTTATATGAAATAAAATATTTTGATTTTGACTTCTAGGTTTATACCTAAAAGCCCCGTTGGCAACTGCTGGGCGTGGTGAGGTCCTGGGTTCGAATCCCGGGTCGGGCAAAGTGTTATTGGGTGTTTCCATTAGGAATGACTTAGTGACAGCCCGGAGTTTGGGAGTTGGTGGTATGAAGCCCCCGTGCCTCGAATAGCATGTAAAGCATGTCCTGCGCCTGATCTTTCCCTGGTCATGTTGGATTGCCGTCTCATCGGACTATGAGAGTAAAGGAACAGAGAGTGAACCTGTGTTTGCGCACACACTTTGCAGCATTATCTCCTGCGTACCTGGCTAATCTCCGTTGAGATTTGAGATTGGCCACCGTGCCCGAAATCGATCGGGAGTATATTTTTATTATACAGCGTGGCGCTTTAATGGCGACATTAATTTAACACACGTATACGGTTTTGCGTTGTAGTTTTATGAATATATTTTAATTTCATTAAACATTAATATTTATTTATTTATTAACAATTTTATAAAATAGCATCTTAGAGCAACCTGACTTAAAGAAACTGTAGCGCAGGGGTCATTTGCTGGGGTCACGGATCATAACATCGCATCAATGCAATTAAAACAATTAACGAGCAAAGAGAAGGCGAATTGAAGGAAAGAGAGAGAGCCCTATGTCGGCGCGCGGCGCAGGTGGAAGTTTTCAAGTTACGATTTTTTTTATGTTGTTATAATTTTTATAATTACTGGCCACTAGCCCTACCCGTGTGTTAAATTAATGTCGCCATTGTAGCGCCACGTTGTATACCTAAAAGAGAGATTTCTAATTCGAGCCTTTTAGAGAGCGCTTTGAACTCGGGCCGTTTACTTATCACCGCGATTTACGCTTGTTTTGGTTGAACATTTTTGCATCGATGTTAAGGTACTACATATCTACTTTTGATAATACGACTAGAATTAAGGTAGTTAGTCTTTTTTTTTTGGTTCCGGGGTGGAAAATCTTCATGGATGTCCTCCACCCTGGCGTGGGTGGAAGTGTCTTACTGACTAGAAACCACCCCGGTGTTTCCTTTTCACATTTGGACCGGAGACCATGAGAACTTGGGCGTAGGTAGTTTAGCCTAATGTAGATTTGCTGACCCACATTTCACAAGTTAAATACTTTTGACTCTCATTAAGTGTACGGGCAAACCTACCATATTCCTATATCAAACTATGAAATATCAAACTCCGGGCCAACACTGAGAATTTTCTTATACTTCAGATAAAAATCAATGATACTCACATTCCACACAGGAGTTGGTTCCATTATGCGCCACCCAATTGTCCCTGCAGCGACACGTGCCTCTGCACTCCAGACCTGCGCCCGCGCATTGGAGTTGGTCTTCACATTCTTCGCCCAGAACAGCGTCGCGTACACATCTGGAAAAAGAGGTAGAAAAATGAGACTAAAAAGTATCATCACATAGTAAAACTATAATTCACATGAGCCCGGATTTTGAAATAAGGGCAGAAGAATTGATATCATAATCTCTTATCATAATACCTAGAACTTGTACCAACCTTGTGCCATTATCCCTAGGACTGAACTGCAGCTGGCAGGTGCAGTAGCCTCTGACACAGAAGGCCTGTCGCTCCGGGCCCTGGTCGCCGAGGTAGCAGTTCTGATCCACCACGCAACGTTCGCCGATTACTGGAAAGAAGATGGTTATCGTATTAGTACCAAATAAATTTCATTCAAATCCGTTTAGTAGTTTTTGCGTGAAAGAGTAACAAACATCCATCCATCCATCCATCCATCCATCCATCCATCCATACAAACTTTCACGCTTATAATATTAGTAGGACTAGAAGGTCGGTGTTTGCTATCTGACTACTCAGAGAATAAACACCGAAACAAACTGAGGTCACAGTCTCTTTGAAGTACAGTCATGTTCTTGGTCAGATCATGGAAGGTACATGCAGATTAGTGTCTGAGAGAAGAGCCAAACAGATTTGAATTGACTGTAATTATGTTATGTCTAGTTCAATACTTATGCGAATTATGATTATAAATTTGAAAACTAAAATTGTGTGATCGGGTCGACCGACATGACAATAATGGCTGGAGAACTTCCCAATCACGGAGAGGAGGCCTGGGTCCCAGCAGTGGGAACATTATAGATTGATTATGCTGTATAAGTATAATGCAGGAGAATTTCAATGTTTTTTGGAACGAAGTTCCTTATCGCGCGTTGCGAAAGGGGGCTAGACGGAAAAAATTAAGACCAACAGTTGGAACGACACTTTTTGCTATAATAGTTGTAAGCCGTGCGGCGTGCGCGTGTTTCTCTGTCTGTCTCTCTCTCTCTCTTTGAACTTCGTTCCATCCGGGTGTCCCTTGACACCTCTCAAGTTTTTTTTGCAACTTCTAGTTCTTCTACATTTTAACTTTCCTCAATAAAGGTACTTTGGAAACGACTAACATGTGATGGTAATCGATTTACCTCACCAATTTAGAGTCATACAAAATGATATCTGCTTTAAGACGGTATGCCATCTACCTAACAGAAATTCACACATACTATATCACTGTAGAAGCTGCAAAAGGAAGTGACCCATCATTCCATCGTCCATATACTGCACCGCGCGTAGTTATTTTTCTAGAATAACATCTATTACCCATCCGAGGTCAATCAAGAGTCTTCGCCTTTTAAAAAAGGTGTTCTGAATACACATAGCATCATTCTCTGAAGGATTACGAAGAGGTGCACCTATAGAACATCCACATTTCGCCAGTTATGTTTCAATCTCATGAATTAGGGCGCTCGCCCTAATTCATATTTCGTATTGCGGTCAACTGGGCACAAACGCAAATTCCGGGCTGCTAATTTTTTTAATTACAAATGGTCACGTAAAAATCAACTTAGAAAGCATAAACTTAAAGTAGATAGTCGAGTAAATGGCGATGGAATGTAAATTATTTAAGATTATGAATGTAAGTAGGTATACGTAGTCGTTACGGGTAGTCAGTAGCCCGAAGGTCTGACAACCAGTCTTACAAAGGGGTATTGTGTTACCCAGTAGCTGGGTTCTGGAGGTCTGATAGGCAGTCGCTCCATGTAAAATACTGGTATTCAGCTGCATCCGGTTAGACTGGAAGCCGACCCCAACATAGTCGGGAAAAGGCTAGGCAGATAATATGAATGTAAGTATAGATGCATAATAAAGAGGATTCTATATTTAATACTATAGATATAGGATGTTTAATACTAACCGGCGGTTTCGTAACAGCGATCATCTTCGAAGTGCGCGGTGGCTGCGCATGCGCAGACTCCGTTGGCGCACTCAGAGTGGATGCCGGTCGTCGAGTGACACTGGATATGCTGGACACATTGCTCGCCAATGCGGGCCTCTGAAATAAAAGTGGTAAGGAATAAGTATAGATTGAAGATTGATAGTGATGCAGAGGAAAGAGGGACATGACGGTGAGGACGTTTTGAGAACGGATGAGAAGGGTTGAGAGTAGGGGAAGGGGAAAGAGAGCATCGATGGATTGTGTGATGGATGGATATACATTGATGGATGGAGATACATCATTAGTACCTATTGTAATTTTGACATCTGTATTGTATATTGACATCATTAGTATTGTAATTTTGACATCTGTATTGTATATTGACATTAGTATTGTATATTGACATAGTCTTATTAATAGTTTTCATTTATTTTGTATTTTATTTTTTCTGTTTTTTGACATTTATTGCTATTTATTATTAATTAATTTGTCAAAATGTGTCATTCTTTACAATTATTTTTTTATAGTCCAGGCTTACTTTTATATTATTAATTTTCTTGTCGAGACTTGGCTGCTCGATTAATCACAAACATTTGTGCGCCCTCTGGCTTAACATAGCGCACTATTCTATCTTTATATAACATAATTATTGTACCTATGTTCAACAAATTAATAAATGACTTATGATGGATGGGCTAAAAATGAAGTGAATTCTATGAGTAGTACCAGGATGTAGACTAATAGAGATGTAGGTATGGAAGAAAGGGATATGCTGAGCTGCCCCTAAGACGACCCACTGACCCACATTTCGCCAGTTACGTTTGAGTCAGATGTCATAGGGGGAGAGCCTATTCCCATAAACTGGGTACAACCAAAAATCCAGACTCCGTACTGCTACTGAGAAATTCCAAATGGACAAAGGCAATAACACTTTGCCCGACCCGGGCATCGAACCCAGAACCTCATGCTCAGCAGTAGCCCTTGTGAATACTAGACCAACGAGGCGGCTACCGATCCGTATTTCCATCTGAACTAATATTATAAAGAGAAAATTATAAATTACATTTTTTGAAAGTTTTTTTTTTCTTTCTAAATTGGCCTGCTCTTGGCCTCGATCACGCCTGATGGAAAGCGATGGATGAGGTCTATGATGGAGCGAGCGTGTCAGGAGATGCCTGTTCACTCAGTACGTCTGGTTGTTCGGTGGTAAAAGGGCGATGGTGGGTGGTGGTTGTCAGGTTGTGGAGCTCCTACCCACACTCTCCGATGTTTGCTGCCAGGGCTTATTTTTATTTTTATATTTCTTTAATAGATTTTCAACTTTTCGCGGTTCAAGGTTGATTGGGAAAATTTGACAGTTTCGGATAGCTTGACCTGCTGGCGTCTGTACCCAGGATTTTGTAATAATATCTTGATTTAAAAGAGTGTCCTTGGAGTTTCTTGCCCGTTCTTCTCCAAAGAGATCTACATTTTGGAATGGGCAAATAGCTTCAACTTTCTGACTAACTGACCGAATATTTATAATGTTGACAATTCAAAAGTGCCTGAAATGTTTTAATTGAAATAAATGATTTGAGTTTGAGTTTTGAGTTTTGTTTGACGCTAAAACGGCTGAAGGGATCGGGATGAAATTTGGCACTTGAGTAGACTATGACCTGGATTGGGACATAGGATACTGTTTATTCCGATATTCCCTGGCGATTGAGGCTTACGCGGGTGAAACACCGGGGCGCATCCATCTAAAATATCAGATAAAGGCTGCTGTACCTTTCAAGCATCCCTTGTGTGTGCTGTTGATGGCAGCATACACGAAGCCATCCTTGCAGACGCAGTAGCTGCCCAGTCGACAGAAGGCGTTGTCAGGGCAGTCCATATCAACGGCACATACATTTCCCGTCCGACCTGGGTGAAGAAGAAACACCATTAAATGATAAATAATAATACCAGCTTATTATTGTCCCGCTGCAGGGCGATGGCCTGTTCTCATACAGAGAAGCCACGAGCATTAATCACCACGCTTGCTTGACGGGCTGGCGATTTGGCGATTTCAGACTTAAAAAATAGAAACGAAAAAAAAAAAACGAAACATGACTGAAATGAAAATTAAAGACTTTTTTGTTAGCCTATTTTGTGTCCCCTTTTTCCTTCCAAACCAGGCCAGAGATCGCACCAGACAGGGATCTCTGGTGCGATCTTTGGCCACGTTGGCCCTGCTAATGTTATTAGATCGTCACACCACCTTCGCCTTGGTCCACCTCGAAAGCGATGTCCTCCTTCAGGTGTCCAGTGAGTGACGATCTTTGCCCATCTCTCCGAGTGCATTCGTGGGACGTGTCCGGCCCACTCCTACTTCAGCCTGGCTGTTTTTTCTCCAACATCCGCTACTTGAGTTATGGAGCGCAGCGTGGTGTTTCTACCTCGATTTGTACGCCCAACACCTAATATGCTGCGCTCCATTGCCCGTTGGCAAATCTGATTTTGATAAATTTAATTTATGTATGTAGGTAGTTAAAAAAAATGTTGTCTTGAACACTTTCGCATGTCTAAAAGTAACTTATGTTTTAAGACTATAGTGAACTTAGAAACTGAGTTTGGTGTTTTCTATCCGACTACTTTGAGAAGCAAGATCAAAACAAACTCAAGGGACACATTCTCGGCCGCGGGTTGTTCGAAAGAGATACCGTGGCCCCTGGCATAGGCAACTGAAGGAACACGGGTGGGTTTTAGTCAGTAAAAGTCTGACACGCCCTTCCGCTCAGCCCAGAGCGGGAGAGGTCATTTGATGATTTCCCATAGAAAAAAAAGGGACACATTTTCTTTTAAATTCCAGACATAATCTTGGTGGACCATGCAGACGGTCTTTTGCGGAAAAACCACACAAATTTGAGTGGATCTATCCCATCCCTGGGATAGATCCACTCAAATTTGTGTGGGGAAACTACGGCCCGCGGGCCATCTCCGGCCCGCGAAGGCTTGAAATCCGGCCCGCGACCATCAAACAAAAATCAAGAGAATATTTCGTATTGTTAGTAATTTCATTCTCATTGGCAATGGCCAGCTTGCATAGAACAATCAATTGTATTATTTTTATAATTGTGCAATATTTTTATTTCAGTAAGCCAAAAATTAAACAACTTGGCCCGCCATATATTTCGTTAGTATTATATTGGCACGCGAAGAAAAAAGTTTCCCCATCCCTGATCTATCCAGTTAGTGCAAGCATTTGGCAGTAATCGTGTAGCTCAATACAGTACATAGGGAACTCAACAAGAAAAACCATTTTTATTTTGTAAGAACAGAAGTGGCTTCGTAGGTTCGAACCCCGACAGGCGCGTTACTTTGTGTAAATTATTTCATCACCACTGATGAAGGAAAACATCGTGAGGAAACCGACATGTCCTAGAACAGAAAATTCGAAGACATGTGACCTCCACCAACGCGCACTGGGACCGCATGGTGGATTACGGCCCACTCCCTCTCATCGAGAGGAGGCCTGTGTCCCAGCAGTGGGAACATTATACTATAGACTAATTATGAATATCAAATTACTTAACTTACGTGACATCTGATGGCAATTCTCGTAATTTTAAGAAGGTGCACAGTCTGATCTCAGTCTCAATTTGTCAAATATACCTCAAATTTTCCTACATTGTGACATTTATTAGTCGCCGAGATGAGACTGCGACTAGATTTTAAATTACGAGTATAGGCCTTCTGGTCGATCTATTCCACATAACAACGGCACTAGAACTAACCAACTGAACATCTACCAAGCAACTGACTTGATAACGCCATTACAATCCTTTTTATAAACTACCAACGTATTTTACGTTTTTTTACGACTTTTTTTTTTTATTCTACCGCCATTTGAACCAATCACAAATCATCATATATTTTGGCTGAATATCTTCTAACATAAACAACAAGGCAATAATAAACAAATCTTATGTAGTGAGATCGTTTGAAAACATTATAAGGTGATTAAGCAATTTAATAAGCGTTGATTCGTAATTCTTAATTCCTAGACATCATCAAAAAGAATATCAACATCAGCTGAAAGTATTGTGCCATTCGTTTGAAACAACCTACCTATTATATTAAAATAGCAATGTACAATCTAAGATATACTATAAGTATAATCAAATATTAGTTAATCATTTATTGTAATAACATTTAAGTGATTTTTACAAGTTAAGACAGTTGTTTTTTGTAAACACAATACTTACCTGTCGTTTAGTCGACGTTTGACCGATTCTACTTATCTAGTCAAATTAGGTACTCTACGTTGGTCCCAAGTTTCGTAAATGTGACAGATGCCATTATCCAACAAATAATATTCTAATATTATGATTATATCAGAATGAAATATCTAACACATGCACAATCTTGATTTCATCTACAGCAAAAATAAGTTCAAGTATAATAGTTATAATAATGAAACGAAATCTGAATCCACCTTTTGGAAGGGGAAACTAAAACTCTATTCTTCTAAATTTTGACGTCCAAAAGTGCCTTTTAATTGTTTACTCAAAATCATGCTCTGACTTTGACTATCAACCCTAAAACCGTAACAAAAATATCGTGAAAATTTTGCGTCGAAAAAAAAGTTGTAGATACCCTCGCTCGATAGATGGCGCTGACGTCGAATTAGATCTCGCTATGGTTTCGTTACAATGCCACGTATATGATGGAAAGCACTTGTGGATAATTGCCTCTGTGTAACGACTATAAAATTTTTGAAAAATCGGGCTATTTGTCCGATTTGTATAATTAACATTTAACATTCTAGAGGTTTGCACCGGAGCGAGATTTTAACAACCGATTGAATTCACCGGTGATTGGGCAATCTCCGGTGAAAAACCGGAGGTCACCGGAGAATAAAGAAATTTTGTTTCTTTTTTTTTAAATTTATACATTAAAAATGGAGAAATAAGAATAATCAATTGATATTCTTTATTTATTCATTTATTTAAAAAATACGTTTTATAAAGATAACAAATGCTGATTTAGATTTAAGAAACAACATGTCAACAGCTTCATAACGTAACATGTTTCTTCTATCATTTAGTATTTGTCCTGTCGCCGAAAATACTCTCTGTGACTTTACAGAAGTAGCAGGCACAGCTAGGTATTTACCTAAAGGCTATTTCGTCTAAAGGCTATAAGAGGGTGCTCACAGGTCCACTAGCGCCACTCCTTTAAAAAAATATTATCTCGTGACTGAGAAGGAATTATGAAAATCTGTTCAATCAGCGACCTCGGTAAATGTGTCTAGAATTTTCTAATACCTTTTATAAAATTTCATATTGAGACACGAAGCAACAAAATTCGATTTAAAGAAAAGCGGCCACATTCCTATATGTCGTATTTAGTTGCTTCGTGTCTCAATATGAAACTTAATAAAAGGTATTAGAAAATTCTAGACACACTTACCGAGGTCGCTGATTGAGCACCCGAAAGGGTTTACCGCTGCCCTGGAACATAAAGGGCTAAGGAAGGAACACGGGTGGGTTTTAGTCAGTAAGAGTCTGACACTCCCTCCTGCTCCACCCAGAGCGGGAGAAGTCATTTGATGATTTCCCATCCTCAAAAAAAAAAAGGGGGTGTTTTTGAAAAATCGAGCCTTTGCTCGATTTGTTAGCACAGTCATACGAAATTCGAGGAACCTAATCTTTCTAGGCTAAGACTTAATGCTATACATATTTACTCTGTCTTCATTTAAAATGAAGATAAATACTAATAATGAGTAACATGAATGACGAATTCTCAAACAAAGAACAGACAGTCTTATTGTCTACCATTAGGTAGGAACCATTGCTGATTCTGTCCAGTGACATGATAAATAATCTATAAAATATTGCTTAAATTAATTAATTTGAAAAATCTACCAAATTAGTCTTGCTTGTCATATTTAGCGCAGTCTTTTGTTTCTTGCTAGTAAAGTTATCTATTCTGCTGAATTCGCTAGAAGGTTTGTCTTGAGTCATGATTTAGTGAAGAAATATGTAAATTAGTTCATAACTTAACTTCATGAGATGACGTTTCATTTTGTTGGCAAGCTATTTTTTAAAGAGGATCAAGTGTCCGTCTTTTTTTTAAATATAAAAGTAGGTATGCCGTTACAAAATAAGCCTGTGAGGGATTCTCTGAATGAAGGAACGCATTCCAAGATAATCTCAACATCTACCGAGCCTTTTCCCAACTATGTTGCAGTCGGCTTTCAGCTACCCGGCTGAAGCTTAATATCAATATTTTACATGGAGCGACTCCACAACGCAGTTACTGGGTAGTAATACGAGACCCTTTGAATGAATGAATGAATGATGATGATGATGATGATGATGAGTGAATGTGACGCATGCTTACCCCCAACTTGTTTTTTTTTTTTTGTGTGTTTATGTCCTATTTTTATGCGTCATGTTTGCCGCAAATAAATGCATTTTCTTTCTTTTTTTTTCTTTCTTTGATAAGACTGGTTGTCAGGCTTTCGTGTTTCTGACGACCCGTAACGACTGTCTAAAATCTACGAATGACAGCCGGGACCAACTTACAGCTTAACGTGTTTTCTGAGGCATAGAGAGGTCCCGGTACGTGGGTAGCTTAACCTAATCGATGGAGACGGCTGTTGTTATTTAGCCACGAGCCCCTCAGTCATATAATAATAAAGCTGAAGAGTTTGTTTGAACGCGTTAATCTCTGGAACTAAAGGTCAAATTTGAAAAAATACGTTTGTGTTTGATAGCCCAATTCTTGAGGAAGCTGTTTAACATCACGCTATCAGAAAAAAAAGTCAGAATTCTTTCTGACTTTTTTTTCTCGAAGCGAAATCGAAGTAATATACGATGAAACGCTGGGTACAGCTAGTATATTAAAATTATGGGCTAAACACCAACTCGACATGAGAGAGTCACAACACACAACCCAAAATCAGTAACGGTAAAACGGGGTGAATATGGATGCAGGGGTGAATCGGGACGAAACTTTAAAATGGATTTGAAATTTAAAATAATGTAGGTTGTTGCTAACAAGGATACACATTAGAGTCTTTTCTGGCAACAAACTATATTATTTCAACGTTAAAATCCATTTTAAAGTTTCGTCCGTCGTTTTACGGTATCGCTTATTATTTCGTCATCTGGACACGCCAAGATTTTTACGCGTGTCCACATAGTCAATCAGAAAAATCAAATAAGGACGGACATACTTATGGACATAACAACTCAGCAAAATATATTTTTGTATTTTTGAAGGTTAAACGCAATTACTTTTGTATCAGTAAATCCTGAAATAAATCATCCTTTGTTTTACTAAGAAATAAAAAACAAAAAACAGAGACCGTAGTCAGTGCATAACAACAACACTGTTGACTGAAATCTCACTACAAAGAAAACTACATGAGCTGGTATAATATTTATTCTTGCTACAGTACAAATGACAACAAGGAAATGTTAATATTATCAGTCATTTCACGATAACTTTGTTTGCACGCCAGTGTAATCAGCGCCGAACAAACTATTGCGAGACTTGCCTATTTTATGGCTCGACAGTGTACTGTAGGTATATTTTTTGTATACCTACTGAAGGTTATTTTTTCAGGCGAATGTTTGCAAGGCTGCTCTATTTTAATCCGTCTTAAGATAAATTAGATTGTTTTAAGGGAGTTTTTTATTAGTTGCTAACAAAAAGTGCTTCTGAGATAGATCATGTTACAAACAATTTGGTTTTAATATAATACTAACTTATGCCTGCGACTTCGTCCGCATGAAGGATCACTGGGCACTATTCTATGGAAACTATACCCATGCTGTACATAAAAAAAATAGGGTGGAATAGACTAATTAATGTCTCTAGTTTACGATAGTATGGGTTGCATTAGTGTGGGTACTGTTTGTTAACTAAACATTTTTGTATAGGGAAAAATATTTTTTTTTAACACGTTAGATAGTTACTTCATTTTCGCTGTGTTGTTTCTGACTTTTGGAACGAAGTTCCTTACCGCGCGTTGCGAAAGGAGGCTAGACGGAAAAAATTAAGACGAAAAGTTGGAACGACACTTTTTGCTATAGGTAGTTGTAAGCCGTGCGGCGTGCGCGTGTTTCTCTGTCTGTCTCTCTCTCTCTCTTTGAACTTCGTTTCATCCGGGTGTCCCTTGACACCTCTCAAGTTTTTACTCTTTGCTCGGCTCCTAAGGGTCAAAGCATGATATTAAATAGCCTATAGCCTTCCTCGAGAATCGGGCTATCAAATGCAAAAAGATTTATTCAAGCCAGACCGGTAGTTCCAGAGATTACCGCGATCAAACAAACAAACAAGCTTTATTATTATTATAGATTTGATAAGACTACCTAGCTAGTTGGCCTAGTGGTCGCACTGCGCTACTAGTTCTAGTAGTAGTAGTAGTAGTGCTAGTATGAGGTCCTGGGTTTGATTCCCAGGTTGGGCAGTGGGGTTTGGAAAGTATAAGCTAAACAAAAACAAAATTGGGCTCAGTAGTTTCGGAGACAAGGTAGGAATGGTAAATTTTCATCAATTTACTTGAATAACTTGACACTTTTTATTTTAAACTTAAAAAAAATATACAAATATACATACAATGAGGATACGTACGTCGTATGTAAGTACGTAGGATACGTACAATCGGGATACGTTACAATGAGGGTCTCAAATATATATTTGAGACCCTCATTGTAAGCCATTTCATTTGATACGTAACACGGTACAGTTTGCAAAACTTTTTTTTTTTCTTATTTGCCTCCTAAAATTAACCTCTATTTTCAAATTTAAGTTACGAGTCCGTGTTTGGGCCATCAAAAATCATATATGTGAACCAAATTTCAACTTAATTGGTCCATTAGATTCGGAGCAAAACTGGCTGTGACAGACGGACAGACAGATACAAGAGTAATCCGGAAAGGGTTCCGTTTTTTCATTCAGACCTACAGAACCCTAAAAGCGTTCTACTTCTTTTTTTTTGCCGCCGAAAAGTTGGCAAATTAGGTTAATCTGCTTTAAACCATGTTAATAAACGGTTAATGAAACCTCACAATAACTTTTTATTTTGTTCTTAAAACCGTACAAGAGACAACCGACGCTTATTGGTTTCAGTCGAGCATCACGAAAGGAATTAATATAGTCATCCGTGCGCGACAAACGTGTTAACGTATTGGTAACAAAGCATTAAGAAGATTAGGGATAAAGAGAGCATATAGTTTTATGACTTACTAGCTGTGCCCCGCGGTTTCACCCGCGTAAGTTTCTATCCCGTGGGAATATCGGGATGAAAAGTAGCCTATGTGTAAATCCAAGGTGTCAGCTACGTTCATACCAAATTTCATCAAAATTGGTCCAGCCGTTTGAGCGTGAAGAAGTAACAAACATACAAACACACACACACTCACTCACAAACTTTCGCCTTAATATTAGTGTGAAAACTTTTAAAGCAGCTTTTTTTTGGCAGTAAATCTGCACAGCTTTTTCTCAACTTTTTTAGGATCGGCTTTCAGTGGAGTGCATGCAGCTAAATTACCAGTATTTTACATGCAGCAACTGCCTATCAGAAAGTATTTTATAAATATAAATTCCAGTAATTAAAAACGTTCAAAATCTAGTCAATCTCATCTCAGCGACAATCAATTGCCAATAACTTGTCAAATGTAGGGAAATTGAAGATATTTTTGATAGATTGAGACTGAGATCACACTGTGAACGTTCTTAAAATTAAGGAAATTGTCCTTCTCATCTCCAAAACCAGGCACTACATCCACGGGCCGACCTTGTAAATTGTTGCTTAACCTTGAAAAACGACCCGGGCGGTTGTTATTATTTAGCCACGAGCCCTTCTTCTTCAACCGACATTATAAAACACAGTCTACAAAATAGCATAAACAATTTTGCACTCTATGACCATAAACCACCGTTACTCGTAATTTTATTAAAAATTAGAGAGTAGAAAAAAATCAATTTCCTCTGATCTTTCGCGGTTTTCGATTATCCGTGGCTGTTTGCCAATGATGCTGCGTTTAGTCAGCGATGCTTCGTTTAGTGAGCGGTCGAGTGCGACAGCGCAGGTTCGAGTACGGTTCAGATGAAACGAATCGAGTGTTGCAAATGGTTCATAACGGTTGATATCGTTGCTATAATGGAATGTTGAGTATTGAAGCTTATTGTAAAGTATGGTATTGTTGTAGTTTGTATTTGGTAAGATGTAATTATTCTTAATATGCTAATTGATAAAACGAATAATCTTTGAGTAAATAATTAAGAAAAGGACAAAAGAAGAAGATAGTGTTTTAATTATATAACAATGTATGTTCGAGGGTATACCAAGGGGGAGGCGGCAATCTTACCCAGGGGTATCGCGTTACCCAGTAACTCTATGTAAAATTCTGGTACCTATTCAGATATTCCGGTTTAATTAGACTGGAAGACCCCAACATTGTTTTTCTTTTATTTTTTTTATCTTTTTTTTATACGTTGCCCCACACTAGGAATTACTCTTGTATCGTGGGTGCGTTTACAAACATTTAAACTCACATACACAAACAGCCAGACCCGGAACAACTACTTGTAGGCAATACAAATATTTGTTCCGTGCGGGAATCGAACCCGCGACACGCAGCGCAGCAGTCGATCGCTCAGCCACTGCGCCAACCGTGTCGTCAAACAACAACAACATTGTTGGGAAAGGGCTAAGCATATTGATTGCATGTTGAAGATGTTAAAGTGGGAGACCAGAATTCATATCAGCGGAAAGACGTGTTATGCTGAACTTAAGGCTAACCCCCTCAAACGCCCCATCCTACGCTGCCCGCTACTTTCCCCGACATCCCTTGCATTTTAAATTATCTTGAGAATTAATATGACTGTGTTTCGCAATAAGGGAGCCGCACCCTAATTGCTTAGCAAGGAAGATTTAGATTTTGAAGGAAATTCATAATCCATTGCTTCATATATTTGAAAAAAGCGTCTGCTCAACAACGTTAATAACGCAATGAATGTTCTTGAACTGTCAAAATATAAGGCATTGCCATTTTAAATGTGTAACAATTACAAGTTGTCAATCAAACCAATCTGCGACTACATTCACTGTATGTTGAAATAACCATTTTCGATTTAGGCATAAAAATTGTATTGCAAACACAAGTATTGATTTTTCTTCAAAATATCTATTACATTACATAAAGTCCACCAAACTCCGTAACATTCTCTACTCCAAACTTCCAAAATGCCCACTTAATGAAACCCCTATGGCATGACTCACGAAGCCTCTAATCGTATAACTAGCATTATCCTAACAGGTACAGTCAACAGCAAAAGTAGATGATCAAAATCAGAAATTCCATACTAATGAACGGAGTTCGCAGCTATATGGCAGCTGTACTAGTAGTAAATGTTTAGTATAATTTACAATCACATACTTTTGAATCACTTCGACGCCACACAGTTCTGACGCGAACTCCGTTCATTAGTATTGAATTTCTGATTTTGATCATCTACTTTAGCTGTTGACTGTACAAGTACCTTCGCCTTGCCCTCCTTAAGTCACTTATCGGGTACGGTAAGGCAACTGGCTAATAAATATGACTGTACGCATCGGTATCTATGGAGGAAAAACTATTTTCAAGTCGTGCTGTGAATTTTATTAGGCATGCATTTAATCGAACAGCCGCACAGGTCGATCAATCAGGTTAAGCTACGCTTGCCACGGTTGTTCTGTGGATGGGTGACCATCTTTCCATACCGAGACCCCTGCGTGCCTCGGATTGGTCCCGGCTGTCAACCGCGGATCTTTGACAGTCGTTACGGGTCGGCCCAGTAACTGGGTTGTGGAGATCAGGTAGGCAGTTGCTCCATGTAAATTACGGTAGGTACTGGTATTCAGCAGCATCCGGTTAGACGCCGACCCCAATATAGTTGGGAAAAGGCTAGGCAGATGATGATGATTTAAATATTTCCATTGGATTAATTTAAACTGCCTGCAACTAGTACAGTAACAAGTTTATCAACGCGTTTCTCTTCTCGATTTACGATAATATCGGTAATATAGCTACGGAAATGGGAAGCGGATGAACGATTTCCTACACCGTGGGAGAGTGAGTAACACACTGATTGTGTTAATTTCCCTCTTGTTATGTCAGCTTTACATAATAAACTTTATTACTGATCACAATCATTACGATCAATGAGGGGCTTGTGGCGCCATCTACATTCCCACATGCGAACTATACATGCCACTGACACGACGTCACGCAAAATTCTGCATCGCGCAAGTGAAGTTTACCGCCCAACTAGTATTATTTATTGTTAATTAAAACGGTAACACCAATTACGTTAATTAACATAGAGATCGAAACAGGTATACAAAAATATTTCAAATAAATACTAATATAATAGAGGACACCGAGGGGCCCGTGGCTAAATAATAACAGCCGCACAGGTCGATCGGTCAGGTTAAGCTACGCTTGCCGCGGTTGGTCTGTGGATGGGTGACCATCTTTACATACCGAGACCCCTCCGTGCCTCGGAAAGCACGTTAAGCCGTTGGTCCCGGCTGTCATTCGTGGATCTTTGACAGTCGTTACGGGTAGTCAGAAGCCCGAAAGTCTGACAACCAGTATTACCAAGGGGTATCGTATTACCCAGTAACTGGGTTGTGGAGGTCAGATAGGCAGTCGCTCCATGTAAAATACTGGTATTCAGCTGCATCCGGTTAGACTGGAAGCCGACCCCAACATAGTTGGGAAAAGGCTAGGCAGATGATGAATATAATAGAGGACACCCTAGCATACTTCATCTCACAAAACATCAGACATCTACGCATAGTTCTACTCCATTCATCGGCAAACAGATCACATTCAGGATTGGTGGTCAGGAGGGCGTTCAGCATCCTTAAAGTACGTCACACTGGGGTTATATAATTATAAAATATAACGACTTAAATCGTTGGTCAGTTGGCTATCAGACGCGACACCCGTGTAGTCGCAGGATCCTGCCTTTTTCTATGGAGGATACTTACACCAACTTTACACCCAGTTCCTCATATCTCTATGCTAAATAATTCAAATTCAAATTCATTTATTTGTCCGAATATGGTACATTACATGGTCTTAAATTAATAAATGGTCTCATCACATTCTGCCACGTGCGGCGCGCAAATATTAGGTATACAAATAAAAATAAAATTATTACAGCACAAAAGTAAAAATATTAGGTTAATATTGAATTGATTAAATTATGAATTAATGTTACAAAATGAGGCGTCAGTTAAAAATATTATCTAGGTTAATGTCAAAGTATTATTCAATGTCAAACTATCAAATAGAGATTTCAAAATACATACAAAAAACTACAATTAAATTAGGATGTCAATCAAAAGGAAGTGTCATTCAAAAAGTCGTTTAAATTATAATAACACTTTTTACATAGCAACTCTTTAAGTTCTATAATACCAGCCACATGGGAGGATCTTCAAGGCAGATAAAAGATACAACGCTTGTCGAGGTCGGTCCGTGGATGGGTGACCATTAATTATATACCAAGACTCCTTCGTGCCTCGGGAAGAACGTTAAGCAGTTGGTCCCGGCAGTCATTCGTAGACCTGTGACAGTTATGGGTAGTCAGAAGTCAGGCCGAAAGGCTGACGATCAGCCTTACCAATGGGTATCGTGCTCGGAGGGCTAGGTGGTGCCGTGCACCGAGGCCCCCAAGCTCAGGGGGCCCCTCGGCCCCTGACCAGTAAATCTCGAACTGACCTAGCAAAAAACTTCTTCCACATTCAGAACATAAATATAATAAATTATTTCTATTGTGTTGGGTAGCTTCTTGTGTTTAACCACTTCAACAAATCGGCTGGTATGCGACCGATTTATGACTACTAGCTGACTCTACCGAAATATTAGTAATGAACTGCACTCCTTTTTTTGACAAAACTCCATATCCTTGACCTCTTCTACAATATTGTTACGGAACGTTCTGAAACCCGTAGGTGTGAGATGGATCACCGGGGTGGGTTTTAGTCAAGAGTTTGACTGACCCCTAAGCCCCCCCCCCCCCCCCGTCGTCCCAGGGCGGACATCCATGAGGATTAAAACAAACAAGGTTAAGTTAGAATTTAGAGGTTAGAAAAAAATAGAACCTAACCAGTTTAGATAGAGCCCCAATATTTTTTTCGCACCGGGGCCCCTGGTCACGTAGCTACGCCACTGCGTGTTACCCAGTATCTAGGTTGCGGGGGTCAGGTAAGCAGCCGCTCTATGTCAAATTCTGGTATTTAGCTGCATCTAGCTGCATCTGGTTAGACCGACCCCAACATATTGGGAAAAGGCTGTTTTTGTATTCCCTTTTCTGCTAGATTTGAAATGATTTATTGCTACAGATGTTTCCCTGATTTTGACGACACGGTTGGTGCAGTGGCTGAGCGATCGACTGCTGCGCCGCGTGTCGCGGGTTCAATTCCCGCACGGAACAAATATTTGTATTGCCTACAGGTAGTTGTTCCGGGTCTGGCTGTTTGCGTATGTGAGTTTAAATGTTTGTAAACGCACCCACGATACAGGAGTAATTCCTAGTGTGGGGCAAAGTTTTTAAAAAAAGAAAAAAAAATCATTGACACATTGTCAATGATTTTTTTTTTCTTTTTTTAAAAACGATACGGCAACGGATCGAAGTTATTAAATATCAGACGACCTATAGCAAAATATTATGTATGTCGGTTCTTGATATCTGAAATAAAGTGATTTACAACTTCTACAAGATTGATAAGCGGGTGACAAGCTGTGTAAGGTTCTACCATTGTTTACTGATAAAAGAGTCAATGACATAAAAGTGTAAGCCTTGAAGCAAACATGTCGAAACATCGACTCATCACGAGAATTTGAAATATAGGCCTACGTTGTAAAATATGTGTTAGTTTAAAACAGGGGTTCCCAACCTTTTCTTGGTCAGGGACCACTTTTATATTATTCTTGTTAGCAGGGACCACTATGTAGGTATAATAAAAATAAACTGTAATAATCCAACTGAAACTTAATAGGAATTACATACGGCGGCCCGATGTACCGCCCCCTCCACCCGCGCTCTACTCACTCACTGCACGGCCGTAGTAACTATTCAGTAATCTGTGGCACGGCGACCAACGGCTCACCGCCCGCTAAATTTAAAATCGTTCGCGGACCACATTTTGGCTTCTGCGGACCACTGGTGGTCCACGGACCACTGGTTGGGAACCACTGGTTTAAAAGAATAACAGCATAGTGACGAAATAATATACAATTATCATTTTTAAGGTTCCGTACCCAAAGGGTACTTATGGGACTCTATTACTAAGACTCCGCTGTCCATCCATCCGTTTGTCAGTCAGTCTGACTGTCACAGGCTGTATCTCATGAACCGTAATAGGTAGACACTTGAAATTTTCACAGGGTTTGTACGCACGGCTACACATCAAGCTATACATAACCAGTATAAACTGACTTCTGATTATACGAAAAGCCTATACAATGCGAGGTCAGCTAAAACTAGAAATGTATAGCTTGAAGTGTAGCCGTGTGTACTACTATGACCGCTATAACAACAAATAATAACATTCAAATAAAGTTAAAAATTAAAGGGGTAGAATATCTCCATATAAGGGGTATAAGAGGTCTCCATAGAAGAAACGTGCTTCTTTTTAATAGTGCGAGACCAACTCGCATTTGGCCGCGTTTTTTTTGCACATCATGGCGGTCCTAATGCAAAACGCCTGTATTCCCTGAGAGGGTAGGCAGTGCTTTTAATACGAGTACAGTACACCTCACATTTCACTCATTATGTTTTAGTCTCAAGTTGGTAATAGAGGGTGAGTCAGCGGCCATTTACTGGCATAATTAGTGAAAAAATCCTGAATAAAAAATCTTGAGAGGTGTCAAGGGACACCCGGATGGAACGAAGTATAACTGGCTTGCTTTCTATAAGAGAGAGACAGACAGAGAAACACGCGCACGCCGCACGGCTTACAACTATAGCAAAAAGTGTCGTTCCAACTTTTGGTCTTAATTTTTTCCGTCTAGCCCCCTTTCGCAACGCGCGATAAGGAACTTCGTTCCAAAACTGATTACTTTTTCCCACCCGAGCTCATACGAGGATCTCCGAAAATAGTTCCCCTAGACCGTATTTTGGGCATGGCGGCCAATCTCAACGGACACTAAACCTTTAGCGCGGGAGATATTGTACAGTGCACAAGTGTGCGCAGACACAGGTCGCAAAATATTTAGTAGGCAACTAAGAATTATCATATTAAATTAACCATGGCGTAAAAACGGTCGCAATGGCAGTGGGGAGGCTAATGTCCAAAAGTGGACCTTTTTCGATTGAGATGATCATGATTAACCATCTAAGATTGCAAGATAAATTCACGTGAGAGGGAGTGAGCCGTAATCCACCACGCGGGCCCAGTGCGGGTTTGTAGATGTCACATGTCTTCGAATGTTGATTTCTAGGACATGCCGGTTTCCTCACGATGTTTTCTTTCACCGTTTTGAGAGCAGTGGTGATTAAATAATTCACACAAAGTAAAGCGCCTGTCTGGGTTCGAACCTGCGACTTACAACTCGTAGCTTTGTTCAAAGAATAAATAGTACTAAATAGATTTCATTCTTTTCATGTTGAAAACACTCGTTTACTTTAAAATAACTTGATCTTTTACTAAGCTTCTGTGACGTTAATGAATTCAGGGCACCTTTCAATAAAGTGAGATTATCGAACAAACATTACAAAGTGTTTCCAAATTAAAATCACTGTCTACTAAGTACCTTTATGGATTTTTGGCCCATAAACTTTTATTTGCGTTCAGATTTTTCAATAGCTTCTTAACCGTAATGTACTTGGTTATGTAATATGCTCAATAATCGACAAAAAATGAGGTAAATGGTAAAGTGGAAATTACACAGGGGCCACTCAGAGCGACATTAAAATAATAATCATTATTACAAAATTCAATAATGGTAACATTACCTGAAACATTGTAATTACTTACACAAGCAAAATTACGCAATCTATCTACCAATGAACAAATTTGCTGATTTTTTCGATCAATAACCACAACAAGATCCATAACTTCTGAAAAGTCTATAAAGAAATTTAAATAAATTATTGAAATAAATATATAAATACTTACGTTTTTCCGGCCCCTGCCCCAAAGCGAACCCCAGAAGGGCCAAAAAGCACAATTCCCATCCCTTCATTTTCTAGGAACACAGGAATCGGGGGCAATCGGCAAACGTCGGGAGAGATCGGGAGTCGTTCGGGAAGCAGGAACTCACGCGCACACGACCTCACGTCTAGGAAAAAAGTTAAAATATAATTATAGTATAACAGAGAGATAAGATAATTTTATCGCATCTCTATGATTAATTATGTGATAGGAAAAATACTCGTCACGAGATGCGAAAGAGTGGGGGTGATGATTGTGCTATTGTATTAGATGTGTTAGATAGAGATATTTAAATCAGAAATATAATTACTAAACGTCAAGAAATATGAGGTTTATCTTAGAAAAATTCTTCAGATTTTAGAATTTTATGTTGAGAACTCGTCAAAGTCTACTTTAAGTTCAAAACATACGGTATTTGCAAAAAGTACCGCGCACAATTTTTTTGAAAAAAGTCTTTAGGCCAATTGCATGAAATTTTAGGACAATGTAGCCTGTAATTGAAAGTCTGTAGGCACAAATATGTAAAATAACCGCCACTTTTAGTGATGTAGGTAGCCATTTTAATTTTGAAGTCAAAGAAAAGATTACTTAAATTCTAAACCAGAGTTTGACATGTTCTGAATCTCAAATTAGCAAAATAATTCAGAAACCGGGCCCAAGTCAAGTTAACCTAAGATCTAGAATAGGTTGCATTAAAAACTAGATACTTGGGCTGTATATTGTATAGGCACATTGTAGGCCGCGTTTTTGAAATAACATTGGATAACCAGTGCACACAGCGCACATTGCCAAAATGTCAGGTGAACTTGGCTACATAGAAGTTTAGGTTAAGTTCGTCAATTGAATTAACACCTACGAACAGTAGGCGACACGTGGGTATACTATAGGTAACTATAGATGGGAAATCGGGTGCTTTGGTGAACACCCAGTAACCACCCAATTTTCTGAGTGTTTATCGGGTGTTCACCAAAGCACCGGGCTTAAACCACCCCCGGGTAACCCTTCGGAGGAAACAGGTGTGATGTTGTGTTATATTATGCAAAACAAACAACAATCGATCCAAACAACAACCACAATCCAATTAACAACAACAACTCTCTTCTCTATCTCTCGTCTTATTTTTGACAAACCAATTGTAAATCATTCTAAAGAAGCTTCTTTTGACAACAATTTCTCCAAATTACATGACGTATTGATGTTACATATGCATAGTAGATATAACCCGTCAGTCAGGTCTACACAGCATCAGTGAGACAGTGTCAAGTATTTAGTCCAGTAACACGTTTCCCTCGTTAGACGCTAGACAGACACGAAGCTATTGGCAATCTACATAGTCTATGCTTTTGAATGTATTATATATTCTAGATACACCTACTTTTACCTAAGCCGAAAAGAATGACAAGAGCGATGTGCAGTGTTACGCTAATGGATAACATAAGAAATTAGATTGACTAGCTAAACTTAGCAGACGCGATGGGTCTCAATGGCGCCGATTCCCTTGTTCACAAACTAAAATAAATTTAAGTTCAGTGCCACTTTTTCTTTCTATTTCATTAAGAACAGGATAGAAGATAAGTATTAGTTAAGTCCTGTCAAATTAAGATACTCCATAGACAGTTTAGACGTGATTAAACAATTGGCTACTAAAAATACGTCAATTTACGTCAGGCTCTGACTAATTTGACAGGACTAAACTAATATTTATCTTCTGTCCTTTTCTTAATAAAATATAAAGAAAAAGATGCACTGAAATTTTTAGTTTACTATGTAAATAAGGGAATCGGCGCCAAATCGTATTTAGACATCGATACTCATCGCGATAGATTCGACTGGAGCAGTGTATACGCGATTCAGCGCTGAGTACTCACGATTCAGCGTCACAGACCGACTGTAGCCGAGTATGCCCGATTCAGCGTCACGATAAAGAAGTCACGATGAAGAAAGAGCGCAATTATAAAGAAGTAGGTACACTTCAAAAACGTTGATACGAAGACTGTCCCAAAAATCATCTCGACTAGTTTCCTAATTTAAGCCCAGACATACAGACAGAGTTTGCGTCACAATAACAAATAGTTATTAAAGTAGATTAGCAGTAAGTTGAAAAGAAACAGCGTTATCATTCCATGTACCTGTTTGAGTTAATAGGTCACTATGTCGTTATGCTGATAAGCACGGAATGAGCATGGCGTCTTAAACCAACCGAGTAGAATAGTGGCGCCATCTAGTGGTTCTGTGAATTTGCTATGGTGAATTTTGATAACCTTATGGTTCCAGGGTTTGCGAGAATTAATTCAGTTACGAAGATCGTTTACAGCCCTCTAAGTAGGTAATTCAGTTTTAGTTTCAAAGGTGGAAGAGCTCTTTTTGATGCTGTTTTCTACCGCATAGCAACGTTGTCCTGTTCTGCTATGAAGAGTTTGGGTGTAAGTATACTGACGCATAAAAACTTATTAATAACACCAAGCCGCCTTCCTGAATTCGATTGTATGAGTGCCGCAAAAAATTAGGGCAAGACCTGCTATTGAATTTTGTATCTGGGTTATAAACTATTATATCTATTCTGTTGCAATACAAGAGGGTACTGAGGACGAGTTAACTTGACGCAGGCCGCGTCCTAACCAACGTGATCGTCGCGCGAGTATGCGGTTGTAGCGTTATCTACAACGCCACATGCGAACAACGCGTCATACTGACGTCACGCAAGGCCTGCATCTCGCAAGCAGAGTTTACCGCGCAATTAGCATACATACAAACTTTCCGATATCAGTCGTGGGGCAGTTGCCCGCCAGACACAACACCCGTCTGGTCGGAGGATCCTCCCTTTTCTACATATAGAGTATGAGTGAACTTTACACCCAGTTCCTCATGCCTCTATACGATCGTCCCGTTTATTTGGTTCAGGGACTCGCTCATGTCGACAGAAGGAGCCTTTCGGTTTTCAAAACATCTGAAGGTCAATTCTAGTAATTGAAAACATTCAAAATCTAGTCGCAGTCTCATCTCAGCGACAATCAATCTCAAAAACTTGTCAAAAATGTAAGGAAATAAGAGGTATTTTTATTGAAATTACGAGAATTGTATATATGGTCGCGTCCTACTCCTACTAGAAAGCGATCGTCGCTTTTCCTTCGAAAAACCGGATGGCACTCTGTGATTGAAAATTAAAAAAAAACTTGTTTCCAAAAAACAAAGTCAGGGTTTCCGAAATTCCACTGTACAAGAACTGGCAGGCTACAACAGTCTACCGCTACCAGCAAGTAGCATCTACTTCTTACATTCTCTCCTCATCAAAAGCCTAATCACTTCCCACGATAAATTGTACTGTTAACACGGCTATTACAAGATTCTTATCACCCAAATGATACACTTGAACAAAAATCGAATATAGTAAATGCTACAAATCGTTTTAAAACAATAGTTTTTACTTTAAGTATAATTTCTAGGTGCTCTTCGCTCCAGTGGTTCCTTTGATTCTCACGGTAACCACTGTAGCGTAGAGACATAACTTTGAAGTGAAATGCTGTCATATTAAATGTAGGTATTTGGTCTAAATATTTTATGTTCTGGGGGCCTACTCCGTAGTGCAAAGTGCGAATGTTCGGATCGAACCGACACATGGCCGAACCGAATATTATTGAGAAAAGCGAAAAAAGTTCGGATCGGCTCAGTTGGGTCGGGACCATAGTCAATATTCGAAAAAGTGTAGGAGTGTAGGATCGGAACCGACCGAACTAAATAGTAACTTCGTAGCAGGAAACAGCCGAACATTCGGCCGATACTACTTCGGAGTAGACCCCCTGTATTTAAGATTAGCATAAGACCAATGAAACGATGGATGGACTGTGTGAAAGATGAGGGAGTGACTACAGAGATGACGATAATCATCATCTCGTTAGAGAAGAATGGAAAAAAGACATGCGCATACGCCAAATAAATTGCGACAACGGAAGGAGAATCATGACGACAATTTTGTATTCTATAGCCGGGTCTTAAGCCGAAATCTATAAACGTTACTTAGCACATAATTTGGGTAAGCGTTACTCCTGTCTCTGTCGTACAACGGTACAAACTACAAGGTGCAAGATGGAGCCAGGAGCATGCCCAATACAAATCATGTACTAAGTACCTTTTATAGATCTTGGTATAGCCTCTACCACCCAAAATATGAAAAGGATAATTTAAAAGAGAAAAAAATTGATATCTTTCCGAGTATCCTTGCTAGGTCGGAAGTTCGGAACCCACAACCTCGATACAAGCCCGTCTATCAAAATTTCTCTCTATGAATGCCACTCCATTTGGATTCGGATTGTTCCAATGACTGCCTTATTATGTTCCACAGATAGTCAATACTATACAGAGTCAAATTAAATTAGCTAGCGAAACTGCAGACGTGATAATCTAAACATGATAGAAATAAAATAAGAAAATATTTTTTTTTTTTTTTTTGGGGTCAACGAAGCAGTTGCAACTGCTCGAGTGTATCGTGTATGTGTGTACGTAGAAGACTGTAGTTCACTATGCAGTCGCGTGTATGTCGGCCCTAAGACCTCACACGGAGAAGGTGATGCTGCCAATCCAAGTAAAATTAGATACAATATGGTACAGACGCCTATCAGGTCAAGCTACCCGAAACTGTAAAATTTTCCCAATCAACCTTGAGCCTAAATGCTTTAGCGATAAAGATGAAAATCTATTAAAGAAATTTGACAGATTGGTGTAGTTTGATGTGCTGCGTCTGTACGTAACTAGGTATATGTGTCATGTATAGAGTTTCCTCAACTTAACATTCTGCTCGAGTATTAGAGTTACACGCGCGTTGCAATCGTGCTTGCGTAAGCGCATTTACAAGTTTTTTGCATGAACTGCCAACAAATAACATTCCACGGAAAATTGGTCATCGTGTTACCACATTTGGAGCCAACGTATACTAATAATAAAGCTGAGGAGTTTGTTTGTTTGAACGCGCTTATCTCAGGAACTAAGTAGCGGTCGGATTTGAAAAATTCTTTTTGACTTTGGTAGCCCAATTTTTGAGGAAGGCTATATGCTATTTAACATTACGCTAGGACCCTTTGGAGCCGAGCAAAAATAAACTAAAGTAAGTAATAACGCTAAGTGAAAACGAAATAATAGCGCGGACAGGTGATGCGATGCGATGCGGTGGGTCGGGGGCACAAGAAATTTCACGCGGACGAAGTCGTAAGAAATCTATTTTTTTTAATTGTTTTCTGTCAAATTTCGTTAATAGATTTTCAAATTTATCGCTAAAGTATTAGGTTCAATATTGATTGGGAAAATTTGACAGTTTTTGCGGGTAGCTTGATGTGCTGGCGTCTTTACTTTTTCAACAACATTCGATGACCAACTCAATGAATTCAAACTGGCGCAATTTATAAAGTACTTTTATGGTCACAATAATAGTCAATTTGTAAACAAATGATCCACGACGAAAATCACGCTGAGAAAAATATTGCGTATCACTTACGCCATTACACAGGAGGTACATTTTTGTTCGTTTAACTTGATATTTTTTCTTAATGAGAAAACTGTTATATTTTCCGGTAATTTATGTTAATTTAGGTTGTTTGGGAAGTCGTCGCAAATTGACTTTGACGATTCTTTCATTTAAGAAATAGTCATAATTGAGCTAGGTTCAAAATGTTCAGATAAATCCAACACGCGCAAAAATAGGCACTTTTATCAGATAATGTTATCGGAGAAATAATTTTGAATTTTTGACAGTTCTTCCAGACTGTCAGACGTCAATTTTATTCCACGAATAAAACTTATCGGTTGATTGAAAATTCAGCCCTAAATAGAATTGATTCTAGGTAGATAGATCTTTAAAATGCCTACTATTACCGGTGTCAACAAAATGTGAATCAAATCAAAAGGCCAATTCTCGTAATACAAAACGTTCAAAATCTCGGCGACAAACAAATGTCAAAAACTTGTCAAAATGTAGAGAAATTTGAGGTAATTTTGACAGATTGAGATTGAGATCAGACTGTGAACTTTCTTAAAATTACGAGAATTGCCCTTCAGATATTCGTTACGAAAAATCGCAAGATTTGGATTTGTAATATGTAGTTGAAATACGAAGATTAGATTTAAGACATCTTCGTGCGAATGGGGTGCAAAAAATAGCCTTCAGATAATTCACACACGTGGACTCGTCATGCGCTCCCTGATAGTCAGCTCCATGACTATTATAGCTGATTGGGTAATCTTTTACCACAGTTTGTTTATCTTGTAAAGATACAAAAAAAAAAGACGAACTTACAATGTTACATTTTCTTCACAGCATGTATTAATTGGCTGCCAAGTTAAAAACAGCCATAAGCGCCCGTTCACACGTATCACATCACAACCACACCACATCGCAGCGACCTAATGTCGGCAAGTTATAAACAAAGAAAGAAAGAACTTTTTATTTGGGACACACATAGGAAATAAAAATAGTTAACAAAAGGTGTATTATTTTTATTAACTACAAATAATAATATCCTCCTTTTTTTACGTTTTTTTGAATAGTGTCGCTGCAAATTCTTCCAGTTGCGTTGTATATGTCGCAGATGAATTGTAAAATCCGCTGTTGTATAAAACAGACCGCTGTTCAGTTGTTTTCCATAACGGAGTTGTTTTGTTAAACAGCGGATTCTACAATCCATCTGCGACATATATAGTAATTGCGATGTGGTTACGGTTTGGCTAGTGTTTGCAAACAGACAGATAGTTTTGTTTGCGATTTGGCCGGCCGCTAATGCGCGGTCTTGCTGACTGTTGCGTTGTGATTACGAACGTGGTCAGTGTTGCCGACACGGGTGTTTTTGACGGCAAAATGTGGTCCACGGGAATAAACTATCGTAAAACGGGGTGAATAGGGATGCAGGGATGAATCGGGACGATACTTTAAAATGGGTTTTAAGGTTGAAATAATATAGTTTGTTGCCAACAAGGATACTTAATCGTCAGTAAACACATTAGACTCCTTTTTGGCAACAAACTATATTATTTCCATTCAAATTAGTTTTCGTACAAAATAGCGCCCGACCATATCGCACCTTCGGTAAGACAAGGGCCGAAGTGCTAATATTAAAATTTTTCAGGACAGACGTTTTAAGGTTTGAAAAATGAATGGAATGGTACAAAGGCACTACTGCCCTCTGGCGAAAATAAACTGAATCTAGTGAATGTCTTTGTTCCTACAGGTAGAAATTCGTTTTTTAGGCACTTTGGCATATTCAACTCATTTTCGGAAATTTTAGCACTTCGGCCCTTGTCTTACCGAAGGTGCGATATGTTGTCGCTGTGGTATGATTGCGGCTGTGGTGTGGTTGTGGTACATGTGATCGCGCCCTAACAAGAGTGATGAGTCATATCTCTCAATAACACTCAGGTTAACAGCCTGTACCTATAGTTGAGAGTTGAGATACGTTTGTAATAAAAATGTCGAAATGCAAGTACCTACGAATCCAAGGTACTGTCGAAAAAAAACGTTTTGTATCACGATCGATCGTGACGGCAGATAAAACGCGCGTGCGTTTGTGCTGCGCCCGCGCCGGTATCTTCGCTTTGTACAAAAAGAAGGGTCAAGCTTGGTGGATTCTTTTTTGGTATATCATTTGTTTTGTAGGAAGTTAGATGTAGTTTTGTTTCCTGGTGACTTGGATTTTATAGCATACTTTTGACTTGTGGATCTCTTAGTGCAACGGCATTGTACCCTATTGTGCCCATTGGGTGCTACAGGTTAACAACCATGGTCTACAGATTGTTATGGACGCTGGCATTTTGTGTGTTATACCCTGTCCATTATGTAAACCGTTTTTTGACAGATGGAATCAGTGATTGCAGCAACACACAATACATTGATTGATACATGTACGGTATTATAATGTCTATAAGAAACCATAATTAAGATAATTCAATTCAATTCAATTCATTTATTGCATCAAATATGGTAGATAATTCAATAAGATAAGGCAGTTTATATAATAATAATATCCCTGGACATTTCACACAGCGCCATCTTGTTCCAAGCTACCTAACCTAATGCTTGTGTTATGGTAACAAGATGGCTGATAAACTACTTATATACATTTTTTTTGTTGTAAATACATACATATTATAGATAGAAAAATACCCAGATATATTTATTTTATTACGCATTTTAAAGTTAACTTTAACCTAATCTGGAAAATGTACGTTCTAAGACAGCTGTAAAAAATGGTTACTCTAATGGACAGGGTTTAATAGGGACTATTTGGTACACACGATATAGGAAATCATCTTATTGCAAGGGACATTGCTGTATTTTTTCAGAGGGTTTTCAAAAATCTCCCTAAAACTCGAGACTGCTAGACCGAAAATACTGCAATTCTGTCATACTTGCACCTTCATATGCTTAACAGTCTGCGCCCTAATTGTGTAAGAGCCTGCGCGCACTAGCGATTTTAAGTTGGCCGATAGTTTGATTGGTCAGAGGATCAATATAGAGTTATATGGCAGTGTGCGCACTTGAAGATTAACAGTTATATGACTATTACGATTGCGACTGAACTATCGGCCAACTTAAATCGCTAGTGCGCGCAGGCTCTCACACACTCATCAATCTGTATCTGAATCAATTTGAAGGATATTGCTAATCCATTAACTAATGTAAAGACCCTGACCTGACACCAAATCAAACGAAGCAGGGAACAAACACACACACACACCACACAAACATCACACATACAACCGTACCATACCATACTTGAAATCACCTCTCTAGTCTCCACTCTAGAATTCGTACTCGGAGCCCCAAGATACAGACTAACTGTCTAGTTTAGGGCTCACTAGCAAATACTATATTGTAACCTAGTTGTAGGTAGTATTTTAAGCTACTCATGTCGTCTCAACCAGAAGGCCAATTCTCGTAATTTAAAACGTTCAAAATCTAGTCGCAGTCTCATCTCAGCGACAAACAAATGTCAAACACTTGTCAAAATGTAGGGAAATTAGAAGTATTTTTTGACAGATTGAGACTGAGATCAGACTGCGAACGTTCTTAAAATTACGAGAATTGCCCCTCTGCTTACTGTATTGTATACCTGGACAATAAATGTTTTCTATTTCTATACGTTCGAAAAAACTGTCTGCTAAACCACATAAACAACGCAATTAATGTTGTTGAACTGTCAAAATGCAACCATGCATGCATGCTATTGTGTGTTACGCAACTACCCCGCCTGTCTATTCGATAACACTAGCCAGTGATTCTCGTAGCTACATCTCCAGAAAGTATTATAATATTTACATACTAAACAGACTCTTAGACGAACATTCTTAGTCCATCCGAACACATTGTATCCGAATCAGTAAGAACATACAAAAGCCGGAGGTCTAAGTTAGTGTGCCATAAATCACTGTCAGTGTTAAATAGACAGCTAGAGATGTTCCAAGACCTAGGGTAGAACACAAATATGACCACTATTATTAATATTAATGTGAGTATTTGTGAGTATTAGTAGGGGCTTGTGGCTAAGTAATAACAGCCGCACGGGTCGATCGATCAGGTTAAGGTACGCTGGCCGCGGTTGGTCCGTGGATGGGTGACCATCTTCACATACCAAGACCCCTCCGTGCTTCGGAAAGCACGTTAAGCCGTTGTTGGTCCCGGCTGTCATTGGTTGATCTTTGAGTCGTTACGGGTAGTAGCCCGAAAGTCTGACAACCAGTCTTATCAAGGGGTATCGTATTACCCAGTAGCTGGGTTGTGGAGGTCAGATAGGCAGTCGCTCCATGTAAAATACTGGTATTCAGCTGCATCCGGTTAGACTGGAAGCCGACCCTAACATAGTTGGGAAAAGGCTAGGCAGATGATGAGTGAGTATTAGTAGTATTAGTGAGTAATATTAGTAGTATCTAATTGAGATGAGCGCCACAAATGATAGTGCCCTTATTATAAAGGAACTTTAAAAATGCTTATTTATTGCGTACTCATGGCAGTCAACCGCCTTGGTAACATGGGTAATATCAGAAATGATGTGTTTTGTTTTAATTTATTTTGACTTGTGGATATTATCTTTATTGTATTGTGCAGAGATCGTAACCGGCGTACGTGTATGACCAGCAGATGTAGGAACGTAAACGAGACTAAAAGAGTAAGAGGTAAGGATCGTATCAGGTGGCGTTCTGTAGCTTCTGCCTACTCTCATTGGAAGAAGGCGTGGTTTAGGTATGTACTAGCTGCGCCCCACGGTCTCACCCGAATAAGTTTCGATCCCGTGGGAACATCGAGATAAAAAGTATCCTATATGTTAATCCTGGTTATAAACCATCTGTGTGTCAAATTTCATCCAAATCCGTTGAGTAGTTTTTGCGTGAGAGAGTAACAAACATCCATCTAGCCATCCATCCATACAAACTTCCGCGTTTTAATATTAGTAGGATATTTATATCCATGCAGTGCACCTAATTATCGTATTATTTCTTTAAACTTGTAATCGAATATGTACTATCGCCAAAGCATATATCTGACCATTTTGAAAACAAATCCCGTGCACATGATGATCAAAGCTGCGTCCGTAAGTAAAACAAAAGCGGATCCTTTTTAAGTCGACTAACAATATGCGATGCAAGCAGGAATAGTCCTTATGGTGGTCAGATATAGATTTCGGCGATCACAAATCATAAAAATTATACAATAAATTTTAATGCAGGAGTGATGGTTAAATGCATTCAGGCGCATTTAGAAAGAAGACTGAGGGAGCCAACACCATTCAAGAAGCTAGAATGACATACAAAGGTTTAAAAAAAATATCCCTAACCTCAAGCCGTCCCCTCTCTAAAGCCATGTCCACACTACAATGCAAACCGGACAGCACACAATCCCATTGTGCACAGTTACCGACCGTATCGTGATGTATGCCTCTAACGTAATTAGCTAACTTAATTAACACAGGTTGTTGACTCGGCTGTGTGGCCGAAATGTTGATAAGGCTTAGTAAGTAAATAATTATGTTAATCCATAGCCGGCAGGTTGAGGGATCCGTTTTTCCAGAAGGTACCAGTAAGTTTATAAGCATAGATCCGAACCTAGCAAGAGGCAGTGTGAATATATATATATTTTTTTTTTTTGGGAATGGTGGGTCTCAATTCAACCTATGAGGTTGTCGGTTGTCGTCTGCTTAACAGGGCTTGCCTGTGGATGCCTAAATAAATTAAGGCCTACAGCTAGGGCTTAAAAAAACTTAAAAACTAAGCCACTACACGCTAAGGGCACGCCCTGTGGGGTACGGACCTCGGCTTAGGGCGTCGCTGGGAGATGGCAGCAAGGGACAGGATGGATCGGAATTATTTAGGGACGGATTTAAAACTACAGGCTCAGCGGCGCGGGCTGGCTCGAGCAGGGGTCGGGGAGTGAATATCAAAGGGGATTGACGATTTTTATATGGAGCCTGGCATATCTACTGTCGCGCCATTTTCGATTTTTAATAGCAGCTATGCATGAAAGCTATGCATGAAACCTATATGTGTCACTAGCTGGGCCCCGCGGTTTCACCCGCATAAGTTTCGATCCCGTGAGGATATCGGGATAAAAAGTATCCTATTTATAATCCTGGTTATAAAACATCTGTGTGTCAAATTTCATCCAAATCCGTTCAGTAGTTTTTGCGTGAAAGAGTAACAAACATCCATCCATCCATACAAACTTTGACGTTTATAATATTTCATCACGTATATACCTTCAAAGCCCTTTCGAGCGGGTACTTCGAGTAGTTCTTCAAGTTGCAAGGAAAGATGACCAAAAACTAGAAGAGCAGATGGCAACAGCCAAATCAACAGAAGAAGATCTAGACAAGACAAAAGACAGAATTGTGTAGGAAAGGGAGAGGTAGGCCTTTACTCTGTAGTGCGACAAAACAGGCTAGTTAGATTAGATGTTTTAATTTTTTTTTATTGTTTGGTTCGTTTTTTTATTTTGTAGTGGGGTATAAATTAAATTATTGTATTCATTTTTGCTTTTCACAGTATCTGCTATTTGATACAGATAGGTACTGTTTTGTGGCAAGTTTTATTCGTAAGTTAGATTATATCTAGACTAGAGGACGAGTCTTACTAGTAGACAGTAGTAGGACTTACCTACCTAGTGTAGTAGACCTACCTAGTAAGTATTAGTAGGGTAGTAGTGGTAGTGGTCGTATGACAAATCTCTGGACAAAAATTTCGACAAATCGCCACGTATAGGGCTCTAATAATCGCCAGGGAGAAAATCATTCCGTGGGTGAGTCACAACTCTAAATAATGAAGAAAACGACGCGAGGCAGCGGATCCGAAGTGCGGTGAAAGCAAAAAAATTTGAGGAAACCTGCGGGGTAATGGCGAAACAAACCTAAAATGACATTCGATCGCAATACCTTTCATTTTGACAGTTCAACCACGTTCATTGCCTTCTTTACGTAGTTGAGCAGACGTATTTATAAAACTTATGAAGCAATGAATGTCATACTGAGAAGTATTACGATCGATTACCATTTAGTATGTCATGTGTTACTTAATTACCCCGCTCGACTCGAAATCACAGCTTGAGCAAGCGTGGCCATCCCTGCACGTTTCTTCAATACAGAATGAAATTGAAAACATGGGAAAATTCTAAATAGGAGGTGCAGTAACTGTTACATAAACATTATAAATTGTCATTTCCCAAATCTAAATTCTTGAAAAAAATCCTGAAATTATCGCCTTAGATAGTGCAAACTAATTGATTGCCTTCAAGTAGACACGAATTATTGTCATCATGCCAGTTTTTTTTTCACATTTATGAAAACTAATAAGAAAACTAATATGATTCTTTTGCTTGTTTTTTTTTCTCTTGTACCTACATAATTATGTATTATTATTTTAGACTTAATTTGAATTAATTATCTATTCATTTAATATAGACTTTTTTGCCATAAGAAAATAATAGTATCAATTCTAGCGAGCGCCCGATAAGCAATCCATTCATCGCTGACTTCACAACACGAAGCAAGTTGGCAACGCGTTGAACTAGCGGTATTTACCTAATTTTGACCGTTCTACAAAAAAAGAGCGCTCGACGACACGTTACCAAATCGCTCGCCTACGCGCACGTGCATCCCTTTCCTCTAAATTTATTTTATAATACGTTAAATTAGATATTTTAATTTGTCGCACCTACTTCAATTTCATCCTGTATATGAAATCTCTACCTCTAATATCTATATATCAAAACAGTTGTGGAGAGTCCTTACTCCCCTATTCTGAGGCACTATGTGGGGATAATGGTCGGGTAGGTCATTCCTCACCTTGTCATTCTTTGCACATTCTGCCTCAGACACCTACTTTGTTGTTTGTTTCTTGGTTTGCTTTCTACTAACACTAGTTATAAGATATTTTACTAACAAAATGGACTTTATTGTTGTCTGATTCTGATATATAAATAAAAAATAATAAATATGAGAAGACAGTTGGATGAGAGTTGCCGAAAATCGAGTTGAATGGCGTGCAATATGAGAGGCCTATATCCAGCAGTGGACTGCTATAGGCTTATGATGATGATGATGATTTGAGAAGACAGGGATGGCTCCTCTCCCTCCTCCTCCTCTCCTCGGGACCTCTTCTTTTCTAGCTGGCATGATGTTTATACCAGCGATGGCGCGCCAGTGGTGGCGTTGGTGCTGGCATGACGTTTGTGTTTTTGTTTTTGTTTGTTTTGTAGTTTTTGTTTTTTATTTTTGTTTGACATAGTTGGGAAAAGGCTAGGCAGATGATGATGATGATGTTTATACATCATGCCAGCTAGAACAGAAAAGGTGATAAGATTTCTTAACTTACTTGTTACAATTCAACTCCGTTCCATCCTCTCTTTTTAGTAAGTGGTTTCGTAAAATAAGGCTTTTATTTGAAGAGGATTGGCCGTAGCGTTCTTTATTATGCGAATAACATCAACGAGCAATCTGTCGGCTGAGAGATATGGAAATACAAAAGCACTCTAACTTGAGAGCTCCTCTTAAAGAATCGATTTACTGTCTCAGAAAAATCATCTCTTGAAAATGATCGTAGTAAATAATAAAGTAAGAAAGACAATGTATTTATTGAGACTCGTACAGGAAGATCGCTAACTAAACTTAACACAGTCAAAAATAAAAAAGCAAATTATATTTTTTTTAAAGTAAAAATATTAAATGAGAAACAGAAAGTCATATACGAGGCCAAAATGCTCCTATCTCAGCATAATGCTGCGACATCATAATAATAGAAAAGCATTATTGCTATAAATTATAGTTTTACCAGTTACCTACAGGTTTTTCCGGAAGTTTCTGACTTCCGGAAAAACCCGTAGGTAACCCGAAAGTCTGACAACCAGTCTTACCAAGGGGTATCGTATTACCCAGTAACTGGGTTGTGGAGGTCAGATAGGCAATCGCTCCATGTAAAATACTGGTATTCAGCTGCATCCGGTTAGACTGGAACCCGACCCCAACATAGTTGGGAAAAGGCTAGGCAGATGATGACCTACGGGTTTTTCCATTTCTTTCTTACCAGAACCAAAATTGCGTAAAACACTATCTATCAGAATCTGAATCAATTTGAAGGATATTGCTAATCCATTGCTTCATATGTTCGGAAAATGTGTCAGCTCAACAACGTAAATAACGCAATGAATGTTGTTGAACTGTCAAAATTAAAGCCATTGTTACTGTTAGTGTGTTACGCAATTACCCCACATTGTTGTTGATAAACGTTTATTAATACGGGAGTTTTTGTTTGCTGGTTTCGTGTCTACTGAAAAATTAAGTAGGTAACTTGAGGCTGTTTGGAAAAGTCAATTCATGACTTAAGTTCGGTTAAATAAAAAAGATAACATTACATCTGGCCTGTATTCCCCAAAGGGAAGGTTCTACCCTACCCTTCTAAGCTTTTGATGTGGGTGTAGGTACCATAAACCTCTAGGTTTATGGTACCTACACCCACATCAATAGCTTTTTTTATCTTACTAGCTGCGCCCTGCGGTTTCACCCGCATAAGTTTAGATCCCGTGAGAATATCGGGTTATAAAGTATCCTATATGTTAATCCAGGTTATAAACCATCTGTGTGCCAAATTTAATCCAAATCCGTTCAGTAGGTTTTGCGTGAAAGAGTAACAAACATCCATCCATCCATACAAACTTTCACGTTTATAATAATTAGTAAGATAAGAAGAAAGATTATTCTCATGCAGATTTCGGCTACGGTGACCATTTCTGTTTCTGACAGCTATGGATTACGAGCGTGTGATCTTATGAGGCAAATGTAGACTATCTTGGAGAAGTTACGTGTACAGCAAGTGCGTAGAATGAATGAATGAATGAATTGCACCGATCCCAGCGTGGTTTGAACAGACTCGATTAATCGAATGAACCCAAGATTCGCAGTAGCTCCTGTAGCCTCATGTTCATGGTGCTACAGCGACCATTGCATATCAAGGAGTAGACAGGGGGCGCGATAATGGTAGGGAAGACGTGCTCGGAGGAAAGGGTAGGATTTTAGAGCCATACCGTATATGCATCCTAGAGTAAGCATTGGACTAGTGGAGAGGTGGGTAATTATTATACCTGCACAGCAAGTGCGTAGAGTTAAATGAGTAAATAGGTCTTGTTTGTTACGTCCAAACTTACGTTTATTATTTTTAAAACGTAAATATTACATTAAAAATCTAGTCGCAGTCTCATCTCGGCGCCAAACAAATGTCAAACACTTGTCAAAATGTAGGGAAATTAGAAGTATTTTTTGACAGATTGAGACCGAGATCAGACTGTGAAAGTTCTTAAAATTACGAGAATTGCCCCTCTGATTTGATGGTATCGTTCCATTGTTTTATATGACACAAAAATGGCGTATTGGAATTGACTCACGAAGGGCTGATGACTCATTCAATAAAATGCAGTTATGCACTAAACTATTTATAACTTAATTATAGTTAATTGATAGTGGTTTTCTTTGATTTAATTATGATGAAGTATTGATGTCGTTAGATATCGTATGCGTAGGCGTCGCTTCTAATTGGGAAGTTTTAACTGGATTCACCTATCAAGGCGCAGTGATAACAGGTGGAATAAGGCTCAATTTACACTACCGTGGAACGAAGTGGAAGCGCTATTTTTTGTACAAAGCATAATGAACTTTATGTCAAAATAGTAACGCACAAATTAGATACACACATATGCACAAGTCGCGCATCTTCTCGAGAATTATCGCGTATTCTCGGGAATGCCGGCAGTAATAAGCTTGTTTCTAGTTTGTACGTTAGACAATTGATATAAAGTTCATTTTGCTATGTATATCGCTATGAAAACTCATTTCCACTCCGTTCCGCGGCAGTGTAAATTGAGCCTAAGGCTGCGACAGAGTGGCGTCCAGCTACTGGAAGACGAGGTAGTGGTCGTCTGGCGGCGAGATAGGCAGACGTTGTTGCCATCGCGGGCTAAACCTGGATGAGGCTGGCACAGGAGTGTGGTGATTGGCACAAGAAAAGAGAGGACTATGCCTGCTGGGGATTTTGTTGTTGCAGTACTTCTTCCCAGCGAAAGCACTAGGAAGTGGTGAAGGGCGAGCGTTTCGAGGGACTGTCTTATGTAAATTTGACGTTCAAAAAGTGCTGATTCTCAGTCTAGTTTGAATTAATGACTATTGATTTCTAATACAAGGAGTTGTGCATAACCAAAATTGCCAATACCATCAACATTGGAATTTCAAGTTCTGGAAGTGCCACACTTCCGTCTATGACATCAGAGATAAATCGCGTGAAGTTTATTTTATTTATATGCCCATTTTCTCTACACCCGATACATAACGAGACCCGATCAAAAAAGTCTTCAAAACTTATTATTATCATTCAATTTCCAGGTCGATTGAACCGTGTTAAACTGCCGTTAAAAATCATTATTGCAAAATGAATTTATTATCTACCAATTTGCGTAAAAAAATGTTTTAACCGAAAAATCAGTCGACTTTCTAAAAATTGTTTACGCTATCACGGCTTACGAGAGCTACAAGTAACGAAATATCTGGGTATCGCATGTTTCTGAAATATTAAGATTTGTGCTGTCGTTACGATGATGGCTGATGTCAAGCATAGCTAAGTATTGGTAAAACTTGAGAGCGTGGACAATCAAAATTGAGCGTAGAAAGTTATTCTAGACATTACAGAGATTTTACGATATTTGATACATTAAAATTTATGAATAGAGAGATCGAAATGTGATATTCTCGGTGAGAGAAAAGGAGCCATCTTTAGTTTAGTGTGTCTCTTTTGTTAAAACCATCCACAGGTTTATCTCAAACAAATTATAACCACATCTCAAATCAAATCAAATCTTAGATTAGAGATAGAAATAGAAAATCCTACTATCCTACTTCCTACTAATACTCTTATTATAAATGCGAAAGTTTGTAAGGATGGATGGATGTTTGTTACTCTTTCACGCAAAAACTACTGACCGGATTTTTATGAAACTTTACAGTAATATAGCTTATACATCAGAATAAGAAATGGGATACTTTTTATCCTGATATTCTTGCGGAATCGACACTTGCGGGTGAAACCACGGAGCGGTGCTAGTAGAAAATATTTTATTGTCCAGGTAATACAATAAGCAGGTTCACAGGATAATAGCTAGTTGAGATGACTTATGTAGCTAAAAGTTGCAACAGTTAGGTTACAATATATTATTTGCCAGTAAGCCCCAACCCAAACTAGACAGTTACTCTGCATCTTGGGGCTCGGGTTACGAATTCCAGAGTGGAGACGAGTAGACGTATTTTCAGGTAAGTATGGTATAGTACGTGTCGCGTATGTGTAGTGTAATGTTTGTGTAGTGTATGTGTGGTGTGTGTGTGTAAGTGTGCGTGTTTGTTCTATTGTGCTTCGTTTGATTAGGTATAACAGCGGAAGACAATGCAAAAGATGAGAAGACGAATTAAGGAATCAGTGGTAGTTATTGTGGTAGATATTGAATTGATGTTATTTCAAGTTAAGTCACATCAACTTTATTTTAATGGTTATTCAGTTGATTTCAGAGTGTCACTATTGAAAAAGTTTTAAAAATGTTTGAAGTTGTAGCGTAAACTGATTTTATTGTGTAGGAATTAAAGTTATTTTTCCATAAACTCATAATTGTTTGCGTTTTTGGAAAATAAATCGCGAATGCAGATTAGGTAGAAGGCCTCCTCGCCTTTGCTAAGAGGCGTACTGAACTAATAGACATTCTGTAAACTACTGAAAATACCACAACGCAAATAAAAGAGAATTACAGGGCTTATACTCGTATTATCTCCTTTATTTATTATTATTACACTTAAACTCACTCAATCATATCAATAACTTGGAGATTTATGTAGATCTAAAAATCAGAAAGATACCATTCTAAAACCACAGCAGGAACACTAACCCACACTGTTAATCATTAATTTAATAACAATAAAAACACGTAACCAATTTCCAGGGCATTAACATTAATCTTAATATAACCAGTTGATTTATTAATCAAAGGTTAACGCACGGTGCGACCCGGCTCGCTCAGTAAACTCGGGTCAGATCAATATAAACAAACGGAGTTAATAGAATTTTACGTTTAGATAAAAAACATGTTTCGATCGCTATCGTTGTATCGTTCGTCGATAAGATTTTGTCGATAAGCGTCGTGTTTATCTTTACTTCACAATTTTTGTGTCGTCAGCAGGATTCCAGAGCAGTGAAGGCACATTGACATCGGGCGCGACTTACGAGTCATGACATAAATAATAATAAAGTATTGTGAAAAAAAAACGGTGGTTTAAAGGTTCTCTAAGCATATTTCCATGAAATCTGATATTGTAGGTACTAAAGTAACTACCACCAACTGCATCGGACTGCTTATAAATCAATCCGAGTCCTGGTTTGAGACTTTTTAGTGGTGTTTTGTATACAGGGTTTGACTCAATTTTTTTTCTGAATTTAGTGTGTAATTTTTATTTAAGGTATGAGGAAAGACGCGTTGTTCGCATGTGGCGTTGTAGATTATACCGCTACATTTTCACATTTGACTGCAAGGAGTGCAAAATACATATAATCAACTGCTGACCGACAACATGAAATCTGTTAAAAATCTATTGAAAATGGTTTCAGGTGAACAAAAACCGAACGTAACGTGCGAAATGTGGGACTACTAGATACAGGTACACCCCTGCTTAACCCTTCCGGGAAAAGAGGCGTGTTGTTATGTGTGTGTGTGTGACAATGGTTTCAGACAATGAATTAGGTAGGTACTGAAATCCAGTATTTTACATGGAGCGACTGCCTATCTGACCTCCACAACCTAGTTACTGGGTACCCCTAGACTTTTGGGTAAGTATCTGACGTAACGACTGTCAAAAATCTACAAATGACAGCCTGGAATGGCTTAACGTGCTTTCAGAAGTACGGAGGGGTCTCTCAAATGTATTGTCACCCATCCACGGACTGACCTCAGCCAGCGGTGCGGCTGTTATTATTTAGCCACGAGCCTCTCTCCCTATGTTTACATACGATATTATCAGAAATATGAAACAATAATATTGAGATCATCTCTAATGATTTACATAATTATTATCTAATACATTAGAGGTACTTCAGAAATCAAGTGTCCGCGATAAACACACAAACTTACCTATGTAAACGTACGGTCACCAAAGGAGATGGGTCATCGGATATACATATTACATAGTTGAATAAGAAACCGATAGATTTTTTCGAATGAAATTTAATGTATTAAATTTTATTTCTTATTAATTTAATTAAGTTTTACTTTACTATTTAATTAAGGGTTACTTATCTCCTTTGGTGACCGTACTTCAGAAATCAAGTGTCCGCGATAAACACACAAACTTACCTATGTAAACGTACATTCATTAAATAAATACGAGATTTCTAACAACTCTATGCAAGAAAGGAAACGCCTATCTATTCGCGAAAGTTGTATGAAGCTAAGGGAAATGAGTAATTTTCAGTTGTCATAACAAGATATCATTACTTCTGTACCTATATCAATAATTATGTCAATTAAACTCACTTCAAAGTTAGAATGTATTATGGCTCTGCAAATTAATGTGGGTCATTCAGCGTATCCTATCCTACATAATCCTACTAATACTAATAATATTATAAATGCGAAAGTTTGTATGGATGGATGGATGTTTGTTACTCTTTCACGCACTGAAGGGATTTGGATGAAATTTGGCAAAGAGATAGTTTATAACCAGGATTAACACAGAATACTTTATAAAAACCGAAAACCGCGCGCGTGAAACCGCGGGGCGCAGTTATTTACCTATAAAAGAATTGACGCAGGTATCATGAACTTCCTTACTGTTTCAAATGACTCAAAGTCAAAGCATTTATTACAAATAAACCAATTATAGGCACTTTTGAATTGTCAAGGGGTCGGTCGAAGCTAATCGCCCATTGCAAAGCGTAGCAGGTTCCTACGGAGAAGAACGGGCAAGAAACTCCACGGACACTCTTTTGAATCAATCATAAAATAATGATAAGGAAAAAAAACATACACAAAAACATTACTGTAATAATAAAATAATATAAATAGCTCGACACTGCGAAAAATGACTCATTTACTCAGAAACAAAAACAATCCCAACAATTATATAATTGAAAACAAAACACCTGTATAAACACATACCTTTATATACCAAAAACTGAATCCAACACAATCACTGAAAGGCACAGAATGTCAATAGTATCATTATGTATTTATTTTTAAAAACACACGTGTATATTTCCCACAGCACTTCCGAACTCGAACGCACGTCTGTCGGTCAACGCGATCAGAATCGCACTGACTGACCATGGCTGATAGGTAGGTACCTATTGTAGATTAAAATGATCGCTCGCGAATTTAATTTCATACCTATTTGAGTATGTATTGTTAAGAAAGGATGGATGGAATGTGTGATGGATGATATGGTTAGGATGGGGGTGACTACCGAGATGACGATTAATAGAGAAGTGTGCATGGGAGAAAAGGACATGTTGCGCCGACCCCAAAATAAATTGAGAAAAGGACAGGAGAATGATGAAGGATGATTGTATATATCATCCGGACGGTATAGGAGTTTCTTAATTTACACAGTAGAAAATGCCACCCTGTTTTTTTTTTGCCGTTAGGTTTGGTTTCAGCGTTGGACGAACGTCCAACAGGAGACTTCTGCAACTTTACATTTTATGAAGCTGGATCTACATTCATTGTAAATAGAGTCAAGTATGTAAATAAAAGATAAATAATAGAAATCAATTGGTGGTTTTTAGCACATTTCCATTTTATGTGAGTTTCCTTTAGGTACCGGATTTTCATAAAAAATTTGCGAAATCCCTACTGCTATTTGCGATTTTAGCGAATGGAGATGAATTTTCGTTTTTATGGTTCCTTACTCAGAGGGTGCCAACGGAACAATATTACTAAGTTACCTGACTCCGTCCGTCCGTCTGTCTGTCAGCGGGCTGTATCTTGTAAACCGTAATAGGTAGACAATTGAAATTTTCACTGGTTGAGTATGTATTTCTATAGCCGCTATAACAAAAAATAATACAAACAAAATAAAGGTAAATTTAAAAAAAAAATATCGGTGTTCATGTGTTTTTTTCGACGTTTTTTGCCTTGTGGTACAGACGTGTCCGACTCGCACTTGGCTGGTTTTTTATTCTATTGGTTATAAGTACTAAACGATATTTTTTATCTTTCAACTTAGTTACAACAATGCTGACAAAAAGTAATTTTCTCTGAGGCTCTTAATACTTTAAATGGGGTTTTCGATCATCAAAATAAATTAGATTGGAGACGACAATGAAAGTATGTAGGTGTCGAAGTACCTAAACTTTTTACTCCTAATACCATTCAAATTAAAACTTAGTTTTTCGAGACATCGCCATGCGGTTGGTTGACTCTTCACGTGACTAATAGGACTGGCCTATTTGGCTAAAGATTCAGGGGGCCTAAAAAGGCCACTTTGGCAGAATCGTAATAGGATAACAATATGAATCATAATATTAAAAATCGTAAAATAATCACAAACTGACAATTCATAAAATGATCTGTGTGTAATTCATATCACAATGAAATAACATTTAAACTGTAGAAATAAAAAATAAAAAACCAATTTGATTAATAAAAACTGTAATGAAAAATTTATCGATAAAATATTTATTATTTTTATTGTTTTCATGCGGCAATGTTTATACCAAATATGAAATGAAATTTTACGAAAATTAGAGGAATTGCTAATGATCTGCTGGTAATTCAGGAAATGAATAGCTTTTAGAGGTATTGCTTAAAGTGGCCTTTTTAGGCCCCCAGCATTGCCATACGACGTGGCAATGCTGCCAGCGTTTTTGGCACTTTCCCTACTGACAGAGATGCGGACAAATTTTTTGGTGCCTTTTCATTATTTCCCCTCCTTTTTATATACTTTTAAGTACATATTATTATTTTAAGACGGTTAGCTTTTAAATTATCCTACTAGGTATATTATTTAAGCAAAAAACGCGATAAACGCGAAATTTTGTGAGGATGGATGGATGGATGTTTGTTACTCTTTGACGCAAAAACTACACAGATTTGGTTGAAATTTGGCACACAGGTAGTTTATAACCAGGATTAACACATTGGATTTTTTATTCCGATATTCCCGAGGGATTATGCGGATGAAACCACAGGGCGCTGCTAGTGTAAATATAATTTAATTAAAACTGAATTTGTAAGTACATTCTTCAAGTAGCAGTTTATTTGATCATAATCACTTTAGTGTGTCGCTTACCTAGAACATTGATAACCTACTGATAGGTTTATCAGCAAACGTCAATAGATAAGAAATAATACGAATTTGATTCTATTGTGAGTCATTTATATTAAATTAGTAAGTATATTTATAGTATTGTTATAATATATTGCAATGTTGGTGGCAATTTACTTTGTGTAAATTATTTCATCAACACTAGGTACTCTCAAAATGGTGAAGGAAAACATCGTGAGGAAACCGGCATCTCCTAGAACCAAAAATTCGAAGACATATAATATCTACCAACCCGCACTGGGCCTGAGTGGTGGATAATCGACCACTTTCTCTCACAGAGGGCCTAAAAAGGCCACTTTAAGCAATACCTCTAAAAGCTATTCATTTCCTGAATTCCCAGCAGATCATTAGCAATTCCTCAAATTTTCGTAAAATTTCATTTCATATTTGGTGTAAAAATTGCCGCATGAAAAAAATAAAAACCGTAATTTTATCGGTAAATTTGTCATTACAGTTTTTATTATTCAAATTGCTTATTTATTTTTTATTTCTACAGTTTAAATGTTATTTCATTGTGATATGAATTGCACACAAATCATATTATGAATTGTCAGTTTGTGACCATTTTACGATTTTTAAAATGATTCATATTGTTATCCTATTATGATTCTGCCAAAGTGGCCTTATTAGGCCCCGAGGTCTGTGTTCCAGCAGTGGCAACATTATAGGCTGATTATACAACGATGATTATGATTCCCAAAGGAGGTTGTAGAAAGGCACTTCCATTGTTTTATAAACGAAAGCAATCCCATGTGGATGTGTGGTCCTATTGGCAATTTGGCATTGCTTTTGAAGACACTGGGCTATTCGGTGAGCATATACACGAGCGATACGCGTCAATGGCAGCAGTGACTGCAGCAGTTCTTTCACAATTATAATCAGAGAATAAATAAATAAGTAATTCTACTAATATTATAAACGCGAAAGTTTGTGAGGATGCATGGATGGATGGATGTTTGTCACTCTTTCATGCAAAAACTACTGAAAGCGCGGGGAGCTACTAGTAAGTTATATAAAAACAAATACTATTGTCAAAAACAGATAGAAAGGACCTATATAATAAATATTTAATAAACAAGGAAAACCATAAAAGCGCTCATCCTCTCTCCTAGTTATTTAAATTGTTGCTGGGCCCGACAGGGTCCATAATTGATTCTATTGATTTATACTTACCAGCTGTAGGTGTAAATTTTGGATGCAATAAAGATTTAATTGAATTCATATAATCCTATGGATTGATATTTCATGAAATGGTCATTCAATTATATGAACCTAGAGGGTTAATGATTATAATTCTGTAAATACATACTTATTACTGTCTCGAATTATATTTTTTGTCCAACATACAACTTGACACTGACTTGCAATATGGTTGAGCTGGGTGGTGCTGATCCACGCGTCATGTTCGTGAACGGGCGCCGTCGGTTGAGACTGGTCATCTCGTAACTGCCAGGGCTTATTTTTAATTTTATATTTTAAATTGTTTCTTTTTTTCATTGTTCTCACATTATAGAAGCAATAAGAATAATGAACCCAGGATTTTGTAATAATTATCTTGATTTAAAAGAGTGTCCTTGGAGTTTCTTGCCCGTTCTTCTCCATAGAGATCTACTTTTTGGAATGGGCTACTAGCTTCAACTTTCGGACTAACTGACCGACTATTTAAATTTGACAATTCAAAAGTGCCTGTAAATGGTTTAATTGAAATAAATTATTTGAGTTTGAATATGTTAAAAAATACGTAAGAAAATTTGAATTTCGCGGGCTACCGCCTTCCCCTTAAAGTGATCCTATTTATAGAATAAACAATTACATTTCGTTTCATAATATTGGCAAGGATCAAAAGTCTCACTGTTTATAGTCAGTCTAAGAGCGGTACTGCACTGCATCCGATCCGAATCCGGGAAATGACGGTCCAAAGTAGCCATAGTACTAAGTATTTGTATGAGGGGTAGCGCACTACATCCGAACTCAGTCCGTCCGAATTTAGAACATTCCCAATTCGTATTGAACTCGGATCTTGAATTCGAATTCGGATCGGATGTAGTGCGAAACCGCTCTTACTCTAGAGGTAGCAAATGAGTGTTTTTTTTATTATAATCTACTACCAAGGAAACACTTTAAGGTCGCGTGGGCGCATATAGTATTTCGTTTTCCTAAAGTGACTCATACAAATTGCGTGGGTAGGTGCGCTGTTTATAAGTAGGTACTTAGGTACATGTTTCACTATTGTCACCAATGTCTTTGTCACCGGATATTAAGATAACTTCAATGTCATATTGAATACATTTTTATTTTACATTATTTACAAGATGACATCTGTAGAACTGTTGAACCTTGACGAGAACTTAGCCAAATCGAAAATTATGAAGCAACCGCACAAAAAAACAATTTCAAATTCAGAAAAGTGGGGTCATTGTGTAACTCACTAAGAGTAGCAATGGCTTTCATTTTAACAGTTCAACAACATTCATTGCGTTATTTACGTTATTGAGCAGACACATTTTTCAAACATATGAAGGAAAAGTTCAGCAATATCCTTCAAAATGATACAGATTGTGATTGAAAGTGTGTTACACAATCAGGGTGCAGTATTAGTTACCCCAAAAATGACAAACGGACAATAGACCAAACCAAAAAAAAAAAAAACGAAAAAATTATATGAGACCAAAAATTTGCCCATTCTGCTACCCACCTCAACATCTGCCTAGCCTTTTCCCAACTATGTTGGGGTCGGCTTCCAGTCTAACCGGATGCAGCTGAATACCAGTATTTTACATGGAGCGACTGGCTATTTGAACACCAAAACCCAGATACTGGTCAATATGATACTGTCGGTCAGACTTTCCGGCTCCTGACGACCCGTAACGACTGTCAAAGGTTCAAGAATGACAGCCGGGACCAACTGTTTAACGTGTTTTCCCAGGCACGGGGCGGTCTCGGTATGTAAAGATGGTCACCCATCCACGGACCGATCGCGGCAAGCGTAGCTTAACTTGATCGATCGACCCGTGCTGCTGTTATTACTCTGGCCAAAACAGGGTCAACCACTTCCCACCAGAGGCTGTACAAAAAACCTCTCCCCAATGAAATCAGACCCCACTTTCGTAAGTAAGAGCGCAATAAAACATACGTAACAAAAGTATCGGCGCCATGCAAGCAGGATGCGCACGCGCAAGCCGGAACGCTCGCGCTGACCTTGAGCGACGCTCTACTAATGTAACCACGCTGTTTTCTCCGGATACCATGTACCTACTTACTACTGATACTACTTATGTTATCTATATACTTTTCAGTCGATTAAAAAGCACAATAATGAATTAACCAGGTTCCTGATTGTGTAAGACGTTTACAATGCCAATGCCTTTCAATTTGACAGTTCAACAAAATTCATTGTGTTTTATTTTGTTGAGCAGACGAACTTTTCAAACATACTAATGAATCAACTAGCTGTGCCCCACGGTTTCACCAGCATAAGTTTCGATCCTGTGGGAATATCGGGATAAAAAGTGTTGTATGTGTTAATCCTGCTTATAAACTATCTGTGTGCCAAATTTCATCCAAATCAGACTGTGAACGTTCTTAAAATTACGAGAATCGCACCTCAGACTGTGAACGTTCTTAAAATTACGAGAATTGCCCTACTGACATCCAGAACCCAATTACTTGGTATCACGATAACTCTTGGTAAATGCTTAATGGAAATGTTGACTATTGGTGGTGGTCAGTTATGTGGATGATTGACTTATCCTTCTACGTTGTTTGCGAGTCGGCTTAAAGCCATATAAGAGCAGAGTTTATAAATAGCCCTCTCGAATGGATGTCGAGTCCAAGTGCATTGCTTACAATTGTATAAACATTTTTATTTTGATTTCTGGTGTATAAGAGACCGGGCGGTCCCGCTGCTAAATAATTGTTGATGAATTGGTTCTAAATTCATTCAATCATCCTAGACTTCTCCCCACTATGTTGGGGTCGTCTTTCAGTCTACCAGATGTAGCTGGCTACCGAATTTATTCTGAATTGGGGTTAATCAAAAATGTCATCATCATTTCAGTCGAAAGACGTCCACTGCTGGACATCGGCCAAGCACCGCCACTTCGACCAGTTTTATGCTTCCCGAATTCAGCGAATTCCGCGGCCTTCACCCTGGTCAGAAGTGTGCCTTGAAAAAAAACTCTTTTGGCCAGCAGCCTTGTAGTCCAGATTGTACATTGCCTTCTTCTCAGATTTTTAGCCTGCAGCCGGTAGTATAGGCAAGAGATGAATGGATGGTAGCAGGTCTAGTAATTAGTATTCCACAAAACCATTTCATGTTAAATGTTGCCAAGACGAGACCATGTAGCTCGCACTGTCAAAAAGTGATCAGATCCTACTGACGGCACCCGTTCACGAACATAACGTATGGATCAGCACCATTCAGCTCAACCATTTTGGAGGGAACTTAATGATCCAACACTTTTTTTTTTTTTTTTTTTGAGGATGGGAAATCATCAAATGACTCCTCCCGCTCTGGGTGGAGCAGAAGGGAGTGTCAGACTCTTACTGACTAAAACCCACCCGTGTTCCTTCCTTAGCCCTTTATGTTCCAGGGCAGCGGTAAACCCTTTCGGATCCAACACTCACGCCACCATCAGCGAGACATTAGAGTGAGCATGACATACTCACAGCCGCCAGGGCACATTCAAGTCAATGAAAGACCTACCCAGTAAATGGTAGCTTTATAGAAAATACATAGTGCTCACACGTGTGCTATGCAATTATACAATACTAAGCAATTGAATTTATACAATGCAAAGATAGTTTTTTTTCCAATGTTCAGCAGCTCCAACAATGTTTCCGTCGTCTAGCAATTATCTTAGAGGGATAGAAACCTCATTCCGTTATTGAAGTCAGTGTACACACGGCTACACGTCAAGCTATACAAAACCAGTTTGTCTTGGCCTCACTTTGTATGATATTTTCTCACAATGAACGGTCAGCCAATACTGGTTTTGCATAGCTTGATGTGTAGCCGTGTGCACCAAATAAATAAAGAGCAGCTAAAAATATCTGCCGACAGGTCTAATAGTTCAATCTTCATTTAAACAGTGCCTTTGGTATGTACCCGCGTTTCGTAAGAGCGTGAGGTCAAATCAATAAGACTGACCTTAAGAAAACAATCTACTGGCATTGCTTCGTATGTGACTGTGTTTGTTTATAAGGAAAACATGGGTTGAGACGGGCTTGAAATCTTAAACTATTTGTCCTTATGAGGTGAGCTCAGTGGTCAATTTTGCGCAGGGTCGAAACCATCATGAATTCATGAGTTTTGGCAAATTGCCTTTTCTGGTCAAATTGTTTTGGGTTTTTCTCAGTAATTTTGGCCCAATTCCCTTGGTAAGAGGATATACAAAATAACGACTTCGGAGTTTACGTATATTTGGGTGAATCTTTATTCAGTCTGTTTGTAAAGGAATCATCAAACATGTGCAAAGTCAAAGCATTTATTTCAAATATATTAAACAAAAATTACAGTAAAATAGAATTGATTGACGGCACGGATGGCGCAGTGGTTTAGCGATTGACTGTTGCGCTGCGTGTCGCGGGTTCGATTCCCGCACGGAACAAATATTTGTATAACCTACAAGTAGTTGTTCCGGGTCTGGCTGTTTGTATATGTGAGTTTAAATGTTTGTAAACGCACCCACGATACAGGAGTAATTCCTGTGGGGCAACGTTCTTTTTTAAAAAAAGAGAAAGAAAGAAAAGATTCTAGTCACCCCTTCCAAATGGTAGTTTTCGTATGGAGAAGAATGGGCAATAAACTCCACCGTTACTCTTTTAAAATGTTTTAGTCTCTCTTGCGATGACAGATACCATACGAGAACAGCACATGACATGGCTTACCATGTCATGTGCTGTTCTCGCCATAAGCCAGCAAGGCTGATAGAAAATGGCCTAGGAGGGTCACCACCCCCCTCTTTAACAGTCTCGCCAGGGATGTGCCGTAACAGGCGTTGATCAGGGGGTTCTGGGGTTGGCCTTTAAGAGGACCCAGTGCCCTCAATCGAGCGCTGATGGTGACCACTAGGGTTGTTATTGTGAGTCAAGAATCCTCTTACCCCCGAAGGCAGGGAGCAAACGGCACTTAGTCTCATAGACAGTAGGATATAGGTGTAGGTACGTACATAAGTAGCCTTATTTGTGCCTCCTCAAAGCGCTGTGTCCGTTTAAACAAGAAAACCGGTTGTTGATACTATACTTTACTAACATTGAGTTATGTATTGGTTGTAACCTTGATGCTAAACCTTGAACTTGTTTATATGAATAATATTGTAACATTGTTTTGCGTAGTATACGCGAGTATTTTATGATTCTATGAGTAGGTAGTCATGATAATAATATGAATGTGTTGTATGTCCATCTCTTTTTTCTTTTTCTTTTAATGTATGTTTATTTTATTTTATTTCATGTTTTGATTGTTGTTTTTTGTTTTGTGTCGAATCATATTATGTTGCAATGGTTTATTTATTTCTTGTTTTGATTGTTGTAATTGCATGCTGCACTGGTTAACGTCATCACGTCAGCGCCGGCTGCCGTTGAAAACCAGCGCTGGGGCTCTGTCTCGTATAGGGTCTTAGCATTATGCTGAGCGATGGCTGTTTTGCGTGAATGTGACGCATGTTTACCCCCAACTTGTTTTTTTTGTGTGTTTATGTCCTTTTTTTTATGCGTCATGTTTGCCGCAAATAAATGCATTTTTCTTTCTTTTCTTTGTTTCTTTCTGTATGCTTTTGATAGAAAACTGGCGCTTCGGACACTGACGAATTACTGACGATGTTTACCTTTAAATAACCGCCATTTTGTGCGAAACTTCGCTAAGTGACAGTTCCCATTAATTAGATGCGTAATTTACGAATGCGTTAGAGGCTGAATTGATTCATTTATTTAAACCTTCTTTGTATCATGAGGACCAGCCAGGTAACTGCGTAACTCACTATCAGTAATGGGTTTCATTTTGAGAGTTCAACAACATACATTGCGTTATTTACGTTGTTGAGCAGACACATTTTCCGAACTTACGAAGCAATGGATTAGTAATATCATTCAAAAAGATTGAGATCGATAGTGTATTATGCAATTAGGGTTAGTTTCTCAGGTCAGGCAAAATGTTATTAGGTTTTCTCATCAGGTATTACTCAGTAGCAGCCTCGAGTCTGAATTCGTGCCCAATTGATGGCAATAACCACGTCCTTCAATAAGTGTGGGGGCTTAAACATAGCTGGCGAAATAATATGTGTGTACTCCTTCGATCATAATAGTACTAGATTAAGGTGATCATATTTGCGATTGATTTTTGTTCCATCAGGAATAAAAATCAGTCGCTCAAGTGACATTTCTTAGAAAAAAGTTTAATAATATTAACAATTTCAGTTTATTATTGATCGAATACTTCAATAAACGTATGTTTTTGTTTTTATATCGACACCTTGTTATTATATTATATTCATGTACTTTAGTGTGCGCCAAAGAAATGGTTTATCTGTCTATCTATTACATAGAGTAGATAGTGTCTAGCGAAATTATTCCTCGTGTGATGACTAAGATAGAAAATGCAAGTAAGGAAAACAGACCGGAACAGAGCCAGTGAAAATAATACGAAGACAGACACTACTTTGAGAGCTACTAGACGGTTAGGTACTTAGTCATTTTAATAGCGACAGTAATTACAGGCACATGAAACATTTGTGATACCTTTTCAACGAAATAAAATAAATAGGTCTTTGACCCAGACTTAGGCGATGACGGAAAACATCGTGAGGAAACCCGGACTTATAGTTAATATACTATTATATACTTAGTTTACTTTATAGAAGGTTCTAACAGAAAAAAAAAAATAAGAATGTTTCGCAGAAAATTAGAAAATTTAAGAATTAAGCTTTTACGCTAAAACGGCTGAACTGATTTGGATAAAATTTGGCACATGGGTAGAGTCACATCTGGAGGAGGACATATAGAAAAGAAGAAAGAAAAAACGTTTATTTGCGGTAAACATGACGCAAAAAAGAACATAAAAACAAAATAAAGAAAAAAAAACAATAAGAAATGGTGGACATGCGTCACATCCACGCAAAACGGCTATCGTAGGCTACTTTTCATCCTGGATCGCAGACGAAGTCGCGGGCAACAGCTAGTTTTTCTCTAAAGTCTAATTTCTTAGATGCTGAATCTGTAGGAGAGTGTGTGATTTTTTTGTAACTAAATACTCTGGCAGTAATACTAGAGTCACCAGGGATACCAATAACATTCTTTTTGCCCATTTTGGTCACCTTTTAGAAGTATTCGACCGTGAAGATATTAAAAATAAAATGCCTTTCTTTAAAGTATACAAATGCCCGTCTGTAAATATCTTTTTTAAGAATAGCAACCCGTCTCAAGGCTGTTCTTTATTTCCATTGTTATTATTTTTTAGGGTTCCGTAAATGCTAAAGAACGTCTTGATTCCTTTCACGGAATCTTAAGTTACGTTATGTGGACAAGAAATCCTGGAACATACTTCATCTTTCAGCATATGGGCAGAAAAACTAAGTAAGTACCTATATGAGAATGAATTCATTAGGTACCTTTAAACATTTGTAATTGTGCCTAACATACTCAGTTAAAAATCTAAGGGGCTCGTGGCTAAATAATAACAGCCGCAGGGGTCGATCGAAGGGTAAGCTACGCTTGCCACGGTTGGTTCGTGGATGGGTGACCATCCATTACATATTTTTTTTTTTTTTTTTTTTTGACATTTCACACAGCGCCATGTAGTCCCAAGCTAAGCAACCTAATGCTTGTGTTATGGTAACAAGATGGCTGATAAACTACTTATATACATTTTTTTTTTTTTTTGTAAATACATACATATTATAGATAGAAAAACACCCAGACTCGGAACAAATACATGTAGGTCATACAAATATTTGTTCCGTGCGGGAATCGAACCCGCGACACGCAGCGCAGCAGTCAATCGCTTAACCACTGCGCCAACCATGTCGTCATATAGAGAACCCTCCGTGCCTCTGAACTCACGTTACGCCATTGGTCGCGGCTGTTATTCGTAGATTTTTGACTGTCGTTATAGGTAGTCAGAAGACCAAATGTCTGACAACCAGTTCTACCAAGCGATGTACAGTCACGAACACCAATATGTCAACACTTGGCAACTTTCAATTGCGATTTTTTCGTGAAATAACGAATGCAACGTTGAAATACGACACATTACATAAACCTATGGGTTCGAAAATACTACGTTCGTAACAACATGTTTCATTCCAAATTAAAGGAGTAAATCGCTTTTAAATAAAGCCGAGTGTATACATACTTTTGCTCGTGACTGTACATATTACCCAGTAGGTTTCCTTGAGTGTTTTGTGCGACCTTCAACGTTGGTTGGCTTAGACTGGATTATTCCGTGGGAATACGTGTTGCTAAAACGTAAACTGGCCATCTTTACATACCAAGACCCCTCCGTGGCTCGGAAAGCACGTTAAGCCGTTGGTCCCGGCTGTCATTCGTAGATCTTTGACAGTCGTTACTGGTCGTCAGAACTATTAGGTACCCAATACTTAAGTGGGTTGTGGAGGTCAGATAGGCAGTCACTTCATGTAAAAATACTGCTGCATCCGGTTAGACTGGAAGCCGACCCCAACATAGTTGGGAATAGGCTGGGTAGATTGATTCACATTTAGTTAAAAAATCTTATATTATTGTAAACTCAAATAGTATTAACTACATTTCTTGTTCCCGATAATTTCAGAGATTAGCGTGTTCAAATAAACAAACAAAATCTTTATTATGTGTACACACGGCTACACGTCAAGCTATACAAAACCAGTTTGTCTTGGCCTCACTTTGTATGATATTTTCACACAATGAACGGTCAGCTTACTGGTTTTGCATAGCTTGATGTGTAGCCCTGTGTACAAACAGTCTCACTAGAATTGATGTCTGACAATGATTGATATTTAATTTATTAATAGGTAGGAAGTTTTTTAAACTATGCGGCCCCGACTCGCACTTGACCGGTTTATGTTTCCATCATAATATTATCAACCTTGAACCGCGTAGTTCACACGATGTTATAAGAATAATATAATAGATAATATTAGTGGTTATATTGTACTAAAAAATGTTTGTCAATATTATGTTTAGTATTGTTTTTAAGGTTTACTTTTGGTTAACCCACATAAGTACAGACAAACTGAAGGTTATATAATTATATGGTATCAATAATATGACCATTTACTTAATAACGATCTAAGACTTTTTAGTTCGCAACCTCGTGTAACGAGCTATACAGGGTGTTACTGACAGCCCTCCGCAAACTGATAGGGTGGCTTCAGTACATCATATTAAGATGACAGGTACATGTAATTCTTTCAGGAACATTAAGGGAATCCAAAAAACCAGATTTGTTTTATTACCTCACACGCAACGTATCGTTACCGTGGCAAAACGCACGTAGCGGACGGCAGCGCAGCGAGCTTGAGCGAGGCTGTCTTCAGCTGTTTTATTTACATACTTAAATGGAGTGTTGCATACAGAGAACGTAATTTTACATTGAAATAAAGGAATATCAGCAGAAAAAACGGCATAATTTTTTTTTTTTTTCCTTAGAAAATTTCCAGTAGGATATGATAATAATAATAATAATAATAATAATATTTATTTGCTTAAAACACGGTATAAAAAGGTGTTACAATACAAAATTAGATCATTCATGTTTTGCTTATAATTAAAGCATGCAAAATTGTGCTGTCAACGTTAGTGTTCTAAAAACTCCTTAATACTATATATTCAGAATAAGGAGCTGAATCAATCCTGTGTTTTTGTGGAGGGCTGTCAATAACACCCTGTATGTTCATAGGACCATAGCTCAAATACAAAAACAAAAATAGGCTCGACTGTTTCGGACTCAACCAGAGTCACACAGTCAGTCAGTCAGTCACACATGTCATGTCATGTCATGTCACGTGTCAGTGTCACATTTGTCTACTCATTGACTCAGCATTTTATGTACAGACGCCAGCACATTAAGCTACTACAATCTGTCAAATTTCTTTAGTAGATTTTCAACTTTATCGCTAAAGCATTAAGGTTCAAGGTTGATTAGGAAAATTTGACAGTTTCGGGTAGCTTGACCTGCATCGGTCTGAATGTACAATACCGCAGAACGACATTCAGCCATCTTTTTTTAAATGTCAGACTGAACTGAAAATGTGACACTGACAGACTCCGATAATTAGATTTGCATTCAGCCATCTTTTTTTAAATGTCTGCTGACTGATGGATTTTTAAAAGGAAACAATTATGTTTACTGACTTGATAGAAGAACAATGTTAAAACTGAAGAATATAAATAATAATAATAATATATTTATTAAAAAAATTATGAAGCATGAAAATTAGAACAGTTTTGCCTATATGTAAATTATATTCCTAAGACTTACGTGCCTGAGCTAGGTAATCCTGTGTTTCAGGATATTAAAGACTTATCTGTACGTTATCCTTCAAACATGTTGTACACACGGCTACACATCAAGCTATACATAACCAGTATAAGCTGATTTCTGATTGTACGAAAAACCTATAGAATGCGAGGTTGGCTAAAACTGGAAATGTATAGCTTGATAAAAAAATAATAATAATAATTTATTTATTTCAGACAACCTGTAGTCCATATTGATGATGTGTATGTGATGTGTGTGTGTGATGTGTGTGTTGTATGTTGATGTGTAGCCGTGTGTACTTATAAGACGTTCTTTTTCTTCATGTTGCTGGCACGACTGTATCTAAATCTTGTTTTCCCAGAACTTTGCCACTTCCACGACGTTGTCGGTGGCAGCGTAGAGTTCACTTTGACTGCATATTTTGGGACACAGAGGGCAGGATAGGAGGTGGAGCATGGTTTGTGATATAGCTCCACAATCACACCCTACTGCCGTTCCGTCAAGGTAGCCCCACTTTACCAGGTTGGACTTACATCTTCCCACTTGTATCCGGAGACGGTTTAGAGACTTCCAAGTGGACCACGGAAGGTTACACCCTGCAGGGAGGTGCTCCTTTGGTGGTAGGTAGTAACGATGCCACACTGTGCAACGGGCATCGGTCGGGTTTCCTGACAGAGACGCTGTCGATTGACGACTGGACAGGAAAGGCCTGCGCCTGGTGACGGGGACCATCACGGGACACTGCTCACTGAACAAACACTTCCATACGATAGGCATAACGGACAGCCCCCTGTGCAGAGCCTGCATGGAGGCTGATGAAACCGTTGCGCATGTGCTCTTTGAGTGCACAGGCATCACCCAGATTAGATCAAAAACCCTCGGGACACCCAGATCCTACACAGACGTTCTCGACAGACCAGGAGACCTTAATAAGCTTCTGGAGGGAGGTGGGCTGGTTGGAATAGCCACCGACGGCCACCATGGCTCACGCACAATGGTCCACCTGAAGGACTACATAAGTGCGGAAACCAAACCCATAACATAGAACATATGTAGAACATAGACGCTGTCGATTTCACGAAGCTGTGTATAAGACGTTGGAAAACATCAATGAATCCCAGAATACTATTTCGAAATTACCGTCCATAACCATTTCAAAGCTAAAAAGCCCTCCATAAAAAAGCAATTGACCCCATAAAGGTAAACGATTTACCTACACAAAACACATGCTCGAATACTTCCAACTGGGTCAATTGTACCAAAAATATATTTAACCCGTCTCTGATCGATGTATGGTCTTATTGACCGACTGACCGGTTAGCGGAGCGGATAAACATGGCGCCGGTAAAACTTGATCGGTGGTTAACAGTACCTATGCATGTTTGTCTGTTTGCACGACTTACGACTTACGAGTGGTTAAACGCGTGGTTGATAGTAACGTGTAGGTAATAGTTTTTTTTTTCTGTTTGATTCAAGGATTAAATCTGCAATCTGCACGTTGTGTCGGATGTTTTCATGAATCAAAAGAAAGGAATACCTACTACGTTTTTTTTAACACAGAAGAATAAGACGATTTTCTTTTGAATCGTTTTTTTTGGTACCAAAATTTGAAAATAACTCTGTACTTTAAAAAGGTAAAACAGCTGATGAATGTGCAAAGAAAACCGCGCTAAAATTGGCTGTTATACCTACAGTAGTTAAACAACAATGAAAACCTAAACAAAAAAGTAAAATAGAAGAGAAACAAACAAACAGTAGCATTAACAAATAGTAGATATGCGTGCAAAATATGAAATGAAATATTTTATTATACTTAATACACTTCTAAACAAAATGTAAAAAAGAAAAATTTGGTCGCCATTTCGTGTCTGACTACCCTTGAGAAAAAAATGGCGAAACCAACTCAGGAGTATGTACCAGAGACCCTGGTGAATGTCCAGACAATAAGTACGTAATTAAAAAAAAAATATTGAGTAAAAAAATTCAAAATAATTCAAATTCAGCACCAGTACGACGTTACGAGTAATTAGATAAAAGTATTATTTTGGAATGATATTAAAATATTACGTAAAAAATTAATATTTAGGTGATTTTTATCACCTACAGTGACAAATGTATGCGATAAAAATCACGAACTATCACAAACCCTGCTGTGTTTCTTATTTTATCGGATTTCTTAATGACTCATACTTTAAATTTTCAATGTATTTCTTGCTACTTTTAAACACGCATACCACCAAAATATACCCAGAAATAACTACATGTCATTTTTGACACAAGTATTCCGCATCCCTGGTGGGGATCGAACCCACGACCTTTGGATTAGAAGTCCAACGCGCTATCCTCTGCGCCACAGGGACAGTTGCAATGTTATAACGTAAATCGGTCCTCAAGAGGTACAATTAATTTTAACAAAATGGAACTAATTGATAAACAATTGGAATTGATTACAAAAGGTAGGTGTAATTAATTAAACACGTCTGTGTTTGAACAAGTGAAATTAAATAGTAAAACAATATTCATTGACGAAAGTAGACTTTTGGTACTCCTCTAAGTAACCCTGTGGGAATTACAGGGATGGTGTTTATGTGTTGTGTTATGGTGAAGTGACCATTACTTGACAGTTTCTAATTAATAGCATTTAATACTTATACATAAGAAATGTTATTATATTTCTCACATCTCGCGCGCCTTGCATACACTTAACGAAATCGCGGAAAGGGTGGATTTATTTACGTGTTCTCTGAATGAGTTCACATAAGCCGGCCAAGTGCGAGTCGGACACGCACGAAGGGTTCCGTACCATTATCTATAAAAATCAATGATGAGTTGATTGAATGAAAGGTAAATTGCGGTTTACGATTTATCATCATCTGCCTAGCCTTTTTCCAACTATGTTGGGGTCGGCTTCCAGTCTAACCGGATGCAACCGAATACCAGTATTTTACATGGAGCGACTGCCTATCTGACCTCCACAACCCAGTTACTGGGTAATACGATACTCCTTGGTAGGACTGGTTGGGTCGGTTGGCTGGTGCGGTTTACAATTTATGACGTATTAAAAAAAACTACTTACTAGATCTCGTTCAAACCAATTTTCGGTGGAAGTTTACATGGTATTGTACACACGGCTACACGTCAAGCTATACATAACCAGTTTGTCTTGGCCTCACTTTGTATGATATTTTCTCACAATGAACGGTCAGCCAATACTGGTTTTGCACATCTTGATGTGTAGCCGGGATTGATGAAAAAAAAATTTTGAGTTTCAGTTCTAAGTATGGGGAACCCCCAAAATGTATTGTTTTTTTTTTCTATTTTTGTGTGAAAATCTTAATGCGGTTCACAGAATACATCTACTTACCAAGTTTCAAGAATATAGCTCTTAAAGTTTCGGAAAAAAGTGGCTGTGACATACGGACGGACGGACAGACATGACGAATCCATAAGGGTTCCGTTTTTTGCCATTTGGCTACGGAACCCTAAAAATGACTACATGTGATAAGCTGTAGTTAATGGAAAAAATATTGTTTAAGACCACGCTACCGATTTGCAACCTGTAATGATAGTTGTGTTGGGAATATACAAAAACTAAAAAAAAAAATGTTCTAAGCTTTTGTATGCCATATTGTTAACTTTGATAAGGATATTGGGGATAGTTTAACTCTGTTATTCTGTCATTTAATTTTTAACAAAAAATTTAATCCGTAGGTAGGTACCTATTTAATTGCAATTTTGTACTGTAGGTACCTCTTCTATTTCAAACACATATTTTTACACCTATGTTTAACAAATAAAAAACTTTGACGTTGACTTTATAAGATTTATTAATCTGACCATGATAATTTAGGGTTAATTTTTAAAAAATGCACTGGGTCAAAGTGAAGATTTACTCAATTGTTTTAATTATTTTATTGCATTAGCGTAATTTTAAATAAACATACACGTTGACTTCGGACGCCTTTGGATAAGCTATTATCACCATCTGTGATTAGTTTGATTAATTACCTACCTATCATTAAAAAAACTACTTAGTTGATGGTCCCCAACATACTTTTTTTCAGGAAATAGGTGCGAATATTACAATTATGAAGCCTATATTTACGACACAGGTATGTATAAGTAAGTACCTACTTATTCAAAATATTTTTTAAATAATATTTATAAAAAATTAAAATAAAATAAAAAATAAAAATAGCCTTTATTTCTTGCTACTATTCGAGTTTAACATAAAATAACTAGGTTTATAGTCTATATAAAAAATTAGATAATTTTTAATGACCACGTGACGTACCTAATAAGCAAAGAATTTAGATGTAATGTCATAATCATTTTTTTTCTTATCCCTATTTTTATTACATACCCGTATTTTTACAAAAATCTTCTGTACCACCGTCTTACCTTGTGAATTATTGCATTACATATTTACTTTTTTTTACATTCTTTGCATATTGTTATTTTAGCTCAACGAACATGGCGGTTACAATCAATTTCCACGTGCTATTTATTTCTCAAACACACTTGAATAACAACCACTTATTTCACTAACAAAACAGGAAAAAAAAAACTAAAACGAATTGGTAGGCAACCAACAACAAGAATAATTATTATCAATATTTCGAACAAAACAAAAATGATTTATTCTTTGCAATAAAATAATAAAAAACCACAAAAAAGATTGTCTCACATGCGATTTAACTCTCAGTGAAATATCGCATCCCTGGTGGGGATCGAACCCACGACCTTTGGATTAGAAGTCCAACGCGCTATCCTCTGCGCCACAGGGACTGTGAGAGACGCGCCGTAATAACGTATAGCGTTCTACGTCACCCACACACACACACTTTTATAGGTCATGTCGGTGTGTGTTATATTGGCAGCGCTGGGTTCGGGTGGCGCGGGAAATACGATGCTTTTATTAATTCTTGAACACTATCGAATGTTGTAACGAATACTCTTATTCTTATCTTATTATCACGCTTTGTGTTACTAGAGGGTGAGCAGAGTTTCAGTTAGAGCAGTTAATAAAAAGTTATCCTTTTGGCTCTTCGTGCTCAACTCACTTTGAAAAGACCGGTTAATTATGTGCATAGCATTATAAATGTCGGAATTTACGTAGGTACGATATTGGTCATATTATTGTGGGAATCGAACCCGCGACGCTGATGGCAGACAGCAGATAAGTATATTCTGCTAAGCTATTCGAGTCTTCTTGGCAAAATGAGCTCTATCTTACATATTTAAACGTTTGTGTGATGAATAATAATATGCAGGTAAGGTATTTGTCTTTATTGAAATACATACTGCTTATGCGACAAAACGCAAAGTTTAAAAAAAATGTGACTAAAATCTAACTAACTAACTAAATAAATAGTTAGATTTTCGGTTGTAGTTAGTTAAACTCTACGGTAGAGTCAATGATGTAATCAATATTTTCACTTAGAGAGTCCATGGAGTTTCTTGTCCGTCCTTCTCCATAGGCACCTACTACAAAAAAAAAAACAAACTAAAAACAGCTAACTAATAAAGAGTATATTATAAGTATTCTATTCTACTGCGCTTATGAATGGGCAATTATTTTCATCTTTCTGACTGACCGAACCCTTGACAATTCAAAAGTACCTGTAATTGTTTTAATTGAAATAAATGCTTTTGAGTTTAACTTTGAGTTCAATAGCAAATATTGACACCCTACTCGTTACACTAATAACATTATTCGTTAAAACTAACAAAACGCAATCCAAACTACGAACCACAAATTATTTATTTGAACTATCGAAGACCTTCATTTGCCTAAGTACTTCACAGTAGTTCACAATATTTCGACACGTCATTAAACAGTTGAGCATCTGAACAAATAAAGTGTGTGTTTCTAATGGATAGTATTTGGGCACCTGCTCCACCGCGCCGGCGCCGAAGAAGAAGCGACTATTTAGCTATCAATGATTTTCTCGCCCAAGAAACGTACACACGGCTACACGTCAAGCTATACAAAACCAGTTTGTCTTGGCCTCACTTTGTATGATATTTCCACACAATGAGTGGTCAGCCAATACTGGTTTTGCATAGCTTGATGTGTAGCCGTGTGTACAAAATATTCAATTCAATATTTATCGCATCCAAAATGTACAGACGCCAGCAGGTTAAGCTACTCGGAACTGTAAAATTTTCCCAATCAACCTTGAGCCTTAAAACTTTAACAATAAAGTTGAAAATCTATTAAAGAAATTTGACAGATTGTAGTAGCTTGATTTGCTGGCGTCTGTACACAACACATACAGGTGGTCTAAGTATAAAACAATAGAATAAATTATGGACCCTGTCGGGCATAGCAACATTTTAAATAACTCGGAGAGAGGAAGAGCGCTTTTGTGGTTTTCCTTATTAATAAATATTTATTATTTATTTGATTGTAGGTCGTAAGGAAAAGAGATACAAGGTGGAGCAAAAGTAATGTCATAATGTGAATTGGCTGACATTTGGTTGGAAATAAAAAACATTGGGCTCTGTTTTCACGGAAAGTTTTTTTAGAGGTTGATCCACATATATTATGTGTGCTCGTTTTAGGGCATTATGAATTATTGCTCGCAAAACGTCCTCCAAATTGGAGATTTCTTCTTTAATGTTGGCTTTCAAGACTTGCAAGGTTTGTAGTTTGCTGTGGTAAACGCGAGATTTCAATAAGCCCCAAAGAAACAAAAAAAAACTTGAGAGGTGAACTACCTATGGCAAAAAGTGTCGATCCAACTTTTGGTCTTAATTTTTTCCGTCTAGCCCCCTTTCGCAACGCGCGATAAGGAACTTCGTTCCAAAAGTCTAGCGGAGATCACACGGCCCCGAAATTTGGGTTTCAAAATCTCCATCGTTGCATGAGCGGTGTGACTGTGTGTCACTCCATTGCATTGTCATAAATTACAACATAATTATGTATTAAATCGCAATGACATTATAACGCCATTAGCAAAAAATATGGCACATTCAGATTATGACATTACTTTTGTCGAGTCCGCGTATCACTGGTCAGTTTCCCTGTCCCTCAGTCGTCAGTTTATTTAATTCGCCATTTTCTTTGATTAGTCAGTTTCACTAATTCGTCAGTTTTGCCGATTAGACAGTTGCGTTAACTCGACAGTTTTCAGTGTTTGCCAGTTTTCGTCGATTCGTCAGTTTTATTCAATTCGTCAGCCAAAGTACAGTCGGTTGAAAACTGCACATACGTCTGAACCAAACGATGATTCTGTCGATGAACCCGAAAAAAATTACATTTGGACGTGTTTGAGTCGGTTAAGAGTTATTAACATAAACAGTACCTAACAGACATATATTAAAAAAAAAAAAAAATGAAATCTATAAATTTAAAATTCTTCGATCGTAACACGGCTACACATCAAGCTATGCAAAACCAGTATTAGCTGACCGTTCATTGTGAGAAAATATCATACAAAGTGAGGCCAAGACAAACTGGTTTTGTATAGCTTGACGTGTAGCCGTGTGTACCTATTCATTTCCTTTTTAATAAAATTGAAGTGTACTTTATTTTTTTCAAATAAAATGTGATACTAATAAGGTTAGGTATTCCTTACAGCAGAATATATTATCCACAATAATATGTGTTTTTATAAAAACTTTTTCCTTTGAGTGTACAAAACTGACGAATTGACGAAATCTGGCGAATACTGGGAAACTGTCGAGTTAATGCAACTGTACAAAACTGACGAATCAGTGAAACTGACTAACCAACGAAACTGGCAAATTAAATAAACTGAGGGAAGCTGACCAGTGATACGTGGACTTCTTTTGGCCCACCTATAGTAAGTACGAGTACATACTCGTATTGCAGGAGCATGGTGATTGGCACAAGAAAAGAAAGGCCTATGGCCAGCAGTGAGTGAAGTCGAGCTATGGATGATAATGATCATGTACAGACGGCAGCAGGTCAAGCTACCCGAAACTGTCAAATTTTTCCAATCAACCTTCAACCTTCATGCTTTAGCGATAAAGTTGAAAATCTATTAGAGAAATTTGACAGATTGTAGTAGCTTAGATATTAATAGTAGCTCTATAATTCCTACCTCTACTCGCTTCTCATTAATTGCCGCGCCGGCGGTGGGACAGATTCCTTACTGAAATATTTGAGTTAATCTCATTGAAAGATGAAGGGTACGTACGTAACGATACGATGATGGATTTGTGGTTACATTGTCTAGATGAAGCCAATCAGGGATCGTGCTATAAGGGCGAGATCTATAAATGTTCCTTAGCACTCTGGTTATGCGAGTGTCATTGTAGACAAACTGTCAAACTACAAGTATAAGACATAGATGGCAACGTTTCTAAGTCAAAGCACGCGTTAAGTAGCGTTTATAGATCTCGACCTTAGTTCCAGATTCTGAAAGCTCAAAGTTTTGCTGTCTGGTGTTAATAAGGGTGGATACTTTCAAGGATACTCTCCTTTGCAAGCTATGGTTACTTTCAAATCAGCTAATCAGAAATTTTGGTCCAGCTTTTGTCTGCTAAGATAGATGAATGTGGAAAGCGTAAATCCGTTCTCCGCTGGATATTGTTGCAATTATCCAGCAAGTTGTTTTGTGGGCAGACGTTGGTGCTGTTGGCTATTGTGCACATGTAATCTTAAGCGTGTACTACATATTTAAGTATTTTTATCTTAGACACGGTGGAGATGAGAGGTGGAGCGAACTACGTCTTTTTTAGATGAAATAGGTACACTTGAAATTGATACACTTATAGTAATAAAAATGTTTTGTTACATTATGTGATTTTTTATTTCATGAACCGCTCAATACACCCGACGTTCCTACTCTTTATTATTGAACAGTGCACTATTTTACTACATTACAATGCCAACCAACCTGATGAGGCCAACCTACTAAACAAAAGTTTTTTAGTGATTTCTTAGGTTATGATAATTTTTCTCAGTACCTATTCCCGTTAGGTGAATTATATAATTATTACTACCACTGTAATCTAGAGATTATAAGGAACAAATCAACAGGCGTTTCACTAGTAGGGCCCACAATTTTTGATAGCCTAATCGCCGAACAAAAAAAAAACTATCTCCTTTCAAGTGTCTACCTATTACGGTTCAAAAGATATAGCCCTGCGACAGATGGACGGACGCGACAGCGGAGCCTTAGTAGTTCCGCTGGCAAGCTTTGGGTACGGATCCCTAAAAAGGCAGAAAAGAGGTGGGTAATTAAAATGAAGCCTATCGCCTCCCCCTGTAAGACACCAAATTACCAATCAGGGACCTTGTAACCGCAGAACCAGCCATCTGTCAGTCCCTACATCCGTAGTGGTCAGTAGTTTGGTGGCAATGACACAGGTGACAGCTGTGGTTGCAAAACGGATATCGCGTGCTTCCATGACCACCGGGTGTTCAGTCAAGTAATAAGTGGGAAGTAACCCCCGAATTATCAAATTACACTTATATTTCAGACGTTCCCAGAAGACATCCTGTCGCCAATACTTCGAGTGACAGCAACAACATGAGACTTACACAGTACTAGCTGCGCCCCGCGGTTTCACCCGCATAAGTTTCAATCCCGTGGGAATATCGGGATAAAAAGTATCCTATGTGTTAATGCTGGTTATAAAGTATCTGTGTGCTAAATTTAATCCAAATCCGTTCTGTAGTTTTTGCGTGAAAGAGTAAGAAACATCCATCCATCCATCCTTACAAACATTCGCTTTTATAATATTAGTAGGATAGGAAGGATGGCAGGGACATTGACGCGCAAACTGTTACCATGGATTCAGTACAGTCACGAGCACCAATATGTCAACACTTGGCAACTTTCAATTGTGATTTTTTCGTGAAATAACGAATGCAACGTTGAAATACGATACATTACATAAACCTATGGGTTCGTAAATGCTATGTTCGTAACATATAAAATTTCATAAAAAAATAAAGGAGTAAATCGCTTTTGAATAAAGCCGAGTGTATACATACTTTTGTTCGTGACTGTACATGATTTTGAACCCATCTGCCATTCTTCTGAACCCATTTAATTTTTAATTTCTGAATTGTTTTTATGTTTTCTATAACGGACGCTTTTAACGTGCACGTATTTCTACATCGTTCTCACATGGTTAATTTCAACACGAATTATGTAATCAAATATTTTGTAACAATTTTATGATTTAAAAGAGTGTCCATGGAGTTTCTTGCCCGTTCTTCTCCATAAGTACCTACGCTTTGGAATGGGCAACTGGCTTCATCTTTCTGAATGACTGACCCTTTGGCAATTCAAAAGTGCCTGTAATTGGTTTAGTTGAATTATAAAAATGATTTGAGTTTGAGTATGCGTTAAAATTTTACGTCGGATAATGCAAAAAAAAATGCTGTTTTATATTTTGATGTCGCTGCCGTAATAAACATCTGCCTGACTTTTATTCCCAACTGTGTTGAGGTCGTCTTCCAGTTTAACCGGATGGAGCGCCTGCCTATCAGAAGGCCAATTCTCTTACTAATAAAACATTGTAAATAAGGCTGAAAAACGTTAAAAATCTAGTCGCAATCTATAATATGTATGTATTTACAAAAAAAAAAAATGTATATAAGTAGTTTATTAGCCATCTTGTTACCATAACACAAGCATTAGGTTGCTAAGCTTGGGACTAGATGGCGCTGTGTGAAATGTCCAGGGATATTTATTATTATTATCAACTAGCTTCTGCCCGCGGCTTCGCCCGCGTGGATGTCGGAAATTTACCCACGGGAACGTGCTAACAGGATAAAATGTATGTGCTTCCCCAGAATGCCATCTATGTCGCGGGCCCTTTGTGCCTAATTACAATAGAAAACCAATTGTGTCTCCTTAGTGGTGATTAAGAGGGTACCTATATGATATCTTTACCTAAGTGCCTAACTAATTAAAAAAAAAACTCAATAACAGAAAATTAAATACCTACCTACCTAAATAAACCTATTTCTGATGATAACTAATCTAAACTCAATAAATAAGCAAAATCCCTAAAAACTAATATCTATACGAATGACTAAACCTACCTAACAGTATTATAAAATAACCTACGGTCACTACGTACACTATCAAATATACTACCTATACTTTAAAATTAAAATCTATACCTACGACTCATATAAAAATAAACCTAAATAACTCTAAAAACTAAAAGGAATAAAAATGAACTCCACTGCGGGTGACCCAACCTACGACAAACTTAGTATTTGCGGTTGGTACAGTACAGACAGTGGTAATCGGGTATAGGGATCGAACCGCAAAATTAAGTTTGTTTTTTATTGTATACTAGCTTCTGCCCGCGGCTTCGCCCGCGTGGATGTCGAAAATTTACCCACGGGAACATGCTAACAGGATAAAATGTATGTGCTTCCCCAGAATGCCATCTATGTCGCGGGCCCTTTGTGGCTAATTACAATAGAAAACCAATTGTGTCTCATTAGTGGTGATTAAGAGGGTACCTATATGATATCTTTACCTAAGTACCTAACTAATTAAAAAAAAACAATAACAGAAAATTAAATACCTACCTACCTAAATAAACCTATTTCTGATGATAACTAATCTAAACTCAAGAAATAAGCAAAATCTCTAAAAACTAATATCTATACGAATGACTAAACCTACCTAACAGTATTATAAAATAACCTACGGTCACTACGTACACTATAATCAAATATACTACCTATACTTTAAAATTAAAATCTATACCTACGACTCATATAAAAATAAACCTAAATAACTCTAAAAACTAAAAGGAATAAAAATGAACTCCACTGCCGGTGACCCAACCTACGACAAACTTAGTATTTGCGGTTGGTACAGTACAGACAGTGGTAATCGGGTATAGGGATCGAACCGCAAAATTAAGTTTGTTTTTTATTGTATATACTTTTCCGGGATAAAAAGTACCCAGTGTGGTGCCCAGGATATTAAAGAATAATTATACCAAGTTTCATCGTAATCGAACCGGTAGTTTTTGCGTGATGCCTGAACAAACAGACAGACAGACAGACAGACAAAAATTTTTTTAATCACATTTTTGGGTTCGGTGTCGGTCAAGTAACACCCCCTGCCATTTTTTTTTTGGATATTTTCAATGTACAGAATTTTCACTTCTACAGATTTATTATAAGTATAGATACTTTTCCGGGATAAAAAGTACCCAGTGTGGTGCCCAGGATATTAAAGAATAATTATACCAAGTTTCATCGTAATCGAACCGGTAGTTTTTGCGTGATGCCTGAACAAACAGACAGACAAAAATTTTTTTAATCACATTTTTGGGTTCGGTGTCGGTCAAGTAACACCCCCTGCCATTTATTTTTTGGATATTTTCAATGTACAGAATTTTCACTTCTACAGATTTATTATAAGTCTAAATCTAAATGTTAAAAATTTGTCAACAATGTTTGATTTATATTGATTGCACTTTTGACAGATTTTTTGCTCAATCTGTTCTTAAATATTTTGGAATTTGCCCTCTGATCTCCACAACCCAGTTACTGTGCAACAGGATATTCCTTGGCAGGACTGGTTGTCAGAGTTTTGGGCTCCTGACTACTCTAGAGAGAGGAAAAGAAAGAGATATAACTTTGACATCAAGTAGTGTCTCTAGACTTTTCGGCCGTACCTAAGTTAGTAAACTCAAAACTCAGTATTGTATGTAGAAAGAGTTCTAAAATCCATTCATTATTGACATGGGAACCGACCATCCAAGGAACCATTTAGTACAAACATTACCGAGAAGCTCTATCAATTTAGCATCCAGTAGTAAATATGCTCTGCAGCTGAAAGTGCACCAATGGCCCATTGTGTCAATGAGCCATGAAGATAAATTGTTATTTACGCAATTGACTTTTATTAGCGTGGGAAAGTAGCCATTGAAACATAGGTACGACAGCATATCAAGGTATACATTTCTATTTTAAAATTTTATTTGTTTCAACTTGACGCTATTTCAAGTTAAACAAATATCTACTTTATTTTTCTATCTACAAATTTCATCCAAATCCGTTCAGTAGTTTTTGCGTGAAAGAGTAACAAACATCCATCCATCCATCCATACAAACTTTCACGTTTATAATATTGATAGGATTTCCAATGATTGTAGAGTAGGTTGGTTAGTTAGGTGACCCAGTGGTAACTGTCGCGACAGGTCCTAGGTTCGAACTCTGACAAGCGCTTTACTTTGTGTAAATTATTTCATCACCACTGCTCTCAAAACGGCAAAGAAAAACATAGTGAGGAAACCGGCATATCCTAGAACCAAAAATTCGAAGTCATGGACCTATCTACGAACCAGCACTGGGCCCGCGTGGTGGATTACAGCTCACTCCCGCGTCGAAGAGGAGAGGCCTGTATCCCCTGCAGTGGGAACATGACAGGCTGATTATGTGGTGAAGGGGCGTAAATAAAAAATATATAAACAAGTTCTACACGGTAGGTGTATATAATTTGTATTGTTGCGCGCCACAATTAATGCCTGGTACATGGTGACATTAGTTACCACTAACGCCATCTAGTATCGAGTAACAGAACTAATAGAGTCAAGATCCTTCTAGAAACTTCGATGCTAGAACTTTCTAGAACTATCGACATCTGCCGATCGATTCTGTCTGAAAATCTCACCGTGAAAAGTTAGGTGAAGTGAGCTTAGAGTGAGCTGTCAATAGTATCAATCCCTAGCATTATTTAGAATGGCAGCTCACCCCACGCTCACTTCACCTAAGTTTTCACGGTGAGCTGGTTACAGAATCGCACTGCTGGTCAGTCGGGGCCGGTATGTATTCGAACCTTCTAGATGTTTCTACAATAGAAGGTTCTAGAACTATCTGCGGCACAATATAAGGCCAGGATGAGCCACGACAGAGTCAGAGTTGGATAAGCGATACAAGCGAATACATCGAAAGCGATCTTCAAGTGCGACTTAAGTGCAATTGTGTTTTATAATTAGTGTGTTTGAGTTTTTATTAGTGTTGTTCGATTAAAGTGTAATTTTTGGTAATTTATATCGGCAGTTTTAATGGTCATCACGAACCGCGAAGCTCGTAACAGTATTTTCGCCCCTGTCGTTCAAACTGTTCAAAATTTCAAAAAACATAAAAACTTTATTAATTTTACTAAGTAAGTAGTTCGTAGACAGTAAAAGTTGACTCCTAACGGTAAAGCGCATTCTAACATTTGGCAATTTATTACATTTGCGGTTTTTTGCGGACCGCAACCCGCGATGTCGGATAAATGAGTATCTAGTTGTTATACATGTGCAAGTGACTGCATAGAGTGTACTCTCATCGACTGTAGGTAAGTGGGATTGTGTCGAAAGATAGGAAACTCTTTATTGTACACCATCTATATCTATCTAGGTAAAGGGTCACGTTAAATTAGCTAGCAAAACTCCGCAAACGAGCTAAACAAGATTAAACAAAAATAAAATGATTTGAATTTTTTTTTCTTTTTTGGGTTATTTATACTCTATTATCTATACATATTATAAATTGAAGTTTTTCGTGTCTATCTGTGTGACAGCGTTGTTCTTCTAAACTAAGCAACGGATTTTGTTGTGATTTTCAACACCATTTTGTGAATTTATTCCGGACGGTTTATGTGTAAGTCATCATCATCATCTGCCTAGCCTTTTCCCAACTATGTTGGGGTCGGCTTCCTGTCTAACCGGATTCAGCTTAATACCAGTATTTTACATGGAGCGCTTGCCTATCTGACCTCCAGAACCCAGTTACTGGGTAATACGATACCCCTTGGTAAGACTGGTTGTCAGACTTTCGGGCTTCTGACTACCCGTAACGACTGTCAAAGTAGATCTTTGACAAAGATCTACGAATGACAGCCGGGACCAATGGCTTAGCGTGCTTTCCGAGGCACGGAGGGGTCTCGGTTTGTAAAGATGGTCACCTATCCACAGACTAACCGCGGCAAGCGTAGCTTAACCTGATCGATCGACCTGTGCGGCTGTTATTATTTAGCCACCGGCCCCTTGGGCTTATGTGTAAGTATAATATGTTTATATTTAACTTCGATATAATAAAGAAATCCTCATATTTCACAAGTCGTAAACCGAGCGAAGCAGAGGCGGATCCCTAGTAACAAATAAGAACAACAAAAGCAATAAGATTACCTCTGATTGATCGAAGATGAAAGAATGGGTTTTTTATCAAATTTTATTAGGAAAATCGATTAGGTAAGATACCTACCTCATGCTATCGGGATCTACCATAGATTCAATGAATAAGCCTGTGCGCTCTTTTTGTTATCATCATTACGAATTAAAAGGTTAGTGTTATATTTCGTTGTATATTTATGGGGCTGGTGTCCGCCACACTACGTTCAAGCGCGCAATTTAGAACTTCGGTTAAAGTTAATGTTAGTTTTAAGCACTTACCTACTTATTCAGTTCTGACAGTTACTTATTATAATAATTAAGAAGTAATTACTTCTTCACCTCATGAACAGAAATCTCCGAACTTTACGAAAGTATAAAGTAAATTAGAAATATCAACTGTACACGTTACTCAATTATGATTCGTATGTTACTTACAATTAAATTCAAGATCCGGTGCAAGACAAATTGACAGGAAAAAACAGCTTGCAATGCACGATAAAACCAATAAGAAGTGCAATAATCGTAACACTTTACTTCACAGACAAAAGGAAATGTCCTAAATTATTCAAAAAACCAAAAGACATGCTCACCATTTTTATTTAAATAACTTTAAAACATAAATCACATACACAACAATGTTTATAAACGATTAAAGAGTAGTTTATTTGATTACATCCGCGTTGCTATGGTTACGGTAAGATGGCGCGCGTTCGCGCATGCGCACTGCCGGCCGAGCGGACATAGACTGTCAGTTGAGCTTTGTTTTGGCGCCAAAGCGATGCCTCCGATGATGGTGCGCATTGGCCCGTGTGAATTCCTTCCGTGATTGCCCCGGAAAAGATTAGAGGTACTCTGAGGTAGTAGATGCGGTATCAAAATTGGGACTCTACAGGGTCAAATTAGGAAATTTTTCGTCGATTATCAAAAATAAAATCATAGAAAAGTGCACCGTCGCAGTCAAAATGTATAGAAAAACTAATTTACCGACGAAATCTTTCAAGACAGGTTCAGAATCATGTACTGGATCCATGGTAACAGGTAGCTTGTAGTCCTTGTCATGTCCTTGTTACCCTGTATATGGAAAACGTCTATAAAAAAATCCTTTGTCAAATGACGACTCAAATTTATTGCCAGATGACAACATCAGGTTTGGCGCTGCAGCATCGATATAGACCTTGCGTTAGTAAAAAAAAATACAACAACACAAACTATTACAAAACGTCTATGATACAAAAATACTCGTTCATGAGTCTGTCTTTCTAATCGAACAATACCGCACCTATTTTCAAAATCGTTGCACAATCGAAAGAATCGAAACTCTATGCATCGATACTCATAGATCACATGCTATTTGAATCTAATAGGATCGAGATAAAAATTTATTGTTCTGTAATAATAACGTTTCGTGCATTGTCGAGTGTCCGACCGGATCCGATGTCGGTCAGTCCGGACGGTGGGTGTCCGGATAGTGGCCATAGCTTAGATGAAAGTGAGACAGTCTTTACTGGGTATAAATACCATCAATCTGCCCGATTGACCGTTGGGGTAGACGTGTTATTGACTGGAGACCGCGAATCGGTAAAATTAAGGTGGGAGGCCCTCAGGCTAGGTGGAGTGGAGCGACGATCTTCGCAGGATGGCTGGTAGCTGGATGAGAGTTGCCTAAAATTGAGTTGAATGGTGTGCAATAGGAGAGGCCTATATGAAACAGTGGACTGCGGCTGATGATGATGATCATGAATCTGCCCTCATACTTGCTCTACAGGCTACTGAAAGCAATTGGCGTACAGAACTTTTTTTGTCATTAATACGATAAGAAGAAGATCCTATCAGCATAGCAATCTCGGAAGTTCAACTGCAGTTGATAAGTCAAGATCACTATCATCAAGCTTCGAAACCAGATTGGTGATAGCAGAAATTTCCACAGCGAAAGAGCTTTTGAATATGCTGTTCAATATTCACTAGATAAAAGCCTGTGACTTCAGAGACACGAAGTGGTAACCTTTTTAGCAATAACATCCTAGTAGACCAGAGTAACTGGGTTGTGGAGTTCAGATAAGCAGCCGCTTTATTTTAAATACAGCTGCATCCAGTTAGTTTGGAAGCCGACTCAAGCATTGTTGGGACAACGCTAGGCTGATTATGATGACCTGTGAGTAGGAAGGCAGGAGGTAGCAACACCTTTTTACCAAGAAGATTTACAGATTTTAATACATGGCAAGGAATTTTGTTAAAACCCATGGTCCTCCTACAAACTGGTACGAAGAGCAGCCTCGTGAACAATGCCGTATTACGTGAGCTATACCGCCGGCTGGCAGACGACTCCGGGCGCCTAACTAGTTTTGTAGCTTCACTCTCGGCTCCTGCCTGGGTGGGCAGTAGCCTTAGGAAAAATGTTTGGCAAGTTTGGTTCTGTGTCAATTTTTCATTGTGTAAGAGTTTTTGTCGACATATCTACCTAATGATGACGTGCGGTTTCAAGTTTTCTTTGCTATGTGGTTGTAATACTTGGCTTTCCCTTATAGCAACGGTTCTTCTTATTTCAATCAATATGTGGTTCGTCTGCTTTTGTATCGAAGATATGTAAGTACTATCGCCAAAATCTATATCTGACCACCGTAAGGACTATTCCTGCTTGCAGCGCATATTATTAGTCGACCTAAAAAGGATCCTCTTTTGTTTTACTTACGGACACAGCTGTGGTCATCATGTGCACGGGATTTTGTTTTCAAAATGGTCAGATATAGTTTTTGGCGATAGCACGTCTTGTCAAATTACTTGGGCCCAGTAAGTGACCTTGTTAATCGCGGCCTCAGTGGCATTTTACGATTAGGTACTTACCTTACCTGCCTCGTTGGTGTAGTGGTCGCAAGCTGCTGAGCATGAGGTCGGGAAATGTGTGACCTATTGAGTTTTTCTATCTGGAATTTCTCAGAAGCAGTCTGGAGTTTGGATGAGTACCTGGTTGATGGCAATGGACTCGCCCAGTCATCAGTCCAGTCAGACCAGTCATGTATCAGTCAGTTATATGGATTTAAAGATTACTGGCGAAGTGTATAGTTACACTTCTGCCCAACCCTTCGAGGATACAAGACGTGGTCAATTACTTACCTTAATTATGAACAATTGACATCCTTTATCAAGATTTTACAACACTCTTGCGGCCGAACTCAAGTACCTATATATAGAAAGAAAGAAAGAATACTTTATTCTGCACAAACAGAACGCACAGGTAAAAAAAAAAAAAAATTAAAATAAAACATAAGATACACTTAGTAAAAAGACTCGTAGTCAAGCATAAAAAAAATAATGTTGACACTTTTGCCTATTGGTTGATGTCGTCAAGGCCAGGGACCAATGACAACTCACATTAATGTACCAGTTTTGGCATACTGGAGGTAGAAAAACCTGTCTATCTCTGGTTTTAATGTCCCAATAATCTACCCCAGTAGCGATCTGTATGATTATGATTATATTATACTGGTAATTATACTTTGTACTGGTTAAGCTGAAGTCACTGAGTATAAACGTTGAAATGAGGAACGGTGACAAATTAAAACCATAATGCACCAGTAGTTTATTTTCTCCTCAAGTTATAACAGTGAACCAAGGGAAATGGCTCATTACAGTGCTCATCACAAGACACAACCTGTCATTACGTTTGTATGTCACGGTATGAATATAAATACTTAGCATGTATTGTATTGTTATGAGAAATGAGAATTCAATACATAAGTAGGTAAGTTGATTTAATAATATTATTGAATGAAGAAATTATACCAGGGGGCGTAAAAAGGCCACTTTGGCAGTATCATAATAGGATAACAATATGAATCATATTAAAAATCGTAAAATGGTCACAAACTGACAATTCATAATATGATCTGTGTGTAATTCATATCACAATGAAATAACATTTAAACTGTAGAAATAAAAAATAAAAAAAAATTGGATACCACAAATTTATTCGTTCTAATTTTTAGTCCTTTATTACTAAGCCAAAATAAGGTAAGTATAGTAGGTACACAATTATACACATAACTGTCCCGCGATGGTATCGTGGTCGCAAGCGCGACTGCTGAACGCCCTGGGTTCGATTCCCAGGTCGAGCATACTGTTACTGGGTTTTTTCAATAGGGATTTCGTTGTAACAGCACTGAGTATTGAAGTTGGCGATAACCCCCCCCCCCCCCCCCCTGTGGCTTGGAGAGCGCCTGATCTCTCTCCGGTCGTTTCGGATTGCCGTCCCATCGGACTACAAGAGTGAGGGCAGAGAGAGTAAACCCTGCGCCTGCGCACACACTTGTGCACTATAATTATCTTTCTAAAATGTTATTGTGTGCCTTCAAGTACCACCAAAAGACCGGCTGCCTTCACAAAGGAGGTTCTAAAAAGAAATAAAAAGAGAATGCCTGTTAAGCAGGTAATAAAAAGATGATCATAAAGCCAAGTACAGACGTCAGCAGGTCAAGTTACCCGAAACTGTCACATTTTCCCAATCAACCTTGAACCTTAATCTTTTTCGATAAAGTTGATAATCTATTAAAGAAATTTGACAGATTGTAGTAGCTTGATGTGTTGATGTCTGTACATCATTCTTGATTCACAGCAGCCCTCTAAAAGATGGTGCAGTAACCTGCAGTCGTAAAAATCAAGGTATAAAATGGTTGTAAATGCTGATGTAGACGGTGATAATCAGCTTGTCAGTATTATAGCCATAATATCTCTAACTAGGTGTGAAATCTTCACGCATGTTATCTTACAAAGCAGATCTTAGAATACTTTCATTGTAGGCCTACCCAAACTGAACTTTTTATGTGTTTGCCAAAGTATTAGAGGGAATGCGTGCTTATACTCATGTTTTGAAAAGAACGAGGGAAAGAAAATACGTTTAGGTAGCACAGACTAAAAGGCACACATCAGAAGGCCAATTCTCGTAATTTAAAACGTTCAAAATCTAGTCGCAGTCTCATCTCGGCGACAAACAAAAATGTCAAAAACTTGTCAAACTGTCCCTAGTCACACTTTGATAAGTTTTTGACATTTGTTTGCATTTGTTTGTTGCTCTAATTTCCCTAAAGAACAATGTCCAAAATGTATGGACACCGTCCCCACCCTTGTAGCACTTTAAAACCTATGTTAATCGAAGGGCTATAGTCATCTTATCATTTTATTGTATGACAGCGAAACAGAAATGTGCATCCGAAAAAAGTTATATCGACATGAAGAAACCAATATCAGTCAAAATAATAATTATGTTACAGATCCCGATGCTTTTCTTCTTTTAATTACTACTGTGGGATGGTTTCATTAGGAGCTTTCAAACAACTCTTTGGAATTAAATGGTGACTCCCGCACGGGAACCACTCACGGAGCAGAAAAAAGTTCAATGAAGAATTCTGCTGAATATCATTTTTGTGAAGTAACTATTGACGTATATTTTAGGAGTTTTTAAATAAAAATACCATCTTATCAATTGCACAAACCGAACATTTACGTGGCGGCGTTTATAACATAGAGTTATTGACGCCGCCACGTCAATGTTCGCTGACATAGGAAGCTGCCAGTTTTAGATGATATATGTCCCCAAGCTAAACAAAATAATATCTTGGTTTGACAATACAGGGAACGGCATATTTATGCAGTCGACAGTCAATGTCCTGAAGGCAGCCCGCTGCCTGTTAACATTTTCTGCAACAACGTAGTTGCCCCAGTAATTGTTGGTATGAATTCTGTAACTTATTCGTTCTACGAAGTCTGTGGCGTAGACACTATCATGAAAAGACTCCCTGAAGGTGTTGAGAAACGGTTTTCGCGCGTTCATCGGCGCAAGCCGATGAACGACAAAACGAGGATCAACCTGATGAGCAATCATCCGGTTGATCCTCGTTTTGTCGACCTTCATTTCTCATTTGGTGTCTGGCTGGCCCAACGAAATTATCTAAACGCCTTCCAACGGGCGTTTAGATAATTTCGTTGGGCCAGCCAGTGCCTGGGACAATATTGTAATAGATACTGAAAACACCTCAAAGAGGTTTTATTTGTAATTGATAAGATGATATTTTTATTTGAAAACTCATAAAAAATACGTCAATAGTTACTTCTCAAAAACGATATTCAGCAGAATTCTTCATTGAACTTTTTTCTGCTCCGTGAGTTATTGCCGTGCGGGAGTCACCATTTTTTTTTATTCGTTTTATTCCAAAGTGTTGTTTGAAAACTCCGAATGAAATCATCCCACAGTAATAATTATAAAAATAAAAGCATCGTGATCTGTAACATAATTATTATTTTGACTGATACCGGTTTCTTCATGTCGATATAACTTTTTTCGGATACACATTTCAGTTTCGCCGTCGTACAATAAAATGATAAGATGGTTATGGCCCTTCGATTAACATAGGTTTTAAAGTGCTACAAGGGTGGGGACATTTTGAACATTGTTCTTAGAGCTATTTCTGATAGATTGACATCAGACTGTGAACGTTCTTAAAATTACGAGAATTGTCCCTCAGATAAAAACAAACAAACAAATGAAAACCAAGACGAAAGTTTTTGGATAAAGAAATGTTTCAGTCTTACCTTAAAGTTGTATGTAATGTGTATCGAAAACAAACCGTATTTGTTGACATGATTGGAAACTAAACTGCTAAAACAAAATAGTCACCATAATCACGTCGCCATTGCCTTCAACAAATTCTGTAGAAACATGTACAGAAGAGCATGTAAGCATGTTTGGAACTAAACACAAGACACACATCAACCAACATGACCAATGAATTCGAACAAATTTGTTGTAGGTACCTACATAGACATAGTACCTACCAAGGAAACGTAACGTACATATATAGAAACTGGTTATCATAAAACACGTTACGTAGATCTAGTAGTACCGACTCTAACATCAATGTTTACGACTCGCTACCATGAATGAACCGTTTGACATTAAAATAACGTGTAGTCATGAATGGGACCCACCCACTAAAATGTCATGCGCGTGAGCAAGTTGCCCATGCGTGCAATGGGACGTCATAAATCTACAGTCATGGAACATTATAATGGTGCTGGTGCAGTTGGATGACCAATGGAACTAGAACACGATCAGATTCTCACTTTACTGTTAGGTACCGTACCAGTAAAGTGAGAAGAAGTGAGAATTAGATGGCAAAGTCAAAGTCAAACCATTTGTTTCAAATAGGCACGGCACATAAAAGGCACTTTTGAACTTCCAAAATTACAATAAATAGAATTATTGATTCTAGTCGCCCCTTCCAAAAGGTAGTTTTCTTATGGAGAAGAATTGGCAAGAAACTCCACCGTTACTCTTTTAAAATATTTTACAAGGTTTGTAAGCATTAATTATATGTGAAGAGTCTACCTAGAATAATATTACTGTACCACAAAATGTAAGTACCTATGTGATAGGTACATGGTGCTCACATGAAAAAAGTAGATGATTTTTCTAGAATTTTAACAAGCCACGATACCTACAAATTTTAAAAATATACAATTAAATTAGCAATCACTTTGATCTTGTGGCTTAGTGGTCATTAGTCCCCAAAACTAACTTGTGGTTGATAAAATCAAAATTTAAATTCATGTTACATACAAACTAGGCTGAGAATCAGCACTTTTTGAACGTCAAAATAACATAATATGCCAGTCCTCCAAAATGCCCGCCCTTCACCACTTTCTAGTGCTTTAGCTGGGAAGAAGAAGTGGCGCAACATACTCCCCAGCAGCACAGTTGTCTGTTCAGTTAATTAGAAGATCCTGATTCTACAGAATAATATGCAAAGTAATTAACATTTTAATTTATTTATTTATTAGCTTTATTTTATTTTATCCCTTACATGTAGTTTTGTGTTGTGTACTTATTTGTTCATTTTTTAGAAGACTCCACTGTCCGTCTGTCTGTAACCAGGCTGTATCTCATGAACCGTGATAGATAGACAGTTGTTTTTACAGATGATGTATATCTGTCGCTATAACGGCAAATACTAAAAACAAAATAAAATAAATGTTTATGTGGGGCTCTTTCATACAACAAACGTGATTTTTTGGCCGTTTTTTGCTCGATATTAATAACGGTAACAGGTAGGTCACGCTTGAAATATTTCCAGAATATTTAATTGTATTATTAAAAATAAATAGTTAAATTAAAATTTTAATATTTCCCATACAACAGACGTACTTGGCCGGTTTTTTTATAATATTGGGTACCAATTTGAAATTATTTGTGACCATCTTTCACCCGCTCTAGTAATTAACGTTACGAAACACAAAACATTACATTATCGGCCATAATATGTCAGCTAACAAACGCCAATATAAACAAACAAAAACTTCGAAACCTATACTAAGGCAGAAATAAAAACGTAAATAGAACTGAATAAAAGCCTCCAGGCATAAAAGGCGTATCGCTGGATTATGTTCATCTAGCTGTCGATACTTAGTCTACTGAGCCGACTGGTAATCCTAGCAAAGACAAGCGAAGGGCAACACGCTTTATTCTAAGATACTGAATGACAGGCCTTGATGGATATTCAATTGATTATCTAACGGATTATTCGAAGTAAAAGAAGTATCATAGAATCAAGGGGGCCTACTCCGAAGTGCAAAGTGCGAATGTTCGGATCGGACCGACACATGGCCGAATCGAATATTATTGAAAAATGACCATAGTCAATATTCGAAAGAGTCTAAGAGTGTAAGATCGGAACCGGCCGAACCAAATAGTAACTTCGTAGCAGGAAACGGCCGAACATTCGGCCGATACTACTTCGGAGTAGACCCCCTGGACCCTTCAATAATGTTTCTTTATTACAACAAAACCGGTGCACACAGTGTTTGTTGTGCTTGTCATTCTGTGGTGGCCCAGTGGTAACGGCTGCGACTTACGAATTGTAGGTCATGGGTTCGAACCCAGGCACTTTACTTTGTGTAAATTATTTCATCACCACTGCTCCCAAAACGGCGAAGGAAAACATCGTGAGGAAACCGGCATGTCCTAGAACCAAAAATTCGAAGACATGTGACATCTACCAACCCGCACAGGGCACGCGTGGTAGATTACAGCTCATTCCCTCTCACAAAGAGGAGTCCTGTGTCCCAGCTGTGGGAACATTATAGGCTTATTATGCTTATGCTATAGTTTTTAGTTTTTTTGTTATGCAATTTTGCTCCTTCTTCAATTTTGTTTCATTAGTTAAGTCGAAACTTTAGCAGTTTTTTTCTTTTAGGCTTCGATCAATAATAGTACTAGATTCCCGATAAGCGCTTCAAAAACGGCCCGAAAAATAAGATCACAAATATTTTTGTGGTCTTATTTCAAATTAGTATGTTTTTAACCTTATTACTTAGACTTTAAGTGTCATTTTAGAATAAATGACTGAAAATTTAAAAATAGAATGATTGTATTTTCAAGCGACATTTTAAATATATTTTGCAATGGTAATTAAACTTTATGTTTAAGCATTAAGGTTTATAATAAACTGAAGTTTTTAATATTATTAAACTTTTTTCTAAGAAATGTAGATGTTTACGTGTGTGCAAACGTGGCCACTTGAGCGACTGATTTTTGTTCCTGATCCTTAATCTAGTACTATTATTGATCGAAACTTTTAGGTTTTTGTACGAACAAAAACCATAACTTCCTAACTGGACCAACGAAACTATTAAACTCGACTCAGATACATATCTTCATTAAAAATCGTCAGTCAAAAAACAAAGTACAAATTGCCTCTCAGTTTCTAAAGCAAAATCGTATAGTCACGAATTTGTGAGAGAGACGGCGATATACATGATTGTATGGGAAGAAAAGAGAGGGTTGGTTTAAGCCTTTCATCGCACCGAAGTTCCCACGACACGTAGAGGTACGTACTTATGTACTTATACTTATTAAATACATGTCAGAAGCAGTAATGTTGCCTTGAAATTATTCAGGTATTGTCAGTACGAACTACGAACGGATGCCAAATACCAAACACGAACCTCTCTTTAATGTAATTTTTTTTGACAATATGAAATCTTTTGTCAAAGTCAGCATGGGTAAGCAGCAAGTTAATATAATTTATATGTTTACATTGAAATAAAGGAGATAATAATAATAATAAACTTTTATTTGCAGACCTTGTAGTCCATAGTGTTAGAAAAAATTAATGAAAGTTTTCACCATTCCAGTCTCATCGCCATCTTTGAGATGTAGATAGAGATAATAGTACTAGATTCCCGATAAGCGCTTCAAAAACGGCCCGAAAAATAAGACCACAAATACTTCAAATTAGTATGTTTTTAGCCTTATTACTTAGACTTTAAGTTTCATTTTAGAATAAATGACTGAAAATTTAAAAATAGAATGATTTTATTTTCAAGCGACATTTTAAATATATTTTGCAATGGTAATTAAACTTTATGTTTAAGCATTAAGGTTTATAATAAACTGAAGTTGTTAATATTATTAAACTTTTTTCTAAGAAATTTAGATGTTTACGTGTGTGCAAACGTGGCCACTTGAGCTACTCATTTTTGTTCCTGATCCTTAATCTAGTACTATTATATTATTGATCGAAGCTCAAAACGGTGAAGGAAAACATCGTGAGGAAACAAGCAAGTCCTAGAACTAAAAATTCAAAGACATGTGACATCTACCGACCCGCACTCCCTCTCACTGAAAGGAGGCCCTGTGTCCCAGCAGTGGGAACAATATAGACTGATTATTTGAGAACTATAAAATAAAGCCCAACGAATTGATTTAAAGGCTAAGCTCACCATTTTTACATAAACGTTTCTAAAAGCACCATTGTTCTAACAACAAAATACAACACTTCTGTTAACCACTAGTAACTTACCGTGATGTATAAAGTGTGCTATAACTTCACAAGCTTCGAAGCAATAAAAACTTGGATTTTCACAAAGGATTGATTCATGAATGTGGGTCAATTGGCTGACATAAATCATTAGTTCTGAGTGCTCTATTCGAGTTTTACGTGGTTGGGTAAGAAGTGAAAGAGGTGCTGTGTTTTAGGTTTGTTTGTTATGATTATGAAGCACGTAGGGTGATATTACTAGGATGAAAGTGATAAGATGGCAATCAACCCCAAATAAATAATGCAAAGGACACAATAAACAAAGCACAGTATAATATAATAAAGTTTATTATAGTGTGGTAATATATTCGATCTGTCTGAAACCCGCCTTGAGCAAGCGTGGTGATCAATGCTCATGCAGATGCATGCAGACTTCTGTCTGCACGCATCTGCTAGCCAACTAGCTTCTCTAGTTCAGTATAAATTCCAAAGTTCACACCTCTGACCACTAGAAAAAAAAAACGATATGTGGCAACGTTTCTTGTAAAGTATTTTAAAAGCCCTTTTGTCAAACAATTCTTAAAAAAAAAAAAGTAGGAAATCAAACACCACATCACCGTTAATAAAACCCACGACACTCTCTCCTCTCTTTCGAAAGGATTCCATTATTCGTTCCCACAGAAGATAAACAAAGAATCACGATGTGTTCATTAATAACTGCGCGCGCGCGTTGTGTAATGAGAATTAATCATGGCGGTGTGACGTAGCATTTGTTTGTTTGTTTGTGTGTGCCGACAGATTATGTTCTTTTTTTGGTTTTTTGATGGGATTTTGACTTTTGAGCTGTCGGGCTGTGATTATTTGTGAGAGTAAAATACTTAATCTTTATTCGAATGGAGGCTGTAATTTTAAGATTCTGTTCGTCTCAAAGGAATCTAAGGAATCCGATTTTTTTATTTGTGTAGTTGGTCTGGAATCTACATTAAATTTTCACAACATAGCTACGGTTAGAGTGACAAACTTTTTAGGGATACGGTCTACCTATCTCCGTTCAACCTTGCTGGCTGGCTCATTTTCTAAAGCAGCTACGTAGTATGATTAGTAGACATGAAAGTCCCTACAGTTTTCTTCGTCGTGATGGCCCAGTGGCTTAGGCCTCGCCTCTCGTGCACTAGGTGGGTTCTAATCCAGGCCAGGGGGTCTACTCCGAAGTAGTATCGGCCGAATGTTCGGCCGTTTCCTGCTACGAAGTTACTATTTGGTTCGGTCGGTTCCGATCCTACACTCCTACACTCTTTCGAATATTGACTATAGTCCCGACCCAACTGAGCCGATCCGAACTTTTTTTGCATTTTGCAATAATATTCGGTTCGGCCATGTACCTATCGGTCCGATCCGAACATTCGCACTTTGCACTTCGGAGTAGGCCCCCTGGTGGTCTAAAAAGGCCACTTTGGCAGAATCATAATAGGATAACAATATGAATCATATTAAAAATCGTAAAATGGTCACAAACTGACAATTCATAATATTAAGTTATGATCTGTGTGCAATTCATATGACAATGAAATAACATTTAAACTGTAAAATAAAAAATAAAAAACCAATTTGATTAGTAACAACTGTAACAAAAAATTTACCGATAAAATTACGATTTTTATTTTTACCTACACAAAATATGAAATTAAATTTTACGAAAATTAGAGGAATTGCTAATGATCTGCTGGGAATTCAGGGAATTAATAGCTTTTAGAGGTATTGCTTAAAGTGGCCTTTTTAGCCCCCCAGTACCAATGTTTGTGTTCTTGAATTCATATGAACTTTCTAAGTTTATCTTCGACCTTTTACCGACCGAAAAAACATCGTGAGGAAACCAGGGGGCCTACTCCGAAGTGCAAAGTGCGAATGTTCGGATCGGACCGACACATGGCCGAACCGAATATTAGGTATTGAAAAATGCGAAAAATCGGCGTTCGGATCGGCTCAGTTGGGTCGGGACCATAGTCAATATTCGAAAGAGTGTAGGAGTGTAGGATCGGAACCGACCGAACCAAATAGTAACTTCGTAGCAGGAAACGACCGAACATTCGGCCGATACTACTTCGGAGTAGACCCCCTGGATTGGTTTAATATAAATCTGAAATCGCCAACCCGTCTTGAGAAAGCGTGGTCTTTGCCCCATAGTGGCATAAAAATAAACTGGTATTATTATATTTATTTCTTCCCTATCAATAAAGTATTCATGATGACTTCACGCCGACTAGACGTCATGATTTACTTCAAGAGTCAACTCAAAAGAATTGATTTACTTCAGACAATCGATCTTTGTGTAATGAAGCAGCCCTTTGTTCCCTTGCTAGTCCAAGAGACGAAGATTTTATTGCTTGTAGGAAACACATCTCCGCGCTTGTTAAAAAAATGATGTTAACAGAAGACAATGATTGTTTGTTTCGCTCCAAACAGTAGGGCTTTTCACAAAAAAAAAAAAAAATCATAAATATCATATTGATGAGTTGTTTATCGAAAAAAGAAAGAAAAACTGTTTATTCTGCTTAAACAAAACGCACATTATTAAAAAAGACATAAAACAAAAAAGTGAAAAAATAAAAGAGACAAAAACCTCGTATAATTACATAAGATTTTCAAGTCTTGTACCTATTTTATTTAAATTACGTATTAACCTATAAACTACCTGCAAATAAACATGAAATATTCAAAGAATTTCCATCCCATACATTCATCATCATCAAGGACAGGCTGATGATAATGGTGATAACATCACACGCTTCATTATAGTCACCATCATCAAACCAATTGTCTCCACACTATCAATTTTGTAACGCTCCTAATTTCACATTTTATGGGAAAAATATAAATTACCATTCCTAGACTATTTCACAGGACTCTGAATTGTAGTGTTTAAGAAATAAAGGTCGCTGTTGTGTAAGATCATTTTGGTGTAATTCGATAGGTGCATTGTTTTAAGAATTCATAGAAAGACTGAAGATGAGGGATGTATTATGCCTACATTGTTGGAGCTTCCTTGAGGATAAATTGCCTTGACATTTTACATTTATGACTAAGGCCTGATTTTCCAATAGACAGATAACTTTTATCTGAGGAATAAATATAACGGTTTGACAGCTTTCGTATAAGAAAATATAAATGGTCAAACATTTTTTACCACAATATTTATCCCTCAGATGAAAATTTATCTGACTATTGAAAAATCAGCCCTTATGAGTCTGTATCAGACTTACTTAGATTAGACTTACTTACAATGTCAATAAAATTTAAAATAAGTACCTATCTACTCATTTTTAGATTAACCAAAGTAACTGCTGTACTATAGTAGATAGCAGGCCGATAGTAGGCTGCACAACAGAAGTAAACAAGGTCAAAGTATCTTCTTGCAGGGTATAACCTTCCGTGGTCCACTTGGAAGTCTCTGAATAGTCTCCGAACCCAAGTGGGTTGGTGTAAGTCGAACCTCGTAAAGTGGGGCTACCTCAGCGGAACGGCAGTGGGTGTGAATGTGAAGGTGAGTCACAAACTATGCTCCACCTCCTGTCCTGCCCCCTGTGCCCAAAAACTTGCAGCTGCCATCGATAACACTGTGGAAGTGGCAAACTTTTGGGCCAGCAAAAATTTTAATAACAGACGTGCCAGCGATAGGAAGAAGTTTCTACTTCTAGTCAAATTATTACCACCGACAACGTGCGGCGTGCGGCATACTTCATTTATCAGCTAAGATCAAATAAACTTTGTATACGTTTATCAATTAGTTAATTATCAAACTACTTAAAAAACATGAAAGTATACTCTAAACATTGCTATATTAGTCAATAAAAACCAAAATATTGTTTAGGCATAAACAACTACGCATTGTCTAGCCTCGATGTGAACTTGCCGCTTCTGTGATATACAAACTCTTTGTCTCATTGTGTGTGTTCCATCATTTTAATGCCAGGATCCTATCATCTTTGCGGTCATTATACAGATTGGTCGCGTTCAAGTAATTTCTTTTGTAATCCACTAGGAATGTAGGGAATGGCTTAATGGGTCACTTTCCCGTCTGTGGGAGGGACAGGAGGGGTTAAGAATGACCTGGGGCCTGAGGTCCTACGTCGGGTACTTTGATGTTTGTACATTTTTAATTTTTTGAAATGTTGCCCTGTCCGTGGAGTGAGTAGGTGAGAGATACTTTCGAATAGAGTTCAAAATAGAAGGAAAAAAAACCTAATTAATTTTGCTTATATTACAGTAAGGTACTTAGTGATAAGTAAATGTTTTTTTTTTTTGTAAGTAGGTTTGTACAAACACTTTTACACGTCAATCATATTTTAAAAACTATGTAGATGAGGTTGGCGTTTCCTATCTGACTAGTCTGAGAAGAAAGGCCGAAAAAAACTCAGAGGTAAAGTCCAGACATAATCTTGGTCAGATCATGAAGATCATGTAGATCGATGTCTGAAAAGGTCTTTCGAGGAAAGAACCACACAGATTGAGAGGACCTGTCCAGTCAGTGTAAGGTTTCACTTAAGATGCAGTGAAGGAGACAGCTGAAAACACCAGAAAAAGTGTGCGAGAAAGTTCCAACGCATCAGCTTGTTCAATTATTTGACATCTAGACTAATATTATAAAGGGAAAAGATTAGATTTTTTTTGTTTGTTACGCTTTCACGTTAAAACGGCTGTACGAATTTGGATGAAATTTGGTACATGGGTAGACCATAACCTGGTTTAGGACATAGAATTATTTTTATCCCGATATTCTTACTGGATCGAGACTTATGCGGGTGAAACCACGGGGCACAGCTAATAGAACAACTCTTTTTATGGTCCCACATAATTTTATTAGTGACGTTTGTAATTACAATAATGACATTACCCATAGTTAGAGATAGCCAATGTCATGCAAAAACCATCTTCAAAATAATGGTCCTTCAAAAATACCCTACCTTTGCTTTGCTTCCCAAGCTCCTGACACTAAAACAATGTGTGTATAATATGAAACAAGTTACTCTCAGCATGTTCCCACGGCGTCGTGTCTTATGACGTGATTACGACTGTCTGCGCAGGCGCAGCCTACACGACACACGATCTACGAAGATAATCTGGTACTTCTTTTAGTACTTGATTGGTACTTTTGTAGTTGTTTTTATGTGAACGACGATAAGGATGCATATTGATTAGTATAAGATACATATAAGATACACGAGACGTCGAGTGATCGAACTACAGGGTTTTTTAAATGACTTTTGATTTGGCTTAGTTTGAATAAATGACTTTTGATTTTGATCTCCAGGTTAGGCAGTGTCACATAACTGCTTCAATCACATGGGTCACGTCTCTCTCTGCCCTTTCGGAAAATATATGGTACGGATATGATAGCCATCAGTTCAGCAATCCATATTTCCAGAACCCTCTTGTGTGACGATGTGATCATAAAGAATGGACAACCATCACGCATCATTCCCATTCAGTTATGAGCACAATCTCAAATTATTAAAATATGCACTTACAAAAATACTCGCCACCATTAATAACAATTATTTTCGCGTCCATTTTGATTACGGCATCCATTTCGTCTGTCTGTCATATATACCGCCATACCGCTCATCGTGGTCTGTAACGAGCGTCATTTGTCATCGCTAATCGTCGGTTTGATGTCGAGATTATTATTATAATTACCTGTTATTACGGCTCTTTAATTAAATTATGTGTGTAATTTGATAAATTAGATGACCAGATGGTGAAAGATGTAAACATTTTTTTTTTAAATTAACACTTATTTATGAGCGTGTCATTGTTGGTCGTTTTTAACAGACATACTGCTAAAAGATTGTAAAACTATTTACTTATACTGAATAATAATTAATAAAATGCTTTAATTATTTGTAATAAGTTTTGCTGCCGCACGGGTCCGTCGATCAGCTACGCTTGCTGCGATTGATCCGTCCCCTCCGGGCCTCGGAAAGCACGTTAAGCCGTTGGTCCCGGCTGTCATTCGTGGATCTTTGACAGTTGTTCCGGGTCATCAGAAGCCCGAAAGTCTGACAACCAGTTTTACCAAGGGCTATCAAATTACCCAGTAACTGGGTTATGGAGGTCAGATAGGCAGTCGCTCCATGTAAAATACTGGTATTCACTATTCAGCTGCATCCGGTTCGACTGGAAGATGGCCCCAACATTGATTTTGGCATTTTGAAGTTTTGGCATTTTGGCAGAATGACAACAATATGAAGTTTTGCTGAATACTGGCAAAGCAATGTATTAATAGTTTATTATCATAATAAAATATCAAATGAATCGTTGCTATGTTATCAATAATTTATAATACATTATTCTGATTTATTTTTGTAATTTATCTATAGTGGCGATATCTATGTGAGTTTATTGAAACCACTAAAGCCCCACATGAACGTCTATCTGCCGCGTGAGTGCACGATGAGCGTGAACGACGATGACCTTGTTCCAATAGTTAACTACACGTAATTCTCCTAGATGGCGCTGTAATGAAAATTAACAGTAGTTGGTCATTGCGTGTTGGCTCATCAAGGATGACAGGTATCTACTTTTCAAAACAGACACCAGGGGCAATTCTCGAACATTCAGAGTATGATCTCAGTCTTAACTCACTGCTAGACCCTGCCCAAGCACCGCCACTTGGACCGGTTCTGTGCTTCCAGCATATAACGGATTCGTCAAATGTATAAAACAGTAGGTACTGCACATTTCTTCTTTTTTTTTTTTCACCGACGAAACATTTTCGCGTCTAGAATCATGTGCTGAATTCATGACTATAGTTTGTGCGTTAATATCAGGGACATTGACGCGCAAACGAAACCCACCCAGTACCTAAGCCTTGTACCTATATATTTGTATATTATTTGCGTTCTATTTTTATCAAAAGAGAAAGCTAATCATCACAAAGTCATCATGATTTTGCCGCGGGTATTGTTTGAAATCGATCAAACAATGATGTCGGCAAAATATTTTGTTTTTTAATGACGCGATGATGACGGTGTAAACTCAGCATGACTGTGTAACAAACTAACTGGTTCAGAAGTGCATTCAAATTGTGTTACAATTGCTGTTGTTATAATTGAGATCTTATATATATTACCCATTGTGTTTTCTAACAGGGATTTACCGTTATTCAAAATTCAAATTCAAAATCTTTCTTTTCGGACCCATCAGTGATTTGACCCATTTGATTAGTATACAGACGACCTAGAAAGTAGTGTACCTTACACCTACCAGAAAAACAACACAAACTATTCATTAATACGCCACAGTGGCATGTATGCGTATCCAATGTCCCAGTATGGGGCTGTCCCACCTTTCAGCTATCGTTTCCAGGATGCTGTTGAGACCGGCGCGTACCCTGCGCATAATGGAAGCACAACGCTTGCGCAACGTTATGGGGCACGTAGAGCTCGCCCTTCTCTGGTATTTCCAGACCTATGGAACCTGAAGATCAATTCGGCCGAAATGATGATAATGATCCGTTCAGAAACATGTACTGCCACTCTGCTGCCATACTATCTAAGTTGTGGCATAATAAGATCAAAAGTAGTTTTTGATTTGGTAATCAATGATTGAAGTCTTTTCAGAAGTAAAGAGTAAGTTAAAAAGAGTTTGGTTGGGTTGAATTTGTCATGCAAGTAATTAAGAGCATTGATGATAATTATCTATTGTGATTACGTTTTAGTTCACCTGGATTATGTCTGGATCTATGAAATAAAAATTAAGAATCTGTGATACTTATGGAGGTTCTACGCCTAGTTATGGGCGATGCCTACTCCGTATTATCTACGGACATAAGATTAGTTTGGGGCCCAAACTAAGAATGAATGTGTCCTTCATTCTTAGTTTGGGCCGCAAACTATTCATATGTCAATATGGGACATTTGTCAACTCGTGATCAATGTCCCGATGTGTTATTACTCATCGGTGTAGGTTCTCTCCGAAGAATATAACTATGGGCCCATATCTTCGTTGATGTGACCGCTCCAGCTCGAATAAAACTATAATAATTACTTCAATCCCCTTTAATTCCCATCTAATAATCATACCCGACAGGCGGCTATAAAAACTAAAATTTAATGCCACTTAGTCCAAAAAATATTTGCAAACCGCTTGACTGTAAAAGATTAATTTAAATCCTTACATATCAATAACTACCCTCGTTTTATTACCTCTATAATCTTTGTTTACCGCTATTTTTTACAATAGACCATAGCTTAGCATTATAAAGAGATAATGAGGCACCCATCATAGACTATTTTTTATTTTTTTAATACGTGACTAAGCATACAGGGGCGATTATTTTAGGGGATCAGTTTGACAATGACGTTAGAGATTTGCTTTTTTTTTAGGGGCCCGTAGTTAGTTAGTTGGTTTAGGAGTTGGTCAAACTTGAATGTATATTTAGAGTTCTCCTTAGCAGATATATATTTTTTTTCTAAATGGGCTTGCTCTTGACCTTGACCACGCCTGATGGAAAGCGATGGATGACGTCTATAATGTAACGAACGTGCCCAGAAGATGCCTGCCGGTCGATTCTGTAAAAATCTCACCGTGAAAACTCAAGTGAAGTGAGCTTGATGTGAGTTGTCAGTAGTGTCAATCCCTAGCATTAGTTGGAATCACAGCTCACTCCACGCTCACTTCACCTAGGTTTTCACGGTGAGATCGTTACAGAATCGCACTGCTGTTCACTCTTGCTTTGAAGGTAGACGAGTTATATGTGGAAGGGAACACAGACGCTGGCAGAGAGTTCCACATTATGGCTGTGCGCTTAATAAACGGGGAGGAGAAGCGCTCAGTACGACTCGTCGGGGTATCAACCAAGTGTGAATGGTCCGCTGCAGTACGTCGGGTTGTCCGGTGGTAAAAGGGCGATGGTGCGATCAGGTCATGGAGCTCCTGCGCACACTCTCCGAAGAACCGTCTGTAGAAGACCGATAGGTAAGCAACATTACCCCGATGAGCTAGGCTGTGAAGCATAGCTACCAACGTCTCGTCACCTAAAGCCTTTTAGCTCTGCGTTCCACCGAATCAAGTGTATTTTAATTAAATAAATATGTTAAATTAACAAAAAAACGAATTTAAACTTTTCAGTACAAATCGGCAATTTCATACTTTAACCCCTAATATTATGATTAATTGGTATTAATTACTTCAGGTACGTAACTCCATAATTAACTCTAGTTAATTAGCTTACCCACTGAACGTGGATTTATGCTGAAGGTAAGCTTTGTCCAAGATACCAATTAAATTGTTGGAACCGCTTTAAAAAAAAATAACTGTAATTGAAAAAAAATTGTAACCATTTCATTGATTCATTTTATTTTAATACGGCGAACTTCGTAGATCGGCTACGAATGCGTAGCACTCGTAGCAAGAAATGTCGTAGCATAATAACTGATTGATGACTTGACGCATATTAATTAATCAAATGGAATAACTTATTAGGTGAGGCATTCTATGTGCTCCTAACCTGAATATGAAACACTAGCCCCTGCCCACGGTTTCGTCCGTGAAATATTGATTTTCGAATTTTGTTTTTTTTTTGGGGGGATTCTTGTTTTAACGTAAATTATGTCATATCCTATGTCATTCAGGAATAATTTTCGGAATATTAGTATAATATCTCTAGATTCTATTTATAAGACTCACTCACTCACGTACGGTACGTAGCTACATAGCATTTGCGATTTATTTGCCAAAAATGTAAACAAATATGAGTTTATGGAAAAATAACTTTAATTCCTACACAATAAAGTTCAGTTTACGCTACAACTTCAAACATTTTTATAACTTTTTCAATAGTTCTAGTCACTATGAAATCAACTTAATTACCATTAAAATAAAGTTGATTTTTGTTTAACGTGAAATAACATTACTTTGAATAGACTATAAGTACCCTGTGTACCTCGGATCTAGATTTTCGCTCAAGGGGTGCCAAATGTTTCTCTCAGAGGAAGGGGTGGGGTTTTCTCAAGCCGTAAAAGCCTTTTGAAAAAAACTTTGGCACCTTTTCTCTGTAAACTCAAGAATGGGTCCAAATTTCGAGTATGACTACTATACAAATACTACAGGTTCTAAAACTATGTTTATGTCTAATTTATATTTTTAGACTCAGTTTGCTCGAAGTCCAGGGGGGAGCAAGCAGCACCCATTGCCCCCCCTCTGTATCCAAGGTACAAACGCCAGCACATCAAGGTACTACAATCGGTCAAATTTCTTTAATAGATTTTCAACTTTATCGCTAATGCATTAGGTTTAAGGTTGATTGGGAAAATTTGACAGATTCGGGTAGCTTGATGTGCTGGTGTCTGTACATACTTCTTGATCTTCGAAAAAAGCCCGCAAGCGCTCTTTTGTTAATCTCTGATATCTACCAAAGGACAATGCCCATGGATGTATGGAATCCCGTACCAGGCTGCATCAAAGTTAAACTTTGGTTTTTATAGAGTAAACTTATCATATTAACTCCTACAAAAGTTCTTTTTGTAAAAAACACCCGGATATCGGAGAATTTAAATAAAATTGAAATAACGTAAACACTAGGTATTTTATTTTGTTTGACATGTCATAAGCAAAATTCAAGGTTATACTCGTATTAATCATATCATTTGAAACGGAACGTCATTTAAAGGAAATAAAACAATATCAACACTTTTTTACTTTAAATTAAATTCAAAAATCAAATCCCCGACGCGTAATGTTGTAAAAAATTATGAAAATTATTACTATAATATTCTTGAAGCATGAGACTTATTGGTACGACTTTTGGTCATTCTCCTTATAATGAGCTGTTTTCATGAGAACCTTTAAGATAAAAGTTTTTTAAATCACCTCAAGCATTAAGCACCCAATTAAAATGTAAAAAAAACGGAACCCTTGTTATAGAAATATACACAATGTATAACTACGTTTGTTAATCCGTATTGTCTACACTTCTTGTTTATGGTACATGAACATAGATCATGGATGGGTGGTTATTTGTTAAATCAAGCATGTCGGCTTATAGATAAAAGTGGGTAAGCAGATCGGTCTATTCATTGAGATACTTTCATTTTTCATCCGTTTGAATAGATCCTTCTGCACACTGGGAATAGTTCGCTTTAGTCGCTTAAAGCTACATTTTATTTTATCTAACTATCTACAATTGTTATACTGTTTATCCTTAAAATACAAGCAATATACAAGCATAGTGTACAATATATGATGCGATGGACACAGCATGCAAAAACAAAATTATAACATCAATAAAATTGTAATAATTGTGCAGAAATAACGCTTACAGCACTAGTGGGTAGTTTTAAAAAACATGACAAGAAAAAAAATATAATACAAAATAAAAAATAATACAAAATGAAGAAAGAAAATATTCAAGGAATCTTCGCCAGATCTTTTCACAGTGCACCATATGTGGTAGGTAGATATATAATTTCAAATTTTATGTACAAGGGTTTTTTTTTCTAACAAACCGTTATTGAAGGAGTCTGCATTTGCAACACATAGCTCGTCTGTTATGTACTAACAGACGAGGTACTTCTCACACGAACCACTAACTGTACGTCGCTTGCTCCCGCATCACCAGTCCTCCCTTTCTGTATATTTTGCCTGCTGAGACCAAAACTACAAACGTAGTATACAGGGAAGTTTTATAAAAAATTGGCTGTTATTTTAGTATAATTGTGTTGTCTTACGACTTTCACGCGAACAAAGTCTAACTAGTAACCTAGTAACAGAACAATAATAAATATTGTGATTTGACACCTTTTGTATAGAAAATCATTATGTCAAACTGACAGATTTACTCTTCAGTTAGCAAAAGATCAGTTAGTTAACAATCTGACTATTGAAAAATCAGCCCTAACATGTCTAATTATTCTGGTGAATTCTTAAGAATAATAGATAGGTACAAAAACTAACATAATGAAAACTCAGTAAACATACATATGTACATCTGTTACCTTTTAATCAACAGATTCTTTCATTTTTTTATTTTTTTTTTATTTACAATGGGCTCACTCTTGACCTCAATCCAGCCCAGAGGCAGGGATGAGATCTACGGTGGAACGAGCTTGCCCAGAAGAAGCCTATTCACTCTCGCCTTGAAGAGATTCGGGTTGTATGAACTCTTTCATCCTATAAAAACAAAACCAGTCGACAGAATCAAGTTATGTGGTGTAAACAACTCCGTATAGCAAATTCATGTCCACTTTCGGACCGCTAAAACCAAATTGATTGATTATACCGTACATTGTCAAACCATGGCAGCTTATCCCATATCAAAAACCATGACCAGCAAACTCGTACACAAAATAATGGATTTTCCAAAATATTTCGTTGCCCAAAATCTCAATTGTCACATTTCTAACGACAATGGAATATTCCATCGCAGGGCTCTGCTAAGCCCTATCCAAAGAGTACGAAATTCGTATAGAGGTGAAACTCATGGCTATAGTTTGTCTATACGTCAATGTCACCGAGATAATCACCTACCGTTCCGAACCCCTTAAACAGGGTTGTCGTTGTTCTTCATGCTGCATTGTATCGTAGGAGACGATACCGTCCTAGAATTTTTTCCATTGTTTGTGTCAACAACTTTAATTTTGTCCGACCAATTTGAAGCGACCTGAACACCTCTAGGCTCCTGGACAAACCTAATCTGGCCAAATTATCATCGAGCCATACCAAATACAGCGTGAGTGTGGAACTACTTCACAGGATGTGTCGCATTTTTTCTGACCGTCCAACACCCGAGAATTTATTAATGTGGCAAACGAAATCATCCTAACTGACTTACGCACAGAAGGCATTTATAATGCGTCCAGAGGGCCTACTCAAGATGTGGCACACCCTGTGAAGTGGCTTCAAGCCGTTTCGTACTTCTACAATGACAGGACATCTTTAACAGAACATCACCCTAATTGCGTAACACACAATCAATCGGAATCGGTTTCATTTTGACAGTTCAACAACATTCATTGCGTTATTTACGTGTTGAGCAGACAAATTTTTCGAACTTATGAAGCAATGGATTAGCAATTTCAAAAGCTTCAAAATGATTCAGATTCCGATTAATCGTGTGTTACGCAATTAGGGTGCTGATTTAAAAGCTTTTCGGTAGATTACGTCAGTCCCTTGTATTTTTTACTTTCCATCATCGTTATCGCTGATAGAATGTCACTTTCTCCAGCACCCTAATTACGTCATCAATCATAATTATGAATTATTTTAAAGGATATGGCTATTCCATTGCTTCATTATGTTCAAAAAATCTGTCTGCTCAACAATGTATACATAACGCAATGAAAGTTGTTGAAATGTCAAAAAAACAAAAAACAAAATCGGACTACTCTGTAAAAAGTTATGAGTAAGTTATACATTAAAAAAAAATATACGCGTCGACTTGAGAACCTCCTCCGTTTTTTTCGTCGGTTAAAAATGAAAGCCATTCCTACTGTATTCCCTCTGAGCGCGTTTCGCTTCTACGGATTCCTACTCTATGTCCTGTCCCGGTAGGAGGCGAGGCGTTTTGTGCCTGACAATGGAATATCATCATACTGTTTACATAAAGGGTATGGGTAGAATCATAAGCCGTGCCATAGTGATAAGTGGTTATAATGATTGTCATTGATATTGCCTGAGGGCGTGACGGATTAGTGAGCAATGCCCGTATGGGTTTAACTGTGCTGGTCAGTGAATGGTTTTGATTGGTGGTTTGTTGTTATTTCGAGTTTTTTGAACAAAAAATAATATATTAATAATGGTATGTAGCGCTAGTGAAAACATAATGCAGACATAATGCGATGCATTGTTCTTTAGTCATTTGTTTTTTTTTTTTCAATTTCATAGATGATAGTATGAAAGCCTGATGAATAAAATTTCGGTAAATAATTAACAAATCTAGTATCTATATCGGTTGTTATACTTCTAAACCTCTTATTTTTTACGGTTGGGCAAAAAACTAGTATAGAATAGAATACTTTTATTAATGAAATAAAATAATAATGGTGGTGGTGGTGGTATTTTATGATGTTTTATATGTTAAAAGCTTCCAAGAAAGAACATAGGTCGAAATATGAAAAAAAATTTGGCCCTCCCATAGTAAATCAATCAGCTGGTAGTCAGTTTTGTAAGGGAGGGCCAAATTTTTTTTTCATATTTCGACCTATGTTCTTTGGGGAAAGTTGTTGAGTTTCATGAGCACATTCACCTCCTTCAGGGTTGATACCCCCCTTCCGTTACACGCTGTATACTAGTTATAAAGCTAAGGAGTTTGTTTGTTTAAACGCAATAATCTCTGGAACTACAAGTTTAGTATGAAAAAATAGTGTTGCTTTGGATAGCCCAATTCTTAAGGAAGGCTATACAGGCTATAATTTACCGCGCTGAGACTTTTAGGAGCCAAGCAAAAATAATAAAAGTAAGAAAGAATGCTAAGCTAAAACAAGTAATAGCGCAGGCAATGCGATGCGACGAGATGGGCCGGGAGAACCACAAATTCCACGGGGTCGAAATCGTGGTCAAAAGCTAGTGTTAAGAACTGGTGAAAAAGACAGATTTTCAAGACGACCGATATAATATGACGGGATCACTTACTAGGAAATCATATGCTTGACTCTATGATAATTTGGAGGCATGAGGAACAGGGTGTAAAGTTCACTCATCCTCCATAGAAAAGGGAGGATCCTCCGACCAGACGGGTGTCGTGTCTGGCGGGCTATTGCCGAACGATTGATGTTCGGAAATTGTATCTATGCTAACTGCGCGATAAACTCTGCTTGCGAGATGCAGGATTTGCGTGACGTCAGTATGACGCGTTGTTCGCATGTGGCGTTGTAGATACCGCTACATCACTCCCCTCCGGAGACCGGAGGTCGATAGTGGGCTGAGTCTTGTATCTTGCGAAGATTGCCAGGCCAGCTGAGGTTCCAGTGAGTCGGAACCGGTTGTCGCTATATGCTATTTTTCTATCTCAAAATCAGTCTATAATGTTCCCACTGCTGGTACACAGGCCTCCTCTCGGTGACCACACGGGCCCACGGGATGGTAGATGTCACACGTCTTCGAATTTTTCGGTTCTAGGACAGGCCGGTTTCCTTACGATGTTTTCCTTCACCGTTTTGAGAGCAGTGGTGATGAAATTTTACTTAAAGTGAGGAGTCTGTCTGGGTTCAAACCTACTACCTACGATTCGTGAGCCGAACTGCTCAAAAATGTATCTATCTGCTTTACCAAAAACCTAATAACACATCCAGTAAATACACCTATTTCATAACAAAACTATCAAATAAATATAATTACACCTACAACACCCTATCTTCACAACATGGAATTATTATAAGACCCCATTAGAGGACGCTATGTCCATCAGTCTATGACATTGTCTATGGAGGGCATAGACGAAGGGGTTGCATGGTGGTTGCTTAAGCTAAGGGTGACTACAGGAATGTTGTACAATGGGTGCTTACACTAATTGAAACTGGTTGGGGGACTTAGATTGTTTGGTGGTGGATAAGTATACAAGCTGTTGTTTTGCATCCTCGTCAAATTTCAGGAGGCTGTTATGAAGGACATAAATAATCAAATCAAATATCAATAAAATAATATTATAAACGTGAAAGTTTGTATGGATGGATGGATGTTTGTCTCTCTTTCACGTAAAAATACTGAACGGATTTGGATGAAATTTGGCACGCAGATGGTTTATAACCAGGATTAACATATAAGATACTTTTTATCTTGATATTCCCACAGTATCGAAACTTATGCGGGTGAAACCGCGGGGCGCAGCTAGTAATCAAATAAAAATTCAATCCCTGGTAAATAATTATACATACTTGTTTTTTTAGTTATTTAAATTTAACAGTATATCAGAATACACCACTTTCAAAGAACAGAATCGCGTTATGGTATCGCATAAGCGGCCGCGTTTTTATGTGTGTTTATAAGGGCAGTTACAGTGCGGGTCTCACACAGGCCGCGCTTACCATCAACGATTGCATCTCTGCTTTCCATCAGGCGGGATCGCAGTCAAGCGCTAGTTTATAACATTTAAAAAAAAAAAATGACAAAAAATTAAAATAAATACCTACTTATTTTACTATTGATTCGTATCGAAAATAAGTAGCATAGTTACCTCCTTGAATTTGACGAGTCGGAGGATCCTCCCTTTTCTATGGAGGTTGAGTGAACTTTACACCCAGTTCCTCATACCTCCAAACTGGTGACCCCGAACCTGAACGTCAGCGCAGCCTTCGTGCAAATACTTCAGCGTGACGTCATCATCATCGCCATCTTATTTTCCTTATCCAGTCCCCACCTACTCCACGCTAGGGTTTACACGTGTGCTCCGAACGGTTCCGTAAGTAATTATTAATTGTCTTGATATCCCTTTGATAAGATAAAGTCATCGGCGATACCCTTTAATTGCGTTTTAGGGTACGCCACAGACAGTGAACATGATAAATTAGTTTTGTTGCTTAAACTTGAGGGACATGCATCTGGTGGTCTCGTAATGGGTTTAAGTGTAGCCATTTTGGTTTTAAAGTAACGTTTTATGGGCCTATTGCCTTACATAAGGAACCAAGATGGTTGATACAGTCTTTTTTCATAATATGTAATAGTGATTTAAAGCGGAGCTAGTGGGCAACATAGTTGGGAAAAGGCTAGGCAGATGATGACTTCTTGTATTTTCTATTTTGTTAGTAGGTACTTGTAGAAAGGCCTATACTGTCCTCCCATACCTGTTAACTCTATAATTTAAAAACATTGTAAAAGTCAATCATTTTTAAAAGAGTAACCGTAGTAACCGTGGAGTTTCTTGCCGGCTCTTCTCCATAGTTAACGAACAATTGGAACCGTGCACCTAGCTTCTGACTTTTCATAGTAGTAGCATTAGTACCATGTAGGTTTAAGTGAAATAAAATATTTTGATTTTGTTAGAAGTTATTAAGATAAATTCTAGCTAGGAGGGCATTACTACAATTCATTGAAGTCTACCTGTTACCTCTGTATTCTTAAGTTGTGATGTTGCTTGCTTAGAATGAACTGCACTGTTCCACTTATTTCTTCTTTGTGAAGGGTACTTGTATGTCATAAACCAAACAAATTGCAACTTCTGCCCACCTCATAAACACGTATGCAGATCCACAAACAATTAACTATACAGAATGCTTATAAATCAAACGGCAAAAACAGATGTACAATGTCCACCTGAAATGATGCGCGACGGAGGGCGATCCTCGAATATTAACGAGTGTTTGCGAGGATCCACGAACGTACCCGACCTCGTCCGAATACATATTAATGAGGTGGCATATTTGCGCGGGATGCTAAAATGAGCTATGGGGCATGAGCCAGTTGTTGTTTTAGCCTTGCTACTGACAGCAGAGGAATGCGTTTCAAATATAAATGGAATTTCTGGAGGTTGCATACAAGTACAGTCACGAGCAAAAGTATGTATACACTCGGCTTTATTCAAAAGCGATTTACTCCTTTAATTTTTAATGAAATTTAATTCTGTTACGTACATAGAATTTACGAACCCAGAGGTATATGTAATGTGTCGTATTTCAAGGTTGCATTAGTTATTTCTCGAAAGAATCGCAATTGGAAGTGGCCAAGTGTTGACATATTGACGCTCGTGACTGTACTTGTCTGAGCAATCAAGCAAATAGCTCGCAGAATTGCGGGCTATGGGTTTGCATTAGAATTATTTATACCCTTTATGGTTATTACTAGTCTCTTGTCTAGCTTTGGTTCGATTTTGGCGGACCATGAGAATATTCTCTTACTGGTATGCAATTTTAATAGGTATGGAAAACCCAGGATTAACCTTTTAGAAAAACAAAATAAAAAAATAAAGGGAGCTTTTGTTTCTGCATAATTAACATAATCAACATTGTAAAAGCCAATTATTTTTAGAAGAGCAACCGTGGAGTTTCTTGCTGGCTCTTCTCCATAGAAAACGACCAATAGGAACCGTGCGGGCCAGCTTCTGACGTTTCATAAGTTCCCATGTAGGTTTATGTGAAATAAAATATTTTGATTTTGAAGAAAGTAGGTATCCATGACATCGGTGAAGTTTTATGCCCATTCTTCTCAATACGAAACTATCTTTTGGAAAGGGGCGACTAGAATCAATTCTATTTTCTTGTAAATTTTGAAGTTCAAAAGTACCTTTTATAAGAGCCTTTTTGAAATATTTGACTTTGTCTTGTTTTATTTTATATTATTGGTTCACAATTTGGGCAATACAATATAACTTACATATTAGGTAAAGTTAAAAAAAAACATAACCAACACTGCATGCCCTAAAACAATGAAACACAGCATACAAAATTTATGTCTTTGAAAACAGTAATTTTGTCAAATACATACTTACGCAGTTTTTTCAAAAAACACGGAGTCAGCAGAGGGGCAATTTAATTCTCGTAATTTTAAGAACCTTCGCAGTCTGATCTCAGTCACAATCTATCAAAAAAAAAGCTCCAATTTCCCTACATTTTTGACAATGATTGTCGCTCAGATGAAATTGCGACTAGATTTTGTACATTTTAATTACAAGAATTGGCCTTCAAGACACCACTGCTACATAACAAAATACAGCTTTGTCTCTCCTTACCCTTGCAGTGACTGTGACTGTCATATAACTGTCAGCATGTTAAGGCAGTAGACAGCAGACCGCGGCTGTTGGTATAAAACGTTGTGTGGTGTATCCACGGCGCTGAATGGAAGCAGACATGTTCATTTGCATTATAAAACAATTGAAACAATGGCTGTCTTTTGTTTTAACTTGTAGGGTTTTAAAAGGGAACTCAAAGCTCGTGTATAGGATGACGAGTCTATATCTACTTGTATATCCATAATTATCTGTCTATATTTTACTAGTTAGATTTGAAAAAAACTGAAAAGAAAAAAACAAGCACTTAGATGTCCGGTGGTCTAGAATTCTATAATATATTATTGAATGAATACTATTGAAGAAAATAAAATATATTCTAATAATGGAACATAACAACTGAACAGTCGGGATCCATTGAAAAATTAGATTGGCTGTCGAATAATGGATCCCGACTGTTCAGTTGTTACTCACTGCACTCGCCGGACTAAGAGGAATCGATTGACGTGTGAATCATAAAAATCGGCCCAGGCGTTTGGTCTGTATAGTGCTTCAAAGGAACATACAAACATACATACTAGGCTGATAAACACATTACCACTCCTTTGCGTCGCGCAGTCGGGTAAAAATGAAAAAAGTTAGAAACTAACATGCATAGCATGCCTGACGTTTGATAAGCAGTTATATTAGAAGTTTTGGAACACGTCAGGGCCACGGTACCGCGACTCCTGCGCACGCCACCTCTGCGCATGCGTTAACCCTTACTGCATACCAAATTAGCCGGTACGCCACATACATCTGTTCTTTGTGTGTACTGTCGCGTAGAGAGGTGTTTGAGGATTTTGGCTGTTAGAAAGAATATTCAGCAGAGGGACAATTCATTTTGTTGATAAAAAGAGTACCTATTAAAAAAGCACCTCCGCGAATTTTAAAAACACTCCTGGCTTTTTACTGCTTATTAGGTTTTCAGAATCCAAACTCTTCGTAGTTTATGTACATACAAGAACGTTTGGTTTCTACACTATAAAAAAAATACGTGGAAAAAGCAGTTGTCAAAATCTAACTAAGAATTTCGATAAATTCATGCAGTTTTATTAACCCCCGACGCAAAAACGACGGGGTGTTATAAGTTTGATTACCATTCAGTAAATAAGATAATTCCATAGCTTCAATTCGAAATTACACAATTCAAATTTTCTTTAACACTTTTGTCCTTCACTATACTTAACCCTGACCCGCGCGGTGGGTATTTTGATCTAACTTAAGATATTACATATTTGCATACAAAATTATCGTTTAGTACGTGCTGTCTGTCCGTATGTTTTGTAGTGCGTAACTACGTAACGTACCCGTGGTCCCATTTCCTAGTTTTATAGGAAACGGTCGATTGATTTTATGTGTAGTTTTGGGGTATTTTTATTGAGAGCTAAGTTGTTATTGGTGGCATTTAGATAGCTAATTGATAGGCAACTACTGTGCTTTTGACAAGGGGTTATTTTCGTCCTTATTTTGTGTGGTGCGTACCTACTTACGTGCTCGTGCTTATAGTTCTTTTGAGGAATAGTTTATGGCGTAATCTGGACTAATAACTGAAGAGTTTGTTTGTGTTTTTTGTTTGTTTGTTTGAACGCGCTAATCTACCAGTCGGATTTGAAAAAAAAAATGCATTTTTAACCGACTTCTAAAAAAGGAGGAGGTTCTCAATTCGGATGTTTGTATTTTTTTTTTTAAGTTTGTTCTCGCATACCTCCGTCGCTTGGCAACCGATTTGAAAATTTCTTTTTTTGTTGGAAAGGGTATACTTTCCAAATAGTCCCATAGAAATTTCATCAAAAACGGTTCAGTAGTTTGGTTTTTAAACCAAAATTACTGGTAAAAATTACAACTTAAAAGTGAAAAATAAAAAAGTCGGTTGATTTTTTTTTGCAAAAAAGTTTTTTATAGCCCATGTCTTGAGGAAGGCTATAGGCTATATAACATCACGCTACGACTCTAAGGAAGCAGAGTAAAAAGGAAAATAAAAGTAAGAAAGAACGTTACGGAAATGAAGTAGCCAAGGGCAAGAGATGCGATGCGACGTGGTGGGTCGGAAACAAGAAATTACACGCAGAAGATGTCAGGAGCTCAGCTAGTCATCATCTGCCTAGCCTTATCCCAATGTTGGGGTCAGCTTCCAGTCTCACCGGCACCCTAATTGTGTAACACACTATCAATCTTAATCTGAATTATTTTGAAGGATATTGCTAATCCATTGCTTCATATGTTCGAAAAATGCTCAACTTCTCTGCTCAACAACGTAAATAACGCAATGAATGTTGTTGAACTGTCAAAATAAAACCTATTGCTACTGATAGTTTGTTACGCAATTACCCCGCGGATTTATTTATTTAGGTTAACCAACAATTGTTTACACAATACATTTAACAAATCATTTCCTCATACATTTAAAAGTGCAACAATTACTTACAGGCTAACACAACATGCACCATTAATGGTTTTACTTATTTCAAAGCCAAAAAGGATTATACAATTATAGTTTTTCAATCTTTTTTTTTTTGTTAATCCATACATAAGGATAATAATAACAGCAATTACCTTCTAAATAATAAAAAAATAACAACAAATTGGTAGTTAACATTAACATTACAAAAAAAAATCTGAGGATTCAGCGGAGCACCAGTTTTTTTTTTAATAAAATCTTTGCCCCACATTAGGAATTTCTCCTGCATCGTGGTATATTTTACATGGAGCGACTGCCTATCGGACCTCCACAACCATCCATTACTCTATTAACTAGGTAATAATACGGTAAGTACCCCTTGGTAAGACTATTTGTCAGATCTTTAGGCTTCTGACTACCCGTAACGTTACTAACGACTATCAAAGATCCACGAATGGCAGCCGGGACCAACGGCTTAACGTGCTTTCCGAGGCACGGAAGGGTAGTATAAGTGTGTTGGTATGTAAAGATGGTAACCCATCCACGGACCAACCACGGCAAGCGTTGCTTAACCTGAGCGATCGAACCTTGCGGCTGTAAGCTAGTAGTAAAAAATTGGTCATTTAAATTATTTACCTACAAATGCGTTTTCAGACTCAAAGACTCAAACTCAAACTTAAAATAAAATTAAAAGTAACATTAATGTTTCATCGTGTTATTAGACAAAATCGTTAAAAAACAACAAATTTGCATACAAAATTGCAATAATTTTATAGCGAGCCTTATAGCGAGTGGGACGGACTTAATTATTCTGTTGTTCTCTGAGTAAATTGTTGTGAATTAACACCTATAACTTATTATAAATAATGCAACATTTACCGCATTGGGTTATATCCTGTAATGGTACATGTAAGTCGATAAATAAATAAATTTTTCGCCCTTGTTAACAACACATTTGACCAAAATGCCCGCAACTTGCAAAATAATAACTCTTCGACAAACCATTGTTATTTCAATACCGCGATTAACCCCACAAAGACCACTGACCATAATTAGACCACAAAATTCTAACCCACGTCTCCTATTGTGAGCAAATATGAATGTATCATTATTTTAACAAAATAATTAGGTTGCACTAAATGTTTAAACGGTCAGTCGTCTATAACAATCGGCCATTGTTGTAATGTAAATAATTTATAGAATCAACAATGGGCACGTGCTTAAAAAATATGTGATTGGGATAAAAATGGCCTGGTCGCGTTTGAGGGTTGCCGCATCTGCCGTGGTACCATCGCGGGCAATGGTGGTGGTCCAATTTTCAACGTTATTACTAAGGGCATAAGGGTGAAAAATGTACATTGCCGTAGATATTACACGTGATCTATGCACGGATTGTGAAAATCTTGTTGTTTATTGGGAAATAAATAAAATGGTGTAATTAGGTGGATTTAGATTCAGATTTGGGGTGCATTTGTAAGATGAATAATGGAATTGGAATAAAATCAATTGCGGTTTTTAGGATCACAAAAGTAAATGCAGTGGTCGGAATTTGTATTTTTAAGTAGCCGGCGGCGCAAGTGAATATTTTTAAATACAAGGTCAAATTGTCAGCTAGCGAAAGTTTGCAGACGTAATGGTATCGATATCTGAACATGACGCGGCGATTTTTTTTCGTGCACTGGATTTTCAACACATTGCTGCGAGAGTTGAAAATGCAAAAGCGTGTTTTTTTGATGCGCTGGGACGCGCTCTGTTGGGATTCTCAATGCTCGGCTCAACACCAAGAGTTGAAAATCCAGTGCGCGATAAAATCCCGCCGCAATACGATATTTTTACGTCCTTGCGAACGTGGGCCAGTTAACGCAAGTAAAATACACCGAGGGGCCTGTGGCTAAATAATAACAGTCGCACAGGTCGATCGATCAGGTTAAGCTACGCTTGCCGCGGTTGGTCTGTGGAAGGGTGACCATCTTTACATACAGAGCTTCTTCTACCCCTCCATGCTTCGGAAAGCACGTTAAGCAGTTGGTCCCGGCTGTCATTCGTGGATCTTTGGCAGTCGTTACGGGTCGTCAGTAGCCGGAAAGTCTGACAACCAGTCTTACCAAGGGGTATCGTATTACCCAGTAACTGGGTTGTGGAGGTCAGATAGGCAGTCGCTCCATGTAAAATACTGGTATTCAGCTGCATCCGGTTAGACTGGAAGCCGACCCCAACATAGTTGGGAAAAGGTTAGGCAGATGATGATGTAAAATACACCGAATCATTGAAAATGACCTACCTTACACCTACATTACCTTAGTGTTTACTAAGGACAAAATATCTCCCCCAACTCCAAAACAGTACAACCTCACCACTTAATAATGAAGCCCACATAATAATAACTTCGTCGTTTGACTCCAAAAGTTCTCAAAACATTTAAAACTAATGTAAATTACAGGTTAGATAACAAGAAATAATAGTGGCTTAGATCTGGGTCACGGAGGACGGCCACAGGGCTGTCCGGAATTAGGAATTAGGTCATTTATAGGTATATACAATGAATGTTTTTATTTGTTTAGTAAAAAAAAAAGAACTTACATTTCCTTACTTGGGAAGAGACTGGACTCCATGGCAAAGGGAATCCTAGTGTGGGGTCCAGGGCATTTGTAAAAACCTAGCATCTGCTACTATTTTCTTATTTTATATATTGTACCATGTTTATTTCTAAAACTTAAAATTCAGATTGAGATTGACACGGTCTTTTTCTTAATGAAATAGAAAGAAAAAGATGCACTGAACTTAAATTTAGTTAGTTGGTGAACAAGGGAATCGACGCCATTGTGTTACGCAATTACCTACCAGTTTGTTGATACTCAGATGTGTCTTCTCGACATCCGGGTGTCACTAAAGGGATGCAGCAGAATACCAGCGTCAGGTATTGTACCTGGCACATGCTGAGCTGGACTCCCATTTGGTGCAACCATGAGACACACACCGCCCAGAGTGATCGACCCTTATATTTACTTGTACTATGTGTCTATGGGTCAATTTAGCTTTTTAATCTTTGTTTTTTTTTTACGTTTCACCTTTTTTTGATGTTTTTTCTTTTTTATTGCTTGTATTGTGTCTTTTGTTGCACTAAATAAACGTGTTATCTATCTATCTATCAATTAAGGTGCTGTGTCTTTTGCGAAACTGGCCAAATGAAAAACGTAATAGACCGTAATAACAATCAGACGTATAGAGAGTAGGTAATTAATTATCAGACCTTATAAAGTTCAACTGGAAATTAAATTAAAAAGCTCGAAATAGTTTGAGATTAGATTTGATTTGCCCGTGAGTGTAACCGTAAATAACAAAAGGAAGACATATCATTTCATGAATTATTTATTGTCTGTAGTTTGGCAATAAGATATTTCTCTAGCCTGCTCCATCTTTCTTTGGCATTCTACATTACTGCTACGAGTAGTTATTTTCTGTGGATGATTGATCGCAGCCTAATAAATGTGTATTTATTGTTCTTACATTATAATGAAATAGGTAATACATTAATAAAATAAGACATTATTTTGTGTTGTGAGCAAACCATTTTTAGTTGTACTGTGGTTTTTTTATTAGGATATGGACCTGTGGTCCACACCCTTACTACGCAGTCCGTAGTTTCGGCCGAAATTACAGGATATTCCGACACCGTATCACTTACGGACATTTGTGTTTAGTTTGAGTCCCGAACTAAGAATGATGCTAATACGATTTGACAGTAGTCTCTACTACTACAGTAGTTAGTATTTGCCCGTCCGAAAAAATCTAATTTGACACGTTCTGACGGAATAACTACTTTCCGCCCCGTATCTTCGTCGACGGACTTCGAATAGGCTCTCTGTTCCTGACCTCGATCTCGCCTGATGGAAAGTGATGTACTGTTCTAGACAGATATCTTTGAGCACGTCAAAAAGCTTGTTACAAATATCTGTTTTTGGTCATCAAGGTCAAAAGCTGAATAAAATTGACATTTATGATTCAATATATCTACGAAATGTAGGTTGTAGGTTCAAACCCAGACAAGCGCTTTACTTTGTGTAAATTATTTTATCACCACTGCTCTCAAAACGGTGAACAAAAACATCGTGAGGAAACCGGCATGGCCTAGAACCAAATATTCGAAGACATGTGACTCCACCAACCCGCACTGGGTCCACGTGGTATAATTACGGCCCACCCCCTTTCACCTAGAGGAGGCCTGTGTCCCAACAGTGGACACATTATAAGCTGGGTACTCACTTAGCAGTGTAGCACGTAACGTATCAGATACGGTATCAAGTGAGTACGTAGGCACGAGACCGCTGCGAGCCGCTCGCGCGTGGAGCGCTGTAAGCTCGCAGTGTTAGCGTTGCTGCGTGTTGGACCAAACAGAAAATCTTATATACCGAGGATCCGGCAGCTCGTAGCTAGGTACGCGGAGGACCGTGGACGAGCCGTACCCACTTGCAGGTTCATACCGTATCTGATACGTTACGTGCTACACTGCTAAGTGAGTACCCAGCTATAGGCTGATTATGCATATCTACAAAAACCTCATAATATCAATCAATAGTAAAAACATTACCATCCTTCGGAGTCAATCGGGTAAAAATTAAAAAGTCACATAACTATTTTCGACACCCCTGAAAAGTAAATAATTCGTCTCAAAGACAAGGAGCGTCCTTGCCCCGACGTCTTGAGACACTTCGGTCAATTAGACCAGGCGTCGTCATTCCCACGATATTAATGGGAAAATATCGTATTCAATGGGAAATTATAAATTTTTGAGGTTAGAGAAGAGACCACTGTAATTAGGAGCTCAAGTAGTGATGTGTAGGTACCTAATTACATAATATTATGTTGTATTTTTTGTGGCTTTGGGTTGTTTTGTTAAAATGGTCGGATATTCCTGCTATATTTAAATGTTTGCTACACGAGGGTATCACGAGTGTCAGACGAGAGTGTGATGACTGTCAGACCAGTGTCGCGTGAGTATCACGAGTGACCCACGAGAGTGTTAAGAGTGTCAGATGAGGGTGTGACGACTGTCAGTCGAAAGTGTCATGAGTGACAGTCGAGAGTGTCACGACTGTCAGACGACAGTGTCACGAGTGTTAAACGAGACAGTAACGTGTGTCAGACTAGTGTCGTGTGAGTGTCATGTGTGTCAGACGAGGGTGCCACGACTGTCAGACGAGAGTGTCACGAGTGTTAAACGAGACAGTAACGTGTGTCAGACTAGTGTCGTGTGAGTGTCATGTGTGTCAGACGAGGGTGCCACGACTGTCAGACGAGAGTGTCATGAGTGTAACAAGTGTAAGACCAGTGTCGCGTGAGTGTCACGAGTATCATACAAAATCGAGGACTAGAGAATCACAATTACCCTAATTTCTATAAGTAGTTTAAATTGTCACAGAAGCGTTAATAATGCAAATCAAATGAATGGATCGGTAATACCTGCGGGTTTCCGAGTCTTTATAGCGTTAACCTTATTATTTTTAACAAAGCTAAGAACTGGACCTACCAAACTACTTAAACCTTAGATATTATGCCTAGTCTTTTTTTTTAATTTTATTGCTCACTCTTGACCTCAATCCAGCCCAGAGGCAGGGATGAGATCTAGGGTCTTAATGTGTAGATTAATGATCATTACTTTTTAATCAAGATGGACGTCTCTAAGCTGAATTTTGATTAGTATATAGGTAGTGTCTTATAAGAAGTTTAACACAATTACAATAAACGAGGTTAGCAAGTAACCACCTAATGATAAACTGCTAAGTCATTTCTTGCAAGTGTCCGCAGTTAGCGACTGTCCTCAATTAGTTATTGTACTTAAAGTGTTAAGTGCCACTTTCTATAAGTTTCTCATTCCATATATGCATGATATTGTGTATTCTACACAAATCTATCTATACAGGATGACAGGTAGGTACATCGACGCGCAAACTGTAAACTGTAATGCAAAACAACACCTTGTATAATAAAAAAATAAAGAAAAAACATTTATTTAGCACAGACTAAAAGATACACATACATATGTAACATAAGGCAAATTCTCGTAATTTAAAACGTTCAAAATCTAGTCGTAGTCTCATCTCGGCGACAAACAATTAATGTCAAAAACTTGTCAAAATGTAGGGAAATTAGAGGTATTTTTTGACAGATTGAGACTGAGATCAGACTGTGAACGGTCTTAAAATTACTAGAATTGCCCCTCAGAATAGCAAACTAATAAAAAACAAATAGAAAGTATAAAGACCGATGTATGAAATGAGCAGGTAAGTGTGCCTCACGGCTGCACCAAAAAGGCCCAGTTCAGCAAAAATGCCAGACAATAGTGCCTGACGCTGGTTTTCAACTGAACTTGATGTGTGAGGTGATGGATGTAAATCAGTTTTACACTGCAACGTAATATATAATGTCTCAATCATCCATCAAAATTCAAACTACCCACTTAAACCCACCATTAAAAAAATATTCAAAATTGTCAAACATCTCATTAAGTTATTAGTCGGGGACAGAAATCCGTTATACAAATGTATACAAATAAATAATTTAATAAACCAAATTACTGACCGCTGTAACGTTCAATTTTGTCACGCTTGCGCACCCTTCGCCGATCGCGAATGACAATAATAACGATTTTTGAATATCAAATAGCGTTACTAGAATGGGCAAAATCGATATGAGTTTTTAAAGGTGTTTTACATTGCTGGGTGTTATTTTTAGTTATTATAATTATCTGCCTAGCCTTTTCCTAACTATATTGGGGTCGGCTTCCAGTCTAACCAGATGCAGCTGAATACCAGTATTTTACATGGAGCGACTGCCTATCTGACCTCCACAACCCAGTTAGGGACAATACCCAGTTAGGGGGTAATACAATAAGACTGATTGTCAGACTTTCGGACTACTGACGACCCGTAACGACTGTCAAAGATCTACGAATGAAAGCAGGGACCAACGGCTTAACGTGCTTTCCGGGGCACGGAGGGGTCCTGGTATGTGAAGAAGGTCACCCACCCAAGGACCAACCGCGGCAAGTTAAGCTTAACCTGATCGACCCGTGCGGCTGATATTACTTAGCCAGTTATTACCAAAATATTTTTTTTAAACTAGGTTTTTCTTGTCTGTGGTCTAAAACTGGTATACACACTGTTAAGCAGTATTATGTCCCTCCATTAGTGTCGGTGCATCCATTACTATGTGATGAAAATATTGATCATCTTTTACTTTCGTGATCAAAATTAAGTAAAGTAAATGAAATTAAATTAAACATTTATTTGCTAGAAATACTAAGAATTGTAGGTAGTTTATTACAAAAGATTAAGTTTTTTTTTGTATCTAAAACAATTCACTAACACTTGCATACAAAATAATGTTTATTTTTTATAAAACGTTGCCCCACACTAGGAATTAACTAAAATTTTGTTTATGTCATAGTATTGTTGAGAGTAGTAGTATTGAGAATGTCAAAGATTTCTCAAATTATAATCGTAAAATGTCAGTCGATATTCATTCACAGAAAAAACATATCGCAATGTTCCCCAATAATACTACCCAATGTCGTGGTAAGGGTGCGTATCTATTCATTACTTTCTCTTTATTGGGCGTATCGAGTGTTCATTACGCGTGGTTGATAATTTTGTTCGTATGTGTAATGTGTTAACTTGAGGTGCGATGCGGGCGGCAGATGCACTTTAGTGCACTATTAATGGGCCTCTATAGCTTTTGTAGTAACTAGAAAGTGGTTTGATAAAAAAAGTATTTTTTGGAATACAATAAGTAGTTTGTTTGTGGTTGTCATTTCGATTGGTATTCGTAAAGTCTGACCGAAAACGGTTTTGCTTCGGCCAAAAACCAAAAACGAAAAAAATTACATTTTGTTTGCTGAGGTTTTACTTTAGTAAAATTAAAAGAAATACAGTGTCAAAATTTTCATCGTTATATTCAACTAACCGTTTTACTTAAATTACAAGAAACTTTATTTTTCTCAAAAACATTATTATTATTCGGTAATCAAACAATCTGACGTTATATTCAAGAAAATACAGTATTGGGACAGTACAGTATTCTGCTGTTAGTTGTTTTCACTATCGATTTTATACTTATAAATGAATTGAAAGTATTCTTCTCAGCGAGTCGACGACAATCTAAATAAGTATCGGCCCAGAATTTGGCTACGAGTTTGGTACCTTTCAGTAGCGTCCATCACATCAGTCATTGAAAGTATTGTTTACTTTTTTATTATTATCGGCCACGGCCGTTAAACAAAAAAATGCCAAAAAGAAATCTTTTGGCCAAAAATATCCGAAAACCGAAAACGATATTCGGTTGGACTCTAATATTCGGTTTATAAGTAAGCATCAATTTGTAAAATGCAAACCAGGCTTTAATGTGCTCATTAGTGGCTTAAATCATTTTCTTCGCTTTATCTGGCGTACTGCCAAAGAGCGCTTTTCAAGTAAGTACCTATGTAAGCCTTTCCCACTTTGCTGAAAGCGCTTTAAAGTGTCAGTGTCTGCGCAATATAGTGGGGCAACAGCTTTATTGCTGTACACAAATCTCAGGAGTAAAAATACTTCGTATAAACAAAAACAAAACAAATAATTTATAATACTTCATAATTTCCGCCGAAAGACGTCCACAGCTGGACGTAAGCCTCCCAAATACCGCCTCTTCGACTGGTTCTGTGCTTCTCGCATCCAGCGGCTTCTTCCGGTCTTCACCAGGTCATCGCTCCACCTCCTCTTCCAAGGCTACGTCTTCCGATACGCGGTTCACACTCCAAAACCTTTCGGCCCCATCGGCCATCTGTTCTGCGAGCAATGTGTCCTGCCCACTGCCACTTAATCAATACTTACTCAATTTTAAAATACCCACTTGAAAAAAGATAAAGAATCTGGACAATTATTTATTTATTTATTTAATCATTTAATTCGAGCAACAAAATTCATCGTGTTAGTAACAATGTACTTACAAACTATGTTACTAATACACTTACAAAGACAAAACCAAAAACTGAAACATATAGTGACATCATTGCTGCAAGGTGACAGGCCCAGCCGAAACCTTGCAGCAGTGGAAATGTAGGTAGGTATGGAAAATATACTTTTAGAGTTCCGTACAAAAAGGATGTCAATGGGATAATACGTATGGTAATACCCTATTTCTTTCTCCATACAGCAACCTACATACTTTACAATTGCTAGTGTTGTACTCCACCATAAATAGTACCAGCTATTTTGTTACCCAATCTATACTTATAATAAATCTGTAGAAGTGAAAATTCTGTACATTGAAAATATCCAAAAAATAAATGGCAGGGGGTGTTACTTGACCGACACCGAACCCAAAAATGTGATTAAAAAAAATTTTGTCTGTCTGTCTGTCTGTCTGTCTGTCTGTTTGTTCAGGCATCACGCAAAAACTACCGGTTCGATTACGATGAAACTTGGTATAATTATTCTTTAATATCCTGGGCACCACACTGGGTACTTTTTATCCCGGAAAAGTATATACAATAAAAAACAAACTTAATTTTGCGGTTCGATCCCTATACCCGATTACCACTGTCTGTACTGTACCAATCGCAAATACTAAGTTTGTCGTAGGTTGGGTCACCCGCAGTGGAGTTCATTTTTATTCCTTTTAGTTTTTGGAGTTATTTAGGTTTATTTTTATATGAGTCGTAGGTATAGATTTTAATTTTAAAGTATAGGTAGTATATTTGATAGTGTACGTAGTGACCGTAGGTTATTTTATAATACTGTTAGGTAGGTTTAGTCATTCGTATAGATATTAGTTTATAGGGATTTTGCTTATTTATTGAGTTTAGATTAGTTATCATCAGAAATAGGTTTATTTAGGTAGGTAGGTATTTAATTTTCTGTTATTGAGTTTTTTTTTTAAATTAGTTAGGTACTTAGGTAAAGATATCATATAGGTACCCTCTTAATCACCACTAATGAGACACAATTGGTTTTCTATTGTAATTAGCCACAAAGGGCCCGCGACATAGATGGCATTCTGGGGAAGCACATACATTTTATCCTGTTAGCACGTTCCTGTGGGTAAATTTCCGACATCCACGCGGGCGAAGCCGCGGGCAGAAGCTAGTTCAAACTAATTCTATTACGACTGCTTTAAAAAAACATTCAACAGGACACTATACAAACTAAAATATTCAATTGTCCCAAAGCAAAGCAAAATTGTTTAAGTGTAGGGGTTTCTAAACCGGTATTGGCAAAGTTCAAAACGGTACCATTTGGTGCATTACAATCGAATGGAAATCAGATATATTCCACAATGACAAAAGGAAATATTCCATTTTATAATAAGACTTGATGGACACACGCTTAAATCTATTGTTGGTTGTGTAATCATACGCCGTAGTTTTTTGTTAAAAGTTGTGGAACTTCATTTTGTATTGTGGTTGGGGAGTTCCCAAATGATACGAAAAATTGGGAACAAAACTTAAAAATATTTTGTTTGTACTTGGCAAATAAGTAGACTATATCATGTTTTTTTACTAATATTTTATCGGTTTATCTACACTGTTCAAACGTGTTGACTTGTGTTATACAGGATAATTTTTTAACCAGTGCGCAAACTGTATCCATTAATTCAGTATATGATTCAACGATTTGCGGTTTCGTAAAACAGCGTGAAATAAAACGTCAGATTGTAGATTTTAGTTCTAAATTTTGTCACTCACGGCGTCGTAACAACAATAATGGCGTCGAAACAGAAATAAATAAAACGAGTAATAAGAGTAAAAATGACCTTAACTCAAGTAAAAACAGTGATTTTAAGGGTAATATTAAATAAAAGTTATACAGACTTTCATGAAAGACGCTCATTGTGACTGCAAATAAGCCATTCTGCATTACGTCTAAACGTAATAACGTTTAATAACGTCGGTAGCAGTTTTGTAAAACGTAGCGCAATGACAATCCGGCAGACAAACGTTGTTCAGTTGTTTGACATAACGGAGCTGTTTTGTAAAATAACTAGCGGTTTTGAAAAACAGCGGATCCTACAATCCAACTGCGTATATGTCGCAGTTGGATTGTAGAACCCACTGTCTGAACTAGGATGCAAAATACAAAAATAAATAACAATAAGTATAAGTACAGAACTGACACATCATTTTTGCATAATTTTAACACGGCTATATACAAGGTTTCGTTTTGCATCCTCGTCAAATTCAAGGAGGTAACTATGCTACTGATTCTCGACACTAATCAATAATAAAATAAGTAGGTATATATTTTTTTCTAATTTTCGGCATGTGTAGGACAGGCATTTTAAAACGTGGCCTGTGTGAGATCGCACTGTAACTGTCCTTTTATACACACATAAAAACGTGGCCGCTTATACGATACCATAACGCGATTCTGTTCTTTGAAAGTGGTGTATTCTGAAATACATAACTAAAAAAACAAGTAGGGATCGTAATTGTATTTGATTATTTTCATAACAGCCTGCTGAAATTTGACGAGGATGCAAAACAACAGCTTGTATTAATAACTAAAAAACAATAAACTTCGTAAGCAATGGGGAATTACATACTACTGGATGCTGTGGGTGTCGACCTCAGGACGAGCTGCTTCTCACAAGGACAACTGAATGTCGCTAGGTCCCGCGTCACCAGTCCTGACTCTCTTCATATTTTGGCTGCTGAAACCAAAACTACAAACGTATAGTACACAGGAAAGTTTTATAAAATAGTTGCTGTTATTTTAGTATATCGTGGTGACTTATGACTTCCTCCGTGCCTCGGAAAGCACGTTAAACCGTTGGTCCCGGCTGTCATTCTTTGATCTTTGACAGTCGTTACGGGTCGTCAGTAGCCCGAAAGTCTGACAACCAGTCTTACCAAGGGGTATCGTATTACCCAGTCACTGGGTTGTGGAGGTCGGACAGGTAGTCGCTCCATGTAAAATACTGGTAATCAGCTGCATCTGGTTAGACTGGAAGCCGACTCCAGCATAGTTGGGAAAAGGCTAGGCAGATGATGGTTTCTTATGACTTCCACGTGAATGAAGCCGCGGGCAGACGCTAGGCTAGTTTAGTCGTCTATTTTTGTGGACTTGCACTTGAACTTTTAATCATAATAATTATTATTTAAATGAAAATGAAAGCGCGCTGCAAGTAGCACAAGCCTTCCCTGAGTTAATACACGTCAGGAAGATAAATCGATTCCCGATATACTCTCCATTTATCAAAATCTGTCTCGAAGTTTATACACTACGACCATCCATTATTTCACACAGAAAACCTACATTTCCTTCACTGAAAAATACACTAAGTATACTATACCTGCTGGGAAAGTAACTTATTACTTTTTTTTAATGAGGGAGAATGTACGTCATTACTGTTCTACAAATTTGCGGGTCGAAAAAGTGTATGAAAATCCATTGCTAACGTGCTGTGTTTTTTTTTTATTTAGTTTAGGACAATTAGAAAGAAAGAAAATACGTTTATTTGCTGTAAACATGACCCAAAAAAGAACATAAATCAAAAAAAAAAATAAGAAAGGATTGGGGGAAACATGCGTCATATCCACGCAAAACAATTCAGTAGCTAACCTAATTAAATATAGCATAATGCCAAAAGACAAAAACTTTTCATCACCGAGCACAAAATGATACTGCCCTAACAAGTTTGCTGATTATTCAAACCAATATTAATCTCCCTGGCAAAAGTACCTATTACATCGAGTTTTAATAACTGCAACAATTTTTTATATAAATTGCACTTGAAAATAATGTCTTTTTTTTTTCCTCGTAGGTATAGTGTATAGCACTATGTATTTTTACCGATTCCCAACTCGTGCGTATTATAATTCCCTCGGCTGAGCCTCGAGTCTCAAACTACACACTCGTTAGTATTCAGTCACTTTCTCCCCTCGGTGAACAATGTACTTTTTCAGCCTTTATCAGTTAAAACCACAGGCATAGATATATCTGTAGTTAAAACTCTCACAAGAGGGGCTTGTGGGTAAGTAATAACAGCCGCACGGGTCGATCGATCAGGTTAAGCTACGCTTGCCGCGGTTGGTCCATGGATGGGTGACCATCTTTACATACAAAAACCCCTCCGTGCCTCAGAAAACCCGTTAAACCGTTGGTCCCAGCGGTCATTTCTGGATCTTAGAGAGTCGTTACGGGTCGTCAAAACCCCGAAAGTCTGACAACCAGTCTTATCAAGGGGCATCGTATTACCCAATAACTGGGTTGAGGAGGTCTGATAGGCAGTCGGCCCATGTAAAATACTGGTATCCAGCTGCATTCGGTTAGACTAGAAGCCGACCCCAACATGGTTGGGAAAAAGCTACGCAGATTTATCAGTTAAGGGCCTTACTCTCGTTTAGTACCGTAATACGGTCACTTTATGAAGAATATTTCTCATTAACGGCTTGATTAAAAGATCTGTAAAAAATATATGTTTGCTATAGATTCATGAACAACATTTCTGTAGAAGGATTTTTTCGTATGGCTAATACTTTTGCCTTAAAAAAATATTTACCAACACGCTATTTTTTTCTGAAATTCGATATTACTTCTAAACGGCTTTGATGTTTGGAAATATTTTTACACTGAAAAATCGATGGTTAGAGGTACTACAGATTTGTCTTAGCTTATGTAAATCAATTAACATTTGCAAAGGAAATGTCCCCACTTTGAGATCGAGCTTCAGAGGGGCTCTGCGCGGGCGCGGGCGGCAGTCGTGCGTTAGCATTGAGACGGGATGGCTGTGTCGCTCGCTGCTACGCTCCGGCTATCGACCGACTATGCGCGTCTGTCTGTGTTAGTGCAAATATTTACGAACGAATTGTATCAGTGTGCGTTTATTGACTAGCTCGCTGCAGATGGCCCATTTCTATTGTGCGCGTGGACGCTTACGAATACTTACGATAGTAAAATACAAGTAGTCATATCTAAACTAATATTAAAATGAGAAAAGATTGGATTTGATCAAAATAAAAGTCCAAGATGGCGGCTGCGAAAATTTTCAAGTTTTTCATCATGGGTGTCGTTTTCATACTTTTCGAGGGTGATAAAGCCGATAGTGAGGTCAAAATAAAAATCCAATATGGCGGCTGCAAAAATTTTCAAATATTTCATCATGGGTATCGTTTTCATACTTTTCGAGGGTGATAAAGCCGATAGTGAGGTCAAAATAAAAATCCAAAATAGCGGCTGCAAAAATTTTCAAATATTTCATCATGGGTGTCGTTTTCATGCTTTTCGGGAGTGATAAAGCCGCTAGTGAGGTCAAAATAAAAATCTAAAATGGCGGCTGCGAAAATTTTCAAATATTTTATCATGGGTGTCGTTTTCATGCTTTTCGGGGGTGATAAAGCCGCTAGTGAGGTCAAAATAAAAATCCAAAATGGCGGCTGCGAAAATTTTCAAATTTTTCATCATGGGTGTCGTTTTTATGCTTTTTGGGGGTGATAAAGCCGATAGTGAGGTCAAAATAAAAATCCAATATGGCGGCTGCAAAAATTTTCAAATATTTCATCATGGGTGTCGTTTTCATTCTTTTCGGGGGTGATAAAGCCGCTAGTGAGGTCAAAATAAAAATCTAAAATGGCGGCTGCGAAAATTTTCAAATATTTCATCATGGGTGTCGTTTTCATGCTTTTCGGGGGTGATAAAGCCCATAGTGAGGTCAAAATAAAAATCCAATATGGCGGCTGCAAAAATTTTCAAATATTTCATCATGGGTGTCGTTTTCATGCTTTTCGGGGGTGATAAAGCCGCTAGTGAGGTAAAAATAAAAATCTAAAATGGCGGCTGCGAAAATTTTCAAATATTTCATCATGGGTGTCGTTTTCATGCTTTTCGGGGGTGATAAAGCCGCTAGTGAGGTCAAAATAAAAATCTAAAATGGCGGCTGCGAAAATTTTCAAATATTTCATCATGGGTGTCGTTTTCATGCTTTTCGGGGGTGATAAAGCCGCTAGTGAGGTCAAAATATAAATCTAAAATGGCGGCTGCGAAAATTTTCAAATATTTCATCATGGGTGTCGTTTTCATGCTTTTCGGGGGTGATAAAGCCGCTAGTGAGGTCAAAATAAAAATCTAAAATGGCGGCTGCGAAAATTTTCAAATATTTCATCATGGGTGTCGTTTTCATGCTTTTCGGGGGTGATAAAGCCGCTAGTGAGGTCAAAATTAAAATCCAAAATGGCGGCTGCGAAAATTTTCAAATTTTTCATCATGGGTGTCGTTTTTATGCTTTTCGGGGTTGATAAAGCCGATAGTGAGGTCAAAATAAAAATTCAAAATGGCGGCTGCAAAAATTTTCAAATATTTCATCATGGGTGTCGTTTTCCCACTTTTCGAGGGTGATAAAGCCGATAATGAGGTCAAAATAAAAATCCAAAATGGCGGCTACAACAATTTTCAGATATTTCATCATGGGTGTAATTTTCATAGTTTTCGAGGGTACTACAGCCGATAGTGAGCTCACAATGTAAATCCAAGATGGCGGCTACAAAAATTTGTTTTTTTTTTAAATCATACATAAGGAACTTCGAGTAATCTAAGTTATTCCGATCAAACTAAAATTTACTAATTATTACTTGATTTTAGGTACACGATACTTATTTAACAATAATATACTTAGTGTGATGAGTTGCCAAATAAACAATGTTATTTATCACGAGACCGCATGAGTGAGTGAGTGAGTGAGTGACAGATAGATTGCAAAAACAATATCCTATACGGTTAAGACACAAGAAATGCGTTTCCGTGAATACTGTATCATTGTGTATTAAAATTCAATTGATTTAATACAGGTAACTTATTATTGAAAGATTATCTATTTATCCAGTTCTTTATTTAGATATTTAAGAAGGAAAATTAGTTTTATATGTAACCAACACCTCAAATGATGACTGAATAATTAGTTACAACTAAAACTAGATTTTTGAAGCCGCCATTTTGGATTTTTATTTTGACCTCACTATTGGCTTTATCACTCTGGAAAACCACGAAAACGACACTTATGAAGCAAAATTCCAAATTTATTGCAGCCGCCATTTTGGATTTTCATTTTGACCTCACTATTGGCTTCAGCAAACTCAAAAACCACACCCATGATGAAAAATTTGAAAATTTTTGCAGTCGCCATTTTAGATTTTCATTTTGACCTCACTATTTTCTCCAGCACCCTCGAAAACCACGAAAACGACACCCATGACGAATATTTTGAAAAGTTTTGCAGCCGCCATCCTGGATTTTCATTTTGACTTTATAATCGGCTCCAGCACCCTCGAAAACCACGAAAATGACACCCGTGACGAAAATTTTGAAAATTTTCGCACCCGCCATCTTAGATTTTCATTTTGACCTCACTATTGGCTTCAGCAGCCTCGAAAACCACGAAAATGACACCCATGACGAAAATTTTGAAAATTTTCGCACCCGCCATCTTAGATTTTCATTTTGACCTCACTATTGGCTTCAGCAGCCTCAAAAACCATGAAAACGACACCCATGATGAAAAATTTGAAAATTTTTGCAGCCGCTATTTAGATTTTCATTTTGACCTCACTATTGGCTCCAGCACCCTCGAAAACCATGAAAACGACACCCATGATGAAAAATTTGAAAATTTTTGCAGCCGCCATTTTAGATTTTAATTTTGACCTCACTATTGGCTTCAGCAGCCTCGAAAACCACGAAAATGACACCCATGACGAAAATTTTGAAAAGTTTTGTAGCCGCCATCCTGGATTTTCATTTTGACTTTATAATCGGCTCCAGCACCCTCGAAAACCACGAAAATGACACCCATGACGAGGTTTATCTACTAAACGGCCGTAGGTAATTATTTCAAGGTCACTGCCGAAACTATAACATCGTTCGATTGGCTACGGAACCCTAAAATGCTATTTAGGTACAGTGCTAGTTAGGTAGGTTTATTACTGATTTATAATAATTCAAATTGGTGAAACAGGATCACATTTTTTATAAAATCTCATTTTTAAGTACTTAATAAATCCTCCTACCAAATGCAAATAAAATGTTATTCGATTCCTAAGAAAAGTTTTACCCCCGCAGGAACTAAGTTCTGATTTTAAATAAAATCGAAATTTCTAAATGAAAAATGCTTAAAATATACGTAACATACGTATCAATCTATACAAAATATATCAGACTTGCAACCGCAATTCCCTTCTGGAATCGTTGGCAAAAATAGCGACCTGCGGGCGGCATGTCTGTGCCTCTGCATACTCTTTGATCGTCGTTTTAGTTCAGCGCGCCACCGCGCGCGTTTTACGTTTTCGGGAGTAGAGCGTTTAGCTCCGCCCACATGCACAAGGTCAGCGAGCCCTATATACACCTTAAAAATCTCACCTTACTACACAGCTGGGAATTTTCCCAAATGAAACGCTGGAATGGGAAAAGTCGTATCATCAAAAATGGAACGAAATGAATTTGTTAACTGACTGGCCATCAAAACAGCTATAAACTGAACCTAACAACACTCTAGATGCCAACAAAAAAATATTTTTTTATTCAGGATATTAAGTTTCTTGAAGAATTTACAGAAGGTCTTAGTTGCTTTTCAAGTGTGACTGTGTTCTTCTTCTTCTAAACTACTGAACTGTGCAGGTTTCAGCATGATGCTGAAACCTTATATTAAGGCACGGAGGGGTTTTGCTGTGTAAAGAGGGTCACCCATCCAGGGACCAACCGCGGCAAGCGTAGCTTAACCTGATTGATCGACCCGTGCAGCTGTTATTACTTAGCCACAAGAGGTATGAACTGATAAACAAGATACCTATTATAACTGCTAACTGTGGAGGCTTGTAAATAGCTTGTCGTCAATTACCTCACTACTACTTTTGTATTTGATAGCTGTAAGCCATCCAAAGACAATAAAAATAAAATAAATTTATAATAACAGGAACAAAATAAACTGCATAATCATAGCGATAATTTGTTTTAGTTGTCTTTACGACACCCACAACACAAAAGAGAGCGCAAAGAAATAATAAAAGTTGAACCAGCCTTACCAGACAACTTGATAACTGCCTTGCTGTCTTAGTAAATAGTAAATACACGTAATTATATATTTTTTTCAGGTCAAGGATATTTTTTTTTTATGTACGGTAATCCCCAGATCAACCTATGAAGCGATGTCGGGTGCTTAATGGGGCTATCCTGTAATTTAAACTAGAAATACATAGTTTATTGTCTAGCATTCTAATTGCGTTGCACGCTTTCAATCACAATTTGAATCATTTTGAAGGCTATTGTTAATCCATTGCTTGCAAGCATCAATACAGTAATTTGGTTTATTTGAAATGAATAGGTACAGACGCCAGCACATCAAGTTACTACAATCTGTCAAATTTCTTTAATAGATTTTAAACTTTATCGCTTAAGCATTAAGGTTCAAGGTTGAATGGGAAAATTTGACAGTTTCGGGTAGCTTGACCTGCTGGCGTCTGTACTTTGAGTTTTTTTTATTTTTAATATAAATATTTAAAAATTTAGAAAACACTATACATTTAAGCTAACATTTAAAATAATAAATGCACATGTGAAAAAATAAGCAAAAGAATCATAGGGCATCAAAAAATTCGTCCGCATCGCTGTCAACAGGAACAGTGCCCAAAAGGCTTGCAGCATTGCCACGTTGTATGGCGACGTTAATTCTTTGGCCAAGAAATAGGCCAGCCCTCTGGTCACATGAAGAGTCGACTAACCGCTTGGCGATATCTCGAAAAGCCAAGTGGAAACTCGGCCCCCATGGAACTAGTGTTTCAACCCCAAACGTCTCGAACATATTACTCCCAATCTGGTTGGATTATTTTCGCCGTTTGAGGTTTTCTGCACCTGCAGCAGCCGCTTCAGCACAGCCCACCGTGCTAGGAAGATGGGTTGGCGAAAGGCTGTTGACTCATGCAAGGGTGTTGTTGCATCCCACACCAAAGGTCTGCCTAACTTCCAGGGCATTATGGTCATTCCGTCTGGTCTCTTCCCATCGTCGCGTGTCAGGCCGTTGGGTTCTAAAACATCTGGCACCCCGGCAGTGCTGGAGTGCTGTGCTATCCGGCCTGCGCTCCTACTGCAGCATAGGCAATGGCGTCCGAGGCAGTCAACAGCTTCATCGCACTGACAGCGATGCGGAGCCCCGCAAGGAGCGCCCAAACGTAGACAGGTAGCAAGCCGGAAGAGTTTAAGTTTAAATTTATAATATTAAGCATGGTTGTTCAGGTCTACCATAAAGCTAAAGTCTTCGTATTTATCTAGGGCACTTCATATCATTTTACTCTCGAATGTATGAAGCCAGTACTGCCGAAGTTAGCGTACGCCAGAAATTTGGAGTGGTCGATGTACGTTTTTATGTGGCTTCATGTACAGACGCCAGCAGGTCAAGCTACTCGAAACTGTCAAATTTTTCCAATCAACCTTGAACCTTAATGCTTCAGCGATAAAGTTGAAAATCTCTTAAAGAAATTTGACAGATTGTAGTAGCTTGATGTGCTGGCGCATAGCGACTTCTACTCAACTTAGATTATTGTTTTTTCTTTTATAGTACGTACATATTATATTGGGGAAGTTTTACTACTACCGACTACTTAAACTGTTGTAAGCCACAAGGGTTTTGGTAGTCAGTAACTTTAGGTCCCTAGTTTTCGAATAAATCATATTTCATTATACCTACTTTTGGAAATAAGCCAATTTCTTTGACGAAATTTTCGAATTCCATTCAAATACGGCTAATAAACGGAAATTAAGGGATTGGTTCATCATAAATTATCATCACTGATTACGGCAGTCTACTGCTGGACCTAAACCTCTGCAATTGCACGCCATTCAGATCCATTCTTGGCAACCCTCAGTTGCTACCAGCCACCCTGCGAAGATCGTCGCTCCACCTAGCTTGAAGGCGCTTACCGATTCGCGGGCTCCACTCAAGAAATTCCTTCCTTCCAAGAAGGTCCTTACGGAAAAAAAAATTAAGAAACTTGCGCAAAAAATTTAAGAACGCTAAAACTGCTGAACGGATATAGTAGATGAAATTTGACACATGGGTAGACCATGACCTGGAGAAGGACATAGGCTACTTTTCATCCTGGATCGCAAACAAAGTCGCCGGCTGACGCTGAAGTGTCGCTGAAGTCAATTTTATCAAATTTAAATTAATTATAAAAGTACAAAATCTCATAAAATACAATGTCAGCAGTCTTTGGTTCATTGAATTAATTATATTTTTGTTATAAAAAAAACATTTTGTACGCCTGATCGGGCAAAACATTTAAGGACTTAACGAAAACTATATTTAAGATCTTGCATGCTTGATTTGTATGTAAACGCATGTTTGACAAATAAAGTATCTTTATCTATAACATAATAACAAATGAAATTTGTCAAGAATGAAATGAAATAGTACAAAAACGCACGGAAAAGAAAAGAAAATAAAATAAAATGTCAGCAATATTACAATGATCAAACTTACAATATCCTGCATGATAGTGACTTAAAACAGCTTATATCAATCGATCTGCCTAGCCAAAATATGTTAAAGTTGTCATAAAATAAACGGCCCGTTTTGACATTGACAGTTCTAGTACCTAGTTAATAAAGATTAAATTCGCAAAACACGTATTCGTTTGTATGAAACTGACAGGTGTCAAGAACGCATTCTCAGATGTCAAAACGAGCCTTTTATTTTTTTACAAATTTAGGTTCGTTTCAATTTTTAACGTCGCCAGCCCACAGCACTTCCATGAAGCAGTCGAACAGAACTCGTGTACACAGTAGCATAAATTTTTAACAACGTTCCGTATTTATGGTTTGTAAGCCAATAAAAAGGCCCAATTTGTGAGGCCGCCGCGGACAAGTGCATGCTACCTTTGTCGTTAATAAAATGTGGGGTTAGGTAGAGGGTATAGTGAGGGGTTGCAGCATGAGCGGGAAGCGTTTTAACATGACTGATTTTAAGAAATTGATCAAACTAATTAGTTATTTATTGAATCTTCAAGCTTTTAATATCTTCGGTTAAGCTTGATTTCAGACTCTTCATCTGTTCGGTGAGATGGTTATAGAATCGCACTGCTGAACTTGTATTACTACTGCCAGCTACTGCACATCAAGCTACCCGAAACTGTCAAATTTTCCCAATCATCCAACAATCAATCAATTGATCATTTTCTGTCTTTTTTTTAGCGAAGAGTTTGAAAATCTATTGAAGAAATTTTACAGAATGTAGCAGCTTGATGTGCTGACGTCTGAACAGAAATCACACAAGAAAGTATGCCGTAAGCGATTTCTTTAACGAAAATGTGACATTAATCGTAAAGGATAAACTACATTTATAAAACTGTATAGTTTACGATAAAATTCGCTTACGATACTCGGCTCTCAAGCCTCGATATTTCAATAAAAATAGTTCTTTAAAAACTATAAAAGGTAACCCGCTTCCGCTCACACTGAATCATAACCCCAAAAACGGTAGCGCACGCCAGCGACATGTGGACATTTTTTAATGACAATAATGGCTGAAGCACTTTGATGGACCACTGATGGACTTTTAAGCGCATACACATGATGTAATTATTTAATTTCATTCGATTGTCTGGCTCGTGCCGTATGACAGCTGTCCAATTTAATGTTAAATTATTTCCAGAGACAAATTAACTTGCGCATTGAAATGTAAAAATTTTAATATGATATTTTATTTTGTCATTGTTTTTTATCGTATTTTTGTAATTTGCGTAGTGATGTTTGTTTTATCATTTTACAGATTTGTTTTTTAGATTATTCAATAGATTTAAATAATACATCATTTCTGCATTATCAACTCCGCGAGCTACCCTGACGTTTTCGCCTAACAGTGCAATACGTTCTTATAATATAAATAAAATCTTAAGAATCAAAGTGAATTCTTTTTGATTTTATGTATTTTTAACCGACTTCAAAAAAGGAGGTTCTGTATTCGACCCGTATGTATGTATGTATATTTGTATGTCCGCGATTTTCTCAATTTTTTTTTTGGCTATTAAGTCCTTTATTTAACATTCACTGATTACATCATTACTATTTTTACAAGCTAACACTAATATATATATATATATATATTATATATAAAAGTATATAATAAAAAAAAACAAGAAAAAGCCTAATGCCTTTTGATTTTGAACTACTGGTCCGCTTTGGATGGGCTTTTCGCTGTCTACATCCCTTTATCTACTTTCCTATCGCAGGTATGCTGGTAGAGATGTCTTTAGAAATAAGCATCACCTTTGTACCTATTTTACTGTTCTTTTTTTTTCTTCTCTGTTTGTATATACATGTACATAAATTATTAAATAAAAAAAATAAATGATTTCATTTAATTTTTCATTTAATTTATTCATGAAAACAATTTACATTGTGTTGAATATATATACACAAACAATTTACAAAACAAAGAACTACGAATTATTAATTAACATTCCAAGTGAAAATTCAAAAAAGTACCAAATAGTTATAATAATAATGTCAAAATGATTTAAAATCTAATGTCAAACACTTTTACATATAAAGTCAACCAGGTTTAATATATAATGTCAAACAGTTTTCAATTTAATGTCAAAAAATTCTATAATTATTTAATGTCAAGTGAATAAAAAAAAATAACGTAATTCATTTAGGTAAATTATTGTGTGACATTAGTTCCGATATGTTGTACAAACATTTTTTTAACAAAAAGGCTTTTAATTTTGTTTTAAACAAGTGGGTGTTATAAATCAGGATCTTTAGCTCAGAAGGCAACCCATTAAATATTTCTACAGCTTGATACTTAGAGCAATGCTCTACTACATTAAATCTTGGTGCTATTCGTTGCTTAAAAATTTTTCTTCGCGTGCTCTCTCTTATCTCACGTTCTTCCTGTGATTCAAACTCATGTAGATACTTAACAAAATGACTTAAGAGGACTAATACATATAAGCTAGGTACTGTTAATATTCCCAATTTTTTAAAGTAATCTCTGCATAACACATGTTGCGAAATTTTGACTATTGTCCTTATGGCTCGTTTCTGTAAGATGAACGCTCTCTGCCAGTTATAATTATAACTATTACCCCAGAGCACGATGCTATACCTTATCCTCGACTCAACCAGCGCAAAATATACAGCCTTTAAATGTTCTAAATTCAATTCATCCCTAAGGCTCCTGAGTGCGTAACATGCTGACGATATAGATGAATCAATAACAGCAAGCTCCGGTTTCCAATTTAAAAGCGAATCTATATTAATCCCTAAGAATTTAACCTTGTCCACTAATTCGATCTTGTCTCCATTTATTTGTATATCTAAGTTGTCATTGTGACGAGTCGTGGTCTTAAATAAAATGAGGTTAGTTTTACCTGTGTTTAGCAATAAGTTATTGGCTGTAAACCATTCGCAAATTTGTTCTATAATTATATTTGTATTTAATGTCAATTTTTCTATGTCATTTGCCCCAATTATTATGTTAGTGTCGTCTGCGAAAACAACAAGTTTCTCGTTCGGCTGAGTTTTATTCATGTAGTTGAGTAAATCATTTGTAAAAATAATATATAGAATAGGTCCTAAAATTGAGCCTTGAGGCACACCACGTTTTACATATGTCATTTTGGACTTGTATATCACTTCGTGATTTTTCTCGTCCATGCTTTTAATTTCTACATACATTCGTCTATTTTGTAGGTAGGATGTCATAAGTTATAATGTATTGCTTCTTATACCATAATGTTCGAGTTTAGCAAGTAGTAGTTCATAATCTATGGTGTCAAAAGCGGAACTGAGGTCAACAAATAGTCCGGCTACTTTCATTTTTTCATTTAATTTACTAACTATGTCATTTATTAAAGTGTTCATAGCATCCGAGGTACCAACGCCTTTCTGATATCCAAATTGTCTCAGGTTGATAATTTTGTTAATACCTAAATGTACCATCAGTCTGGCTTTAATAATTTTTTCAAAGAGTTTTGATAGGGTGGGTAATAAGGATATGGGGCGATAATTTTTCGGATCGGTCTTAGTACCCCTTTTGTGTATTGGAATCACCTTGGCTAATTTCAACTGGTCAGGAAAGATTGACTCATGGATGCATTTATTGAAGAAATCAGAAAGAGGAGAAGCTAATATCCGTATATTCTCCTTTATAATCGAAATCGGTAGGTCGTCGAAGCCGCAAGAATGTTTATTAGCCATTTTACTAACCAAATTTGCAATTTCATTTGGAGTAGTTGGCCTGAAAGTGATATCACTTTCAACTCTTTTCGTTGTATCCACCAGAAAAGACATTGCTCTATCTTTATCTTTATTCGCTATTGATGGTTTAAATATGAAACTGTCGATAAATAGATTTGCAATCTCCTGAGGATCAGTGATTACTTTATTGTCTATATTTAAGATAATATTTTTACGTTGCTTATTTTTCTTCTTTTTAGTATGTTCGTTCACCATTTTCCATGTTTCTTTCACTATATTTTTGGCGCTGCTTAAGTGACGTGATATAGCTTGCTTTTTTGCTTGCCTAATAACTCTTCTATGAATTCGAACGTAGTTGGTTTTATAATTTTTGATGCTGCTATTATTTAATGTTCCAGAGCACAGGACTCTTTTCATTTTACTTGATACTTTAATACCTTTTGTAATCCACTTAATTGTATTGTTATTTTTAGACTTTATTCTAATTGATTTTTTGGGATAACAATCTTGAAATATTTTGTTGAAATAGCTTAGAAACTGATTTATTCCCATATTCGTCCAATTTTTGTTAGTAATAATTCTTTTGTAAACGGAATTGTTTTTCTCATTAAATAATCTTTTACTTACTGTGGTGTACTCGAAGCTTTTTGATTTTTTGTGGATTTCCTCAAGAGTTACATAACAAAAAAGACCACCATGACCATCAGCTAATCCATTATGATCCACAAAACACTGCTCTATGTAGTCACTATCAATATTTGTGATTATATTGTCTAAACACGACTGAGAGTTATTTCGGATAAAAGTCGGAGTTCTCACAAGGTATCTAAAATTGTAACACGTCAATGTACTTAAAAACTCAGAATTTTTTTTGTTTTCAACAAGTACGTCAACATTGAAGTCCCCACACATAATACAGTTTCTGTCAATAAAATGTTCTAATAATTTTTCTAAGCTGGAAATGAAGCTTTCGAAGTTTTTGTCATAGGGACTTCGGTAACAACAGAAAATGTATAACCCTGTTGCAACATCTTTTGCACCACATATCTCGAAACTTTCGGCTCTGTAAAACTTACTCATTGACTCAATGTTTTCACATTCTTTCAATTTATGTGCTAAAATAAGACTACCCCCCCTTTTCTTGTTTTTCCTTGTGTTACATGCAACTAAATTATAATTTGTCATAGTAAATACATTGGCAGATTTGTCATTTAAGAAATGTTCTGATATACATATATAGTCCACGACATTACCTGTCGTTTCAATATATAATTCGAGTTCGTTTTTTTTATTGCTTATTCCACATACATTTTGATGAAAAATCTTTAAACAACTAGTATCTGATAATAGGGTGCTGTTACTTGCGTCATCCGGCATTACCTTTTTATTCTCGAAAAAAATCATCATTTATAATTGCGGGTGAAATATTTGTTTGTGAGGACGAATTTACAAACACTCTAGATGTAGGTGTTTCACTCGCTTTGAGTACCAAATTAGGAGTAGTTTGCGTAGAAACATTTTTAAACATTCGTTTTGCCTTTTGATCCATAAGCGCATTATGAACATAATTTTGATAGTTGATCCTGTATTGTAATCGCAATATATCCCTATAAATTAATTTGCATGCAGTTAGCTTGTTAAGTAAAGGCCTTCTATTATAGTTAAGATAATTGTCATCTAGAGTAATAAAATTAGAATTTACACAATTATTGCATACAAGTTTTAAGGTACGATTAACATTTGGTACACTTAAATATTTATTATTATAAATCTTACTAACAAGAACGTTTGTGTTTTGTATATTTTGCAAGGTTTGATGCAGAGAACTTAATATATTTAATGGATTTTTATCGCTACTACCTCCAATTATTAAAACAAAGTCAGACTTTGTGAAGTCCTTACACATAGTTGCACATGTACTTAATATGTAACTAAGAGGTGCATTTGGTTTGATTATCGACGTTACACTGAAACTATTACCCACTAAGTTTTGAAGTATGTCCCTAATTTCATATCCGGTCTGATCAGCGAAGATAGCGATTTTATGCTTTGGTGCCAGTACTTGCAATAGTTGTTTACAGGATCTATTCTCTGTCAGTTTTTCTACGCTTCCATTTGCGCCCATGTTTTGTTTAGGCGTTGACAGTGACATGTTCTTGTTTGTTCCCTGTATTTCCTTGTCCGTCGATGTATGTATACCTCCATTTACTTGTTCCTCCGCGTTGAATGTAGACGAGTTATGTATAAAGCTAACTTGTAGTTCTTTGTAACTGTTTGTAGGTGACAAGTTCCCTGCCCCTGTGACTGAAGACTTATCTAAATTGTTTTTTATTGGCGACTCGTGAATGAGTGCTTCCGACTTATTACCATTTCGGTTCATTGACGATAGGGCATGCATAGTAAACTCTCTAGAAGAGGTTCTAGGTAATCCAGTTTTCATAGTTATTGTCTTAAGTCGACGTTGATATTGAGGTGAATAGAACCTTATTGGTGTTGCCGCTGTATCTGAGGAAGTAGAATCGTGTAATCCTACTGATTTAAAAATCTTTATTTTGCTTTCATACTTTCTAATTTTGTCCTTTAGTGCAATATTTTCCAAGTTTAAATTATCTATTTCTGAGTTGGCAGACTGTAGTTCTAATTTAAGTTTGTTAATGGCTTCATTGTTCGCGACGATATCCATATTTCCAGAATTATTATTGTTGGGTAAGCTTTGATAGGAGATATCCATGTCAAATTCAAACTCGCTTACGTTTAGATCATGTCGCATTTTTGTTCTTTGCGTGACGTAAATATTATCATCCTCCATGTTTTAACTTTAAAATATTTACAAAAAGCCAAACATATATTCAGTTTCGAACCTGCGACTAGCAGCTCCGCAGTCCGAACGGTTCTTAATGCGCCAACTGTGTTGATTGCTTTCACACCCAAATAGTGCCGTAGCTTCCACATGCAGACATCTGTTTAACTGTTTTATCGACTGTCGGTTTCGGTGTCCTTAAAACTAGATGTCGCTATTTGCTGATACGTTTGACACTAGTGTATTTGAATATATTTTTTTTCGTAACGGTTCGTAATATGATGATTATATGAAGAAAAGACACTCACAGTTTCCGCAGTCACTTGGCTTGTTTGGTCCCAGCACGTATTTATTTCAGTATTTTAGTAATACACAGCAAAATCCACTGTTTATTATTTTGTAAAATTGCGTCATTGAAGAATTTAAACACAGATCAGTCCATACAAATAACTTGATACTTCCACAAAGTTTTCAGTGGATAACACTGTCACTGAATAATTATAGTATTACCATTTGGTCAAATCGAATAGATGATCTTAAAAACTTATCTCACTATTTTTAAACAATTTCAAACTACAGAACAGGTGTAACTCGTGACGGCAGCGCCATCTCTGTGTGAGAGTGAATGAGAAACAAAACTATATATACAGTGGCCTCCAAAAGTTAGTTGTCATTTTCCACTTCAGCTGTGTTGCCACATTATGATTTATAATAAAAAAATAGTCAGGTTACTCAGGATCACTTGATTATTTATTTATTTATAACAATAAGCACACCAACAGCACAATCACTTACAATTCAAATTAAATATCATCTAAAATTAGCATTACAATAACCATGCAAATAACAGGTATGCATGACATTTAACTTAAAAAATATGCGAGACAAAGGAAAACGACAAATAAAAAAAATGCGTTAGTAGATCTTAATCTAGAACACTACAAAACAAACCAATTTGAGCTACATAGACGTGCACTCTTCACACTGTCTAAATAGGGAACGCCTGTATGAAGCAAAACTCATGGAGAAAATATCAATAGGAAAATCTGTCAAGTTGGACCTTTCATTATATTGCCTCGCCATACGTGCCTTATGATAAGTCATAGGTTGAATAAGGGCAAATTTTTCAATCATCTGATAACTTTATTGGAGGAATAATTTTTAAATGTTGACAGTTATTTCATACAAAAACTGTCAAACGTCAATTTTATTCCTCGAATAAAAGTTATCTGGCGATGGAAAAATCAGCCCTTTTTCAATAAAAACGTTATAATAGCAGTTGAAACATTTGGATAACTAGAATTTTTACTCATAATGACACGAAATAATGACTCATGATGTGTCAAAATGTCAACTAACTTTTGTAGGCCACTGCACATTCAAATGAAAGCTTATCATATAACCATCGATCAAAAGCTCTACAATCCACAAACAATAAAATACAATTAAAATGAATTAATTCGAGTCGTATTTGCAATCAAGTAACCACAGCAACCGATGGGGACACAGCATAAAATAATTGCAATAACGCAATATTTGCACGCCGCACGTGCCAGATTGTAGATAAGTGAACAATTATGATTGTCACAGCTGGAGCGACTGCGTGCTGTTTTATCGACAATCTGTGCAATGGGTGGACTGTTGTTTGTTAGACTGTGGTTTGTGATAATTTTGTGTTGATTAATAGGTTTTGTTGCAAGTTTTTTAGTGAAAAAACCATAAAACAGAAATAAAAAGATAGAAATTGTCCAATAACAATTGATTGTCATTTGACAATTTCAATTTTTTTCTGTCAGTTGGTTTGTACGAACACTTTTACACGTCAATCATATTTTTAAAACTAGATGAGGTCGGCATTTCCTATCTAACTACTCTGAGAAGAAAGGTTGAACCAATCAACAACAACTTCAAATATTATAATAGTTTCCAGACAGATTGGCAAGGATCGTCATACAGTAGATGCCTGAAGACGGGCTTCGTCACTGAGGTAGGCCTAAGAAACGAAAAAAAGAAAAGAAGAAGATAATTTGAACTCGTCTCTGACCAGGCAAGACACAACATGAATAAAATTAGAAAAGTACAGAGAAATTAAGTCGGATTATTAAAAAAAAAAACTTTTGGAGCAACGAAATACATCTCTGAGTTTCTTCACTTTCTAAGCAGAAAGCTCCAAAGTTTCATAGAGCCAAGCTAGCATGTACAGACGCCAGCACATCAAGCTACTACAATCTGTCAAATTTCTTTAGTAGATTTTCAACTTTATTGCTAAAGCATAAGGTTCAAAGGTTATGTGCTGGCGTCTGTACCTATCTGTCTACCTATTGTGCCTTTCCTAAGCCCGTGAACTGTACGGACAGTTTGATCTTGACTGTAGTAACTTATACATTGATTGTCACAGCTGCAGCGATTGCGTATTGTTCGGCAATCAGTGCAATGGGTGAACTGTTGTTTGTTAGACTGTGGTTCGCGATTTTTTTTTTGTTGATTGTCGGTGGATTAATAATTTTTGTTGCATGTTTTTTAAAGTCTGACAACCAATCTTACCAAGGGGTATCGTATTACCCAGTAACTGGGTTGTGGAGGTCAGCTAGGCAGTCGCTCCATGTAAAATACTGGTACTCAGCTGCATCCGGTTAGACTGGAAGCCGACCCCAACATAGTTGGGAAAAGGTTTTTTAGGGAATATTGATAACAAAATCAATAAAAAGCACTTTAATAGTTTATCTTTTTAAAAAGGAAATACGTCTGACATTCTCAGCTTTCGAAGCAGAAGCATCAAAGTTTCATGGAGTCAAACAAGCATTACCTAGCTACCTATTGTTGCTTTCCTAGATCCACTGTTAGTTGAATCTTGACTATAATACAACAACATAGTCGTGCCTTCTAAAAGATACATTATATATCTAAATATACTTAATATAAATTAAAGTTGCTTTTTGTGTTCGTTTGTGTGACCACCACCCTAACTGCGTAATACACAATATAACACAATCCGAATGATTTTGAGGGGTAATACTAATATAAATATGTTGGAGTCATTCGTTAGACTATTCGAAACGTTAGCGCCATCTCGTGGCGCTAGACAGAGTCTAGCCTGAGTTCGTGGTGGGACGAGAGCAACAACTACAAAAGCGGTGTGAGCCGAGCTCTCGGGAGAATCGAAACATCGAATCATCGTACGAACAACATGTGCATAGAAACTGTCAATTGCGTTCCGTATCGTTGAGTTGTGTGAGTGTGTGATTCGCTAGTGTAACTAACTTGTTCGTAAATTATAATCTGATTTGAACTGCAAACCGTTCTTCTATTGTGCTATAACCAACACTACCCATAGTACGCCCACAGTAATAAAAATATGCCTGATGCTAACGAGAGACAGATATACTTTCTCCGACAAATATATAAAGAAGACTAATCCATTGCTTTATATGTTCGAAAATTTTGCCTACTCAACAACGTTAATAACGCAATGGCTTCATTTTGACAGTTCAAAAACATTTGCTAAACTGTCATAATAAAGCCATTGCTACTGTTAGTGTTACGCAATTACCCCGCGCGTTGTTCTTGTAAACTAGGCCACGGTTTTCTTCATTTAGAAAATGTATTCCAGAAGGTTTACGAGCTTATTACATTAATCTAAAAATTATATATACGAGTACTAAAAACGTTGTTTTGTCAAGTCTTAAACCCCGTTCATAACAGGTGATAAAATCAAAATAAGTACAAATAGACTGTCTTGATAATGTCCTTGTTTTATCAAGAAATATTTCCTGAGCCAACCCGCTTTCGCCCTCATCTAGGACAGGCTGCAAAGGCTTTAAGCTTTCACACTGTAAGGCTTCCTAAAATCTAGGTCACGTTAAACCCAGGTGTATGTCGTGTGACGTTTCGATCCGATATCATACATTACTACCCCAGCACCTATCTATTCTTGCTGCAATATCTACTTGCACTAGATGTGAAGCACGTAGTACAGTCAACAGCAAAAGTAGATGATCAAAATCAGAAATTCAAAACTAATGAACGGAGTTCGCGTCAGAACTATGTAGCGCCGAAGTGATTCAAAAGTATGTGATTGTAAATTATACCAAACATTTACTGCTAGTACAGCTGCCATATAACTGAAAACTCCGTTCATTAGTATTGAATTTCTGATTTTGATCATCTACTTTTGCACCAATATGTCAACACTTGGCAACTTTCAATTTCGATTTTTTCGTGAAATAACGTATGCAACGTTGAAATACATAAACCTATGGGTTCGAAAATGCTATGTTCGTAACAACATAAAATTTCATTCCAAAATAAAGGAGTAAATCGCTTTTGAATAAAGCCGAGTGTACACATACTTTTGCTCGTGACTGTACCTGAGGTTAATATTGCTATGAGGTTGCAAACTGCGGGGTACACATTATCAGTAGGAATGGGTTTCATTTTGATAGTTCAACAACATTCATTGCGTTATTTACGTTGTTGAGCAGACAACTTTTTCGAACATAATATGAAGCTATGGATTAGCAATATCCTTCAAAATTCATTTTCATTTTCATTTCATTACGAACTTCACTCAATTGACCTCCACAATCGGAAAAACGAATTTACACAAACTTAGCCATGGTAGGGGTTTCCCCTAAAATAAGATTCTCAAGTGATGTTCTGTAATTTGCTAACGCTAGCTATTATTGTCATAATTTTCTGGGAACTATCCAATAAAATCCTAAGATCTCCTTATGAGCATCGGGTCCTTTAGACCTGGCACCTCATACTTAGCAAACGATCTTACAAGCACTAGACCACAAAAAATAGCTCTATATTTAAATAAGTACGGTCACCAAAGGAGGTAAGTAACCAGGGGGCCTACTCCGAAGTGCAAAGTGCGAATGTTCGGATCGGACCGACACATGGCCGACCCGAATATTATTAAAAAATGCGAAAATAGTTTGGATCATCTCACTTGGGTCGGAACCATAGTCAATATTCGAAAGAGTGTAGGAGTGCAGGATCGGAACCGACCGAACCAGATAGTAACTTCGTAGCAGGAAACGGCCGAACATTCGGCCGATACTACTTCGGAGTAGACCCCCAGGGTCGTCGGATATAGTTGAAGTGTAGTAAGAAACCGAAATAGAAAACAAACAGTGCAATTCAAATTAAATTTCATTCGAAAACATCCATCGGTTTCTTACTAAACTTCAACTATACCCGATGAAGGGTCATCGGGTATACTTATTTGTATGGTGTACAATAAAGAGTATTCTATCTATCTATCTTATCTCTTTTGGTGACTGTACATCCAGAGACGCACGGGCGCGTTTTTCCGCCGCGATTTTTTTTTCTCACACTGGATTTTCAATGCACTGCTTAGCACTGAGAGTTGAAAATGTAACAGTGTGTTTGACGCACTACCCCGGGGATACGCTCTGTTGATTTTCAATGCTCGGCTCAACGCCGTGAGTTGAAAATCCAGTACGCGATAAAATCCCGCTGCGATATTTTTAAGTCCGTGCGAACGTGGGCTTAGTCATTGACATTCAAAATTGGAAATACTTTAGTAATCGGCCTTTCCGGGTCAAGCCACGATTACCAAACGAGGCTCAAACCTCAGAGTACGTAAGTAATTGAATGATACCTACGCTTACTAAAACATGATACGCAGGTAATGGGAATTATATGAGATTACTTTGCCTCGCTGGTCTACTGATCGCAAGCGTTATTGCTGACCATGAGATCCTGCCGTGCGATTCTGTAACCATCTCACCGTGAAAACTTAGGTAAACTGAGCGTGGAGTGAGCTGTCATTCCAACTAATGCTAGGGATTGACACTAATGACAGCGCACTACAAGCTCACTTCACCTAACTTTTCACGGTGAGATTTTTACAGAATCGAGCGGCTGGGTTCGATTCCCGGATCGGGCAGTGTGATTTTGGTTCGGGTTTTTCTTAATTTAATAATTGCTTATTTTTAATTTTCTAATTTATTTCGACGTTATGGGGTCTAAACTCATGTGCTGAAACCATGGTTACAGTTTGCGCGTCGATGTCCCTACCACCCTGTATAATATCTATTACAACAATACGCTACAAAATTTAATAATGATCCATTATTTTCCCCCAAAATCAGAAGCTTCCCCAATATTATCAATACTTTTGTCAAACAATGAATATTCAACGAAATATCAAAACAAACATGTGCATGGTTTCATTGCAACATGTAGATAGGTAGGTACCTACTACAAAGCTAGGGTTGCCAACGCTACGATATAATGCAACAACAAAAAATAAATTGTGGGACTACAATAACTGCGGTCCATGACCACACAAAAAAAAACATCAAATATTATTTTTTGTTTTGTCATGTAACCTATCATGTCTGCGGAGTTTAGCTAGCCAATTTAAAATAACCCTGTATAGCATCTAGTTCTAGAGGCTTAGATACTATATTATTAGACAAAAAATATATTAAAGAAAAATTAAAAATAAGTAACATTGACAACCAAAACTAAATTTAGGTTCAGTGCATCTTTTTCTTTCTATTTCTTTAAGAAAAAGACAGAAGATATTAAATATTAGTTTAGTCCTGTCAAATTAGTCAGCACCTGACGTAAATTGACGTATTTTGGTAGCCATGTTTTTAATCACGTCTAAATTGTCTATGGAGTATCTTAATTTGACAGGACTGAACTAATGTTTATCTTCTGTCCTTTTCTTAATGGAATAGGCAGAAAAAGATGCACTGAACTTAAATCTAGTTTAGTTTGTGAACAAGGGAATCGGCGCCATTATTGTTTTAAAATATGTGTCAAACGAAATGACCTTATTGGTGGTGTTCTTCAAACCTGTTAATATAAGCTGAAAGTAGCAAAGTATGCATTCAAAAAAAAATTATATTTTATATGAAAAAAATCTTGAGAGGTGTCAAGGGACACCCGGATGGAACGAAGTTCAAAGAGAGAGAGAGAGAGAGAGACAGACAAACATGCGCACGCCGCACGGCTTACAACTACATATAGCAAAAAGTGTCGTTCCAACTTTTGCTCTTAATTTTTTCCGTCTAGCCCCCTTTCGCAAAGAGCGATAAGGAACTTCGTTCCAAATAAAAATTATCATACCTAGGTATGATTTATTATTTTTGCGATCTCCTATATTTTTACAGGCAATAGCTTCGAAAATACTATATTTGTAAAAAAAAAGTTGGCAACCCTGTACAAAGCCCACCCCTATGTTGGTGCTAATAAACTAGCGTAATGTTGGACGTTGATGTGTCGCACATAATTATGTTATGTTGGAATACGGGTGGCAGATGTGCAACATAGATACAAGTGGGTTAGTTTGTAGTGGTGTTTTGTTACCATTTTTTTCTGGGAATATTTTCCATGTTTTCTTTCCATATAAACCTAGTTCAGACTATAGCAAATATTTTAAAACATAAAACATACCCAAATCGGTCCAGCCGTTCCCAAGTGATGTGCTTACCAACGTAGTACAGCATTACATATTTTATTTTTATACCAGCTTCTGCCCGCGACTTCGTCCGCGTGAAGCAACTTTCTTAAATTTTTTTCCGTAAGAACCTTGTACAAAGTATTAGAAAACTTATAAAAAAAGATGGATGAAATCGGTAAAGTCGTTCTCAAGTTATGGCGTGACCAAGGGAAATAGGGATTCAATTTTATATATATATACCTATAGATAGATAAGTTAAGTAAGTCATTCTTATAAATAGATTTAAAAAATAGAGAAAAAAAAAATTAAAGTTTCGCCTTTGATGGCATTTGTTTAGAGCTTCATAATTTTATTTAGGGCTGATTTTTCATTAATCTAATAACTTTATTCGAGGAATAATTTTTACATTTCGACAATTATTTCATACAAAAACTGTCAAACGTCAATTTTATTCCTCGAATAAAAGTTATCTGGCGATGGGAAAATCCGCCCTCAGTCCAAAATCTATAGATAATGGATAGAATCTTCTATACTTATAATAAGAATGTAAAAAAGTTGTGTCTGTACATTGAATATATTTAAAAAAGAATAATTGAGGGGGTTTAAGAAACAGTAATAGAACACGAATCTAAAAAAAAAAGTCTGTCTGTTTGTCTGTTTATCTGTTTGTCTGTTTGTCTGTTTGTCTGTTTGTACACGCTAATCTCCGAAACTACTGGACGGATTTGAATGAAACTTTTTTTGTTAACTAGCTATTAAGCCTGGGCAACATATAGACTATAATTGATTTTGGAAACTGGAACACCTGATGCAGAAACGCAACAGACCAGCTAAACTATAAGAGTTACATAAATGGCGCCTTAAAAAAAAATGTTGTGTCTGATGAGCATTTTCTGTTTAGAGAATAAAATTGAAGATCCGGAACACCTGATGTGGAACTCTTAGAGCACAGCTAAACTATAATATATATAGATTTGACATCTTAGCAAAAGTTATTCAGTCTGATGAGTATTTTCTACTGCGAGAATAAAACTCGAAGATCGGAACACCTGATGTGGAACTCTAAGAGCACAGCTAAACCATAACATATATAGGAATGACATCTTTGCAAAAGTTGTTTAGTCTGATGAATATTTTCTGCTGGGAAAATAAAATTCGAAGATTGAAACATCTGATGTGGAACTCGGAGAGCACAGCTAAAATATGGCATATACAGACATGACATTTTAACAAAATTTGTTTGGTCTGATGAGTATTTTCCGCCGAGATAATAAAAATCAAGGATCAGGAACATTTGATGTGGAAATCAGTTTATACTAATATATTAACATAAGCTAGGAGTACCTCCACGCAGTGAAGGCGGTAACAGTTTGGGCCTTCTTTTCGATGACGATGGTAAATTCATTGAAAACTTGGCTTCACTGGCTAAATCATAATATAATAGATATGCCTTCGGGCTTATGTTATTTGAGTGTTTAATTTCCTTTTCCATTTATCTTCGTGACACGGTAGCCTACCCGGTAATGCAGGGGAGCAGTCACTTAGATCTTAATTGCAAAGTTATTAAAGTACATTAATAACCATAACCATGCCACGAAAGAGGTCAAATCTTTCGCAATGTTCGAAAATTAAAGATCATTAGATCCCAAGAATCAAATGAAGAACGCCAGGCAAGACTTGATGCTGTTCGACAACATCAGGCTGTATCTCGCCCAGCGGAAACTTCTTCGGATCGTGAAGCACGACTTAGCGCTGATCGTGAGCGTCATGCATCGTCTCGCGTTTCTGACACTTTCACACAAAGAGAATCACGCCTGCGTTCTCAGCGTATTTACGCATCTACATCTAGGTCTCTAGAGACCAGTGAGGATCGTGATGCGCGACTGATCGCTGATCGTGATCGTCATGCATTGTCTCGCGAGTCGGAAACGTTAACGGAAAGAGAATCACGCTTGAGTTCTCAGCGTATTCTCACGTCGACTTCTAGGTCGTTAGAGATCAGTGATGAACGTGAAGTGCGACTGGCCGCTGATTGTGATCGCCATGCATTGTCTCTCGAATCAGAAACGTTCACAGAAAAAGCATCACGCTTGAGTTCTCAGCGCATTCGCACGTTGACTTTTAGATCTCTGGAGACCAGTGAAGAACGTGATGCGCGACTTACGGCTGATCGTTATCGTCATGCATTGTCTCGCGAGTCGGAAACATTCACGGAAAGCGAATCATGCTTGAGTTCCCAGCGTATCCGCACATCCACTTATAGGTCTCTAGAAACCAGTGAAGAACGTGATGCGCGACTTACGGCTGATCGTGATCGTCATGCATTGTCTCGCGATTGAAGACAGACACTGAAAGCTGCTGGTGTTGATTTGAGAACCGGCTGTTTTTCTCATGGCCAACTTTATGTTGCTTTCTCAAGGGTTAGCCTTCCGGGTTTTATATTCTGGCACCCGACGGAAAAACCAACAATATAGTTTATAAAGATTTTTTTTAGAATAGTTATGTTAACTAATTGATATTAATTTCGCTTCATAATTTCGGAATGAAAATAATTCTACCTTTTTATTTTAATGAAGTTATAACCTACCTATTGTCTACAACACTCAATCTAAGGTATACCAAACAAAACCGATGAAGGATTTCGATTAAGTAACGCACAGTTCAAACTCTTGCCGAAATTCCTATCGGAACGAGAAAGGGACTGGATCCGCGTACGAAGTCGCGGGCAGAAGCTAGTAATAAATAAGTACCATAACCACATAAGAGGATATCGAAAGTTCACCGGCTGAAAAGTTGTGTGGAAATCGGTTGTGATAGTCAAAACCTAATTTAATTCTATATTACTAATTATCTAATAATGTTGTAATTAAATTAAAAAAAAAATTGAGTATGATTGTTATTTTAAACATTCGTTGTGTTAAAATATTTGTATGCTGTAATGGCAAAACATGGCGACCTATATAAATAAAATTCTGATTCTGATAGTATCTACCTATAGGCATGTGTTACGGAAGAATGAGGAAAATGTCGTGAGGAAAGTTTCGAGTATGAATGTCGATGGCTATAAGAGTAGGGGAAGACCGAAACGATGGATGGACAGGAGAGATGATATGGTTAGGATTAAGGGTGCTTTTCCACCAGAGATGTGCTATCCTACGTTGCTATGGATGCGTTTGATATCCACCAATCATATTCATTGGCGCACATAGCTTAGCACTGGTGGAAACGGATTCAACTAAGATCTGTTTTTTATATGGAAGGATGCATACTATGGATGCGTGCTATGGATGGTCGCGAGTGGTGTAGCTGTGTGCTGCCCTCGCCGCTTCCCTGCTATCGATACATCGCATAGCTCGGGCTGCGCATCTTCCTCGCGCAGCTATGTACTTTGCGGCGGCGCATCTTCATAGCACATCTTACTCGCACCGCTACATAGCTTCGTATCAGTGGAAACGGTCACATAGTTACACAGCTTAGACTAGAAAAGTATGGAAGAAAAAGACATGTTGCGCCGGCCGATATATAAATAACAAGATGAATAGATGAAATAAAAGATGGTTCAATTCTGGCCATAATACAATTATGAAGCTCTCTACAAAAGCTATTAAAGACTTCTACCTACTAATTTTAATGATCTTTATTTTCCAGTATTTTTAAAACCGACCTTCAAGCATGTCCTACTTACCTGTAAGTTCACGTCCAAGGTGACTCTAAGCGTTTAATTATTTAAAGTCGAAACCGACTTCTTTATAACTATCGACCCAACTATATTTAGAGCAAGCAGGTGAGTTGGCGTCTTTTAACGTAGACCATTGTCGATATAAAATACATTATCATCATTATTTGCTCAGCTGGGCAAAGTAAAGATCAATATTGAGGTAATGATATATCGACACGCGTCTGGTTTAATCCTTTAAGAGGCTGCATAATTTAAGGATTGTAACAGACATTTTGATATCCAAGGCTTTTCAAATCAGTCGGGTTCTTTCTAGAGGCTGTTTTTGATAGTCTAGGAGAAGTGATCTTTAATTTAGAGCTGAATTTTCCAACGCCGGATAATTTTTATTCGTGGAATAATATTGACGTCTGATAGATTTTGCATAAAAGAACTGTCAAAAATTCAAAATTATTCCTCGGATAAAATTATCTTCGGTTGGAAAAATCAGCCCTTAGTGGAATTATAGCAATTCAATATTATTTAAGTAGACATGGCAGAAAACCGCTATTGCGTCTAACAATAACCATCGATGACTATCCATGACCGGAATCATCATGTTTTTTTATCATTAGGAAGTTAGTGTATATTGCTTTTGATTTCAGAATTACGGATTTTTGTGGTTTAGACTTTAGAGCAATATTACGCTAGTGATGAGTGACGTCTATATCGATAACTTGACCTTCCATAATAATTTAGAAACAAACATAAACATCCTTTTGTAATAATTTGAAAGACACTATTAACAGATCAAGCGATATCAAGGCTTGTTTTTCTTTAATTTCTTTTTGTAAATCGATACGATATCTTGATCTATTAACGATTTTTATCCAAAATTAAAGTTTTACAACCGACTCGTAATTAGAACAAAAACTAACATAAAAATTATCAACTTTTTTTACGGGAAATTCATCCTTACAGCCTTCTAATAAGAATCTATAAAATAAAACTACCTGTGCTCTTAGCAGATGTTTACTTAGTCAAAACCTATCAGCATTAGGCAAGGTTAGATTTGCACCAAACATGACCTCTACTGCCATCGAAAGAAAGCCTACTTTCTATTGTCATAGTGGTAAATAAAATATGGTAAACTTCAGTAGTGATGACAAGTTACAAGATCGGAAGATATTAACAGTTTTGTTTTATTATCGATGTAAAAGGGATGTATATTCACGCTTTTTTTGGTTCTAGTAAGGTGTGTAAAGTTGTAAGTAAATTATGTTAGATGACATGAAATTTAAAAAAATCAGTTGTTAAAACAGCTTAATAAATGGAAAAGTTTAGCATTGGTAGCTGATGAAAACCAATCCCAAGAAAAAGAGTAAAAGAAGAAATAAATTCTTCTTGGAGTGCCCTGGTTACTGTTAGCCTGCATCATCCCACTGTTGGGCAAAACCCACAAGACAAGACACCACACAAGACACAAAACACAAGACTTCGTTTATTTTCTCCAGATGGTTCCGCCATCGACTAGTATACCTACCTATTTTAAGTTATTAGGTATACATATATAAGTGTATGTATGAGTAGATAAAGAAACAGACACATTCGGCAACCATATTCAATGACACTGATGAAAAGAACAAACATGTCAATCTAATAAATAAAACTCAAATATCTATATTATATCAGCTGTTTCTCATCCTAAATTCGCTCCCTTAAAACTGTCGCTACAGATTATCTCTAGAAACTCACAATTCAACGTATGTCCCCAAATAATACACGCCTCAGTAATGTTCAAAGAGAGTTTCCTTAATCCTAAGTCCGATTGTATTTTTTCACTGATTGCACAAATTGTTCATTATTCTGCTAATAGAAAAAATGGTGCAGCTGGCCCACGTGCCATAGAAGGAATTTTGCTCCAATTGCCTTTGTCACACACCCTCGCCTTAGAAATAAGAAGTTTCGACCCGAATTTATAATTATTTATTTTCTTACAATCGAATACAAAGTTACCTTTGCCTTCACGAAACTCAAAATGGCAACCAAATCATCTCGGAACGTCGCTTTCGCAACTCGAAATTTAAAATTGCTGGACTTGAATTGACATTTCATAGACTTCTCAAAAATTATAGCACCAAATTAAGGTTCGAATGTTACATTCAATTCTAAACTCTTTTTCGTTGCAAGAAGGTGGTATTGAACTGAAAATATATATTTGTTTTCTGCCAATTCACCGTAAGATTATGTCCGGTATTGTACAATTTCACAAAATGTCAGTTGACAGTAACGTGCGGATTTATTGCATTACAAAAGTTTATAACAAATCATTGAGGAACAATTTTATTGTACAATTTGTATGTGGGATAACAAACAAATTAACAGACGGACTAACTGTGTAAAAACTTTTATGTAGTGAAAGTCACTTTAAGTAAGTTTTGGATGTTTGAAACTTGATTTTTCTGGGACAGTTTATTGTGCATACACACAAGCGACATGCTTCGATGACAGGCAACTGCTGCCATCGACAACATGCTGCTCGTCTATTTGAGCACCGTACTCAAACACACGAGCGAGACGTTGTCGACGCGTGTCGATGGATGCAATTGCCGCTGTCGTCGGCGCGTGTCGCTCGTGTGTATGAACACTTACAAGAGTTGAAAGTAATTATTTTACAAACACATTTTTGCAAACAGCTTTCTCTAAATCCACACGAAAAAATGTCAAGGACCTAAAAGAAAATATTCAAGTATCTTTCCCAGATTTTCGAGCTTTTCGCAAAGCGACCAGTAATTATATTTTGTTGCCCTGCCTTTGGCCCACTTCTACATTCAAGATAATTTTGGCCTAAACGAACCAATTCGTTTTAACAAAATGTCTATAAAAATAAATACAGCATGTCTGTGAAATATTCTTATTTGACATAAATATCTGATTTTTTCTGCGTCGGGTCCCGGCAAAGAGTAGACGACCACGCGCTTCACCTGGCCTAGTGATGTGCCCTTCATGTAATTTGTTCGATGAATATATAATATGTTGATCGTTCGTCCGAGCGGAAGGAATCCTGTTCAAATATAGAACATGTTTCCACCTTTGCTATGCTACGTGCGGTTTAAGTTTGGAATTTTCACTTTAAAAATTCGAATTTTTGTTTGTGTTCGATAAATGTGCTGTCATGGAAAAGGTCGTATAGGAAGTGAGTGGTTTTTTGGAAGTCGATGGGTGATCATGATCAATGTAGATTTCATAAAATGACAGTTTACAACAACTTTATTGTTTACAGAAAAGACTGGGACTTTTTAAAATCCTTTCTAAAGCACAAACAAACACACTTTATCTAAAAAAAACACCACATTTTACGTTAACGACTACACGACTTCATTTTGCAAATTCTTACTCGATGTATTCATGTACCCCAATATCGATAAAGTTCCCAACCCTACAGCTTCTAACAAGCATTCAACCGCATTTCGTCTCGCAAATACCTTTGCACAAAACTCCTTCAAGATATATTTATTCCGTTTCAAACAAAAGAAGGGTCTCGGCAGCTGATTTCGTTTTTTGTCATAGAAATACCAACATCACCCCTCTTCGAAATCTCTAATACATGCAAAAACTATCCTTATTTCTTAGGGAATAAGGTTGAACATTAAATTTTTAGACAGTAAAATAGAGTTGCCGCCCAAAAAAATAGTCCACGCGTTCAAGAATTAGTACTCAAATTACTTGACTCCACCAAAAGAGGTCTTATTACTGAAAAGGGTACGTATTGCGGTACCGCATTGTAGAATTAAAAATAGTGTAAATGTCTTTAAAAAAATAAAGGAAGTGGGTTGAAGTTTGTCCAATTTTGACAGCTAATCCTGACATTTAATTAGTGGTGTTACTAGAGATTTAAAAGGATATTTTTTGTGTGGCAATAATTGAGCCATTGAGCTGGTTAATTAAAAATGTCGCTTATTGTGTAGCACGTGTCTGGGTGTCCTAGAGTTCCGGGATACGATTCAGTGGCATACCGTATACCTAATGAATGGTTTTATTCCTTTTAATTTCCTTTTATTTTATACATTAACCCCTTACCTACTTATATTACAGTCACCAGACAAACTTCTAATTGCAAAAATGTTATTGCTGAGTTCCTCCGCGAGTAATTAAATTAATATAAAAACTTAACCAGTACGAAACAAAATATCTTGGCACACAAAATGCGCAACGAAACAATACTTCCAATTCTTATTTTTTGAGTTAGTCACAGCGATACACACTATTTCAAGTTAACAGACGGCCAATCCCGTAATCGTCTCATCTCGGCGACAAACGAATGTCAAAAATGTAGTGAAATTAAGAGATATTTTTGACAGATTGAGACTGAGATCAGGCTGTGAACGTTTTTAATTACCAGAATTCCCCTCTGATTCCAGCCAGATTAAAATGCAAACTACCACAGGGAGACACATACAACGGTAATCCAGATTCCAGACTAACCCAGCCAGATATTGTAAGCATACAGATTGCACCGCTTAATCCGATCGCCGGTGACGTAATCACGTCAGATTGAATAACAGGATATAGTGCCTGGAAGCGCCAGGCGGATTAATGTGTCTCCTTGCCTTACCTGGCTGCCTGGCAGTTGCGCTATTTCCTGACCTACATACCTAATAAGATAAGTGTTTAGGTAAACAGAATGTGTTCTAGTTGGAAAGTATACCTTTTCGATTTTAGGTCGACTTGATCTAGCGATGGTGTCTGAAATCTATTGTTATCAAAGTGAAAACTAAAGGATTAGATACTTAGTTGAGAACGTAATTGAAGATAGGCAATCATGGGGATTGCCAACAGAAACGAAAACTTAAAATTAGCTATAGATACATAGCATGGCGGTGACGCAAACCCATGAGCTTTTCCCCTACCAAAAATCACTCAAAGTACATAGAGAAGTTTTCACTTCAAAATGATAAACACTTTGGGGTTTATTTATAAACGTTGCTTAGTTAAGAGACGTTTAAACGTCAAAAATGCATGGTTAAGGATATCGCTAATTACTATTTAACTTTTAGCAACGTTTATACATAAACCCCTTTGATTTTCCCTAAAAATAATGTTAATACCCTCCGACTAAACACTAAACGAAATGGTACAATAACTATGAACAAATATGACAGCACATTTAGTCTTGCTTGTCCTTTTTATTCATTTTACCCGCATTATTAAATTTAATATTTTGTCCATATTCACAACTCCTGTTCTTTATACAAGTGCACACGCATGGATGGACACGGCGTTCGCTTTTTGAATATCATTCCCTAAAAGCGTGTCATTTTATCGTGGACAATGACGTCGTCATATCGATAAAGTGACAACGTGGACAACCCTAATCGTGTTACTAAAATGTCATTCAAACAGTATTTTTGGTAGTTTGAATAGATGATTTTTGGAGCATTTAATTTTGCATTGTTTTTTTTAAGAGTAGGGCATGAAATGGTCGCATGCAGCATGTCGGTGTTGAAATGAGAATCACAAAATTATATTTAAATGTGTTGCCTTTTTGATCATAGACAGTCTTGTTTTTAGGCTAATGCACAACGCGAAATATAGGTTAAGTTTGTTTGGATAGCTATTTATTATTCCAAAATAATTTTCATTTAAATCTGCTCTTATTAAAACTTGGGAGATTCATTGTAAAATTGGTAGATAGGAGACGTCTCGACAAAAAACTACAGCCGATCTATTCTGAAAAATCTCACCGTGAAAACTTAGGTGAAGTGAGCTTGAAGCGAGCTGTCAATAGTTTCAATCTCTGAGGAATGATAGTAGTGAACTGTCTTTCCTTAGAGATTGACACTATTGACAGCTCGCTTTAAGCTCACAAGACAATGACGTCCTCATATCGATGAAATGGCATCGTGGACAACCCTAATCGTGTTAAACGTCCTTCAAACAGTATTTTCGGTAGTTTGAATAGATGATTTTTAGAGCATTTAATTTTGAGTAGTTTTTTGAAGAGTAGGGCACGAAATGGCATCACAAAATTATAGTATAGCGTGTTGCCTTTTTGATCATACACATTTTGTTAGGCTAGTTCACAACACGGTGGTTAAAGTTTAGTTAGATAGGAATATATTATTCCAAAACAAAATCTGTTAAAACCGCTCTAATTAAAAGTTAGGTAGTAGATACGCTGTAAAATTAGTACAGCACCCTAATTGCGTAACATACTCTGGCTCTTGTGATACAGGAACTCCTAGTACAGTCACGAACAAAAGTATGTATACACTCGGCTTTATTCAAAAGCGATTTACTCCTTTATTTTTGAATGAAATTTTATGTTGTTACGAACATAGCATTTTCGAACCCATAGGTTTGTATGAATCATATTTAAACGTTGCATTCGTTATTTCACGAAAAAATCACAATTGAAAATTGCCAAGTGTTGACATATTGGTGCTCGTGACTGTACAAGAGCCAGGGCTACGCTGATTTTTGTGTCTTGAAGCGAAAAATAAATAAATTATTATTAAATTATTACTATCTATCACAATTTGAATAATTTCAAAGGATATTGCTAATCTATTGTTTTAAATCAAGGCTGCTCAACCCCAGGCCCGCGGGCCACCAACGCCTTAGCATAAAATACCTCTGCAAAGTCAGTGATTTTTTTTTTGTAACCTAAACTTTTGTTTAATTTTAATATCTGGGTATTTATTTAGTATCTACCATAACTTTAGGCAAGTTTTATTTACTAGATGGCCTGCCTGCTGGCACGGAATTAAAATTATGGCCCACCTTCAAAATTGGTTGGGCAGCCTTGCTTTAGATGATCGAATCATTTGTCTACTCAAAAACGTAAATAACTCAATGAATGTCGTTGAACGGTCAAAATGAAACCCTTTGTTACTGCTAGTATGTTACGCAATTACCCCGCAGTACCTACTTTCAAAAGCAATATGTAAGCAACCCCATATCTAATTTTAATTGATTCACAACCTTCAAAATACCATCAAAAACATCATAGACATCGAGGATGCACCACTTTGACATCAATACTACACTCAAAGATAACAATCTTACTTCCGACCTTCTTATATACACACACAAAGCTGCTACAATCTGATACAGACCTATCATTCTAAGCAATCGATAAAACGGTAGAGGAAATAGAATCGTTTATAGTCGAGTTACTCGATAGTGGGTAAAAGGGTTGTATTCATGCTCTATTGATGTTATGTGAACCGATATCGCTTCGATATTGATACTTCGACCTATTGATACTTCGTTTTTGTTGTGTAAGATCTGTGAGAAGTATCTACCGACAAATTAATTTATCATTTATATAAATCACCAACTGTGCCCGCGACTTCGTTCGCGTGGTGGTCGGAAAACAATAATGTGCCTGTTTACTAATTGTTTTTGTAAAATAAAAGTAGCCTAAGTTACTCCTTATAACATAATCTATCTGCTAGTGAAAGTCCCGTCGAAATCAGTTCAGCCGTTTCGAAGTTTAGCCGGAACAAACAGACAAACAGAAAAAAATATATAGTTGCCTTTTATATATACTTTCATATTAATTTAGTAAAAAGCAGTTATTTTGTCATTACAAACAGATACTTCAATTTTATTTACTTGTATACGAAATAGATAAAGACATAGATTACGAATTAGATAACCACATACAGGATCTTGTAAACAGTTCTTAAACTCTTGCCATACTTTGACATCTCTGTCACACGATAGGAAGGTCATCATCTGCCTAGCCTTTTCCCAACTATGTTGGGGTTGGCTTCCAGTTTAACCGGATGCAGCTGAATACAGTATTTTACATGGAGCGACTGCCTATCTGACCTCCACAACCCAGTTACTGGGTAATACGATACCCCTTGGTAAGACTGGTTGTCAGACTTTCGGGCTTCTGACTACCCGTAACGACTGTCAAAGATCCACGAATGACAGCCGGGACCAACGGATTAACGTGCTTTCCGAGGCACGGAGGGGTCTCGGTATGTCGAGATGGTCACCCATCCACAGACCAACCGTGGCAAGCGTAGCTTAACCTGACCGATCGACCTGTGCGGCTGTTATTATTTAGCCACGGGCCCCTCACACGATAGGAAGGTGACCCAGTAAAATGGGCCCATGTGAATCCTCTAGGGCAATTCTGAACAGTTAATAGAACGTCAGTCACCATGGTGGACGCCTGACAGTTACTCGATAGCCGAGTGCCATTTGCATGCATTTTTATTGTATCTTGTTTTGATATCGATACCAATCACGTCTGCACAGTTTCGCTAGCTAATTTAATTTAAACCTGCATGCTTAAGTAGGGGATGAGCCGACCTAGATGAGTACCGCAAGGGTTGGATCGAGGTGGCTCTAGAAAAGGATGCCTGGCAAGATTTGGCCATTGCTCAGCACTGGAACGGTGTAGGCTAAATGCTAAAGTGTAGTTTAATTTTCTCAAACAATTACATTGAAGATAGCCTGATCAGTCTTTTAGAGACCGAAAACATCCATCATAATCATTCTTCAATTTGACGTCAGATTTAAAAGGCTGATATTTATAATCGTGGACATCAAAATGATAATGACTTCATTGTCATTTTGGTAATAGCTTTGCAGACATGAATTGGAACTGTATTTCTATTTTCGTAAGAGATGCTTGTCGCTAAGTAATAACAGCCGTACGGGTTGATCGATCAAGTTAAGCTACGCTTGCCGGCGTTGGTCCGTGGATGGGTGACCATCTTCACATACCAAGATCCCTTCGTGCCTCGGAAAGCATATTAAGCCGTTGGTCCCGGCTGTCATTCGTGGATCTTTGACAGTCGTTACGAGTCGTCAGAAGCCCGAAAATCTGACAACCAGTCTTACCAAAGGGTATCGTATTATCCAGTAACTGGGTTGTGGAGGTCAGATAGGCAGTCACTCCATGTAAAATACTGGTATTCAGCTGCATCCGGTTAGACTGGAAACCGACCCCAACATATTTAGGAAAAGGCAGGCAGATAATGATTTCTTTTTTCGTAATATTATCTAAGTAAGGCTTTTGCCGATTGCTGAAATGGTGAAGGAAAACCTCGTGAGAACCAGCGTGTCCTAGAACAAAAATTCGAAGATATGTGCCACTGGGCCAGCGTGGTGGATTACGGCTCACTGCCCCTCGCCGAGAGGAGGCCTAAGTGAAGAGAAGGAGGCCTAAAAGAAGTGAGAACGGCTGGGCCGATTTAGCTGATTTTGGTTTTGAAATGTTTGTCGCAGTCCAGGGAAGAAAATATGGAAAAATTGCGAGGAAGATAGTAAAAACAACAAATTAATTTTATAAACTGTTCTACCTACTTTCCTGTCAAACATTTGACGATCGTCTCTTCGGTACGGTAAACTCGGGTCCACTCGAATTGAAGCACGTATTAAATTACGAGTTTTGAATAGTGTAGGAGAAGGTTAGGAGTAGGGTAGGAGTAGGGTAGGAGTAGGGTAGGAGTAGGGCAGGAGTAGTGTAGGAGTAGGTTAGAAGTAGGGTAGAAGTAGGTTAGGAGTAGGGTAGAAGTAGGATAGGAGTAGGGTATGAGTAGGCTAGGAGCACAGACTTAAGTCTGTGGGTAGGAGTAGGGTAGGAGTAGGTTAGGAGTAGGGTAGGAGTAGTGTAGGAGTAGGGTAGGAGTAGGGTAGGGGGTAGGACCCCACGCGAACGAAGTAGCGCCGGGCAGCTAGAAATAATTCATATGGCAAAACAACGTTTGCCGGGTCAGCTAGTTAGTAATAAATGCTAGGTTTGTAAAAGTAGGAATAGTGGTATCATGACTGATGGCTGGTGAAGCAGACGAGTCCTGGAGACCGCGTATCAGCAAGCGTAGTGTGGGTCACCCCCAGCTAGATGGACGGACGACCTAAAGAAGGTGGCTGGGACAGACTGGATGCGGAAGGTGGAGGACAGGGTGTTGTGGCGCAGCCTGAGAGAGGCCTAGATGTCCAGCAGTGGACTGCAATAGGCTGAGTTGATTGAGTGAGTGGTGTCATGTATAATCACTAAACACAAATGACTATCATCAAAACCAACCTTAAAATTCAAGACCAAATATTTATTTTAATCTTTCAACAGTTTAATTAATTTGCACGTTCATTAATATAAGTATGGGGATCATAATTTTAGTCAATCAAATTAATTTCGCCATTTTCCCTTTAATTTAAACTCCTGCCTCAGGGATTTAGAACGTTTAATTTGGAAGGCGGTATCCTTTGAGGATAAAAACGGTTAAAATAAAAATGAGAGCCGACCGATATTCAAATATTTAGGTAAATATTTAAAAGGTAAAAGCGAAGCAATGGTAAAGGTGCTTATTAGTCCGACAAATGTCTAGCGTGAAGATATGGTTAGCAAAATATAATGTTCCCACTGCTGGGACACAGGCCTTCTCTCGATGAGAGTAAGTGGGCCGTAATCCAGCACGCGGGCCCAGTGCGGGTTGGTAGATGGTGACATCTACACTATCTTTGAATTTTTGGTTCTCGGACTTCGATCATAGTACTAGATTCCCGATAAGCGCTTCAAAAACGGCCCGAAAAATAAGACCACAAATACTTTTGTGGTCTTATTTCAAATTAGTATGTTTTTAACCTTATTACTTAGACTTTAAGTTTCATTTTAGAATAAGTGACTGAAAATTTAAAAATAGAATGATTTTATTTTCAAGCGACAATTTAAATATATTTTGCAATGGTAATTAAACTTTATGTTTAAGCATTAAGGTTTATAATAAACTGAAGTTGTTAATATTATTAAACTTTTTTCTAAGAAATGTAGATGTTTACGTGTGTGCAAACGTGGCCACTTGAGCGACTGATTTTTGTTCCTGATCCTTAATCTAGTGCTATTATTGATCGAAGTTCTAGGACTTGCTTGTTTCCTCACAATGTTTTCCTTCACCGTTTTGATATCAGTGGTAATTAAATTATTTACACAAAGTAAAGCGTCGAACATATGACCTACGACTGCTCCAAGACGCCACTGCTTCAAGATATGGTTATACAAATATAACATGATATACGATTAGTAGGTATATTTTTTACTATAACACCGGTGCCGGCAGGTGGTAGCAACTCATATCTAAGTAGGGGAGGTTCATGTTTTATCAAATATTTACATAGGGCTTAGTAACTGCTGTTCAGTATTTGGTCACGGATTAATGATATAGGTCATGAGGTTCTCACCAAGACCTGGCATAAAACGTACAGATGCCAGCACATCAAGCGACTACAATTTGTCAAATTTCTTTAATAGATTTTCAACTTTACCGCTAAAGTACATACATATTAGGTTCAAAGTTCGGAAAATTTGACAGTTTCGGGTATGTGCTGGCGTCTGTACTTAGGTTAGTAAAGTTACTCGTATAGATTTAAAATCATGTTTCTTTTATCGATTTTATTTCCACGTAAACGAATATCAACTTTATAAAAGTGTTAATTAAGTTGATTTCAGAATGACTAAAACTATTTGAAAAGTCATAAAAGTGTTAGATGTTGTAGCACAAACTGATCTTTATGTGTGGGCATTCAAGTTAGGTGTTTTTCCAAAAATATTTGTTTACACTGTTGGGTCAAAATAGCGAACGCAGCCTAGTTTAGTTCACTTATAAATCACACTCATCACTCATCGCTCTCTTACTGATGGTATAATTATGAGTTAATTTCTCAAGAATTTTATTTTGTACTTTGTAAGCTTTCCAGATTTCCATAAGTCTTCAATCACTTACATACATCTAATAAAAGCTTTACCTAATCCAAAAACGAATAATTTTCATTATACTTGCACCACTCAAAAATACAATTCCGTTAATATTCACAAATTAACATAAAACACAAACATTCACAAATCAAATCGGTTACGCTTAGCTGCGCAAGCGCAGCGTTGCACAAAACATATCATTACAGGGTCAACATGTTAATATTTGTCAATCATGCATGCATTAGTTTTATCACGAACTGTAACGCCTATCATTTTGACACCTGCCAGAGGCTCACTCGACATCGCGACAAAGTTTTATCGTCGCTTTTTCTCGGGCCTAATCGGAATGTGGCTAATACGTTTACGCATACATATATCTCGCCTCGGTAAGAGAAAATGTGACGATAAAATTTTGTCACGCCTACAATTTTGACACCTGGCTTCACCTGGCTTGTTATTAGCATAATGGCTTACAAGACCCTTTTCAATCAGTTCTGTTTTGTGACGTCATGTTTCCGTTATATTTTTTGAAGTTATGGCATATTTTTGATGTTTTAGCTTCACATTTTAATGATCGTTGATAACGTTCGATGGGGTCTACTCCGAAGTGGTAAATTTATCGGATCGGCCGAATGTTCGGCCATTTCCTACTACGAAGTTACTATTTGGTTCGGTCGGTCGCGACCAAACCGGTCCGATCCGACTGAACTTCATTTTGACATTTGTTGTATCGTAAACCCTACTCTGAACGAGAAAAGACCTACCGATAATTTGATTTTGACAAGAGTTACAGCGTCAAATTAATGTCAAAATACACGACAGAAAAATAGCTATCGTTTGAGCATCGTAAGTATCGAATTTAATGAATAAAGTTTGTTTAATATGTTAAAGTGAATGTGTCATACTTGAAATTGTAGCGAAATGGCAGCACGTATGTTTTTGGTGGAAGAGGCTCTGCGAGAAGAGCGTTTGGAGCGGAGAAGGACTCGCAGACGACTTCGTGACTCCTTCGATAGCAACTTAGTGCCCGACCAATAATTACACTCAGTCGATCCCTTTTTGAGGAACTGTGCCAGGACATAGTCGCCCCTGTTACCCCGGAAGCATAATAGCCGTGCAGTTGAGCCTACTACAAAGGTGATTTGATACATAAAACGCTCCATTGACCGCACTTTTGGAATACTCAAGGGTCGGTGAAGGTGTCTCTTGGCAGCGAGGGAGCTGCACTACGATCCAGAAAGAGCAGGCAGAATAATATTGGCCTGCTGTGTTTTGCACAACATGTGCATAAGGGCCGGAGTGAGTGCCCCAGAGTTAACTCAAGAAGAGTTTCAATCTGAAAACTCCCGGCAGGTCATATACCAGCCTGTTACATCTGCCACAGAGGCTTTCAGAAGGGGACAAATACAGAGGGAAAGATTGATACAAATATTAGAAAATAATACAATATATTTTTTTAAATCTATTATAATGTCTTTTATTATTTATGCTTTTGAATCGGAGAACTCCCAGCAAGTCACATATTAGCCAGCTACATCTGCCATAGATGCTTTGAGGAGACAAAGAGAGAGGGATAGAGGGAAAGACAAGACAATCATTAGAAAATAATGAGCAAAATTTATTTTTAACAATACTAAACCACTAGAACTAATCTTCACTTTGTTATAAGTAAAAATAATATAGCATTCAGCGTGGTGCAAATTTCTTCCCACAGTCGATGATTCAGCGTACGAACGTCGATGCTCCTCAAGTTTCCATGAGCCAAATCTCGATGCTCTACACGGAAATTAAGGAGAGCATCTATTTGTGCCGCTGTCGGTCTGGACATGGTGACTTCTTCTTGCAGAATGTTTGTTCATAACTTTCATTTCCAAGCTGCCAAAACACGAACATGAGAAAACGATAAACCCAAGGGGCACTTTATCACGCGTAAAGTGAATAATATATGTAGTTTATAGTATATTTAGCTTGTTTTTTGTATACATCTCATAACTTCACTTTAACACTTTACACTTCAGTCAGTACTTGATGATAAACGACCGAAATACGCTTATTGCTATAACGATAGAGACAGACGAGATTTGGTTTGAGTTTATACTTTTTCCAGCTTTTTTTCTCAATTTTGTAATAATAAAAATCTCAATCATCCAATTGTTTGTTTACTTGTCAATTTTGTCATCCTCCTTTGACATTTATCGTTTTTCTTTTTTTTTTTGACAATCGGCAATGCCATCTGCATGCCAGTTACAAATATATTGTTTTTTCGAGAAATAGTACTATGTTCCTAGGTATAAATGTTGAAATAAAAGCAAAGTTCTATTTTGTTACTATAAAAAATAATTTTACCCAGTAATTCAATAGTTTAATTGTATCGACATGAATAATAATGACTAATAAAAACATATCGATAAAACGTTCACCTCTGGCACTACATTTCGTTCGGTCCTACACTCTTCCGAATATTGACTATGGTTCCGACCCAACTGCGTCGATCCGAACTTTTTTCGTAGTAAGACAACAATATTCGGTTCGGCCATGTGTCGGTCGGATCCGATCATTCGAATGTGTCACTTCGGAGTAGACCTCAGGGAAAAAGGTAGGACATAATAACTTGTGTCATACCAAATCGACAAAGGTTAGTTATAATAATAATTCCACTCTAATCCCCTCTCCCCTTTCCACACAATTCTGTCGTTTGCTAGTGCCAGTCCTTTTGGTAAGAGGTAGGTAGATTTATCTAATATATAAAGATTTATCCCAAAAAATAATTAGTTACGTAAAATTAATGTAGTTCCAATGTCCAAAGATAACGAAAATAATAAAAGAGTTAGAATTCTGAATAAAATAAACAATCAATGTGGATAAAACGGAATTCTCATGTTTCGCCCTGTTTTGTTTGACCCAGTTTTTTACAACGATCACCATTGTGGTCACTTTTTTTAAGTATACACATAAATCCCGTCTCATATAAGAAGTTTATTATTTCCCTTTATTTAAAGGGTTTTGTCGCTTAGCGACTACGCCACTCTGTGAAATACAAACTACTTAATTACAACTACAATTTTTATCAATTATCTTACACTTGAACATCTAGCTTTATCTAACAAAGGAAATGCTAGTATACCGTTACAAAATCCTTAATCTTCAATAACTCTCGTTTCGAACAATCACAAATGTTTCCACCGCCATTCTAATCCAAAACAATAGATTACCAACACTTCAGTAAATCACTGAACCAAGTAACCATAACCAAAAAAAAAATTAAAGCGTCATCGAAGAGTCGTTAACGTGGGACAAACTTGCGCCGTAATTCCCTAAACCAGGCAGGTCAGGGGTCAAAACATAGTTGATTTATTTGTGAGCAATGTGAGCATAGACCATAGGGTACTATGAGTAAAAACTACTTATTGAAAGACCAGTTTGAAGAACAGCTATTGGTTTCAAGTGTAATAATTTATTTTTCGGTCGAATGGGAATCGGAAATGTTGGCAATTAGCTTTAGGAAATAGAAGAGCTTATTTGAAATGGGTTAAGCTTGTATGGATTAAGAAATAAGAAGTAATACGGGGTTTACATATTTATTTATTTATTTATCACATGGAAAACCAACAGCTTTACATAAATACAATAGATAAACTGGAATAAGAAACATAAAGCCAATTATAGGTTTTCACGGCTAGCTATACAATAATACAGTAAGAGATCTTATAGGTACACGACAAATTAACAAGAACATTAGCGCACCAACCATCAAATCGGTACCGCCAAATATAAGGAATAAACTACACTAAAATTAAATCAACTAAGTACCAGAACTAAATTAACAATAAAAATTAATTTTGAAGAAATCAAGGTTCAGCCTATTGCGTACGCTTGAGCCTTTCGTTGAAAACAAGTCAAAAGAGAACTGCTTGCATAAGTCATTAAAGTCTTTACTCGCTCGCACTAAAAATGAGTTTTGTCTGTAGTTGGAAGAATATAATGGAATAGCGATAGGTGGATTAAATCTGAGTAGTCGCTGGGGAATATTAAAATACAGCTTACGTAGAAGCTGCGGACAATCCACCTCATTGGATACAATTTTGAGCAAAAATGTGCAATCTGCTAATCGACGACGGTTTATAAGTGGTTGTAGGTGAAATTTCCTGCAAAGATCCAAATAGTCAGAACTGTGATATGGTATCCGCAAACGATAACACAGAAACCTAACAAGTCTTCTTTTCACACCCTCTATACGATCGATGTGCACGCCATAACGCGGGTTCCAAATTTGAGAAGCATATGTAGGTTGATTTTGTATTCGAGCCAACCTATAAAATTCTACCTTGATTATTTCGACGGGCTGCTTTTTCCAACTTTATCAGAGGAATAATTTTAAATTTTTGCCAGTTTTTCCACACAAACTATCAGACGTCAATTTTATTCCGCGAATAAAAATTTTACCGTGTGTACTTAAATAATAAAATAAATAAATAAACCATTAACCAGAAGGGTAATTGCGTAACACATATCAATAGTAATTGGTTTTATTTTTGACAGTTCAACAACATTCACCTGCGTTATTTACGTTATTAAACAGACGCATTTTTCGAACATAATTATGAAGCAATGGATTAGCAATATTTTTCAAAATGATTCAGATAAAGATTGATAGTGTTGACACATTGTGTCACCCTTTGTAAAATTGTATATATTTATGTTCTGTAATTTGTATGGTGTACAATAAAGAGTATTCTATTCTATTCTACGCAATAAGGGCGCAGGGAGAAAACAGAGGAATACTACGTTACTATGGAATGAACGCCAACGACCACGTGACTTATTATGTATCAAAACAATGTTTCCAGAAGAAGATTAAAAAATATCTAAGTAGCTACAACTACTAGATTTGCAATAAAACTGCAAAAGCATTTGAAGTATCTTTATTTGCAGTTCAGCTGTACCTAACTCAATTCCAATGGCTGCAATATCTTCCTTCACTCGCTTTATACGCCTCTCATAAAATGTTTAATAGCAAAAGCGTCTGGGAAACAATCTTTACATTCACCTGGGTATTCAAGAAGATGAGAATTTATATCTCATGATCTTAGAGCTGCATTTTTGTTGTTATATCTATGTTGAAATGCATTTTTGCAGGACCCCTGGGCAATAAGCTTACGCCCAGAAGGGGGTTAATGTTTTTAACGTCTCGACAACCGGTACTGATGCATCTAATAGCAGATACGTTTTTAAACGCTACTCGTAAACTCGTTTTATTGCACTTACAAATAAATAAACGTAACTATATATACTCAAATTCGCAGCATTAACAATTAATCCAGTGACCCTTGAACTGCTAGCAAAATATTTTCTCATCGACAATGGTGGCTTAAATCAAGTTTCGTTCACTAATTTCCCACTTCACTACGCCTTATTGTAAGTTCAAATTAAAAGTAAGGCAACGTACATATGTGCGAACTCGGAACTCGGAACTCCTGTTACTTAACTAACCCTTGGTAACAAACTAGCTCCTCAAGCACCGAGCCCGTAAATTCCCATAACGACGATGCATTGTTGACGAAAATAAATCAACATTTACATGAAGTGAAAAAAAAAACTAGTTTGGCGGACTCCGAAAAAAATAGAAGGGCGAAAGCCATTGTCGTCTTCGCTCCGTTTTCGCACACGGAAGTTCCCGTTTGAAGAATACGCATTTTAAGATAACAATGCAACAATGGCGGATTGACAATAGGTTAGAACGAGAGCAGTCTCTTTGTGTAAGGAGCAGCTGATCTTACTTATTACTTTAACTTAGAAATGCAAAGTTGTAACGGTGATTCAATTTTTCCGAATTTCGAGCTCCAGTTTTGGTGAGTTATGCAATTGTGCACCCACCTTTAGTGCCATCTGCCTCTGTTTCATTTATTTTTAAATATTTTTATGTAAATCGTATTTTCTGCATTGACAGGGTAACAATAGGATATGACGAGCTTTACCTTATCAAATAATGTATCTTTTAACAAGGAATGACTGCGGATCTCTGGGAGTTTTATGCATTTTCACATTCACATAATGTTCAATGATAAAAACAAGCTGTTCAGCCGCTCTATTCTGTAAAAATCCCATCATCATCATCTGCCTAGCCTTTTCCCAACTATGTTGGGGTCGGCTTCCTGTCTAACCGGATGCAGCTGAATACCAGTATTTTACATGGAGCGACTGCCTATCTGACCTCCACAACTCAGTTACTGGGTAATACCATACGCCCTGGTAAGACTGGTTGTCAGACTTTCGGGCTTCTGACTACCCGTAACAACTGTCATAGATCTAGTAGCTTAACCAATAGCGATCCGTATACTATAGAAATCGGCCATTATGTATGCACAAAACGACCACCAAGGTTATAGTACTTAGCAATTCCTCAGTGGTCGTTTAGCACGTCACTTGTCAGGACCATAAAACCGCGAACCAGCCAGTAACAAAAGATGTATAGTTTTTTTTCTTGACATTAATGTCATTCGTCATTTTATTATATTTACTATCGACCTGCCCCTGCTTCGCTCGGTTTTTACGACTTGACATAACATTGAGATTTCTTTATTATACAGGGTTCAAATTAAATCTAGCTAACAAAACTCCTTAGATGTGACGGGCATCGATGTCTAATGACGATCACATCTGCCTAGCCTTTTCCCAACTATCTTGGGGTCGGCTTCCAGTCTAACCGGATGCAGCTGAATACCAGTATTTTACATGGAGCGACTGCCTATCTGACCTCCACAACCCAGTTACTGGGTAATACGATACCCCTTGGTAAGACTGGTTGTCAGACTTTCGGGCTTCTAACTACCCGTAACGACTGTCAAAGATCCACGAATGACAGCCGGAACCAACGGCTTAACGTGCTTTCCGAGGCACGGAGGGGTCTCGGTATGTAAAGATGGTCACCCATCCACAGACCAACCGCGGCAAGCGTAGCTTAACCTGACCGATCGACCTGTGCGGCTGTTATTATTTAGCCATGGGCCCCTCCCTATGTCTAATGACGATAAAACACATAAATTATAAGTCTAAACTCTTCATTTCGAGTAACTACAGCTGACTACGGACTTAACGGCTGCTGCTGGTAGCGTAAGTAGTTACATCCGCGGAGTTTCGATAGCTGATTTAATTTGACCCTGTATGTAAGTTTAATACTAATTTATTATACACTCAAACCTTCCCGAATAAATTTTCTAAGTGATAGTGAAAACCGTATCCAAATCCGTTGCGTAGTTTAGAACAACGGTCACACAGACGGACACGAAAAGTGATATTTATTGCTGCGCCCCGCGGTTTCACCCGCATAGGTTTCGATCCTGTGGGAATATAGGGATAAAAAATATCCTATATGTTAATCCTGGTTATAAACCATCTCTGTACCAAATTTCATCCAAATCCGTTCAGTTGTTTTTGCGTGAAAGAGTAACAAACCTCCAGCCATCGATACATATTAGTAGGATTTACTAGCTTTTCCCCGCAGCTTCACCCACGTGTATTTATTTATTTATTTAAGGATTACCAACGAGATACATTACAATTATCTTTAACCATTTATATAACTTGTATTATTATACATTATCCTGTAATGCATACTCAATTACAGGTAACCACAGCTTACAGTAGTGTAGTAGTGTATGTCGGAAGATATCCTACGGAAACGTACTACCGGATCTACCAGGATTTCCATATAAACTTACGCGGTGTATGCCAGTAAAGCCCAGTCGGCATGATTTTCTCCGACATCTTCAACAATCATCGTCATTTTTCAGCCAAATTTACACAAATCCTTAATGAATTACACACCATGAATCCTACCGTCCATTGCTGGTAACCGAATAAAAATCCGTTGCGTAGGTTTTTGAGTTTATCGCGTTGAGACAGACAGATAGACGCGCCGGAGGTACTTTGTTTTATAACTCGTAATGATAGATGAACGACCAGTAACCAGCCTATTAACCCGTTCACCGCGCGTGCCACTCATCTACACATAAAACTAGACCATAAATAGTAACTAGTTTACCACATTACCAGTAATTGCAGCCGTTGGCAGATGCAGTGTAGCACGCGCCTAACCTTTGGAAAATGTCAACTTTTTTTCATTAAAATTTTATTAACTTTACTATCTTCAAAGACTTTGAAGTCGATATAAAAACGTCTTAAGAGTGATAAATTGTTTTAATTTTGCGTTTAACAAATTCTTTAAATTGCAACGGTTTCTTTTATGTGTTTTGTTAAGGGGATCCCTTCTTTTCGCATAATGTTCTTTGTCCTAATATACTTCGGCATAACGATTTTGGCACAATTTGTTTTGGCATAATAATACTTCAGCATAATTTTTTTAGGCATACATTTTATGTTGGCATAATCATCTTAAAGACTAATTTGTTTTGGCATAAATTTGATTCGCATAACGTTACTAGGCCTAATGATTATTAGCATAATAATATTTGGGCATACAATTATTAGAAATAACGGAAACAAATTTTGAGTTATTTTTACGTAAATATTTTTACTCGATTCTGAATCACTTTTTCCAAGAGTCGGGGTGCCCCAAGGTCTAACACATCTCGATTTAGTAAAAAGGCAATGAGAACTTAGGATGCAAGAGCGAGCGAAGCGAGCTCGGGAATTGGGGCACCCCGACTCGGACAGGTTAGGTTCGAAGGGGATGACGGGGGCTCAAGTGAGCGAGCGGAGCGAGCGAACGAGCCCCCGTCATCCCCTTCGTGTTAGGTTCCTTTAAACCCTGCAGACAGAAATAGGGGCCCCGCGAAGCGGGGCTCCGTCGACTACGCCTTATTATTGTTATGCTTAATAAAGTTATGCTTTAGAATGTTATGCTTAATAAAGTTATGCTTTAGAATGTTATGCTTAATCATTATTATGGTTAGAGAAATTATGCGTAAAAAATTATGCGTAAGCTGTTATGCGTAAATAATTTATGCGAAAATATAATTAGGACAAACAAAAGTATGCCAAGTTATATTAGGTCTTAAAATTTTATGCAAATGGATAGGGAACCTTTGTTAAGTTATGTACAGACGCCAGCACATCAAGCTACAACAATCTGTCAAAATTCTTTAATAGGTTTTCAACTTTGTCGCTAAAGCATTAAAGTTCAAGGTTGATTGGGAAAATTTGACAGTAGCTTGACCTGCAGCTGGCGTCTGTACTACTAAAGGAAATTTTATTTGCATTTCCGTACTGAAGTTGTAGAGTTTTTCATTAGTCATTATCCTATAATATAATTCTATTGATTACCCTATAATTTTATTCGAATACACATAAAAGTAGGTACTTAAAATTAAAATAATAGTCTGAAACTGAACTGAAATTAATTTATAGCATGTTTAACAAACTATTAAAAATGTTATCGCCAGTGCTAGTAAATTATACCGGTTGTCAGTACAAACTAAACTACACTTAACACTAAAACTACACTTTTGATCTTACTTTCATAGTTTAATTTCAAAGAAAGCAGTTGGACTTATTATATTATTGTATTCTCCTTTATTTCAATGTAAACATATAAATAATATTTTTAAATATTTTTATAAACAAAAAGATGAAAAAACATTTAAAAATATAAAAAATAGTATCCCACCGGTATCGGGAACAGGGTCCAAGCTACAAGTCAGGGCTCAAGAGAGAGGAACTATTATTATTATTCCTTTTTGTCTTTGACATAATATCTCGGGACCCTGGGGTCCCGGACCTTCGAAAGACGTACCAGGGGCCGAAGCCAACTCGCAGAGGCGCTTTAGACAATTTTAAATGATGAGGAGGCACCAACCGACGATTAGCCCTGTATGCACCATGCAAGTGCACCCAAGGACAACCCCCGGTTGGTGCAGAACTATTGCAGAACATGGAAACAAAATATACTGAGCTATGGGTGTGGGTGGCTAAAATAGATCGGTTACCTTGAACTATGAAAGGTCTATGTCCCCTGCCTGACCAATGATACTATAATTCACAGATAAAATGGCAGGGGGTGACTTGCAGACTCAATAATGGGCCCCCGAAAACGGTCGCTAGCACATAGTGTCGTAGCGACAAGGGGGCAACATGTCCTGAGGTGCTTGTGAGGAGTGAAGAGGTATTCCACGGCTATCAGGACAATCCCGGAAGTACGGTCAAGATCCCTACCAGCATCTTACTGGAATACTTCCTTCCTCCAAGCACGTTTGCCCTTGCGAATCTCCACTCAAGCCAGCCAATAAAGGCAAAAATGAGGGTGGGAGCTCTGTTCCTCGTCAGTGTTCACTCCAGCCGGCCAATAAAGCTAAGCCAGAGGTGAGGAACAAGACTTCTCCCGGGAGATGGGTCCGTGGGGTCGCTACTGCCCAACAGCTCGCCACATGCTTCCCTACAGGTTCCTGTATCTCTCTTGGTCTGGCTCCTCACCTAGACCTGATCCGGCAAAGTAAACTCTTCCATAATAACAGACCTAGAGTTTAGAGCGCACAAGCCCCACCACGATGTCAACGTAGAGATACGGCGCGATGGGGTATTATTATATAGTATATTATTATTATTACTTATTGTACTAGCTCTTGCCCTCGACTTCGCCCGCGTGGATATCATTTACCAAGATCAAAGTATTCTATGTATTAATCTAGGTTGTGAACTAGGTGTGTGCCAAATTTCATCGAAATCCGTTCAGCCGTTTTTGCGTGATTGAGTAATAAAAAGTGTCATACATAATATTAATAAGATAAGTCGTCTATATAACTATATGACTTACTAGCTATGCCCCGCGGTTTCACCCGCATAAGTTTCGATCCCGTGAGAATATCGGGATAAGAAGTATTCTATGTGTTAATCCTGGTTTTAAACTATCTGTGTGCCAAATTTGATCCAAATCCGTTCAGTAGTTTTGGCGTGAAAGACTAACATCCATCTATCCATACATACAAACTTTCACGTTTATAATATTAGTAGCATAGGATAGTAGGATTTATTCCAAACATTTTACAAGATATGATAAACCACGTGCAGTAACCGTTTTACAGTCAATAAATCTAATTCACAAGAAATAAAAGTGCCAAGACAGGCCATTAGCGGCGAAGGAATTCAAAACATAGCATAAAAGATTTGTACTCTAATCCTTGCTAACCCAATTATCACATTACATGCATACATTATTGTGTCAAATTCAAATATTATCGCATCGATAGAATACATTAGAATTTTTATTAATTTTTACAACTTTAAATTTTACCGACTTCACTTTTCGATTTGCGACTTATCGCAGCAGCAGAAGGGTTAAAGTCGTTTGAAAAATATTTATTTGAAAAAATAATAGAGTGGTTAATACCGTCTATCTTTTATAACGTTTATTGGTGGGGCGTTCTCTAAGATCAGTGCACAAAAGAAATACTGCTCTATATAGATAAAATGATTTTATTCATTTTTTTTTCTTGTTTAAAAAATCGCACCATCACCCCTCTTCTAATGTGGGGTTGGCGATTATTTCTTTAAATGCTCTCTTCCGTGAATAAAAAACGTGGGTACGTCTTGGGAGATAAAAAATATATTCTTTCTAGTTAGGGAATGATTTAGATCAGTTGAAATGTAGTGAGGTGTAAAATAGTAATTTTACGTAGAAATGGAGGGTGTAAGAGCCAAAACAGAGGAATATTTGAGACAAGAATTTTAGAATAGGTAGATTTTTTTTCAGTGACGATATGCGTGTGACCAATATTATTTAAAAAAAAAAAAACGAAAAGATAAACATTTCCCCTTTTAATTCATAAACGTTATTTAAAGTTAAGTAACGATTAGCGACTCTTTAACCATACATTTTTGACATTTAAACGTCTCTTAACTTTAAGCAAAATTTACAAATAAACACCTTCAAGTTCTGTTGAGACATCACAAATTAGTCCAAAATCCTACTCAAAATTAATATCTTAAACCCACGCTATTGTAACTTTTATAACTCTAGTATAATAGAATCATCACCTGCACTTAATTAACACTCCACTGCTAACGGTGCGCCTGCGCAAAGGTTAGAGTCGGACGTTACATACCAATGGTGACCTTTGTTTTTGCGTCAACACTTCAGGGTTATTGATTTTTTAATGAAGGTCGTATTTTTAATTGTGGAAGAAATGAATTCAAGTTGGTCAGGGAGTTAAAAGGTACAGGAAATACTTACACACGCTATATCCTGTATCATCATTTTAATGAGAAAAATATGAATATGATATCTATATATACAGGGAGACAGGGAAACTCGACCGACGTATTCCTTGAAAGGCTTATTAGAGGTTTTAGGAGGATTAGCAACAAAAGTCCAATTAACTAGGGTTCAAAACTGGATGGTTGGCTGACCGACCTGTGTAGGTTTTTCGATTTTTTTGAAATTTTCTGATTTGTTACCAAAAACAATTATGAGAAAAAACTAATCTACTCCAGTCATTTAATTGATACTTATTTTCGTAAAGTTGAAAAATGAGTGATCATTTAAAAAAAATGCTTGCAAAACTTATGTAATCTCAGAAATAAAAGCTCTTTAATAACAAAATTTTTATTTTTTTACCGTGATTTTTTGTTTGTTTGAACGCGCTTATCTCTAGAACTACCAGTCGGATATAAAAAAGGCACTGATTTAAAGAGGTAGTTGTAATTAGCGATTTTGGTACATAAGTTAAAAGTTATAAATGGCACGTTTAATAACTAGTTCAGCAGTTAAGCAGTAAAGTAATCAAAAATATGAGTAATAAAAAATAATGAAATGGATCAGTGAATATATAATTGAGCAGGAAAATAATTAAATGGGCGGTAAAAATTGTTGAACGAGCGGTTACGTCATCATCATCATCATCTGCCTAGCCTTTTCCCAACTATGTTGGGGAATGAGAACGAGCGGTTACGTGTGGGCATATATTTAAAATGTTTGGTTTTGTATTCAAAAATATGTTTCTGGCATTCGCCGGCCGCTACCGCGGCACCGCTCGCTTCGCTCGCTCGGCTCGTGCGTTGTGTGGTCACAGTTCTAACCTAACCTAACCTAGCTGTTTCGATGTAAAAAAGGTATATGCGTGTTACTAAACGACTAATTGATTTTTTATTACTGTCCATGTTTTACTGTAGCAATAATTAATCCAAAAAATTATTTAATCTAACTAATTGTTTATTAAATCCAGTTATTTCTTACCTACCTCTAGTTAAATATTTATGTAAATCAATTATTTCAATAAAATCAATTTCAATCAATTTAACACAGAGTAAAAGACACACCATACACCAGAGGGGCAATTCTCGTAAATTTAAGAACGTTCACAGTCTGATCTCAGTCTCAATCTGTCAAAAATACCTCTAATTTCCCTACATTTTGACAAGTTTTTGACATTTGTTTGTCGCCGAGATGTGACTGCGACTAGATTTTGAACGTTTTAAATTAAGAGAATTGGGCTTCTTATACATAGTACCTATCAGATAGCAACAAATAAAAATCAAATAGAAAGTCTGAGAAGAAAATGCGTTTTTTGAATTGCATGTTAAAAGCACATGCATTAATTAATTACTGATGTTACCTGAGCCAGGTTTTTTTTTGGTAAATTTATGTATTACTAGCTGCGCCCCGCGGTTTCACCCGCATAAGTTTCGATCCCTTGGAAATATCGGGATAAAAAGTATGCTATTTGTTAATCCTGGTTATAGACTATCTCTGTGCCAAATTTCATCCAAATCTGTTCAGCAGTTTTTGCGTGAAAGAGTAACAAACATCCATCCATCCATCCATACAAACTTTCGCGTTTATAATATTAGTAGTATGAGTAGCTACTTAGTTAGTATTAATAGGTTCCGTTAAATTAAGAATTATTATAATAAACTTGTGCAAACGTCAACCATTGGTTATTTAATTAAAATATCTAATTAAATCGCCTACAGCTACAAAATATTGTGAACTGTCAACCCTTTGTTGCGCGAGCGAGGTGCAAGCGACCCGCCGTGATGACAGCTTTGTTTCCTTTTTATTATGACGGACATAATCATGATGTTGACACCCCCGATTTCCGGGAGTTTAACAGTTATCGTCCTATTCATTTTCTGTGTCCTATTGATGTAAAAATAAAGAATACTCTACCTATGCATGGGTCCTACTGACAATTACAAACTATTCTGCCTTCTCTATTCTTATCCAAATCTGCAAATTCAATCGCGAGATATACGGGGAAAGGCTTTAAAGAAGCTCATCGATTATTGTGAATACTCTGCACCCTAATTGCGTAACACACAATCAATCGGAATCTGAATCATTTTGAAGCAAATTGCTAATCCATTGTTTCATAAGTTTGAAAAAATTGTCTGCTCAACACGTAAATAACGCAATGAATGATGTTGAACTGTCAAAATGAAACCGATTCCGATTGATCGTGTGTTACGCAATTGGGGTGCTGGTTCCAATAATGGAACCAGACTTTTCACCATCATCTGTTAGCCTATATTACCCCACTGCTGGGCAAAGTCCCCATGACTTCCAGAGCTTGCGATCCCGTAACACACTAAAAGTAGGAATGGCTTTCATCTTGGCAGTTCAACAACATTCATTGCGTCATTTACGTTGTTGAGCAGACAAATTTTTCGAACATAAGAAGCAATGGATTAGTAATATCCTTCAAAATGATTCTGATTTTGATTGACAGTGTGTTTGTTATGTTTTAGGGTGCGGGGCTAACGTGGGCTATTTCTCTTGTCCGAACTATTATTACAAACTAAGATAGCTACACGATCTAGGTTACCCAGTTCATTCAACTACCCTCCTAAACTACACCCACCATAATGCAACCGATTCACTCCTACCTCTAACATTAACAACGTAACACCTTTATCCCATTCAAAATCGAACAATCGAACTCATAATTAAAATATCCAATTATAAAATCTGCTATGCACATATTCATTCGTTCATATTCTGTCAACCCTTTGTCTGCTGGCGGGGTGTGGGCGACCGGGCCCCCGACCCCGCTGCGCCCAGCGTGCGATTTAGCCGGACAATGCGCACCATATCCAGACCATGTCAACTGACGTGTAATGAACACGCATTCAGTTATTTTGTGTTAAATTTGTGACACGTGTATGTAGTATTGTGTTTGTTTTCTCGCCTGAGGCGTCAATAGAAAGGGTGATTTTTGGACGATAGTTTAATGTTGTTAGTTATTCCGGTGCTGATAATGAATATCATAATCAAATCTACGTCTGCCGCCTCCCTGGACAATCAGCTGTGCTACCATCTTTGCTGCAGGGACATCGAGGCCCACCCACCAGCGTTGAAATTCTTCGGTTATTTGAATAAAAAAAATGTATCATACATTTTGACCGCGAAAAGCGCAATACTTACGTATTGCGCTTTTCTATGATTAAGCAGATATTTTTTTGAAAACCGATGAAATATTTCTACGCCTTTTTTCTACGTTTTTTTTTTTCGATCTATAATCGTTTGTATGTTTGAATTCCTGGGGGCCTACTCCGAAGTGCAAAGTGCGAATGTTCGGATCGGACCGACACATGGCCGAACCGAATATTATTGAAAAATGCGAAAAAACGTTCAGATCGGCTCAGTTGGGTCGGGACCATAGTCAATATTCGAAAGAGTGTAGGAGTGTAGGATCGGAACCGACTGAACCAAATAGTAAATTCGTAGCAGGAAACGGCCGATACTACTTCGGAGTAGGCCCCCAGTTTTGCGCGTCGATGTTCCCTGCTACCCTGTATTTTTACCACAGCCGCGGCATCCGCTATCTTCATTTATTTTTTCCGTTGAGAGAGAAGAAAAATCATTAAAAATACTTCTACCTTCTAGCAGCTTTGCCATACATATTTTAACCCATAGTTCACTCTCTGATAACTGCCATTTTGCACTCAAACCAACAAACTTGTATCAAAAGCTAAGTATAATTAAATAACAGTCAAAGCTCAAAAACTCACACAAGAGCAAGGTTGGGCACATACGGCAGGCATTAACATCAACTGATGACACTGCCTTCTTTATTACACATCTAGCCAATAAATTGTCAACCATCGGTCGCTGTATCAGAAGCCTTAACCCGTAAAACTTAAGGCACAAAATAGATAGGAACAGAAGGTCAGGTCTATACAACGAGCCATAACAGAAAACGGGCATACGCCACCATTCCAAAAACCCGTTCAAAAGAAAATCTCAAACTATCTCAAACAAATGCAACTCGCAGCTCGTAAGTGCGCTTGCAGCCGCTGGACGTGAAGAGTGCATTTTCGCTCAAAAATCAATCGTCATTTATTCTAATTAGGAGAATCAACACATGTTGAACGCCAAAACTATATAAGACAGTCCTCCAATAACGTCCAGCTTCACCACTTCCAAGTGCTTTAGCTGGGAAGAAGAAATGGCGCAACCAACTTCCCAGCAGCGCAACTGTTTGTTCAGTTAGAAGACCTTGATTCTATACGATAGTATGCCAAGTAATGAACATTACAAAACAAAGAAACACATAAATTATTTTCCATACAGCAGCTGGCACACGCTCGATTGCATGGAGCCAACCTTCTGTACTACCTATTTTATGGTGCTTTGGGGGAGAAGGAAGTTACAGGTCGTAAACGATGGGTTAGAATAACGGTTGGATGAGATTGATGGAGCATTATTTACTGTTAGTACTGTAAGGAGACCCTGAGGGGCTTGTGGCTAAGTAATAACAGCCGCACGGGTCGATCGATCAGGTTAAGCTACGATTGCCGCGGTTGGTTCATGGATGGGTGACCATTTTCACAAACCAAGACCCGTGCCTCGGAAAGCATGTTAAGCCGTTAGCCCCGGCTGTCATTCGTGGATCTTTGACAGTCGTTACGGGTCGTCAGTAGCCAGAAAGTCTGACAACCAGTTTTACCAAGGGTATCGTATTACCCAGTCCCTGGGTTGTGGAGGTCAGATAGGCAGTCGCTCCATGTAAAATACTGGTATTCAGTTCTGCATCCGGTTAGACTAGAAGCCGACCCCAACATAGTTGGGAAAAGGCTGGGCAGATATGTAGTACTGTAAGGAGATGTTACAGCTTCTGGCCGAGAGAGGTTGCTACTTAAATTGGTTGACAGTGCACTGCATATCTACTGTTGCTATAGTTTGCAGGAGCTTTATTAGATTGGTGACTACTCATGGTAGCAGCAGGAACACCGTTCCAGCAGTCTGGCATGGTCATATCGGCCTAAACGAGAAAGAGTTCTTGGTTTTTCCCAGACGGAGGGCAACCATTAGGAATTCACTTCGAAAAGCAGCCATAACGCAAAAAATAACTCCCCGTTTGTTATCAAAATTAGACTTTGCAGTAAGTAATTTTGCCAAATAAAATGTCCTTAATTTTCCTCAAAATACTAAACTTACTATATAGACGACTGGGAGTCCCTTCAATCCTAATACTCCATTTAAATATTTTACTATCTAAATAGTTCCACAAACTATCGAACAGATCAAACACAACTGTTCGGAACATCTGTTATCCTAAAGATAATCTAATTTGTACAAATCGTTTGTGAGCCAATAAAATAAACTTTATGTTGGACCCTCAAAGGTGCGGAAGTGATAGAAAAAGGTTTAAATTTTAAACTGTAACAGTTGTTTATTACTAATAATATTGTTATTGTAATTTTGTCGGTTTAAATTTCGATAGTTTTGATGATTTATTGGCATTTTATCATCATGTTCTTGGTAGCAGTGGTCGGCCAGTGGTTACTGCCGCGACTAACGATTCGTGGGTTCTCGAACCCACGACTCTTTACGGGCCCTGGTCACACTGGGCATGTAGGAAGATTTCTATTTTCACTCATCGATCTAGTGAAGTAAAATCCGAAGTTCACGCCACACTGCTCTTGAAAACTTAACAACATGACTTTTCCATCTTGTACACCTAAACTTAAAAGTATATACTACACAGTCTACACTGTCTTCCCATTACCTATTAACTCTGTAATTTTTAAAATATACACGGCTGAGTCGTTCTTTGGCCAAAGTATTAGCATTGCCATTCAACGTGGCAATGCTGCCAGTTTTCTGGGCACGTTTCCGGATGTCAGCGATGCGGACGAGTATTTCGACGTCTAAGTGTCGTATGTTTTTGTATTTATTTGTACAGTAAGTTAATTAGTCATTTAATCTAGCGTAAAGAGAAATATTAAATAATTTAAAAGCCAATTATGTTTAAAAGAATAACCGTGGAGTTCCTTACCGGTTCTTCTCCATAGGAAACAACTATTTGGAACCTAGATTCTGACGTTTCAAAAGTGCCCATAAAATATTTTGATTTTCAAGATTCTTTATTTTGCTTCAAACTTTGTTAAGTCAATTTTGCTTTCTACATTCCACACAAAGTAGTTCAAAGCATAAAATGAGAACATATATTTTCTATAGACAACCAAGTGTGAAAGACTCCATTGTTGTCGAATTTAACACGCGCTTAATAAAGTATTCAATACAATCATCTGTCAACTGCAATCCACTGAAGGCTGCAATCAATACTGTTCGCAAAACTCTATACATTTCAAAATTTACACAAAAATCACTCTTATGAGCACGTGATAGAGTTGTGAATAGATCGCCGAAAGTGAAATGAGAGATTGTGTTCAAAAAGTGTCCAATCATTACATTTGATATAGTCTGTGGGTACTTTAGACCCGCGGTGACATTTAACTGTTAACGCGTTTTTGCGATACCGAAATGGTTTTGAAAATTGAAAGATTTGTGCTTTTACTATGGAGAATCTTGGATGCAGGGAACAAAGTGCAATTTTCATAAAGTGTCACAATATACCTAAAACTTACTTCTTCAGCTAAGCTTTTAAGGTACAGACACATCAAGCTACTCAATCTGTCCAATTTCTTTCATAGATTTTCAACTTTATCGCTAAAGCATTAAGGTTCAAGGTTGATTAGGAAAATTTGACAGTTTCGGGTAGCTTGATCTGCTGGCGTCTGTACCTACCTACTTAATCGTTTTTCTTCCAAATATTTTTTTTTTTTCGGCAGTCCGTTTTCCAGCTGACTACCGAAATGAAGACTAATAGAGAAGTAAGGAAGAAATAGACATGTTGCGTCGACCCCAAATAAATGGAGTAAGGCAGGAGAATTATGATGATGACGATGAGTCAGTTTTCCAGCTTTCAAGGCAGCTGTAAAGTATGATTTTATAGAGTTATGAGGAACAGGATGTAAAGGTCACTCATCCTCCATAGAAAAGGAAGGATCTTCCAACCAGACAGATGTTGCGTCTAATGGATAACTGCCCTACGATTGATATCGGGACGTTGGGCGCGTTTTACTTAAAAAGTATTAACTAAAATAGCGACAGTTACACTATCTAACATTGTACTGACACTCATCTAATTCTACCCACCCTCATAACACAAAATAACACCCATTATCAGTGTACCACTCAACGTCACGTAAGGAATGACGTCACGGGTGCGCGAGCGCAGGTGTCTCCTAATTAACGTGACAACGTGAGAAAACAACCAATTTGCTGCACTTTACCGAAATTATTGCTCTAATGTACCGGTTTATGGGGGGTTGGTACTCATATGTTCAATTAGTAGAATTGGATGATAAAAATGAATTTGGGACTGAGTGAAAGGTTTGCATAAGGGATGTTACAGACTTACAGTTAGGTAAAATCTGCATAAGCTATGTAAATTCTCTGACATAGACCCAATACATTTATAATTATTATTCGAGGATTATGGTTAATCCTCAAATCAGTACAAAAATATCAGTCAGTATACAGGGTTACTTTTCAAAGACCAGCCAAATTTAAGGATGTGGTACAGACCATCAAACTGAACAACTTTCTCCGTGGGACCAACATCGTAATCGCGAATAAAAATTCAGCCGTCCCATACATTTAGGTCGAGTAGGTATTGAAATTTTCTATGGGACAGTTGATAAAATTTTCCGAAATTTTCCGTCCGAAAGGGTTACCGCTGCCCTGGAACATAAAGGGCTAAGGAAGGGACACGGGTGGGTTTTAGTCAGTAAGAGAGAGCGGGAGGGGTCATTTGACAATTTCACATCCGCAAAAAAAAAAACAAATAACTAGGTATGTGTAGCATAATCAGCCTATAGTTAATGTTTCCACTGCTGTGACACAGGCCTCATCTCTTTGAGAGGGAATGTGCCGGCTATAAGACATGCCGCCGGTTTCTTTCCATTCAAGAACACGTTCTACGCCAACAGTCACCACGGTCCCACGTGTGTTACCCGGTATTAACCGTATAGTTCGGAAGCGCCCCCGAATGGACCCGAACACACGAACCTCCGCTGGCTCGGTATTGGGTCCCATTGGACCTTAGAATTACGACATACGACACCCTTTTTTTTGTTTGGGTGGGAAATCATCAAATTACCTCTCCCTCTCTGGGCTGAGCGGAAGGGCGAGTCAACTTTTACTGACTAAAACCCACCCGTGTTCCTTCATTTGCCTATGCCAGGGGCCACGATATCTCTTTCGAACAACCCGCGGCCCTGGCGGCATCGGCCCTAGCGGACCCCGTCAGTTCGTGTTGGCATCTCTTTGAGGCGCGCGTGGAACACAACGCGCCGTCGACCCGGGCCTGGTCCTTACCGGGCGTCGAGCTGCCCATTGCTCGCCGACATACGACACCCTTAGTTCATAATGTAAATGATGATGTTTTCCTTCACCGTTTTGAGAGCAGTGGTGATGAAATTATTTACACTAAGTAAAGCGCCTGTCTGGGTTCGAACACACAACCTACAAACTCGTAAGTCGAGACTGTTATCACTGGACCATCACTCTCCTGCTCTTTATACAGGGTTACAGGTTAAGTCGAAGAGTTTTTAGTTTTCATCATTCCTAGCTGATTTGACTATGAAACACCCCACCCCAAACCTAACCCATATTGAGATATTGGATTTTGACTATTAAAAAAAAATTAAGATTTTTTGTATAATTGTCCTTTTTTCGGTTTTTGTGCCTCTAATTTACAACGTTTTTGCTATTTCTGACCCGCGGAGGTTGCATGTAAGCGCCAAATAGTCTATAGTCGTACAACTATATATTTTTTTATACTCCTACCTAAACCACGTTTCCAAAATTCCATATCTAGGTTGAATATCTACACCCTAACCTAACACCACCCTAACAGACACTGATAAATTTGTGGGAGGTATTTTATCTGCAACGGACCCTCCGTTGCAGATAAAATACCTCCCACAAATCTATCAAAGTCTGTTACAACAACAGTAACGGGCGCCATATTGGCGACAGGTGTCAGCACGTAAATCTAATGAGATAATAATCTCTTAATTTAATTTATTTACAACGGGTAGATCACGATATGGAGTGACCTGTTAAATGAGAACGGAACTAATGGCGAGGGGTTCTGCGGTCAAATCAGGGAGAATAGAGGGCTTTGCTGGATTACCGTTGTAACGGAAGAATACGAAATTCAGGTCCTTAGGAGGTCGAGAGTTAGAAACGTCTGCCGTAATGCCCACTTTTTACCAATTTCTAGTGTTCCAGCTGAGAAGTGGCGTTACAAGATAATTAGTTTCAATTGTTCCCCTACGTACACTCCGTTCCTATAAACAAAATCGAATCGTTTTGCATACCAATGGTAGTTTTTTTTATTGCCAAACTGGGCACACAAATAGATTCGTAAGCTAATATTACCTGTGATAGGTACTTCCATATGGGAGGGTCTACTGTACAAATCTATGAGGTATTTGCTTCATTATTGGTAAAGATAAAAGAATCTTAATTTTAACCAATGATGGCTCGTAAATTACAGGAATCGATCATTAAGTCATCTACTTTTAGGAATCGAATCATTTTTGTGCATAAGCAACCTTTCCAATTTCTATATGGAACAGTTGGTTAGGGACTATCAAATATTTTAAAGATGGTAGTGTTTAGGTTTTGGTGCTGAATAGATAGATAGATAAATCATTTATTTGGCACACACAAAAGACAGTACAACACACGAAAGTACATGAATATAATACAAAAAAACAAGGTGTCGATATAAAAACAAAATGAAAACATATGTACCTACATATCGAAGTAAAAGTGATACAGTGCGGTGTGCGTCTCAAGGTTGCACCAAATGGGAGTCCAACTCAGTATGTATCAGGCAAATAATACCTGACGCTGATATTCTGCTGGATCCCTGCAGTGACACACGGACGTTGAGCAGACGAGATAACTAAAAAAAAAAAAAAATAATTGGTGTTGTGACAGACGTGTTATGTGCAGAGTGAAGTTTTATAAGTGTACCCGACACTTTATTTATGTATTCTACAGTTTTGCATTGGGAAACATTCTTGAATTTAGTCGACATTTGTGTGCAATGCTTTTCCTCTATTAGATGATCCCTTAGGGAAATCTACCCCTACCCTTACAATCGTTATAAAGAAACATCAGCTCTAGTCAAGTATCTCCAAAATAATGACAAACTATAAACTAAGATAAATTCTGAAACAGACAACGGATAAACGGTCAGTGTTGTAAATCGTGATAAGTTTATCTAAGACCTGCGAACGCGATACAGATCTTAAGATATCAACTTGTATCATGATATTATATTAATTTAATGTTATCAAGTTCAATTTAGATGTTTAGATACAGAAACTTGACAAATTGATTTAATACTGCCAAGTACTTTGATGAATGGACGACGACTTGGTGGAGGTGGCAGAAGTCCGCTGAATGCGAGAAATACAGAATCTGTCGATGTGATGATGTTTGAGATAAGCCTATGTCCAGCAGTGGATATCGTTTAGCCGAATGATGATCATGACTTTGATAGCTAATGACAACATGAAAAGACGTCCTTATGAGGGTCGTGGAAATCGGCTGTATATTAAAAACAATGCTTGTATAAGGCCCCTCGCCCACGGCGAATTTTTGTAGCGATGCTGTCGCGCGTTTGCATCGATACAGTCGCGATGCTGTCGCGCGTTTGCATCGATACAGTCGCGATGCGGTCGCGCGTTTGCATCGATACAGTCGCGATGCGGTCGCGCGTTTGCATCGATACAGTCGCGATGCGGTCGCGCGTTTGCATCGATACAGTCGCGATGCGGTCGGTAGCTGTTTACCCTCGCCGACACCATGATTCTCAATCGTGATGCAAACGCGATACTGTTGCGCTTCTGTCGCGATGCTAGTTACACTGATGCCCGGTTCTCGACTTACACGCGCCACCCTCCCTCCATTCTCCCCCCGATGTTGTTCGACACGGTCGCTGTCGTTTGCATCGATACAGTCGCGATGCTGTAGCGCGTTGGCATCGCTTCTGTAGCGCGTTGCAAATGCGACTTACGCGCGTTAGTAGCGATGCTGTCGCGCGTTTACGAAACGCACGGCAGCTTCGCTACAAAAAGTCGCCGTGGGCGAGAGGCTTAAGGAAGGTCCATGTCCACCCTAATTGCGAAACACACTATCAGTCACCATCTGAATAATTTTGAAGGCTATTGCTAATCCATTGTTTTATAACTTCGAAAAATTTCTCTGCTCAACAAGGTAAATAACGCAATGAATGTGGTTGAACTGTCAAATACAAGCCATTCCTACTGTTCGTGTATTTGATTAGTGTATGATGATTTTGACACCAAAAAGAATCCTACACATGAGTTTGATAGACATACAAACAACACATTTTTTCGACAAACCAAAAAAGTTTAACATATTAATAATAATTGACAACTATAAATTAACAAGGCAAAACGTTGTAACACTAGAGAAGGTCGGAAACACTACAACAAAATGTAGGACACATTAAGGACCTTACACACCTGTCTCGGAGCGTATAATTAGGAGTACGTAAAATATACGGACTCACAGTATAAATATTAGTGAATAAGTGTAAAGGGGTGGCTCTCAAAGATTTTTGATTGGGACAATTAATTTGTATAAGGTGGCCAAGAGCCAGAGATGCCAAGGAAAACCGTTTGTATATTAAGTTTGTAAAAGGAACTAATGACGCGATTATAAAAAATAAAATTTAAAAATCTTCACTCAGCTCGGCCTATCGCAGTCTACGGCTGGACATAGGCCTCTCCAATGATACGCCACAACTGACAACACCCTGTGCTCCGCCTTCTGCATCCAGTCTATCCCAGCCACCTTCTTGAGGTCGTCTATCCATCTAGCTGGAAGACGTCCCACACTACGCTTACCGATCCGCGGGCTCCACTCTAGGACTCGTCTGTTCCACTGGTCCCGTCGTCTATAACTTCTCCTGGCCTTCTTTGTTTTTCTAAAAATATACGAAGAAGAAACGAAACGAAGAACGAAGAACGATACGAAGTTCAGAATAGGTTGGACATTTTTTCGTGTTACTTTAGTGAACTCGCAAGAGTAAGTTTATATATATTATGTTACGAGAGCAGCAATTAGTGTAATTTTATGTTTATTGTTTCTTTTATTGTTTATTTTTATTTTTTATGTGTTAATGTATTGTGTAGTTATTTGTAATTGTTAGTAATAGTGTTATTTAAAATAGTTAATATTATAAGTAGGCTTAGCTATCGCATTAGGTTTCTAAACCTGTAATGATAGTTTTAGAGTTTTAAATAAATAAATAACATTCAAACCCAACTTTGAACAAAATATAAAAAACACTTTGAGAACCTCGTTATTATTGAACAGCAGGTGCGTAACTTGCGCACGAGTCGATCTCTTGACGTTATAAATACTTTAACGTTCGTGCACTAATTTGTTTCACTGACAAACTGTTTTATTTTACTATTCATGACAGCCGTAGGGAATAATACATTTTGTTTTTGTTTGAAAACTTGTTCATTCAAAGTTTTTTTTTTTACCATTGTATTTTCTACACGGATTTGTGGTTGAAAAGAAATCAATAATACTGAAGGGTTAATAATCAATGGCCGCGGTGTTCTTGATTAATGATTTGAATCAACCTGTTACTTCGTTAAGAAATGAGGAGCTTATAGCTCAAGCTGCATGACCATGACGACGGTAGCTTGTCATAGCGAGGCAGACATTGATTAAACAATTGCCGACCGGAAATAGATTATTATCTCAAAGGATTTTACAGTAGATATACAAGTTAGCAGGGACATTGATGCGCAAACTGTAACTATGAATTCAGCACATGAAGACACCCAAGCGTAGGAAATTGATCGTCTATTATAAAAAAAAAACAACTGTTTCATAGAAAAGACTAATACCGACGCATTAAAAATGTATGGAACAGCCATTTTTTTTTAATAATTTCGAAAAATTTCAACGCAGGCGTCTATAATCATGTAGGTGCGCGTCGATGACCCTGCCAATGTGTGTGCCAAAAAAGGTCAATAAAGCGTTGTCAAGCTTCTCATAACCAGTAGTCATTAGGAGTTTCAGTAAAGAGTGTTGGTTTTAAAAGTTCGAGGTAAGTTCGCCGCCAAACCTATGTATGGGCGAGTCTGTAAAAAACTGCCAGCAACATCACGACAAGACTCTTTTGTCACCTTTACTCAATTCTTTTATCAATATCCTATGGCTTAACAATAAATATATCAACATTCTTTATATCCTAAAAATATTAACCGTAGAAAAACAGAAAGTATTTTATTTTATTTATAATAGCCAGTTTTTTTACTGCAAACTTTAACTTTTTTAAATCGCGTCATGGCTGATTCAAGTAAATCGATTCGTCGCAGTACTATTGTCATTTTCTCATAATTTATGTTGTATTTTTTTTTTTCAAACATATTTCTTGTTATTTTAGGATACGTTTGCCTCTCCAGGCATAGTGTGCAAACAAGGCATCATGATAAATAAATAAAAGACGTGCAGAAGTGGGTTTTTGAGATTCGAATTTTGTTCTTAACCAACCGCCGTAGGACCGCCATCTTGGATTTTTTTGACAGGTATTTTAAATCTACTACTAATTGACTGCCTCGTTGATATAGTGGTCGCAAGCGCTACTGTCGAGCATGAGGTCCTGGATTCGATTCCCAGGTCAGGCAAAGTATTACGAGTGAGTGAGTGTGTTTTCGTTGGCGAGTATATCTCTGCCTATCCCTTTGGGGAATACAGGCGTGATGTTATGTTATGTATTTTCAATCTATGGCTTTCATAAATTAATTTGAAGCTCTGTAGAGTGTATCATAGATAATCATAGTCAAGTCTAGCCATTCTTTATTTTAGGGTTCCGTAAATTTAGCCTAAGACGGAACCCCTTTTGTTGTTCATGACTAAAATGCACGTAAAGTCCCGTAAGTAAAACTTTCAACACTTACTTCCTTGTGTATCGTGTTTCATAAAAAATAAATTACTTTTCCTCTGATACAGTAAAAACGAGATGCATAAGTTTGCTCATAAAACTTGATTTATATTGTGCGTAAAAAAGTTTCTTTTTTGTATCGGGGAAACGTTAAAAAGGAAAATGTGGAAAAACGACTTCTAACGTAGACTTTTATTTTTATACTACTATCACTAGCTGCACCCCGCGGTGTCACCCACATAAGTTTCGATCCCGTAGGAATATCGGGATAAAAAGTAACCTATATATGTAATCCTGGATATAAACTATCTGTGTGCCAAATTTCATCCAAAACCGTTCAGTAGTTTTTGTGTGAAAGAGTAACAAACATCCATCTACCCATACGAACTACAGAATACGGGCTACACATCAAACTTTACATTTCCAGTTTTAGCTGACCTCGCATTGTATAGGTTTTTCGTACAATCAGAAGTCATCTTATACTGGTTATGGACTGGCTTGAAGTGTAGCCGTGCGTACAAGTTCTCTTTATACCTTTAGCTTGCCTACACCCTACAGGATCTACTAAAATACATGGGCCATATTAGACTACGATGGAGTAACTGGACTTATGAGATCAATTTAATACCTATTGTTTATTCGTGATGGCTCTCTTGGGTGTCGACTGGTCTCCAAAGATGCATTATCTTCTAGATCTGTCTCTTCTTCTAATGTCATCATCTCCATCATCATCTGCCAAGCCTTTTTACAACTATGTTGGGGTCGGCTTCCAGTCTAACCGGATGCAGCTCAATACCAGTATTTTACATGGAGTGACTGCCTATCCGACCTCCACAACCCAGTAACTGGAAAACACGATGCTCCTTGGCAAAACTGGTGGTCAGAATTTCGGGCTTTTGACTACCCGTAACGACTATCAAAGATCTATGAATGACAGCCGGGACTAACTGCTTAACGTGCTTTCCGAGGCACGGAGAAAGCGCAATCTGTCAAAAATCTAATTTCCCTACATTTTTGACAAGTTTTTTTTTGTCGCTGATTGCGACTAGATTTTGAACGATTTTAATAACGGAAATTGACCTTCAGATATCCCTACATCGATTCTGCGGATCATATTTAAACTGTGTCAAAACTAAACATAAAAACATGACTAACACATTGACGAGAAAACGTCACATAAACGCGAAATTCATGACTGCACAGCAAATCGTATAATTGCATTAAACGGGAACAAACCCACTGACCAACATAACTACCGCTACACCGCGCCGCTACGCACACAACCTAACGGAGTTGCAGTGACTCGATCGTTTTAGTTGACTGCTATTTCCTTTGGTATGGTTAAAGTAATAATAAAAAATTAAAAATATTTATTACATCAAGATAGGTACAACAATTTCTTAATCTAATAAAAAGTTAAATCTTAGTTTAGAGGTTGTACGCTGTCACATAGAATTATGGAAAATCACTACACTCCTAAACTAAGTCAAGCTTGTATTATAGGAGTTAGTGAGCTGTTGACTTAGACACAATCTTAAACTTATGCAACGGTAAACCATAAACAATTATTGCTTTAAAACAAAATACTCATAAACCTACTGTAAAGTTGTACAAACTGGTATCAATAAATATTTTGAATAAACATATACAAAACAATACTAGACACCTAATATACCTATTATACCTACTTACTTTTTGACTATTAAAAGTAATTCTGTCTGATTATAAATCAAAATCAAAATCGAACGTCAAAATTACAAAAGACAGTCCCCCAAAAACGCCCGCCCTTCACCACTTCCTAGTGCTATCGCTGGGAAGAAGAAGTGGCGCAACAAACTTCCCAGCAGCACAGCTGTCTGTTCAGTTAGAATATAGTGCATGTATACAATACTAGGAAACTATGTTCAGTAATTAACATTACAATTAACATTACATAAGTCAAAGTTAAAAATCAATTGTTCAACTTTTGCTGTTCAAGTGTGTAATTTTTAGCACTATATTTAGTGTAATATTTTACTTCCTTTCAACTTTTTCCCACAGTGCTTCACGTTTTTAGTTCTGGCTATTTCTTTTTCAAAGTCTAGAAGTATTTTTTGGGTACTGCTGGGGAGTTTGTTACGGCACTTCTTCTTCCCAGCTAAAGCACTAGGAACTAGTGAAAGGCGGGCGTTTTGGGGGACTGTCTTATTAATTTTAACTATAAATGTGCTGTCAGTGGGACGAAGTGCTGATTCTCAGCTTAGTTTAAATAAATGACTTTTGATTTGATTTGTAATAAATTTATTTGTCATTTGGGTTTCGAATTAGTGTTTAGCCTTTTGTCCGTACCACATTATTTTAAAATGTCTGCCAATATTTGGCTCACGCTTATTATAAATGTGAAAGTTTGTATGTTTCAATGTTTAATACTCAGTCACGCAAAAATGGCTGAACGGATTTAAATTAAATTTGGCACACAGATAGTTGATAACCTGGATTAACATATAGGATACTTTTTGGTGGTGTTCTTGAGTGGAGACCGCGAATCGGTAAACGTAAGGTGGGACGCCCTCAGGCTAGGTAGAGTGACGATCTTCGCGGGATGGCTGACAGCAGCTGGATGAGAGTTGCCTGAGTTGAATGGCATGCAATAGGAGAAATCTATGTCATCATCATCAACCTATAGCAGTGGACTGCTATAGGTTGATGATGATGATGTTACTTTTTATGCCGGTAAACCGACAACCACGTGGGCAAAGCCGCGGCCAAATGCTAAAATAAAAAAAATACAATTTTATATAAGTATAAAATAAGTAATTAATTACTCCTGTCCTTCACTACCCAATACCTCAATATATTTTCCTAAAACAGTATCCAACAGTATTTTTCAACTGTCCAACAAATTCTAGAAAAGCATTTATCAATGGAAACTAATGAACATTTATTTGCCGCCATTATAGTCATTCGCGCACAAAACAAGGGAACCCATTCAAAAAGTTTTAATGACATTTTTATCATTGGCTCTTATCGAAGACACAGTTATCAACAGACCACCAAAGATAACGCGGGAAAACAATGCACCGGTCGAAGAAAAAACTTTTTACATCTTCCCGACCGTTCCACCTTCAATAAAATATATCTTACTCGCTCACACATCACCATAAGATATACGAAAGAAAGAGAAAAACACGTCACATGAATGTCACACCGAACCCCAGGTAAAGTTTGAATTCCATTTATTCGAACGCGAGCTTTGCGCGCGAACGCACGGTTGCGCGAGAGCTTTTTCATTTTTAAAGTTTTCGGCGGTTTTATTCGAAAATGGAATCGTTTATGGAAAGTGTTATTATTTTTTAATTTTATATTTTTAAATGAATGAGAACTGTGTGTTTTAAGGAGTTTCTAGTGATTTTGTGAAATGACAGTTGGTTGTTTTTTTGTTCGCGGACCATCTTATTGTGCAATAGGGATTACTTTTTTGTATCGGAGCTGAGGATACGGTGAGTCGGGTTCCTATTCAATAAGACATTAATGTTGCAACTGTTACATTTATGTGTTGTATTATATAAAATATATAAATTGTATGAGAATTTTGATCCCTGAAAGATTCTATACTTTTGAGCTGTAGAAACTTTCGAATGTTTTCATATACTCGTAGATATAAAATTGCATTTTTTAATGTATACTTTATTTTGCGTTTTGTATATTTAAGAACTTTTAATATAGGTACCATTTACCACTACTTCGTATACTTCGGAACTGTGGCTAATGACTAACAGACACTTCCAAAAAAAACCATCGCCCGCCAAAACTTTAGAATCACCCTCATTCACTGTAACTCGATACGTAGATCTTTTCAGTGACTGAAAACAACACATTTTGTTCAGTAAATACACTAGATATAGATTCAACAATATCACTAACATTGAATTAAACATTAATTATGAACAAGCGTATCCCGCGGCTCTGTCCACATGAATTTCGCTCCTTCCCATATACACTTCAATTTACAAGACTATCTTTAGCTCCATTAATTCTAAACTCCTTTAAAAATATACAATTTGTCCAAAAAGCATGTTTCTTCCATCTTTTGTTATACATTGTCTATCAGTCTGTCCCGAACTGTACAACTTTCGACTTGCCTATAATTAACATCATAACTAAATCTGGTCTAAATACAGACATAAAATACTAATATATACACCAAATAACGTATTATTCACAGCCATTTCTTGAGCTATGACCCGACGGAAGTTTTAGCAAGACTTGCGCATGCGCATAACTGCATCCGGTTTCTCTTGTGTAAGCAATATAGATTTTATCTGATCCTATCTCTTCATTCCTTGTCACTGCCTCTATGGTCGGTGTCCCGAATATCATGAATTATTATAATTTATGCCGTGAATCAAGATCTAGGGGGATGTAGAGTAGGTAGATGTAGGTAGATATCAATTTCTTATTTGTATGGTTTGCCGAAATTGCATCTACGTGTTTCATGCGGTGAAGTTACACTACTGAAAATAAAAGCGTAAACCGTAATTTTATTGATGGCTTCGATCAATAATAGTACTAGATTCCCGATAAGCGCTTCAAAAACTGCCCGAAAAATAAGACCACAAATACTTTTGTGGTCTTATTTCAAATTAGTATGTTTTTAACCTTATTAATTAGACTTTAAGTTTCATTTTAGAATAAATGACTGAAAATTTAAAAATAGAATGATTTTATTTTCAAGCGACATTTTAAATATATTTTGCAATGGTAATTAAACTTTATGTTTAAGCATTAAGGTTTATAATAAACTGAAGTTGTTAATATTATTAAACTTTTTTCTAAGAAATGTAGATGTTTACGTGTGTGCAAACGTAAACTGATTTTTGTTCCTGATCCTTAATCTAGTACTATTATTGATCGAAGATTGATGGCCCATAACCAACAGGATTCTAAGAAAAGGCTTCTTTCTTACATTACAGCTCGGTTGTCTAAATTATTGTTTTCTGAAGGATTCTAGAACCACTCTTAGGCTTTCACGTTTTTTTTTAATTTAATAACTAGATACCTTTGTATGATTTTTCTTATCATGATCAGTGCTGAATTATAACTCGATTTCTTTTAAAAAACTATGAAAGTGCTTGAAACATTTTCAGGAAAAGTTTTGAGGATACTTTTTCATTTATTGTCTTCTTACAAGATTTCTTCAGCACGTTGCTATTTTTTGTCAGTTTAGTTAGTAAATTCGCAGTGAAGTCTCATTATGTCGACTTCCAGCGCTTTGGTACCTAGTGCAATTGGAAACGCTACCCGACGTACAGCACAAAATTCACTTTTCTGCTGTACGTCCGGTGGTCGTTTCAGCTTTCAGTGTTACAAGACGAAACGCTCTTGCAATTTGAGCAGTGGTGGCCTAGTGGCCGCGACTTACTAGTTGTAGGTCGTAGATTCGAGTCCAGACAAGCGCTTTACTTTGTGTAAATAATTTCATCACCACTGCTCTCAAAACGGTGAAGGCAAACATCGTGAGTAAATCGGCATGTCCTAGAACCTAAAAATCGAAGACATGTGACATCTACCAACCCGCACCGGGCCCTCGAGGAGAGGAGGCCTATTTCCCAGCAGTGGACACATTATAGGCCGATTATGGTCTTGCAACGACGAATATTAATTAATTTACATTACTAACCACAAGTATACTGCAAATCATGTACTACCAGTTAACCACAATAATAATTCTGTCACTATAACGTCCCCTCAATAATTTACATGACATAAATATTGATTATACAAACATTTTTATGTAAAGTTTATGTGCATAAATGTGTTATAAATTCAACCGATTCGTTTTACATTGAACGACATTTTTATGTAGTTATTGGCTGGTCACACTTGAATGATTCCTTTTTTAATTTTTTTGTATGGTCAGCATGGAAAATATTAGAGATAAAAAATTGTAGAGAACGATAAATAAAATGTAACAGCCGTACAATTATGAAACAAATTAAAATAAAATATTGCGGGGATTTATGAATTTTCAAATCTGCTCAAGGAAAGTGAGTTTATAAGTTGGTAAGGTCCATTGAATATAGTAGCGATTCGTGTATTTTTTATTCAAATTTTACTGATATTTAAATATAACATGAAATCAAGCCTGTTTTCCCAAAAGAAAAACACAAAAAAAAAACCTAAAGAAATAGGAAATCACACAGTTGAGCAAAGCGATGTTCAATAATATTAGTTTTATAGTTTTTTTATTTTATTTATTATGGGACAATAAACAGCTACAATATAAAATGTTACAAATAACAATAATATAGGCTCATAAGTAGTATTAACAATATTGCAGCCCACTACATTATCCTCATGTTAACAAAATTGAAATAAGGTAAAAAAGTGCCACTAAATTAGCATTACTCAGATATATAAAAAAATATATAAAAAAGAATTGATTATTAAGATACAATACAATAATAAATATATTATTTTTTGGATAAGATTAAAAAATTTGGGATTGTTCCTTATTATCACAAATAAGAATTAAGATTATAAAAAGAGAAAAAAAAAGGAATTGACAGTATAATACAATACATTAATGAAAAAAAAAAATATTAAAGCGGTTGAAATAAATTAAATTTAGAATAAAGGACACACTATTTCTTAATATAATTATTCTTCTCACAAGTCTTCTTTCATTTCAAGAAATTAACGAAAGATGGCAAGATATCTTGAAAGCATACAGCTACACTGCACCCTAATTGCGTAACTCACTATAAATCACAATCTCAATAATTTTGCAAATTTTACTAATCCATTGCTTCATTTGTTCAAAAATGTTGTCTGCTCAACATCATAAATAGGGCAATGAATATTGTTGAACTGTCAAAAAGTTACGCAATAACCACGCTGGAGCCAAATTATGTCCATTATTGATTGGAATCAACGATTACGCTACATAGTCATGAAGATTTAGTGCTAACACCGGCTACGGTCCTTACATACTCATTTTGCTTCGTTTACGTTAATCATCATCATCAGCCTACAGCAGTCCACTGCTGGACATAGGCATCTCCTATTGCATGTCATTCAACTCGATTTTCGGCAACTCTCATCCAGCTACTACCAGCCATCCTGGGACGAATCCTGCGAAGATCGTCGCTCCACCTAGTTAATACCATATATATATATATATTATATATTTACCATATATTATGCAGGTTAAAACACATTTTTTTTTAAACCTTTTTTCTGACCGTATCAATTCCGCAAACCGCAATGCCAAGTTCAAAAAGTCAAAATACCAAACTGTAAGAGCTCTCACACACTTCAGCGCACCACAATAAAACAAAAGATCATAACAAGCACTTCTCAAGCACTTTGCAGGGTCAGTTATGCCCTTAATTACAGCAAGAGAGAGACGGAAGTATATCTCACTCCTCTGTTGGAAAGAGCGGGAAGAGTAAGTAGATTATAATAAAGCACCCTTGCGATCCAACAGAGCGTGCGTACGCGCGGATTTTTTGCACGAGTTCAAACCTCTTTGGAGTTTTTTTTTTATTATTTGAAGTCTGTGAGAACTCGGCTTTTACAGTCTAGTGCTTTCGTTCAGTAATGGATAACCATCACGCTATCATTCCATGGGAATAGTAGTTTTTTTAAATATAGTTTTTAATTTTTATTTAGAGAATTAATTGGATTCGTTATTTTGTGCCTTGTGGAGGAAATGGGCCTGATTGATTTATATTTCAAGTGGTTTTAAACGGTTTTTAGATTCGCCATTAAAAGGTTATGTGAGGAAACATGGTCACTGGCAGTTGGAAAGTTTGCAGTGTATATTTTATGAAAGATGTAGGTAATTTAACGTTTAAAAATCATCATGTGCATATATTTTTGCGAAATTAGCAAAAGGTATTAACAAAACTTGTGCTTGCGTATAATTTTGTACTATGGTAGCATAATGTCAATATTTTAAAGTATCACGTAATACTTTGCGACGTCTCAGAAATTAATCTTAATCTAAATAAACGAATTCCTTCCTTCCCCTTGCTTATTCAACCAAATAAAAAAGGATAGGTACACAACCTCTTTACAAACTGTCTCTTCCAAAAAAAAAAGTAAAAACAAATCATAGATCGCGAAACAAAAGACTAGTCGCACACCCGGAATCACTCGCTCCTCTAAAGTGTCAACCAAACCGTAAAATGTTTTATTATCATTATAATTTATTTGTTTAGCTATAACCGTGGAGTGCGCATTTAATTAAAAGATTCAAGGGGTTTGAACGTTTGTAAGACATTAGAAAAAATATCGTAGATTGATGTGTACCGGTTTCGATTTTTTGTTCGGGTAAAAATATTATTCATAATTCTTTAAGCTGTCAAAAACTTGACGTCTTGAGGTACTTTTGACATTGGCAGAATCGTCGACTTCAGCAGTAATTGCCATAAAGAAAAAAGAAAAATAAATCCCGCGGTTTTGCAGTGAAACAGAAAATAGGAGGTAGAGAGTGAACGTCGATATTTTACGCCATTTATGCGTACTGGAAAGTCATACTAACCGGAGAATGTTTTAAAAGTGAAAACCATTAAACCAGTCGAGAACCATCTCTTCAAGGCGAGAGTGAATAGGCTTCTTCTGGGCAAGCTCGTTCCACCGTAGATCTCATCCCTGCCTCTGGGCTGGATTGAAGAATGAGCCCATAGTCAATAAAAAAATAAATTTAAAAAATGTCGGCTTTTCTAACATTAGTTAAAAAAAAACCAAAATTATGAATATTTTAAGATAAAAAGTTTTTATAAATGATCAAATATTTTTTGCTATCACTCCACTGCTCTCGTCATCTATTGTAATCTGCTGTTCAACATTAATAAATTAAAGTAACGCAAAAAAAAAAACCTATAGAAAAAAAAAATTTTTCAAGAACAAACCAGTATCTTTGACTTTTTCAAACTTATTCACAGGTAAAACTAACAAGTCACGAAATAGTATAACCCATTAGCGATCTTATGTTGGTGGGACTGATATTTTTTGCTGAAAAAAAAAACATTGACAGTTCTCACGGAACGGAAAAAGGTCGACTAACCAAGCGAAAGAAAAAAAAAGCAAGAATTCGAAATACAAATAATTGTAACAGTACCTACATAAGGCGAAGGGGTTGGCAGCAGTAATAAAAGTAAATTAAAAGATATGGATCACTTTTTTTTCGTTAATTGAAGAGTGATTTTGTTCGAGTGCACTCGGTTTTTTTGCACTCTGTGTTATTTATTAAAGAACTTGTGCAATTAGGTCTTTTTTTAATCATCTGATAACTTTATTCAAAGAATTATTTTGAAATTTTGACAGTTATTTCATACAAAAACTGTCAAATGTCAATTTTATTCTTCGAAAAAAAGTTATCTGGCGATAGATAAATAAACCTTAAATGATATAAGTAATTTAGATTGGTAAGTTTATATTACCTACACGGTAAGAAAAAAAACTTGAGAGGTGTCAAGGGACACCCGGATGGAACGAAGTTCAAAGAGAGAGAGAGAGAGACAGACAGAGAAACACGCGCACGCCGCACGGCTTACAACTATAGCAAAAAGTTCCAACTTTTGGTCTTAATTTTTTCCGTCTAGCCCCCTTTCGCAATGCGCCATAAGGAACTTCGTTCCAAAAACACAATATTTATGGAATAAATGACGTATGAATATTTTCACTATTTCCTTATTACTTAAGTTTATTCATATTTTCTGACTGACCGGCTCCTTGACAATTCAAAATTGCCTGTAAATGGTTTAATTGAAATAAATGCTTTGAGTTGGAGTTTGACTTACATGAAAGTGTTTCTGCCTATATGGTACGGTCATTGAATAGCACCCAATGGACACTCTTGAAAATACAATATACATTACCAAGTGCCTACCTACATACATAGGCAGGTACCTATTTTAATTTTAAAGGGGTCCGCAAACAGAGCAACTGAAGTTGAAGTGTATCGAATATGAACCCTTTGTATGCCATTTCGAAATAATCATAAACTTGACTCAAGAGGCACTAAAATAGACCCTGTGTTCAATGATAAAGACTTTAGTAATAGTTACTGGTAGGTACAAATTACAACTGAGTACAACTTGAAAAGTAAGCTGTATTTTTTTGTCTTGCACGACTGACAATAAAAAATGCACCTTTATCTATACAAGGTGAAGACAATCCTACGAATATTAAAAATGAGAAAGTTTGTATGGATGGATGTTTGTTACTCTTTCACGCCAAAACTACTGAACGGATCTGGATGAAATTTGGCATACAGATGTTTTATAACCAGTATTAACATATAGGATACTTTTTATCCCGCTATTCCAACGGGATCGAAACTTATGCGGGTGAAACCGCGGGGCGCAGCTAGTACGACAATAAATAATTAAACTTCATATACCCAATGACGTTCCCAGTCTGCATACAAAAATTAAATCAAGTAGCTAGTCCATCCAAAGGTTGTCTTTAAAAGTTCGCTCTTAGCGATAAGACTGCCCATTGTGTCACCCTTTTTATAATGTTATATATTTATGTTCTGTAATTTTTATGGTGTACAATAAAGAGTATTCTATTCTATTCTAGTCTAAGATTGGCAATACCTATAGTCGGATCTTTTCTATTAATTTTGTTTGAAAAAAGCACGTTTTCAATTTCGATGTTATGTTGTTTTTTTCTAGTTTCAAATGACTCCTACATATTAGGATTGTCAGTGTTTTCATTTATTGTAGTATTGTCGTCTCTACACTGCATATCAAAAGATTTAATTGAAATACTTCACATCTCTATAACAAGTCTACTTTACTTCGAACAAACCCCATCAATATGTCCTAACTGAAAGGGTAAAGACGACATGCATTAAAACTACCCTACAAGCCATAAGTAGGTGTCAACCCGTAACTGCTGGGAACTTATCCCCTAATCCTGGGTGCCCAGAGGTCAGGGGGCAAATAGGGCTGATTTATATTGATAAACCTGCCACCTGGTTTACCTGGTGCCTTTGAAGAAACGGGATTATTTGCCGTTAATCTAAAAAAAACTATTGTAGAACTCTTTGGACTGAACTACATATAAAGAAACTTAATAACTGTCAAAATTCGAAACGGTACCTATTATAGTATTGTTTTAAAAAAAAAACTATCGGGAATTCGGGAAATTCAATGTAACGTGGAATGCGGTAACTTTCACAAATAAATTTTATGTTATAAGTATGGTCCAGACGCCAGCACATCAAGCAAATTTTAAACTTTATCGCTAAAGCATTAGGTTCAAGGTTGATTGACTGACAAGACGAAAAAGATTTTTTTTTTAATTTCTAATTTGGCCTGCTCTTGGCCTCGATCACGCCTGATGGAAAGCGATGGATATACACAAGATTAATAATTATTTCGTCACGTGAATAATTGTTCATTAATTTACACAAATTAATTGCGAGTTACTATGTATTTGCGAGTTCAGTATTTTATAACTCAAATAGAAAGAAGAAGAAAGAAAAATGTTTATTCTGCATAAATAAAAAGCACATTACAAAAAAAAAAGAGACAAAATGATAAAATGTATGAACAAATTACACAAAACCTTTTAATGTTGTTGCTTAATACGTATAAACGTATGTATAATTAGCTATTTCTGTCAAAAGTTTTGTTGTAACCATAGACTATATACTTATAAAATGAGTTGTAACTGCAATCCATAGACAAACAATATGCACCGGATATTCTGTTATCGGAAAACGTTCGACCTTGTTTTCCATAAGTGGAAAAATAAATTCGCAATCGGGTCAGTATTGGAATATTGGATTTTTAAACTGGATTACATCGACGCCATTGGCAATAGGAGTGAGACTGCTTATTGCAGTGTTGTTGAGTAACAAACAAGTGTTAGTGTTACAAGTTTTAATTAAAAACTGTTCTAATAGAGCTGTATGGTGATTAAAATAAAACTGATTGCTTTGCACTTGCAGTTTTGCAAGTTCTTAATAAAAAAAATACGAGGACGCAATAAAAAAAAACTTGTTTTTCTAAAAATCGGTTTACATTATGTAGGTTTATCCTTTTTACATCGTTTATTATGTACCTACCTATTTTAGATTATTATATTATATTTAACATTGAAAGCTTGGGGCCTAAAAAGGCCACTTTGGCAGAATCATAATAGGATAACAATATGAATCATTTTAAAAATCGTTAAATGGTCACAAACTGACAATTCATAATATGATCTGTGTGCAATTCATATCACAATGAAATAACATTTAAACTTTAGAAATAAAAAACAAAAAACCAATTTGATTACTTTTGAATTGATTGAGAATTGAATTTGATTTTTATTTATTTCATGCGGCAATTTTCGTAATTTTACGAAAATTAGAGGAATTGCTAATGATCCGCTGGGAATTCAGGAAATTTATAGCTTTTAGAGGTATTGCATAAAGTGGCCTTTTTAGGCCCCTATTTCATTGAAACACAGGGTAAACATGCATGCAAAATATTAATGACAATGATTATTATTATACATATTTTACAGTAGCGAATTCAGGAGGGTTTTTTTTTCTTGTGGACAACCAGTAGGGTTATTGCGTAACCCACTTGTCAATCACAATCCAAGGGTTTTGAAGGAAATTTCTCAATCCATTGCTTCATAGCTTTGAAAAAAATCCTCAGCTTAACAATGTAAATAACGCAATGAGCCGTAAATAAGTCACACCTTACGCACAAGTAACAAGGTTCGTTGTAATCACCATTTATTTTATGGCAGTCATAGGCAGTGCTGATCAACTGATTAGATTTAATAAATAACTTTTTTACCACCCATTGCTGCGAACCAGGTCAAGAGTTACTAGGTCTAGTTTCCATTTGAAGGTCGCGAGTATGTTATGTGGAGTCAAATAAGTATGAAGAACATTTTACGCAGTTTAATTTTTATATTCATCCTTAACAAGTGACCTGTCCCTTCTTTACACGGGTGTAAAGGCGACATAAATGATAAATGGATAATAATATAATATATAATATAATGATAGATCATATCTCATCAATATCTGTATAAAACCTCCATTGTTACAGCCTAATTCTTCATTTTGTGTAATAAAGCTGGCAGTATAAAATATCAGCCTACATTTCCCTTTTCAAAAACATGTTTTTCTATTTAGCTGTCACAAAAGCTTTTCGTATAACCTTCAAACTCAATCAACCAATATTCCTTGTACCTGGCTGGAATTCAAATCGTCAGCCAGGACTACCTCGAAACGTCAGAAAAGTTCTTAACTTTCGAACTGTGCGAGTATTTTGAATTGTGACCCGGCAGACGTACGGTTGCTTATTCTGCGCTAAAACTTTCTACGGGTATTCAAGATTAGGCAATGATTTTGTGTTTTACTTGGTCTGCGGGTTAAAATGTTTTGGAGAATATGTAGACGCGTATGTAGTGCTTGTATTTTTATTTTATAGCTTTGCTCTATCGTTATTGATTATCAATTCGTAGAAATGGTTATTATAACGACGTGTCCCCATTAGATAATTACTGTTTTGCAAACGTTTATTATCTTGCGAAAATTAATATTATCTTGAATCGCCTAGATAGAAATATTTATATTGGCAACCGATTGCAAAATTGATTCTCTTAATGCTGAATTTACGCTGCACATAAAAAAATATTACTTGAAATTGGAATTAATGCCAAACAACTAACTCAATAACGATTGTTATTAATTTCGCAATCAAAAAGTTTGTTTCAATCTATTTCAAATCTATCAGAGGTGTTCCTTTTTACCACCTGCCTAATAAAAGTTGAACCAAAACTACTGCAAACATAACGTGGACACATAAATCAAACTTTACACCACAAACCGTTGAAAATGAAGCCGGTATTGCCATGTGGAAACAAAACCCCATTTTGAAAAATCAAAACGTGTTCTCATTTCATAAAGTCGACAATAGCTTCGAGCTTTTTTTTTTCGCGAACTTAGGCACAGGGGCTAAAACTTACAGCCAGGTTAACAATAAGGGGAGTATTCTTCAAAACGCCTTCTTAAAAAAATAGCGACGCTTTATCGTTCTACTGTATTGTTAGAAATAGGTTATAAAAATTTAACGTCTCTATTATAGAGTTGGGATTATGTTTTCGATATTAATCGGTTATGAGGACGGTTTACGACTATTTTTATTGTGCAACGTGATAAAGTTAAGTGACTTTATATGAAGATTTAAATAACCTTGGTAAGTGAATTGGTTTTTAATTTGTTAGTGTCAAGTTTAAGGCAGCGAGTTTCATTTCTCATTAAGGCTTGAAGCGAACATTTTAAACTTTTGTAGCATATTAAATTTGGTTTGCTTTGTAGAACTTTGTACAGTTGTAATTATTGGCTGGCGTTTAGTTCATTAGCTGACCTAGTCCCCGCCTTATCTTAAGTAGTTTCCTTTCTCTGAAACCCTATTTATGTTATTCCATTGCGAATAGACAAACAATTAAACGATACCTATTAACCGGCTACCAGTATCTACCGTTCCCATTAGCTTACAATTAACCTATTCTGTATCTAGCACAATGACATGAACCGTTACGTTCTATTAAAAGTACATAATAAATATAGATTAAAAAGTTTCGCTACCTCACCTGTCCAAAACGTTATTTCTACAAAGTCATCTGCTCCATAAATTAGTTCACAATACATAATCAAAGATTCAATACGAGCCCACCCTTTAATATCCTCGTAAATTTCCCACAACGACTGCCGTATTCCTTGTCACAAAATAAATCATGACATTTACATGTACTCTTTGGTTATTAAAAAAAAAAACTAGATCGGAACCGACATAACAAAACGGCTCCTTAACAAATGCGTTTGAATGCTCCCCAAAATTCTACTTTAACGTGTTAGAATTAAGGTTGGAATTTGTTTGTGCAGCTGCGTTTCAAAACTGCGAAAGTTTCGGACAGGAACGCATCTTTGAGTTTCGCACACTTCCTCAAACAATAACGCGGAGAGCAGAGCAGGGTTAACAAAAGGATGAAGTTACTCCAGATTGTATAACAATAAATATTATTACTCCAATTTCTTCGGAACGTCAAAGGTGAGCGATTGTTGCGTTAACAATAGTTTCAATTTGGTAAAGGTAAGGGCTTGCTACCTTTGACATAACGACATCTGCTATTTTTTATGTCTTCTTATTATTTTTGTGGAAGAATCATTTTTAGGTCGTTTTGCGATCCTGGGTTTCTGCAAGCTGGCGAATTTATTTTTGTTATACATGAATATAATATAATATTATAGTGTACTTTCTACTTCGGAGCAAATGAGGCTTTAAACAACAGTTTGGGAAAATTCGCTAAATTTTATTCTATAAAATATTAAATATGGAAAGAATTTTGGAAGTCCGTAATCGATCCATGCTTTTAGAGATATTTGTACGATAGTGTATCAGTGTTTGCTAAAGCAGTATAAGCTGGCTTCTTATTCTATTGAAACTCCTTACTACGCTAGACCAGCTCAATGTCAATGTACCCTTCCATTTTCATAAACACCTATATAAAATAAAAATCCACGCAATAAAACATATATTCGCAATAATGAAAGACAGAAACAGATACGCAATCAACACAACAATTGATTTCAAAAATTTATAACCAAAGCCCACCATTACCCAGCGGGTAACATCCCTATTGACACTTCAATATGGCGGCTACAGTCCGATAGCCATTGAATTTCTTTCCCATGGTCAATGAAATGTTTACCTTTAAAATTAAAAGTATCAGTGCTGCCAAGTTTTGGAGTTGTAATTTTACGGGTTACGATTTTGTTTGTAAATATTTAGGGGTAACTTTAATTAGAGTCATTATTTTTATGATTCAATGGTTGTTTTCCTTCTTAGGATGTCCGGGGTATACGTTTTTAAGTACTGTGTCTTCTATTTGATTGTTGGGTTGGATTTTTTTCTCACAGTTTTTAAGGTTTTTTGAGTAAAGCTACCCAGCATTGTACAGTTGATTTGAAATTGCACTTGCTGCATATAATCTTGAAATGATCTTAACTTGAAGTCACCAATTTTATCACCAATTTATCTTGCTTAGCAACTCTTACTTCTAAAACAATGTCTTCTTCGGTTCCATTACATATTAAAATAGATTTTACTTGATGATTGATCAAGTTTTTACTATCATTTAGGGAATTTATGTGTATAATACTGTAATATTAAACTTACATAATAATAAAGATATCTCGATGATTTATCTAGTCGTAAAACCGTGCAAAGCGGAGGCACCCTCGCTAGTATAATATTATAATTATCTCAAAAACCTTTACCCATTTCACTTATTTACGCCTGGTAAATCAAACAACCATTTTTTCAAGCGGTCCTTACATTTTACAGTCCTTATTTAAATTGCGTAGGTTTCATTCCAACCCGGATCTCTCATTAACGTTAGGACGAGAATACACATAACATTCTGCTAATGAAACATAAACATAAGTCATCAAGTGTTATATCAATTTACTGTTTATGTGCGTTTTAAAAGTAAATAAAACAACATTGCTTTTAATATTGCGTGTCAGTCAGTGGATAGCTTTTCTATCAATTTAATTCCACCTTTATAATATAAAAAATTTTAACGGTACGAAGGAACCTGAATCTCACAGCACAGGGAATCGCAGTGTGAGGTTTAGGAATTCACCCACTTGAAAGTAATTTTAATTAGCGAAATACATTTATTCTTATTAGAATACCAGCGTTTATTATTATTAAATTTATTCGATCAAAATACCAGCGCTGCGGTATGTATTAAATATCGCAGCATTATGCTAAGATATGAGCCGTTTTGGCCTCGCATATGTCGTTTTTGTTTTTTTCTGGTTATTTTTAATGTAACTATTTGTATGTCTTGGTGTCCCAATTTTTTTTTCTTTATTATTTTTCCTTTCTTTATTCTTAATTATAAAGCTACAATCATTTGCTGCTAAAACTCTAAACTTCTATCCATTTTCGAAATTAGATTTCTTTGCTTAGGTTTTTTTCTTGTATTATTCTTACTTGATTCCAAGTTTAACAAAATCTTATTAGACTGACCAACGAAAATAAAACCACTAACTCTAAAACCTTATGTCTTCTTCTTCTTCAAAAAATCTACTTATGGTAATTTCTTCAAAAACTCGTTACAAAATAACTTTGAAATATTTTGATTCATAGGCCCACGACCCCATGGTTTGCGTATGCGCCACCATATGGCCAAAGATTGATAGATAAAATGTCGTAATGACCGCATGACGTTAAATAGATACAGTTTTTTGACCTTACTGAACCATATTTTGTAATATGAAATAAGTAGAATGATATATATAGGACCTTCAAGTCACTTCAAACAACGCCTAAATTGTCACTCAGAGAAAGTTTTCTCTGAGTGACAATTTAGGTTTTGTTTTCACAACATTCGCTTGATTTATTTGTGGGCCACTCCACTTATTGAAAGACTGGTTATTTAATGGTGGTTATTAATGATTTCTAATATACATAGGATGGTATATTAATAATTGTACAGTGGTGGGTGGCTGTCAACGCAATGGCCGGCGTGTTGCGCCCGCCCGCGCTGCCTTTCGAGCAATTTCGCTGTGTTGAAAAAAAATCTAATTAGAAAGACACTATGATCTTAGAAAGGTCTATCGTTTCGATGTCAAAAGATTAGAGGAAAACATATATAGAATATCGCCATGACACACTCTGACACGTTTTCTGTTTTCTTAATTGACACTACCATTTGTGAATTCATAATGTTACTTGCAGGCATCAGTTTTCAGAGAACAGCGGTGTAATTGCGTAACACACTAACAGTAAGAATAGCTTTAACTTTGACAGTTCAGCAACATTCATTGCGTTATTTACGATAATGAGCGGGCAAAATTTTCGAACATATGAAGCAATGGATTAGCAATATCCTTTAAAATGATTCGGGTTTACCATTTCCAACAAAAGGATTCTTATTGGAAATATAAACATGACATAATTATGTCAAAATTATAACCAAAACTAATCAGTTCTTAATGCGTTAACTATCAAAACATTTGCACCCTTTTCTTGTAGTACCAAGCTTGTTACACTGATAACTTAAAACCTTGCAAGACCTAACAATGAAAATAAACTAAAAACAACATCTAATTACGTAATTACGTTGTAATTGTCAGCACTTATCGAGGCGCCTGCGCACACGCATCGAGTGGGGGTGGCAACAGCTGCGCGCGCGAGCTGCACTTAGCATGGGAAATGAATACTTATTAGTAAAGTCAATAGTTTTAGTGTTGATGCTTTTTAAGGGTAATGAGGGTAGTGTTATTTATTGTAGTTATTGCAGGTGAGGTTAAATAGGTAAGCTTTGTAGTTAATGCAATAGGGTTAATCATAAGTAGGTAATGTTGGTTGGTAATTGTATGATAACTATAGATTTTTTTTAATGAAAAGTTACATAATGACTTAGTGCCTGATCTTTCCATCGCCAGATAACTTTTATTCGAGGAATAAATTTGACGTCTGACAATTTTTGCATGGAAGATCTGTCAAATTTTCAAAATGATTCCTGTGATGAAATTATCTGGCGTTAGAAAAATGAGCCCTTAAAGTAACAAAGAATGAAAACAATGTTATGTAAACACTTAAGAATTTAATAATAGGTACTTCAATGATGATACTTATTGGAAAGATTAGCAATCTTTGCAAAACTAAATTCTGATAACATTCTAGTGCATGTTTTTTTCTTTGCGTCTTTGCCTAAATAAATGAATTTTCTTTCTTTTTTGTTCTTTCTATGTGGTATTAGAGGAGAGGCTACAGTAGTGCGATTCTGTAACCATCTCACCGTGAAAACTTAGGTGAAGTGAGCGTGGAGTGAGCTGTCATTCCAAATAATGCTAGGGATTGACACTACTAACAACTCACATCAAGCTCACTTCACTTGAGTTTTCACGGTGAGATTTTTACAGAATCGACCGGCAGGAGCTAGTGCGAATCTTGGGGTTCATTCGATTAGTCGGTCAAACCACGCTGGGATCGGTGCAATTCATTCATTCATTCTATGTGGTATTAGAGGAGGCCTATGTCCAGAAGTGGACTGCGATTGATGTAGTAATAGATCTAGAGCCACAAAGCACAGTAGGTAGGTACTGTAGAGATTTTGGCATGCATTGTTTGTGGCATGCAACCAGAGGGGCAATTGTCGTAATTTTAAGAACGTTCACAATTTGATCTCAGTCTTAATCTGTCAAAAATATTGTTATATTTTTGACATTGATTGTCGCTGAGATGAGTTTGCGACTAGATGTTGAAAATGTTTAATAACGAGAATTTACCTTCAGTTCTAGCAAAATGTATGTGATGCATCTGTTGATCCAGTTTTCTTCATCAATTATAATTACAGCACGTGCCCACGACAGATGTACCTATGGACAAGTTCATAAAATAATAACCAAGCGGTTTGTTTTTTAAAACACTACACCTAATAATCTTCATGTCATCGCTAATTGCCTTCATTATTGAATAGCGAAAACATTACATAATTCGATGCGTTTAATCCATTATAATTTAAACACAAAAACTGACATCATACATCACACTGTGTTTTGTTTTTAAACTTTGTGGATGATGACTTTGGCTTGTATTTAATTGTATAGAAACAACTCTAGTTTTATTCTATATAAATGTATCGGTCTATAAATATTATTACATATTAAAGTCGCTTTTCTTGTCTCTATATGACCGCGGTATTCTTCTAAACTAGCCCACGGATTTTAATGCGGGGGTAACGTTATCTAATACGCCACATGCGAACAACGCAAATCCTGCATCTCGCAAGCAGAGTTTTCCGCGCAATTAGCATATACATATACAAACTTCTCAACATCAATCGTTGGGCAACTGCCCGCCAGACACAACACCTGTCTGGTTGGGGGATCCTCCCTTTTCTATGGAGGATGAGTGAACTTTACACTCATACCTCTATATGGGTTTCACCATCATTTGACGACACGGTTGGCGCAGTGGCTGAGCGATCGACTGCTACGCTGCGTGTCACGGGTTCAATTCCCGCACGGAACAAATATTTGTATTGCCCACAAGTAGTTGTTCCGGGTCTGGCTGTTTGTGTATGTGAGTTTAAACGCACCCACGATACAGGAGTAATTCCTAGTGTGGGGCAATGTTTTAAAAAAAAAACCCCAAGGGTTTATTTTTATAACACATTGACATTAAATTTACATTTATTAATGAAATCTTGATGTTTTGTAAAGTCGTAAAAACCACGCGAAGCAGGGGTGGGTCTAGTTAGACTTTAGGTAAGTAGACGTCATCAACCGCACCTAGTTACTTAGTGCTAAAGTCAAACGCTTATACTTTGACATTTTCAGCGATCTATTTTTAGCAATCTTATCACAGGGGTGAATGTGACTAGGATACCAATATTTATTTATTTATTTAAATAATATTCTTTATCTGCTTAGCGTGTCGATGGCAAAAATAGCACGAAAAAATAAATATAGGTAGTATTTATTTATGGATACCATTCGCTGACGCAGCCATTAGGCGCTCATGTGTGCAGGTGACAGGGCATGTAATACTTTGAGCACAGAAATGAGTGGGCTTAATATTCTGTGTGTGGAAAACTCCCAACTGTCAATGCTCTGCGTAACTTATCACCACTTAAAACTCTGCCCACCCCAATAACGAAACACGTCAACATAACAAATGACGTCACGACCCCGGAACCAACAATAAAAATATTCGGAAATGTCCCCAAAACATGACAGCATTTGAATTCCATTATTGGACCATAAAACCCTGGGTTCCGTAGAAACGGGTGCGTTCTGAATTATTCATGACAACGCCACCTGCCGGCCAACCGACAAACTGACGTTTGTTACCATAAATTATGTACTAATAAATATTTGATCGGTCTGTGTTTCATAGAAGAGCTTCGAAATTTTCCATTCCCACCTACATTAATAGCTCTATTAATGTAGGTGGGAATGGAAAATTTCGGGAAAGCGTTCTGTTCTTTGATGGGTTTGTTACTAGGCACCGTTGTTTTAACCTATCCATTAATATTACAAAGTGTTATATGTCGTAAAACTGTGTTTCCTCAATATGCCCTCCGTCTCCAAGCTTTTTTATGTAGTAGAACGTACTGAGCAACCCGCCCCTGCTTCACATGATTTTTACAACTAGAAAAAACATCGATATTTATTTATTAGGTACATGTAAGTTTAAAGTTATCTATCGTCTTAAGGCTGATTGTTCAATCATCTGGGGCTGCAGTCTCGACCTTCATAGCGATTGCTTTAGGACCGAATTCGATCGCAAAGTCCTGTCACTCCATAGATTACACCTGTCAATCCGGGACTGCTGCAGTCCCTCATAACTTTATTCGAGGAATAATTTTGAATTTTTGACAGTTATGTTATACAAAAACTGTCAGACGTCCATTTTATTCCTCGAATAAAAGTTATCTGGCGATTGAAAATTTTTCCCTTATACACATAGGTACACGTTCCGGAATACATTCACTCAATTATCATAAAAACCACATCAACGTCCGTTGCGAAGATTAAAAGAATAACATGGCCACACTGACAGGCACGAAAAACGACTTCCATTTATAATAGGTATGTATAGATAGGTGTAGAAGTGTACTCCATCGCCTTCCCCTAGAACATAACCCAATTGATTTTCAGGCGTCTGAAATAGTGGTTGTAATGGAACGCTAACGGACAAGTGAATGGGCAATATAAGAAACCCCGTGGAGCATTTTACTGGATGTAATGAAAAAGAAATCCATGTTACATAAAAGAACATGCCATAGTAAATTTTCATTGCACACCAAAATATTAAGATTGCCTTTGCGTTTTTGCCTCTCTCAATTTGAAAATCCATGGCGAATATTTACTGACATTAAAATCCCTTAAAGCGGACAACAAACACACGGTAACAATTCGTAAATTTCAATTCTAGACGACAAAAACATCCGGCCATCTTGCCGAAGTACAATACGAAGCTGATGGATGTCTTGCCACTTTATCTTACGATCATGCCGTCAATAGAATCCTTATCTCAAGAGCATAAAGTTTCAATTTCAATTGTTCAAGTGACCTACAATCTTATCTTCTTGATATATCTCTGTAATAAGTCGTATCTCAATTGGAATAAAGACCAATATCGCTAAGAAAGAGCGATCGATTAACTTTGCACTACGCTGTAACCGCTCAGCAAATTCGAAAGATTCAAATTCAGAATCCGCTAAAACGTGTTCCATTCTATTCAGCCAGCAGCTTTGACATTCAGCACGCACCATACGTTCCAAAAAGTATTCATTTCTTGAATCTAAACCTTATTCCTACGTAGGTTTGTCATTTAAAAACTATATCGGCCAGTAACAGGAGTTTGTGCATTGAGTAAGAAACTTTTTTGTTTGGCGACCCCACGTTTCGCGAGTCGAGACGTGCATTCGATATTAAAAAATGCTTCAGAAAAGTCTTTAAATTCAATAGTAATTTGGTATTGAATAGGTAGGGAGAGGTTAATGTAAGTACGCCCTGTTTTTGCGGTGTTGTATTTAGTACGCGAATTTCTCGAGTCGCATTGTGTACACACTGGTTTCTTGCCCAGCATGAGTCTGTCACAGTACCGTGGATATGAATGGAGCGACCGAGTTTCTAATTACACAGTCAATTTGGTACGTAAAGCGAGAAACATGAGTTATTGCCCTGGCCCATAACCGAGATGAAATCGGCTATGTTAAATATATGACAATAGATTGAAAATTTTTGTGAACGACTTAGCATAATAATGTGCGATTGTATTTTTAAACGATTAGTTGGTGATTAGCTCATAATAACTAAGCAGTTCAAGGGCGTCCCTTTTTTTGAAATTACCGTTTTGTTTGTTTTGCAAATTATGCCTTTGGAAGCCAAATTACTTAGCACGTGGTTCTATTAGAGGCAGACAGTACTGTTTAAGATTCAATTTCCATTTAAGGCGCATTTTAAATTAGTATTTCAACTGAAATGTAACCGCCCATTCCAGTCTACCAACGACTTTGAAGAAAGTCTAAGTTTCTAAGAAAAACTTTTTTTAATACGACTATTAGTAATAAGGACAAAATGTAATTTCAAACTCGAACTCAAATCATTTATTTCAATTAAACCATTTCAGACACTTTTGAATTGTCAACATTTTACTCAACTAACTAAACTAAACTAATGATAATGATGCAACGAAATTAAAAAAACGATTTTGACTAAAATATTCCAAAGACAATAATCGATTCGCACTGGCCATCGCTTTCACTGTTTTTGCAACACATAAAACTATTACACAACAATTATTTTAAAAAAAGAATATTAAAAAATCAAACGCGTGCAATACCTAGATCGTTTTGGCGGCATAACTAATGTTGTCAGTGCCACATTCCAAATTGCATACGCTATGATTCGCGTGATGCCGCAAATGGTTGGTAACGGTATGGAGCTATACCGTATTGGAAGCAATATGGTCACTTATGGTCATAAATTATGAGCGTTATCATTATGTGGTTATGTTAAATTCGAGTAACCGAACGCTATAGATTCCATAGATGCCGATTTAGAAAATTAATTGTAGACTATCGATAGTCTACAAAAGTTAGTCAATAGTTAGTTAGTTATAATAGTTAGTCGATATAGTCTGCTCGATGCTGCTGATTACTTTCGGAATTGGTCTAGCTGTAGACTACGATGACCATGATTAAACAAATGATGAACAGTACATTGTTTAGGTAGTTCAGCATACTTTTGCAGTTCACCCAATTTAAGAACGGTGCTTTTGACTAGAACATGACCTGCTTGTGGAGTGACCATACACAAATGCACCTTCGAGGATATAATAAACGCCAGTAATGCCATTGATTAAGTACAAGACAAAGCACCATCGATTGGCAAAGAAGAAGAAGCATATATGTATAACATTAGCTTCTCCAAAAGATGCTACAGCAAACGTAAACCACCAAATGGCCAGTCATGCACTTACAAAGACAACCCCAGACTTAAATTCTCGAATACCTAATATATTAATATCAAAGCACTGTCCAGTATAACCCCACAAAACTCCCATATCCATAAGAAAGTCGTTACGCACATCTTTTATACAGCCGCTAGCCGCGAAGAATCAAAAGATCTTACTTCACGAGGGGAAGTGTGGAATGATATTTACGATGTTCGCATTCACGCAATCCACCTCGATGACCGAGACACATGCGAATCAGCATCGTACATAGATAATGACCATGTTATGAGTTTAGAATAACCGTGATATGGCATCGATGACGTTAACGTTATAGTAATGGGTTTACGTTAAGGAAACGTTTTGTCTTAACGATTATTAGTGAGATGAGGAAATTGGTTTGTGTAGGAGTAAGCGAAACGATGATGGACCTATTATGGCAGGCTCTTGATGAATTATGATGTGATTTCATGAAATACTGACTACTGAATAAGGATATAATTATTATTAACTAAAGGAAAGAGTAACAGTTTGTTGTAGTCCTATTTTTTGGTTCAGACACGATGCTTTTAGGGCGATATCAATCTTAAAAGGGGAGATAAAGGGGGTCAAGACAAGTATTTTTTTACTGAAGATACTCTTATAGAAAGTCGTATTATTATCAAAATATTGAGAGTGATTATGTCCTATATTCTAAAGCTTTTTTTGCAGAGACTGTCGAAATTATTACAAGTACCTATCTTTAAACAAGCGTTGTGACGTATTTGTTATTTGTTTCTCCGCTTAATTTTTTACTAGACACAGTAGTTTGTTTACCTAACTAGCGCTTTCATTTGCTTTGCGTAGAGTTCGTAACAGAAAATCGAGTAGGTATTTCAATTCGCTGAATTGAAATATTTTTATTTTTCTATTAAAGTCTGATGAGTCTGATGATCAAAAGTTGTTGTTTATGATGTTAGTAATATAAATCTGAGAGGTTGTTAATGTTTTACCAATAACCCTGCATAAATCACAATTCAAAAGGCAAGGCATCTCTAAGTCTGAAGCCAAGACAAACTATGCCGTCTTCAATCAGTCAATGTTTGTCCCATACATTATACATGCGAATACATAATCACTCATATCCATGTGAACGGCGAACATCGACATCTGTCGGAGATGACGAATGTTAGTGGTAATTGCTTTAAGTCATTAGTTGCTTTCATTAGTTATTTAGATTAATAATCTAAATGTGATGGTTTGATAGGTCAGGGTCACAGTTAATTATAAGATATATTGTTATGATATTGTCTGTTACTTTTAATATTTCGTTTGTATTAAAACACTACATTTGAATCTTGTTTTTCGTCCTCGATGCCGAGCACCTTCCTTATTCCTCTCCATGTAACTTCATTTCAGATCATTAATATTAGGTAATATTGTTTTAACTTGCTTCTAAAATTACTAATCTTCTCATTCCAGATAAAAAATGTTGAAGTGGGCAGTCTACGGTAAGAAGAACCAAGAACTCCGAGAATCCAACGAACTTGAAAATGAGGACTGTGAACAGTATACCGACGAACCTTATAACAACAACAAAATCAGAAGATCTCTTGACGCACAAACAGTCAAAAAGAGCAAGAAGCCCAGCAGGTACCAGCGGAGATCCTTAGGGTCTAATGCAGTAAGAAAAAACTTAAAAGCTGTAGACAAAGAAAACGTAAACTACATAGGAAATACACCAAACTATTACAGAGAAGGTTTTATCAAAAAGCCAGAAAGCATAGCCCTAAAAGATGTCAGCAATATCACCCCTACAGGTACACCAGTCAAAAACTTTGACCGGAGAAAATACTATCTAAATGGTTCTAAAGACGACATTCTACCAGATTTACCACCAACACCACCTACTTACAGCAGAAGAGTTAGAGAAGCTAAGAAAAGGAAACTAGAAATGGCCAGTGCTAACGAAGTATTTAGAAGAGATAGCTGTGTATATAAATCTGAAAGAAGAATAAAGCCTATTGATAGAAACTCGTTAAGTCCTAAGCTAAGTCATAGTTCATCTGAGCCTTCACTAAGTGATCTTTCTGATAGACTGAGTGCTACAACTACGAGCAGTAGAAACTCTTTTGCTTTAGGAAAACAAAATAATGTTCCAGTGTGTACAACAAAAACAGTCAACGAAGGATTAGTTGAAATAGAATATGAGCAGGATCTAGTGCTTAACTGTATAGAAAAACCTTTGACTATCAACAAGAGTACCTTTGAAAAAACTACTTTACCTATATTTGGACATCACATATTCATGGACAATCCATTATATTTCAATAACAATGATATCGGTCTCACAAATATGAGGCCTTTGAAACGAACAAGAAAGAAATCCAATGATTTTGAAAGTTGCTTCAAATCGCCTTCTGTTGATAAAAAAGATGTTCATACACTAGTAAGAGAAGGATGTTCACCTGTTTCTATTACACCTTTATCTACGAAACTAGCAGCCTTGCGGTTTAGCACTATGAGTGTACACAGCAAATCTCAAAGGGTCGCTTTTACCAATGATATTACAGAATATTTTCCTAAAGTAGAGAACCCTTTTACTATCCCTTTAAGGGACGAAGAATCGTCTACAGAAATGGAAAATAAATTCATCCTAGGTAGGGATTTAACAACTAATAATACTGACTCAACTGTGTCAACCACACAAATGGGTGATGTAACACTTGAGAGAATGATTGAGGATATAATAAAGAGTACTAAAATTGTCAAATCTAAAAGAAGGATATTGAATAAAGCTCCTGAAGTAGAGATGCTAGAAAAAATTCCTCCACTAGAAACTGTGAAGGATTTGTTTGTCAATCCTCAGGCGGAGAACAAAGCCAATTTAATAAAAGAAGCTAAATACGTGAACTTATCGCGAGAAAACTCTATATCACCTAAAACTACTCCAACTAAGAAGATGCCTGTACATAGAGTTAACGACAAATTACTGAAGAACCTTCCAATTGGCTGCTTCATCTTAGATGATGGGGATGGTTATAATGAAAGGGAAGTGAGGACACCAGACAATGCTGTAGATGTCAAACGTAAGGCAAGTCCAAAGAAACGTTTGATAACTCTAAATAGATCACAGTCTATGAATGTTTATTACGAAAGAGGGAATCTTGAATCCATGTCATCAGAATCAACTCCAGATTTATATTCAGCGGCCGAAGAACGAGCAAGCCTTAGGCTAAAACGTCAAAAATGCATACGAAGGAAGAAGTCTACAGCAAGCAACGAGAGTCAATGGAAAAATAAGGATCTGAAAACTTCAATCCTCACCCTAGAAATTGGAATACCAAGTCCAGCAACTGAACTACCCAATACGTCGCTATGTGAGCCTTTAAGTCCTCCTTTATCAAATCCAATCGTCACTGATGATTACCAGAATATATCAATGAAATCCACTGTATCACACAGCAGCTTAATGCCTTACGATACTTTAAACAATTCTCACAACAAGAGATCACGGGAACTGTTTGGACTAACCCTAGAACATGGTATTCCAAGTCCTATTACTCCCGTTCCGAACCTTAAAAGACCTGGCAAAGTGTTAAGCGAAGAAAGAGCACACAAGACGAGTAAATTAGATGAGGATTTCCTCCCAACTGAAACCTACACTCCTGTGATTGAGCATAAGTCTATACGAAGATGTTTGACGTACTCTCCAGAAGAAAATAGCATAAGTAGTAGTGAGGAGAGAAGACGAAGTGTTGCGAGTAATAAATTAGAACGTTCTAGTGAACGATTCCAAGCCCTAAAAGGGACGATAGATTTAGAAATAATGACAAGGAATGATGTCATAGACGTGCACGGTGAGTGGTGACTATCAACCTTCATTTTACCCTATTGTTATGGTTGTGTCCTATTTGGGTTGAGTTCTGATGTCCCTTTTATGTTTGCAGTTATACGATGCCGAGATCTTCTGAGGTCCACAGGGAAAACGGATGATATCAATGCTTATGCTAAGGTTGGTAGTAAACTATTTTATTACGTCTGGGGATAACTTGAGAAAATTTTGTAAAAAAGTTTCCTTTGGTAATTTTTTCTGGGGAAAATTAAATTAAAGCACTGTAGTGCTATTCTGTAAAAATTGCTATCGTGAAAACTTAGGTTAAGTGAGCTGTCAATAGTGTCAATCTCAAGCATCAGCAGTCCGATTCTGTAACCATCTCACCGTGAAAACTTAGGTGAAGTGAGCGTGGAGTGAGCTGTCATTCCAACTAATATTAAGGATATACACTATTGACAGCGCACTCTAAGGTCACTTCACCTAACTTTTCACGGTGAGATTTTTACAGAATCGATCGGCAGGTGGAATGACAGTTCACTTTATCTTCCTTTTCACGGTGAGATGGTTACAGAATAGCACCACAAATTATGTCATGACGATTGTCAGGTGTGTTGTATTGGGAATTATTAATATTCTTCACAATATTTTCTGTTATTGCAACCCAGTGGTGTGCAGCCTATAATCACATAGTCGTCCAATGATCAAAAATCATCACAACCGAGTGGGTCATAAAGTGATGAAAACAAAAAAACTACAAATAATAAGTCAAATTAAAGCACTCTTCCTCTCTCTCTGTCTCTCTCCGACTTTGCTGCGCCCGACAGGGGCTACAATGATCATAAGACTTGATCATAATTGAATTAAGAATTTGAGATAATTTTCAAGTTATGAAACAACAAACTGAATTTCATACTAAACAAAGTTCAAATTCGATTGCAACCAAAAACTTATTGTAAGAAATGGTCACTCAAAAATCAACTTAGAATAGATAAAGTAGATAGCTGATTAAGTGGCGATGGAATGTAAATTATCTGAGATTATTAACACTGCTATATGCAAAACCTACCACCTAAGTTCAGGAAAGCAGAAAAACAAACAATTTAATTCTACTACCCCAATTTAAGCAAGGAATTTATTTCCCATCAGGTCGTAATCAGCGGTGTGACAGAAAGCCAGACCCTTCCGTCCCAAAGGTCGATCTTCCAAAGGACATCAGTGCTGTATGGCAAGCGGGAGCCTGAGTTCCAGAGACACCTGAAGCTACCTCTGCCCACAGCCATCTACGAACACCAGGTGCTACATATCTCCGTGTGGCATAGAGATAAGAAGTACCGGTAAGTCCCTTAAAAATTTGTTTGAAAACGCTAAAATGCTTACTTGAGTATATTATAGAAGTGAAAACACGACTGGAGCCGAGTATACGCGATTCAGCGCCGAGTATACGCGATTCAGCGTCACCGAACGAATGAAGCCGAGTATATCCGATTCAGCGAAACCGACCCGTGTTTGACAGATCAGTTTCGTTCACTGTCCAGGAAGAGCGCAAAGTGCGCCTAAGGAAATTTTCATTTAAAAAAGTGTAACTTCAGGGTAGGAACATTTTCATGGTCATGATGAAAGTTTATAAAACCAATTGGATAATACATTTTCATAATTTAATGCATAACATACCTACTGATAAGGGTTTTAGGGCTGATTTTTCAAGCGACAGATAATGTCATTCGTGGAATAAAATTCACATCTGACAGATTTTGTATAGAAAAACTGTCAAAAATTCTAAATTATTCCTGCGTTGGAAAAATCAGCCCTTAGTCTAGTTTAGTAAGTAGGTTGTCTAACGTCTACGAAATAAGTATGTCGTCTACGAAATAAATATGTCGTCTACGCTATCAAAATAAGTTTTAACTTCAGGCGAACTAAAAGGTAAGTTAGGTGTTTTTTTTTAACGTTTTTGTAACAAAGATCCAAAATTAAGCGCTAGCAGCCTAGCGGTAAGGAAAGAAGGCAATGGGGTAAGTTTGGATCACATCATGGTTTATTTTTTCTAAATTCATACAACTACCGTTTTTATTAGATGTCAGTCACTGTGCTTATTGGTTTGGCAATCCAATTTTACAGCACTGCGCCAGTTGCAGATCACTCACACAAATTCTAATCACAACGCTGAATTTAAACTCTTCATCTGCCTAGCCTTTTCCCAACTGAAGTCGAACCAAGAAGAACGTCTCACCGGATGCAGGTGAATACCAGTATTTTACATGGAGCGACTGCCTATATGACCATAACCCAGTTACTGGATAGAACAATAATTCTAGATAAAACTGGCTGTCAGACTTTCGGGCTTCTGACGACCCGTAACGATTGCCAAAGATCCACGATCCAGCCGTGAAACGTAATGCTGATTTTAAACTAAAAGATAAATGAATCTAAAATTTTAATGGAAAATGTAATCAATTTCATCGAAGCTTCCAATTTATGGGCAACAAATAATCCTTCTTAAAGCTAAGGCTTAGGTATGGCGACACTAGAACGGATTTATCGTTTTACCTATAATTAAATAAACGAGGCGGGCCTTACCTAATATTTTAAGGAACCCCGAATCAGTACCTCTTTTAGTACTCTTTAAGCTAGAATTAATCCTGTTCGATTTTCTATTGGATATTGGGTATACGAGGTTTAGTAAATTAATGTTATTTTGATACAAGCACTTAAAGATCGGATTTTATCTTTCATTATCATTGAAAAACATGGGAGCCTTCCAAAATCACAGGCAAATCAATATTTGGAAAGGAATTAGGAATGAAATCATTGCTTCTTCTTCTTTTCGTATCGATGGTACTCTCACTCTCACTTCGATATTTTATATTTTTTGAGCCCAGTAGGTAGCCACGTTGATTGCGGCATCACTGGCATTCATTAAATCATCCAAGATGCAGGTGAACGGGTACTTAGGGCACTCCAGCAAGTGGGACATGGTCTGATTAGACACACCGCACCCGCACCGAGTATTGGATGGGTCAGTAATCCCCCATTTATTCAAAAAGAAATCATATTTCAAATTTATTTATTATTAATAAAAAAAAAAATTAATTATTTTATTTATTATTAATTTATTTTTATATTTTTTATCATTATTTGTACAAGAATAGGTTAGACTATGCCCCCAAACTAGGCATTTGCCTGTATCATTATCTCCTAACATTATCATTGTAGTGATTAAAGTCCTTCAGACCGTATTTTCGCCACGCCGGCCAATCTCAACGAAGACTAGCTTTCGATGCGGGAGATATTACAGTGCACTGCCGATCGATTCTGTAAAAATCTCACCGTGAAAAGTTAGGTAAAGTGAGCTGCCAATAATGTCAATCCCTAGCATTTAATTCGGAATGACAGGTCACTCCACGCTCACTTCACTTAAGTTTTTACGGTGAGATGGTTACAGAATCGCACTGCAGGTGTGCGCGTAGACACAGGCGCACTCTCTCTTCCCTAACTCTCATAGTCCGGTAACACATAGGCAATCCGACACGACCGGAGAGAGATCAGGCCGGCCATTCTTAGTAACAGCCCGGAGTTTGCAAGTTGGCGATGTGATACCCCCGTGGCTTGGAAAGCACGTTAGGCCGCTGGTAGTAACTAAGTAATCATAAAAACTTTTTTGCAAAAAAAATCAACCGACTTCCAAAAACGACACTACAAAGTGAAAAATAACTTTAATTTCGGAAGTCGGTGTCGTTGGGTCCGCATTTTCGTTGTTTGCCACCGACTTCCGAAATTAAAGTTATTTTTCACTTTGTAGTGTCGTTTTTGGAAGCCGGTTGATTTTTTTTTGCAAAAGAGTTTTTATTTTTCACTTTAAAGTTGTAATTTTTACCAGTAATTTTGCTTGAAAAACCAAACTGCTCCTGACAAACCGTTTATGACCTATGGGACCATTTGGAAAGTATACCCTTTCCTACAAAAAAAGAATTTTTCAAATCGGTTGGCAAGCGACGGAGTTATACGCGAACAAACATTTTAAAAAAAATACAACCATCCGAATTGAGAACCTCCTCCTTTTTTAGAAGTCGGCTAAAAATACAACACGTTTTACAAATAGAAAAATATACCTACTACCGCCCCATAAAATCACCGGCAAATTTTATTATTTCAATGTGTCTATTTGTATCATCTTACATAACGTTATACGCAAACACTCTCTGACGCATAAGTATCCTCTTCTATCGCACCTGTCTCTCCACCCACGAGAAAGCGACAAGCTATCAACGATTTCTCCCTCAAGAAACGTACAAAAGATTGTAGGACCCGTGTAAGTAAAAGCTATAATAATAACAGGTACAAAAAAAACGGGAAAATAGGTTAAGCTATTAATTGATCGCTAACTGTTCACACGGCCGCCGCCGGCGAGTACTTGTTCGTTGCAACGACAAAAACTATCAAAGAGAGTACTCTCTCAGCGACGCTCGCTTGGCGGGCAGAACACTCGCTGAGATACTCAAACTTGGTACAGCGAGTAATCGCTTATCGCCGTCGCTCACTCGCTGGTGGTTGCTCGCAAAGTCAAAGTCAAATAATTTCTTTCAAATAGGCACATAAAAAGCACTTTTGAACGTCAAAATTTACAAAAAATAGAATCGATTCTAGTTGCCCCTTCCAAGAGGTAGTTTTGTATGGAGAAGAATGGGCAACAAACTCCACCGTTACTCTTTTAAAATGTTCTAGAATGCCAACTTGTTTATAGTTGCTAGCTCAACTCGCTTCTCGTTTATCGCCGACGATGAGACAGTTCCCTATACTTAGTTAAGTGATTCACTCAATAACATAAATCCACGAAATTATGTTACTACGCAACGTCTTGTAAAGCTACCTGAAAATATTTCATTAATATGTAACAATATCCTTCGAATTAATCGTATTTCATTATGGATAAGCGGCAACTCCCCTGAATTTTGTACAGAGCTCGTCTGTAATTCAGTCGCATGCACGAAGCGATATTTAATTCACGGAATATAAGATTAGTTATGCCATATAGCCGGGTATAAACTTGCTTCATGATTACGCAATGAACCACGTTGTTTTGGAGGGATTACTGACAGTTTCATCCATTACTGTACAGGATCAAAATGAATAAGTACGCAAAATTAAAATAGATATCTATTTCAGTCGTTACGGGTAGTCAGAAGCCCGAAAGTCTGACAACCAGTCTTACCAAGGGGTACCGTATTACCCAGTAACTGGGTTGTGGAGGTCAGATAGGCAGTCGCTCCATGTAAAATACTGGTATTCAGCTGCATCCGGTTAGACTGGAAGCCGACCCCAACATAGTTGGGAAAAGGCTAGGCAGATGCAGATGATGATCTATTGCAACGTAATAAAAAGTAAATTTAAAGCATGTCGTTGAGGAAAGGGATGCACAACGTGCCCGTAGGCGAGCGATTTGACAATGTCGTTGCGGGCCCTTTTTTTCGTAGGAGCAGTCAAAATTGGAAATGATAATTTATAATGATTATGTAACAGTTACTGCACGTCGTATTTCGATTTGTCGCAAGTTTTCAATTTCATCCTGTATATAACACTAGCTTTTGCCGGCGGCTTCGCCCGTGTGGATGTTGGAAATTATCTCACGGGAATGTACTACTGGGATAAAAAGTATCCTAGGTGGTTATAAACTATCTGTGTGTCAAAGTTCATCCAATTCCATTTTGCCGTTTTTGCGTGATTGAGTAACAAACATCTAAACATCCAAACTTTCACATTATAATATAATATAAATAGTAGGATTATAAATGCGAAAGTAAGTCTGTAATGTCTATCTGTAACCTTTTCACACCTAAATCAGAAAAAAAAGAAGTATTTATTGTGACTCGTGCAGGAAGATCACAAACTAAACTAAACACAGTCATAACTAAAAAATAAAACACAAAATGATATAAAAAAGTAAAAAACAGAAAGTCCTATACCTACACCAAAAGGCACCAGCATGAAATCTCAGAACCGATTACTATGAAGTTTGACAGATAGGTAGCCTGGGTCCTGAAAAAGAACCTAAGCTACTACAAATCCTAGATTTATATGAAAAAATGATGAAATTAATAAAACACGCAGACTTCGTCTTCACTATTGGGTTATATTTAGCAGCAGTTACATATTCCGAAATTTGGTGATAATACATAAAATCGCTGTTGTCGACACAGCCCACAGAATAAACAAGCTGAAGTGGCAATGGGCCAGCCATTTTAGTTTATGATCCTTGAAGGAAGCCGCAAATCGGCTAACGTAGGGTAACACGCCCTCAGGCTAGGTGGGGCGACGTACTTAGTAGGGTGGGTCTGGTAGCAACAATTGACAGCAAGGATTGACTTAAATTGCATAAGATTGGAGAGCGTTATGTACAGCTGACATAAACAGATGATAATAATGATTACGAACTTCAGAATATTACTGAAGAGGAGCATCGTATCATTATGATTAGCGACCCACATTTTTGGCGTACTGACTAAGGCTCTATCTCCCGGGACCGTTCTTTGTAAAAGGCTTTGAAAGCGGTCTCTTTCTAAAGGGCTATATCTCTGACGTATCTATCTCTAGGTCTTACAAAGTGTTGAAAAATACTCTATAGGCTTCAAAATAAGGGTCATAGCATCTTTGCTGTATCCCAGCCTTAATCAAAGTTAAAAGGTCACAATTTAAAAGCGATTAGTTTGAGTTTGTAACTTAATGTAACTAAGTAACTTAGTTAAAGTTACAACTTTAAAGACATGAAACAGGTTATTAAAACTTATTTATTAGAGGCTGTGTTTCAAGTTAATTGGGGCTGTGAGAAGATAAAACATAACCGTTCATTAAAACTAATACAGGCTTGAAGTTCTTACTTAGAAATAACTTAGCTAAGGGTTGATTTTTCCAACGCCAGAATATTTTATCTGAGGAATCATTTTGATTTTTTTATCTGTGGATTAAAAATCAGACCTAAGTATTTTTTTTTTTTTTCAAAACGAGAAATAATTTTCCCTAGTCCTGTATTTTTAGTCTAAGTCACGTATATTTTTCACTTCGCCCAAACCCTTATAAAAGCAGGAACCGATATCAATGCGATTGTTACGAAAAAAATAGCTGAAAAGCGAACATTTTGTCAAGTCGACTCGACGCGTGACATGTATAAATGAATTTCGAATGTTGGCTTTCGAATTTCGAGTCCCACTTCTCTATGGTGAACCGCGTGTGAATTTTTCTATTTTAAAATAAGAACTTAATATTTTAAAATAAATATTGCACAGCGCATGTTTAAAGTAGGAGTACTTTATTCACTTTTTCCTCCTGTGTAGCACTTTCATACATAAGATATTGGGGAGTTGAAGTGACGCTGGCTCGACTGGACCTGCGCACAACGATCGATTGCCCAACGACGCAGACCCGGGCAGTTGCGTTGCCGACTCTAGACGGACAGCGGTCCCGTTTTTGCCGCGTCTACCCCTTTTAAAATACGCATAGATTTTTTTAAGTGCCGTGCAGTGAAGTGATTTTGGTGGTCATATTTTTTTTTAAGTGGATTGAATTTTTCGAAGGGTAAGGTTATATTTTTTTTCGTTTTTTTCCGGAATATTTTCGAGCTGTTATCGGATAGATTTGTCACGGAACCTACATACCCATATTTTTTATTATTGGATTCATTTTTTTATTTTTTAAATCGAGCCTCATCCTGCTTATTTTTTGGTATTTTATGAAGCGAATTTAACCTTGTATTCAATCTGAACAATAAATTACGATTACTTATTTTTATCATCTGATGAAATAGCTATAAATGATTAAATTTGGTAATTTTGGTCCTTAGTAGAATAATTTACTCAAAGCGCGCAAGAAATCCTTTGTTACAATTCTCGAAATATCAAATCCAAAATTAAATATTACAACTCATATTTACGTAATTCCGTTCCTGACATCGTTAGATATTAAGAAACTGATTATTAATATAATTATAATGATATTCATCCCCTCAATGCGGTGGCATCCCCTTTTATGTAGTTAAATAGGGATATGGGTTACGTCCTTACGTCTACGCGGCGTGGTAGTGAGATAGCACACTAACATAATACAATTTTGAAGTATATTTCGACTTTGAAACGGACTTTAATCCAACCTCTTTTATCCTTTATTTCATACTAGCTGCGCCCCGCGGTTTCCCGAGGGAATATCAGTATTAAAAATATTCTATGTGTTAATCCTGGTTATAAACTATTTGTGTGCCAAATTTCATCCAAATCCGTTCAGTAGTTTTTGCGTGAAAGAGTTCATCCATCCATCCATACAAACTTTCGCGTTTATTATATTATTAGTAGAATAGGATTTAAAAATCCTCGAAATTATTTGTTTTTTTAGCAATTCTGACAGCGGGTTCACGAACCATTTTAATTTTCTTACCGCCCCAGCTAACCTAAATTCCCGTAGGTACCTACAGTGCTGGTTTACCTCAAGCAGGAGTGGTTTCACTACTATACCTAGTTCAATGGATAGAATATGAACTCGTTGACCTCTCCATTTTAGCTTTGGTGGTGAAATATTTGTATTATAAAGATTTTTTTTGTGACTACAGCAGGCACAATAGATTCTTCTCTTGTTTTTAGTGGGCAGTGGGATAGAATACGATACAGTAAACTAGGGGGAAGGTTTATTCGACCTAGGTAGTCTTAAACTGGTAAAAACTATATTGTGATGATAATGGTTTATAGGAATATGTATAAGGATCATAGCAGGTGGCGTTCTGTAGTTCCTGTCTACCGCTATGGGAAGAAAGCGTAAGTTTATGTATGTATTATGGTCCTAGGGACCGACATAAGCCATTGTAATTCCATCACATCATAGCAGCTTTTAAACGCCTTCTGCTGAACATGAACTTTCTGAAGCGATACGGAGAAATGGTTCCAACCAGGCTTGACAGATGGATTGACGATGTCAGTTTGTTGTACATAAAGAACATGTCATAGACAAGTGACAATCGCTTTCAAAGCGTTTTGTATTTCTACAACGACTTTCAACAGGATTGACATAAGCTTTTAGGTAGCTCAACATGTCAATCGAATACATTTTTGACTGTTCCATCATAGTTATCGCTGATAGAATGTCACTTTGTCTAGGCCCTCAGACGTATTCTTTACCAAGAAAATAATTGAATACATAGGAAATATACATGCTGGCAGGGACATCGACAGGCAACTCGTTACCATGGATTTTTAGTACATGATTCCCCTGCCTTGAAATTTTTTATAACCGGCGCCGGCGGTCTAAAATCACGTGCTGAATTCATGGTTACAGTAATCGCGTCGATATCCCTGCCAACCTGTATGACTTCAACCACCCTATCAAATTTATTATCTGGCTCAAGTTTCTTTAGTTCTACTGAACTCAAAAACTTCTGGACAGATAGTAATGATGCTGTACTGTTCCTACCGTCTATACCATTCTGTAGAAGCAATGAAAAATAATGTTTTTTTTTTAATATCAATCAACTCAGCCCATCGCAGTCCACTGCTGGACATAGACCTCTCTCAGGCTGCGCCACAATACCCTGTCCTCCGACTTCCGCATCCAGTCTATCCCAGCCATCTTCTTATGGTTGTCTCTCCATGTAGCTGGGGGTGTCCCACACTACGCTTGCCGATACGCGGTCTCCACTCCAGGACTCGTCTGCTCCACCGGCCATCGGTCCTTCGACACACATATATCGTTTTTTACTATACTGCAGATTAAACTGAATATCACAGCTACATTTTCTAGAAGCGCTCAGTTCAGAATATAACGACGACATTTTCCAGAAGCACTTTTCAAAGAAAATTATCCTTTCATTCCTATTTCCCTTTGACAATTTCTAGGAACATAATTAAAGCTGGAAGTTTCTCCTTGCAGTCGTTTCACTATTCATGTTAACTATTCCTAGTAAAGCAATCTTTCAAAGAATTTTATTAGTTAGCATTTTGGCAAGAAGCAAATAAATAAAAACTGAAAATTATATCAACCAAACGTTTGGACTCCTAACGCCATACCTAAATTCCACTAATGGAAAGGTGGAGTTTTATAATCTGCTTTGCACTTAAAACCGTCAATATCCGTCTAATATTTTTGAACGGATATTGACGGTTTTGAGTGAAGTTGCCATAATCACTGTACTTCACAAACAAATTGATTTTTATTGATTTTTTTAAGTCTATAGTCATTCTACTGCCCATTTCCTTGACTATTCCTTAGTTATTTTTCAACATACCATCCTCAAAGGATTAAGTTTTTTCTGCTATAATATTATCGCGATTTTTTGTTTAAAGCCTGACTACTCAATCTACTACTACTTAATCTACACCTTCCTACCTTCGAACTCTGCATATCCTCCAAAAAGAAGCTTGAAGCTAGACTAAAGAACAAAAAACCTAGAACCAACCGTACGTGAACACCTAGATCTCATACCTCTTGACCCACTTCCAGCTTATCAGCTTAAAAGCTCATTTATTGAGCTCAAGCACACAACTGTGAGCTATTACTAACAATTTATTTAAAACGATAAATCTTCCTACCTAATAGTATTAGAGAAAACTATTAAGTCACATACGATTAATGCTTATGGCCAAGTTAGGTGGGAGTTTGCACGTGAATGTAATTTCAATGCGAGTTACCTACTATCATCATCTGCCTAGCCTTTTCCCAACTATGTTGGGGTCGGCTTCCAGTCTAACCGGATGCAGCTGAATACCAGGGAAACCAAATACCAATATTTAACATGGAGCGACTGGTTACTGGATCATATGATACCCCTTTGTAAGACTGGTTGTCAGACTACCCGTAACGACTGTCAAAGATCCACGAATGTCAGCCGGGACAGCTTAACGTGCTTTCCGAGAAAACAGCTTAACGTGCTTTCCGAGACACGGAGTGGTCTTGATATGTAAAGATCATCCACAGACTTACCGCGGCAAGCGTAGCTTAACCTGATCGATCAACCTGTGCGGCTGTTAAGCTGAATAGGAGGTACATAACATAACATTACGCCTGTATTCAACGAAGGGTTCGGCTGAGGAGGCTGGGTACAGGTGCACCTTTCACGGTTTCACCTAGGCTAGGGCAAGCCTAGCCTAAATATGAGGTCTTTGCCATAATTACATTAACATCCGCTAATACCCATGGCTCTTCTAATAAATAATTAATGAAAAATTGCCATAACTGTCACACTTGGCAGTTAGGTGAACGATTTTTCTTTCCAGCTGGATTCTAAGTAACTTAATTTTCTTTTAAGAAAACCGCATTCAATATACATATACAAACTGACACCTTCTTCCCATAGGGGTACACGAGCAAAAGTATGTATACACACGGCTTTATTCAAAAGCGATTTACTCCTTTATTTTTGAATGAAATTTTATGTTGTTACGAACATAGCATTTTCGAACCCATAGGTTTATGTAATGTGTCGTATTTCAACGTTGCATTCGTTATTTTACGAAAAAATCGCAATTGAAAGTTGCCAAGTGTGACATATTGGTGCTCGTGACTGTACATAGATGCTACAGAGCCACCTGGTACTATCCTTAAACCTCTGTTTGCTTCGTTTACTTTCAATATACAAAAGCAGATTTTAGTTTTAGTCTAACGCAACTTAATTATACGTAACTTTTTCTGCATGCGTCAAACATGAACCCAATGTCCCAATAACAGCTTTTTCCTTATCCGAGGACAAGAACACGCGGAAGCTCCTGAATTATGCATACGTTACGCATCATGGGTGAAGATTACAGCATTCAATATAAAGAGAATCCCCCACCAACGGATTTTGTTTTTAAAGAATTTATGCATCAAATCCTCCTTGAAAATTGGTCGCAGATGACGGTTATAACAAAACTTCACCCGACTTTTACTTCCTGCCGACCGATTCTGTAAAAATCTCACCGTGAAAAGTTGGGTGAAGTGAGCTTAGAGTGAGCTGCCAATAGTGTCAATCCCTAGCATTAGTTGGAATGACAGCTCACTCCACGCTCACTTTACCTAAGTTTTCACGGTGAGATGGTTACAGAATTACACTGCTGTACCTGAATCCAAATGATGCAATTGCGCGGTAGCATTTTTTTGTTTCTGGCTTAAATTAATTTAAAAAAGCTGAATTTTGGAAGCCAAAGGAACGTCTCTAAATTTTGATGTATGATCTGATATAGGTAAAATGGCATCATCAGTTTCTTGCCGTGTAATGTATGATATATAATTAATGGATGGCAACATCCTTTTGCACTTAAACAACATAGGTTCTAGGGTCACTGATCGGTTTTTCAACCATGGTGATTAAGGAAATTGATCCTCGAGCTATCATTATTAAAAACAGTCATGTTCTTTATTAAAACGACTATAACATTTGTTTTTGCATAACATAAAGTGTTTGAAGAGGTCATCGGTTTTCACTGCTTTATTATCTCCTTTACCTATTGCATTTAATATACATACAAATTACATTTTTAAATATTTTTGTAAACAAAAAGATAAAAAAACATTTAAAAATATAAAAAATAGTAGCCCACCGGTATCGGGAACAGGGTCCAAGCTACCGGTGGTCACGGCTCCAGAGAGAGGAACCTCCTGACAATGCGAGCCGTGTCCAGAAGTACCGCTTTCTGAATCAAGCCCTTGATCCAGCTGCCCAACGAGAGCCTCCTCAGGTGTTGGTCGAGGCTCTTGGCTATTAAGCCATTGGCTGTCACGACTATCGGCACAATGATCGCTGAGTCCACATCCCACATGTCGACAACCTCGCGAGCCAAGTCAAGATACTTGATTTGTTTATCTTTCTCGGCTTTCACGTCACGTTTTCACTGCTTTTATTATTATAAGCACTGAAACAGTCACCAGTAACTCATATTCTTTAGTGTGGCAACCAGCCGGCTTGAAATACAGTTCCTAGGACACATCAACTTTAAAAAATTACATTCTAAATTGTTAAGCACAGGTACAGACAGACTGTAACACACACGTACCTCGTGGGAAATCTTAAGAACAAATAGCCTGACTTCAAATGGCCTGTATTACCTACTTATATCTTATTCATGTTACTTTATGTATTTTAAATGAAAGTCGCTTTTCGTGCCTCTCTGTGGCCGCGTTATTCTTTTAAACTCTGCAACGCTTTTGTTGCGGTTTTCACCTTCATTTAGAGTATTTATTCCGAAAGGTTTGTGTGTCATCATCAGCTGCCTCGCCTTTTCCCAACTATGTTTATTTAACTACGAATTTATAATTACAAAGAGCATTTTGCATGTGGTGTTTGCCTGTAATTGGTTGTGCAGTTAGACTTAAGACACAATTACTTGTCTATATATATAATATCTGTAACAACTGTTGGTGAACCTTAATTAAATAAATAAATGTTGGGGTCGGCTTCCAGTCTAACCGGATACAGCTAAATACCAGTATTTTACGTGGAGCGACTGCCTATCTGACCTCCACAACCCAATTACTAGGTAATACGATACCCCTTTGTGTACAATACATTAATATTAAACTGACATATATTTTAATAAAGGAATCGAACGTTTTGTCAAGTAGCAAAACCAAGCGAAGCAGGGAGGGTCGCTAGTCAGTATACAGCCGGTCGATTCTGTAAAAATCTCACCGTGAAAACTCAAGTGAAGTGAGCTTGATGTGAGTTGTCAGTAGTGTCAATCCCTAGCATTATTTGGAATGACAGCTAACTCCACGCTCACTTCACCTAAGTTTTCACGGTGAGATGGTTACAGAATCGCACTGCTGGATGGCTGGGACGTCGATGCGCTAACTGAAACCATGCACATGATTCTAAACCCGTTCTAATTCCCTTCAAGTTGGTAGTAGTATACCCGAGTTACTCGCTCAGGGTAAAGTTGATTAAATTCAGTAATCCGAATTCAGTAAACAAGCGTAGAAATTTCATCAGCTGTTTCATAGAAAATTGCAATACCCCCGCGGTAAAAATATATGGAACAGCAATTTTTTTTTAATAACCCACGAAATATTTCAACGCCCCTTGGATTCAGAATCATATACCGAATCCATGGTAACAAGTTGCGGTCGACGTCCCTGCCACCCTGTATGAATATTGTAAAGCATAGCTTGAACATCGATCGGTTAACGCGAAGGTGCCTTGTAGGGAGGGCATTCTGAAACTTAGAATTTTAAAATTCCAAGTACCTAAATGAGTTTTACCGGAAAAGAACTATCATTAGATGTTTTTCTACTTTAAAGAAGCAGGTATAAATTATAACAGAACTTTTGGTTTTCTAAGAAAGCGAGACCAGGTATCGCTTTCTTAGAAAACCGATAAATTCACAAAAATTACTTTACATTTGTGATAAGCTGTAATGGAAAAAATATTATTTAAGACCACGATACCGATTTAGGATAACCTGAAATGCTAGTTATGTTGGGAATAATGAATAAATAAATAATAACGGCTGACTAAATATACGAGCCTTTTTTGACACCTAACATCAAACTCTAGTGAAGATGACAGATTTTCATAACGACCTTTATAATATGATGGAACCGCTTTTCTTGGCAACCAAATATTGAGACAAGTACGTCACCATCTAACAGTTTCAATAATCTCAATCACCATTGCCATAGAGAAAAATAGAATAGAATAGAAAAAATTCAAACCTACTGGCATTTTGACGTTTCTGTGTTAATATTGGAACGAAGTCGCACGTTGCGAAAGGGGGCTAGACGGAAAAAATTAAGAGCAAAAGTTGGAACGACACTTTTTGCTATAGACTAGTTGTAAGCCGGGCGACGTGCGCGTATTTCTCTGTCTGTCTCTCTCTCTCTCTCTCTTTGAACTTCGTTCCATCCGGGTGTCCCTTGACACCTCTCAAGTTTTTTTATAACTATCACATAAGTGTAGATCCCGTGGGAATATCGGGATAAGAAGTATCCTATGTGTTATTCCGGTGTATACAGTAATATAGCTATATTACTGTAAAGTTTCATCAACATCCGTTTAGTAGTTTATGCGTGAAAGAGTAACAAACATCCATCCATCCATCCACACAAACTTTCGCGTTTATAATATTAGTAGGAAGTAGGATATTAAAGGTACCGATGATGTGATTCAATTGTTGTGAAAAATTAATAACGAAAATTTGCTAATATCTCATTAGTTATTAGTATCGCCCCTTGTTAAAAACATGGAACTTAAACATTACTGGCAAAATGTGGGCGTACTATAGGAACCTCTGCCTAACTGTTCGGGGGTTACAGGAATGATGTTATTTTGATGTTGACTTGAAAGAGCATGGCAGTTGAGAATATATCATGCTCACTTAAATGTCTCACTGGTGGTGGCGCGTGTGTTGGATCATTCGGTTCCCTACGAAATGGTTGAGCTGGGTAGTGCTGATCCACGCGTCATGTTCGTGAACGGGCGCCATCGGTTGAGACTGGTCATCTCTTAACTGCCAGGGCTTATTTTTTTAATTTTATATTTTATTTTGTTTCTTTACATTGTTCTCACATAAAGAAGCAATAAGAATAATGTACCCAGGATTTTGTAAAAATATCTTGATTTAAAAGAGTGTCCGTGGAGTTTCTTGCCCGTGGAGCTTCAACTTTCTGACTAACTGACCGACTATTTAATTTTGATAATTCAAAAGTGCCTGTAAATGGTTTAATTGAAATAAATTATTTGAGTTTGAGTTTGATGTTATAATGTCTTTAAAAGATCGCTTTTTCCTATAAGTCCGCCCATTGCGTCATCCCGTGTAAAATTCCTACATATAAATAGATCTGTATTTTTGACGGTTTACCTACATAATAAAGAGTATTCTATCTATCTGTATTAGTTTACGCCTATTTTGGATAAAACTATTGATTTCGAGTAATAATTTCGACGTATGTATTTTTAAAGAACACGTTCATTAAATATACATCCGAAAATATATTCAGCGCCTATTTCATTATTTCGTTAAAAAACTAATGTACAATTCAGTCTGACATTTCAGTAAGGGCTTATTATCTAAATGTCACCATTATAAATAAACGAATTAACAAACCGACTCAAAGGTCAAAGTACTATCGATCCTTAATCTAATATTCATTTTCCATGTACATCCATTAATAAATGTAATTGTGGACATCAATCTACATTGAAGACAAACGAAATGTCATGTTGTTACTGGTATTGTAATTTGGACACAATGGTGGGGAATTTGGTCATCTCAAAATCATTTGATACAATAAATATGTATATTATTGAATATTAAATGATAAATAAATACATAAATATTTGGCTCAGTTGGGTCGGGACCATAGTCAATATTCGAAAGAGTGTAGGAGTGTAGGATCGGAACCGACTGAATCAAATAGTAACTTCGTAGCAGAAAACGGCCGGTATGGCCGGTATTCGGCCGATATGAAACATTTACCACTTCGGAGTAGACCCTGGTCACAGGTTCGCACGACGACATTATCGAGCTTTACATTTCTAATATAAGCTGACTTCTCATTGTACGAAAACCTATACAATGCGAAGTCAGCTAAGACTGGAAATGTATAGCTTGATATGTCATCGTGTGTATATTTTACTCGGAAAAGTGATATATGGACTTTCCATTTGATTTCTCAGTAGCAGCTTGGAGTTATTTATTTGTGCCCCGTTGCAATAGCCCCAATGTTACCTACATGAGACTTAAACGTAACTGGTGGTTTTTTTTTTTTTTTTTGTTTGTCTTCAATCATAAATATTTTGCAATGGTTTATTTTATTTCTTGTTTTGATAGTTGTTTTTATTTATTTATGTATAATTGCATGCTGCGCTGGTTAACGTCATCACGTCAGCGCCGGCTGCCGCTGAAAACCAGCGCTGGGGCTCTGTCTCGTATAGGGTCTTAGCATTATGCTGAACAATGGCCGTTTTGCGTGAATGTGACACATGTTTACCCCCAACTTGTATTTTTTTTTGTGTGTTATGTTCTTTTTTATGCGTCATGTTTGCCGCAAATAAATGTATTTTCTTTCTTTCTTCTTTCTTTCTGGTGAAATGTGAGTATACTGAGGTATAGCTCTGCATAACTCTTCGAGGAACACAGGCGTGATGTTATGGTACGTTATGTTAATTTCAGGGAATGGGACACTCGTGTAGATATTCTAGTTGAATAACGTACCTATCTGGTAAAGTAGAGACTGTAATAAAAATAAATATTTTAGTTTTCGAAAGGGTAGTCGCCTACGTGTGGGCCATTCGTGGCCATTTTTTATGTCACTGGTGCTGGAAGAAGTAGTTTATATTTCTGCTTATTTTTATCTTGTCCTGGTAAACTAAAATACGTGGAATTGTCTTTTTAGATCCAAATCCACCGTCATAACATAACACCACGCTGGTTTTTGCTAACGAAGTGGGCAGAAGAGTAGTATCTGCACCCTTATTTCCCCATATTTAAGTCCAAAGTATTAAGAAGCGAGCTTTTAGCCATTAAACGGGCACAAATCACACTCCAGGCTGGTACTGAGAATCAAATTCGTCTTATTTTCTGTTCGTACGCTGCCATCATGCTCCTCTAAAAACTGCTACACTTGCACATATCTTCAAGATAGCCTCTTAATAAAAAACTCCTAAAAACGACCACAGTCCAAGCTGGCGTTAAGCCAGAGGAAGATAATGATGGATCACAAGCTAACTGCTAAACTTATGCAAGTGTATGAAGTGGTGACGCACTCACTGAATAACTTGGAGTTCTGCCCATACTGAAAGGGAAAATGTGTTAAAAAGTGAGTTCTGTGAGTCATAATTAGTTTACTTTTTGGCCAGATTTTTGGTTTTATTTTTTAGCGTGGTAACAGCTGGACGTACTTATCCGAACGTAAGATAAAAATGTTACAAAAAGGTTGCGTTTACTTATTCCAAAAAAATATGTTCATTGTTTTAAAATTCTATCACTGTACCCGGCAGAATTATCAAAATCATTGGTTTATAAACCTGAAAAATAAACCTGAACTAGAACCTGTGATTTTCAAACAAAATTTTCATACTATTAGGGATTTGACCAAACAAAAAATTTTTTGAAAAATTTAAAATAAATTGTTTCTGAAGCTAGGGTTTTCTAAGACTGCGATAGCCGCTACATCTACATAGCGTCCTCAATTTACGGTCCAATATTGTCAGTAAAAGGTTTAGGAAAGTACATAGGTGTGTTTCCCTAGAGAGAGTTTTCTGACACCATAAAGTCAGATCTCATTGGCTTCATTTTCATGACAGCCGCCACTGTGAATAAAAATACTCTAACTATTCGAAAAACTTAACAACATGTACGTATTTTCCTTGTAACAAGAACCTACTCACTACATCCAATAAAAAATCCTTTTTGTTTTCGCATACAACTGGATTATCCTATATCAAAGAATACCTATTTCCTGTTAATATACCTACATACATAACATAAAATATTCACTCTCACTTTTAAAGTCCTTTACGTATCGACGGGCACCGCGTAATCTGCTTACCCCCAGTGAAAGTGTAATGAATTAGGTTAGAACCGAGCTCTGTTCGATGACCTGTCACTAACGCGACCTTAAAATCACTCCATAGGGAAGTTATACATGTGGCTATACGGTAGTGCTAACATGTAGAATGAAACTCTTTTTGGTTTATTTAATGTTTTGTTAAGCTATCCCACTGTTGGGCAAAGGCCTCCCCCAAATCCTCTCAAGAACTCTTTTGCCGCGACACGTCGAACCAGGCCTCTTTCCTTTTTTTGTGGTTAAGAAGACAAAAATCAGTTAAACAATTACAATCCTGGGCAATCTTCAAGGCAGGCAAGTTATACATGTGGCTAAACGGTAGTGCCAACATAAGTTGAAACTTTGATTGAATGTTGGTATCTTTTCATTGAGTTTTTTGTGGTAAAGATGGTGGAAATGATAACTTCTTGACATAAACAGTCACTATGCTCCTTTAACACCACTTACTTGTGTAGGCCAATCATAAAATATAATTAGCAGCGTCCCGCGGCTTCACTTGCATAAGTTTCGATTCCGTGGGAATATCGAGATAAAGTCAAATTCAAATCATTTATTTCAAATAGGCACATAAAAGGCACTTTTGAACGTCAAAATTAAAATAAAATTGATAAAAAGTATCTTATGTGTTAATCCTGTCTATAAACTATCTGTGTGCCAAATTTCATCTAAATCCGTTCAGTAGTTTTTGCGTGAAAGATTAACAAACATCCATCCATCCATCCTCACAAAGTTTCGCATTTATAATATTGGTACTAGTAGGATGGAACATTTCTGTACCGTAGTAGTGTGTCCGGATTTGACATATTTTATCCTTGGATTTCAGTTACTAATACTATTTCAGTAACTATTTTTCGTCAAAAACGTTTCAAATCCTTTGCCTTCACAACCACATGGTTGAAGTTATTTAAGGCTATACAGTAATACCAACGTGTAGGATGTGACATTTTGTATGCATAGAATGTTGGTATCCTTGCATTGAGATGTAAGGATACCAGGGATAATAGGGTAGAGAGATAATATTGTTGTTTTCTTTTCCTTATTTTCTTCCTCCATTTATTTTATCTGCGTTTATCAGTCTTCAGCCAAATCTCATATCCTTTATTTTAGATTACTGTAAGAAAGAGTAAACCTTGATAGATTTTAAAAATATTGAGGTTATAAACGATTTGTAAGATGAATGATTCGTTTTTATTATAGGAACCGGGAAAACAGCAATTGCCTAGATACTAATTATTAATAGATTCAATAATCATAATCATCAGTACTAATAAAAGCTTTATGCAATTGTCGTGATTTCTGTGATTTCATTTTAAAAATGTATTATTTTTATACCTACCGATTTATAATATCCACTGTGGGGCTTGTGGCTAAGTAATAACAGCGGCACGGGTCGATCGATCAGGGTAAGCTACGCTTGCCGCGGTTGGTCCGTGGACGGGTGACCATTTTCTCAAACCAAGATCCCTCCGTGCCTCGGAAAGCACGTTAAGCCCTTGGTCCCGGCTGTCATTCGTGGATCTTTGACAGTCGTTACGGGTCGTCAGTAGCCCGAAAGGCTGACAACCAGTCTTACCAAGGGGTATCGTATTACCCAGTCACTGGGTTGTGGAGGTCAGATACGCAGTCGCTCCATGTAAAATACTGGTATTCAGCCGCATCCGGTTAGGCTGGAAGCCGACCCCAACATAGTTGGGAAAAGGCTTGGCAGATGATGATATAATATCCACTGTGGCAACACTGTCAACGTATAAATTAGTACTATTGTAACAAACTTTTAAATCTATATTTATTTCATTATGATAACTGAATATATTATTCTACTTTAGCAACACTTGAAAATAACGGTTATGATAATTATTATCATTATTTCTGGGTGTCGCAAATGTAATTTTAAATAGTAAAATGTAGTGCAGAGCTAGTCGTTGTTAGATAGTGAAAGAGTAAAGTGGTGCGATTAAAAGTATTGGCAAGAAAATTGTGCTTTCTTAATACAATTCTGTATGTTACAGCATAAAAAACACTAAGAGTCAATACAGAAAATTACACGAATAAAACCCCTAATAATACCCTACGACACAAACTACGAGTAAATAAAGGAATGGACGCCGTTCCAACGTTCATTACATTACGACCACGCGAAGAAAAAACCGGCCACGTACACACGGCTACACATCAAGCTATACAAAACCAGTATTGGCTGACCGTTCATTGTGAGAAAATATCATACAAAGTGAGGCCAAGACAAACTGGTTTTGTATAGCTTGACGTGTAGCCGTGCGTACGAGTAGGACTCACACAGTGTTCCGTATCACCGTACAATATTTAATACTATATATTTTGGAGAAAAAAAAACACGTTTTTCGTATGTATTAAATTAAATTTTATTTTTATTATTTGTCATTATAGCGGCAATAGAAATACACACTCTCTGAAAATGTTAACTGTCTGTCTAACTATTACGGTTCATGAGATACCGCCCGCTGATAGACAGACGGACGAACTAACGGACAGCGGAGGCTTAGTAAGAGGGTCTTGTTGGCACCCTTTGGATACGGAATCCTAAAAATACTAGCCAGCTTCATCTTCTAGCTACTAGCTTCATTTTCTAGCAACTAGCTTCATCTTCTAGCAACTAGCTTCATCTTTCTGACTGACCGACCCTTTGACAATTCAAAAGTGCCTGTAATTGGTTTAGTTAAATTAAATGATTTGAATTTGACTCCTGTCCTTCAAGATACAGAATTTACCTAGTTTGAAGGGCAGGGTCTTCTCATATGTAATAGCCATACCCATCCCTTATTGAAATAACACCGATGTTATCTAGGGTAAGTCTTTTAGTAAAATAAATAATTACTTACCTACTTACTAACTTACTTGATATTAAGTAATAGAAACCTTACGCATACATTAAAACTTTTATTAAGCCCGTCATGATAGACCAAGGTATGAAAAAAACCTATTTCATGTAGAGAATGACCCATCACGAAGTTTGAAAGGGTGAAATGAGAAAGCTAAAAAACGCATGGATGAATCTTATACATCATAGTCAGACTGAGGATATGCAGCGCTGAACACAACCCTCACATACTATACTTAATATAAATGTATCTTCTACTAATAATAAAGCTGAAGAGTTTGTTTGTTTGTTTGAACACGCTAATCTCTGGAACTAACAGTAGGATTTGAAAGATTCATTCGATGGCCCATTTCTTGAGGAAGGTTATAAGCTTTTGAACATTACCAAAAAGAAAAAATTACATTAACATTAAAAAAAGTCGAAAACGTAACGGGGGACAGCCTTAGGATATATGTAATTTATGTTAAAACAAACAAAAATCACGCGGACGAAGTCTCAGACAGGAGCTAGTAATTAAAAGTATAAATGCAAAAGTAGCACTCGTCTGTCTGTAAACTTTTCACGCCTAAATCGATTGCTATGAAAAACAGATAGATAGCCTGGGACCTGGAGAAAGACATGGGCTACTTTTCTTCAGAATATTAATTTAAAATATATAAATTCCAAATCCCACGTTGGGCGCCAATATTAATGTAAAGTTATCGTTATGCCATGTTGGGCGGGCTCAATCCATACTAATATTAATTATAAATGCGAAAATTACTCCGCTTGCCTGCCTGTTACGATTTCACGCCTAAACAAATAGGGAGCCTGGAACCTGGTGAAAGACATAGGCTACTTTTCATCCTGAATATTAAAATCGACATCCCACGTTGGGCGCCAATATTAATGTAGGTACTGTTTTTCGCTGTGACATGTTGGGCGCCAATCCATACTAAAATTATTTTAGTATGGATTGGCGCCAATATATTTTTATTATAAATGCGAAAGTAACTCCGTCAGTCTGTCGGCCTGTTACCATTTCACGCCTAAACAAATAGGTAGCCTGGGACTTGGAAAAGTACATAGGCTACTTTTTATCTTGAATATTAAAATCCAAATCCCACGTTGGGCACCCACGTACAGTTTTTCAATATGCCATGTTAGGTGCCGATCCATACTAATATTATAAATGCGAAAGTTATTCCGCCTGTCTGCCTGTTAACATTTCACGCCTAAACAAATAGGTAGCCTGGGACTTGGAAAAAACATAGGCTAGTTTTTATTTTCAGTTATATTAATAAAATATGAAATACACAATACACGCAGACGAAGTCACGGGCAACGGTTAGCAATTTCTATTTTAGTACAGTCGGCAAATGAGAGCAGTATTCAGTGTGCCTTTTGATAAAGCTTCGCTTGTGCTGAATTCCCGGGTTCATTATCTTATGCATCAGCATTGCTGGGTTTATTTCGTTTATTTTTAGAAAACGTTGCATCTGTCTACAATCTACGTTTAGTATGTGCTCTTGTATCATCATGGGTGTATTTTTATTTTTACATGTCGTAGCATCATGCTGAGATAGGAGACTTTTGGGCTCAAATCAAATCAAACAGTTTAATATTTGTGATACACAGGTTACAATAAGGTCTTAGAATATACAGTGAGTTTATGCTGCGATCAGCCTCAACAACAACAAATTAAAATAAATGTATAATTAAAAATAATAATAATTAAAGCTCCTACAGGATTTTCCTTTACTTTTTCATGCTAGCTTCTGCCTGCGGCTTCGCCCGCATGGATGTCAAGAATTATCCCACGGCAACCTACTACCGGAATAAAACCCGCCCAACATGGAATAAAAAGTAGCCTATGTCCTTACATAGGCTACTTTTTATTCCGGTAGTACTTTTTCGGGGAAGGCCCCAGGATGCCATCTATCTCCTGGCCATCTTGCCAATTTTATCGAAATTCATACAGTGTTTAAGACGTGAAAAGGTAACATGCAGACAGAGTTAATTTGGAATTTATAATATTAGTTAGGATAAAAATGAGTCTTGCCTGTGCTCTGCGCAGTACATAAAATATTCAATGATACCTGCATATACCTAATATATTTACCGTGTATACAAACAGGTACAAATAGAAATACACAGTTTGATGGTACCTTCTAGTATTTTTGTTCAGCCTTTTTCCAGTAATTTTTTTCTAGCACTATTGATCTTTAGACCTGACTATTGTGCATTGTTTTCAATGGCAGCCCGAACGCCTTTGTTCTACGTTTTATTGAAAAGTGCTCGGATACTCGGAACACTCGGAAACTCGGAACTGTTCTCGTTTTTTCTGACGCTCAACCCCTATTATAGGGGCGCCATATTGAAAAATTCTCGCCCTGAATGCTTTGAAAGGGAAAACAAATGGAGCGTGCATCCTATCGCGTCTGTGGCTTTCAACTATTTTTGTGCAAATTATTTGAATTGGGAATGTCGATGTTCATTTAAATTCTTTGTCCTTTTTGGTCAGGTTTCGGACTAATAAAATGTCGGCAGTTAGTTTGGCAACCCCAGTAATTAAACTGTTCACTGTGATATCTGAATCTACCATCCCATAGTTAGTGTTGGTTTTCTATGTGGATTTTTCTATTAAGCAAGTTTTCCATGATAGTTTGTGGCGGCATTTACATCGAAACATGCGAACTACGCATCGCACTGACGTCACGCTAAATCCTGCATCGCGCAAGCAGAGTTACCACGCAACTAGCCTATATACAACGCCCCGACATTAGTCGTCGGGCAGTTGCCCATCAGACACGATACTCGTCTGGTTGGAGGATCCTCCCTTTTCTATGAAGGTGGAGTGAACTTTACACCCTGTTTACCCTCATATCTCTATACTGGTGACCACGACTATTCCATTCCATTGATCAAGATTTTTATGATTTGCTATTAAATCACAAACCTAAAAACTGTATCAACAGCCTAAAGTCCCAAATAAAATCCAAGTACACTGTTCTGCTACAAAAAAGCCATTTAGAAGTACAGTAGCCATTTTGTTCAGTCGACCTCAGCCTTTTAAGACCCTTGGTTAATATTTTCTGACGATACCAACTTTCATTAAAGCAACACCCTTTAGAACTGTAACCAAACGTTACAAAAAACCGTAAAACACATAATATTATCAATAAGTAACAAGTCGATCTCACGGGGGCGTTACACGGTGTTTGAGCCCATAAACACTCCGGGCCGTCGTAAAAGACCGCTCGGTAAATCTTGGATTAGCTCCCGGGTAGTAATGTGCCGTTTATTTAGGCTGCCAGTGTAATTGCTTGGTGGGTTTTTTACACTCGAGTGGGGAAAAATTGTATAATGATGATGGGTTAATTATTATCTTGATACGCTGTCTTTAGAAGAGGTGTTTTTCGTGACTGAATTTAATCATCTCCCTGGCTTTTTTGAACTGTGCTAGGCTTCCATTCTAATCAAATGCAGTTAAATACCAGTATTATAACATAGAGCTACTGACTCACTGACCACCACAACCCAGTTGCTGGGCAATACGATACCCCTTGGTTTACTGGTCCTGAGACCTACAAATAACCACAAGGACCAACGGCTTCACGTGCTTTCTTATTGGATGGTCACCCACCCACGGACTGACCTCAGCAAGCGTAGCTTAACCCGCGATCGATCCTTGCGTTTGTTATTATTTAGCCACGAGCCCCTTTGGGCTGAAATTGTGTTTAGTAATTAGTGAGTTGACCTAGTTCTGCAGCAAAAAGCATTGCTGTGTCTGTAAGCATTTGAAGGAAACGGGTCGCGACCTTATTACTTTTTTTAACTTCGTCCCTTGGTGTCAGAGGCAATGCAATGTCACGTAGGAGGGCACTTTAAATATATTGCAAAAATTTTACAGGAGCAGGTGCCTAGCACGGACGCGGAGTAAACTTATAGTAAATTAAAACGATTTTAAAATTGAAAATATTCGTTTCGCACAAAATTTTTACTTATTTTTAGTATTTTTAAGACTTTATTCATATCTATGGGTGGATTCCAATTTTATTGTGCTTATTCCGAAAATTTTAACCAAAATACTATAGGATAATAGTATTTTCAATTTATCAAATATAAAAATCGTTAAAATTTACGTTACGTTTTATAGATAATAACTTTATTTAAATACAAACAAAAAGCCTTCATTACAATATACAAGTATATAATAACAGTAATATATATATAATGTACAAGTATATAATAAAAAAAATGGAGAAGGGCGGAGCTCATTGGGCATCAAAAAATTCGTTCGCATCATTGTCAATTTGATAAGTGCCCAAAAGGCTGACTTACATGTTACCAAGTTGGATGGCAAAGCTGATTAAAATAGGCCAACCCTCAATAAGAGAAAGAGAATCATTACGTTTACATTGGGCTCCACATAGTGTATATTTTGATCTACAGATCATGTAAATTAATTTAACGTAAACAAAAACCGACTTCCTCTAAATCCAATTTCACTGAAACCGGAAAAGCATCAACATGTTCATGCTACGCCATTAGGAAAGTTTTTTGAGCAGCCAACTTTCTACTAATGCTTAGCTGAACCCCCTTCGTGTTAACATGATAGGGTTGGCACGGAACTATAGTGTTATTAACACTATACATTGATTAATGTTTCTTTTGGTGTAGTTATCGCCATAGTCTGTTTTTTCTTCCACCTAACTTCATTATAACAACTGATTAATTTTTGGGACGAAGTTCCTAAACGCGGCTTGCGGTAGGTTACTGGTAGAAATTGTAAGGAAAAACCGTTATCATGCCCCCTTCCTGCGACTTTCCCTCTCTCTCTATCTCTTTCCCTCTCTTATTTACGAGTGTGTGTATGCGTGTGGAACTTCGATCCTGACGGGGTCCCCCGACCGCACAATTTTATAAATGAAAATTTATTATGCGCATTAGTCGTTTTTGTTTTTTTTTTTATACCTTAGGACTGTTCATTGATGTGATCATTGTTCTGTTGTTGTTTATGATAATGATGAAGTATAAGTCGCATATAGTAGCATTATGCTGAGAAAGATTCTTTCTAAGTCTGCTATTCTGCTTTTAAATTCAAACCATTATTTATTCCAAATAAACTAATTATAGGCACTTTTGAATTGTCAAGGGGTCGGTCAGTCAGAAAAATGAAGCTAGTTGCCCATTCCAAAGCGTAGTAGGTACCTATGGAAAAGAACGGGCAAGAAACTCCACGGACACTCTTTCAAATCATAAAATTGTTACAAAATATTGGTTACATCATTCATGTTGAAATTCCACTTGACTAAATTCAGACGTCTAAATGATTCAGTAACTAAATTTAGTCAAGTGAAATAGCATTTAGGAAGTTATTTTTTTATTTGTCAATAGTTGTCAATACGTATGTGTACGATGTCGTCGGCGACAAAAGAAAAGGAAATGTTGGCTAATAAAATAGAATTATATAAAGAGATGCCATAGTCTGACCGAATTAGCCGCGCGCACGCAACTGAATTAGTAACTAAATAAGTCAAGTGTAATCAGAACCTTCTAATTAGCCATCTTTTTAGAATCCTAATTTAGACGTCTGAATTTAGTCAAGTGGAATAAGCCCTTTAGTCATGAAAACATCCCAGACAGGCAGAGAGACTCTCATTATCATTAAAATTAATTAAAAATAACTTTGTACAACAAAACAAAAAACTTCTCGGTTCGAAGGTCCTTCACATTGACCTTTCCTGAAAGGGAAACTCCAAGAAAATAAAATTGAAACGATACTCGTAAATACCAAGTAATTTGTTGACCTTTGTTTATTTTACCGTCGTAGTAATTAATGTTTCTCTTGCTGTTATTCCCTCTTGTTAACTCGAATAACCGATTAAACAACGGAAAGCAGGTTTATTCATGCAAAAATCGATACTAATTCAAAAGGCAAGCTAAGCGGAAAAATCTCGGATTTTATTCGATCATTAGGGACATTTTTGCTATTCGTATTTTTCCCACTGAAAAATTATTTCCAACCATCATTCACTGTCAATTTATTACCAAAGATAATCTACACCTCAAAACACATAAATAAAAAGACAAAACACTGTCACAAATTCATTTTTGCCGCCAAAATTCATGTTATCTATATCGACATCCCTAAACCTCATTTCGTTCATGGCAAACAGGGGCTGGGCTGACATTCCCTGGCTGTTTGCGCAATGGCTTTGCCACGAGCAAATTATTTTTATGTTTGTTTGCCACCAAGCTTATACAGCTCCTGTTTGATTGGATTCCTTCAAAGGGATTTTGGTTTTAGATGCAGGATTATATATTATGATAGAGCAAATAAAAAGTATTAAAACTTTTTTGTCAAACCTTTTCGATCGCTATTTGAACGTTGCCTGTAGCATCTGTGTAATTTAGTTTGCAATAAATGGCTTTTGTTTGAAACTAAGTGGCAATTAGAGCTTATGTTGAATACGCTTATCTGTAGAAATGTTTTGCAAACTGAGTTTGTCAAGTCTAGTATACATTTTTGCAAGGTTACTTTTTAAATATGCCTTGTACATCTAATAATAGGCAAAATGAGCTGAGAGCTACACAGCAGGTATAGCTCTCATCTCTTTCCCACACTGAAGTACCTACAAGTTTTTGACATTTCATTGTCGCCGGGTGAGACTGCGACTAGATTTTGAACGTTTTGGATTGCGAGAATTGGCCTTCAGCATATAAAATATTCTAAGAATAAGTGAATGAATGGAAATATAAATATATAGGTATAAAATAATTAATAGGATTTAAAATAATTCTAACTTAATTACAAAGAAAATTAATAAAGCGCTCTTCCTCTCTCAACCTATTTAAAACTTGCTGTGCCCGACAGAGTCCATAATTGTTTCTATTATTTTTCTTTTATTTACCTCCTGTAATTGTAGTATTATGGATTGCAATAAACAATTTGAGATTTTACCTAGGATTAAAATAATGCTGCTTAAAGAGCTGCTGAGTTGAGTTGGTTTGCTGCTAAACCCCATGAACATCAGTACCTAAATCTCAACTAGCTGTTTTGATTGGATAAACTCAATAATCATAATTATCCAATCGTCCAAATTTACTTCAGATTTCACTACCAATTTCATTGAATATGTTGTCGAAACCTCCCTGATTCTCCCTATATTAGATATCCGAATGTAAAAAAGTGAGAAAAATGCGTTTATTGGAATTACAGCAAAATAAATACACATTAATACAGAAAACAAAGATATAATGCCAAAAGGGCCTCAGCTCGGCATAATGTCAGATGACAATACAAGGTGTAACACCTAACGCTGATTTTCAGCTGCAACCCACGAGTGCCATACGTTGGAATAACAAACAAATGGGGATGTGTTTGTCCGTAATGACTATCACAGCCTATATCAACCTACCACCATCTTAAAAATAGGCAAATCATTGCCCAAAATCAGCCAGACAGAACATACCCATCCCAAACTTTCCCATATCAATTACGTCGAAATTTCCTACCGTCACTACCTACTAAGCCTATATTTGTCTTCCCCAACAGCCATACTTTCCATAGGTACCTATAACCTACCGTTCGTAACGACATTTCACAGGGCGCCGCCCTACCGGCTACCGTCCTGTTTACCGTTCGTGTGCCAAAGGTTAATGGTGCTCGTCAAATACTTAATAACCGCTCGTTATTAGTGGAAAAGGTTACCGAATATTGTTAGTGGTTGGTGTTAAATGGTAACGAAATGGATGACGTCAAGCTGTGTCTGGAATTTTGACGGCACGGTTGGCGCAGTGGTTAAGCGATTGACTGCTGCGCTGCGTGTCGCGGGTTCGATTCCCGCATGGAACAAATATTTGTATGACCTACATGTATTTGTTCCGAGTCTGGGTGTTTTTCTATCTATAATATGTATGTATTTACAAAAAAAATGTATATAAGTAGTTTATCAGCCATCTTGTTACCATAACACAAGCATTAGGTTGCTTAGCTTGGGACTGGATGGCGCTGTGTGAAATGTCCAGGGATATTATAAAAATAATAATAATAGAAGACTTCTAACACAAATTGCTGGAGTTATACCTGAACTCTTAGGAAGCAAACTGATATACAGGGTTAAATTAAATTAGCTAGCGAAACTCAGCGGACACGATGGGTATTGATATCTAAACATGATAAAACACACTTCAAGTAACAACTCAACCAGCGGTCGTAAAACCCCAAAAAGAAAAATATCAAATCTGTGTGTTTTTATTTCATCGTGTTTAGATATCGATACTCATGACGTCTGCGAGGTTTCGCTAGCTAATTTAATTTGACCCTGTATACCTATAAACTCGCAAATTATTCATTCTACATAAATGAAGAATCATCACAGGCTCACTGCCCGCGACACAGACATCACGGTAGCATAAACAATCACCATAGCCCATACTAATATGTGGATCATGGACTGTGAACGGGTTAAAGTCACCTAGCAACCAATTTTCTTTTATGAAATCTGATTCGCCGTACATAAAGATCTATTTCTGAGTGATCGTTTATCCAAATATGTGACTCTAAGACGAGTGCAGTAGTTTCTACTATAAAAATACTGCAATCAAAAACTATTTCGGACTAACTACGCCTTTAATTCAAAACCACTCCCAAACTAAAACATCCACTCCTACAAATCCTTCTCCTCTACCCACCCCCTCAACAATTAAGCTTAAATATCACCATAACCCAGGGTAGCTGAAGTCCAAACGAGCCCTGGCAGGCTGCCAAACCAACAGCCCTTTAGCCAAGTACCCCTCTTGCATATAAGTAAATAAGATGATGTATTGTATCGCTCCCAAGCTGTATGAGTATTTATGTAGGTTTTACTTTCAGGTTCTTTGTTTTTATGAAAGAGTTGTTTTTTGTATGTTATGTAAGTACCTACAGTGGGCCAAAAAAAAACCATATTGTTTATGTTTCCATTTGAAATTATTTCAAGTTAAACAAAAATCAACATTACTTCAGTAGTAAGTATGATTTCAGAGTGACTAATAGCACTATTGAAAAAGTTACAAAAATGTTTGAAGTGGTAGCGTAAACTGAACTTTATTGTGTAGGAATAAAAGTTATTTTTCCAATAACTCATATTTGTTTACATGTTTGGCAACTAAATCGCGAACACAGATTATGCTGAATGTGCCTAAGGCTATCCATTCGTTAGTAACACGATTCGATTCTGGTACCTAGGACGCCGTCTCTCTTGTTATGACTAAACTCGCGGATACCAACGGGCAAAAAGTATTTTCAGAAAGAAAAGAAAGAAAAATACGTTCATTTGCGGCAAACATGACGCAGAGAAAAAACACAAAAAAGAACAAGTTGGAGGAAAATTTGCGTCACATACATATCACATCATTTAGTGTTCCAGTATGATGATACTCTTGTTTATCCCTCCCTTTTTCCGTATCTTTCCATTAAATTCAAAATTACATCTTTTAACCCTACCATGAAAAACTACAGTCAAACTTATGTAGTTTTTCTGTAATGTAAAATGGTCTCCAAAATATAAATACGATATTTTAAAACACTCCGAACATAGTAAACTTAAGCCCCATTAAACGGTACATATGCAGTTGTTTGTTTTAAAAATAATGTCTTCAAAACAACTACAATATAGGTACATCCTTTATCATGTTGGAACATGAAGTCCTTATTTTGCGTATGTTACGGCGACATTAGGGAAATTTATTTGAAGGAAGTAGACCGACTATCTACTTCCTATGTATGGTTATGTTAAATATTTATGGGAATTAACGGCTTCACTTATGTGAAACGTAAGCATATAGTCTTACTAAAATATTATAAACGTGAAACTATATGAGGATGGATAGATGTTTGTTACTCTTTCACGCTAAAACTACTGAACGGATTTGGATGAAATTTGGCACACATATAGTTTATAACCAGGATTAACACATTGGATACTTTTTATTTCAATATTCTTACGGGATCGAGACTTATGCGAGTGAAACCGTGGGCCACTGTTAGTACCTATGACATAAAGATAAGTTTACTGTGTCTCGTAATGTTAATTACTTTGCATAACTACTATTATACACAATCAAGTTTTCTAATTGAACAGACAGCTGTGCTGCTGGGGAGATTGTTGTACCACTTCTTCCCAGCGAAAGCACTAGGAAGTAAGTAGTGCAGGGCGGGCGTTTTGGGGGACTCTCTCATGTAATTTTGACATTTGAAAAATGCTGATTCTCAGCCTAATTTGAATAAAGTACTTTTGATTTTATAAAACCTTATTATGCATTGGTTTCATTCGGTTGCTGGAACCACTTTCCATCAGATGGAAATGGCCATCTAGTCTGTAATTCCAAGAGATTTACTGGTTTACTGAAACGATTACGATCTCAAAGAGTTGTCTCGCGTGTCTGTAAATTCACCACCCAACAAACCAGAACACAGCAATGCTGTTCGGCTGGTACTACCAATAGTAGCTTTACTAGCATAATCAACCTATAATGTTCCCACTGCTGGGACACAGGCCTCCTTTCGGTGAGAGGGAGTGGGCCGTAATCCACCATGCGGGCCCAGTGTGGGTCAGTCAGTCACATGTCTTCGAATTTTTGGTCCTAGGACATGCCGGTTTTCTCACGATGTTTTCCTTCACCGTTTCGAGAGCAGTGGTGATGAAATGAAATACACAGTACCTAAAGTGCGTGTCTGGTTTCGAACTCACGACCTTCAGCTCGTAAGTCAGGGGCGATACCACTGGGCCACGTAATACATATGTAGTAATAGCTTTACAATTACTAATAATAATGACCTAGTAAAAAATATGTAACAATAACCCATAAAACACGCACCAAATTGCTTTTAGAATCCCATATCCTCAAATTCTCCTCACGAACGTAAAAAACAATAGAGTAATTTGTATAAATTGCTAATTCATTAATGGCAGGGTGTTCGCTCGTCGCGTGATGAGCGACGCTTTGTACGGTTCTCCTTCCCGACCTTCAGCGTAGACAAAGGGCAGTTTCAGACCACATAAAAAGGGAATTGAAATAGTCACTTATCTGTGGTCGAGCTCCCAATGGAATAACCTTTTGGGGAGAACCTACAGGCTATAAGTTTCGACTAAAACCTCATGTTGGAAAAAGGTCTGGTAACTTTGATGTAGGTAGATTTGGGTCTACAATAGTTAAAGCGAAAAATAAAACATTTGTTTCACAATACACACCACACCACACCACACACACACCACACACACACACACGCACACCATATTTGTACGCCTCCTGGCATAACATAGCGTTCTGTTCACCAAACTCAAGATCTGTATGTATTTACCTGTGTTAGCAAATAAAAGTGATTTGATTTGATTTGATTTGAATAAACTACTCCGGTCTTCGTTTTTATTGACCGATTTCTGTCTCTTAAGGCTACCGCATATATACAAATTTTTGTTGAACAACTATTTTGTTGTGTTTCATAAGTTTATAGAAATGTACTGCGATCATAGAACTTGCGCAAACCGTCAACACGATAGTTGTTCGACAAAAAAATCAAAAAGCCCAATCGATTTGCTTTTGATTAAAAAGTTGGACAGCTATCGATCAAACGCTTAATTTGTATTGCAGTCTGTTAATGTGCGCATAACATCGACTAAATACTCGATCCGCGACTGTCAGCACAAAGCACAAACTAGAACTTTCTTGTTAATGGACATTGTATATAGCACCTTGTCTTGAACGTTGCCGAAAGAATAATCAATTGTATGCGCACCTCCATCGACTAAATAGTTTAGTTGTGTGGAATTCACGAGAAGTATACAACTCAACTAAACAGTTTAGTCGATGTAGAAGTTGTATGTACTACGCGCTATGCCTTACCGCCCGATATAAAATAAATTAAATTAAATTTTATTTCGGACGAAAGTCCATAGTTTGTTAGTATTTTTATGTTAACAATAGTGCTTAGGTAACTAGGTTAGTATTGTTAGTTTTCACAAATTAAATTTTATTTATTCAGTCGTATGACTGTCCATTTCTATGATCGTCTCGACCCGACCTTCAGTGTCCCTCAAAGTGACAGTCCGCTCTGGTAGTGATCATTTTCAGAATGCTGCTGTCACTGCCATGAAGACATAATTTCTGCACTCATAATATCCCTGAAGTGTTAATCTACATAATAGTATGGCCTTAGCCTTCCATCCTCCAAATTGCCTTCTTTCGTAACACCTCATCGTTTACGTCTACTTAGGATATATATAAAAGGCAATATACTTTTTGCCGTTCCTGGGGATAAGGTTTAAGTTACATGACTTTTTTTTAAGGGTAGTAAATTTGAGGCAGTTACTTTTAAAATACCGTATGTACGGATATGTAAATTAACACTTTATTAAAAAATACGCCAACTTAATTAATGGCTGTAAAAAGCTGTAATGTGGAAAATCTAGATCGCGTGACTGTTTTTTAAGAGTACTTTTGTTGTATTTAAATTCTAGATTTCAACTTTAATCCTAACGTAATTTCAGTCTAGTAATTTGTAAACCGTAAGTCTATATAATAGGCTTATAGGTCGCATAGCAACGTATGCAATTATAACGTTTAGTCAGATCAGTTAGCTTGGATTAGATTAGCAAGTCTTATGTTAATTAGAACTAATTGGATATTTTAATAATCATTAGTCATTAGCAGGGCCTCATATATAGCAGTATAATGTATATCATAAACATTACTTGACGTGTCTTCGATTTGAGATTAAAGACAGAATATTTAAAGCGCCGGTTTTAAACTAATCGTTTATTTTAACCACGCTTTTTAAACCCTGAATAAACAAACGTGGCCACAGCTTTCTCCTCCCTCCCCATCGTCCCACACTATAAAACCATATATTTTACAGTAAATTCTCAAAAAAGATGTCGTTCGTATCCCAAACGGTTGCTGGGCTGAGTCAGACCCGGGCACGTGAGGACCCGCCACCACGGCAGCACTGCTCGCACCAGCACGCGCATCGCCAAATGCAGCTCAGCAGAAAAAACAGCCTCCCAGAATGGGACCCCCCAGAACAAAGAACCAGAAAGAACAGCCTACCAGCAGATCTCTTGGACAGAATGACGGAATCCACCATCAGCACAATATCAGAAGAGTGACAGCTATCCCCGTAAGTTTGGTGTCCCCGTCACTCTATAGTACGCATGGATGCACTCCAATGTAATGCACAGGATGGGAGGAAAGGCTTTGGAACAGCCCCTTGCATGCTTAGAGGCTTATGTGATTAGGGGAAGACCCTGCACGAACCCCATAGATATATGTTGTGCGTAAATGTTGTAAGCGAAGATATGATAACGAATCAAAAATGTAAAGAAGAAATGAGTGTAGATGAGCAAGAAAGAGAAGACATTATAAATGTATTGCCACTTAATTGAGGAGCAATTGTATTTGACAATAATGTATAAACAAATGTGGACCTTGTGATTTATTCAAATAACAGCTATTACTGACCAATTGCTTTGGAAGATTGCTTTATATTAAAGATGTATGGTAATGATGGAAAGGCGAGTGGACGTAATTTGCCTTCGGTACATAAAAAATTCAGCGATACCATGCCTAGACATAATACACATGCAATAGTATGAAAAATCGATAGTGACACGTTGATAAGCAATGTTATTGAACCCAAGAGAAAAGAAATAAATAATGTCCAATGAACTATAAACACATTTTTACAATAATTCCATTAACAGAGAAATTTAATATCAAAACATATCGTTCATTTTCCACAATCTCTTTAAATACATTTCGGAATTCACACGGCTATCATTATTCGAGATGAAACTTAAAATTTCCGATATACGTGCACAAAACATGAAAATTTTAGACGGCAAAAATCCGCTGCCAAATTTCGAGAGTTTTTCGGTCTCCAATTAAAATTCGTAATCAATTTATATTTCCAGTTACCCTGCCAGCTAACCCGGTGGTGTTCAAATCTCAAGTTGAAATTGGTCCAATTAATCACCAGAGTAATTGAGGTCCGATCGATTTTATTCAGGAAATTCAACGTTTATGGCTTCACCTTGCTTTATGAAAAGTTAAATAATATGGTGATAATGCCATAGTCTACTAGTAAAGTTATCGTTTTTGTGATCATCATTATCAGTCTATAATGTTCCCACTGCTGGGACACAGGCCTCCTCTCTGTGAGATGGCATGGGCCGTTTTTGTGGTACTGTTAAGTAAATTAGTGTTCCCTTTGTATTTTACTAATGAAATAAAAACTTTTCTCAAGTCTCGATACCTATCTGTTCAATATTAATGATGAAGATGGATTAGCAGTGCGATTCTGTAACCATCTCACCGTGAAAATTTAGGTGAAGTGAGCGTGGAGTGAGCTGTCATTCCAAATAATGCTAGGGATTGACACTACTGACAACTCACATCAAGCTCACTTCACTTGAGTTTTCACGGTGAGATTTTTACAGAATCGACCGGCAGAAAAGTTACAAGTATTAGAAACATTTTCTATCCAAATGGTACTTGTACCTTGGAGATAGCACCACACCTGTTTTTACCGAAGGTGTAGAGGTCGGCAGACCAGTACATCTACATTTTATCAATACCATGATGGAATCTAAAATGTAATGCCACAAACCTGGATACTTGGTACATTGCCTTAATTTCCTGTCAGTTGATTACCGACATACGAGCATTTAGACCTTATTGAACATAATGATGTGATCTAACCAGCTGTTGACGATGAAGTATTGCGAACATATATGGCAACAGTCCCGGCCCATGATTAGACGGAAACAAAAATAAGTGGACTCTTGGAGCAGTTTCGTAATCTATCTCTAATAACGTGTGATTAGTGGATTATGGGTATGGTTATGTGAAAGGCAATATTGTCATATAGGTGATTTATTCCTTATATAAACAATGCAGTTTCTGATTGTTTTATAACTTTTGCCAATACATGTTATTTAACCTAAATATGGATAGTCAACTTTGCAATTATAGAGTGCCGTTTTCAGTAAACTTTTGTCATTTAATGCCAAAAATCCATTAACGTTTTCAAAAGACTTTCTCTTTGACTCACTTCATTCCCATTATCATTTCATTCAAATTCAATCTACTTATCTACTGTTAAACTGTGTTATCACTCCGAAAACAAAACAGACGTTTCCGAGCTCACTTACGTTTTAACTAAAGAAACCCTCACGCCACTTAAAGCCAGACTAGGTAGGAACAATTTATCAGATGAACCTGCAAGGTCGAGCGAACTTTCCCCTTACGTGCATGCTAATAAAGCACGCGAAGCTATTTCTGTTAGAGTGCATGCCACTGCACAGCTGTTTATAAGCACAGATCAAACTGCGATACCTATAGAAAAACAACATTCGTGCTCAAGTTGATTACACTGGAAATAGTTGTGAAAAATGTGGAATAATTGAACGATTTTATTATAAAGTTGGTATTAATTAAAGTAATGAACACAGTAGAGAAAACAATGCGAGTAAAGAACAATTGAGATACTAATGAACTTGAAAGAGATGATCTGAATTTCAAAGTTGGTGAGAAAAAAATTGTACAGCAAAAAGTGGACGATACTGAAACGAAACCATTTAGAAATAAAATCAAAATGAACGAGAAAGAAACCAGAAAGACAGAAAAGCAAATAAAAGCCTTCCTCCCGTAACTATGCCTAATAGGCAAGCCATATCGATGACTCCTTACGTAACGCGCATTATGTATGTAGGTCATGACTTGTGAGCCTCCCAGGCACAGTGCATTAGGGGCGGCTTACTGATGACTCATGTATATTACAGGCCTCACTTTAGCTTTTAATATTTTATTAATAAACTCTGTAATATTCGTTGAAGCAGCGAATGTTTTTGTATTTTGTAAACCCTGCTTTAAATGCTGTATCCGATGTTTCCTGTTTATGTAAATAATTCTGTAATCCCTTTATGATTTTGTAATATTGTAAACTTGTATAATTTTACTGTCATCGTATTATTCCTAAAAGATGTTGTGATTTTCTCGTGTGTATTTATTATTATTAGTAACCCTTTACTTTTATCGCTATCTTTATCGGAAGGTCTAATCTTATCCAATTGATATAAACTTTCATCATGACCAGATCCTGTATGTACTTTTAGAATAAATTTCCATTGTGGATCTTTTTGTCCATGTGGATCCGGCGCGAACAGGCCATTATTATACATAACGACATCACCCCATTGCGTATATTTACATATTATTCTCATCCACAGACGACCTATTGACCTTTAACGAGCAAAATGAAGCAGACGTGGAACATTCACCCTGTGAACTGAATTTTAGAGTTCATTTTTGAAAAACAGTCCTTTGTTTAGACAGGATAGATCTGTATAGGCATTTATTAATTCCATCTCCATTGTTACAGGCGGAGCGAGTTTTTAGGATGTGTCTCGTTCCCACTAAAAGATGCAATTAACTGCGACATATCCGGAACGTACTTCCTGCAACAAGGCTCTGGACGCGGCCAGAACGCGGCGCAGGCGCCCGCAAATGACAGATTCGTTAGAGAGGACCGCGTGACTGAAGGGGATCCACGTAAAATGGCTACTGACAACATTGAAACTAGCACTAATGATGGAACTAAAGAAAACCATAACGAAAAAGGTATGTTGTTTTAAGTTTCCTAAATACCTACAAGTTAAGAAATAGAAGTTAAACTCCTGGTACTGAAGTCAACCCGTTCATAATCCCACGAACCATATTATTATGCTCTGTTTGACGGACGGTGAACTAGTTAAATATCTGCTTTTTACGAGTATTTACGTGAAGTTTTTGCTCATTTAACATTCTTTGTTTTATTGGACCTAATGCGTACGTGTAAATTCTGTCCATTCTCGGTCCTAACTGAAATGACTGATTTTGTTATAACCCCTTTTAACAAAGTTTATCATTTTTTTCATAATATTATGATGTTCAACAAGGAATACCTATCTACTTACTCATATTCAATTATAATATCTTTGTCTTAGCATGTCGATGGCAATCTAAACTGAGCTGAGCCCAGAATATGTTAGTGTAATATATTCTCATTCTCATGCATCAAACATATCTACAACACCATTTCAATCCACAGGGGTGTCAGCAAACGGTCCAGCATCAACCACAGCGAGCCAGGCGCAAGCGGTGGCCGCAGCTCTCCAGCGAGAGGCTGATGAGCACCTGTTCCTCCGATACCTGGAGCTGGACCCGCCTGAGGATCCCAACGCTCCCAAGAGAGCACCAAGGAACGGACGCACTCCGTTTACGACAACAAGGAAGTGAGTACGATCTATAATCTTTTTATCACGTTTGAAATACAAATTAATATAACTGTATGTAGTTGAGCATTGCTTTAGAAAAACGATTGAAATTAGTCTGACCATGCTCAAAATAATGGCCATTTTCATTGACATTCCTTTTTGTCTCGCGCTTAAAAATAAAATCTACGATTGAAAAGAGCTCTGTCGTATTCGGCAAATATTCAAGTCTTTAAAAACATAAGCGGACTAGCAATATTTCATGAGAATTTACTCAAACAAATTATGGTTTTCATAGCCTTTTACATATAGAGCATTTTTAACGCAGGTTTTCATTCGTTCTTTGATGTATGTACGTGAATTCTACCGTGAATTCCTATCATATTAGAAGTACTGTTTCGAAATATGTCATGTTTTAAATATTTTATTACTCTCTAACTGTATTTGAAATAAAAGCCTTTCAAAATCCACATCTAAATAACATCTATTTCTTTTTATCACAATTTTCGCTGAGGGAAAAAATGTTTGTTACAACATTCGTGTATTTCGTGATATATGTATCTATAGTACAGACGCCAGCACATATGTATCTATAGTACAGACGCCAGCACATCAAGCTACTACAATCTGTCAAATTTCTTTAATAGATTTTCTACTTTATCCCTTAAGCATTAAGGTTCAAGGTTAATTGGGAAAATTTGACAGTTTCGGTTAGCTTGACCTGCTGGCGTCTGTACCTAATAATAGAGCTGAAGAGTTTGTTTGTTTGAACGCGCTAATCTCTGGAACTACCACTCGGATTTGAAAAATTCGTTTTATATTTGATAGCCCAGTTCTTGAGGAAGGCTATAGGTTAACATGACGCTAGGGCCGGTGGAGCCGAGCAAAAACCAAAAAAAAAAGTTAGTAACAACGCTGAGCGAAAATAAGTTAATAGCGATTGGCAGGCGATGCAATGCAAGAAATTTCACGCGGACGAATTTCCGGGTGGAAGCTAGTTCTTCTTAATTTATTTCTAGTTCATCTATCAAAGACAACCAACTAAATAAACCTTCCTATTTTTCAGACTCATCCGCGGTACTGCCGGTGGTTTCGGCTTCACAGTGGTGTGGACCAGGCCGCCCAGGGTCGAGAGAGTGGCGGCAGGAGGATCAGCCGAACGCGCGGGGCTCAGGGCAGGAGACTACCTCGTGTTTGTGGGCAACAAGAACGTGGTGACGTCCACTGAGGAGGAGGTTCGGAGTCTTGTCAAGTGAGTTGAATATCAAAGTATGAATATAAAATTGAAAATTCCTAATTACATTTATTTAAAATTCCAAGATTATACATATTTACATAATTTAAACATCCTATTGTCCGGCATCGGTCCTTAACGCGATACGCGCCATTTCCGATTGTTCTTTATATCCTTCACTGTGATTGGTTATTGCATTTTTGACATCTCTGGTGTGGTAATGTTCAACTTCAACATTATCATATTCAATTTTGACTTTGACTTGAGTTTTTTTTAAGCATTCAACCGAAAAATAAACAAACGACAAACGGGCGTTCGACGTAGCTTAATTTGCATAATAGTTAAGAATCAAGCCATGTAGTTGAATGTCAGTATCCTTAGTTCATCACTAAATTACCCTTTCTCTTTCCAGATCATCAGGTCAAATGCTGAACATAGAAACATTCAGAAGGGTACCGCCAAACGGTGTCGGAGTCCGACCGAGGCTGACCCAAGTGACCATACCTACAGCTGAATCTACACCACCTCCACCTCCGAGGTCTCCAAGAGCAGCTGCCTTAGCATCCCCGGCCACTGCAGCCCGGCCACCTACTGCTTGTTCTTCAACCAGCCAATCATTGGACCGACGCAAGCTCCACTTGCCACAAGTGACATTCTCCAAAGAGGTCGGTAACGGAATTATCGTTTGACAGCTCATCGGTATCGTTTTGGAAACTAGTCATCTTTCTGGCCAGTACGTTTGATGTAAACTTGATGCTATATATTCTAAAATTGATGCCATATGTTCTAAAATTGATGTCATATACTCTAAAATGGATGCTACAGATTCTAAAATAGTTTAGCTTTCGGTTAGAATTTATCATTACAAAATAATTGGCCAAATATGGTTGAGTTAGGTGAGCCAAAGGAAATATGACAGATTTGTATCTATCACCAATCTTAACGCGTTCAAGTTTCCAGTTTCATTAATGATACTCAAGTTTCCAAAATTGGATTTCGAAGTTATTTCGAGGAGCGTTTCATCACATTTCTGCAACAAGTTTACGTCTCGCGGGCTGGCCATTAGAAACATTATTCGAATTTATTATTTTGGTATTGAGAGACAAAAATTTTACGAATTTGGTGCTAGTTTAGACCTTGTATTTTCTTTGACGTGTGGAGTAAAATCTGTAGGATGTACAGTAGTGTGTACCTATCGCATTTTGTTACTAATATTATTTTTCTTTTTTTTTGTTGTAAATACTTCATGATACATTCCATTATTTTAATTTCTAAGCGCTAGAATTTTCTAATTTAATTAAGAAACTATGTGTACTGCCGGTTTTTGATCGACAATGTTTATCACCCTTTAGGAATTACTGATGAAATTATTTATTTAGATGGTAACGTAAATATTTTTATGTCAAAATTTTATTATAATTTAATATATTCCTTAAAAATCTGCAGTTTACACGGTCTTAGCTTGTATGTCTTTTTAATGTTAGTATTTAAGAATGAAAATCATTAAATGGGGAATCGTTACGTTTAAGCTTACCTGTTTTTGTTAATATTTATTTTGTTAATGTTTTTTCTCTTTCTTATTTATTTTCTTTGTCTTAGTTCGTGCGTGTTGTATCTTGATAGTATCGTAGTCGTGTTTTTGTATAATTTTCTTTTTCGTAACTTTATGATTTTGTATTCTACTTTTTTTTATTTATTTTATTCGTGTATTGGATGCAAAAAATTTGGTTCCTGTTGTTTTTATTTCGTTTTTAATTTATGTTCTATAAGTTTAAGTGCAAATAAATTTATTGCTTTTAATTCTTTATGTTTGTTTTTTATTTTTTGTTTTTCCTTATTTCTATATTATTTTCATCAATCATCACCTATCACACATATTCGTATCCTATACATTAGTATCGCAAAATTTAAAGTAAGTGACATGCAATTTTTTTTAATAATTGAAATTCATAAGATCATCATAGATTGATTTGAAAATGTAACACATATTCATTTATATACAGGCAACTTACATTAATAACATCATGCCTGTGTCCCACGAAGGGTAAGGCAGAGGTGTTTCACCCACATTTCACCAGTTATGTTTCTCTAATAACATGTATCGATATGCCCGTTGTAATCCAAAATAAACATTTTTGAAGTGAAAACTTCTTTATCGGCGTTGTGCACTTTTGTTGTGATGGGTAAAAAATGTTAAACTCGCGTCAGGACACGTGACCTGATCGAAAATTCGTAAGACGGAGGGAGAGTAGACCGCATTCCAATATCAAAAATGCACAACGTTAATATTCAAGGTTTCACTTCTGCCGGCACTCCCGGAGTGCAACCCGTTGATTTTTTATAGGTTTGAGTCCAGTCAGCCAGTCTGGATTTGTACCTAACCAGGCACAAATCCAGACTTAAGATTGTTATCATATTATAAGTGCATATTTTCAAAGGTCAATCGATAAACATATCACTGAGGTTCATTTTTTCAAAGTCGAGCTATTCTTTGTATAGGTTTAAAGCGATTTGCTTTGAATAGCCAACATAGAAGCAATATGAAAATTTGTTTAAATATCACTATTGCGATCTTTTCTAATAACAATTGCATATCCTATCACGGATGATTTTATGAAAAAAAATGATCGAATAATCAAACTCTTGATAATTAAGTAAGTAACATACACAGACTTGCCAGAAGATCACAATTTTGTACCAGCAAGTGATTCTGGTACTTACAGAATTTTTAAGATATTTCGATCTTTGAAGCTCTTACTTGACGTAGCGCAGAGGAGACCAAATACGTACAAAAAAAAAACACCCAAGAATACAAAGATGAAGATGATCATTTCGAAGCCTGACACAAAGATATAAGGGCCAAAAGGCTGCATAGATATAGAACTTAGTATGACAGGCATGAGGTGAGAACCTACTCTACGCTAATATACACTACACAATGACACACACACTAACAATGACACTATACAATGATCATTTTCAACCACTTCAAAGCACTTAGCTTAACAGGTTACCAAAATTACGATTACTAGCTACCATTCCTTAGCCAAAAATGTTAACAAAACCATTGACCACCACCAGACGCCAGGGCTGGCAACTGACGGCAGAAAGCGCGCACTCCTAGCCGTGGTTGCAAGAGAACAGCATTTCGGCACGTGCCTTCAGTTCGGCCTCGTCAGATTTGTGTCACCCCTGGCCGAGAGAGCTGACCTCATAGCCCCCAATGATCACCAGCTGTTGTTCCAAAATATTGAAGAGGTAAGTTGACAGAATAATATATACAAGGACAACCGTCAAGGTTCTACGAATGACTACACTTTCCGAGGCACGGTGGGATATCGGTATGTAATGGGTGGTCACACATCCAAGGATCGAACCCCGGCAAGAGTTGCTTGACTGTGACAAAATATTACTATGAATAATAAATACTATCAAAATTTAACAGCTGCTGGCCTAGACTGAAACCATTCGAACTTTAATTGAATGAGTCAGCACTGTCTATCATAAATCACAAACAAATCAATGAATGTATCATTACCTAATACGACTAACCTCAGTTACCTTTGGTCACTTATAATCTACTACAGGTATTGGCAAGACCTCAACTATGAGTAATGGGTATAGAGTAAGGTGAATCATATTTTTATTATGATGTTAATGAAATATTATATTAATATTTGGCTGCAAGACTAAACAAAAGGTGGATTATATAACATAATTAAGACCAAGCCAATTTCAAGTTCATTTTATCCCGTAGCTATACATAAAAATACTGAAACGACATTAAGGACCAGCATCATGGATGCGTCATCATTTCAGCCGAAAGACGCCCACTGGATATAAGACATTCCCAAGCCTTCGACAAGGTCATCGGTCCGCCTTGTGGGAGTCCTTCCAACGCTACGTCTTCCGGTACGCGGTCGCCACTCCAGAATTTTTCGGCTGGGGCCGAAAGGTTCTGGAGTGGCGACCGCGTCACTACAGAACCTTTCCATCTATCGACTGTGAGCCATCTGGCCTGCAAGCAATGTGCCCTGCCCACTGCTACTTAAGTTAGGCAAATCTTCATTAATTCTTCATGGATGCGAACACAGACCGAAATAACCTTAGTGGTAAAGTAGATGATAGAGCTGTGGTAACTAAACATCACCTTCCAGATCTTCCGACTATCAGAAGACATCCTGGATCAAGTGATGCAGGACGACGGAGAGATCCAGTCGTCGACGGTGGTGGCCATCTACCTGCAGAAGACCCCTGTGTTCCTTAGCCTTTATAAGAAGTACTGCCTTGGACTCAAGAGAGCCGACTGTGTTTTGGTAAGTCCATTGGTCATTGTGGTGATATTCATAGATAGCTAAAAATAAACTGATGTTGTCAAAGCACCCCAAGTAAATGAAAACTCCGCGGGGCTCCATTTGTGACCAAACCTCGTATACGCAACAAACTCAATGTCAAGTTCATACCATTCAATAGGAACTGTAAAAACGAATGAGAAATCTATCTGGTTTACCAACGTGCTGTCAATATAAACCTTAGTGTGCATACACACGAGCGACATATCGACGACATACCGTTTGTGAATTTGAGCACCGTACTCAAATATACGAGCGACACGTTATCGAAGGTAGCCGCCGACGCGTCGACGGGTGGCGACGGCTGCCGCTGTCACGCGTCGACGAGTGCAGTTGCCTCTGTCGTCAACACGCGTCAACGAGTGTAGTTGCCTCTATCGTCGACGCGTGTCACTCGTGTGTATAAGCGAAAATTATTAAACGTATCTATACGTATAGCGAAAATATACACATGAGAGCTTGTGTATTTAAGAATCCACAATTTACTTTCTCTCCGTTAACCAGGTAAAAAAATCAAAAGACCCTAGCGGGGCATTCTCCCGGTTCTGCACAAGTCCACCGATACCCCGGAGAAAACCAGATATTACGTCCCTGGTCCACAAACCGCTGGAGCAGTTCCGAGAACTGCTGCGACTAATGAGGGCAGCTTCGGCAGCCAACGGAGCTGGGCCATACGACCAGCTCGAGAAGAAGCAGCTTCAAGTTATTGTGGAGCAGTTACAGGTAATTCATACGCTTACTGAAAGGGTAGGTGTTAGTGGTGGGGTTGTGCATAGCATATAACTATGTTGATTTAGAATATGACAGGCCCAGAAACCATGACGGTAACAACTGTTTGAAAACGCCCATGATTTACTACTAGCTTATCTAACTAAAGGCTTCTAAGTATACACTGAATAACTAATAGATAATACAGGCCGGTGTCCGCAACTCCACAACAATGCGCGTATTTTGCGTACGGGTGGGAAAAACGATTATTCGATCCACCCCAGCTCCTCAAGGAAGGCCAGCAACGCTTTTGTGTTACTGACAATGTCACGGAGGATACCTGGGTTAGCGGAATACTTTGCCCTGTACGTGGCGACCACCAGGCAGTTTAGAAGCATATGTGCTGCTGTCTCGTCGTCCTCCATGAAGGCCCAACACAGCGTACTGTCTGTGACAAAGAGGGGTTTATTAAATTACCCGTGGTCAGTTAAAGCTGATGTGCTACTGTTTACATTAAATTAGTAGAACAGGCCCCACAAGTTAATACTTCTCATGGCTCTTGTTTCCCAAACCCAATACAAAGATAAGGCTTTATCGGGGTCGCGAGTTCGATCCCCAGACAAATTCAGATTGGAATAAGCTATTCGCAACAGTGGATTTTGATACCAAGACTTTCGTGCCAGCGTACCATTTAAACAGTTTTTCGAAATAGCGTGCGTCGCTATAACGTCATTCGATATAACAGTTTTCGACCCAATGTGTTTTCGAACTGGCGTACCACTCGTAAAGTTTTTCGAAATAGCGTGCGTCGCAATAACGTCATTCGAATCTTCATATCACTCCCAGTGGCGATACATACGCCTGCCTCTGGGTAGTCATCTGCACTACTAACCTTCTGACAGGTTAATTAGTCGTAAAGCTAGTGACGGTACAAGAGAACAGTAAGTCCTGAATGATGAAGCTAGGCACCACAACAATCAATATCATAATCCCTATTAAGTCTTAACAAACCAAGTTCATAGTTAACACCCAAATAAAACAACTCTTATTTTAACAAAGAACATGATTTTTAGGGTGGTTACCAAGATGTAACAGCTGGTTCAGGCCTGATGGGTCTCGCTGGTGATGGCAAACCATTGCTGTCCGTCGCAGACTTGGAGAGTCGACTCGTGTTCACTAGGTGTAAGGTAAATATCAAAGGAAATCAACTGGTTTGTCACATAAGGTAAGTGAGACATAAAAATGCCGCTTGAGTAGTGGGACTTGTTGAGTATGTGGGTGTGTGGGCGAGTAATTTTCTTATGTACTCATTCCATTGATGTGAACAGCCTCATTCATAAGTTCTTTATATAATTTATTCTATTATTATATTATGTTATGACGTTGGCTGATTTTTCCATCGCCAGATAACTTTTATTCGAGGAATAAAATTGACGTTTGACAATTTTTGTCTATGAAATAACTGTCAAAATTTCAAAATTATTCCACAAATAAAGTTATCAGATGATTGAAAAATCAGCCCTTAATATAAACTGGTAACTTATTAAGAAAAACACAAAAAACCGAGAACACAGAAATGCATAATAAAAGTGTATTTAAACGATGTAATCAAATCAAATGCACATAGAGCTGACTGAGTCCACCTTTAATTCCAGCTAATACCAGCTAATTCCAAAAGGCAAATAACGAAAAGAATCGTATCAAACACACAACTGCTGCTGCTGCTGCTGGACTGCTGGACTTTTTACCTACATGAGCCAATTCCTTCCAGCCATTCGTGCTAAGCACGGCCGGTCGGCAGTGGATCTTCGGCGGCGAGCTGTCGCGCGTGGAGGGGCGCGCGGTGCGGCCGTACTGGGCGCTGCTGTTCAGCGACCTGCTGCTGTTCGCCACCGTGTCACGCGACCGCGTGCTGTTCGTCACGGAGGAGCCGGTGGCGCTGGGCACCGTGTCGGAGGCACAGTTCAACGTTAGGAAGAAAGGTTGGTCGATGTTGTGGAATAAGATGTTATAGTTGGGTCAAGAAATACTTATGGTGGTACACTAATAGTGCTTGCTATATACAAACTTCAACTGCAGAAATTCGTATGAATAAATAATGACCTTATTGATTTTCATTTTTGTATTCCACTTGTTTTTATTGCCTTGGGACTGATTTTTCCATTGCCAGATAACTTTTATTCGAGAAATAAAATTGACATCTGACAGATTTAATATGGAAGAACTGTCAAAATTTCAAAATGATTCCTCGAATAAAGTTATCAGATGATCGAAAAATCAGCCCTTAGTTAAACTTAACAGTCTTAGGGCTGATTTTTCAATCGTCAGATAATTTTATTCGAGGACTAATTTTGAATTTTTGACAGTTGTTACATACAAAATGAGTCAGGCGTCAATTTTACACCACGATTAAAAATTATGTCGATTGAAAAATCAGCCCTTATTTAGACTGAAATATCACAGGCACAGACGGGGCAAAGCTCTTTTCGATTAAACTGCAAGCATATACTGCAAATAATTTCAGACTCTTTAGAAACCTAATTTGGACTTTCTTTAGAGTACCTAATACTAAAAAAACCGATTGTATTTTTTTGGCAGTCATTGATATTGTAGTCTAACAAAATATCCTCATATTCCAGCGACAGAATTCCGCCTGATCCTGGGCCGCGCGGGAGGCGAGTCCCCTCTAGTATCATGTTCGCCGCGTACGCCAGCTCGAACAAGAACCGTCGTGCTACGGGCTCCCTCTATAGACCTCAAAGCAGTATGGCAGAGCTTATTACAGAGGCAAATGTGAGTATATTTTGCTATTGGATATAAAATACTTACTCGATCATGGTCTAGCCTATATTGCAGGTGGAAAACTGGGAGCAAATATAGGCTTATAGCTTATGCAAAACTCAGCCAAGCGCTAAAGAAAAAAAATACAATTAAATTATGACGAGAGTCAGACATTTCATGTCTCAATATAGAAACACCTTTGCTAATTCGGCTGTTTGCTGAATAAAATTGATGCATTTTTTAAGCTATATTTTAAGTGACACTTACTTTTTTACTTTTTCAGTTACCGCGCTCACACGATGTCAGGCACGCCGCTCGGCTCTCCGCTGGATTCTCCGGACCCTCAGCTGACGTTCTCCCTCGCCACACTGGACTCGCAGCAACGCCAGGTATCCGCGTCCAGCATCCAACGACACTCCAGTCTGGCCCTCTTGCCGGCCAGCTCCTATCGATCACATCTCAACATGCTCGTCGAAGAACGGCCGGAGAAAGAAGTCAGAGTCAGTTTCGACTTCAGAACGAGCTCAGACTCTCCCACCCCTCAACCAGTCAGAGGGCCTCTCAGCACAGTTTGGAGAACAGCCCCCACTCCTGAGACGCCGTCCGCTAATCTCTCTCCGGCAGACTCACAAACCTTCTCCTCTCATTTTGTCTCGTCGTCTAGCATTGAAAAGAATGATGAGCCTCACACTTCACCCAGTGCCCAACTAACGCCAGAAGGTGGCGAAGATTATTCAGAAAGTTCACCCTGCAGATGGGAATCCTTCGAAGCTGACTTAGCTCTCGCAGACTTGGATGTAGACCCCTCGTATAAACACGCTGTCGAGGAGCGCATCTTCCTGCCTGACGATCCCTTACTGCAGCGGATGGCTCTGCCAGAGCGGCCGACTCCGCCGGCCTATCTGGAGCTTTGATCCGCGGAGTCCGATCCGGAGTTAGCAGACTCTTGCTATCCCCGGAATCGTAACAATTGGAGATAAGGTTTCTTGAACGGAAGCCTTCACGGTGTGTTCTAGTAGTCATGTTTAGCCGGTGTTTAGGAGAGGGAGTCGAAAGCTTTCGCCGCGTAGACTGGCGAGTTTGTTGGATTGTTATAAAAATCGCTTATAGTCGAGATTAAGGTTGTGGTAACAAAATTTTGAGAGACATATTTTCGAACATTAGCAGTATTAAAGAAATCTCGGTATTTTGATTATATTAGAGAAATAATTTGTAAGTCTGATGCCCCACTTATATGCGACCGGGTATTAATGAAAATTTACTTATCACAGAACTGAATTCACGATTGGGTATTTTACAAATCGCTTTAGTATAATCGAAAATGTGTATGCCAATATTTACCAAATAGAAAATCAGTGTCAAATGTAACTATAGGGTACCAATAGTGAAGATTCGTGTACAATACATTACACTTTTTTGGATACCAAGTTTGCTTAAGTCTTCCGTCCTTTTCTTAAGAAATTCAAAAGGCTTCACTTATTTTGGTACTTGTTTCACGGCGCACTCTACTTTTTGATTCCTCCAACAGTGTGAACAATTAGCTAATAAAAATGTTGATGTTGTAAATGTACAAACACTGAACATTGTAAATCTGTACATAAAGTTAATTGTACAGGTCATGTGGATATTTGGCGATCTGCTTCGCGAAATCAATCATGTAGTTGCCATCATTGCACACTTAGAGCATTTTGATTTGAACAATGCTTCTTACGTTGAAATGTTCATCGCCATTAGATATAAATATATTTACAAAGAAAAATGGTAGTCGATGTTAAATGTGACTGATTTATTTGATGCTTTTTTATTTATTAGTGTAATAAATGAACACATAGAGTATTTATTCATGTAACAGCAGATGTTTTTTTTTAAATGATGATAAAAATTTAGAAGATCGTTTATTTGTGTCGCTAGCATCGCAAAATGTTCACATAACCTAAACGTTTCCCGGGAAAAAATTGTATGTGTATAAATGATTTTTTTTACAAATCTACGTATTTAGAATCCGATAATTTTCGATGTCTTTGGCTGTGTGTAAATTTTTAATATAGTCTAATGATAAAGTACGAGGAAAAAATTATAATTTTGAGAAAGCATTTTATTGTAGTTCCGGTTTCTTCATGACATATTAATGGATTAAATAATATAAAATTTGGATGTTTATGTTTAGATCGGAGCAGAATATTTCTTATTATCCGTAAATAAAGTGATTTTGTCAATGGCGAAATATACTTCTTTTTATTTGAAAGGGCCCAGAATTTTGCGACGCTATCGAATATTTTAATATTTTTCATTGAATGACCTACCATTTTTCTCTGTAACTTGTAACATGTTAAGTTGCATACAAACTAACGTAGGTATTTCCTAAAAATATTAGTTGGAACTTAAATCTAAATATTTAAGCGGCAAAAAATAACCGAATAGTTCACTAGATACTAGAGTAGCAAACATCAAATTGTCGGATTGGATGAATTTATTTATCTTTAATTAAGACGGCTTAAAACCAATTGCAAAAATTAGGACACGGGACCATCCGAAAGAGTTTACCGCTGCCCTGGAACATAAAGGGCTAAGGAAGGAACACGGGTGGGTTTTAGTCAGTAAAAGTCTGACACTCCCTTCTGCTCCACCCAGAGCGGGAGAAGTCATTTGATGATTTCCCATCCTCAAAAAAAAAAAAGACTGCATATACATACACATAAAAGGGAAAGTATCAAAAGATAACACTTTCATAGAACCCTCACAGTACTTCTGTCACGCCGATGAAGTAAGTTCAATAGGGATGATGAATTTTTTTTTTTGCAAATAGTGCAAACAATATTACAAAAAGTTTTTAAAATAACCGCTAGATGACCGCTAGAGACGGCACTATCACAGAAGTGACGTCACGACTATGTAACTTCATACTAGCCGTATATTGTAAATATTGTAACCGTATATTGTATTGTATTGTAACCTATTGTCCGTACCGCGCGACAAGGACGGGAATAATCCCTTCCAAAAATTTATAAGATTCTCCATATTTCCATCGATTTTACATATTCTTTTGATTATCTCATTTCACTGCGCCTTCTTTGAAATTATATTATTTGTTCGAACATTTCTAATATTAGTCATCATCCCTATTTAGTCTACAATTAATTTAAAGTTACATGAGATTTGTAACAAAGTTCGTTTTCAAGAATATTATACAGGATCGCACGCTACATGATTCTAAGCAACCTTGCGTTGAAATTTTTCGTCTTTCATTAAAATAAAATACTGTTTCATACAATTTCACCGCGTAGGTATTGCACCTTTGTTTGGTTTTATTAAAAAAAAAAAAACGCACGAGACAGAGTATTAACTGAGGAATATACAAAAATCAGATACATTTACCTGACCTTTAGCAATAACAATAATAAATCTAAACTAAATACTATTTAAAGAGAAAAACCAATATGAACTACAATACTAGTTATGTGAATAAGCTACAGAAATGGCCATCATTCTGAATCGTTTTAAAGTACGACAAACCCCGAAAAGTGATGATTTTAAAGATATTTTAGGCATAGTGGTAAGTATGAAGATTATTTTGACTATCGCCAAATATCCACATTACATGAATTCAATTTAAATAATCACAAATCCTACGACATGCGTAGCCATGCCCTTCAAAAATATCGTAAGATTGATTGGCACTAAAACCCTCAAATACACTAGGATGCTTTCGAATATTCTAGACGCGACGCAGTTCAATGGAAACACGGACAGGTGGGGGGAGTAACACAGAGGGAGCCAGGAGTACTCGCAGCAGAGGATCCACCCTCCATCTTCAAAGGTGGATGACGGAACTGCCTGAGGCGGAGGAGCTGGATCCACCTGAACCTGATATGGAGGTAAAAGAGAAATACCAGAAAAATATATTAATATCATTATAAATTGAAAGCAACGTTGTGCTTTCGATTTATAAAACAAAATCTTATCATTCAACTTTATTAAAGATGGTCAAGAATTTGAAAGCTAATTAGTCTTGAATATAATTTACTTTCCGTTCAAAAATGAAATTGGGTTTCTTCTAGATGTGGAGCGTAGAAGAATTAAGAAAAAGATCCAAAGAGCTTAACCTTCTAGAGGTAGCTGATCTTGTTTCAAGTCACGAAGCCAAAGGAACTTCGCCCGGTGAAAAGAAAGAAAATGACCGAAGCCCATCAAAAAGTAGCAATTCAGGAAGTCAAGTATGTATCGCAGAAAACAGCTTAAAATATCACTAATTCATTCCATTAAAACCACATGTTATATTTCAGATAACGGTAAGGACAAGCCCGGTGGTGGTAGACACGATACCCGTCTGCAGACAGTGCCACAAAAAGTGTTTGTCCAAACCAAATAGTCCTCTTGTCTCACAAAAGGAACCGCCAGTGATACCCGCCAAACCCAAACCCGAAGCATCGCCCCAAAACTCGAACTCGAATAAAAGTTCCACCAGCCCGTGTAGTGCGCACTGTGGCAATCGTAAGCCAAGAAACTTCTCACACTTAGAACGTAAAAATGCTATTAAGCTACGTCCAGAAGACGGGCCCAGAGCAGCAAAGAAGGTTATAGATTCGATAGAACAAAGCCAGAGAATGCTCAAATCAACGTCCTATGAACTAAAAACTGATTCACCAATTTTAAGCAGAAGTGTTCACTCAGTTCATACGAAGAGCCAGTTAGAATTAAGAAAAGATAACTCAATAAGATCGCCAAGCCCTTCATCTAGTAGTCGAAACAGTCCACTGTCAACTAGTCACACAACCTGTAGTTCTATGGTCTTTAATTCTAGTTCTAACGATTTAAGGATGTCCAATTCAAACATCGCCAATCAGGTCCAATGCGTCATTGCTCAAGAGAAGTACTTGAATGAGGTTAAGTGTGTCGAAAACATAACTTTAACGAAAACTAAAACAGCCACGACTAGCTACCCATCGCCAGCGTCTGCAAGAAAAGAACAAATAACTAGACAAAAGGCAGAAAATGTACTAAACAAAGTCTTAGGCATGAATATCGTAACTAAGAGGGAACACGTTGGTTCTTGTTTGAAGACATCATCAGTTTTCCTAGAAGATGATTCGATACACGATGATGACCATGACTTTAAAATAGAGAGAGGTCTAAGACGGTCTCCTAGAATGGGTATTTCGGCAGTCAGTAAAATGAACGGGGATATAAATAAGAAGACTGAAAGAATGGACGATGTCAATGCAAATAATACCGACGCAGGTTCTGACGAAGATTTAGAATTAGGACCTCTAATGTTAATGGGTCTTTCGGCCATCAATCCCGCAGCGCATTTGATGAGAGTAGAGCCTTTCAAGAGAGGTTCAGCGTCGAGTTTGAACAACCCTTGTTCTAGACCAGGTAGTCTTGGCTCGATCAAGTCCGAGTCTCCTGTTCCTAACATAGCTGTTGTTCCACCAACGCCCGACTTTAATTCCACTAATAAGACTGTGAGTTCACTTTTGAGGTGTTGGTTAGTTACCCATAAATTTTGATGATTGTGACTTGACTCTTATATTGCAGGATGACCTTGTAGATGAGTCCCCAGATTCCCCAGATGTTCCAGATGACCTGCCTTATGTGACGCTCAAAAGGTGTGCTAATAAAATTTATAAGGTAGTTTTTAAATTAGTTAGTATTGTTGTAAAGACTACTAATGTTGTTTAAGATATGGCACAATGTCAAGCCTGGAGAGATTACCGTCCGATGAGACTGACGATGGCAACGTAAGACTGACTGCACAAGAGCCGGAGACTTCGAAAGCTTATAATAATCCAGGTAATTCGTTGTATGAATAATTTGGGATCTGCACCCTAATTGCGTAACACACAATCAATCGGAATCGATTTCATTTTGACAGTTCAACAACATTCATTGCGTTATTTACGTGTTGAGGAGACAAATTTTTCGAACTTATGAAGCAATGGATTAGCAATTTACTTCAAAATGATTCAGATTCCGATTGATCGTGTGTTACGCAATTAGGGTGCGGGTGTAAATTCTATATAGGTATGTCTAAATTCTGTGTGTACATTCTAAACCTAATAATATGATAGTCATTGTCTGCTGTGATCGCCAGCGCTACAGCTGAGCATGAGTTGCTGGGTTTGATTCCCAGGTCGGGCCAAGTGTTACTGGTTTTTTTCCATATGGAAAGTCTTCAGCCTGGAGTCTAGATCTGTGCCCTGTCTATGGCAACAGGCTCGCCGCCTATCACATACTCTATATTAGTGGTGAAATGTGCATGTAGTAAATGTACAGACGCCAGCACATCAAGCTACTACAATCTGTCTTTCTTTAATAGATTTTCAACTTTATTGCTAAAGCATTAAGGTTCAAGGTTGATTGATGTATATAAGTAGTTTATCAGCCATCTTGTTACCATAACACAAGCATTAGGTTGCTTAGCTTGGGACTAGATGGCGCTGTGTGAAATGTCCAGGGATATTATTATTATTATTGGGAAAATTTGACAGTTTCGGGTAGCTTGACCTGCTGGCGTCTGTACACAGCTGCCTAATCCTTTGGTGATTACAGGGGTGATGTTAGATCTAGAATGGTCATAGCCAAAAATTAGAAAGTTTTCAATGCTTAGAAAGTGAATACAAATGTTTTTTTTTTTTTAGTAAGCGGCGCCGCTGGTGGTATTATGGGCTATGCAGCGAGAGCTGGCTCTTTCGTCGTGGAGAAGATGAATATCTTCAGTTATACCGAGAGTGTACCTAACACATCCATAGCGCACAAACAACCCTCGTTCTTAGAAAGGTATTTATTTGTTAATGCTACTGTTATACCGTACCGCTCTACAAACTCAAACATGTCAAACTCAAACGTGTCTGCGGAGTAATTGCAGAACACACTATCAGTAGTATGTAATGGCTCTCATTTTGATAGTTCAACAACATTCATTGCGTTATTCACGTTGTTGAGCAGACAAATTTTCTGAACATATAAAGCAATGGACTAACAATATCTTTTAAAATGCATCAGATTGTGATTTAATGATTTATAGTGTGTTACGCAATTAGGGTCCTAAAGGTTGTTTAAAACAAAAAAAAAACAATGTGCATTTGCTATGGCATCTAATACCGAAGCGGGAGATTCAATGTGGAATATACACATGTACCCGAAATAATAAACTCAGGACATTGTATACTAAGTTGTGCCTCTAATAAGAAAAAGAAAGAAAAAGTATTTATTGCGACTCGTACAAGATCATAAACTAAACTAAACACAGTTAAAAATAAAAATAAAACAAATTATATAAAAAAAAAGTAACAAAAGGAAAAATTAAACAGAAAGTCCTATACGAGGCCAAAAGGCTCCTATCTCAGCATGATGCTTCGACATTAAAAAAATGACTGTCGCAGAGCGCTGGTATTCTAACAGGGCCTGCTGTGATGTCACGGGCAATCACAGTAATAAATAAATAATAAAATGGATATAATTGTATAAAACATTAGCAATAAAATAAATTTTATTTATTTTTAATCCGCGCCAGACGTAACCTCATTACTTGTCTATGTAGGTATGCCCTAGTAGGTCACGTTGGGTAATTATTGGCGGTTTTTCGCTGACAGAGAAAATATTGAGGAGCTAGTGGCTAAGTAATAACAGCCGCATGCAGGTTAAACTACGATTGCCGCGATTGGTCCGTGGATAGGTGATGATCTTTACGTATACGAAGACCCCTCCGTGCTTCGGAAAGCACTTGAAACCGTTGATCCCGGCTGTTATTCGTGGATCTTTGAGAGTCGTTACGGGTGATCAGAAGACCGAAAGTCTAAAAACCAATCTTACCAAGGGGTATCGTATTGTACCGTTGTGGAAGTCAAATAGGCAGTCGCTCCATGTAAAATAATGCAGTGCGATTCTGTAACCATCTCACCATGTAAAGTTAGGTGAAGTGAGCGTGGAGTGAGCTGTCATTCCAACTAATGCTAGGGTTGACACTATTGACAGCTCACTTTAAGCTCACTTCACCTAACTTTACACGGTGAGATTTTTACAGAATCGATCGGCTGGTACTCAGATGCATCCGGTTAGACTGGATGCCGACCCCAACGAAGTTGGGAAAAGGTTAGGCAGATGATGAGAGGGAACACTTTGACTTCCTGTCGCACCTATGATTATCTCTAATCTTTTGTTTTTTTTTCTATTGTGTTTAAGAATTCTGTGTATAATCATATTTTTCCAATATAGGTGGAACACAAGTCGACGGAGAATAATGAAGGAACGATGAGTATGTGTGGGTGGAAACTGTAGTGCATTGATATTTGATTAAGATTGTAATGAAGGAGCTAAATTATAACCAAAACCATTGAAAATAGATTTAGTCTAACAGTAACTGTACTTTTTCGGTAACTTTGTACGTTTTTACTTTAGAAATATATATTAGATTTTTTGCTAGAAAAAATAAGTTTTACGAATAGTATTTTCCAGCTAGCATTGAGTACAATAATACAGTTTTTCGTTATAAAACTGCTAGAACTGACAAAACATATACATATAAATTATTAGGAAGATAAAGTATTAGATTTCAAATAATTAGAAATTATACAATTTGATAATAGGTACAAAATAGTCAATATTTAACTCGTAGAATTTTATTGTATAACGTAATTGTAGTTGTTTTGTATGAATTTTATCCTTTTTTTATATCCTTATTACAGGAAAATAAGCACTCAACAATAGAGCTCTCTAGATTTGCTCAAAATTATATAATTGTAAATACTTAATATACTTGGTACAATAATTTAATTTAGACATATTATTTTTTTTTGTAGGTTTTCTTTCTTACTCAAAAACTTTAAATTTCCACCATTTTTAAAGTTCCGATTTTACCAGATGCCTTGGAGTGAGTGACTGGAAGTCAACAATCGGTACTGAAGAAGGTACAGGAGAAACAGGGGAGGGAAGTGGGGCAAGCGGAGAAGAAGCTTGGGGCACCCCCTCCTCTGGAGACCTGTCAGATAACCTGCCTGATTCTGAACATGGAACGCTATCGGTAAAGATTTTTAGAACACAACTTTGTAAAATAAGGCCCTTTGCACACGGCACGGTTTGGTTTGGTGTAAACCGCGCCGTAGAAAAACTTGTCCGTCAACAAGCTTCCATAGTGATCCATACAATACTGACGATCCGTGCCTACACATGGCGTATACGTCGTAGTATATCACGGCAAAAAAAAAGTGTATGTACAACGGGCCAAATTACATGTCAAAGGCATATATCAAAATTCGTAGAGAGCTATCAGTGTTAAGTGTTAATGCCGACGTTATTTTAAATGCTTAATAGTAACAAAGGCTGAGGAGCAGTAAAGATTTTGATAGGATAGTTCTAAAATTATCTCCATCCCATATCTTACAACATATTAACATCCCAGCTTCAAATACTAGAATTTTCAATAGGTTTGTTATGCCCTTTGAATGGAAATTGCTTCACAATTTCAGTCACCCACGAAGTCATCATCATCATACGCTGGTGATGACGACACCGAGCTGATGATGGACGAGCTCCTCATGGCTCCTACTATTACCGGACCGACGACGCTAAGGCCGCTTCTTCCAAGGTGATTTTTTCTACCTCCTATATTATACAGGGTGACAGGGAAACTCGACGTGTTCCTTCCAGGGCGTGATAGTGTGACCCATTTGCAACAATTAAACACCCATAAAGCCTAGGCGAAAATTCATGGAATCCGAGAAAAACCGATATTCATGTTTTTTTGAAAATTTCCCAGAATTCGTCACTAAATATCACTTATCTCTAAATTCTCTAATTGAGTGGCTTTCATAGCTATTCCATTGGCTACGTAATACTTTAACACACCTATTGATGTAACCGAATTTTCTAAAATATCAAACAGTTGAAAGTTGAAGAAGTTTATTAACTATTTCAAAAATCATCTACGTACACGAACTTTGACACCAGTTATCTCAAAATTTTAATATTACGCTAAGCGTACAAATTACGGGGAATCAGCTATGCAACGAGGTAAGTACAAAAGTTAAAAGTTGAGTTAACTGTTGGCTGGACTTGGACTGGACTTGGACTGGACTTGGACTGGACTTGGACTGGACTTGGACTGGACTTGGACTGGACTTGGACTGGACTTGGACTGGACTTGGACTGGACTTGGACTGGACTTGGACTGGACTTGGACTGGACTTGGACTGGACTTGGACTGGACTTGGACTGGACTTGGACTGGACTTGGACTGGACTTGGACTGGACTTGGACTTGGACTGGACTTGGACTGGACTTGGACTGGACTTGGACTGGACTTGGACTGGAATTGGACTGGACTTGGACTGGACTTGGACTGGACTTGGACTGGACTTGGACTGGACTTGGACTGGACTTGGACTGGACTTGGACTGGACTTGGACTGGACTTGGACTGGACTTGGACTGGACTTGGACTGGACTTGGACTGGACTTGGACTGGACTTGGACTGGACTTGGACTGGACTTGGACTGGACTTGGACTGGACTTGGACTGAACTTGGACTGGACTTGGACTGGACTTGGACTGGACTTGGACTGGACTTGGACTGGACTTGGACTGGACTTGGACTGGACTTGGACTGGACTTGGACTGGACTTGGACTGGACTTGGACTGGACTTGGACTGGACTTGGACTGGACTTGGACTGGACTTGGACTGGACTTGGACTGGACTTGGACTGGACTTGGACTGGACTTGGACTGGACTTGGACTGGACTTGGACTGGACTTGGACTGGACTTGGACTGGACTTGGACTGGACTTGGACTGGACTTGGACTGGACTTGGACTGGACTTGGACTGGACTTGGACTGGACTTGGACTGGACTTGGACTGGACTTGGACTGGACTTGGACTGGACTTGGACTGGACTTGGACTGGACTTGGACTGGACTTGGACTGGACTTGGACTGGACTTGGACTGGACTTGGACTGGACTTGGACTGGACTTGGACTGGACTTGGACTGGACTTGGACTGGACTTGGACTGGACTTGGACTGGACTTGGACTGGACTTGGACTGGACTTGGACTGGACTTGGACTGGACTTGGACTGGACTTGGACTGGACTTGGACTGGACTTGGACTGGACTTGGACTGGACTTGGACTGGACTTGGACTGGACTTGGACTGGACTTGGACTGGACTTGGACTGGACTTGGACTGGACTTGGACTGGACTTGGACTGGACTTGGACTGGACTTGGACTGGACTTGGACTGGACTTGGACTGGACTTGGACTGGACTTGGACTGGACTTGGACTGGACTTGGACTGGACTTGGACTGGACTTGGACTGGACTTGGACTGGACTTGGACTGGACTTGGACTGGACTTGGACTGGACTTGGACTGGACTTGGACTGGACTTGGACTGGACTTGGACTGGACTTGGACTGGACTTGGACTGGACTTGGACTGGACTTGGACTGGACTTGGACTGGACTTGGACTGGACTTGGACTGGACTTGGACTGGACTTGGACTGGACTTGGACTGGACTTGGACTGGACTTGGACTGGACTTGGACTGGACTTGGACTGGACTTGGACTGGACTTGGACTGGACTTGGACTGGACTTGGACTGGACTTGGACTGGACTTGGACTGGACTTGGACTGGACTTGGACTGGACTTGGACTGGACTTGGACTGGACTTGGACTGGACTTGGACTGGACTTGGACTGGACTTGGACTGGACTTGGACTGGACTTGGACTGGACTTGGACTGGACTTGGACTGGACTTGGACTGGACTTGGACTGGACTTGGACTGGACTTGGACTGGACTTGGACTGGACTTGGACTGGACTTGGACTGGACTTGGACTGGACTTGGACTGGACTTGGACTGGACTTGGACTGGACTTGGACTGGACTTGGACTGGACTTGGACTGGACTTGGACTGGACTTGGACTGGACTTGGACTGGACTTGGACTGGACTTGGACTGGACTTGGACTGGACTTGGACTGGACTTGGACTGGACTTGGACTGGACTTGGACTGGACTTGGACTGGACTTGGACTGGACTTGGACTGGACTTGGACTGGACTTGGACTGGACTTGGACTGGACTTGGACTGGACTTGGACTGGACTTGGACTGGACTTGGACTGGACTTGGACTGGACTTGGACTGGACTTGGACTGGACTTGGACTGGACTTGGACTGGACTTGGACTGGACTTGGACTGGACTTGGACTGGACTTGGACTGGACTTGGACTGGACTTGGACTGGACTTGGACTGGACTTGGACTGGACTTGGACTGGACTTGGACTGGACTTGGACTGGACTTGGACTGGACTTGGACTGGACTTGGACTGGACTTGGACTGGACTTGGACTGGACTTGGACTGGACTTGGACTGGACTTGGACTGGACTTGGACTGGACTTGGACTGGACTTGGACTGGACTTGGACTGGACTTGCACTGGACTTGGACTGGACTTGGACTGGACTTGGACTGGACTTGGACTGGACTTGGACTGGACTTGGACTGGACTTGGACAGGACTTGGACTGGACTTGGACTGGACTTGGACTGGACTTGGACTGGACTTGGACTGGACTTGGACTGGACTTGGACTGGACTTGGACTGGACTTGGACTGGACTTGGACTGGACTTGGACTGGACTTGGACTGGACTTGGACTGGACTTGGACTGGACGGTGATTAGCTCATCAAAGTGCAAGTAATATTTACCACTTGAAAGTGTGGTCTTAACTTGCGGAGCGGAGGTAAAGGGATAACATAAACCAGTTAATTCGATTATCACATCATTTTAAAATATTTCAACAATTTTCAAATTCGACCTTTGTCAACATTATCGACTGTTTCATCGGAACCTTTTAACATTTATGAAAGTTTTGTACCTCGTTGCATGGCTGATTAAATGAAGATGTTTTCCCCGTAATTTGTACGCTTAGCGTAATATTAAAATTTTGAGATAACTGGTGTCAAAGTTCGTGTACGTACCTAGATGATTTTTGAAAATTGTTGATAAACTTCTTACTTTAACTTTTAACTGTTTGATATTTTAGAAAATTTGGTTACATCAATAGGTGTGTTAAAGTATTAGGTAGCCAATGGAATAGCTATGAAAGCCACTCAATTAGAAAATTCAGAGATAAGTGATATTTAGTGACGAATTTTGGGAAAGATTCAAAAAAACATGAAAATCGGTTTTTCTCGGATTCCATGAATTTTCGCCTAGGCTTTATGGGGTGCTTAATTGTTGCAAATTGGTCACATTAGCACGCCCTGGAAGGAACACGTCGAGTTTCCCTGTCACCCTGTATGTATTCTATTGCATGCCCATTCATTATTAATACTGTTACTTATGTTAACACTACGAGTATTTAGCATATCTCTAACCAAAGCTTTACCTATAGGTAAAACTCATTGCTTAAGCACAACTGTAGTGCAGCTTTTACAAATTGCGCAGAATTAGTTTGTTGGTTATCTCTCAAATGCTTTACTAGAACAATAATTATCAATTTTATTTAACAACGACCCTGACACTAACTGGAGTTCCCACAACTTACATATTATTGTATATTAGTGAAATCACAAAAAAATTCGGCATAATCATAAAAAATTCAAAGAGACACATGACTAATGACAATCTTGAATGTAGGGATGTTTTTAGAAGAAGACTAGAACCTCTCATGGAAGAAGAATGCTCTGACAGCGGCAGCGAAGACAACAAACCCACCCCCACCAACTCTGACGACCAGGTGAATATTAACACTAATTACAACAGAACTAATAGTTGCACCAAAGTTCCAAAATCCAAAGTAATTGAAATTGTTGTCCTTCACGATAAACTTTAAAGAAACCACATAATTGATAATATGCACATTAAGATATCCTGTAATAATTTCCTGCAATTTTCCAGAGTCGAAGTTTGGTGCAAACACCTTTCTTTATAACCGACATATACCTATGTTATTATGGTTGTGTAATATTAATACGTACTTAATGTTATGTGTAATTTATGACCCAACATATTTGTGTACTTCGAATGTAATATGTGTAATACATTATTAGTCTGTCAAAATTGACGTCAACTACTTGAAATGCTTCAATATGTATTTTGTTTAGTATCTTATGATATAGCAACCCATAGTCCCTAGTCCTAAAATTAGTCAAATTTGGCAGATAGCGAATATTATAATAGTTTTGTAGGAGTATCGTTGTAACCCATAGCATGCCAATAACTATACAAAATAATGTTATTGGATAAAGCATGCTTGTTGCATGAACTATTTGAGTAAGACCCAAGTATCGTAAATGTATAATATGTTGACATTTCATAGAGTCACTTTGAATTAAGACATTTAAAATCGCGAATAGATCAAAGTCAGATTCATAATTTGCAAAATTTAAAGCTTTGAAAAGTTATTTCGAAATTTCTCCACCTGGACTTGGATCCGGGGTATTGGCAAATGGAAGTAAAGTCCCGTAGCTAGGTTATATCTCACATTGTGACTGGTCCGCTGGTGCGGCGCTTGGCGCAGGACAGCGAGCGTGGCCTCGATGCTGACGACTGTTGCGACGTGCCGCACCCGCTGCCCTCTGCTTCAGATCAAGGTGAGTTCGCAAATCTATGTGGACGACATTATAGTCTTCGGTAAGTGTGTAGAGGCTCATGTGCGCGAATGTTTTGTGGACGATATTAGAGGCTCACTGGGGATGCTGGGAGAATTCATTACCTCTGTACAGCTTGTAAATTTCCATCTAACTTATTGCTGCTCGAAGCAATCTTTGCTGGCATATCTTTCTGGAGATTGTTTATTTATTCATACCAAACTACTTTAAACTTTCTATCCATCTAGTATATATAGTGTACAGGAAATGTGACTGCTTAGAAGTGACGAATGCATGAGTTTAGAATGAAAACATTGGTAAAACGCAGCGGCATCAACTTCAACATATTGCACACAACACAACGTCAAGAACCCATAAACATTACTAACAGAGAAAATACATTTTGACAGAGAAATGGACAGCTTGACAAATGATGAAAGGTGAGAAGATGACAATAGTCTCGTTGCAAATCAACACAAATAATTATAATAACAATGCCGACATCTTATTAATAAAGTCAGCACGATGCATGAGTATTATTACGAATATCAATCATTATTTGAACACAATTTACCAGAAATAATAACTCTTTTAATTTTAAGCTTAGCTTTGTAATTTCACACTCGGGCTTAAAATTAAATATTAATTTCTGGTAATCAGGTAACGTTGTTTATGTACCCCTGTACTAGCACGGTATCAATATGTAGCTATAGCACTCCACATATAATAGTATTCATATATTTATAAAATTTATATACGATATCAATTTATTCGATACATATTTCCTATACGAACCACATACAAAAGACACTGAACTGTTATCGACTGCTCACGCTGGTGGTTTGGATTCCTGAGAGTCTAAGGATGATGATATTGCAGAAGCAGAGGACGGGTGTGCGCACGTCGACCAGGATGTTGGAGGGGGGGGAGATGGTGGCGCCGGGTGCGAACTGAGCCCCGACAGGACACCCACCAACGAGGCGCCCTCGACGCCCTTACTATCTGGTTGGTATTTTTTAATACAATGCAATCATTATAAACATATACCTACTATAGTGGCTCCGTATACTAACAGTAAAAGTACCTACCAAATACCTATAGCTATGCGATCTCTAATAGATAAACTCGTCGCTGTTAGCGTAAAGGATTGAATTCTAGAAACGTCTTATAAATGGTATTAGTTTAGCGATGGATTTAGTGTCTGCTACGATTTAGCTACATCCAGCAGCATCTTCATCATCCGGGATTCCATTAAAATTACCTTCGTCGTTAACAACTACAACCATTCAAATAATTGTAATTTTATTTTCTATCGCTACAGTTTCAAAAGAGTTTGCGGAGGTGCGTGCCATTGCTGGAGTTGGTCGTCAGGGCTCAGCCAGCTCGGACAGCACGCCCTCCACACTCGAACGCACCACTATACACAACCCTGCGACACTCAGCCCACCCGCACAAGGTAAACTAGGAAATTACCTACCAATATTATTATTAATAGTCATACTTTCTAATTCAACACTTTAAAATAAATTAAGCACCTAGCTAAGATAGCCATGTATATGATGTATATGTCAAGCCAAAATAAAGTATTTATAAACAGCACTATACAGAATATGACATCTTATTGTCGAAGGCCTTTCTTAATTATAAAAAAAACCTGACAAAGTAGTTAAAATAGGGCCAGTCTTTCGTCTTGAAGAAAAACTGAATAATTAATCAGAACCAAAATTCTTTTCAGCCGTTTCAGCCTCGGAGCCAGCACCAGCACCGGAGGCTACCTCACAACCGGAGGAACAGAGACCACGGACGCCGGAGCGACTCAGTCCTCGAGCGGAGATGAGATTGGCCTTGGACCAGGGGAAGGATATGCTGGCAGATCAGGAAGTGTCTTGGGTATGTATCATGAAAGAATACCACTTCAAAACCTAAAGTAACGTACAGAACAGAGTAAAACGTACAGAAGTAGAGAGGCAAAGATAGCCTTGACAACATCTTGATACATTTACCTTTTCCCCTTCATGAATAGTCTACTTGAGAATTTATAGCCTACCCCCTCGAAACTATGAAGCACCATTTGCGACAGTTTATTACTTTTTTTTTAACTAGGATTTTCTCCTGTATCGTGGAAACTCACCTACACAAACAGCCAGACCCGGAACAACTACTTGTAGGTCATACAAATATTGGTTCCGTGCGGGAATCGAACCCGCGACACGCAGCGCAGCAGTCAATCGCAACAACTTGCCTGCTTGGCTTACAGCAGTGAGAGTTGGTAGTCTCTAAATGTAGTTTTGATTAGCACTAGATTCGTCATTTGTTCATATACCTGTTTCAATATACTTCTTTTAAATATACTCGTAAGTACAAAAAGATGATGCTTATCCGCCAAAACAACTGTAGATACTTGAATCAATTAATACAATCACCATGTGGTAACTCCCGCGCAGGCTGGCGGGTCCGACCCCTGGTCGTTTCGCGCGGCGTGCCAGCGCTCGCTGCTGCGGCGCGTGGCGAGCGCCGACGCAGTGACGCTGTGCCGCGCGCACCCCCGCCGCACCGCCCCGCATACTACTTCGCGCAATTCTGTATATGCTTGGAAGGGTATGTTCAAAACCAAAACTCATTATCACACTGTAAAAACAGAGATATATTTATGGAAAAACAAAACACGCTGTGCCAACGCCAAATAAATGATGATGATGATGATGCTGTAAAGGCTAAAGCCTCTGCCATTCAGAGAAGAAACGAGTGTGGATCATCACGTTTTAACGTGTTGTTGAATTCAAACTACTCAGGTCCAGATTTCTTTTGTTTCTTTTACCGAAAGTTTAGCGTGTCTCACAGACTAACAAACTAAATAATAATCTAAAAATACATATGCAAAGAGTAAAATTCTAAACTGTATTTGAAGCTAATTTCATCGTGTTTCAGTTCCAGAAAGCGAGAAACCTATGGAGATGGAGCAACTGGCACGAGCGGAAGTTCAGACGATGCGTTCGCGGACGCGCTCTCTATGCCAGAACGGGAAGATGTTAGTAATCTTGCAGTTTCTTTTCTAGCACACGCATATTTGCAATGAACACACTCCTAACTCTGCATATAAGCATTTTGTTAGCTATAATCCAGACGCTCTATTAATATCTATGGCCTTTGGATTCCTTCGTTCTTATTTCTTACTCTAAAGAGCTTCTCAATCAAAATAACTTAGCTAACTTTTTTTTTAATTAATCAAAAAGTAGTGGTGATCAGCAGTGCGATTCTGTAACCAAATCCCCGTGAAAACTTAGGTGAATGAGCGTGGAGTGAGCTGTCATTCCAACTAATGCTAGGGACTGACACTATTGACAGCTCACTCTAAGCTCACTTCACCTAACTTTTCACGATGAGTTTTTTTACAGAATCGATCGGCAGGATACCACAAGGGTCGATACTAGGGCCACCAAAGTTGATCATTTGCTTAGATATTGTTGAATTAGTGGCACTTAAGTTTTTAACTGAAATGTTTTCTGATTCCAGAATGGGTTTCCTGCGCCGTCGCGCATCGTCCGATAGCCCCCGCCGCGAGCCGTTCCTCGTGGCGAGCTCGCCGGCGCGGCCGTTCTCCCCGCGCCGCACATCCGTGAGCAACAACGGCTATTACAAGATATGCTTTGTCAATGGCTATGTGTGAGCACAGCGCACGCACAAGCTTATCTGTGCCAATCAGCTGGATTTAAACACTTGCGGGAAGTTTTTTCATTGGTTCCTCTATCCTTACATTCGGCATTCGTTGTTGCCTGTGCCTCTGTATTTCTAGTTTGTGCTGGTTGGTGTTTGCGGGCTATTTTAAAGTGGTTGATACTATTTTATTAAAAACAGGTATTTCACGTAAGGGTGTCGTATAGATTAATATTAGTTATGAAGAAACTTCCTATGTAGATGTACACGTATATAAACTAAGATGTGTAAACTTCAATTGAATATTGCGGGGTTTAGTAAGAATAAGTAAATATGTTCAGAAGTGTCAATGGGACAATTTAAAAACCTGCCTTAATTTTAGATCAAAATTAATGTTTAAAAAATTTCGTCCTAATAAATAAATTAGAACAAGTAAATAAAAACATGTAAGGTAGATTGTAATGAGAAACGTAATTCGAACTGTTCAAAACGATTCAATAATGGTATAATCGTGTTTTATAAAATTTTAAAGGACATTTTAATATTTGGAAATCATAGGATTCGTGAATGTAAGTAAAAAGTTAAAAGAACTATATTAATATACGAAACAGTAGTGAGTGATAATGTTAATTAAATTTCAGTCAAAATTGGCCAATAAAATTGCCTTTCTTTTCAAAAATCTTTAAAATTCGTAAATGATATTGTTAAATTAGTACTAAAACCTTTTTTAGTGAAAATATTCCAAGTTTTGAACCTTTACCTATGTATTAAGAATAATTACCGTTTGGTATATTGTTATGATTGTGATTGTCTTGGCACTAAGCTCATGTCAATTTGTTCTTTGCTTAACACTTAGAGTTAAAGTTTAAATCCAGCTTTCAGATATGCTAAATTTGTTTTTGTTGTCTGTTGAACTGATCTGTCCATTTTGATTGGAACGAGTGTTCTCGAAAATATATTTTTAATAAAATATCATTAAGCTTTTCATTCTTCATCCTGCAGCTTAGCTGATCCTTCCTTTATTTTACACAAACCTTCATTTTGTTTAGCGCTAATAAAGCCGTCCACTTCTTCGTTTTTGCTAATATTGTTTGCGTATTCTTAGTCTTACAATGTCTTTATATTTTTGAATTTATAAAGAGACATTTCACGCGGATTATATCCTCTAGTTTACACTTTGCAATCTAAAGTAGCAAGCTAATGTAGTATATACCTACAGGGTTATTTAAGATTTATGTGAGTAGCGTTAGTTTACCTAAAAGGTTAACTATTTCATTAAATGAAACATAATGACCCTGTATTTTTAATATAAGTAAATGTAATACTGTAAATCAAATAACAAATACAAAAGTAGCAGTTCGTAAATAATATAATATTCTTACAGGAGAAACATTTCGAGAAAAGATTCTGGAAACAAGTGACTAGAAGACGTCAATCTCTCGGATCGATCAGTCAAATATAAACGTGGTTAATAAAATAAAGACGATGATATAAAGTGTTCACGTGTAGAACTTCACAATATAGAAGTAGATGATTCAGAATTAGAGACTGTAATACTAGACGGTCGCAATTTGGACCAGAAATAAGATTAAAACTACGGAGTGCTTATGAAAGTGTTAAGATTAGAGAATGTTGAAGTCAATGGATTGCCAAACGTTAACAGATATATGCCAAATACTGACGAAAGGGACCTGTCAATACTTCATATCTTAGAATCATTGTTTATAGTACATAACACTGAAATAGGCCTAATTGTTGACTGTAAATAAAAGAGCTGTTTATTTCTCATAGTTGTACAAATAGAATTATTTGTAACTGAGCTTGATAGAGGATGTAAAATATGTGATAGGTTACGAACTGTTTTAACTGTCTGGTTAACTATAACATCTGATACAAACATGTAAATTGTTTTTTTCGTAACTATTGTAAGATATTTTTTCTCGTCTTTGTATTCTATGTCGATTTGTCCTTTGAGATGTGTAACGCTTGATTTGATATGTCGCACAATTTTAGATGAATCTTCTGCGTGGTTTACATACTTGTACACACTGGATACGAACTGTGGTTCAGTATTTTCGTCAAAGATACATACTTGTAACAGTTTTAGTTTTTTTATCCCATACATGATACGAGTAAGGATTCAGTTCACAATAAAGACCTTGTTTTGTTTGATAGGTAGTACCTTATACTGTTATGCCCGGTTTTTTTATTTAGGCGTTCATTTATGTGTCGCCTGATGTTAGTGAAAACGGGCATAAAATTTCCACCAGACTGTCGAAGTAGTTAATTATTTGGTGAATCAATATTTGTTAAACCTGTAGCAATGTCTTTTATAATAAACAATTAAGTTTACTTTTATAAACTCCTCAAAAACGTTCGCACTAAAGTGCCACATTTTGTAGATATGAAACATATTATTAATATACAATATAAATTATTAGGGGATTTGTGCAAAAAAACATTGCTTGATTCAGTTCCTAAACGACGAATTATGTAGGGGAATTTTAAAATTAATATTATGAATTTAAATATTCAACTTTGTAGATAATAATGTCATGATCGTCGAATTTATTAATTTTAAATTCCTTGTAACGAAATGTTTAGTGTTTTGAAATATTTTCATTTGTATTCTTTTCTTTTTATCGATGGATCAAAATAAAATTATGAATTCAATTTTTTGACAATGTTATTTCGTTGTGTTGTTTGTGAAAATGTTGAAACCGATGTAGCACATCTGTGAGGCACGCGATTGGTTGGTTTTGTACACTTACGCTAGTATCTTTATATGCTGCCGAATAAAGGCTTCTCTGTTCTTTATTTTTATATCGGAGCTCAATTTTATTAAGAATTCCAAAAAACTAAAAATCATTAGCGATGACATAAAATATGTCTAAGCAAATCTTGCAAAGCATATTCAGCCTATAATGTTACCACTGCTGGGACATAGGCCTCCTGTCTGTGAGATAGTGGGCAATCCACCACGCGGGCTCAGTGTGGGTTGGTAGATGTCACATGTCTTCGAATTTTTGGTTTTAGGACATGCCGGTTTCCTTACAATGTTTTCCTTCACCGTTTTGAGGCCAGTGATGATGAAATAATAACGGCCGCGACTTACGAGTTGTAGATCGTAGGTTCGCATCCAGGTCGGCACTTTTATAAATGAGGATAATTCAACTGGCGGCGATCGGCAGCGGCGATCTCTCGCGTCCGGCCCTGGTCCAGGCCATGGTACGGGGCGAGAGTGCATGGGAAGCCGTCACCTCCTTCTGCGAAGCAGTAAAGCTCGCAAAGGAGGAGGCGGAGCGCGTGAGGGAGAGGCAATCTCTGCGCCCTCACGCCCCTAGTGACCGCAGGAGACGCCCTGGACGCCGGGAGTCAACAAGCGACTAGGCCGGTAGACCCGGCCACCGTAGGGCGGGCTTGCGGGCGGCGAGCAATGGGCAGCTCGCCGCCCGGTAAGGACCAGGCCCGGGTCGACGGCGCGTTGTGTTCCACGCGCGCCTCAAAGTGATGTCAGCACGAACTGACGGGGTCCGCTAGGGCCGATGCCTGCCAGGGCCGCGGGTTGTTCAAATAAGATACCGTGACCCCTGGCATAGGCAACTGAAGGAACACGGGTGAGTTTTAGTCAGTACCTAAAAGACTGACGCCCTCCCGCTCCGCCCAATAAAATATGGATGATTCGACCGAAAATAAGGTACCGCCGAGTTCTGCCCGCTTCATTATATTTTATTAAAAGCATTGATTTAACCGTAGGTAAATTAAATAGATTCTTACAAAGTAAAACTAAATATCCTCAAAATAGTACTTGCTTACTTCTCAGGACCGGTTGCGCCCCGTAATTAGAATCCTGTAAATCGATTTTCAAATCCCGCGGAAATTTTGGCGGGAGCGGTAAGAAGAAAGTTCGAGCTATTCACGTAAATATTGTCCAAGTTGCCTAAGCAGTTTCGGTTTGCTGGTACGGAGCCGCCAAAAGTTTGACGCAATAGTTTGAGTCAAACTATAGGACGGCTGTGAAGTGCGCTACTCGCTGCACAGTACTCCATCCCTCACCCCCGCTGAATTTGTTACTACGCAGCGTAGACAGAGGATAGTAGGTAGACAAGTCCTCAGCGTATGCAGTATGAGATAGCGATAGTTCGACATAAGTACATTACTGCAGCTTTAATCGTGTTTTTAGATGAAATTATCACAATATTTTGCTTATTATTGACACAAAATAATCTGAAGTACAATATTTTTTTAATTTACTTGCTGTAATAGGTAAAAAATGCTACTTACCGATGAAAGGATATGTTTGGTTGATTTCGTTCACTACGACTTTTACAGCCGATTACACAGCAATTCACCATCATTACACACTAAATATTACCTTTTGGAATATCAATAAAGTCAAAAATTACACAAAGTATGCGTTTCACAGTTTATATCAACGAAAATATTTTAACACCACAATTTGTTTGCCATCGATGGTAAACAACAAAAACCGATACGCAAATAGATGGAAAATGTATGCTATGTCCTGCTCACACATACACATTTTGACATGTGTCGTCTCACTTTCGCAATTATTATTATTTTAACAGCATGACTATTACTATACTCTGTCTACGCTACGCAGCCATAAAGTTTGAATCGGACTGTACCATATGAAACCAGCTGGCTTCGACGGACCCAGTAATGAGGGTCTTCTGAAATGACATTCACTAGATGGCACCATTGAGACGTCAGGTCCGGGCACCTGTCAAAAATGTCAAAGCGCCTATTTTTTTTTTTTTTTTTTCTAGTCGTGGCTGAATGTTGTATGTCATCATATATATTTTTTATATTCGTTGTCGACATGGCAGACCTCAATTATTTTTTCTGGTAGGTATTAATAATTATAAGTGCGTTAAAATAAATAAACACAAGAACATAAAAATGTTAAGGTACGTATATTTAATATTAAAATACATCAATTCACAATGTAAATACAAAATTTACATGTAAACAAATTCAATTGATACAAAAAAATATTAGATATTTTTAATGTCTTAGCACCACATGGTTTCCTTCAGTTTTTTTGTTTTTTAACTGGCAACATTAAGTTAAAACCTAGCTTTATTTGCATTTATTCTCTTTTAAAAATAACAAAATAAGTTGCATAAACCGTTGTACTTTTTCTTAAAAACTCGATTTTTTTGTTGGATCTACCAACAAAAAAATCGAGAGTTTCATGGTACCGAAAATCATCAAATGGAATTTACAAAAACTTGTTTCCAGAAAATACATGTTACAACCGCTAATTGAGCACAATTTGCACTATCCCATTGCCCTTTAGATCCCACACTCACATAGCAACCGAGGCAAGAAATACTTTCTAGATAAAAGTAATGGGCTCATGAGAACAAAAGTACCTTTCTCGGTGATATCATCGTTTTGACAGAAAAAAATACTAAAAAGTAGGTAGGCAAATTTTGCAAGATTGCCCGTCTTGCCTCGACTGCTAGGTATAAACTCTTCATTGACTTACATTTACCTATATACACCTAATATTAGTGTTGGCAGAAAAAAATAAGGAAAAAGTGAAAAACTTCAATAACCTTTACCGAGATTATTAAAATTTAAAAGCAAAATATTACTATTTAAAAAAAATATTCAAAATGTACATAAAACTATAGACATTTAAAAGAATATTAATTAATATATTCACTGATTGTTAAGAAGCGTTAGGTATTAATTCATTTTGGCACAATGTTAGTTAAATTATATTTTATAAATTTTATTTTATTGAAACTTATGATAAACTAGTCGACCTTTCTAAAAACTTGTTATTTAAAATAATGGTATATTTTGTATACAATGTAGTCACGTGCATAAATATATTACTATGGACAGCTCGGCAAGAATATCTGATTCCATGATGCATCCACTAATATCTGTTGACAACATGACGGCAATATGATCTTTTGTGGATGGCATATACAAGTGGCAGTCGAAGGAACACCATTACTATGAATGTGACGAGACTAGGGACGGTAAAATATAGGACGCTGCATCTGATCCACAAATTATCATATATATTTGCTGACATCTTGACGATATTAAAATGGATGAATCATGAAATCAGATATTATTGTCAAGCTATTCTTATCAGGTAATATATTTATACTCGTGACTGCAACCTACGGACAGACATACTTCTCGCTAGGACTATTAGGTACTAATAGAGCTAACTTGAAACAAAATATAAAAGTATCATGCCAACATGTAAAAGAAAACATAAAAAATAAAATTCCACGTGAAAAATATACACTTGCAATGTATTATTAATCTAAACGTCATACCGGAAATATACACTTGTATACTTAAACAATTTATCTCATAAAAATAATGCCATGCAATAAATTTTATATAAAATAAATTCAATTACAAATATTATGTCACTCAAACAGGTATTAGTCACGAATGGACGGAATCGCATTACACTAAAACATCAAGGAATGTAAGATAAATTCAATAAAAAAAGGCAGTGAAAATTATCACTTGAGTAAATTTGAGCATAACATAAAACCTACAATATTTTTTTACTGCTAATTACAATCAATACCTGAGATTTCTTTCAATTTACAAAATTGCGTACAATGCCATCTATTACTCGCTTCATGACTTACAACGTTCTGAATCGCGCTATTAAAGTTTTCTATTCGCGCCACTCTCGAGACGCTTGGAAGGTTCGCACTTCAGATGATGAAAAGGTCGTTAAACCTTGTGGACCTGAAAGAGATAGGAATTCATGTTTTAGTTATTACCTATATCTGTTTTACTTCAAACGGAAAATAGATTACGTCAAGATCGGGGATATAAGTAATATCGTCCCGTTTGCTAATACCAGTAATATACGATCAGTAATTTTATTGTAAACCATTCTTTACCCTTAATTTTTAGAAGAAGTGTACAAATAAATGAGCTCTTTTAACAAAATTTTAAATGATGCGTACATGGGATTTCAAGTAGAAAGTAACTTTGGAAAACTTGAAGTCTTTCTTCACGCCAAGTTTCATATTTCTCACTTTAAAGCATGCAAGCAAGCATATCTAAATGATCCTTACCTCTAATCCTGCGTCCAGGCGTGGGTGTGACGTCACCTTCCGGAGCTGTCCACTGTTCCACCACCTCGGTCGCCGAGCGCGCCAACGACGGCTGACTCACTGAGCGATTCAGCGAGTGACGGGACCATGCCCTGATGAGAAGAGAAATATTATAATCTTAGAACTCTTTAATGAATCAAAAAAAGAGCGTGTGGCCCACACTGCCAGAATTTGACATGCCTCCAGTACTAGTCAATTAAAGTTAGAAAACTCTGTTTTGACTAGGTTTTTTTTTTTGAATACTTAAATCTTCCAGGTTTTTATAGTTTATATTTTTGCATATGTTTATGCGACGGTCCAGGTCTTGGACCGCTTCTTGGAAGGCCCACAATAGAATCCATAATGGGCAAGCGGAAATCTACGAACAAACTACCAACGGAAGCTCAGACACCAGAGGGGTAGGTAATTCTCGTAATTTTAAGAACGTTCACAGTCTGATCTCAGTCTCAATCTGTCAAAAATACGTCTAATTTCCCTACATTTTGACAAGTTTTTGACATTTGTTTGTCGCCGAGATGCGACTAGATTTTGAACGTTTTAAACTACGGGAATACGGGCCCAGATACCGTGTCCAAGAGTATATCATGAATACAAAAATCCCAGAAGAAAGATCCTGTAGAAGCTCCGAGAAACAAAGCTGTACTCACTGGTTCTGATGGAAGGGATGTTCGGAGTCGCTATCGTCGTCGTAGTACCGGCCGAGCTGCGTGCCGCCCGACACCTCGGAGTGCGTGTCCGCTTGTTCACGCGCGTAGTCCACCATCATCTCTGACATTGATCTGTAGGAGAAAATATGATTACTTTAAGGGTCTTGTAGACTTCGTATTTTTATGGTGTCAACATAACGCTGATTGCTTGGCAAAAACAGCTATCATACTATACATAATTATGGTATAAATTTCAAACGACCTTTCAAGACAGAAACCACAGTCTGCTTTCACATGGACAAGTGTATGTGTCTGGCTCTACTAGCCTAAGTCTTTGCAAGTTCAGGAGAAAAGTCTTATTACAACAACAAAAATGCTTTCCCTCCCTCTTTCCAAATATCCCTGTCTACTGCCATCTAAAGTCCAATTATTTAGATAGGAGCACAGTTTATCCCACCATCTCTTACCCAAGCTTGCCACCATACCATTTGCTGCTGTTTAGAATGTACTACTGACCTCATATCAACATGGTCACTGCGGTAGGAGGACCGGCGGGATCTCTGCGGGTCCCTCAGCGAGGTCGCGTCGCTGTCGTACTCGTAGAGGGTCGGTAAGGAGCTGCGGCGGGAACGGGAATCCCATTCTGTCTTCTTGCGGTAACGGTTCTGAGGAAAAAGAATATGATTCTCAAATTAACGTCAAGTCAACGTCAACAAAATGTGGATGTGGTAACATAACTTTAAAAACACCAAGTGTCTAATAAGAAGAGATAAGAACTGAACACTTGATCTTAAGTTTCGCCAGAATTTTAAAGCGAATTTTTAATCTCGAGTAGTCAGCAAAATACGAAAGATTTTAGGGCATTTTCTCGCAAAAAATCTGCATTTTCAGTTTCCGCATTTTTTTTTTTCTTTTGAGCCGAAGCGGAACCTTCTCTATTCATCAGCAACTGAGCTAACCACCCCACTTAGCTGCTTACCTTGGGTTTATCTGGAGGTGGAGCCAATATGCGAATAATGACCTCCCACTTAGGAGGCGCATACAGTGGTGCGAACCGATGGTCATGCGCCACCCTGCTGAACTCCTCGCGCGTGCTAGAGCGCGCCAGTTCCCGCCGCAGCGTGCTCTCGTGCGTGATGAGCTCGCGCCAGCGGAGACGCTCCTCGCGGGTCAGGCGGTACGAACGCTCAGTCTCGGCTAGGACCTGAGGATGATAATAAACATTTATGTGAAATTGAAAGGATTTAGTTTTGCAAACTTAGAATGTAAAAGAATGGGCCATTTGAGCGTCTGACCAAGAACTTCTAAAATGACCACTAGTGGCGACGTGTTATAAGATAATTAAGACAAAAGGCAGAAAAGATTTAGTCAATAGAAAGTAAAACCATAACGACTGACACAGTCGCTTCCACTGGCGTTAGAAACAATGAACCGAATCCTTCATAATTATATTACAAGTGACAAATTGATCAAAAACAAAGGAGGTATAATCGGGAATCGGGAGACCAAGAAACTGATTGAGTGCATTAGATTCGGCTGTCCTGACAGTGTAGTTAGAAGAATTAAAATCTAAATTCTGAGGAACTATTATTTTGGCATGATTTCCCGGTTTCGTTTAGTCATTTAGATTCATTTGATTTGCTAATATAGAACAATAGCTCCAAAATCTTACCTCATCCTGAGCCTCGGTCTTCAGCACTCTGGTAAGCACACTCCAGTTGACCGGCACGGGTGGTGCCGGTATCGGTTCCGGTACATCTTCGTCATCCTCATCCCTGAACAGAGGGTTGCGGGCTGGTGGCAGTTCGGGGAGTAGTGGCAGGTCTGATGATGGGGACTGGTAGACCTGGCCGGTCTGCTTGATCAGTTCCGGGGAGAATAGGTCGGGGCCGCCTTTACCTGGGGTAAATGAATAAGTGAATGGTAAGAAAATGAAGTTTGAAAAGGTTTGACACGTTTTTATAGGTTGACTGATTGTTCTACATCACATGTACAAAATTAACGGAAATACTTAATTTTGAACCAAGTGTCTACAGATAAATATTAACGCAAAACTTAATAGTATAAGATTGCCAGTTGTGGGAAGCGTATCTTTTTGACCCGCAGTGATCTTTTTGAAGGTGGTGGAGAAGTTCTTTTTCCTCTTTTATTTGATAAGATGAAAATAAATCATCGCAACATGATAGGACCTTATGCAGCCCATATATTTTCATAAATCGTCTCTGATAATGACAACCTCTGTATGGCCCACTATTCGACGTAAAAACCCCTTACCAATATACTTCTGCGGCGGCAAAGACAATGGAACCCTCTCCATCTTAGGCGTCAACGTCATCCCTGACGCGGAACTGATGTCGGAGAAGTTCTCCCACTGCGCCTCGGGCACCGTGTGGTTGCGGATGGTGACGTCGAAGTGCGGCGGAGGGGGGGGCACCTGCTTGTACTCCGTCACCAGACGCTTGTGACGCTCGATGTCTTCGATGGTCTTCTTCTCCGTGATCGTGCGAAGGAATACGTCGTCAACTACGTGGGAGGTGATCTCGGGTTTTCTGGGGGAAGAAAGGTGCAAATGTCAAGAAATGTGGGTAGATACCGGAAAAAGGGGAAGTAACCTTTTGCTGATGGTTGGACATGTTGGTGATGCAAGGCGAGTAATGGATTATAAAGAGGATCAGTAGAAACAAGTAAAACATTCCGCACTACCATCGTCTTTCTGATTGCTAGTTGACAATATATTCCTTAACATGTCCCTTTAATAAGTTTTCGACTCTTTCCGTTTTCGTGGTGTCCTTGTAAAATCTAATTAAAATAAATGTAACTCACCTGGCTGGCATGATGGGTGTTTCAGGTATGGGTTCAAGGCTCTCCATCAGCATTTCCTGTTCTTCCGTCTCCAGGCGCTCCCTCATCACAGGAGGTGGCGGAGGAGGTTTCTGTATTATGAAAAGAATTTTAATATCTTAAAATGAAACCCTAGATTTCAGACCTGTTGAGGAATAAAAGCAAAAGTTTTTTTGGGGTCGTCTCATTTCTGGACAATTGTTCTTCAGAACTACCGTTGTGCTATCGCCTATCACTGATCAAGTTTCTTCAAAGATTTATACTATGAACCAATACGCCTTGTTGCAAGTGGCTACGTTATCTATTTTGAGTGCTATTGAGGATTCCACTTCTTAATCTCTGAGTTTGCTTCGATCTTTCTTCTCAGAGTAGTCAGTTAGGAAACACCGAAGTCATCTAGTTTTAAAAACATGAATTTTTACGTATTTTTTTTTTTTTACCAATTTACAGTAATAAATATCGTTTAGTCTACGTACTAACTTAAATTAAACAGCTACATCACAAACAACTACATCAATTACATATTTTTGGGAACCACATTTTATTGCAGTTTTATTTTATCTCAATTTACGAGTACTTTTGCAGTTTATATTAGTAAAATTATGAATTAGTAGATATTATACCTTGATATGGAACATCCTCGCGTGCGATCTGTCGGTCACTTCAGTGACAGAGTGCGTGTCAGTCATCTCCGTGTTGAGGGAGACGATGGACCTCGGACGTCTCGACCACTCCTGGTTAGTCACACGGGTGATGATGGAATTATTATTATTATTGTGGCAGTGAATATGTTGCTAAGTATGGTGAGGTTGTGTGTTTGATAAAATAACGTGGTTTTTTTTGTGAATAGTGAAATCATACGAGCTTTTTGTAATTATAGGTTGATTTTTATAATGTGTGTTTAAAATGATTTTACTATTTTTATTATGATTGTAAAAATGTGCTATCTGTGAAGTTTGTGCAAGTGATTGGTCACATTTTTTTAAGTGTTGTACTTTCATCATAATCAAAATGAAATGTTAATTGTAAAAAAATAAGTGCACTGACTACTCAATGCTGACAAGTCAATGCCAATTATTGAACATTGGCTCTCTGCCTTTTTATCATTCTATTTTACCATTGGCCAAACAAAACCAATGAGTTTCTATACCAGTTTCGTCCACACAACCCGTGCATCAATCTCTCTCCCAACACACCATCACCTTATCCTTCCCTCGTCTTTCTCACCTGTTTATCCCTGGACACCTGCGAGTACACCGCGGGTGGTCGTGGTGGTCTCTCCGGTGGCGGTAACTGCGAGGCGCGCGCGGGGAGGGGGAGCGCTACAGGAGATACTGTGCGGACTGATTCTTGGCGCTCATGCTCTTCTGAGAGCATCGTTTGTCTGTGGAGGGTGACAAATAATATGTGGATTTAATAATCTACCTTGAAAAAATTAAAATAATTTGGTTGGCATCGAGACCTACTGTACAATATTTTTTTAAGAGGCATCACCGCTCTTGGCTATCTAAAAATACAAATCTGCAATTTCTCATTTGCCTTTCTTATAAAAAGCTCATGAGACTGTGTAGCAACCCTGACTGGGTGTAATCACGGCATGTTTCTCGGCCTCATTTGAGCTAACTCGAGAGACGCAACTAATGGCGCCCAGCTGGGTCTGAAGTTGGAAAGCTATAATAATGTCGAGAATGAGTCTCACCTTACGCTTCCTCCGTCGGTCTCGGTGAGTGTGATGGTGGAGGGCGGCGAGGGCGGCACGACGGGGCGCTGCACGCGCACGCGCACGTCGAAGGCGGGCGCCGCGCCCGACACCAAGCGCGCGTTGCTGGTCATTGCTTCACGGGTGGAGCCGTAGCCTGGTAGTCAAAGAAGGTTGGGTTAGCAATATTTTTGGTAAACTTAGATTTTTAATTGTTCCGTAGGCATTATTAGCAATATCTGTTACTGCTGTGATTTTTTTAAGTTTTTGTGATTTTGTTTTCGTCGTGAATCTACTTTTAAAACATGTCATAAATATTGTCTACACAAATAATCAGGAAATTACAATAAGTTAGTCCCAGCTGGGCGCCATTAGTGAACCCTACTGGCGCCGAACTGAGACTCAAACGGCAATGCCATTATTATTTCAGTAGATTAAGTACTCATACTCCGCACTTTTAGAGTCATTTCACCTACCTTCGCTATGATAAGACTCGTCCATCATGAAGGCAGCGTTGCTATGTGCCTGTTCGGCTTCGCTCGGCGTTTCCGAAGGGTAGTCGGAAGGAATCGTGTCGGACGCCACGCTGGCCACTTCAGCGGCAACAGGGTAAACCGGATGAGCCCGAGGAATTTTGACTTCTGTAGGAAGCAGATAATGTTTAAATTAGAACGACTCATAATCATCTCGACAGATAGACTCTCTCTAGATCTAGATAGACTTGGGATTTTTTTCTTAACAAGTTACGCCTTACTAGTCCTTACCTTGTATACTCTCCCTGCTAACAATAGAAGCAGAGGAGTCATCGATGAATCTCCTTGGAGCGGGTAGCGCACGTCTTCTGAGGCAAAGGTAGGACACTCCCAGACCCAGAAGTAGCAGCGTGAGGAACAGGATCGCGCAGATTATCATCAGGATGTGGGTGCCAGCGAGGGGAGCCTTTGCTGGCAGGGGACCGGCTTCGGGACTGTAAAGAGTAAATTAGTTTATAAATATGTTAAGTACGCACGGTTTCAAGTATATTATTCGATTTTGCTACAAGATACCGTCTCATTTGGAACTATTTTGTGGATCTGTTACTAAATTAATAACAAACTGCACCAATTTCACTTAGGTATCTACTTTTACAAACCAACAAACTCAAGAGCTTCTCCAAGAAGCGGCAAGCTTTCGGGAGGTTAATTGAAGGATTTTTGGACAATAAGGTTCATCCCACAAATATGACCAATAATATTATCTAAGTTTTTCAAAATCAAAAATATCAACATCAAAAGTCATTTATTCAAATTAGGCTGAGAATCTTTTCGAACGTCCAAATTACAATAGACAGTCCCCCAAAACGCCCGCCCTTCACCACTTCCTAGTGCTTTCGCTGGGAAGAATAAGTGCTGCAACAAACTCCAAGCCGCATAGCTTATGAACACTTACGTGAAAACGAGAGGGTTGAACACTGGTTTCGGCACGATGGGTGGCGGGTACCGGCACACGATGGTGATGACCTCGTCTCCATCCATCTCCAATCCCGGATGGAACCGGACCACTATGTTGTTCGTGAAGACTCGGAGAGGCTCCTGGTGAAAAAAAGAAAGAATTAGATTAATTATAAAATCTTTTTAAAATATTTCTTGATATTCAACTAATTCAGTGTCCTTAAATGCTTGTCTGTAAGATGGCTATGAATAAAACAAGTGATGTCGATAATTTGGTGGTCATCATCAATTTTGCAAAAATTTCTATTTGGAATCGGTAGTTTAAAAGTCCTCTAAATCATGGTCCACCCCTAGGAACTACGAGAGCTTAAAAAAAAATGACTATCTACAGACATGTATTTTAATGAAGCAAAACCACATTTCACATCGATCCTTGAAAAAGTTTGCATGACTGGATTGATAAGCTACATTTAACGTTTTCCGTTATTGTGATTGCACCAAAATGTGCAGGATTCACAGCGTACCTGCTTGGTGCCACATCCTTTGAGAGGCAGCTCCAGCTTGTAGGACAGAGCTCCCTTGCCCACCACCTGGCAAGCTGAGTGACGATCGAAATCCGCGTACGCTATGCCATAGAACTTCTCGTTGAATTTCAACTCGATCTGAAAAACGTTAGGTTAATATTTAGTACCAAGTTATAAATTTTTGCCTACAACATTTCTCAGAACACCAAATTGTTCTAGTTTTAATGTTATATAAATTAAGAGAAAATACAAACATCCGAATTGAGAACCTGCTCCTTTTTTAGAAGTCGGTTAAAAATACATCAATTTACGTCAAGCGCTGACTAATTTGACAGGACTAACTAATATTTATCTTATGTCCTTTTCTTAATGAAATAGAAAGAAAAAAAGATGCCCTGAACTAAATTTAGTTTAGTTTGTGAACAAGGGAATCGGCGCCATGGTCTAATCATAACGTCTACGTTAGGAACGATTTCCGAAACTACAATTTTAATAAGTCCCTACATGTACCCAGACTTTATTATTTAACTAGCTTCTGCCCGCGGCTTCGCCCGCGTGGATGTCGGAAATTTACCCACGGGAACGTGCTAACAGGATAAAATGTACCTATGTGCTTCCCCAGAATGCCATCTATGTCGCGGGCCCTTTGTGGCTAATTACAATAGAAAACCAATTGTGTCTCATTAGTGGTGATTAAGAGGGTACCTATATGATATCTTTACCTAAGTACCTAACTAATTTAAAAAAAAAACTCAATAACAGAAAATTAAATACCTACCTACCTAAATAAACCTATTCCTGATGATAACTAATCTAAACTCAATAAATAAGCAAAATCCCTAAAAACTAATATCTATACGAATGACTAAACCTACCTAACAGTATTATAAAAAAACCTACGGTCACTACGTACACTATCAAATATACTACCTATACTTTAAAATTAAAATCTATAGGTACCTACGACTCATATAAAAATAAACCTAAATAACTCTAAAAACTAAAAGGAATAAAAATGAACTCCACTGCGGGTGACCCAACCTACGACAAACTTAGTATTTGCGGTTGGTACAGTACAGACAGTGGTAATCGGGTATAGGGATCGAACCGCAAAATTAAGTTTGTTTTTTATTGTATATACTTTTCCGGGATAAAAAGTACCCAGTGTGGTGCCCAGGATATTAAAGAATAATTATACCAAGTTTCATCGTAATCGAACCGGTAGTTTTTGCGTGATGCCTGAACAAACAGACAGACAGACAGACAGACAAAAATTTTTTTAATCACATTTTTGGTTTCGGTGTCGGTCAAGTATTTTGGCCATTTATTTTTTTGATATTTTCAATGTACAGAATTTTCACTTCTACAGATTTATTATAAGTATAGAATAGATAGATTTTATTTGAAGATAAAATTTAGTATAATTTTCGCCTCTAATCGTCTAAAGGCTGATCTTTCAATCATCTGATACCATTATTCGAGGAATAATTTTGAAATTTTGGCAGTTATATCATACAAAATCTGTCAAACGTCAATTTTACTCATCGAATAAAAGTTATCTGGCGAAGAAAAATCAGCAAAGCAATCAATCAGTAAGGCTCTAAATCCAAATATACCACATACACCCTATAAAATCGAATGTAACCGATGCCAAGATAACCGCCCGCTAACAAGAACTCACTATATAAGGAATTTCACATATCTCTGGCACAAATCTCGACGAGTGGCTATCGTGGTAACTACTTGTAGATATGCCGGACGACGGCACACAGCACCCAACGGTTACTGATAGTTAAACAGACCGTTAGTACTTGTTCTATTGACAAACGTATTAGAGCTATTGGTGTCAATGCAGAGTAACAGCATTGGAAGTGTACGTGTACTTTGGTAATTTATTTTCATCATATTGACGCTTGAAAGGTAAAATTGACTAAGCGACATAGGGCTCACTTAACAGAACAGTTTAAAGTTTAACTTTCCAGAAAAAAAAATCTTGTAATTTTCCTACAAGCGTTATTCTTACTGTTTTGGAAATCTTATTTTATTATCTGAATCAGAATTAATGTTTTTTTTTTTTTAATGAAAAGTTAAACTTTAAACTGTTCTCCTGTAAAGTTAGCCCTATGTCGCTTAGTCAATTTTCAATGAACATTGTTCATGAACTCGAAGCTTAATTAATAGCACTAGTAACGTAAAACTACTCGTAAGTTAAGATTACGAAAGAAATTACGACACAAATGTCAAACATATTTTTCTTGTTTATTGTGTATAGTAGCATAGTCTAAAGTTACGTTCAGGGGCAAAATGTTTAATTCTCAAAATATCCAACGGTGTCAATATGTCCAAATACCCAAAATTTTGCTTAACACTTGAGTTCACAAAAAGGTGGATGTCCCTTAATGACAGTAGTTGTTGATAAAGCCAAAAGTAGCTTAAGGGGCAACATTAAGTACAGATGCCGCCAGCACATAAAGCTACCCGAAACTGACAAATTTTCCCAATCACTTTGAACCTTACGCTTTAGCGATAAAGTTGAAAATCTACTCAGATTGTAGTAGCTTGATGTGCTGGCGTCTGTACCTAACATTCTAAAGTCCAAGCCCATCCACACCACAACAATTATGGTCCTTATTCCTCGGCATTTACGACTTTCGAGTAATAATAACTTTTACAATAGCTAACACAACTAACTATTTACACTACGTACTAAAACTTAGCCATCAAAGTACTCGTTCGCATCGCTGTCATGCGGAAACGTGACCAGAATACTGGCAGCATTTAGCAGACTCATTTATTTGAATTATTTTATTCAGTATCTGAGTGAGTTAAAACAAATACACACCTGCATAGAACCAGCGGCACAGTTGAGGGCAGCCCTCGTTCTGTTCAAGAATATGACTGGACTCAAATCATCCAGCTTTGTGACCTGCAACAAACATTTTAAAAAAATGATCAGAAGAAAATAAGGTTACGCATAAAATTAAAAATAAAGTAGCTACAAAAAGCAGAAAAGGAATTCAAATGGGAAAATATGCATCACGCAAAACGTCCATCGCTCAGCATAATGCTGCGACCCATGTGCGACCCAGAGCCCTCTGGTATTCAGTGACAGCCGGCGCTCTCATTTTACATAAAACCTCTCAACACAAACAAGACAAAAACAATGACGAAACTAAATCTAAACGGCTTAGTTCCCGATAGGAACAGCCCATCTCTGCACATAAGAGTCTAGAATTGTGATTATTTGTTACGGTGTTATCTTAAAACCAGTGACAATAGTGGAGTACAGTCGCCAAAGAAGATAAGTAACCAAGGTCGTCGGGTATAGTTGAAGTTTAGTAAGAAACCGATGGATATTTTCGAATGAATTTTAATTATTTGATAAATGAAAAACAGTTCATATGTCAAATTAAATTTCTATTAATTAAATTAAATTTTATTCGAAAACATCCATCGGTTTTTTACAAAACTTCAACTATATCGGACGGCCCTGGTTACTTATCTCTTTTTGTGAGTGTACATAAAACCTTTCAACACAAACAAGAGTAAGACAAAGACGAACAAAAATCTAAACTGCTTAAGTTCCCGATAGGAACAGCCCATCTCTTCACATAACGAGTCTAGAATTGTGACCATTGGTTATGGTTTTATTTTAAACCAATTGACAATAGTGGGGTACAGTTCCACCCTGTATAACTTTCGACACAAGCCTCTTTTATTCGTTCCCAAAAGTACCAAAGCACCTAAATCTGGCCATCCTATCAACTGCTCCAAAGACAGTAAGTACATCAAAGTTAAACAAAAATCTTGAACAAAAAGCTAGGGTTCAGTATAGCAGCCTCCAGCTCTAGCTGGAGGCTGCTATACTGAACTAAACACACCAAACTCCACCCACACTCCACTCCACTCCACTCTCTAACTAAATATAGAATTGTTGCTGCAATCATCTATGATTGCAGCAACAATTCTATATTTAGTTAGTTGCATGCCAAACGCTGCTATAAATCTTTACTGCTAATTATTACCTTCGGGCAGTTACTATCGGGGTTGGTTTCCATTGGAGGCCACCATACGATACGGGAAATATTTTATATTTAAATAAAACTATCGCGAACCCTCTAGATATGCAAAGAGATTTGGAAGGCCTTGAGAATTTAACAACATGCAGTAACTTCATTCAATTGCAGTAAATTCAGAAAAAGGACAGAAATAAGAACATTGTTCTTTTGAAAACAGTTTTTCATATAACGCAAGTCACAGACTATAAAGAACGAGTCTCATCTGATAGGAATGATTTGTATTTAGAAGTTTAGAAGAGTACAAACAATGTGCAAATTCTACTTTCTTTTAATCGCATTGAGGATATAACGTATTCGGAATTCCATAATTCCTGATTCCGCCATCTAAATGAACACACTGTCAAATCATCATTATTTAAATCAAGTCGTACCGCAAAACAATGGACACACACCCAGCATTCAGACTATCACCACAACAGACAAGCGTGCCTATCTACAAGGTATATGTTTCCGTTCGCAGCCCAATAACAATATCTCGTCTCTCAGACGGCTGATAAGCTATGTTGACACTGCAGCTATTGGCTACAATGGCTACAATGGCCAGGCCGCCGGCTATCTGTCTGTAATCACTCTATAACAATATTTCGTCAAGAAAGGCGTTTGAAAGTGCGCTTAGGAACTTTTTGCTTATTTTAAAATGCATTAATTCTTATAACTGTGATCGAAGTTGGATTGGGGGGCTTTTCTTACAGCCAATTTTTAACCTTGGCAATTGAACTATGATCTATTGCGACACTGAGAAATGTAAGTCAAATATAAAAGAAATTAATATAATCGGGATCAGTATTTTTGGGTTGTCAGTTTAAGCTGACTGTGAATGTTCTTAAAATTACGAGAATTGCCCCTAGGGCAATTCTCGTAATTTTAAGAACATTCACAGTCTGATCTCAGTCTCAATCTGTCGAATGTCCCTACATTTTGACAAGTTTTTGACATTTGTTTGTCGCTGAGATGAGACTGCGACTAGATTTTGAACGTTTTAAATTACGAGAATCACGACAGAGTCTGAAATTGAGCCCAGTTGATGATAATAGATTAGACCCCTATTGCATGAGACTCGATCATAACTAGCGACATGTGTGTGTACTATAGGAGCACCTCTGAATAACCCTTCGGAAAATACAGGCGTGATGCTATGTTATAAAAAATATATACCTAACTATATCATATTATAAATAGTGACCTATAATAGTGATGTACAGACGCCAGCACAGCACATCAATCTGTCAAATTTCTTTAATAGATTTTCAACTTTATCGCTAAACCATTAGGTACAAAGTTGATTGGGAAAATTTGACAGTTTCGGGTAGCTTGACCTGCTGACGTCCGTACTTGGCTTTATGGTCATCTTTTTATTACCTGCTTAAAAGGCATTCTCTTTTTATTTCTTTTTAGAACCTCTTTTGAAGGCAGCCGGTCTTTTGGTGGTACTTGAAGGCACACGCGTCTGTGCCGGGGCGGAAGGAAAGCGATGGAAGAAGAGAAGTTCGAAAGTTATTTATATATTATCATTATGTGATGCCCCAATGCAAGGCCGAGGCCTCCCTACTCTCCGCCAGGGCTGCGGGTTGTTCGAAAGAGATACCGTGGCCCCTGGCATAGGCAACTGAAGGAACACGGGTGGGTTTTAGTCAGTAAAAGTCTGACACGCCCTTCCGCTCAGCCCAGAGCGGGAGAGGTCACTTGATGATTTCCCACCAAAAAAAAAAAGGTCTCCCTACTCTCTTCTCCTCCCTACTTCTCTCTGTTAAAAGCTGCTAAGGACCAGCTGGAAGAAGAGAAGTCAGATATATAAAGTTCCTGCCAGGGTAGCGGGAACATCCGAAAGGGTTTACCGCTGCCCTGGAACATAAAGGGCTAAGGAAGGAACACGGGTGGGTTTTAGTCAGTAAGAGTCTGACACTCCCTCCTGCTCCACCCAGAGCGGGAGGAGTCATTTGATGATTTCCCATCCTCAAAAAAAAAAAAAAAAGATATATAAAGTTATATAAACTAATGTTTATGTCAGTTCGGTGGTTTTTACCACATCATGCAGAAGCCTAAACATATTTTATATCCGATTAGAACCGAAAAATTGCAAACCAACAAAAACTACAGCAAAAAGTCATAACAATACTAAAAAGTCGTCCACAAAATTGATATATTGATTAAAAAATCTATTTCCGCCTCGCCGAACGATTCCATCGAATAAAATCATAAAATATAAAAAGTCTATCAAACGCAGATAATAACTGGCACAGTTTATTTTAAAGGTCAGTTCACACACGATCGCGATTTGAAATCGAAAGCGGGAAACTTTTTTTTTTTTATTCTTATAGATCCTGAAAATCTATTCGCCATCGCGGCAGGCCCAGACGGAGATGACGGGATGAACTGGGCTCCTTAAAGATTGGTACTTGACAGCTTCGGACAGAGAGAGGTGGATGGAGAGGAGGGATGCCTTTGCCCAGCAGTGGGACATTAATGGCTAATAAAAAATATAAAAAACTTGATAGGTGTCAAGGGACACCCGGATGGAACGAAGTATAACTGGCATGCTTTCTATAAGAGAGAGAGAGAGACAGACAGAGAAACACGCGCACGCCGCACGGCTTACAACTATAACAAAAAGTGTCGTTCCAACTTTTGGTCTTAATTTTTTCCGTCTAGCACCCTTTCGCAACGCGCGATAAGGAACTTCATTCCAAAAGATTCTGAAAGCCTTTTCGTTTCGTTTCCAGGGCTTTGAAAAGCTTATCAAAATCATTCGGTCCATACTCATCTCAAGTTTTAAAATTAATCTAACCATCCGGTTAGATTGGAGCTGAATACCAGTATTTTTACATGGAGCAACTGCCTATGTGTCCTCCACAACCCAGTTAGTTACTGGGTAATACGATACCCCATGGTAAGGCTGGTTGTAAGACTTTCAGGCTTCTGACGACCCGTAACGACTGTCAAAGATCCACGAATGACAGCCGGGACCAATGGGTTAACGTGCTTTCCGAGGCACGGAGGAGTCCCGATATGTAAATATGGTTACCCATCCACGCACCAACCGCGGCAAACGTAGCTTAACCTGATCGATCGACCTGTGCGGCTGATATTACTTAGACAATCACTATCATCATAATTATCCTAGATCGATTTGGGCAAAACATCTGAAGGCCAATTCTCGTAATTTAAAACGTTCAAAATCTACTTAGTCGCAATGTCATCTCGACGACAAACAAATGTCAAATACTTGTCAAAATGTAGGAAGGGAGAGGTATTTTTGACAGATTGAGACTGAGATCAGACTGTGAACGTTCTTAAAATTACGAGAATTGTCCCTTTGCTTTCCTACCATATTGATTCCATTTGGATGAGATTAGTTACTGAGTAACACAAACTTTTCGAAATAACAAAGCCGTTGACCACAGATTTCTTGAACATCTCCGGGACAAAAGAAGGGCATGCATTGAGCGCATACAAAATATGGTATCTGAGTCAAGGTTACTCCGACCTGGCGAAGTTCGGACAACATCTGTTGTGGGTTGAGAAATCGTGAATTACCTACAAAATGGTAGTGAACATTTTTCAGAGAAATATTAAATGGCTAAAACCATGGATGTATTTATTATATTTATTTTTAGTATTAATAACTTTAAAAAACAGGAAAAGATTTAAAAAGCGTTACTATACCAAAAAGGTCTAATTAAATAAAATAAATAAAAATTATTTAAGTACCTAAGTATTTAATAGATAGTACCTAAGTATTTTTTTTTAGATTTGAGTTTGAGTTTGAGTTTAATACTTATATTCAAACTCCACTCTCTTTTGACTTTATTCACAAAGCTTCCAACTCATGTATAGACAAAATCTTACTTCTTTTTAGCAATGATCTCTTCAATCATCTATACTTATAATAAATCTGTAGAAGTGAAAATTCTGTACATTGAAAATATCCAAAAAATAAATGGCAGGGGGTGTTACTTGACCGACACCGAACCCAAAAACGTGATTAAAAAAATTTTTGTCTGTCTGTCTGTCTGTCTGTTTGTTCAGGCATCACGCAAAAACTACCGGTTCGATTACGATGAAACTTGGTATAATTATTCTTTAATATCCTGGGCACCACACTGGGTACTTTTTATCCCGGAAAAGTATATACAATAAAAAACAAACTTAATTTTGCGGTTCGATCCCTATACCCGATTACCACTGTCTGTACTGTACCAACCGCAAATACTAAGTTTGTCGTAGGTTGGGTCACCCGCAGTGGAGTTCATTTTTATTCGTTTTAGTTTTTAGAGTTATTTAGGTTTATTTTTACATGAATCGTAGGTATAGATTTTAATTTTAAAGTATAGGTAGTATATTTGATAGTGTACGTAGTGACCGTAGGTTATTTTATAATACTGTTAGGTAGGTTTAGTCATTCGTATAGATATTAGTTTTTAGGGATTTTTCTTATTTATTGAGTTTAGATTAGTTATCATCAGAAATAGGTTTATTTAGGTAGGTAGGTATTTAATTTTCTGTTATTGAGTTTTTTTTTAATTAGTTAGGTACTTAGGTAAAGATATCATATAGGTACCTACCCTCTTAATCACCACTAATGAGACACAATTGGTTTTCTATTGTAATTAGCCACAAAGGGCCCGCGACATAGGTAGATGGCATTCTGGGGAAGCACATACATTTTATCCTGTTAGCACGTTCCTGTGGGTAAATTTCCGACATCCACGCGGGCGAAGCCGCGGGCAGAAGCTAGTTTTAAATAATACTTTGTATCGCCATAATGCGCCGTTTCAGAGATTTCAATGTCATAAAACTTGAATACATCTGTCACATCACGCCACGATTAAATGTAAATTATCTTAATTCCATTTTGTAAATTATAAGTACCCAGTATATTAATAATTTTTTGTGCGAGTCGTGATGATGTAAGTAGTATTTTTATCGTCAGAGAAGCATAATGTCCATTTTGTAAACGTTTGACATGGATACTTGGGTAGAGGATTCATGATGCGGTGTCATTTTTCTCAGAAATTCCTAAACCAATCTGCGTGCACTCAGTGTTGCCATCTCAATTCAGTCATTATGCAGTCAGAATCAAGGAGGACAAACGGCCTGATTATCATGTAAGCCTTTTTGCGGCCTCCGCTGGGTTGTACTTTCCCTAGGGTGCCATGCCGAAGATGCCTTACTGCGATACCTCGCGTGCTGCTTGGGGGTTTACCTCGATGCCTGGCATATGCGTACGTATCTATTAGCATGCATTTGTTTTACATGGAGGTGACATCGAGGTAGCGAACTAAACCGCGATCGCGAGGTATCGCAGTGAAGCATCTTCGGCACCTTAGGCTGCGTCCTAATAAAAAAAAAAACGCGGGAATACGCGATCGACGTCTCAATATGTCACTTTTTGTTCGGCGACCCCGAACGCGTGGTCACGCCGATAGAGGGCGCATTCCGGTTTTCCGAACAAAAAATCACATTTGAAAACTAAAATAAGGTGAAAGAAAGATAAATGTAAATAAGAGAAGCTTACACTTGTCTTAAACAGGTTGGCGCACACTGTGCAAGAATAAGTCCAATAATTGTTACTTCTACCTACACAACGTTTACTTAAATTGCATCTACAATTAGCTATTAAAGAAGAGATGGGGCTTTATACAATAGCCAATATAATCCCAACACTATCACGCAACACATATTGTACAAACAAACTAACAGCCGCAACATTGTATCACATCTATCCTGTTACATTTCGCTGCGCGTGCGATGCTCCTAATGGCAGCTCTCCATTTGCGCGGACACGTCGTGCGACGCGTCCAGGACAGGCGGCGATAGTGAAGAGGCGAGACGCATTTCTCGGCAGATCCCTTTGATGCGTGCCCAAAAAACCGACAAATCACGGATTGCGGCAGGGACGGAGGCAGACGCGGACACGGACACGCAGGCAGATCTCGACAGATTTTGCCCTCTCCACTATGCGCGGATGCATCCGCGGACGCGTCGCACGACGTGTCCGCGCAAATGGAGAGCTGCCATAACGCGAGGAGATGAGTAACGACAGACTCGCTCTTACACCGGTACACTGCGGTTAGACCTACTTTGTGTTGTGGGTAACAATAACCACGTAAGTACGATTGTAACCATTGTTGGTGACCGCTATGTAATTATGAAAAAGTGAATTTTTGTCGGTTAGATTCGGTGGTATGAAGGTTCTGATTCGAATGTCGTGGAAATGGGATCGGATCTACATACTGACTTTCGAAAGGCCGAACTACATTTCCTAAAAAATGATAATTTACGTTGCACTTTTAACTAGTTAGCTAGCAAATATTAACAACAGCAACAGCACCCTAATTGCGTAACACAAGATCAATCGGAATCAGAATAATTTTGAAGCAAATTGCTAATCCATTGCTTCATAAGTTCGAAAAATTTGTCTGCTCAACACGTACCTAAATAACGCAATGAATGATGTTGAACTGTCAAAATGAAACCGATTCCGATTGATCGTGTGTTACGCAATTAGGGTGCTGGTTCTTCAAATTTCAACCTCAACCTCGAAAGTATTATATGCACCGTGCCATTCACTGACGAAGTTCAGAAGACTATCAACATAAGCCAAACTTCTTCCGCGATTAATCCAAGCCTGCAAGTGGTAGTAGTCTTATCAACGATGCAGGAGGCCTAGCTCCTTTTATGCCCGTCGCAGCATTGACCACCAGACTACGTTTTGGAAGTCTTTACGTAAACCTTGTTCGGCCGGATTACGTTTTGCGTTATCATAATTTTCAGCCGGAAGAAGTGCACACATAGGCTACCTTCTAGCGTCGCCACATCGACAGATCCTGTTGTGCTTCATTTTTGCGGCCTACTAAGTTAATGATACTAACCTTCCCATCCAGCACAGTTTGTTCAGGGAGTCCCTCTCCTTGGTATTCGATATTGTTCGCTTGTGAGTCGTAGTTCGACTGCGCTTGCGCTGCTGCCAGCGCGCACGCCATCACACACCATAGCAGTGCCATCTCTTGGCTGAAAAAGAAAGAAAATAATAGTTTTAGATGTATTCAGTCGCATTCATGATTAATATATGGACTAGAGGACGAACAGTAGCAGTGAAGATCTAGTGTACCTGTCATTGAAAATAGGGGGAAAACGTTATGTTGAAAAAGTAAGAAAACGGGAGAGTTCGCTATTTCTATCAGCCATTTATATTCAAATTTTATTTGTTTCTAATTAACGTTATTTCAAGTTAAACTTAATATCAACTTTATTGTAATGGCAATTAAGTTGATTTCAGATTGACTAGCACTATTGAAGAAGTTATAAAAATGTTTGAAGTTGTAGCGTAAACTGAACTGTATTGTGTAGGAATTAAAGTTATTTTTCCATAAACTCACATTTGTTTACATTTTTGGCGAATATTTCAAGATATTAGTTTAAGTAGTTTGTAAATTCATGGGCTGTTAAATAGTCAATGTCTGTTGATGGATATTATCGGAATGGAAAAGAACTGTAGCGTAAAATTATGGCGACACCCGACGCCGCAGCCGCCGCTGCCATATTTTACTTCCTAGTTAGATAAATCAATACTGCTACATAAAATCATACACTAAATAATGCCGAATTTTAAAGGTGTTACATCATTTTAGAGTAGATATCAATATGCAATATGCTACAGTAAGTGGCATACAAAAATAACTAGGTACTACGAATGAATTTATTTTATTTGATAATAAAATATTAGATTGTACATAATTATATATATTTTATTATTTATTTATTACTGTAATTGCCCGTGACATCACAGCGGGCCATTTACTTTTTTTAATATAATTAGTTTATTTTTTATTTTTAACTGTGTTTAGTTTATTTTATGATCTTCCTGTACGGGTCGCAATAAATACTTTTTCTTTCTTTCTATATACCTAACTTCTACGTATTCGGAATACAGCTGTATCCGTTTAGACTGGACGCCGACCTCAGCATAGTTCGGAACAGGCTAAGCAGATGATGATGATACCTAACCTAGTCTAAAGTAACTTAAAGAGATAGACTTCACAAAAATTCTATCCACAAATGCGTTGAGTTACGATAGATAGCCTACTTTTATAAGCGAATATAAAGGGAAAAGATTTGATTTTTTGTATTTTTGTTTGTTACGCTTTCACGCTAAAACGGCTGAACGGATTTAGATGAAATTTGGCACATGGGTAGACTATGACTTACATTAGGACATAGGATACTTTTTATGCCGATATTCTTACAGGCGCGATACTTATGCGAGTGAAACCGCGAGACGCAGCTAGTATTCAATAAATCGATTACTATTAAACTAACCCGAAGAAAGTAGTCTACCATCTCACGTTACTCGAGCATTTCACTCGGGAAGTTTTTCTACCAAGTTTTCTATATAGTAACTACACACCGTACTGTTTTCACTTTGAGAAACTTGTCGGCAATTTTCTTCTTTTCTCGGGTGCATACATGTAATTAGAGCGTGTTTTTGTTGCATTTTTAATGGTATGACAACATAGAATGGAAAGTAGTCTTGGGTATCAAGTTATCATTGACAGAGAAAATGTGACCGTTATTTTTAGCAACTACAGGGTGGCATACATCGACGCGCAAACTGTAACCATGAATTCAGCACATGATTCTAGACCGTAGCGTAAAAAACTCTTCGTAGCCTAAAATCAGCCTTTATATTGAAAAAGCATAGCAACATATTGCACTTTTCTATGAAAAGGTAGTTAGTCAAAAGGCTTATTTTTCTTTTACGCTGACGAAAAGTTTTAGCGCAGGAGGGTTCAAAATCATGTACCGAAGCCACATTCAAATTCAAAATAATTTATTGTGGATCATAAGTTCATAAGATGGTGTGTTAGTTGGTGATGGTATGTGTGTGTTGTGGTGTGTGGTGTGTGCCATAGTAATTGGCTGTGCGTCGTTGTCCCTGGCACCCTGCATATTTTTATTAGTTTTCGTAATCGTAACTTGGAACATGGAGTCTTGAATTTAATTCTCAGTTTGCTGGAAATTCTGTAATGCGTTTTTTCCTCTGTCTGTAGTGCTTCCAGACATTAAGCTATGTGGCTGGTAAATGACAATAGGTACCTAGATAGACCTATAATAGGTGGTTCAGACTTATTGTCTTCTTCTACCAGTCATCATTGACCCCAGAGAACTGTGGGCGAACAATGTACCATGACCTTGTGTTCATTCCACTGCCCACAGAACCTAACGATTACAGGTCCTTCCAAAGCAAGACAAAGATCAAACTCAAACTCAAATCATTTATTTCAATTAAACCATTTCAGGCACTTTTGAATTGTCAACATTTTAAATAGTCGGCCAGTTAGTCTGAAAGTGAAGCTAGTTGCCCATTCCAAAACGTAGATCTCTTTGGAGAAGAACGGGCAAGAAACTCCAAGGACACTCTTTTAAATCAAGATATTATTACAAAATCCTGGGTACATTATTCTTATTGCTTCTACATGTGAGAACAATGAAAAAAGAACAATTTAAAATATAAAATTAAAAAATAAGCCCTGGCAGTTAAGAGATGACCAGTCTCAACTGACGGCGCCCGTTCACGAACATGACGCGTGGATCAGCACCACCCAGCTCAAGCATTTTGTAGGGAACTTGACTCCTACCGAAAAGGCTGGAGTTCTACTCCCTACGAACGAAATCCGTAGTTTTGGCCGATGTTACGGGCACTTGCTTCCTATACCGTATCACTAACCAAACTTAGAATAAATATCAATGCAGTCACACATGATATGTTTTTGCTCATCCGAAAAATTTAATTAACCACTTGTATTGACGGACCAACTACTTTCGGATGGGCCCGTATCTTTGTTGACGGACCTAGAGGGTATATATACCCTCTGGCTCGCAATGGCAGTGGAAATAAGTGTGTTGGAAAGGGAAAGAGAGGCCTTTGACCTGCAGTGGTACATTACGGGCTAGTCAATCCCTTTCATTTCCCTATTACCACTTAAACATTAACATCTTCGCTAATTACTATAAATCTAGCTATAGATACCACAGGCTATATCAAAAGAACCGCTTCATATTTTATAACCCTACAAAACCTCATATACCATCCTTAATTCCATAATAAGTCACCAACAAATAAAAAACGATCGTGTTGGCATTAAGACGCCATTAACATATTTTGTGTCTGTCAATCCGAACAAGGATATATTCCGGCTGCGCGGGCGCATAACCTTTCACCGAACAAGGTCTTATGAACACTTGTATCTTTTGTCGCAGGCAGTTGGTATTGGTTTTTTTGTGGTTATGTCATTGTTTACTTATGTATGTGATAAAATATTTTACTATCTGCTAGAATCTAATCAGATAATAACGATTTCAGGAACGGAAGAGTGGATTTTGAGTTTTACATAAGTATTAGAAGACAAAATGCCCCGAACCACCTGTCTATTTACGACTATAGTCTAATCTTGTGAATATTAAAACTGTAAGCGACTATTTTTGGTCAGACATAAACTGAAAGTGTCGCCTAATGTAGCAATTCTAATTGATACGAATGATTTGTGCTGATAACTTATATTTATCAACCAGTGGATGTCTAGAAGAGTAGGGGAACTGCGAGAAAGATGATTTATTTTATTTTTTGGAAGAGAAGTATGGAAGAATAAAATGTGTTGCGCAGACCCCAAATAAATTGAAATAAAAGCAAGACAATGATGAACTTATAACAACAGAAGGAGCGACCAGTAAGTTACAGACGAAGTTGAAACTGTCTTCGATTTGATTACAGATACAGAAACCCAAAAAAACCGACCACCAATCTTCTCACAAGATGAAATCATCCATAATACATTTAATTCGCAAAAACTCGCGTGTTACGAACGGACTAATATATTCTGAGCAAACTTAATGCAATGGCGTATCGCAATGACACCCCCTGCCTCCAAATATAGGGCTTTGAATCCAACTCCGTCATTATTGAGAATCATTTTTGTTGTAAGGACGATACTACAGTGATGAGCGGGTTGAAGAAGCGGTTTTAATGTAGAACATTACGTAGGAATTTTGTTTTCGCTCTCCGAGAATTTCTGATGTGTTTCTAAGTAAAGTTTCGTAAACTCAAATACTTGTTAAAGTTAGCCAAAAAACTTTACTTTTTGCATCAAATACCTAACTGTTCTTTTGAGTTCTCACTCGAACCTACAGCCCGTGTACAGTAGTTTTACCTCTGATAGCAGTGACAGCATCAACTTAACAACAACCTTATTGTGATGAGAATAAAGATCACTGTACTTTGGACTGTGATCCAAAATCAAAGGTAAAATCATTTTGAAAGGACTGTATTGTATGTATACCTATTAGTTTAATATTCTTGTTTAAAAAGTTATAAAAGTAAAATGTTATGTAAGATAAACTTTTTTCTTTATGGGTGTAGATTTTCACCAGTGATTTAGGACGCCAAGATTTGTATCTTAATTAAAACAGTTACACTGACTGCTAAATAAAATATACTTCTTTTTGGGGCAAACGGAAGCCATTTATATTTTACTAAATGTTTTTGTATAAATTGTAGCAACGTTTTTATTTCCTGTAGGCGTCCTGTCTTATGGGAAACATAATATAATTATAGTAATTATATCACACAATAATTATTTTGTTTCACTCATAAATTAGCTAGATACGATCTTTTAACGAGAAGAAGCAAAGACTATCAATCAGCTATCTCCCTTCCTCTTGAACATTGTCGAAACGCTCATCAGCGGTTTTCAAAAACCGCTCCGCGCCTCTCAGCTCTCATCTTTACCCTGATATCGTTCACATCACGAATCCTCTCGCCAAATATCATTTCACAAATACATTAAGTACCGAATTTATGAAGGAATAAAACACAGACTTTGCGACGAAGCGAGTCCGACTGGTTTCTGCAGAATTATACTTCAAACTTGTGTATTTTAATGTTTTTATGAAGCACAAATCATGTGTTTTTTTGCATTAAAATAAATACGCAAAGATTAAGTTGTTTTTCGCTTGTGGCTAAGTAATAACAGCCGCACGGTTCGATGGATCAGGTTAAGCTACGCTTGCTGCGATTGATCCGTGGATGGGTGACCATCTTTACATATCAAGACCCCTCCGAGTCTCGGAAAGCACGTTAAGCTGTTGGCCCCGGCTGTCATTCGTGGATCGTTGACAGTCGTTACTGGGTGATCAGAAGAACGAAAGTCTAACAAACGGTCCAAGGGGTATCGTATTACCCAGTAACTGAGTTGTGGAAGTCAGATAGGCAGTCACTCCGGTACTACTACCGGTACTCAGCTGCGTCTGGTTGAAGCAGCAATTCAGCTATATCTGGGGGAAAGGCTAGGCGGATCATCAAAAGTTATCAAAAGAAAATATTTCCTTTGTACTTATACAAAGGAAATATTTCGTTTTGACAACTTTTTGACATTGCTATGTACAATAAACATGAATTTTTTCCATATCTTACCTACTTCAATAGTTCCCGAGCCATAATAAGACGAGCCATAAAGACATCCTCTTCCCATGGGAAGCAGCCTACAGATCTCATAGCAAATTCCATCCCATATATTATCCTTCACATCCACTACCAATAAAGAAATACAACAACATTAACATTTAATGTATACCCACATATTTAGCCAAACCCTGCTAATTCTGTACCAGTCCGCACATAATTGGAGTTTCCATTCAATTGAACGTAAGACTGGTGAATGAATGATTCAATTACCACATCTATAGCCCTGCTAGACCTGTAGGCCTTGGAATCCCCACGGAGGCACTCACGCGCAGCTTACGGTACAGTCGAACGCTTTAATATGTATGACTTTTGGATATGTCTGACGTTTGCTTTGCGATGGACTGAGTCCCGTTCTTATATGTTTCCGGCGGATAGGGAAGATCGTATCTTGTGCCTTATAAGAATACTTCATAGTTTTCTGGAACCGTTTGATGCTGGTTGATAAGCCAGTTACATAACAGGATGGGTTAAAGGGACATCGATTGTAAGAACAATACTTAAAGTTGACACAAAATAAAAGGCCTGTTTTGACATTTGAGAATGCGTTCTTGACACCTGTCAGTTTCATACAAACGAACACGTGTTTTGCGAATTTGATCTTTATTAGTTACTAGAACTGTTAATGTCAAAACGAGACTTTTATTTTTCGACAACTTTAGTATACCTACATCTAGTAAGATAGCTAGCAAATTGTCTTAAAAAAATGAATGTTTATTGCTTAAAATCATTCATAGATTTAAAATAAGTTTCGTGTATCTATAGTTTCTTATTGTCCTCGTCTATATCCCATTTTCCTTTTTTGGTTGGCCCATGCCTTTTCTTCAATTCATTTATAATAGCCATTATCTCAGTAGTCGCCTCCTTTCAAGCCATATAATCGTTCACACAACCCATCCATTGTTTCTTTGGTCTTACTTTTTCCCTCACGTCAACATCGGCTGTCGCTGAAAACCAGCGCTGGGACTGTCTCGTATAGGGTCCTAACATTATGCTGAGCGATGGCCGTTTTGCGTGGATGTGACGCAAGTTTTCTCCCAACTTGTTATTTTTTTTTTTTGGGTTTGTGTTCTTTTTATGCGTCATGTTTGCCGCAAATAAACGTATTTTCTTTCTATATTTCTTTACTCTGATAAAAATCCGCCATTAATGTCCATCTTATAGATTAGTATCAAACTAAAGTGACTGCAAAAACGTTGTTTAGCTTCGTCTGGCATAATAATAAGTATTAAAACGTCTAATCTACAGAAAAACCTGAACGTTTTTGATTAATAGACATCATGGCAGATCTTAATAGGTATAAAACTTTATTATGTTCTCCGAAATAAGTCAGACGATGATAAATGTCAAGTTGTGTTTAAATTCTTCAAGTTACGGGTTTTTGTGACAAGGATTTGATTTAGTAGAAACTCATCTATAAGAAAAATGAATCGTGTCTAGAAGGACATTATCCTAATGCAAAATGTTCTCAAGATTGACATCTTCGAAATTTAAGGCGCTGCCCATACGTAGGACACCGCAAAACGCTCAGTTTTTTGTCGCATAGTTAATTGCATTGCATATTACAAGCCAAAAAAAAATGATTGTCAAATGTCCAAAGAAAAAGACTTATTCAAACATTCTACATCTTATAAACGCGAAAGTTTATAAGGATGAATTATACGAAAGTTTGTAAGGATGAATGATTTGTGTGGTTTGTTACTCTTTGACGGAAAAACTACTGAACGGATTTCGATGAAATTTGGCACATAGATAGTTTATGACCAGGATTAACACATAGGATTGGATTTTTATCCCGATATTTTTACGGGATCAAGATTTATGCGGGTGAAACCGCGGGGCGCTGCTAGTGTTTCATAAAAATAAAATAGTATCAGATAAAGCAATCGTAAAACAGAGCTAAAAAAACCATTTTCGTTGCATAATTATCAAAATTTGAGCTTAAACTATTATCATATTTTAATGTAATGATAATAAATCTAGAATTGTAAGTTTGTTGGATCTATTGTTGTCCGTGAAATAAAGATTATTATTATTATAATAAAGGGAATTCAATCAATCTATAGATAATTTTTATTCGTAGAATAAAATTGACGTCTGACAGACTTTGTATGGAAGAACTGACAAAAATTATGCAAAATTACTATTATTTTAGTGGTCATTCGATTCAAATAACATCAAACGCATCGCTGTTTTGAACCTTATGTGTAGGGACGATGCGCTAATTTCGTTTACCTAAAAATCTGCTTCTTACCGCGCCTTAACTCATATGATCTGAGTAAGATAGTGTCTGAACTTTAAAAGAAACTGTGACCTCTGTTAAGAAACACCGACCTCATCTAGTTTTAACGTGTATTTTATTGACTAGACAGTGTGTTTTTTAAACCAGTTTAAAAACTAAATATAATTATCATCAATCATCATCACTTAACTTTAAAAATCAAAGCATTACTTGACATAAACTATCAAAGAAAACATTTTTTGTTATTCTCGGATATATTACTTGGATTGTTATTTAGCGAAAAGTAGGTGTACCAGTCATTTATTTGGTATTTTTCGAAGAGGTGTATATTGCACCCCACGACACGCAAACTGAACTCATGAATTTATCACATGACCCTAGAATTTTCGCCAGTTATATACTCTAGCTGAGCTGTATACTCAGTTACTTGAATTCTTTGGGGTGTAATATACACCTCTTCGAACACTACAAGTTGCACCGTTACCTCTGCTGTTAAAACCTTACCTCTTAGGTTAAAACCTTTTTTTTTCCAAATAATGACTGTTTTGAATGTTTTTTAATAATGTTGATTGATGATGATGGTGATGAATGTTACTTGAACAATCTTGTTTATATTTATTTTTACATCAGGATTTATTTAAATACTATGCAGATATTCAGATATGTCTTTGTTTGTCTTCAAAGCCACTTTAATCACCACTTAGCAATTTACATATACAGTGGTCTTTGGTACCTACATTAATATGCTTCTGTAGGCGACAACCCTGCATTGTGTCTATGGAGATAACGAATCGCTTTAATAATAATTAATCACTTGCGAGTTGAACAGCAACTTCAGTAAATAAACTTGTAGTGTTGTAAATACTGCGAAAAGTGTTTATATTATTCTGTCTGAGTCGCCCACTACAAATAACCCAAATAGATAAGCTCTAAGGGCTTGTCCGCTTGTGGCTAAGTAATAACAGCCGCTCGGGGTCGATCGATCAGGTTAAGCTACGCTTGCCACGGTTGGCCCGTGGATGGGTTTTTGACGTTCGAAAAGTGCTGATTCTCAGCCTAATTTGAATAAATGACTTTTGATTTTGGTGACCATCTTTACATACCAAGACCCCTTCGTGGCTCGAAAAGCACTTTAAGCCGTTGGTCCCGGCTGGCATTCATGGATCTTTGACAGTCGTTACGGGTCGTCAGAAGCCCGAAAGACTGACAACCAGTCTTACCAAGAGGTATCGTATTACCCAGTAACTGGGTTGTGGAGGTCAGATAGGCAGTCGCTTCATGTAAAATACCGCTATTCAGCTGCATCCGGTTAGACTGGAAACCGACCCCAACATAGTTGGGAAAAGGCTAGGCAGATGATGATGACATTTTAATAATATATTGATTGGTCTTTAAAAGAGACTATGACCTCGAGTTTGTTTAGATATTTTTTCTCAGGGATCAGTCAGATGGGAAATGCCATCTTTAGTTTTAAAATATTGACTCAACTAGTAAACGTGTCTCAGAAGATATAGTCTCGGAAAATATTTCATTTCATATTATTATGTATTAATTGAACCCAAAACAAAATAAGTAAGCACGACGTCTTCCAAAGCAATGACTCTATCAAAAATTAATTCTCATAACTAACCAAACGATGGAAAGCAATTAAAATTCGAACAGAATTTCAATTTAAATTCAAAGCTTCGAGAAATGAACTGTGGTACGTGAGACTAAATTACGAATAAATCTCAAAGTATCTAATATTAAGAAAAAACCGGATTTCAATTTGTTTATTACTTATGTCATTGTAAGTTATTAATTTTTGTCCAACAAACGAAATTGTTCTCTAATTTGTAAATGTTGAGGTTGTAATTTGAATGTGTTAAGTTGACGATGACTGAACTATTACAAACAAAATTGTACTCTGTTATGTTAAGGAAGAAGTTGAATTTTGAATGCAGGGTAGGCGTCGATGACTTAACTTTTTTGAAGTTGTAAAAACTCGTCGTAAAATGTGTTTATTGGTGTTTGTTGTGGTCTGTGTCACTGACAGTATTAATATAAAGTGGACAGTGTGTTAACTTTACAGTCATGGTTGACCACTGTAAGAAATCTATAGAGGTTTTATCAATTTGTTGACTGTGTTGCCTTGGTGATAGAAAAACTTTGTTCCCTTTTTTTTACTTGATAGTGGCCCCAACCAAAAAAAAGCAACAGTAAAAAAAGTGAGAAACCAGAGTTTCTCACTTTTTTCTAATCAATTTTCTAGTGAGGAAAGACCGATTTTCCGACGATAACTTTTCGTCCCGGATTTTAACTAAAAAGTTGGAAATTATGGAGAACGTTCCCAGGTAAAAACTGAAAAAGCAACTTTTTTTTCTAATTACCCGATTCATCGGCTGAGAATGAGAAGACAAACTGCCACCAAATCACGCACTTAAAACGCTGAAGCCTAAAAGGGAAAAGACTGCTCTCCATCTTTAAATATTTTGACCCAACCTTCCTTTATACGTCACCGACAATTTAAAACCTTCAGACTATACAAAACTGGTTGACAGACGGATAAGTCCACGACAAGTGCCTTACAAAATACCTTACTTAACATTACTGGTAAAATATCACGGATCACCAATCGAAAATCATCTCTAACAGTTCGTAATAAGGTGGGTATTGAGATGGTAATAATGAAAGGCCTCTTCGATTCTTTTTTGGCTGCAACAACTTTCACTTTTTGCCAGCATCGCCCTCCTTGCGTGTTTGTTTATGTGCTTATGTAATGATTGAGATTGAGATGGATGTTTGTTGCCAAATCTATGGATAATGATGCGTGTAGTTTTTTGCTATAAGTCTCGATCGATTTTTATGGGAATTAGATACCTATTTTTGTATTAAGCATTAATGTTAATTATTATGTAACAATATCATTTTAAAAAGTGTCTTTGGAAGTCTTTGGAATGGGCAACTAGCTTTATATTTCTTACTAAGCGAACTCCTTGACAGTCCAAAAATGCCTGTATATGGTTTAATTGAATTATATGCTTTGAGTTTGAATTATTATGCTATGAGTGACTCAAAACTGTACCGTGTCAGCAATGGAGCAACAGTTGAAAATTCATAAAGTTTTATGTTCTTGTGAAGTTTCGCAAAGTATATTTTCATAAAAACGAAACTCAAAAACACAGGTTAAAAATTCAATAGTTAGGGTCTGAAGGCCAATTGCCGTAATTAAAAACGTCCAAAATCTTGACACAATCTCATCTCAGCGACAATCAATGTCTAAAATGTAGGGAAACTAGAGGTATTTTTGACAGATTGCGACTGAGATCGGACTGTGAACGTTCTTAAAATTACGAGAATTGCCCTTCAGATAGCGAAGCAAGCGAAAATAATATTATCCAATCTGCTTTTGATTAGATGATATTATTTTCGTTTGCTTCGTTTATTGCCGAGAAAAACAAAGATGAAATTACACCACCCAATTTAAAGAAAAACAAAAGTCATTCATGACGAGTTACTGTAGAAGAGTAAAATATAGATTCGTTCCACATTCGCCCCAAAAGTTTGACCCAACATTTGATATTCCTTGTTCGCCCCACAATTTATTCTTTTTTCGCCCCAAAACATTTATCCATTATTTTACTTCAGTTTCGTCCCATTTTTTATTCCTAATAACTGAAGCAATCAAATAACAAATAAGAACTCCAATATCAGTCAGATCTTGTAGAGACCTAGATCATATTGCATAGCACGCAAGGTACAGAACAGGACAGACATTAATACTAAGATAAGTGACTGGTATGCACCGTAAACAAGACATGGTAGCATGTCAAGGTAACTAACTATTGCAAATGTAACTTGTACAGTCAACAGCAAAAGTAGATGATCAAAATTAGAAATTCAATATCTAATGAACGGAGTTCGCAGCTATATGGCAGCTGTACTAGTAGTAAATGTTTGGTATAATTTACTATCACATACTTTTGAATCACTTCGACGCCACAAAGTTCTGACGCGAACTCCGTTCATTAGTATTGAATTTCTGATTTTGATCATCTACTTTTGCTGTTGACTGTACCTGTGCTAGTGTGGTCAGCCACTAAAATAAATTAAAATTTTGTATAGTTGAGAAAAGTCCTCCAAGCCTCCAAGAAGGGCCCGTGGCTAAATAATAACAGCCGCACAGGTAGATCGGTCAGGTTAAGCTATGCTTGGCGCGGTTGGTCTGTGGATGGGTGACCATCTTTACATACCGAGACCCCTCCGTGCCTCGGAAAGCACGTTAAGCCGTTGGTCCCGGCTGTCATTCGTGGATCTTTGACAGTCGTTACGGGTAGTCAGAAGCCCGAAAGTCTGACAACCAGTCTTACCAATGGGTATCGTATTACCCAGTCACTGGGTTGTGGAGGTCAGATAGGCAGTCGCTCCATGTAAAATACTGGTATTCAGCTGCATCCAGTTAGACTGGAAGCCGACCCCAACATAGTTGGGAAAAGGCTAGGCAGATGCAGATGATGAGTTGAGAAAAGTCCTCGTTAATAAAATATATGGTTGAAGCGCTGGGAGGAAGATCGGGGAATTTTGGAAATTATTATGCATATGTCTGTAATGCAGTTAGGAATAATAACACAGTATTATGCTTAGTTGAAGAGCAGTGTTGACCCAGTGGTAATGGCCGCGACTTACAAGTTGTAGGTCATAGGTTCGAACCCAGACAGACGCTTCACTTTTTGTAAATTATTTCATCACCACTGCTCTCAAAACGGTGAAGGAAAACATCGTGAGAAAACCGGTACGTCCTAGAACTAAACCTTCGAAGACATGTAACATCTACCCATCCGCAGCCCACTCCTCATCATAGAGAGGAGGCCTGTATCCCAGCAGAGGGAATATTATAGGCTGATTATGTATGCTGATGAAATAATCCCACGGGAACATGCTACTAGGACAAAAAGTAGCCTATAATATTATGTTACTCTATAAAAGTAGCCTATAATTAATTAGACAGTACCGTCAAAATTGGTCCAGCTGTTTCGGAGATTAGCCGGAACAAACAGACAGACGGCCAGACACACAAAAATTGTATATAATATTGTTTTTAAAACAAAAATAGAACGCTAACCCAGAAACTCAACAATTGTTGCGCGTAAAACATCTGCGTGCTAAAGAATGTAAAAATAAATACAGACTCAAAATATTGACATATTCATAGTCCATCGAACTATTTTCATGTCATTTACACAATTGCGTACAAAGTGGGTGTAACAAAAACCGAACTTAGCCGAACATTGCCGACCTTAGTCGATCATCTACGCAAACTCGCGTTGTCCTTGCGCTGGCTCAGCGCCCCACATTCGGACGCCAATCAATGTTTGTTGTATGTCCGTTTTGCTACGAGTCAATTATTATTATTTTATATTAAATTAATTGGTTAAATAAAATACTATATAATAAGGTCATATTTTGACAGTCGCTAGTCGGTTTCGTATTTCCAACTGTGCAAATAGACAAAAGTAGATTGAAGTGTACTTAAAAATAAATTAGTATTAGTTCTTACAATTTCGTGTCATTTATGTTAGGTTAACAATATTGCACCCTAATTGCGTATAACACTATCAATCACAATCTGAATCATTTTGAAAGATATTGCTAATCCATTGCTTCATATGTTCAAACAAAACATTAATTGCGTTATTTACGTTTAAATAACGCAATGAATGTTGTAGAACTGTCAAAATTGGAATCTATTCCTACCGTTAGTGTGTTACGTAATTACCCCGCTGGTAAGGCGACCTCAGTTTTTTCTATCAATATAAATAAAATGAGATTCTGTTCATAATTTGTAAGCGCATCACTTGAGAAGAGTTGGACTGATTTGGCTATTTCTTGTTTTAAAATATTGTAATAATCCGAATTCGGTTTTTATGGATAGAACAATTCAAACTCAAACTCAAATCATTTATTTCAATTAAACCATTTACAAGCACTTTTGAATTGTCAAAATTAAATAGTCGGTCAGCTAGTCAGAAAGTTGAAGCTAGTTGCCCATTCCAAAACGTAGATCTCTATGGAAAAGAACGGGCAAGAAACTCCAAGGACACTCTTTTAAATCAAGATATTATTACAAAATCCTGGGTTCATTATTCTTATTGCTTCTAATATATGTGAGTATGTGAGAACAATGTAAAAAAGAAACACTATAAAATTTTAAATAAGCCCCGGTAGTTAAGAGATGACCAGTCTCAACCGATGGCGCCCGTTCACGAACCTGACGAATTGGAAAAAAAATCGGAATTTTCAAATTCGGGAAAACGGAAAGTAGTTTTTTGTATGGGATTTGAGGACAGGACATTGTCTGTCGGGGCTGCTAGTCTACAAAAAAAAATTAAATCACTTGCAGTCTTTCAGTAACAGATCTTTCCCTAAATCGCCAGAAACCCTGATAAAAAGGCATTTGTACAGAAGCACCGCAACTAGTATATCAGAAAGGACAATCTTTCCATACTGATGTTTAATAATTGGTCTAACTAAAGTACCGGAACCACGAATACTCATACACCGCCCAAATTATATCAACAATCAACCTTAATAAAACTTCCAAAAAACCGTGAAAAAATCGTGTCCGGAAATGTAAAAGCAACACCCTGTATCTTCCCATCTGTACTTTATTAATTGGCAACATTAATAGCTGCATTCACAAGGCCTTACATTTCGACATCGGTCGTAATTTCAAAGATATAGATTTATTAATGCAAACCTTACAGATGGAAGATAACGAGTAACAAGCTGCCTCGAACAGTATTGAAGTTATTGCATAATTATAGACACACATTACATTGATACGGATAAAGCTTGGTAAGTGAGAGTCGAGTTATGTCGGTGGCCAGTAATACCAGCTTACATTTATTTTTATCAGCTGGCAACCTTCATAATGACGTACGAGTATGAGAGATGCCAAAAAATATGGCCTCGTTACATTTTGAGTGGTACAGACTTTGCCTCTAGCTTTTAGTTTTCTGTCAAGTGTGTTAGCGCAAATAAAGGACAAAAATAGACGCCAAATATACCAGTAACAGTTAACTGATGGACAAATAAAATATTGCATCACTGAGTCATCATTTTCATCATCTGTCTAGCCTCTTTCCCAACAATTTTTGGGATCCGCTTCCAGTCTAACCGGATGCAGCTGAATACCAGTATTTTACATGGAGTGACTGCCTATCTAAGCTCCACAACCCAGTTACTGGGTAACACGACTATCACTAAGTAATCGCCCAAAGAAATCAACCCTCTAAAGCAATATTACAACCTGGCAAAGGGTTTGATGGTAAGGCCATACATTCAGAGTTCATTTAAAAAAATCCTGTCATCTTTATAAGTGAAAGATATCTTAGTAAAAAATAACGACCACGCAATTTACACGACAGCCATTTCGCCAAAAACGAGGCTCAAGATGTTATCTAAACATGTTTTAATTACACACTTAAAACACGTGTTTATTACCCTAAAATATACATACGATAAAAATCTACGTACATTTTAAGATAAATCAGAGTGAAATAAAAAGCTCTCTCTCGTTTTGTCTCATATCTATATGTGGCTCCAAGGTCAGCAGGAGTTGTCCTGTCCTGTCAAGTTTTTCCACTTCATTAGTGGGACCCAATGTGGAAGAATGGGAGCGGTAAAAAGAAAGGAATCCTTAAGTGTAAGTACATGTTCTGATGGCGATTGCGTCAAAGAAATTTACTTTTACTGTCTGTATTATAAACAGTCGTGCACGCCATTTGCACTTAGGTATAGGAGAATGGTGACATCTTACCCAAATTAAAATAAAGGGTCCTTCTCGTGAAAATTAACAACTTTTATTATGGGACCAACATCAAAATTCAGGGAACAGCTGTTATTTTTTTTTCATATTTCATGATTATTCCCATAGTAATAATAATAGTCCTGGTTATAAACTATCTGTTTACCGAATTTCATCCGAATCTGTTCAACAGTTTTTGCGTGAAAGAGTAACAAACATCCATCCATCCATACAAACTTTCGCGTTTATAAAATTAGTAGGATTCCCAGATGCCTATTGGGATCGGCTAATTACTAACAATACACCTATAATTGCAATCACCAATCCATCTTTCAAGCTAATTTAACCTTAATCACCAGCGATTAAGGTTAAATACCATAAAACCATTTATTTCAATCAGTGACCATTTTCAGCAGTTAATGTAACCCAACATGTTGATAAATCAGGTTAAGCCATAAATCAGTTATTTTCGGCTTGCATGATTTATTTCCGAATAAGCTAAAGTGATTCTTGTTTCAATAACGACTGTTATTAAGTATAATGATGAATATCAATTTCACATCTCATATGAATATAATTTGTATCCCAAACATGTGTCCTCCGCTTTGCTTCCACTTAGTACTTATAAGGGGCTGTTGACACTTATAAGTAGTATTGAACTTGAATGTAAAGGAATTTTCGCCTCTTTAATCAGATTTTTAAATTCGACAATAATTTATTTATTATTATTTATTTTACATCATCATTTATGTACACACATTCATCATTTTTTTTTTTTGTTTTCATTTATATAAACAGACAAGAAAAAAAGAACAGAAAAATAGGTACAAAGGTGACGGTGGTGGTGTATATGGCTATTGACTTTGTATATTTCGACCACTAATAAAAGGATCAAAACACCGATATAATTTACGTACCGGATGGATGTTTTAATAACCGAGTTGTCTCAAATAAAATTACACTCAGTAAGGTAATTATCACGAAGATGTTCAAAAGCGTATACTGTAAGTAACAAGCAATGCATTATTTTCCCGATGCAACTCTACTAAAGACATGCAAACCAGCCTTAACCCTCCCATGCCGTCTCGACGCAAAATATTGCCTTAGTCACAAAAACGTTATTTATTGCATCGTTTTCGGGTCCGAAATCAATTAGGGTACAAGAACAAGCGCCCAACAATCACTCACGTTTGTGCTTTTGCTTTTTTGACGAAAATATGGCCGATTCGTCATGTCCAGAGATTTTTGAGGTAGACGTGAGGCGTGGTTTTTAAAATGGAAAGTTTTTACGAGATTGTACGAGTCTTAAAATGATTTTACTGATTCTTACAGATTACAGGTACATCTTGTGGCATATAGATTTCCTAGATCCTATTGTATATACAAACGAGATCAGTGTCTGCAAACGCACAGTTAAGGAGAAATTCAATAGCAGGGGAAAAGTTTTCGAAGAATATTTTTTTAGGCAAAAAGCACTTTTATTTATTTATTTATTGATATGATATTTCAACGACTTATCTACACACTATACACAGACAAAAATCATACTGGCTGACTTTTTTACTGTCTGCGTTTGCACAAAAACAGGGTATAAAAAGTGAAAGGAGTAGAAGCCTATGGCACAGAAATCTCCAAGACTACTAATACTCTACGCGCGGAAATTATCAATGAAATCCTTTGATGACAATTTTTTAGGTATTGTGAGTACAGTCACGAGCAAAAGTATGTATACACTCGGCTTTATTCAAGAGCGATGTACTCCTTTATTTTTTAATGAAACTTTATGTTGTTACGAACATAGCATTTTCGAACCCATAGGTTTATGTAATGTGGTGTTTCAACGTTGCATTCGTTATATTTCACGAAAAAATCGCAATTGAAAGTTGCCCAAGTGTTGACATATTGGTGCTCGTGACTGTACGTCACTTACAAAAGTGATCAGCAGAGAACTCTCAACGATTCTCCCGTAGAACTAATAGAAGCAGCCAGATTCACCTTTTCAGTACTACCACCTAAATTGCCATTTCCTGGTTCCAAATTAGGCTTTAATTAAGAATTGTTCTACAAACTTTTGCCGACTGAGTTCAACAAGTCAGCCTTACAACTTACAACGTACACTAATGAGATAAGCCCACCAATAAGGTGCCTTCCCCGCAATACCAACAATTCATTCCCCGATACTGGCACCTGGGCACTTTGTTTACCCAGAAAGGGCGACCCTTATACAGTGATCCGAATATATAGGCTGCGACAATCTTACGCACATCTTCAAGGCTTGCCTATTGAGGTGTCGCAGCTAACGAGCAGATTTCAGATATCTAACACAATGCAAGAGAGGTACGAAGACTAACACGTAACAATGTGTTAAAGGGAACACAGGAATTGTGGGTTCGGATCGGAATAGATGAAAGGGAAACCAGAAAGAAGAAGTGAGAAACGAAGTGACAGACGTTTGACTCGTAGATGATCAACGACTAATGGCCGATTCTAATAATTTACGGACAGTTATGGGTTAAAATTAAGACTCTTGTATCTTTACCAATAATGAAGCACCTCAAGCAAAGACCTCATAGCTTTGTATAGTAGACCCTCCCATATGGAAGTAGCTATCACAGTTAAAATTACCTTACGCATCTATTTACATGTCCAGTTTGGCAATAAAAAATGCTACCATTGGTAAGCAAACTTTTGTTTATAGGAACCGAGCATTAATCGATACTAAATGACAATACTAGTGACGTCCCCATATAACAGGCCTATTTCGGTATATTTGGGCCTCTGCGACGACATTCTATGGCTTTCGGTCATCCTGGTTGGGTGCTTCGGTGTGCCCCATGTCCTTTTACTGATGAACTAACTCGACTGAACCAGCTGGAATTAGCATAGCAGTTCTAAAACTTCGAGCACAAAAGAGCGTTACCACCACACCGCTGACGAGGTTTTAACAGCAAATAAAACAAGAATTAAAAGATTCAGTAGATACCTACAAACACATTATATTTATAAATCATGATAATATCCCATCGCTATTTGTTAATTATTTTTCAAGGTGCTAAACTTCTTTACTTAGCTAACCTTTATATCACCAGTCTAGTGCGACAGCTCGTTAAAATTCTGCTAGATACGTGACATCAGTGTGTCTGTTAAAGGGCGATTGACGTATAGTTAGTAAATAGATGTCGTACCTTTGTTTCATCATCTGATTTAGGTTCTTTAGAAATCGTGTTAACTGTTGCCCTGATTTGGATTTGAAGAAAGTAAATATTGGGGGATCCAAAGCTATGCTGAGCTGAGGCCCACTTGGCATCTTTGTCTTCTGTTTTTTTTTTATAGTTTGTACAGGTGTATTTTTTGCGGAAATGCCAATAAACGCATTTTTCTTTCTTTCTTTCAAAGATTCGAGTGTTTATAATGTTTTTAGGTACCCTTTCCATACCTAGGCTATGGACGACCATAATTGTTATACCGGAAACCACAACTCAACGGTTATTATTGTTGAAAATTTAAATACATTCGCAATTTCTATTCGCATTGTCTATTCATTATTTCCCCGTACAACAATAGTAGCTGTATCAAGTTAAATAAAAGCTAGACACGAGGAAGACTCCGCATTGTTGCTTGTTGTGTTGTCACAATAAATCCTAGGTACAGGGACATATATTTTAAATTGCACACGACTTCTTTTTGTTAGGTTGGTAGTACTAAGTTATGGGACGGAAGTTATGGAAAAAATATTTGCGTTGCCGTTTTTATGTGACGTTTTGCTTAGCGTGTTTGAAGAAGGGGTATGTAAAGTAAAAACAAGGTTTTCTTTATGTAACTAAACAATCCTCGGCACCCTAATCGCGTAACACACGATCAATCACAACCTGAATGATTTTGAAGGATATTACTAATCCATTGCTTCACATGTTCGAAAAATTTGTCTGTTCAACAACGTAAATAACGCAATGAATGTTATTGAACTGTCAAAATGAAAACCGTTGATACTGTTAGTGTGACCTTATATTTAAAGATCAATAAATTCTGCCAACTTCTTAACCCAAGTAGCACATGACAGCCGCACAGTGACTTGATTATAGAATTAATGACTACTCAAGGCTGTTTTAGTTTCCTGCATAAGGGCTTTGTAGTTAGCTACGCAGCCTTTGTAATTCCGATTTGGGCCCCAAATTAACCAGACTTGAGCATTAAAGTGACTGGTTAACGGCAGTATAATCATTGAAACAGCTGTACAAGGCCTGTACATTGGCTTATACAGCTATACAACAGTCATTGCAGCCTAAGATTCAGCTTCTTTAATTCTCTTCAACAGCTTTTAGATGTTTTGAGGCTTGTCAACAGCTTTTATTAAAGTATAAATCCTAACCAAAAATGTTTTTTTTTAAAATTTATTTTGTGTATTTGTGACAGACGACAGTTTGTTAAAGTGCGCGGGCGGACAATGTTTAAGGTAAGATATTTTTAATAGTTTTCACGTTGATTTTGAGTGTCCTTGTATGTAAATTGAGTTGCGAATACCATTTTACTGTAAATGTGTATAGGTAATTACATCAAATATTTCACGCGCCATCAGAATAATACCGTTTTAACGAAAATATTTCACAAGATATATGGTGTACGAATACTTAATAGATTTATCACTCAAATTATTGCTTTCTAACTTATTGTGTTGTGTTAGGAAATGAGTGGAAAATATATTGTTTGAATTAAAAGCTATCAAATATCCTTGAAATCTATAAGAAATCATCTGGATATTTAGTAACAAATCATTTCTGTAATGCTAAAATGGCGTCCATTTGTTATCCAGCACAAATTCTCCAAAAATGCTTTTGAAAAGTTATTTACTGTAACAGTGGTGTTGCCAAGTCTATGTACCAGCTTAAAGCATTACGCTGGCTGGACAAAGGATTTTAATTAGCTTTCTTACTGTGTATTGGTATAAAGAGAGAGCATACAATAGGTTTTCAGGGATAAAGAAATCTCAGAAAACCATTTCATTATGTACCTACAATGTTTGGCTTTTGAAATACGTTAAGTTAAGTTTTTTTTAAATAACACGTTAAGAGACGGCTTGGCTCGCTCAACAGTCGCACAATAAGTTGAAAAAGTTGTGTTCTTCTTTTGCACGTTGCCGTGCTTCCCGTGAGGAAGTGTACTTGGCGCGTTTTTGAACATAACTTTTTGCTTTTGATATCTTACGGATCTGCAAGGGCAGGTATTTGGAGAGCCAATCGTACATAATTTACATACAAACCTTCAGTTCATGTGATTTGTTTTTATTTTGTTTTGCCCTTTTCGTACTATATTATGATTGCTAATTACATTAATATTGTTTTCAGGATTGATAATGCTGCTTAAAATAATCAAAACCGTTGAAAAAGGAAAGGAAAGATTAACAATTGTTCCAAGTGGAGCATAACGGGATTTTGAGACGGCCAGGAAAAACGTTTCTTTAAAATTGCTAATAAAAAGTGACAAATTGATTGATTTTTATTATAATATCGATACCAAATCTGGTGGCTGTGATTAGAAAATAATTCAGATTATGAAAAGTAGCATTTTCGCAATTATGTTGTATTTCCACAAATTATATTTCATATTGATAACAAAACAGTACTTACAAATTTCTAAAACGATTTTTATTTTTCTTATTATTTTTTTTCTTATTAAGGCTCAGCAGAATTACATACACTTTACTTGAAATAATAGTATTTAAAAAAATCTATTTCCATAATTGATTACAAAATATGTAAAAGGGGTATGAAATACAAGTTTAGTAGTTTTTATGCTCAATACATTATAAATTTAAACTTCACATCCAGAAAATGTATTTACACTTCAATACGTTCTGCGTTAGGCCGTTTTACTTTAAATATGTCAAAAGTAGATGACTTTACTGGGTAGTCAAAAATGTCTATTAAACCTGTTATTTTGTAGCCTATAATTAAATTTTCATCAATATTTTGATCAAAATCTGTTTGTCGGGAACCCTCACTATACGAAAATGACACTGGCTTATAAACATAAGCTGCATCATTATTATAAGCCAATATTTTGATCAAAATCTATTTGTGCGGAACCCTCACTATGCGTAAACGTCACGCTTGGCTTGTAAATATCAAATCAAAAAAATCAAATCTGACGTAATTTAAACACCAATAATCTAGATTTACTCTTAAATAACGCCGAAAGCTGTAAAATAGCTGTCAGCTACACTTTATGCATTGGCATTAGGATGGAGTACGGCTACTCCAATTTACAACTCAGGGTGAATTAATGATTCTCTTATAAATGTAACGGCATTTGTAGAGATTATATATCCACTTTTAATCAGCTATTAACAAGCTCGTTGAAGTAGAATTAGAATAGAATTAGTGTACACCAATTAAAAGCCAGTGGTATTATTCGATACTTTAATGCAGCCCGCAACATTAACAGAGAGGTGAATTTTTCGTATTAAGCAGTCGTTAACAAGCTTTGGACTTCTAAACCAGCTAGTAGTTTCACATGCAGCCAAAAGCTGGACTAGATCATTTTCAAATTCTACTTAAATGCTTTTAGTATATTTTTTCGCCATCATAAAGTCATTAGTCAGCTATGCTGTTTAATAGTGTATAATCTTTCTTTAATACAGTCTAAAGACTCGTCCTATCCTATAATACATCTGCATAAAAGCTGTAGACTATAATGTGGCTTGTTTATGACCTAATTCATCGCTAATGTGCTACTTGGGAAGACTGTTCTTTAAAATAAATTCATATCTAATCGTTCTAGCAATTAAAACTTTAAATCTCTCCAGGTGAATCTGCGATTTATCGTACAAAAACATTAAAGAGATTTTCTGTACCTCTTATTGCATTGAATACAGTCATTTCCTAAGCTGTTAAGCTATAAAAACTTAGCTGTATCCGTTCAATAAATCTAATAGGCGACCGATTCATGCAACTTGTAGGAGAAGCTGCGAATCCTCACGTAGATGCAGTCTGACCGCATTATGTTCGTAATTAAAGGAAATGGCAACATTAGCGAGATACTCAACGATTATCTCCCTTTTATGGATTTAGGAAAAATGTTTGGACTTATTTTTTTAGTCTAAACGAGACTGTTTAATCTTATTCTCGACTGATTGAAAGCGAAGACATAATGACACGTAAGTACGTAGAAACATCTACTTAATTATATTTTGTTCTAAGATTGTGGTCTTGAAGTTTCAATCCTTTGAATTATTATTATTTAAGGATGAGGACAAACAAACATCTTAGTAATACATGATAAAATACTTCTATAAATTCTACAAAAATAGTAGTATTTTATGCTCTCACCTGGCAACACTTGTCTATGATAAAATCAAGATGGTGCACGATCACGTTTCGGCGGGAAACTGCCGCGACCCGTCACATTGTCGGCTTGTTACTGCAACAAAGAAATAGTTCTTTTTATTTATACAGTCTTCGGATACGAAAATTGAAAACCAGAGGCTTACATAATAGCATAAAAATCCTGATTGTTTCCAAGAACATCTATTAGAATAGATTTCAGTCGTTAATACAGTACCTAGGTTCCAATCTGTTACCGTTGTTATTTATTTTATTTGAATCACAATCACACCAAGAACAGTTACAAAGAAACAATAAACAAATTCATGCTAAGTAGAATGTGATTCACTCTTGTTTTTATTTTCTTAGACTAAACACTACGGCCCACATTTCAACGTATCATGCCAGTATCAATAACACAATAAAAAGCTCCCACTACATAAAGAAAAAAAGTTCACAAACACATGTCAAACTTTTTTCTTCCCGAAAAAAGTTGTTCAACATTCTCTAAAACACCAGTAGGCGTTTGAAAAAAGAATAATTTGATCGGTACCATTGTACCCCTGTCATCACATCTGCATACAAAGGGTTAGTTGTAACGGGGGCAATAAGACCACACTGACAGCCCGAGCATTGTTTTGATAACGGTTGAACTTTTTGCTAACCGTTTGCTAGAAAAATGTGGATTAACCGATTGAGAATTACGATTGTTATTTTTTTTTATGTAACGGCATTAGTTACGGTTTGTCAGATGAATACAAAAAGTCGAAGCATCACTGGCAGGTTGATAGAAAAAAAGATGGCGGGAATTGAATGCAACTGTCAAAGTCGTGACGTTTGTTTTTTGTTTTGTTGGTGTTGCACGTATTGATATCCTTTGTGATTTAAAGGTCGTAGACATCCTTAGATCGATCAATTTACGGAGTAATGACCTAGGATTCGTCACTGCATTTCTAATCAATAAATCTAACCCTTTCCCAACTATGTTGGTATCGGCTTCCAGTCTAACCGGATGCAGCTGAATACCAGTATTTTACATGGAGCGACTGCTTATGTAATAACCACAACCCAGGTACTGGGTAACACGTAACACGAAACCTATTGGTAAGGCTGGTTGTCAGACTTTCGGGCTTCTGACTACCCGTACCGACTGTCAAAGATCTACGAAAGACAGACGGGACAAACGGATTAACGTGCTTTCCGTGGCACGGAAAGCACGTTAATCCGTCCACGAACCGACCGCGGCATGCGTAGCCTTCGATCGATCCGTGTAGCTATTATTATTTAGCCACGAGCACTGCATTTCCAATATTAATAGAAAGCCCTTGAAATTAGTACAGGCGAATGCATGTCAGTGGTAACAATTTGACCTTGAGCTGGTCTAGCATAGAAAGGAGTTCCAATAGAATACGAGGCCAGCTAATACTGGATTAGTCACCCTTCGTGGTCGTCTATATCTAAACCACAGATAATGTATTGTCAACATGGACCAAAATCAAGAAAAACCCTTCCCCAAGATCATTATTAAATTATTCAACTTCTAAATTCGCCAGAAGTGGCAATATTGACCATACAATGAAAATTAGACAATGATTCCACGCCCAGTATCGATCAAATCTGCGCAACCGCAACATTCTTTTGCGTCAGTCTGACTCACGCGCAGGTGACATTACTATTCCTTGTATACAATGTGTTCAGACAATCGCAGTGGTGTCAATATGCCTCAAGAGATTAGTCATCTACACTTGTCATTATATGATTAATTTGTATTAATAGATTGTGAGGATTGTTAAGATTCTTAGATTTTATTAACTGACCTGTGTTGCGACGTTAATCATTGTATCTACCGTTTGAATCGTAAAATCACAGAAAACGTAAAATTCATTTATTTTAGATTCTCAAAAGCTTGAGAATCTTCATTTGTTTTATTTTAAATATATATAAAAATGAATTCCTATTTCCCTTGGTCACGTCATAACTTGAGAACGACTTTATCGATTTCATCCATCTTTTTTTTTAAGTTTTCTAATACTTTGTAGAAGGTTCTTACGGAAAAAAAAATAAGAAAGTTGCTTCACGCGGACGAAGTCGCGGGCAAAAGCTAGTTTTAAATAAATTCATAATATTTTTTTTATTTATTTATTTTCCGGAAACATGGTATGTTACGAGTATAAAGGTGTTCATAATTGCATAGTGCTACATGTCTCACTGTTTTAACGGTATGCAAAATCAATTGATTTCAAACGTATGAAACGACAGAATGTATGTGCACGGTTTTTGTATATCTTATGGAGGAGAACCCGAACCGCTCCCTAATTGTGCTACACAATACTGAATAACTTAATCTGAATCATTTTGAAGGATATTACTAATCCATTGCTTCTTACGTTCGAAAAATTCGTCTGCTCAATAACGTAAATAACGCAATGAATGTTGTTGAACTGTCAAAATGAAAGCGATTGGCTACGAATAGTGTGGTACGCAATTACCCCGCTGGCTTCCAATTCGTTTACCAAACCCAATGATAAGAAGGATTACAAATGTTGCTGTTTCTTCGTTCTCTCTCTCAAATCATCATCATCATCTGCCTAGCCTTTTCCCAACTATATTGGGGTCGGCTTCCAGTCTAACCGGATGCAGCTGAATACCAGTATTTTACATGAAGCGACTGCCTATCTGACCTCCACAACCCAGTTACTGGGTAATACGATACCCCTTGGTAAGACTGATTGTCAGACTTTCGGGCTCTGACTACCCGTAACGACTGTCAAAGATCCACGAATGACAACCGGGACCAACGGCTTAACATGCTTTCCGAGGCACGGAGGGGTCTCGGTATGTAAAGATGGTCACCCATCCACAGACCAAACGAAGCAAGCGTAGCTTAACCTGGCCGATCGGCCTCTGCGGCTGTTATTATTTAGCCACGGGCCCCTCCTTCTCAAATATAGATCAAATATAATATTAGTTGTTCATTATATTGTGCATGCAGTGGTCTCCTGTAATTGAAGGAGTACACTTACTAAATACTTTGTCGTCCATTAATTACAATGTAATGTTTAGTGTATATCTTTTGTTGGAGATCCTAAAATAAATAAATAAATCAAAACCTATATTCCACGACACAAACAATAGGATACATTACATCACCGTCAAAGAAAACATGAAACTCTTCCAAGCGCAAAATACTCTCGACTATCAACAATCCCCATCATAACAGGTTCAATAAAATTCAATTCACGAATCCAACATGTCGTCGACAAACCATTTTGCTGTTATCATGTGAACCATTATTACGACTGTAGTACAGTTAAATTCTTGGGAAATAACATAACAAACTGTTGCTGAGTTTTAACAAAACGCTTTTTAACTATAACGAGTTTTTGAACGGTTGTTGTAGCTTTCAAAGTTTGTGTAGCTGATTTATGTGTTTGTGATATGTTTTTTTTTTGCCCATTTTGTGTCCCACTGCTGGGCAAATGCCTCCCCTTTTTTCTTCCAAACCTCCCTGTCTTATGCGATCTCTGGCCTTGTGAAATGTTAGAAAGAATTTAAAAAAAAATATTTGGTACGCGCACAGGATATACAAAAAATAAAAAAGAACAAAAAAATGTAACAAAATCATGAAAACAACAAAAAAAAGTAAATCTTTAAGTTTATCTAATATACAGGTTCAAATTAAATTATCTAGCGAAACTGAAGACGTGCTGGGTATCGATACGAATGAAAATGTAAATAAAACAATTGACTTTTTTTGGGGTCTTGAAGTGTGAGTTGCGAAAATATGTTATATTTTGTTTTATCGTGTTTAGATATCGATACTTTAGTAAAGTATACAAAAAAAAACAGATTTTTGGAGAGAAATGGATGTTTCTAGTGACTACACTAACTGCGGTCGATAACCCCGTAAAAGTCATAAAATTAATTTATTTTTAGTTTTGTCGTGTTTAGATATCGATACTCATCAAGTTTGCGGAGTTTAGCTAGCTAATTTAATTTGACCCTGCCATGTATAATATTTAATAAAGATTCAAACTAACAAAATAGTGACAACAACAAAAAAAAGGTAGACAGACCCGTGCGAGGCCAAAAAGGTGTTACATAGAAGGGTCTAATTTACGAGATACATAAAGATGGGGAGTAATTAATGGTAAAATATTCGAGCGATCCCAAAAAAATCAAGATAACCAAAATCGTTAACATAAACCCATCCGTTGATTGGTTATGTATACAGAAAGGGTCGTCAATTGCCTCGACGAGAAACTGTTTTCCAAATCAAACTATACCATTGACAAATGAAAGTAACTTAAAAACTTATCTCGAAAATCTTTTTAATAACCTCAAAAGTTCTCCCCATAACTGGCCGAGTTGACAAAAAAACAAACAACAGCTTCTAATTACAAATTCAAAATCCTCTGTCGGGTCCATCTAAATTCATAGACACGTTCGCCCGTAGAAACAAAGGAGAATATGATCGTAAACACTAAATACGTCGAAGGGGTCTTAAGGCCCATGGTTGATTAACATTTTAGACCACCTGTGTGGCTTTTGACCATAATGGAAACTTATGCCTGTTATCATAGCGACACCAAAAAGTATTGCACTTGGATTTTCAACCCTCGTCACAAAACCAAACGTTGACAATTAAACAGTACCCTTTTATTAAACAAATACATTTAGGTGTCGCATCGCCGACTATTAGCGAGAAACGAATAGAGCTAGAAACTAGAAACGAGTTAGCGAGCAACGAGCAAAGAGTATGTAGTTGGGATAGTTTTGTCACTGGGCTATGAGCGAGTGTGCGAGTAGAGAGTGACTGCCCAGCCACTTGCCGGTATGCGTATGTACTAAGCAAGAGCTCAGCGAGTGTTCTGCCCGCCAGCCAAGCGTCTCTGAGCCAGTATTTTCTTTGATAGCTCTTATTTTTCCGACAAACTAGTGGAGAGAGAGTTCTTGCCGGCTGTGAGAACAATCAGCGATAAACTACTAATATTTAAGCACCTCTTTTACTGACACGGGACCTACATCTATTGTACGTTTCTTGAGCGAGAAAATAGTCCATAGCCAGTCGCTTCCACGTTGGCGGTAAAATAAAACTGTTTTGTCTATGGTTGATAAAACATTATTGTTTGTGTTTTGTTGCACCATAATTGTTTCATAGACCGATTATAGTCTGACTCAAAGACAGTTCTGTCTATGTCTGCGCACAGCCTAAGGCATGCATTTTGTATTTTTTTCAGCCATTAATACTTACGAGAATGTGTTAACTACGAAAAGCTTTTAATTGTCACCTTTGTTAAGAAGTTTATGTTTATTGGTTGTGGAGCCGACGATGAGGCTTAAAATGAAGGGTCAGAAACTGGAGACTAAAGTAAATAATGGAAATTCATTATTTTTATTTTTTTTATTTCAGTTAATGAGCCATAGATTCTGTCATTGTTTTGAAACGCTACAGGTTTTGTCATCTTCTCTCTCAGATGCAACTGTTGTTAGATCTTAACCAGTCGATATTTCAAAGATTTTGGTAGTAGTCTTAAATGCTTCCTATAAACAAAAACGAATCGTTTTGATAACCAATGGTAGCATTTTTATTGCCATGTAAATAAATTCGGAAGCTAATTTTACATGTGATAGCGTCCATAGACAAGACCCTCCCAGGGTCTTTCTTTAGGTCTTTGCTTCATTATTGGTAAAGATACAAGTCTTAATTTTAACCAATAACGGTACGTAAATTATAGGAAGCGGCCATAAAACGGCCACTTTCGTGCACTATTCGCGTGTTAGCTGTACATCAAACGCACGTCACTTTGAAAAACCGACAAACCTTTTATTACCCAGGGTTATTCTGCAAAACAAAAAAGAGGGCCTAGACCGGTGACAATCGATTTCAAAGCGTTTCATATTTTACAACGCAACAACTTTCAACAGGATTGACATCAGGTTTTCGGTAGCTTAAAATGTCAATCGAATACATTTTCGACTTTTTCATCATCTGAGGGGCAATTCAAGTAGTTTTAAGAACGTTCACAGTCTTATCTCAGTCTTAAAATACCTCTAATTTGCCTACATTTTTTTTTTAATTTTTGACAAGGGTTTGTTGCCAAGTCGCCAATACATCAAGAGGAAACTTCAATCACCAAACGTCAAACGTCAAGATCATTGCTCGATGTTCTCATCAAATAAGCAACCACAAACCATTGTGTACACGGCCATCGGCCATAACCAACTCAGATTCCCACATCGACACACAGCCGTCACATCATCTATTAGCGATACGACGTAACGCAATTTGAGGAACTGGTCGCTTGTCGCCGCGCGCGCAAGTTTCTAGGAACTGTGCGCTTGATGCGTGATGGCGCGCAATAATGTGCAGGCTTTGTTGTACAGTTGGAAGTTTTTGGAATTATTGGTGAATGACATTATGAGTGGCTCCTGTTTAGAATGCTGGCAGGTGCATTGGCAGTAATATTAATAATAGGGACCATTGCTTGTGTCGGATACTTGTTATTCAAGGTACGCGAACAGCTACTTTTCTCAAAGATTAGAATCTCGACTCGATAATACTTCTGATTATTTTGTACATACAGGGCAAGCCTCAGGAAAGAAGTATTACAGTGATAATTACCAGAATAAGCCTTTTATAGCATCGAGAAAATCCAGGTCAATACTTAAAGCTGAAAATTAAAATCTAATCGCAATCTCATCGCAGCGGCAATCAATGTTAAAAACTTGTCAAAAATGTAGGGAAATTAGATGCACGTTGAACGTGTGACGTTCTTAAAATTACGAGAATTACTCCTCTGATGCAAAAACAAAAGAAATATGTAAAAAAAATTCGATAGTGTTCCAAAGTCAAAGCATTTATTTCAAATAGGCACATAAAAGACACTTTTGAACGTCAAAAATCACAGTAAATTAGAATTGATTCTAGTCGCCCCTTCCAAAAGGAGTTTTCGTACTCCGTTACTCTTTTGAAATGTTTTACAATATTTTGCATACATTTATTATATAATAATATGTGATGACGATGCACCTAAAATAAAATTACGATACCACAACAGGTAAAAGAATTAAAAATGAAACCTACATCTAAATACCTACCTACTTAGATTCTTTTGCAAAATGTCATATATTTCGTTAGCTATTTTTAATACAACGTGACACCTATTAATGTACCTAATAAAAAAAGTGTTTGACCTTAGGCATTCTGACTTTGGAGGAGATAAAAACAAGCTTTTATCTATGTTTAATTCGAAAAAAATTCTCGTTAGAAGACTAGCTTGTTTTAAAATATCAACAAAATGAATCAAGCAAATGGCACTTTAAAAACGTCTTTTAATAGCCCATGTTAGGTAAAATTAAGAATGAAAGAAGAAATATAAAAAAATGTGTGTCGTTTGCTTGGTTTATGAATGCTAAAGCTAAAAGAAAATATCTAAAAGGAAAATCATCGGTATGAAAATGACTTATAAAACGCAAAATCAACACGTCTTTCTAGGAAATCCCACAGAAAAAAAATCCATACTGTTCTTTCTAAATCAGATATAGAATCCTACCAATAGGTACTTTTTGTTTTTGTTCAATATCCTAACACACGTAAAGCTGCGTCAGCGCAGTTTATATCCATACTACTTGCCATGCGCGACACGGATCCCCTCGGTCGCTCGGCCGAGTAAACAAGAAGCTTCAATTTTGTGTATAGTGCATACAAAACAAGGATTTTTAGCGTTTGTGGCCATTCAAATGCTGGTTGAAAAGGTAGTTTATAAATCATAATAGATGAAAGACTTGAAGAAGCAATTTAGAGAGTTCTACGTAGTTCTTTTAAGCCATTGGACTTTAAAAGAACAACGTAAAAACGTCTTTGAAAAGTAGTAAAACCACTGATATACTCTCTTCCATTGTACAGAAACATCCAAAAGGTTTTTTCAAAAGGCTCTCCATTTTTAGGGTTCCGTACCCAAAGGGTAAAAACGGGACCCTATTACTAAGACTTCGCTGTCTGTCCGTCTGTCTGTCACCAGGCTGTATCTCAAGAACCGCGATAGCTAGACAGTTGAAATTTTCACAAATTATGTATTTTTGTTGCCGCTATAACAACAAATACTAAAAACAAAATAAAATTAATATTTAAGGGGGGCTCCCATACAACAAACGCGATTTTTTTGCCCTTTTTTGCTCGATATCAATAATAGCAACAGGTTGCACTTGAAATATTCATAAAATACTCAGTTGTATTTTTACTTTAATAACAAAATTAAAATAAAATAAATATTTAAGGGGGGCTCCCATACAACAGACGTGATTTTTATAGATAATGGTACGGAACCCTTCGTGCGCGAGTCCGACTCGCACATGGCCGGTTTTTGTAACTGGCTAACGTCGAGCAGAGAAATCCCAACTAGCAAAACAGTTGTATAATATTAGAATTATACAACTAACAGACATGTAAGGGCTTTATAATAGTTTTGCAGCAACTGAACAGTTGTAAAGTAGTGTTCAGTTCGACGCATTAGTTATATATAATTTAAGTCATATTAATGTGTTTGGTAAACGCCATCTCAACAATTTATATGACGATATTATAACGTTAAGTCGAGTTAATGTTTCAGTCGGAAAATAGTTATGAGTCGCCATGATTTGTAAATTAAGAGCCTTTTACTCAACACTTAAATGACAAACTGTGATGTAACGATTTTATAATTAACTATTATAAAATCGTTATATTAGGTTGTATATTTCCACATTTAAGTAACGTTTAGCTTGAAACGTTATTCTAATATAACGTGTATAGGTCAATTAATTATTTAGATGATAATTAGTAACTTTTATATAACTTAGTCGCCATTTTTCACTAAATATAATACTATGGATTCCGAAAAGGGAAAAAGAATTAAGCGAAGTGGGGGTTTTAGAAGAAAAGTAGATAAAAATTGTCAATTATTCAATACAACAACGATACTTTTAATCTGAATAAAACTGGGCCCTGCCAAGAACAAAGTGGTAAAAATGAAAGTGGTTCCGTACATTTTTCAACATTTAATACGGTAAAGGCTGCATCCAGTCAGGACAGGACAGTGTTCTACAAATCAAAGTTGCTTCGCTCATCCTCCTGCAACCTCCGCGTCGTTTTAAATCTTCATTTTGTTCTTCTTCTGTGTCGCTCATGCTTGACATTTGAGTGACCTCTAATTCAGCACTTTCCAATGAATTAATTCCACTTCTTTTGACGACGCATTGTATAGATGACCAAGATGCTTCGGGACATGAAACCGGATTTTTTAATAAATCCTCCATTTTTCGTCTTGGTCAATATAAAATACCATTTTGTTCCCATTTTTCAGGTACCGCTGATAAAACTAATTTTCCCCTTTCCACAGTTTGTACAATTTTGTAGGCCATTTCTAAAACAAAACATTGTTATGGTTAAATATTGCTATATTACCTAAACACTGAAAATCCGATCACATTAAGAATAAATACTAACTAAAGGTGTTTTTCTATTTTCTAACAGAACTCTAATTGCAACCGTCATGGTGGGTCCCATAAATTGTTTAAAAACATTTATAAGACCAATAGTTATATACAGGTTTAAATGCAGTCGCCCAATGCCTATCGGTAGTATGGCGGAGACTATTGACGACCAATAATTTATTTTATTTTTATAAACAATATTGAAATACAAAAATTATGAAGGCCCATTAAAATATTAACAAAGATAGCCATATATTTCATCGAAAATTTTTAATTCCCAAGTATAAGTCACCCCTCTTCATCTTCCACCACAATAAGCTTTCTCTACATTAAATGAATAAATTATAATGACTATCAAAACATTTGACTTACCTTTTTTCAAAGTTTATTGCTAAGTAATATATTGTCATACAAATGGTCTAGCTTGCACCACTGAACATCAGTATAGTATAACCAAAAGTATACGTCTATACGATGATATAGTTATGTAAGAGTATTACTAGAAACGATTACAAACCTTACTAGTTAAACTTACAACGTCTATGTGATTTTTACCCAATGTAATTGTCACTGATGCGACCGCAAAACGACCGTTACACGATTCAAATGTTATATAATCTGCGCCCAAACCTGCGTTACATTTACGTATAAAAAACTATTATAAAACCAAATTCATATTGCTGAAAGTTAAATAAAAAACGTTATTGTACCATTTATATGACTTTATATTGCTACTTGGGATACGACGGGCAGTTGCTTCAGTCAAGTTTGTAAATCCTATGAAAGCGCATAGGAAAACAAGATAAGTCAAAGTCAAAAGTCAAAGTCAAATCATTTATTTCAATTAGGCACATAAAAGGCACTTTTGAACGTCAACATTTAAATTAAAATAAAATTGATTCTAGTCGCCCCTTCCAAAAGGTAGTTTTCGTATGGAGAAGAATGGGCAAGAAACTCCACCGTTACTCTTTTAAAATGTTTTGCAATATTTTGCATACATTAATTATATAATTATATGTGAAGACGATGCACCTAAACATAAAATTACTATACCACAATAGGTAAAAGAATTAAAATGAATTAATGAAACCATGACATATAAATTGACTATGTGATAGGTACATGGTGCTCACATATTTACAAACATTCCAAAAGTAGACTATTTTCATAAATAAATAATAAGGAGTAATAATTCCGGGTGACTTAAGCAATTACAGAATGCAAATCAATGTCAAAGAGAATAGAAAAATAAAAAATTATACAATTACATTAGCAACCAGTTTGACTTTGTCTAGAGCAACCAGTTTGACTTTGTCTAGTAGATAGTTGACAAAAGAGCTGCCTAAGTGTATAATCACCTTATATTGTTCCCACCGCAGGAACAGAGGCCTCCTCTCTGTGGCAGGGACTGGGCCGTAATCTACCACACGGGCCAAGCGTGGTTTGATGAAATAATAATAATAATATAATAATATCCCTGGACATTTCACACATCGCCATCTAGTCCTAAGCTAAGCAACCTAATGCTTATGTTATGGTAACAAGATGGCTGATAAACTACTTATATACACTTTTTTTTTGTAAATACATACATATTATAGATAGAAAAACACCCAGACTCGGAACAAATACATGTAGGTCATACAAATATTTGTTCCGTGCGGGAATCGAACCCGCGACACGCAGCGCAGCAGTCAGTCGCTTAACCACTGCGCCAACCGTGCCGGCATCAAATAAAGAGCTGGTGTAGCAATACAACAGAGTAAGATGTGAACTGAGGCATTTACCAATTTATAAGTAAAATACTATGACGGGCAAACATGAAAATAATAAAACGTGACCCAAGAACTGTCGTAAATAACGCTACCTGCTTATGTTTTACAAAACTCTGTGAGCCACGAAAACACCCAATGTTTTTAAGCTCCTCAGACAATATTTTCCTATAGTTTACTCAAACCTCTACAAGGCAAACGTAAATAAAGATGAATATTAAAATCCACAATACCAAGGTCAGACTCGAACCCACGGACCGTGCAAGCAAACACACATCCTCCGGAAACTGAGTCATTGGTGACGTCAGAGAATGAATACTTAAGTATATTTTAAGAAAATTGGTAGTGGGAATATAAAGTGTAAAAAAGTTATTATGGGGTTTAATTATACTCTCTGTATAGACACTAGTAATAATATGAAATTACTGCATGAAGGTGATGACGATAATATAATGGCTTTATTCTGATTCTGTGCAACGAACTATACCTATTTGAGGCCCGCTTGCATTACAAGTTACTGTATATATCAAACACCATCTGCCAACCCTGTTCCCAACTATGTAGGGGTCGGCTTCCAGTCTAACCGGATGCAGCTGAGTACCATTATTTTACATGGAGCGACTGCCTATCTGACCTCCACAACCCAGTTACTGGGTAATACAAAACCCCACTTTCGGGCTTCTGACGACCCGTAACGACTGTCAAAGATCCACGAATGACAGCCGGGACCAACGTGCCCGTTGCACGCACTTTACGTGCTTTTCGAACCACGGACGGGTTGGTATGTAAAGATGGTCACCCATCCACGGACAAACCGCAGCAAGCGTAGCTTAACCTGATCGATCGACCCATGCTGCTGTTATTACTTAGCTGTATACATTAAACGCTAAAAAAATTTAAAACATCGTGCTTTTTCATTAAATTACTTGTCAAGTTTCTTGCCCATTCTTCTCCATACGAAACTGTATTTTGGAAGGGGCAACAAAGATCAAATCCATTTTTTTTTTGTAAATTTTTACGTTCAAACGTGCCTTTTATGTGCTCCGTTTAAAAAAAATGATTTGACTTTGACTTTTCAAAGTCAAATCATTTATCTACAATTAAAAGGCACTTGGAACGTCAAAATTTTAAGTTGACAGATACAGAATGATGTTTTAAATACATTTAGTGCCAAAAGTATTCAGTAATTTTTTATGCCTATGAATATTTCATGCCATAGTAAAAATATTAGCCAGTCAGCGAGATGAAAGCAGAACTGCTTGACTGTATGATCCTCCTTAACAAAATATGGCAGATTTATCAAGGACCAGCTTAAACATAACTGGCGCAATGTGGTTGTACTAGGGTACATCTATGCCCAACCCATCAGGAAAAACAGGCATGATGTTGTGTTGCAAAGAACAAAAAATATTAGCCGATTATTACGTTTTTATTTTGCCTATTTCCCTTCCACCTCAAAATTCAGCAAAGCTTCAATAAAACTTCAATAAAATTATAATTTAAAATGTAAAAAAGGTATAATACCGGTTCAGATGATTTAATAATGCTTCGAAATGGTTGAAGTAACCGTCTAATGATTGAAGTGACTTTGTAATAATGTTCTCAGCGTGTAGGTACCTACTTACTATTATTATATGTTGGACGTTTCATTTCAAGCCAAGATTTCTTATGTATGACATCATTGGTGATGTGATGACATAGGTACAGGTAAGTTTTCTTGAGAAAAACACAAGGATAAACTGAAGGCTTTATACTCTGACCATTTTAGACTGTTGAAGATTTTTACTTTTTTTTTTTTTTTGAGGATGGTAAATCATCAAATGACTCCTCCCGCTCTGGGTGGAGCAGAAGGGAGTGTCAGACTTTTACTGACTAAAACCCACCCGTGTTCCTTCCTTAGCCCTTTATGTTCCAGGGCAGCGGTAAACCCTTTCGGATGGTCCCGCTACCCAAGATTTTTACTTTAAGTCCATAACAAAATTAAGCTAGCATTATAAAGGCTAGTCCGAATGTGGGCGCAGAAATCTGAATTATAATGTATGAAACTTAATATGAGATGTCACACCAAATAAAGGGCAGATGCAATGAGTGTCTGGTGCATTTAGTGTGAAGTGACATTTCAAGTAGTTTCATTGATAAATGATAAATGATTTTATTTTGTAAGTAGGTTTGTACAAACACTTTTACACGTCAATCATATTTTAAAACTAGATGAGGTCGGCGTTTCCTAACTGACTACTCTGAGAAGAAAGGCCGAAACAAACTCAGAGGTCACAGTCTCTTTTAAAGTCCAGACATAATCTTTGGTCAGATCATATGAAGACCATGTAGGTCGATGTCTGAGATGGTCTTTTGAGGAAAGAACCACACAGATTGAGAGGACCTGTCCAGTCAGTGCACGCATTTGTCAGATATTGTGCAGCTCAACTCAAAATCACTCATTAATCAACAACTCATTAATCATCATCATCAGCCTGCAGTCCACAGCTGGACAAAGGCCTCTCCACGCACGCCATTTAGCTCGATTCTCAGCAGCTCTCATCCAGCTGTTACCAGCTACCCTGCGAAGATCATCGCTCCACCTAGCCTGACGTCTGGCGTCCTACCTTACGTTTACCGACCCGCGGTCTCCACTCAAGAACACATCTACCCCAACGGTCATCGGTTCTACGGCTAATATTGCCTCTTCAGCTTCATTTTTTTTTTTTGTAGTTTTGCCCCACTCTAGGAATTAATCCTGTATCGTGGGTGCGTTTACAAACATTTACACTGACATGCACAAACAGCCAGACCCGGAACAACTACCTGTAGGCAATACAAATATTTGTTCCGTGCGGGAATCGAACACGCGACACGCAGCGCAGCAATGGAACGCTCAGCCACTGCGCCAACCGTGTTGTCATTAATAACAAGTCCGCTCGCTGTGAGCACTGCAAGCGCATCCGGCCTAACCTTTATTCTATTAGAAGAAGGACAAAATATCTATAAACCTCGGACAATATTATGAGATAAATTTTAAGAAACAAAATGACTCGACAGCAAAACAACTAACCAAAAAAGTCTAATTAATTACTACCAAATAACCATGAAATTCCATTACAAAATGACATAAGAAAACTAACAATCAACCACACAAAAGAAATACCTGCTGTAATAATTACAACACAATTATTACATTATATAAATTAATTACAATCGAATAATGCATTTGATTACATTGTAATCAACCCGTGCACAAGACATGTGCATGACCTTGTTATAACCTTCTAATGTCAGTGGGACCACCCACTGACATTAGAAGGTGACCATTCAAGAATTATAAACTGTCGCCTGTTCAAAATACCAATCTATTTTTCAAACATTTCCCAAAGGTTTCCTAGTTTAGCAAACCAATTATGACTTTTTGGTTTTTCAGTTTGTAAGCTTGGTCAAATTTTGGGTACATTTGGCCAAGCTAGAAACTGGACTTTCTCTCTGAGGGAAGTCGTGCCAATATCAATTTAATATAGTCTTGTTTATGAGACTATATAATATATATGACATAGCAAACGCTGGTAATGAGATCACTACTCAATAAAAGCCTCCCGTCTCTTCGAGAAAATAGCTGAGATTTTTCCAACTTTTGCTATGGCAAGAAGTATGGACGACATAAATAAATACTATGTAGCAAAAATTTTGCAATATAATGTTCACACAAAGACAACATTGTGAAGACTCGAAGGCTATGGGGGGGGACCTTTGCCCATCAGTGGGCAGTATGAAGAAAAAAATGTTCACAGTCCCATAATAGCAGTTCCAACTTGGGTGCGATACATGGCCTTGTTACAGCAACCTTCGAGTCAAGTGTGCTGGCGCAGCGTGGGTGGCTTGAACAGAATCATAGCGTATTGATTGGGCTTTGATTTCGAATGGAGGCTAGTCTTTTCTTAGAGTTACAGTGCATTAACTGTTTCAAGTATAGGATGGTTTGTCATAACATTATTTGTTTGAAGGGTAATGTTTCTGTGGACTACGTTGAGGGAGTTTTAAATTTACTACAGCACTAACATATTCCTTTAATTATATCGTTGAGAATAAGGGTCATGGACCCTCAAGATTGAGGATTGACGAGCTGGTATGATGAGCATCAACACACATATTGATGACATCATCATCTCAGCTGACAGATGTCCACTCCTGGACATAGGCCTCCAAGGATCAACAACAGCGACTGGTCCTATGCAGTTATAGTATATGTAGTGTATATAATGATCGTAGAATCCTCTTTAAACAATTGCACAATATCTACACAACATATCTCTACTTTCAATTACGCTGAGGTTATCATAATAACATCTAGACTTACTAGGCGAAGGTAAACTAACGTTCTACCTAGCCACCTGGCTAATAACAGCGTTATTTAATAGCTACGTAATGAAAAATACTTGTAATAACTTATTATGAGGCTGATATAACATAAATACATAAGATGGAAAACTATTTTACATAAGAATATTGACAAATCGAGGTCACAATCAAACCTGTCTCAATTTTTTAGGAAACTGAATCTTCGACCTTGAACTCAAGAACTAAAAACAATACAACAAAGATCATATTTTTTTAACTAAATAATATATTCTATGAATTTGTCCTACAAAACAATCTTAAATATCAATATTTACCAAAAGTACATATCTTTCATACAAAAGACATCAACGAGCGTCATGCGCAAGCGCACACTATTCGTTCAAACACGCGTGTGAACATAGAAAATTACAGTTTTTTTACCGGTTTTTTTATACTTCCGTTCCTACAAAATTGAAGAGTCAACGGATCGAAGGCAAATATTGATTCTGTACGGTTACGAAAAAAAACCCGTAAAGTGTGTTTTTTTTTTCGAGTGATAAGAGTTCCCTACAAAAAAGTTTAGGAATTAAAAGTATTTTTTATAACAATAGACATTTGCATTTTTGAGTCATGTCATCGTCATGATAGGAGGTACATATACTCGTATGTATGTATGAGTTAGTAATAGTATAAAACAGTGATTCACTATTACCGTGAATGTACTACGGCACGTGAATCACGATTTCTTACTAGTAAATCTTTAAAAAGCGCAAGGTGCTCTTGTGGTTTTTAGGGCTAGTCAAAGCAAAAGAATGTATATATACGTGTAAGTTGAAAGACAATATAAGTTTCGTTGTTTTCTGTTGAAACAAAGGCAATATTTGTCAGAACACTTGAAGACTCTCAGCTCGAAAATGTTTACAAACAATAACGTTAATTTAAAATAATAAAGTAAAAAGTTTATTTGAATGGATTTCCAGTTCATTACAAATGGCATATAAATGGCATTATATCGAATTAATAACACTACATCGAACACCTCAAATAGAATGCTATGAACATCGATATATCAAACGTCAAAATTCATCAGACTGGTTTTTCAGGTATAGTTCCCTATGGAACCCTAAAAGTAGCCACTAAAAGATAATAGGTGCAACAAACTTTGGCCGGCTCGCTAATTGTTGTGGCTCCGCGAACCGCTAGATACAGCTTTACGACGGAGATAAAAGAAAAAAAATAGTATTGGTTACGGAGAATTCACGGCATTTAGTCTTCATTTGTTACTAGGAAAATTATTGGATAAAACTAAAAAGATTGTTGATTTGACTTGAAATGTATGTGTATAAATTATAGGTTATGCAAGTTTTTTTTTAATCATTTCTTTTTCCATAGATTTAATTAGATTTTAAATGTGTGTGGTATTTTTTTTTTGTATTTGGTACCTACATAATAGGCTATTTTCCTAAAAAAATCTAATTAGTCCGTCAGTTAGATTATCAAAACATATTAGACCCGTATTTTTTCTTTTGTCAATTATATAAAAAATTATGAAGATATCGCCCTTTAAAGTTCCGGTTGACGTCACTTGCTTGCGACACTTTTGCAAGCAAGTGACGTCACGACCCCCCACTCCCAAATTTTGACGCGCTTTATTTTTGACATTTTTTGTTTGATTGACAGAAGAAAAAAGACGTCCATTATTTTTCGATAACATTAAAAAAAAAAAAAAAAAAGTTCTCCAGAACGAATTTCGGCCATGGCGACCAATCTCAGCGGAGACTACTTATCCATCGGCGCGGGAGATATTATAGTACACAAGAGTGTGCGCAGACACAGGTACACTGTATCTTCCCTCACTCTCATCAAAATTCAAAATAATTATGATGTAGAGGAAAACCCTTCACCTGTCCCTTGGTAATTTTAGTCAGTGTATTTTCCTCTAAATCTACACTTTTTTGCGATATCACCGAAGTTAAAGAATTTCATACTAATCGTGTTGGTTACGTCACTAAATCACCAAGATTATCGTTATTTGTGTAGATGACTACATAATATAATTAATAGAGAAGTATGTATATTTATATACGTGTGTGCACATGCCTCTACAGCACACACACGCACAGAAATATCGTGTTCTCTTTCCTTCTAACAAAATCCACAAATATGCATTTTCCTCTCTCAAAATGTTACCAATTCCTGTTCCATCCACAGCAAACCACTTTTTACTCTCATTAAAGCAGTCACACTCAATCCAGTTCCAATAATAACGCGTCTAACACTAAACGTGTCCCACCCTACAGACTCGTCTAGTATGGAAATGTGAATAAAAACCAGTATGCATGCTAATCTGTTGGCCATCTTGCGGCCAAGCTGTGTTATGTAAATATGTTAGCGGAACTGGCTGATGAGGCAACGGAGCGCCTCGCAAGTGCGAGTCTGTGAGGCGTTATGTCATGGCAACATGTGATGGAGATTTTGGAAGTATGTCAGAACATTGGTTTGGATGTAAAAGTATAGTAAAATTTTGGACTAAAAGATAAAGTAAAGACTAAAAGATAATATATCTAGGAAAGAATGCTTCTTCTTCTTCTTCGTATCGATGATTTCATTTATACCTTTATTTTTAAACTTGACTTGCCCGTTTCACCCGTATAAGTTTCGATCCCGTGGGATCATCGGGCCAAAAAGTATTCTATGACCTAATTCTAATCCAGGTCATGGTGTACCCATGTGCCAAATATCATTCGAATCAACAATATCATACAAAAAATGAAACTTTTTCTCTTTATAATATTAGTTTAGATAAGTTTCGATCACAATTCGCCCATTTCGACAGCGTTAGCGTTGGCCTCGCCTAACCTGAATAAGTTATACCTGCAGCGACGCACCTGTCTTCTTAGTCGGTTAAGGGATGTATAGGAAAGGTCTGGTTTCAATTCATTGTTATCGATATTCAAAATTCCCAGAAGAATAGGTATCTCTCAATATTTGATCAGAGACAAACAAGATCTTAGAAAAAAAACTATATAAAGTTTGAGCTTGGAATCGATGTCATATACAAACAAATGACAGAGCTTATTGCACAATGTTTGCAGTCACACATGCTTGTGAAAGCTAATAAAAGAGCTTACACTCTGACCAACTTATTGAACTAATCGCAGCAAAGTGCTAAAGACTTCAGAATCTAAAAAACTAAATAGCTTTTGCATGAGCCCAAATATTAACAACAATAGGAGCTATTATTATTCTAAGTTACTAACTTTAAATGGCCACTTGCCAATCTAGTTTTTGGCTAGTAAAACGAATGATTGATGAGCTGAGACAGCTGTTAGACGGGCTGCGGTAGACAATGAAGGAGATGGCGAAAAGATTGATGCCTTTCCTCCTATTCAGCAGCTCCTCCTTCTCAGAAATATGATGATTAGAAAAAAAATAAAGTTGTTTCTCGAGTCTGTCGGCGTGACCGCGGTGTTCTTCTAAACTACGCAACTGATTTTGATACGGTTTTCACTACCATTTAGAGAATTAATTCTGGAAGGTTTATGTGTATAATATATTATTATTAAACTGATGTATAACATAGAAATCTCTCGATGTTTTGTCAAGTCGAGGGTCGCTACTCACTAATTTACATAAAATAAATAACATGCTAATAAATAAAACTTTTCCTCTTCTCATTACTGCAACAAATGCACCAACAACCACCTGTACCAATCATATCTTGCGTGCCCTTAAATCACAATAATAGCCCTTAACGACACATGTCTCTTGCATAATAACAGTGTCCAATAATAACACATGTAATACTGTAAAAGAACACCGCTCACAGTTAGTATTTGACGGTAAATACTAAAAAAATATGATGTGCAGCGATAATTATACCCTGCGGCAGTCACGGACTGTTCAGAGTTGCAATACTGACGAGAAAAAGGACAGAAGTTCAAGGTTTATTCGCATGTAAAGAAGTGCTACGCTTCACAATGTAACAAACTTAACATCACGACTAGAGTTAAGCAGAGGTGTATCGATCGTTGCAATGTTTTTTTTTTTTTGGGTGCTTTTCTCCCGCGCGTCACAACAACTTTCCAAAGTTTCATCACAATCGGTCGAGCCATTTTTGAAATTTTGCGAGACTGACGCAATTGATTTTTATATATAAGAAGGAAAGAAGATTTTGTGTTCAGAATCTCACGAATGTTTTATTTTATTTGAACTCTAGAACGAATCTCATTGTTTATGATAATCTAACATTCTCAAACTGTAAGGTGACCATTATAATTTTGTTAAATTCGCACTCCTGAGCCATAACATACAAGCGACGACGCTTAGATGGCTCGCCAAATATGTCACATACTGTATTCTTACTTTTTGATAAATAAACGTTATTGTATTGTATTATTTCACCAGTTAAAAATCAACCTAGACAATTTGACCCTCAAATATTATGTCTGTCTATACTAGCTTATGTGACCATCAAAATAAGCCAGGTCTAATGTCAAATACCTATAACATGATATCAAATATTAACTAAGTAAGGTCAAGGTCAAATAACCACTCTTTTCGTAGTCTTCGATGATGAGATATAGTTATCTGATCGGCAAAGTACCAAAACTCAACATCATCTGCCTAGCCTTTTCCCAACCATGTTGGGATCGGCTTCCAATCTAACCGGATGCAGCTGAATACCAGTATTTTAAATGAACCGACTGCCTATCTGACCTCCACAACTCAGTTGTTGGGTAATACGATACCCCTTGGTAAGACTGGTTGTCAGACTTTCGGGCTTAGTGCCAAAACTGACATAAATAAATAGCGTCACAGACTGACGACATAGACCTTAAATAGTTTCTTGATCTTAGCTGTCTTTTCTATGCTGAAGAAAGTGTTTTTTTATCCCTAATTGTGCATATGAGCGACACCAGCTGAGACAACTGCTGCCGTCAACGCTTCAGTGGATGCAGTTGGCTATGCCGTGGACCCGTGTCGCTGGTGTGTCTGAGTGACTTACACGACGCTCAAAATAACAACAAATATTTATACGTATATAATATTTGGACGTAGTTTAGCAGAAAGGACCCACAAAAAGTAACTTTTGAGTTATCTAAGTTTTAAGTTTAAGTGTGTATTGCTGCAATGATGTTGTATATGGAATATTTTGAAAAATTGTCACTTGTGGGCAAATATACGAATATTTTTATGAGTCAAGTTGTATTACATAGACTAACGCAATTTTCGAGATATTGGGAAGAATGTGGGTCGATTCCTTTCTGCTTAACTACGTCCATTTAATTAACTTGCAATATTAAGAATCCATTAAAAAGTGGACCTTCTGCACAAACCCACACAGTGGTATAACAATAAAATGTAATTTTATAATCAACTGCGACGTGTTAGTGTGAAGTAACTACTTTTGTACATGCGTTTTGTGTGCGTTTTGCGTGCATTTTTTTTTCTCTTAGTTATGGGCGACTAGAGCTGTCAGTATGCACTACGATCTTTATGCAGACTTGTTTTAATTATGTAGTTTAAGTGGCACAAATAGTAGGCTTGGATTAAGAACAATCTTTGAGCCTGTTGCAAGTATATGTTGAAGGTAACTGACTGTGACTTTGGTATTTAAATTGTACGTAATTATGTGGGTTTAGTTTATAGGTTAACTAGGTTTAGATACTATTTACGTTTGAGTTGTGTTTGAGTTTTTTTTTTTTTTATAGATAAATGCTATGTATGTAATTGCACTCGTTGTAGTTGATAATTGGACTCTCGGCACTGAGCTGAGCGTTGAAAATTCAACCGTGCGCTTTTATTTAAGCATTCGTTTAGATGTGGTCCCTGCTAACAAGAATAATATAAAAGTGGTCCCTGACCAAGAAAAGGTTGGGAACCCCTGCTCTATAATGATAATTTACTACCGAGTTCGGGTATTAACAGCTCTTAAGAAATGAACATCTAATTCAAATTTAAATGCTAATGTCTACTACTCGCGACTCCCACCTACGAGGTTCTAGTTTTGGATAAAACGTTATTTCTCAATTCTTAATTTGAACATGGTTCGGTGACATATCTATCGCCTTTTAGGTCGTTGACATTATAAAGTTTATAATTTTAATGTGACGCTTATACAAGAAGTTAAGGACGAAATAAAGTTTTTCCAGATATTTCTAGAACAAATAAATTAAGAAATTATTTCTTATTATTTCTAGAAGTTACATTTTTGAAAAAACTTAATGGCTTCTTCCTATAATAATTTTTTGTGTTACAAAAAATCACTAAAAATCTAAAACCTTATTTCTTAAGACAGATTTAACGCTTACGTAAAACTACCAAAAGCTACCAAAAAGTTAGACCACTCTACAATTTTCTCAAAAAATTCTGGCAACCCTTACCCACAAACTTACGTTTGAAAACCGTTCAAAACAAAACACTTTCCTCTGACTGCCTCGATCAAACAACAAACCACAGACCACATTTCTTCAACACACATTTAAAATAAAATAAGCATTTTTTACCACATGACTTACATATTTTTACATTATTATAAAATACTTTCAATTTTTGCACTATTAAATCTAGCCATGGACAAAAACTGACTTTTAGCGTGCGTTCCAGAATTGCATGTGATTATATAGTTTTTACCCGCGATCCGGCACGCTCCGACATTTGTAGAAAAAATATTTTAAAGGACACTAGGCTATGGAAATATTATAAGAATGTTTATAAGTGCACGCGACTGCGAATGCATTTCTTCACGCGTTTGAAAAAAGGAATAAAAGTAATGAAACTGAAGAAATACATTATAACTGGAGATGTTTTAAGGCGAATTCGTAAAAACTTTTATACGAAGTATTAATGTTATTTGAGTTATAAAGTAAACTCATGTTGTACAATATTTAACAAAACTATTCACACTCTATACTAAATTAAATGACTAACTATACAAAATATATTACAAAAACAAAAGGACACTGAGTTATTTAAATTGTTGACAGGTTATCCATGCAAGAACTATCAGACGACAAAATTAACTCCACGAATAAGATTTATCTGGCTTCGGTAAAATCCGCTTTTAGAAGTAAACAGGTAGGTAATTCTTTTGTGTGTTTATTATAGGTGCCATTGTTGGATGATGGCAAAATAAGGATAAATTAGATACAACAGCCATAGAAGGAAGGGTTATTCTTAGCCGGGAACCACACCGCCATAGAATCTCTATCTGCAGACGATATATTATATTTTTGCCATAAAATAATTCAGACGTACCATTGATAATAATATCTGGCATCCCAGTCGTAAAAATAGCAAAAGCGACAATCGGAAAAATATAAAGATTGCGAAATTACAGCTGCAGTCGCGCCATAAATCTCTATCCATAGACAAGCAACATGGCCGCTTATTCTATATATTGTCTCTGGTCCACATGAATTCGTTTTATTCGCTTATTAACAAGGTTATCTTTGGGGGTGAATAAGACTTTAAACTGATTAAAATAAAGGTTATATTTGAATGCGTTTTCAGGACACAATAAATTTGTTTTGTAAAGTGCATAGCGATGACAATCTTTTGCTGAGATACCCCGCGGTTTTATTGGTCGCAATAGAGAAGCAAAAATATGTTTGTTATCAGTAAAATATTTATTTATATTACTTTAAGAGTTTTATTTTATGATTTTATGCAATATTCACTATCTCTATAAAAGTTTGAGCTACGTTTTTCGAATGTAATATTTTTGATTCAGATAAACTCAGATGCGGATTGTTATAAAGGTAAGATAGGTAACATAAAATATGGACAAACTAAAAATAAACGATTAAACTAAATCTATAGATCTATACGATTAAATAAAACTGAAGTGTCTGTTTATAATGGCAAAATAACAGCGTTTTACTAAATGATATACATTTAGTAAAACGCTGTTATTTTGCGGTACTTACTTAAAACAAAAAAACTTATAATTTTTTTTATTTTTGTCTGTCTGTTTGTTCGAGCTAATCTCGGAAACGACAGGACCGATTTTAATGAAATTTTGTATGATGATACTTTAAGCCCTGAGAAAGGATATAGGCTACTTTTCAATAAACCACGCGAGCGAAACCTCGGGTGGAAGCTAGTCCAACATAAAATTGTGATTACTCTCATTGAAACCACTGAGCCTTTGTTTAGGATTTTCTAAATGAAAATTAAAGCTATATATTCTCTCTACTATTCATATCCCGTAGCATTTTGGTAATACCAACCAAAAGAAACAACACATTCAAATACTACCAACCTCACAAAATAAGCCATACCAACCATAAAGTAGAATTCTAATTTCAAACATTGGTCTGTCATTTTTTTTTTTTAAGGCACTAGTTTTAATACTGAACTAGACTAGGACTTCATTTATATTTTACGAGTATTTACCTCGTTTATTCGACGTCTCTGCAACGGACCCCAGTTGAGGGCGGCATCAAGACGTGCGTTCGATTATCTGGAAAAATAAAAATAGACCCTTTAATTTCTTACGCATTATTTTTGTATATAGAATAATTTTAGCTCCGAGCGATGGCCGCTGCTGATATACATATTTTATGCGTGGAGTAACAGCTATTTTTTTGCTTCTATTCATTACTATAAGTTAAAGTAGATTTTTGTGACCGCGATGTTCTTTTATATTCTGTTACGGATTTTAACGCGGCTTGCACCATTATTTAGAGAGTTTATGCGGGAAGGGTTATGTGTTTAATACATTATTAATATGAAACTTTCATAATTATAATTAAGAAACCGTGCGAAGACGGACTCAAATGACCAAAGTTCAATTTAAGTATAAGAGAAACAGTATTTACGTAAAATGTCTGACATCACCATCATGCAATAAAATTGGAATTAACTTTATCCTTTCATTCATTTCAATTTATTGAATTGACCTTTCGTGGTCAACCGTTATTGAAAGCGCATTCAGATTTTTTAAAGGCCAAATATGTTTTATTATTATTTAAATGGTACCTCCGACTTGTAGTAGTTACTTACTCTGAATATTTACCCACTTTAAAAAAAAATTATTAAATTTTCTGGTGCCAAATTCTCTATAAATTCTGGATTGGTTTATCCTACATATAATAATTATATAATTGCAATTATTTTTAATAAACATACTTAATATCTTACTTAACATTATAAACGTGAAAGTTTGTATGGATGGATGGATGGATGTTTGTTACTCTTTCACGAAAAACAACTGAACGGATTTGGATGAAATTTGGCACACAAATGGTTTATAATCAGGATTAACATATAGGACTTACTTACTTTTAATCCCGATATTCCCACGGGATCGAAACTTATGCGGGTGAAACCGCGAGGCGCATCTAGTAATATTATAAACGCGAAAGTTTCTGAGGATGCATGGATGGATGTTTGTTACTCTTTCACGCAAAAAGTACTGAACGGATTTTGATGAAATTTTTCAGTAGTGTAGTTTATACATCAGAATAATACATAGGATACTTTTTATCCCGATATTCCCACGGGAACGAGACTTATGCGGGTCAAACCGCGGGGCGCAGCTAGTAAAATAATATAAAACACCTGATTATGGAAACAACAAAAGGGAATACCTATTAAACATATACCTATTAATTGCTTAAAATAAATAAGAACACTTAAAAAAAATATGTAGCCGAACTAGTCTGCTCTCGGCTTAAAACATACCTTTTGCGAATAGGGTCACCATATGTTACGTGATTGCCGGACTTAGGCAACGCCTTACATGTTATTTAAACGCCAGAAGTAACCTAGTTAACATTTTTGAGACATTTCGTTTAGAACATTTATTTGCCAATGGAAAGTTGGGGAGTTGTATCTAGTAGTAGTAATAAATATAATATATTTTTTGTAATCTTCGCAAACAATAGGGAATTTGTAACACTTTTTTATGTCGGCTTGATTCTTTATTATGTACACCATATACCTACTTGTAAATTACAGACAAAACTATGGAAATTTTACAAAGGGTGACACAATGGGCAGTCTTATGGCTAAGAGCGATCTTTTAAAGAAAACCATATAGTTAGTCAAATTAATAGTTAAATAAATTTGTCCTAATCTAGAGCTACGGCTCAAAGGGCCAGTATATAAATAAATTAGACTGTTAAGTTCTACTTAAAAGCCTAGCATATTTTCGAGGAACGTTTAAATCAATAAGCACCCCACTTAACCCCAAAAGTCCCTAAAAACCATGGGAACCCTACCCATTGTTAACTTGAAAAACGAAACTTTTTGTGGGACACGCATTTCCCAGACGCACCAAGGACCTGCCAATGTGACTCCTTTGACATTACCAGCCGGTTTCAAGAGCAAACAAGTGAATTGGCCCTTACCTGCTCCCTAAGAACCTTAAACATCACGAAAAAAGACCACAGTGAACCATCCACTGCACTTTTTGCAGCGAGAGAGAGCAGAAGGATGCGAGGTAAAACATCAATGGAATGCAAAAAAGATGTTTTCGTTTTTTGACTCCGCTGTGTCCTCAGTCCGTCATAAGTAAAGGTTATGCTAATGATAAAGCTACTTTGAAATTGAAAGTGACCGAGTGGCCTTGAGGAAGAGGCTTTGTTTTTTCGCTGACAATGTTTTGAAGCAACGTTGTTAAGAGCTTGTTTTAAAAGTATAATTTAATGCTGGCAATTTGGAGTTGACACAACACATTGAGCTACTTTGTGAAATCTTAAAAATGGTTTATGAAGAAGGTCCGTAACATTTAGACTTAGGGTAAGCGCACACGAGCCACCGGCCACCACCACCAGTGGCCGTCGCCTCTTGCTGCGGTGTTGAGTACTGCTGTAGCGGGTGGCCGCCACCGGCCACACGTGTGCGTTGAATCAATACAAAAAGTATGAATAAGCATGTGAACTACTTGTCGCTGGGCTATCGGTGGCTGTGGCCGGTGGCTCGTTTGCGCGTAGCCTAAGCCACGTAAGACATTCGATGAGTCTTGCCGAGAATCGAGCTGAATGGCGTGCAATTGAAGAGGCCTATTGTCCAGACCACGTGATGAGAGAACACAGAGAGAAATGGTGTAAAATCGTAACCGATTGGTGCCCTGGGACCTACAAGCAGAGCAGAGGAAAACAGAAAAGGAGACGGGAGGACGAGCTAAAACTTACAGCGGGTCCTAACTGGAGGAGAGTGGCTCGTGATATGACATGTTGCTGGCAAAGGCCAAGAGTCATGCTGAATTGAGGAACATACTCTAACTTGAAAAACTATAAATACAAAAACAATTCAGAATAAAGGGACATTATTATGTATGTCCAGCTGTGGCTGGAGGCTGATGATGAAGACATTCTTAGATAGGTAGGCACAGAGAAACATTGGACCAAGAAAATTGTTTTTTAAACTCAAAAATAAAATGCTAAAACTTTACCCTTTTATTCGACGTCCAGTGTAAGTTACAATTTACATATAAAAATTCGAAAATAAAGACCATTTATTGGATCGTATTTCGTCCAAAAGGACCAACATCGAGACCACTTCTTGGATGACATCATTGCTATGTTTCCTGAGAGTATTTTAATCAGTTCGGCTTTAAAGGGGATTTAGAAATGACATCATGAGTCAATGGACCTCGGCGCGAAAGGACCAATAATTATATAAAGTTTTGATACGATGCATCTAATCTAATAATTTATAATTTGTTGTCGACTAAGCTGCAGAAACCTGATTTGTCTACCACACTGTCGCATCACATAACCGTCTAGCTATTCGAGTATAGACTGTATGGCTATTCTACACTCTGCAGTTATTGTGTTAGTAAATTAAAAATTATTGTTCTGTTTAAATGAGGTTTATTTTTCTCATTAGCATGAAAAGTACCGGTTGGGATGGGCAACTAAAATCAATTCTATTTTCTTGTAAATGTTGAAGTTCAAAAGTGCTTTTTAATAGCATATTTAATGAAATAAATGATTTGACTTTAACGTTAAATTTAAGACATAGGTACTTATAAGTATATCATAAGTATTACAGATGTTGTCTAAAATGAAAAGAAAAAATCCTGACACTTCCTGTCGTCACTACCTCAAAGTAATGTAAGTGTACAGTTATCTACAATATAACCACACCCACAGCCAACTAAACAAGGTCCTAGATCCCAGCCTGTCTCGAATCCCACAATTTAGCTTTTTCCATCGAAAATTAGGTTGACTTCTACGGTGAGTAAAAAACGAAAAACGTTTAAACAGCCACACAATTCCGCGTTCCGTGCTGCGCCTACGCATCCCTGACTAATAGAGATTGCTCTCAACTTGGAAGGACAAGTGCTGTATAAGGTGATACGTTATTATGTCAAGCCGTTTTAGTCATATTGGTAGAAATGCCAGGATTGCTTCATGATGAGAAACTGGATATTGAGCTTGATAAATATGGATGGAGATTGTTTCTAACGTGTCTCGTTCTAATGATGATTAAGCTTTGTAAATGGTGAAGGTGTTTGTTTTTCTGACACTAGCGTATAGACTCCCGCAGACAGGCGCGGCGCGACGCGACGGTGCGACGCTATTCTGATAAAAATGTCAAAATCAAAGTTTTTATTTGTTAAACATAGGTGTTAAAATAGGTGTTTGAAATAGAATCGGTACAGAGATCTCTATGATTTGCCGTTAACGGCGTACAAATATCAAGTAGGGAAATTATGAAAAAGCATACGCATATAAATGTAATTAAATATTAAAAATTTTGTTAAAAATTATATGACAATTTCCATAAATTTTCATAAAAATTGAGACAAACAAAAATAAATGATAATGTGACTGTTAAAAATGATTTTTTTTCTGCAAGTGTCGCGTCGCGCCTGTTTACGGAAGCCTTACGTAATATGGATATCAATATTGGTCCTTTTATAACTAAGACTTTAACAAACTTTTTTGACACGTAAAATATTGTGCTGGCTTTATCTGCCAATCAAAAGCTGTGTTGTTGCATAAGTATTAAGTGGTAAATGGTTTTTAGTGGGTGGTTTGCATCATCATCTGCCTAGCCTTTTTCCAACAATTTTGGGGTCAGCTTCCAGTCTAACTGGATGCAACTGAATACCCGTACTTTACCGAACCATGGATCCGTTTTTTATGATATTTTGATGTTGACTTGAAAGAGCATGGCAGTTGAGAATATGTCATGCTCACTTAAATGTCTCACTGGTGGTGGCGCGTGTGTTGGATCATTCGGTTCCCTACGAAATGGTTGAGCTGGGTGGTGCTGATCCACGCGTCATGTTCGTGAACGGGCGCCATCTGTTGAGACTGGTCATCTCTTAACTGCCAGGGCTTATTTTTAATTTTATATTTTTAATTTTATATTTTAATTTGTTTCTTTACATCGTTCTCACATATAGAAGCAATAAGAATAATGTAACCAGGATTTTGTAAAAATGTCTTGATTTAAAAGAGGGTCCGTGGAGTTTCTTGCCCGTTCTTCTCCATAGAGATCTACGCTTTGGAATGGGCAACTAGCTTCAACTTTCTGACTAACTGACCGACTATTTAATTTTGACAATTCAAAAGTGCCTGTAAATGGTTTAATTGAAATAAATGATTTGAGTTTGAGTTTACATGGAGGTGTGTTGTTTGAGGAGGCGGCTTGCATGGAGTTTTTAATAAACCCGAGTCCAGAAGTCTTAAAACTTGTTCTTTATATCTTCAGTAAGTCATTAGATATGAAAATATCTCAATTACATTACGGTATGACTAAAGTTACATAAAGGCAAATACTTATGCAAATTACTTCAAATACCACAAGAGTGGGCGAAGCTTGCCAAAGTGATTCGAGGAAACTTGGGTAGGTCGGTAAGGTAGGTGTAAGGTCGTAAGTGCCACGCCATTTTGCAGCTTCTTCATGATTGCTATAAGATTGTAGTTGCGTTGAAGACTGCAGGTTCTATACAGTCTGTTCTATAGTATGGTGAAATAGAACATCAAAATTGAAAAGCTGTAAACCAGTATGATGTCATAGTTATAGAATTTTTTATCTCACGAAGTGACGCGTGCTTTACTTGTGGTTACCAAGTGTACAAACACGCTGTGAAGTGTAATTGCAGCTCTCGGTACCGCCCGAGACATTGGCGTAATCGGAAGTGTGGGTGTTGTGTGCTGACGCTACTCGTCTTCGCGCACACATTCACAGCGTGTTTGTACACTTGGTTAACACAAGTAAAGCGCGCGTCGCTTTGTGAGATAAAAATACTGTACGTAGGGTAAGGTAAGCTTGAGTAAGATCGTTGCCATTTTGCAGCTTCATGATTGCAATAAAGTCGTGTATTGAAGACTGCAGCAGCCTAATTGCGTTTTGAAGGATATTGCTAATCCATTGCTTCATATGTTCGAAAATATTGTCTGCTCAACAACGTAAATAACGCAATGAATGTGGTTGAACTATCAAAATGAAAGCCATTGTTACTGTTAGTGTTTTTCACAATTACCTGGCTGGTTCTTTACAGCCAGCTATCTAGTGAAATAGAACATCAAATGAATGTGAAACCAGCTAACATTTCAAAGTTTAACCAAAAGATAAGCTAAAATCCAGCATGATGTAATAAGTTAGCACATGTCTCAGTCAGACGTAAAGAAGACTGAAAATAAAAAACCATTTGATAGGTGTTTATTTTTTACTTCAGTGAACACGTCAAAATAAGCTTGAAGTCTTCAATAGAACTCCTGTCATCGCTTAAACGAACCTGAATCGTGTGACCATCTAAATATCAAAACTTACTTATAATATTGCGGCCGACGAGAGAAGGCGTTCTTGACACCTGTCAGTTTCATACAAACGAACACGTGTCTTGCGAATTTGATCTTTATTAGTTAGGTACTAGAATTCAAAAAGCTGACAGTCTTGCAATAATAATATGTCCAAGTTTATAAAAAGGAGGGGAAATAATCAAAGGGCATCAAAAAAATTGCCCAAAAGGCTGGCAACATTATTACCAGTATTGTCGCACTAACACTTTTCGCTCCTCGATGTATCCCATCTGGAGATACATGAATTCTCAGGGTATCTTTTTTTTTGTGTAAGACCCAAATTGGGCAGTGCTTCCTTACCATTCCTTACCATTCGTTCCACCCACTGAAGATCTCCCACCTAGACATCAGTAGCCTTGGGTAATATTTAAATAGAATTTTTAAACAGACTCCAGATTGGGCGAAGCAAGAAAAACCTGTTCAGGTGGAGATTCATAGGACTCCATGTCCTGTCAGCTGCACGTTGCAGGAACTGATGGACGCTAGTGATGGCGCCAAACATTTAGATGGCCACCGACACGTTATGAAGAAGATTGGGCACTACCAACGGAGTGCATGAGTATGAGCACTAACATTTCAAGCAAAAATAACAAAATCTAACAATAAACCTGCTAAAAACAGACTAAATCCCATTTAGCCCTACCGATCACTACCAAATCGTACCCGCGTCGTGAACTCAAAACTACGATATAACTGTACTCGCGTCAACGGTACAGCACACTCGTGCCTGCCCTGCTATCACAAACGCCGTAATAATATATAATTGAACGGTGCCTTAGTTAGGGCTCTGGCGCGAAGCCCTTGAGAAATCTCTACGTGATGGCATTTCGACGTGTGTGAGAGTTTGACGGTAATATGAAGACTTGAAGACAATTGGTATTGGTTATAGCGTAATGAGCTGATGGAAAGTAATTATGGAGTTGAGACTCCAAGGACCAGTTCTGTAGTAAAGTAGGTTTATTGAAATAGTTGGTCGGGGTTACTTATTTAAATTTGACTGCAAAGTTGTTAAGATAGCTAAGAACGGAGTTGGAACAGCCAATCGTACATCAGTGGTACCTAACCCTGCACTACGAAAAACGTCCGTACTGCTGCGATATAAAGGCGCTGTCAGTGTCAAATTATACCACTAATGATCGTTTGAGTGTACAATAATCTTTGCTAATTCATTCATCTCTTTTTGTTGTTAACTACCTTATAATGATTTCATAAAAGCCTTTAGAGCAAGCCTAATAGGTACCTACTACCTATGAACCAAACAAAAAATCCCATCAATGTCGCTGCTTAATTATAGGTCAACTTAAATAAATAATCTGACGCCGAGTGCCCATTTGGTTTTTTCGAGACATCGCGATCGCTAAGCGGTTGGTCGACTCTTCACGTGACCAGAGGGCTGGCCTATCTTTTGGCCTAAGAATCAGCATCGCTATACAACGTGGCCATGCTGCCAGCCTTTTGGGCACTTTTCCTATTGACAGCGATGCGGACGAATTTATTTATTCTTTACACTTGTTTTGTTTTATCTCTCTCTCTGTAGTCGTTCCCTCATGTATGAGGATCGTGGGCAGCTTCGGAGTTGCATTTGGAGAGCGTGATCCTCCTCCACCGGTTTCTGTCCAGCGCATCCCTTACTACCGTGTAGGATTTAGAGAACGATGATTCCTTCATCTGATCGGTCCATGGTGTTGCTAAACGACCGCGCGATCGCTTCGCCATCGATTTTCCCAACCACAATCAGTTTTCCCAAACTTTCATCGCCTCTGCGTACTATGTGACCGAAATAGGAGAGAATGCGTTGTTGACATACCTATGGTCGACAAGTGGGTTTTTATTTGAAGCTGGGTTAAGATCGATGCATTGGTGCGTTTGGCAGTCCTCGGTATTCTCAACATTCGTCTCTGACTGTTGACTCACCAGTAGGTACTTAGTTGAGACATTGTAGATAGGTACCTACATTATGTCCCAGACAACTAATAAAAGTAATTAAAAACATAACAAAACTGTTGTTCTTGCAACGTTACGAAACGTTTCCCATGCGACATAACTCACACAATAGACATTACATTCATTACTTTCTATCAGCATTGTCTTTAAAAAGCTTTTTATTACGTCTGGAAGTGCCGCCTTTCTCCAGTTTTCATCGACAACATTATTATATTTTTTAAAAGACGTCTACGTTTCGCGATCTCGAGCCGACGTCATCAATTATACAGCCTGCGCGAAATGAAAACTGTCCATTATTATCAGCATTTATCGGCTATATTTTCCTTATTGATCGAGTTTATGGTCAAATCGCTTTAAAATAATTATTTTAAGGATTTAAAATAAACAGTTCCTTGTCACAGATGGACAGTGCACGCAGGCCTTTTCCAGCGCAGGTAGGTATGGTCTGAGGATTATGCTTGTCAGTGGATTTGGTAATAATCACAGTTGGTTCATAAATTAGCACACTATCAATAGCAATAGCATTCATTTTGACAATTCAACAACATTCATTGCGTTATTTACGTTGTTGAGCAGACACATTTTTCGAACATATGAAGCAACGGATTAACAATATCTTTCAAAATGATTCAGATTGAGACCGATCGCGATAGTATATTACACAATTGGGGTGCAGGTTACGAACAGTTAACTTATATTTTCATTTGTAATCACCAACCCAAGTTGCCCAGGTATCATTTAGTTTTTCTATATTTTCTTCTTTGGCCTTGCAGAAGTTTTAGTGGCAGATTACCTACATTTAAATAGGTTTCTCCATTGTCAAATACTTCAGTATTTAGTACAGTCATCGGTAGTCAAGTGTCGGTTACTTTACTACCTAATTAATAATATTTTAAAAGTAAATTCCTGTTTCAATTCCTATGTCCGTAAAGTCAATAAAAGACGTTAATAAAACCGCCCATTGTATATTTTGTAGTGTTTGATGTATAAAGTATACATAAATCCTAATATAAAATTACTAGCTTCTGCCCGCGGCTTCGCCCGCGTGGATGTCGGAAATTATCCCACGGGAACGTGCTAACAGGATAAAATGTATGTGCTTCCCCAGGATGCCATCTATCTCTATGCCAAATCAGAAGTTCAGTGGTTTAGGCGTGAAAATGTAACATACAGTTTCAAGTTCAAATCCTCCCCTTAAAAACTGAATTACCCCTTTTTGTCCCGTCAGTGGTAAATTTTCGACAACTTTACATATTTATTATTCATTATTTTCTGTCAAAAGAATCAATACTGAGTTTCGAGTTACTCAGACCGCGCATTCAATTTCTTCGACATAAATTTAACACCCCTATATCCCCCTTTGAGGGGTAGCTTTGAAAAACTTATAATGATAAACTTTATTACTTACTTAGGCAAATTTCAAGTTTATTAACTAAATGAATAAGATTTTTCATATAACCTGTATCCCCGCTTTTCACCCCGACAGGGGTGGAATTTAAAAAAAATCGTTTGGGATGTATTCATAACTTGACTCAAAGATTATTTATACTAATTTTTAAGTTAATCAAGCCATGCAGTAAAATCCTCCCCTGAAAAATTGACTACCCCATTTCAGCCCGTCAGGGGTAGATTTTAAAAAAACCCTGATACACATTATTCTTTACTTTCAATATTTGGTATAAATACTGAGTTTCGAGTAAATCGGACTGCGCGCTAAAATTCTTCCATACAAACTTTGAAACCCCCCAATCCCTTAATATGGGGTAGTTTAGAAGAAAAAAAACTGACAATCTTCATAATTTATTTAGATAAGTATTCGTGTCAAGTTTCATGTTTATTAACTCAAGGAATAAGATTTTTCATACAAACGAATTCCCCCCTTTTCACCCTCTTAGGGGTGGAATTTCAAAAAATCCTTTCTTAGTGGATGCCTACTTGTCACGAAGAACACACCCTCCAAATTGCATGTCTCTAGGACCAGCGGTTTAGGCTGTGCGTTGATCTATCAGTCAGTCAGTCAGTCAGGACTTTGAATTTTATATATATAGATAAACGTGAAAGTTTGTATGGATGGATGGATTGATGTTTGTTACTCTTTCACGCAAAAACTACTGAACGGATATGGATGAAATTTGGCACACAGATGGTTAATAACCAGGATTAACATACCTATAGGATACTTTTTATCCTGATATTCCCACGGGATCGAAACTTATGCGGGTGAAACCACGGAGCTCAGCTAGTAAATAAATAAGACCAACTCATTAATTAAAATATAAAGGATAAGTACCCACTTACCTAAGGCCCTACCTAAATTATGTAAAGAATACACCTAAGGATCTATCATGCCATAAGTCCCAATTAGAGTACCTACCTACATAAAACCTACATTTACATATAAACCCAATTGCTAAATCCGTCAAGCTTCAAAGAAAATATCATCACCAGCAACGTTTCAGAAACCAATCGTTACACGTCGCTAATTAAGCAAACGCATTCTACCTACGATTTCCACAGATCGATAGAATTACCTACCAACATAATCTACCTGCTGGTATTTACTCACAGTAGGTACTAACTTACATCACTTGCGCCGTTTTGCTCCGAATCACATCGCAGACTAGCTAGTGATTACGATTGGAATGGTGATGATGGCATAATCACCACGCTTGGCAAACGAGGGTGTTACTGCACTTCTATAGGTACCTACCTACGCCTGTCCACCCAAAAAGTGTTCTAAAAGGCCCAAAAAGATCTACTTATAAATGGCAACTAAAGTTCGTTTTTTAAACCCAGATACTAATTTGACAGGTGTAGTGTCAATTTTTTATACTAAAAAACGCAAACACAAAAGACTAGATGTCAGATTAGTATCTGGGATTAAAAATGAACTATAGGGACAGGCAATCTATGGGTCTAGACTTTTTTTAAAGATGAGGTATCAAAGGACCAATTTATTTCAACACTCGCACTGCAAAAAACCTCTTGATACCTAGCCACCCAAAACAAAACAACAACTCGATCAACGAAATGGCAGCTAGTGACCGGCAAACCATTTATGAAGCACGAAGTTTCATCTTCTAAAATCATGGACCAAAGACCAATTTCTTTCAACACTTGTGTAAACTGCAAAAAAATCTGGTTTCCCAAGACAATACACCATTTGATCAACGAAATCTTACCCAGAACTAATATCCATTAGTTTCCTCTCCTAGAAATAAACAAAGTGAAGCTTGCTAAGTGTCCACTTAGTCGGCGATGTTCACGGAAGCAGAACTAGTTAAACTAGTTCTTGTTGCTGCACCGGCATGTTTAAGAATGTACTAAGCGTTGCCAGTTTACGCGTATTATGAAAATAGAACGCTTTGGAACCACCGCGAGTGTATGCAAAGTGTTAGAACCTGGGTTTAAAAGGAAATTTGGGTTGAAAAGGTTGTGGAGATTTTTGTTGGTAATTTGAGAAAGGTTTTGACTGGGTGATTTGAAGGTTGGGTCATAAATCGAGTATAGGTAGCTAGAGAGATCTTGGTTTCGATGGGGCAAAATGTAAATCAGTAGATGGATGTTTCTAAGAGTTACGTATCAGAATAATAGACATAGGTAGGTAATCGTCGATGGTAGTTACAGTAAGTGACGTATCGGTCCTCATTTCTCAGATTTGGAGAGATTTTTAGCAGCCATGTTGGAATTTAATTCCTAATCTACGAGGTTGTGTCTATGTAAGCCCTGCATCCTAGGAACCACTAACTTCCAAAATACAGATTAACTTTAGTTTGGAGGTTGCTAGATCATCTATTATGTGCTGCTGTACATCCATCAAACCCTTTAACAAATTGTATTTCATAGATTAAGCTTTTGTTGTTATCCATCATTACTTTAGCTTAATTATATCTAATCGTAGCCTAGGCGACGCTCACTCTATTCCACATCACAAAAAACCTTGCCAACTAAGAGCAACTGCCTAAATCCCCATTAAAACGTCAAATGTACCCACAAAAACTTGACCTGTCAAAATCAATAAAATGTCAAGCAAATTAAAAAAGTAAAAGCAATACCTATGTAGCACTGTTAGTTGGCACTTCGGCTGTAATACATTGTCATATTGGTTCCACTTTCGACGTAACATACGACTAATAGCAGGTACTTAGTTTACATAACTGATGTGGGTAGTGATTGACAGCTTGGGTACCTATTAAGTTATAAGCGCCAAGCGGTTATGCAAGAAGGTTATCTTTGCCACAATAAGGCGCTATGTAGGCAGTTTTTTTTTAACACAGGTACTACATTTCCATAACATCACACGTTTTCGCAGAGAGAAGAGAGGTCAAGCTGTATAGAACTCACATTTCACCACAACATGTTTAAATACCATGTAAGTAACAGGGTAAAATTATTGCCACCTGGGCCCTAATTTCTTAGCTAATCACGTCAACCCCGCGTTTATTTCGCGCGGTTTCGTTCATTGTGTCATATAGAATACGGCCCCTAGCAGGTATTTAGATTCTGGGCTACGACTGAGAATTTCCTAAAAAACCCAATGACACTGGCCAACCTGGGGATCAATCCCACGACCCCACACTCAGCAGTCGCGCTTGTGTAGTCACAAGCGCGACGAACAGGGCAGTCAAACCTCATGTTAACCACTTTGGGAAGAATTTAATAGGTACCATACCTAGTTTTCTGTACTCGCTGTACTCTTATGACTCAACGTCTACAAAACTTGTCGCGTCGGGTGTTCGAACATAAAAATCGTGTCACGGTCACCGCATAATCGTGTATTGACAGCCGTGACTGTATGTAAATGTCTTCAGCGTCACACTTGTGCCGAAACCGACGATCATCACGGATGGGCATGTAGCGCGAAAAATGAGTTTATTAACTTTAAAATAGATTGAAAGGTGGTTTTTGAACCCTTACCAGAGACAAAATTTCGTCTGGGCGATTTTTTTTTTTTTATTGTACCCAGGATATAAATAAAACTTAATCAAATCCACTACAAACCTACAATAAGCAGCCTTATCGGTATCTGCGAAGTCTTCCAGGCAACCTTGGAATGGAGAGTGATTGGGTGGACATAAAATGGGAGATTTTGTGGAACTTAGGACCAAGATGGTTCTTTATGAAGGAACATGACAAAGATTTGCTCTCACGTTTCTAATTAATTATCTTAGGTTGTAAATAGTAGGAGCATCGACCTCGCGACCGCAATTTAACTCACTGGCTATTTGGGCAGTAATTAGCGTATTAAGAAATTACCAATATACTGCTCTAACGGTCTTAAATTACCGTCTATGAGATCGCTTGTGCAATTAACTACCTACTCCAAAATACGACATTAACTTTTTCTTTTTCTTACATTTTCTGTACCTACAGACGCCAACAGGTCAAGCTACCCGAAACTGTCAAATGTTCCTAATCAACCTTGAACCTTAATGCTTTAACAATAAAGTTAAAAATATATTATAGAAATTTGACAAATTGTAGTAGCTTGATGTGCTAGTGACATGAGCCAAATAAACTTAGTTATATCTTTCTTTCATTTATGAGTTGAAACTTCTTAGGCGGCGATTCGATATTTAGACGAGAATTGAGAGTGAAATTTCACGGACACGTCACGTATAGGCACATTTCGTTAGGTACATGAGAGAGAAGAAAGATATCTCTCTCTATCAATAGGGAATATAAAATGATGTACAAAGAAAACAGCAACATAGACAACGTAAAACCATTTATTTCAAAGTAACGGATATTATGCCAGTGTTTACGTTCATTCAATAAATACTGTTAATCTGTTTACGCCGTGGCTAAAGACCCTTGTTCACAATGGCCCACTATCCGTTTACTGCAGATCATTGTATACAGGACGTGGCGAATAATGGCTTGAACAATTTCATGCCTCATTGGTTGGAGTAGCCGTTAGGTGCACATTGAGAAGAACAACATTGAGATCTTATCATAATCACACTTTATAATGCCTGTATTTTTTTTTTGTTGTCCTTTTTGTGCCACTGTTGGGCAAAATCTGTATTTAGACAATAGATATTTTTACGAGTCGCAAATAGGAGTAATATTGAGGTTCAGTTCCTTAAATGCCTTATGAAAACAGATGCAGAAATGTCAATTTGTTTCGGTTAGTTTCAAATAGGCACAAAAAAGCACCTTTGAATGCCAAAGGTGCCTTTATGTGCCTGTTAACAGTTGTGAAAATCTTTCCATTAATCTCTCTTTAGGGATGAGCAGGACTCCTTAAATTAAAGGGTTGGCCCACAATCGCAGTAGACCGGGAAAAGTGTCAAGAGGGAAGTGAATCCTTTGCCCTACAGTGGGACAACAGAGGTTTATAATACAGCGTGGCGCTTTAATGGCGACATTAATTTAACACACGTATACGGTTTTACGTTGTAGTTTTATGAAAATATTTTAATTTAATTAAACATTAATATTTATTTATTTATTAACAATTTTATAAAATAGCATCTTAGAGCAATCTGACTTAAAGAACTGTAGCGCAGGGGTCATTTGCCGGGGTCACGGATCATAACATCGCATCAATGTAATTAAAACAATTAACGAGCAAAGAGAAGGCGAATTGAAGGAAAGAGAGAGCCCTGTGACGGCGCGCGGCGCAGATTTTTTTTATGTTGTTATAATTTTTATGATTACTGGCCACTAGCCCTACCCGTGTGTTAAATTAATGTCGCCATTGTAGCGCCACGTTGTATAATAATCTATCTTTAAACGCTGTTTTACATGCTCAAATAACAACAGAGAATAGTAGAGACATTTACAAATAATTGTGGTGGCTTATTTAATAATTATTATGTTGCCTTTATAACAGTAGTGAAAATCTTTCCATTAATCTCTCTTTAAATTCTGTTTTTCATAACAGAGAACAGATGAGATATTTAACAATAGTGGTTTGCTTATTTCATAATTATTATTTGCATGAGCAATCATTTCAATGCACTGAACTGTATCAGTATCAGAAAAAAAATTGATTAAAATTAAATTAGATAAAAAAAGTAGAGGGAAGACTCGGTTTAAAACTGTATGGAATGATAACAACAAAATAGTCATCAAATTAAATTAAATAAAACTGTAGCAAACATAGACACTCAATTATAAAAAAATATTACGATTAATATCACTTTAAAAACTGCACCGTTCTGAAATACATACATATTAACTTAATTAAAAATAACAACTTACATCAAGAAGTCTGTGACTTATTAGAATTTAAACAATAAAAAATCACACAAAACTTAATTACATATCTCACTAAACTTGAAATCTACTACCTTCTTCATTCATGCTCCTGATTATTAATGACTTATAAATTGATTCATTTCTTGATAACTTATTTCCCTATAATCCTGGCAGAAATATCCAAGGACCACAAATTACTGGTCTTGGTGAACCTAACTTGACCAGAAGGACCACTGGAAGCCTGGTAAAAATATCTAAGTACCACAAATATCTAGTCCTGGTCTCTTAATGTCACCTAACTTGACCTGAGGGACCAGATATTTCTGCCAGAACATTTTCAAAATTGTGCTATCTTATTCCTAAGTTTGAAATATCTGGGCTAAGTCGAAATTCTTCAGGTCGACAAGACCAGTGTGTCCATTTATCATACAGTAGTATTCGGCACCCAGTATGTAGGATAGCACCATTGCTCCTACAATGCTACCTAGGGAGGTTGACCTGGGCAGAAGTATGCCGGTGGCTATCAGCAGACCCACATATGTCATGAACCTTGAAGGAAAAGAATTTGTGTTAGTTAAACTATTATTAAAATCTTTCAAATGTCCCCAGATAATGATGTTAGGAAAATTATAATGTCAGGAAATGAAATACATAAAAAAGAATTCTCATTACTAATACCTACATAGTAATATGCCAATGAAAGCCATGAATATGTATAAATCCAAACAAGAATAGAATATTTTTCTATGTAACATATTATAAACCTGAATATTATATTGGATAGCCAGTTTTTTTTTTTTTGACTATGTTCTTACTCTTGACCTCTATCCAGCCCAGAGGCAGGGATGAGATCTACAGTAGAACGAGCTTGCCCAGAAGAAGCCTATTCACTCTCGCCTTGAAGAGATATTATATATTAAGTAGTTACTATTGATGCCAAATATGTAAATAAAATATTATATAATTATTTTGCCAATATAGGCAGTTCCTGTCAGTAATAAATTTTATAAAATAATATCGAAATTTATGAATTTCATTTAACACACAAGTCCCAACCAAATCTAACAATATCAATAAATAAATAAATCTTTTTCGAATTGTATGTGTGATGGTTCTAAATAAAATAAATAAATAGTAATAATAATGGCAAATAAATTATGTCACCAATCGAACCCACCACCATAAAAACAAAATATTCATTTACCTACACAAAATAATGACCACTTTACTTGAAGCCCTATAACTCCTCGTTTCTGTAAGAAATATAATTAAATTATAAACAAAAACTAAAAAGGTAATGTACTACTTATTTGTAAAGATCTTAAAAGTATGGCTGCGAAGTAAAATCGAATTTGTCTTTATACATATATGGAGCTGTGATCCTGTCATCATGAATGAAGTCATCTATCCATGATGATTGTTCAAGTCATGTTCTATCATGTAATGTACTGACGCCAGCAGGTCAAGCTACTTGAAACTGTCAATTTTTCAAAATCAACCTTGAACTTTAATGCTTTAGTAATAAAGTTGAAAATCTATTAAAGAAATTTGACAGATTGTAGTAGCTTGATGTGCTGGTGTCTATATTTGAGAAGGATAACAGTAAAATTTCTTATTCAGTTTGGTCCTTACAAGTCCTGCGAAGGCAAACAGAAAAAAACTAAATCAGACTTCAATATTACCTTGTAGTAGTCAGCTTCTCAGACTGGTCCTCATCTTCCCTCTCAGCAATACAGAACTCTCCCTTCTTAATATATTCTTTGGCACACTTCCTGCACATATCAGGCCCATCTCCATGACACGTGTCACAGGACTTATCGCAGGTCATGCATGTAAATGAGCCGATGGAGTTCATACAAAACTGATTCTTATTGCATTTATTTATTTCATCACATTCATTTATGTCCAGACAGCCTTCGTCGGAGTCAAAGACAAAGCCTGCCTTGCAAGCTACGCAGTCTTTATGTGAACCCGCTCTGCATCCTCCCATGCAGGATCGGTGGCATGCGGAACACAACATTTTGTTATCATCCTTGTATGACAAGTAATACCCAGTCATGCATACCTCACAGTCCCCTCCCGTATATCCTGGGTCACACAAACATGTCCCATTCCCCTTTCTGGTCCCGTCTCCTCGACATTTACCATTGCCGCTGCACAGATTTTCATGATCGCCTGGGCATGGTGTGCAGTCTTTACCGTAGTGGTGTTTTGGGCAGCACACTTTCAAATTATCAATGCAAATGTACTGGTATAAGTCAGTAGATTCATCTGGGTCTTGTGCCCACCATGTTTCAATGAACTCTTCAGCTTTTTCAGCCATATGGTGGCACTGGAGAGAATGCTTGCCCTCCTTGCATATACCCTCTTGTATGTCAATTAATCGCATCTCGCTTCGTTTGTAGGATAGTTTTAACTTCTCCTCCTCCCATGCCGCATCCCCGCCCTCGTATTTACCTCTCGATGTCCTCTCTAAGCCTTTTTGGAACGAATCCACGAATAATTTACAAGCCTGACATTCACCGAGAGTTTTAGACTGCATAAGAATGCCAGGGTCTACTATTGGAGGCTGTACAGTGCAATAAGCGACAGGCAATATTACGAGCGTAATTATAATGTTTAACATATTTTTCCCAGTGCTTCCCATGTTGACACAGCCCTGCAAAATTGTTGATCAGATGATAGAATCGTTAAACTTACACATTTAATTCAGTAATTTTCTAATAAAAGGATAATTGGGGCCCCTGTTGTTGCATTGCTAAGTACCTCTATCGATCCGGGAGCTTTCTCGAAACACAACACTACAGTAACTTAAAATCGCAATACAGTCACAACTTATCGATATTTAATACGAATAAGGATTATTTCTTGTTTTACACGTTTATTATAAACGTAAAATACTGACGTGTTCTAATGAGACTCGCCGACCGCTTTGAGATTTTTGACGTTTTAGCTACACAATATTCAGATGGCTTTGACGTAGCGCCATCTTGTTACGTTTCGTTTCACCGGCAGCGATTCACGCGCGGGAAAAAAAGAAGGTAAATAAAACCTAGAAATAAAATACGCCATTTAATAAATTACACCTAAATAAAGTCCTTTCCATAAATTCTTTAATAGGATACACCTACACATAACACCTACACGTTGTTGTTACGTTTATCGGCCGTGGGAGGAAATCCGTTGACCTTACTGATATTTCGCTAACTTGTAATGTTTATTATTTTCGTAACTTGTGTAAATAAACCTTACTTATGTTACGCTATAAATACATAACGCAACGCAACCTGCACATAAATGCCTACCTGTAGTTAATAAATAAAAGATCAATCCTAACTCACAATTCATCATAAACGGCCACAAAGCCATCAATTTCTTTTACTTTTTTGCTTGTATGAATAGCACGGGAAGTTCTTACATTACAACTCAATCTTCAGACATCTTGACCACAACGTTTAAAAACCTGCGATGCTCATAATATAAAAGAAAATACGATAAAACATGTGGGGAGGCGTGATCAAGATGTAAAATGATCGATAGCAGGCGCGATACGAATGGTATCTTCAATATCTCCGTATTATGCGAATAATGAATAATAGTACTTGAAAGGGACCATCATTTATTTTCCACCGCATTCGCATTCGATCATCGTAAGTGTAGTCTTAAACAAGTACCTAATTACGTGTACCTTTAGCTATGAATAGCGTTTATAACTATCATGTTCTTTTTAGACATCGCAGTAAAAGAGGCTTCTTTATGATATGAAAGCTTATTTTATTTGTAAAAGGTCCCTTGGGCAAAGATAATGAAGCTGATTATTTATAGGCTGAATAAATTATGTTTTACTTATGTATATCTATTTAGTACCTATTTATAGATACCTACTTAAGTATCTTGTTACGAAAATCGTGTGAATAAGATAGTTTAATACCATCCTACCAGTATAATAAAAGAAATATGTAGGTAATCGAAAAATTTAACCGAAAAATAATGTGTAAACATTATGAACTTGCTATCAACAAAAATCGTCCACGTATAAAAGACAAAGTCTAATGTGTTAAAACACGTATACGTAATTACACCGGCAATGATACTTGCATAATAACTTCCTGCTTTCACCGTAACAAAGACTATTTCTCTTGCACGACTGTGAACTACAAACTCACATTTGCAGGTGGCAAAACATACGAACTAAAAAATATATGGCAGAAATCTTGGTTCTCGAAGATACTAGCGCCATCCGCTCAGAAAAGGAGTTGGCTTGTCGCCAGCATAATTGCGTTGAACAATAAGGTGTTCTTGTTGTAGTTTTAGCGCTTGTGCCGCTAACGGATTTAAGGAACACGTTAGAGGTTTTAGCGGAAAAGGGAACGGGAGAACCAGAGTGCAATCTCCTTTGCCTTGCTAAGTCCGTAGGGACTATGGGCAACTTTGACCAAACAGCGCGGTTTAAAGCACTGGGTCTAGAACATGAGAACATTTTGCACAAGATTTCCATAAAAATATAAAGAAGTAAGCACAAAGAAATTTTTTTTTTTTATTCATGCCTTATATGGGTTAAAGCATGGATGAAAGCTTGTATGGAAGTTTGTCATTTTTGATAATGGCGAATCTCACTGTCTTTAGTATTGTAATAGGTCATAGCAGGAATTGAAAATTATGAATAACTTATGCCTACGAGCCTCTCACTATAAAGGTATTTCCTGAGATCAAGGTCCACAGTAGCTTGTAGGTATGTGCCTTAGACAGATTATAAGTAACATTTAAATGTTTCCCAGCCAGTTAAGCTCTGCTGACTAGGAAGTAGGTAGGTAGGTACGTGCTAGAAATAACATAATTAAATACTAATTAGTACTAACCCATACCTACTATACCTAGGTACAGTCAACCGCACATAGTGCCATAGCAGTACCTACAATGGCGGCTAGGCTTTCTTAGCGCATTGTGCTACTGTGCAAATTATTACCAATGATACCTATTCAGTTGATTGTACTAACTTTTGCACTTTTATTTTTTGTACCAATTCCACTTTTTGTACCGAATATAGTAACATTCTTGGGTCTACAAAATAACTACCTACTCAATGTTCCAGCTAGGCAATTCAGGTGGTAACGATTTTGACCCTGGCATACTACAAAGTATTGTATTTACCTACTTACTCAGCGGAGATGACAAGCTATTTGACATACGACTCACGTGAGGACACCTATTTATTTGAAGATGTGTGTCTTTAATACAGCCGTTACAGCGCAGGCAGCGGGACTATTCTGTAAAAATCATACCGTGAAAACTTAGGTGAAGTGAGCTGTCAATGGTATCAATCCCCAGCATTAAGTGGACTAACAGCTCACTTTAGCATTACAGTTTACCCACTTAGAAGAAAAAGACGAAATAATAGTGAAACTTGCACTTAAATGGAGCGCACACAGGGTCGAATTAAATTAGCCCACGAAACTTCACAGATGTGATAGCTATCCAGCAGTGTGATTCTATAACCATCTCACCGTGGAAACTTAGGTGAAGTGAGTGTGGAGTGAGCTGTCATTCCAACTAATGCTAGGGATTGACACTATCGACAGCTCACTCTAAGCTCACTTCACCTAACTTTTCACGGTGAGATTTTTACTGAATCAATCGCTATCGATATCTTATACGATAAAATTAATTTTAAAAAGATTTGATGTTTTTTTGGGGAGATCATCGGTCGCTGATACTTAGTGTTGTTACTTGAAGTACCTATGAGTTGAGATCAGTTCCGGATTGCCACAAAAACGGCTAAACGGATTGGGATATTTGGCAAACAGATAGGTAGTTTATAACCTGGATTAACACATAGGGTACTTTTAATTCCAGTAATACCTACGTTCCCGTAGGATATTTTTTAGACATCCATGCGGGTGAAAACGCAATAAAATATGTAAAAGGTTATAGTTAAGATTCTACTTATTGTCACAAGGACCAGAAAAAACCGTAATATAGCAAATAAAGTACACTTCAACTATTCGACAAAAAATACGTTGTACTGAATAGCCCCCAACATTCTAAAATAAAAAATAAGCAGAAAAAATATATTCAAAAGCGCTGCGTTCGTTGTTCGAATACCTACCTACATTCGCGCGCGTTCAGATACTTGCATCAACTTTATTTTCTTTTTCAGTAATGGTTTATCGTATTAATACAATAGTACCTGCTCGGGCGGCCAAGGAAACTATTTGTTCGTTTTTGCATTGTCACACAGCTGTTTTAAAAGCGAAAAGTTTATTTTTAAGATGGGTATCTAGTGACTAGAGTGGCTTGCCGGTATGTTATTTATATCACGGAATCCATGCCATTTGCCTGGCTATTTAAAGTGATTTCTGTCAATCTGTTTTAGACAACTATGGAGAAAAATTATGTTTAATGGCAATAAGAAAAATGCCTTATGGATGATTGAAATCACACATTTGGAAATCATTATTTTTTAAGTATTTAGTTTGAGCATGTCTAAAGAGAACCCCGCTTTTTTATTTCTCATTATGAAAGTCTCTACCTACTTGTTATCTATCCCATAGTTATCACAGTAATAAATAACAAATAATTGGCAGACAATTTATCTTAATGTCAAAATTGATGACATAGGAAACGTAATAATTAATTCAAGTCTAAATTAATGACCGTCAAATAGGTTTTCAGCGGAGTATTTAAAAAATACCATACAAGGTATAAAAAGTCGCCCACGAATGGCCATTTAAGACCAACATGTGTGTATAAAGACGTAAAAATAGCATAAATTAAATATATTTTTTCACACAAGATATGCGTGCAAAATGCACTTAACAATTGTCTCATAAATTATAGACATCCGATACTGGCTGTAAACGAGAACATACCAGTGCGCTATTTTTAGGACGAATTAAAAAGTTAAACACAACCCATGATTCCATGAATGGAGACGTGTTTACTAGATGCTGAGTGCTGATGAAAACTGACGTCTTAAATTATAACGAAGACCTTTTATTTACAAGTTATTTTAATTAAAGTTCTAACACAGTGTGTTTTTAATTCTTAAAACACTTTTTTTAAGTTTGACCTTAAGTAGTTCTGCATACTTTGCAACTTTTTATAAATAATGGCGCGAAATCGTTCACTTCACATATCTTTTTTATAAATAGACGTTTCAACACAGTCATAAATTGGTTCAGTCAATCAATGTAACAAAGAACAAACAGCCTCTGAAAATCGTCGGGCTATTCTAAACCAATAATTTTATCAGCGATCGAGTTATAATTACCGCTCAAATCTGATAATAGATTCTCCAATGGCTGGCTATGACTAGGCACGTTCGAACAAAGGCTCAAAGCTATTCGTTCGATCTTATATTACGTTATTCGATAATCTTTGGTAGCACAATCAAAAGCGGCCAAATGCGAGTCGGACTCGCCCATGAAGGGTTCCGTTTTACGATTTATGACGTATTAAAAAAAACTACTTACTAGATCTCGTTCAAACCAATTTTTGGTGGAAGTTTACATCATATATTTTTTTTAGTTTTATCATTCTCTTATTTTAGAAGTTACAAGGGGGGGGACACATTTTACCACTTTGGAAGTGTCTCTCGCGCAAACTATTCAGTTTAGAAAAAAATGATATTAGAAACCTCAATATCATTTTTGAAGACCTATCCATAGATACCCCACACGTATGGGTTTGATGAAAAAAAAAAAATTGAGTTTCAGTTCTAAGTATGGGGACCCCCAAAATTTATTGTTTTTTTTCTATTTTTGTGTAAAAATCTTAATGCGGTTCACAGAATACATCTACTTACCAAGTTTCAACAGTATAGCTCTTATAGTTTCGGAAAAAAGCGGCTGTGACATACGGACGGACAGACAGACAGACAGACAGACATGACGAATCCATAAGGGTTCCGTTGCCATTTGGCTACGGAACCCTAAAAAAATGATATTATAAACCTCAATATCATTTTTGAAGACATCCATAGATACCCCACAGGTATGGGTTTGATGAAAAAAAAATTGAGTTTGAGTTCTTCTAAGTATGGGGAAACCCTATTTATTGTTTTTTTCTATTTTTGTGTGAAAATCTTAATGCGGTTCACAGAATAGGTATGTACATCTACTTACCAAGTTTCAACAGTATAGTTCTTATAGTTTCGGAAAAAGCGGCTGTGACATACGGACGGACAGACAGACAGACATGACGAATCCATAAGGGTTCCGTGCCATTTGGCTACGGAACCTTAAAAATGGCCTACGACAAAAAATACTTTGTAATGAGCAATTTCGAATAAGATCGTAGTCAATCAGTAAATAAAAAGTCTAAACTTCGTCTTTGTTACCAAAAACAATTGATTATACGCAGTGATTTTGGATAAATCGACTAATAATTTTAAATAAATTACTTACCTATATTTACTTTTTAATCTTTATATTTTACTCTTACGTGATTCTCCTTATAAAGCAATAAATCGCATTCTACTACTCCACACCCGTAATAATCTTGTAAGTTAAGAATACCTTAACATATTAATATAAAAAAGCTCAACATACAAACTCATTACTCGCCGAGCACTAAACACTAACATAATCTTGTAAGCGTCGTAATTAAAATAAACAGTTTTATGGCTATTACGCAAAAAGTGGAAAAGGGCTTTTTTATATTATTATATTTTAACGCTGCGCCGCGCCGGCTTGCTGTTAATTAACTTTGCAAGCATCTAGAGAGAAAGGTGCGAACAATACGTGATGCGCGTCACTTGTTTTATGGGACTAACCCTATCCGTTGTTTTTTTTTACGTTTTTAATTTCCCCCCTATTACATGGGACTTTAAAAACATCACTGGCGAAATGTGGGTTTGCAACGCTGCCCAACAAAGCGTTTAATTAAATGTGCTTTAGATGCTTTTCCGTACCATTCCAAAACTACCTCAGATTTATTTATCACCGTGTACCTACTAACAGTACCTAGTGTTTATAAAAATCTAGAGATAGTAAGTAGGTAATTTAATCTAGAGAAGGTAAATAAAAACAAAACCCTCCTGAATGATCCAGTTGGTAGCCAAGTCTATAAAAGACTTCACCACAAAATACAGTTGCAATAAAATAAAATCAAACTGAAATACACCTTATGCCTTTCTTTTTGAGCCGTAAATAACAGGTGAGCTAGCGCAGTGCTAACAAGGGCTATAGTTTTGTGTAAAACCAATACAATTTATGGCTATCGAAGGCTTTACATTAAAATACTTTGTAGGCAACGGAGCAGGCAATTTCTTGAGTCACCGAAGTCTGACGTCATCGTTACAAATGGCAACCGGCTTGGCAAGGCCTCGCGCGACAACTTTACCATACCTACCGGTGCGCGGTACGCGATAAATAGCAAAGTTGTGTCTACTAAACGTTATATTATTATACATAATTATCTGCAAAGTTGATTAGATTAGGTGCCTAGGGCAAGTACCAAAAACATTTTTTTTTGTCAAATTTCAATTTTTATCTGTAAATTTTTCTATCTTGAATGTCCTGTCAGAAGACCTTTTTTCTGTTATTCATGTATGTACCTATATTGCCAATAAAATTAAAGTTTAAACCCATTCTTGCTTTTACCTACTTTCACCAAAATCGTGCGTGCGGAATTTGAATCCATTTTCAATAAAGAGGAAGCTATCGGATATCTATGATTTAAACAGTATGATGTAATAACATCGTCAATATTCTTGAATTTATTATCTACCTATGTATTTCGTATAACCTATATTACACAACAAGGCTTTTTTATTTCACTTTTTTTTACAAAAAAAACAAATTGTAACACGACGGTTCATTTTGTAAAATGTAAACTGGCACTTGAATTTTATGACCACAGACGACATCTCCATTCTGGCGAGGCGAAACACAATAAAACCTCAATGTTACGGCTCACGCAAACCGTAAAACGAAACGGGACAGTCATTCCCGCTACAGGAATAATGTCAATTCCCGCCAATTTTCAGCCGCCATGTTGGGCAAGTCTTCTAGCCTAGTTTAGGTAAACATGATTATTGAGGTTGTCTTGCCATTAATTTAACTGTTTAATATCGTTAGTAAACCGTAGACTTACCTATTACTTATTATTTTTCTGTTGTTCCACAACTTGCTCACTACCATATCTCCCGCGTCGAAGGCTAGTCTCCGCTGAGATTGGTCGCCAAGGCCAGAAAATACGGTCTGGAGGACTCATATACATATTACAAACGGTAAATAAATAAATACACGTTATAATACCTACCTATTTCATTTTACAACAACAACAAGCCCTCAATCCGGCCAACAATTTAATTGATAAGTCACGATATCGCACCTATTTTTCCGAAATATTTTACCTTTGAGTTTTCCGCACTTTGTAATACTTTTTGTACTGCTACAGTGTCGTACAAAGAATTAATCTTAATAGCAAAGACTGCAACGGTGCTTATGCAGTGACAAGTCATCATCGCTTACAATCACCAAGGCAACTAGTTTACTCGGTCTTTCATCCATTTGACGCGGTTACTGAACAACCAAGTACCGTGCTTTTTATCTTTCCCAAACTAGCCATGTTTGTAGGTATTTGTATAGCACATAAACATAAACCTTACAGTTGCATGTACTCTGCAACAAGTATCTTATCGGCTGCCTCCATTACCCTCCTAAGGCACCACCGGTTATGAATTCCATTACATCAATTCCCGTCATTATTCAAATTTCGAATAATATATTTTGCAACTGGCAACTGCGAGTGGGTGCGCCCACCGCCGAACCTTGTCCATACATCTAGTTGCGTAAGGTCTTGACTTATTGCAACTCGAATAATCCTGTTCTAGATTTTGAATTGCTAATAAATGAGGTCGTGTAGCCGATGCAAATAGTTTGGTGAAGGGCTAGGCGTTAGTTGGGCTGCATAACTCGTTTTAGAACAGTTAGCGACGCTGGTGGGTGGAAGAAAAGCGGTGGCGATGCGTGACTGCTGCAGTATTATACTGTTGACAGCCATAGAAACGCTACAAATTCCTATAATTTATCGTCGTCGTCCCCGCTATCGCCGCATATGAGAGTCCTCAATTTCCTTATAGGTTATAAAGGGCGGTAATTAAATTCATGATTTATAGCGCTTCTTAGTAGGTATTATATTAGAAATAATATATTTAATAGGCTGTACCCTTGGACAGCACTTCGACGATAAGCCAGCGTCTGCTATAAGAAAAAACATTCTCATGATGAACTCTGCTCCATTTAATCAGAAACCATTATCTGGCGCAAAACGTTCAGTAAAAAATGTCGCACATTTTTAATAGGTTTTTCTTTCACTAACCATGATGTGGTTGCGTTACTTTTTGTCGTCTCATATCAAATCGCGAGGGTACAACCTAATAAATAAGTCACGTACGAACATCCTGCGCGATACGTCGTTGTCCATAAAAAATGCGCCACAGCTAATCGCCGGTCATCGCTCTCTCTAGCTCTTTCGAAAAATATAATATTTTTCATCCCACCATCTCGGAAAGAGTATTTTTAATCTTCAATATCTGAGTGGAAAAGCCGTTTTTATTCTCTAGAGGATAAAGTAAATTGAATTTAGAACATCGTGTGCACTAAGTTTGTGAATTAAAAAAAACATTAAACCTATTTACTGGTACCTCTATGGTGCCGAATATATCATACAACTTTTTTTTAATTTGTTAAAAACTCAGACTCGGAACCTTCTTGGTGTTCTTTTTTCAATTTGCTTTGTACGCGGTTCTTTACGCGGCATTTTTTCACGTCATTGTTAAACCTTATATTAAAAACAAGAAACTTGAAAACAAGTAAAAAAAACTAAAATGAGTGATTCTAGCGACAAGGAAGTTTGCTTGACGCCAACAGAATTGACTGAAACTGTTGCAACTGCGCAAATGAGCTTTCTCCCTCAACAATCACGCGAGAAGTATTTAAAACAGTACGATATGTTCAACACGTGGCGACTAGCAAAAGGAGCCAAAACTTTCTCAGAAAACGTTTTGCTGGCATATTTTATAGAATTATCCGAGAACAAGAAAGCAAGCACTCTATGGAGTACGTATTCGATGCTAAAAGCAACAATAAAGATGAAAAAAGACAAACATATCGATACCTATCCTAAATTAGTGGCATTTTTAAAAAGAGCCTCATCTCGTCATCAACCAAAAAAATCGAAGGTTTTCACAGTATCTGATATTGAAAAGTTTCTTAACGAAGCACCCGATTCCGTATATTTGGCGGCAAAAGTAAGTCAGTTGCACATTCAGTATCTACTTAAATATTAATCTCAATTAAATAGTATACTTAGTAGATGTTGATAGGCATAATTATGCGTTCATATCAATTTTATTCATTTATCTACTACAATACTCTTTACGTTACAGGTTGTTCTTATTATTGGAATAAACGGAGCATGTCGAACTAATGAACTAACACAACTTAATGTCAAAAACATTGAGAAACATTCAGATGACTTACTATTAATTAATTTACCTAATACAAAGACAAAAAGAGACCGCAACTTCGTCATTCGCAAGGAATACGTAACGATTGTTGAGAAATATTAAGCCTAACACTCCAATCAATCGATTTTTTCTACAGTATCGCAATGGAAAGTGTGTTAGACAGCCCATAGGCTGTCTAACACTACTACTAAAATTGGCAGTATCCCACGAGAAATAGCAACATTTCTTGAACTTCCAGAACCCCTGTTGTACACGGGTCATTGTTTCCGACGAACTTCAGCCACACTTTTGGCTGATTCCGGAGCTGATCTCCTGTCCCTTAAGCACCACGGAGGCTGGAAGTCCAATGCAGTTGTAGAGGGATACATAGAAGATTCCATCCAAAATAAGTCTAAAATATGTGAAGGCATCGTAGGAGCCATTACACTGAAAGAGCCTCAATCGGATCCTTGGACTGGCCCTTCTACATCAAAAATAAGCCGTTATGAAACACCTAACCATCTCCCTCTCTCTCCAACATTCACGCCAAGGGAATCCGATGAATCGGTACAATTATTAAGTATGACAGATAGTTTACCGAAAAACAGTACACAAGTGACTAACACCAATATTACAGTACCAAACAAAAATATTACACTCAATTTAAATAACTGTAGCAACGTTACTTTACAATTTTCTTAATTATACCTTAGTATTATTTTGTTATAATTTAAAGATTATTCTGTAATACTTACCTGTCATAATGTAGTAATTAATACCTAAACTGAAATAAAAGTGTACCTATCTTGTGATTGTAAACGTTTTTTTTTTGCATTTAGTCATTTCCTCGCTGAGGTGGAATGAAAAGTTACGTGTTGCACTCGAGTGCAAAGATTTTTCACCTCGTGCTCTTTTGATTCCCTCGCTAACGCTCAGGATTCTAATTTTGAATCACTCGCTGCGCTCGTGATTCAATTTTAGAATCCTTCGCTTGCTCGGTCATCAAAATTGAACACGCGGTTAAAAAGCAACTTTGCACTCTTGTATAACAAATAACTATTATTATAGCAACCCAGACGCTTACGGGAAAGACAAGTTCCATGTCAGTCGTGTCTCGCTGTGTACACAAGTGTGCGCTGTGTAATTGTGATATTGCCTAATTTGGTACGAACAAAGGAGTGATCTACATTTACAAAAAGTCTAGAACAAAACGTGCCTCGATCTACACAAATCACTGAACGCATCGGCATCCATTACCTTGCATCGTGTTATTTGCCTAAGTGGTTCGATGCAGGATAATAAGTTAGAAAGAATAGCCGTAGGTTACAGCCACCTTTGTCTGGACTCCGCTTCGGTCATGACACCTCGGGGCTAGACAAAACGTGGTCTAATCTTCCACAGGCAAATTGCCATGTAATGGGACCGTGGGTTCGACGATTGTTTCTATACAAGGCCGCATGTGCTTCAAATGTAACGTTATTGGGAGATTATTATTAAAAAACGAAAAACAGGGTGTTCATCGGACCATGTAGCCGAATACGTTAATTTGAAAAAAAAAAACAACCGTCACAATCACAACTTCCCGCGTTAACTGATGTCAGCAATATTAAAAAAGTATTGCCACGTAAATTGGCACCGGCAAATAAAAAGGGTAAATAAAAAAGTATTGATCGATCCCAGCAGGGCGCCTCGATAACTCTCGGGCCTAATGATGCATTAACTATCATATTCGCAAGGACAATAAAGATGTTTTTGTGAGCCCTTATTATCTCGCTTTGTTCCATTTTTGATTACACCTTGTGAGCAAGCAAGTGAGAATCATTTCTTGAAAGCGTGCATCAAGAAGGATTTGTTTTGACGTTTATGTTTTTGCTGGCGCAGTCGTTAATACAGCTTTAATAATAGAGTTTACCTAATAATAGGCAGGTAATTAAGTAATAAAAACTTCGGCGAGTTTTTTACTAGCGCTGTCCAAACAACGTCAAGGATTTGATGTACAGACGCCAGCACATCAAGCTACTACAATCTGTCAGATTTCTTTAATAGATTTTCGACTTTATTGCTGAAGCATTAGGTTCAAGGTTGATTGGGAAAATCTGACAGTTTCGGGTAGGTTGACCTGCTGGCGTCTGTACCATTCTTATGTTAATTTAATTAACATTCATTGTGAAAACTTCAAGTTGTTGGATAAGTTCTTACTGATATTTTTTACATAATCAGCTTAATGCCATAATTATAATCGCCATATTGCCGTAGTTGGCCAACTTTTTATAATAAATTCAAGTGAAGCTTATAGAAGCAAGTTAAAATGATTCAGATGTCTGGATTAATGGCTCTGTAGTAAAAAATAAAACACCAATCTACGATTGTATTATACCATGCTACAACAACTTTATAAGAGTTATCTGTGCACGAATTAAAAAACTCCGTCATCTTATGAGAGCATTATAAAAAGCTTCGGCTACTGACATACACTTCATTATTTTATTTTTGAAGCGACGGACGAAAAGCTCATTACCATCCTCTTTTAACGGCTTACTCACAGAATTAGTTTCGTTAATAATGCCGGAATAGTAAAAGTTTTATGGTCTTTAAAGTTTGACGCGAGTCAGGAACTCCTGGCGAGATTTAACCTTTTATTTAAAAGGATTTTTAGGACACCATGAGGTGATTGGTACCAGAGTATGAGACATCAGACGTGTGAACGTCTGAAGTAGTGAAAAACATAATTTAAAAAAAAACAGCAACAAACTAGACAAAAGACGATGGGGTTTAGCCAATATGAACAATATATCCATAAATTTCTGCCCACCCCACATCCTTTGATTGCAGACAAATTATTAATTTTAACAAAATAAAGTGTGTCCTCTACGGAGGACAAAAGGTGAATTCTTAATTCCTATTGTTTCGTTTCTGTTCACACGCTCGCGGAATTTTAAGACCTGGTACAAAAAGGTTTCCTCCTATTCAGGCTTAATCTACTACCTAGGTTTTTAGTTTCAGTTCAACTTTATGTTTTTTCTGAAGTGAGCTGTCATTCCACTCGATGCTAGGGATTGATACTATTGACAGCTCACTTCTTCTAACACGGTATTGTTTTAGAATAGATCGACTGAAGCTTTTTCAACACGCTTAACGACATTTAAATCACAATCGAAGCGTCAGCCGCCATTTTCCCATAACTTGGTCTGTTCGTTAGATTCCAGCCATTCTAAAGTCGTCGACGCAAGCGCATCCGAGAGGCGGAACTCAAGTAATAGGCGCATTCCGCCGACCAGCCTGTGAATACCGCCGTACTTACGATGTTTGAATGGCTTAGGAAGCCATTAACGGGCTCCTCGCTTAGTGCTCGAACATAATACCTTCCCATTGTTTATCGATTTAAAAAACAAATTTAAAAAACAGTTTTGTCCTTAATTGTTAAGTGTTTGTCCCTTGTCCTTTCAAAATCACAAATCATTTCGGTGCTGTCAATAATGGATTAATAATCTTTTTTTTTATTGGCTACATTGATGCTATTGTGCGCTGTTTTAATTTCTAATGCAACGATATTTATCGTGGAATCCATTTTTTTTTTTGCAACCTGTGTTGCCCCGCGTGTGGGCAAAGGTCTACCCCATACTTTTCGATTTTTCTAAAAGTGGAATTCATAGAATCCATAAAATGTATGGAAATACTTGCACGTTATAACATTTAACGTGGACGGATATTTAAAAGCGTTTTCATATATTTCCATACATTTTACTTTCCTGTGTTATCGTAATGCTGTGGCGTGACGTGACCGTCCACGATACTATTGTCATGTTAGAAATTATAAAAGCGCACATTGCCACACATCCATTACATTTGGAGCTATAAAAGCTCTTTATAGGTAATCATTAAATCAATGTAAGCCACATTTCCATTTCATTGGGAACGAGAATCGTAAACTGTTTAATGGCAATTACAGTATGCACCCTACTTAATTACGTAACACACTATCAGTAGGCTTTAATACTTATACATTGCGTTTTACGTACTTGAGCAGACAATTTTTTCTAACATTATGAAGCAACGGATTAGCAATATCCATAAAAATTATTCAGATTGTAATTGAAATTTTCACGAACAGTAGCCGAATGAAAACACTCCTCTGTCCCACAATCATTGTAACCTTTTTTATGACGACTAATAGAGAAGTATTGGGGAAAAGAACTTGTTGCACCGACCCCAAATAAATTGTGATCAGGGCGGGAGAATGATGTTGAACGACAGGTATACCAATAACAAAATAATAAATGGAGGTAAGAACTAAAAACATTAGGTACAAACGCCAGCTAGACATCAAGTTACTACAATCTGTCAAATTTCTTTAATAGATTTTCAACTTTATCACTAAAGCATTAAGGTTCAACGTTGATTGGAAAAATTTGACAGTTTCGGGTAGCTTGACGTGCTGGCGTCTGTCCAAAATACCAACTGGGTGGCAATCAATTCAAGATGAACACTTTTTAAATAGAGAGCAGTGGTGGCTCAGTGGTAACGGCAGCGACTTACGAGTTGTAGGTCGTGGTTCGAACCCAGATAGGCACTTTACTTTGTGTAAATAATTTCATCACGACTGCAGTGCGATTCTGTAACCAACTCGCCGTGAAAACTTAGGTGAAGTCAGCGTGGAGTGAACTGTCATTCCAACGAATGCCACTATTGACGGCTCACTCTAACTCAATTCACCTAACTTTTCACGGTGAGATTTTTACAGAATCGATCGGCTGGTCTCAAAACGGTGAAGGAAAACATCGTGAGGAAACTGGCATGTCCTAGAACTAAAAATCGAAGACATGTGAGATCCGCCAACCTGCACTGGGCGCGCTTGGTGTATCACGGCCCAGCTGTCCCTCTCACAGAGAGGAGGCCTGTGTCCCAGCAGTGGGAACATTTTAGGCTGATTATGTACTTATTAAATACGGGTATAATCAAAGATAATGGCCAAAATGGAATGGTACAAAAAATAAGCTGCTAACAAAAAACCTGTGGCTTCTTCATAAAAGGAATTTTGTTAACTGTAAACCTAATGCCATGTCTAATCCATTAAAACTACGAAACAGTAGATAGGGCAAAATGAACTCATACGCCATGCTTCTATGACAAAATGGTGACTTTTACCTTACATAATACCTACATTTATAAGCACTAGGTATTTAAAATAATTATAAAGTAGATAAAATATTATAAATAATTATAATAAAATATTAAAAAATATTATAATTTCGATAAAATATTAAAAAAGATTATAATTTTGGTAAAATATTTATAGAGATAAAAAATAGTAGCAAAGCGAACACTTTTTGCTGGTAAAGTATCAAATGGAGATCCCAGTCATAATTCTGAAAAACTCTGAATGAACGGTAGTTACAAGTAACATGACATAATGATCAGATGAACAGGCGACTTCATCAAGGTAACTGAGATTGGATGCAAAAATAACTAATAATGACGTGACAACAGTGTAACTAGGCATTATGAACTACTGTTCATAATGCCTAGTTACACTGTTGTCACGTCATTACTAGTTATTTTTGCTACTTTACTACCTAGAACTAGCTAGACTTAAATGTTCAAGTATTATCTATACATACGAGTATATACAAATAAATAAAATTAAAGTGTCAGTTTGTAATGTCAAAATAACAGCTTATAAAAAACAAAAAAAAACTTTTTTTTAAATTTTTGTCTCTGTTCCGGCAAATCTCCGAAACAGCTGGACCGATTTTGATGGGACTTTCACTAGCCGATAGCTGATGTTATAATGAGTAATTTAAGAGTTAACTTACTTTTTGTATCGAAAACGAATTTGTAAAGAGACTCATTATTGTTTTACGACATCTCCGCGAACGAAATAGCGGGCACGGCTAGTTACTGAATATGAATCAGCAAGAGACGTGATAGAAAATATTCTCTACTGGCTTCCGCCCGCGTGATGTGTCGATAAAAAGCCTTTGTCCTTCCCCACAGTTCAAAGTACCCCCATACCAAATTTCATCAAAATTGGTCCAGCCGTTTCGGAAATTATCCCGAACAAACAGACAGTTTTTTTGTCATAAATACCTAAGTACGTATATACTTTCAGTAATAAAAAGCTCTTATTTTAATATTACAAACAGCAACTTAAATTTTATTTATTTGGGAAATGACAATTTATAATTATTATGTACTTAACAGTTATTGCACCACCTATTTCGAGTTGGCGCACGTTTTCAATTTCAGCCTGTAGCTGATGTTTATTACAGCCTATTTACATTCATTTTACTGTGTAATAAGACCAGTAGCTATGTATTATGTGAAAATGAGTAAGGTACCTACCATACAGGGAAATGTTTTCCTTGTCCTTATACATTTTCCTTCAGTGAGAAAATAAGCTGAATCTGTACATACCTAAATGAAAATATTACCTAAATAAATATTTATGGATATTTTTAGATTTACCAAACATGTTTATAAAAAAAAAACTTAAACGGAAAACAAATAAATAATGACAAACGAATCCAATAATATATTCAGAAATAAAGGATTACATCCTAATTGGAATCTAAGAACAGAACTTACGTAAAAATAAAATAAAACTTACAACGAACGAAAGAAGGCTTTATGAGCCAATCCGCTTAGCCGCCAATTTGATCTTACTTTATGGCGGGACTAGTCTATGGAAACGGCCACAGATTATAATAAAGATGAATAGATTTTGTACTTTCAACTTTTTTACTAACACAGACCTGCGTAACAGGTACCTACGTTATGATCATTAGATTCAAAGATTTATTCAAGTTCGAACTTTGCAGCTGCTTGTATGTACAGAGGTCTACACCTTGAGGTTGGTAGTGGGTTCATTTCCTAGGTCAAAAGATATCATTTTGTTGTGGTGGCTTGATCGTTAACTTTGTAATTAAGTAAGGAAGGCCCTCAGACCAATAAAAAAGTACTTTTTTATTGGTCTGAGGGAAGGCCATAGAGCCAGCATGTAAACCAAATTAGCTTTACAGAATTATGGCTGAAAACTAATTACTTAGCAGATTATAAATATTTTGTTTCGGGAAACAAATGATAGAAGTGAGACTTCTTAAAAAAATAATAATAAGAGTTATTTAGTGTGAGAGACCGAGAGGAAGAGAGTTATGTCATTCTTCTCTCTCATGTAACGAAATGTGCCTAAACGTGACGCGTCCTTGAAATTTCACTCTCAATTCTCGTCAAATTATGGGAAAAATATAGAAAATCAGAGAATACGATAGGTACATAACAGACGCCAGCAGGTCAAGCAAACCGAAACTGTAAAATTTTCCCAATCAACCTTGAACCTGCTTTAGCTATAAAGTTGAAAAAACAAAATAAAAAGTCCATCAAGCTATGCAAAACCAGTATTAGCTGACCGTTCATTGTGAGAAAATATCATACAAAGTGAGGCCAAGACAAACTGGTTTTGTATAGCTTGACGTGTAGCCTACTATGTAGTAGTAGTAGTACTAGTACCTACTATGAAACATTATACAAGTTTTATAATCAATTGACTGACTGTACCTACCTACTGTTCAAGTTTAAACTTCCAAAGGCGCAATGGCAGGATGCCCAGTTTTGAGCTCAACGGTAGTGACTTTGTTTCTTTTTCACAAATCATAAAAATCAGAGCTCAGTGGTCTTGACTCGATTCGATGAAAGATTTTGCTTACAAAATAAACTTAATAGGTACTTGATTTCCATTATTTACATACATACATAATAGAGGACTCCTTTCTAGAGGAAGTGGGCCATAATCCACCACGCGGGCTCAGTGCGGGTTGGTAGATATCACATGTCTTCGAATTTTTGGTTGTAGCATATGTCCGGTTTCCTCACGATGTTTTCCTTAGCCGTTTTGAGAGCAGTGGTGATGAAATAAATTTCACAAAGTAAAGCGCCTGGCTGGGTTCGAACCCACGACCTAGAACTCGTAAGTCGAGGCCGCTACCACTGAGTCACCACTGCTCCCGTAAGTACTTAATTTCCATTATTTTCTTACTCAATTTACTTACATAATATGTAAGAATATCACGTTTTTATTTCTTCTAAGTAGGTATTAAACGTAGCCTTATAAAACAAACATCTAAACTTCTAATTTGCTCACCTTCAGAACTACTTTGTATGTCAAAACAATTAAATTATTGTTAATAATACGACTTCGTTATAAAGCAGGCAAAACAACTTAAAATGACATCAGAGATATTTAAAACATCACGTTACACAGCTCCTCAAGTCCATCGTATCTTTACTTATGAGAGACAACTCTTCATAACTTAGAAAGGTTTCCACAAATCTCTGAGGATTATTCAGGACAACTATGTTTAGACGTGTAGGATTCCATAAAGGGATAAGTACCTAGTAGAAGTAGGTGCGCTTTTTTTATTAGCCTACGCTGTCCCAATCCTGGGCAAAGGTACGCTTTACTTAGTGTAAATTATTTCAACACCACTGCTCTGAAAACTGTGAAGGAAAACATCGTGAGGAAACCGGCATGTACTAGAAGCAAGAATTCGAAGATAATGTGCCATTTGCCAACCCGTACTGGGCCCGAGTGGTGGATTACAGCCCACACCCTCTCACCGAGAGGAGGCCTGTGTCCCAGCAGTGGGAACATTATAGGCTGATTGTGCAGGTACCTACTAACGGGGTGAATAAGGATGCAGGGGTTAATCTACAATTTTAACATTGAAATAATATTAATTATAGTTTGTTGCCAACAAGGGCACAAAGCAAGGCAGGGCAAGGGCTTAATCTTTAATTATACTAAAGTAAACACGTTAGACTCATTTTTGGCAATAAACTATTATTTAACCTTTTAAAGTTTCGTCCCGATTCATCCCTGCAGCCCTATTCACCCTGTTTCTCGGTACCTACTTAATAATAGCCATCAAAGATGCATAAGTTTAAAGGAAGATATTTATTACACCCACATTGTGCTGCTGAGGGTATTAGGGGAGGTCCTTATGTAAATATTTTAAGGACCTCCCAAAGAAGGAGGAAGTCTACAGTAATTTACCAAGCACACTGCTAATACCCCACCCTAGTTTCTGAGTATTCCAAACGGAAAAGTTCAACTCCGCTTTCCGGATAAAAATCAAAGTTCAATGCTTGCATTGTATGCTCGGCTGACACACACTTAAATATTAGTAAACCTAAAAATACCGCTCTTATTACTATCACAACCAGAAACAACAACAATAATGTTTACACGCAACAATAAAGCCAATCACAAATACCGCTGCGGGCACAAATAGTCCACTCGTGCGCAATCAGAGACACGCATCAAGCAAACCTACGTCAAAATGTTATAATTTTGAAGCTCTACGAGGTCGGGTTAAGTAATCCTTGCAGCGAACCGTAACAGCTCATTCATTGCCTTACAACCGATGCAAATGAACCCGCGAATGGGTACCGACCATTTATCGAGTACTATCGACTAGACCACAATACTAGACAGAGAGGGCATTCGATATTTTAAATTAGAAAAGTAAACAAACCTCTTTGAAGAGTCGTTGAAGCGGGGTGTCCTTTAAAAAATTAACAATCACTGAACGGTTATAAAACACTATTGTAACGGGCACGATTGACAGTTTACGACACAATATGGGTCCCGCGATCGTAATCCGACTGTGTTATGCCGCGACGTGCGTACGCGCCGCTCGTTCCGCGCTGACTGTCTGCCTCACGAGACGTACCCAGTGAACGTAGCATGACCTTCCTGCCCACAGAGCCTAGCAATAGAACCTCTTTTCCTTTTTGAGACGTGTCCCCAAAATTAATATGACCTTCTAGGAAATAGGAAATGTCCTTTCACAGAACAAAATCTGGACACCCGAAACCTACAAAACGATGAGCTCGTAGGTACTCCATGCCTGTCTGTAACCGGGAACAACTGGAGTCATTACTTTTTTTTCTTATATGTAAGATTTTCAATTTTCTTTCTATGTAAAAGAGAATGCCCATTTTTTTTTTTTTAAATGGTTTTGAAAAAATATGCAATCGCTAACACCTCTCCAAAACCATTGAATTTCTTTATGAATGAGACTAGTCCCACGTTACCTACTGAATGAGATGAATGTAGGGTAATGTTTTTGTAAGCTATTCTCTAACTACCTACCTACTGTTACCAACGAACTACCCTCCCGAAAAGAAAATCCTCAGTTAGAAGTCATATTCCAAACTCGCGGAAGAATCTTGGACTACGTTGTAATTCTAAATTTACATATTATTATTCATTGAAGTCTTTGTTTGAATTTACAAATCCTGCATTCCTTACAAAATATGATATACCATTAGATTATCAGATTTCAGAATAAATAGCATAGCAATAATAGGAAGGTAAGGTAAACCTTCCTCACTAGGAGTTACGCGTCTATTATTTTTATAATCGTAGCGTAACTGCGTAACGATTCGCATCATTGCGGTAACAACGGTGAAGAATGGTGAAGAAAGTGTTAACAGGTGTTTTAGTTGAGTACTTAATGAATGATTGCGTATACTATGCGAAATAAAGTTATGTATGCGTACAACGGAATTGTTTAATGTTGCCATATAAAATTTCTTCCATTATAGCAGAAAATAATAATATATTGACGTGACTTTCTTTAGTCAGACGAATTTGTTAAATCTTGTCATCTCGCGCAAAAGAGACATTGATAAAACGGTGGGGCCACAATAATTATGTGATAAAAGCAAGCGAAGTGACTTCCGCCGCATGCTGAGCCGCCTCGCATTAGTTGGATTTTATTTTGATCATTCAAACTAACAGAATTGACAGTTGCTTTATCGACTTTGGAGGAACCTGAAGAATTGAGAGAATTTAAAATGCAAGAGTAAGCGAAACGAGCTCGAAAATGTAAGCAGCTCGAGTTACGAGTGAGATAAAATGTTGTCGATCACGTATATTAGGTTGGGCTGGACTAACTGGCCTGTGGAAAGAAACTTCCACAAATGAACAACTATGTTATTTCACAGCACAAATCTGCTTACGAAATAAAAATAATGTATTTATAATCTTTGCAATAGTAGAATGATTACTTTATGTGCGGCAACATTATCGTCTTCGACATCTGCCATGACTGTCACTGTCACTCGGAGTTGATGTCAAATTCGCCTGTTTTGCTATGGTTTTTGCTTGATTTTGCTATGACCTAATTCTTTTTATTAAACGAAATAATTAGATATAAAACAACGTCCTTCACAGTTACATAATAGATAAATAAAAATGCATCACTTGCGAAAACTCGTTACAAATACTGGTAAGATATATTTTACAAAATAGGTTATGTTTTGAAAAGGTTTATTATTTCATAACAAAAGTACTTTCTGTGCTGTACAAGCTAGAAAACGTTATTTGTTTCTGTGACGTTTATCAAAAAGCTAACATTTGAAGTAAATACAACAGCTACGTCTAATAATAGAATTCATATTGTAAGAGCTAAGCAATTAAGCACAGTAGATAACTATTTATCAAATGTTTACTTCAGACGAAAGACTCAGGGTCGCCCGCGAAATTCAAATCGACGGCGAAGTGCCAATTACTCCTAACTAACAATTTTCACGAAATTAATTTTTATCGTTTTGCTTGTAATTTAAGTACCAAGAAATTAAACGTTTTTTTTTTTCAGTTTGTGTAAAATTTGTATTTTGTAACTTAGGAGTTATTGGCACTTCGCCGTCGATATTATCTTTCGTTTTTTTGCAATTTGCTGGCCAGAAAATTTGTATTTCCCAGGCTCCTTTAGCGCATCCCTCTAAGAACAAGTTTAAAAAATTTTTTCAGCAAGAAATGTATTGAAATTAGAACAATTTTTTTTTTTCAGCGAGGAAGGAGCCTAGGAAACTTTTTAGACTGCCTGTATTTAAAGATGCAATAAGATGTTTAGGTTCAATAGAAACTCCTACTGAAAGTCGAAAAACTCAGATATCTATTCCTAAGGGTATTCTTGGGCAGCCAACATGTCACACACATCCTCATTTGATAGTGGAGGAACATTTGACACACGGCATAACACAAGCTGAGTATAAAGAGAGGCGGGAACAGTTTGTGAGCAGGTTGGTCAGAGAGGTGGAGAACATTCATAACACACACATTGTAAGTAGTTGTCTTTTTAATTAAATTCACTATTATGTTTTATTATTTAATTGGAACGAAGTTCCTTATCGCGCGTTGCGAAAGGAGGCTAGACGGAAAAAATTAAGACCAAAAGTTGGAACAACATTTTTTGATATAGTTGTAAGCCATGCGGCGTGCGCGTTTTTCTCTGTCTGTCTCTTTCTCTCTCTTTGAACTTCGTTCCATCCGGGTGTCCCTTGACACCTCTCAAGTTTTTTTTTTACCTATTGCTGAATGGGCCTACTCTTGACCAGGATCATGCCTGATGGAAAGCGATGGATGAGTTCTATGATGCCTGTTCAGTCTTGCTTTGAACGTGGAAGAATACAGACTCTGGCAGAGAGTTCCACACTTTGGCTGTGCACCTTTTGATTAGGAATCTAAGAATATTTTCTTTAATTGAGAAATATTTTTGTTTCTGTTAACTCATACCATATGACTTTCTGTCACAATTTATCAATATATTACCTAATCATTGAAGTATATAATACAATGAGGAATGAGTGAGAAGCTCAATGGGTTTGTGGTTGTAGTGTTAAATCATCTTAGGCAACCCCGGTTGTGGTTCCAACTACGATGGGTGACCACAATTGGCACTGATATATAAACGCACAGCCTAAACTGCTGGTCCTGGAGACATGAAATTTGGAGGGTGTGCTCTTCATGAAGAGGAGGTGTCCACTAAGAAAGTGTTTTTCGAAATTCCACCCCTAAGAGGGTCAAATGGGGGGATTTTATTACAGTTGATTTGAAAAGATAATAAAGAAATCTCAATGTTTTCTCAAGTCATAAAAACTGTGCGAAGCAAAGCAGTTGCTAGTAGATACATAATAAATGATTAATACAGTATTTATTTATTTCTATTTTAGATAGTAATCCCAGCGGCTTCCAAACAGTTCATGTCAGACAAAATACCGTACGTGTTCAGACAGAATTCAGACTTCTTCTACCTCACCGGTTGCTTAGAACCATCTGCAGTACTAGTCCTGATGAAACCTTCACAAACAGACGAATTTAAGGTAAAGTCTACTTTTTACCATCATCGTCCACAGCCCAACTTCAACCAATGCTGAGCATACACCTGTCTTTTCATGTGCCATTCCTCGCGCCCCTGTGTCAGCCTCATCCAGGTTCTGCCCGCGATGGTGACAATGTCCTATCTCGCTGGCGGACGACCGACATTTCGCCTTCCAGACTGGAAGTTCCAGTCCTTGGACGCCACTCGATCCAGTGAACGAGTAAGGCAGTCCTTACTCCACTGTCATCACTGCGCCTTGCCACGTGTCCTGTCCAACTCCTTTTTTTTTATTGACAGTGGGCTCACTCTTGACCTCAATCCAGCCCAGAGGCAGGGTTGTAAACTTGTAACTCGTTTTCCGAGATCGAAAACATATATACCTGTCTTTTTCCCCCGCAGAGCATTCTATTCGTGCACGACAAAGACGCACACGCCGAGTTATGGGAGGGGCCGAGAACTGGCTGCGCAGCCGCCGCTAGATTGTTCGCCGTTGATGAGTCACGACCGGTCGATAGCTTTGCCACGTTTCTGAACAAGTAAGTTTATTTTAAACTTCTTTACACAGTACTATTCTATTACTTAATTACTTACATTATTTTGAATCCATCATCTACCTTACCTTGGGTTGGCTTCCAGTCTAACCAAATGCAGCAAAATACCAGTATTTACATGGAGCTGCTGCCTATCTGACCTCCACAAGCCAGTTAAATGAGTAATATGATATCCCTTGGTAATACTAGTTGTTTTCTGGCTTCTAACTACCCGTAACGATTGTCAAAGTCAATCAATCAAGATAAGCTACACTTGCCACGGTTGGTTCGTGGATCGGTGACCATCTTTACTTATCAAGAAAGCATGTGTCGTGTCGTGTCTCGGAAAGCATGTTACGCCGTTGGTTCCGGCTGTCATTCGTGGATTTTTGGCAGTCGTTACGGGTCGTCAGAAGCCCGAAACTCTGACAACCGGTCTCACCAAAGGGTACCCAGTAACTAGGTTGTGAAGTTCAGATAAGCAGTCGTTTCATGTAAAATACTAGTATTCGGTTGCATCTGGTTAGACTGGAAGCCAACTCCAACATAGTTGGGAAAAGGCTAGGCAGATGATGTTCCCCCCCAGTGGGTTCCCGCATTGTCGAGGCGGGGGGGCTCAGTAGCCGTGGCTGCGCGAGCCACGGTGAAGCTAAGAGGGACCCAGGCGGGGGCCGCTCGTCCGGGCTGTGCGGTTTAGCCCGACGTAGCGGCCCACGGGTGGGTTGCGGTGCCGCTTGCGCGACATCGCGACCTACCTGAGGCGGGCCGCGATGTCCCCCGTGAGGGAGACATTGCGGCTGAGGATAGAGGCCGCGGCGGGAGAGGCTCTCCCTCCTTCCGCGGCCTTGACGGGGCCGCCACCGTATGATGGCGGACGCGGCGGGGCCGCAGGGGAAGAGGAGTGTCGGTGTTTCGTTGCCGCTCTCCCTATCCTCTGCGGCCGTAGCTCCCCCAACGCGGGGGGCATGCGGGGCCCGCCTTTCAGGCGGGCGTGGAGGCCAGCAGGCAACGGGTGCGGGGGCTCCGTTGCCTGTTTTGCACAGGCCTCCACCTTGTGGGACGGGAATGGCCAGGTGTTCCCGGCCATTCCCGTAGCCCCCCAACCTGGGGGGCATGCGGGGCCCGCCATACCATCTTGGCGGGCGTGCGCCGGAAGGGCCGTGGAAGTATTGAATTCCCATAGCCCTCCCATTACGGCGTTTGTAGGAACACCGCTGAGTTTTAGTGGGTATACTGTCCTTTCCGACAGGGAGTCCCACATACCCCGTCTCGGTCCCCCGCGAGACGGGGATGCATAAAGCATTTCTCAGCGAGAAAAAAAAAAAAAAAAAAAAAAAGGCAGATGATGTTAGGATCATCCTATCAAAATTGGCTTCCTTAGTAGATTTCACTGCATGCAATGCCCTAATACAAACAAGGCTACACCCTGATCCCAACTTAATAGCGGCTCGGAACATGAAGCGAGTCGCTGCGCAGTAACAAATTCACCGGTCAGCGGGGGTGAGGGGTGCGGTACTGCGCAGCGAGTAGCGCACTTCAGGTCTACTTGCTAAGCGCGAAATCCGTATTTTCGGCCGAAATTACGTAAGTTTGCTGCTCCGTATCACTTAGGCCCCTCGCCCACGGCGACTTTTTGTAGCGATGCAGTACCGATGCTGTCGCGCGTTCGCATCGATACAGTCGCGATGTGGTCGCTAACTGTTTACCCTCGCCCACACCACGATTCTCAGTCGTGATGTAAACACGATACTTTCGCGCTTCTGTCGCGATGCGAGTTGCACTGATGTTCGGTTCTCCACTCACACGCCACCCTCCCTCCGGTCTCTCCCCGATGTCGTCTGAAACGGTCGCGCGTTTGCATCGATACAGTCGCGATACAGTCGCGATGCTGTAGCGCGTTGGCATCGCTTCTGTAGCGCGTTGCAAATGCGACTAACGCGCGTTTATGAAACGCGCGACAGCATTGCTACAAAAAGTCGCCGTGGTCGAGGGGCCTGACGGATATATGATTACTTCGGGGCCTGACCTAAGAATTAATGACAACACGACTTGACAGTAGTCTACTCCCAAAAAATAATTAAATTTGCCCGTCCGAAAAATGTAATTTGACATTTGCTTTGACGAACCAACCACACATTCGGCCGGCCCCGTATCTTCGTTGGCGGACTTAGGGCCTTATCACACTAGCGATTTGCGAGCGGCTGCGGGGCGGGGCGGGCGCGCAGCAAATGCGTCGCGAACACGCCGCGGCTGCACAGCGAAGACATCGCGGACGCGTGGCAAATTCGCAATGTTTTCGTCGCGTGTTTGTAACAAGTTAACGACGTACAATATACTCAGTAACAAAATGGATTCCGACGAGGAGACACTGCTCTTACTTCGAAGACGCCGGAGACGAAAACGAAAGCATTGAATTCGTTGCGCGCCCGTAACGTATTCGTTGCGCGCCCGCGCCGCTTTGAGGACGCTCGCAATCCGCTAGTATGATAAGGCCCTTAGAGATTAGACCCCCAGATCCGCCATAAAGTTTGAATCCGGCTGTACCATATGATGGCTTCGGCTAATTCATTGCTGACCACAGCTAATCTTGCCCTTATCCCAATTTATTTGGAGTCGGCGCAACACGTCTTTATAACTGACCACGGCTAATATTACCTCAAAATTTGGGTTCGGCGCTGGGAAACGACCGTACGAATCAAATTCTGCGCCATTTTATTCTGCAATTAATATTTTTTTGGCCCAAATCACTTCGTTGTCAGCTGGGAATTCGATTGGTACGGTCTTAGGGCTAAAACACATACACACGAAACGACGTCGTCGCATTGTGGCACGTATCTACTATTTTTGTTTACCGTTTACAACTAAAACAAGTTGTAAAGACTAGTTATCAATTAAAAAAAAACGGGTTGCACTCCGGGAGTGCCGGCAGAAGTGAAAACTTGAATATTAACGTTGTGCATTTTTGATATTTTGGAATGCGGTTTACTCTCCCTCCGTCTTACGAATTTTCAATCAGTTCACGTGTCCTGGCGCGAGTTTAACCTTTTTTTCCCATCACAAAAAACTCCCTCCGTCTTATGAATTTTCGAGCAGGTCACGTGTCCTGGCGCGAGCTCCGTCATAGGCCTCATTTACGGAGACGCGGAGCGTCGCGCGTCGCGTTGTGCGGGGCGGCCCGCACTGAATTCAAACATAGTTATGGCGTTGTATGAGTGCTTTTTGCTTTATGCCTGGAGGCTTTTATTTAGGTATTAAGTTTTTAATACATTTTAAATTTTAATTATTTTTTTTTTGTTTTGCTTGAGTACATAAAGTTTTTATTGTTTTGCGGCATATTGGCGTGGCTACCTGACATATGACAAATTTAAATTTAATATATTAATGTTAATTACTTCACATACCTAGTATTGTATACAATCAAGTATTTTCTAACTGAACAGACAGCTGTGCTGCTGGGGAGTTTGTTGCGCCACTTCTTCCCAACGAAAGCACTAGGAAGTGGTGAAGGGCAGGCGTTTTGGGGGACTGTCTTTTTTAATTTTGACGTTCGAAAAGTGTTGATTCTCAGCCTAATTTAAGTAAACGACATTTGATTTGAAGAAACAAGAACGTCAGTTGCAACGTGCCACGATACGAAGTGCGACGTGTGTCGTGAGTATATGTTATGTGTTTTGGCCCTCATCCCAGCGCCGAACTTACCCTAACATACGCTATAGGCTATACTCTGCAACATCTAAACATGACAACAAATATCATAGACTTCCAACCACCAACTTCACCAGACATAAATATTTAAATACCTAGTATGTGCTACAGGATGACAGTTTCAAGCAAGCCAGCGCTGCTCTGGTACCACAAGGAGTCCCCACCAAATCCAGACATCCACAATATAGTCCGGGGAACCCTCAGAGGGGACCACAGCTTGGCCGTTATGGACCCCCAGCGAGCCCTGCACTTTATGCGGGTTGTGAAGTCCCCAGCGGAGATAGAGCTGATGAAGGAAACGTGCTATATTGGTTCACAGTCTATTAATATGGCTATGGCTTGTACTAAACCTGGTGAGTTGTTTTGTTTCATTTTTAGTTTGATCCCTGTACTGCACCCTAATTGTTTAACACACTTTCAAACACAACCTGAATTATTTTAAATGGTTTGTTTAATCCATTGCTTCATAATTATGTTCGAAAAAATTGTCTGCTCAAAATGTAAATAACGCAATGAATGTTGCCAAAATGAAAGCGATTGTTTAAAATTTATTTACTTATTGGCATCGTCAAAATAAAATCATAAACATAAAATTTTCTCAAATTTTCTTTAATTTCTGGGTTAAGCAGATGTGTACCTAAAATAAAAAGGGTCGGATACACATACACGACACTTTTTACTTTAGGTAGTGTGTTTTTAATAAAAAAATATTACACAATCATGGGTACATTACTCTTGTTGCTGAAACCTGGTCTTCTATAAGAATATTTCCTTTCAGGTATTTCTGAACATATGGTGAACGCAGTCTTAGAGTATACATGCAAACAAGGCGGGGCGGAGCACCTAGCGTTCCCGCCTGTCGTAGCCGGTGGAGCCCGCGCCACCCACATACACTACGTCGCTAACAACCAGCTGCTTGGGTCCGATGAAATGCTGCTGGTCGATTCAGGTAGGTTCAGAAAATGTATAGGAAGCATATCTTCAAAGCAAGAGTGAACAGCCGTCAATTCTGTAAAAATATCACCGTGAAAACTCAAGTGAAGTGAGCTTGATGTGAGTTGTCAGTAGTATCAATTCCTAGCATTATTTGGAATGAGAGGTCACTCCACGCTCACTTCACCTAAGTTTTCACGGTGAGATGGTTACAGAATCGCACTGCAGGCACCTTTTGGGCACGCTCGTTCTATCATAGACCTCCTCCATCGCTTTCCGTCAGGCGGTATAAGGTCAAGAGCGCCTGCATATTAAGAAAAAAAAGTCCTAACCTGACTTTGAAAGTGTGAAATCTAAAACCGTTCTAGGAGAGTAGTAAAACTCTTTTTTTTACCAGAAATAACTTAGTTAAACTACAAAATCTGCCTTTTTCCCAACTAAGTTCTTTCAGTCTAACCAGATGCAGCTTTATCTACTGGTTTTCAGCTGCATCCGGTTAGACTTTCACATGGAGCTTACTGCGTATCTGACCTCCACAACCCAGTGACTGGATAACACGATACCCCTTGGTAAGACTGGTTGCCAGACTTTTGGGCTTCTGCCTATCCATAACGATTATCAAATATCTACGAATGACAGCCGGGACCAACGGCTTGACGTGCTTTCGGAACCGTCACCGAACCGACCGCGTCGAGCATAGCTTGACCTGCGATTCGCCCTTGCGGCTGTTATCATTTATACCTCGACTTTTAATCGTATTCAGTAACTTGACAGTTCAATGAAAAATAATGTTCCCATAATAAAACTATAGTATTGGGGTAGTGAACGATTTTGCGTAAAGAACGAATGATAAAAATGATTTAATTTAATAAAACTTTAAATATTCTTTCATATTTAAGATGTGGCACTACCTTTTTTTGTCAAAACCTGGTAACCCTTCTCCTGTCAAGTTACTGAATACGATTAAAAGTCGAGGTACAGGCACAAACCCCTCGGGCCCTCGTCTTAACCTAGTTAACTTCGATCAATAATAGTACTAGATTCCCGACAAGCGCTTCAAAAACGGCCCGAAAAATAAGACCACTAATACTTTTGTGGTCTTATTTCAAATTAGTATGTTTTAACCTTATTACTTAGACTTTAAGTTTCATTTTAGAATAAATGACTGAAAATTTAAAAATAGAATGATTTTATTTTCAAGCGACATTTTAAATGTATTTTGCAATGGTTAAACTTTATGTTTATGCATTAAGGTTTATAATAAACCGAAGTTGTTAATATTATTAAACTGTTTTCTAAGAAATGTAGATGTTTACGTGTGTGCAAACGTGGCCACTTGAGCGACTGATTTTTGTTCCTGATCCTTAATCTACAGTGGCGTAACTACAGGGTGGCAAGTCGGCAAAATGCCACGGGCCCCCAGCCGGAAGGGGCCCCCGGTCAGAGGAGAATCCCAACTCCTAACATTTATAATTTATCATACATGTTTAGTAAAACAAAGTTTTGTCTTTGATTTATTTTTCTCAGTTGCATACACAAGTAAAAAACTAAAAGCATTTGTAAAAAAAAAAGTTGTAACCCAGTTTTAGAACGTATCCGATGCCACACCACAGGCCACACGTGTTGGTACCTATTACTGCGGATGTTCGGGGAATTCCCGCTGAGCGTCCCGCCAATTTGACGCTCACAGGGAATCCCTGATTCAAGTTTGTATATAAGAAAGACTCCACTATTCTATTATTTTATTACGCAAGCAGTTAGCAGTTTATTGTTGTAAGAATTGGGTGTTTATTGCAAGTGAGGATATATTTCATTAGTCAATTGGGAAAATAGGTTGACAATGGCGCCGATTCCCTTGTTCACAAACTAAAGTAAATTTAAGTTCAGTGCATCTTTTTCTTTCTATTTCATTAAGAAACGGACAGAAGAAATATTAGTTTAGTCCTGTCAAATTAGTCAGCGCCTGACGTAAATTGGCGCCGATTCCCTTTTTTTTGTTTTCTAATCATTTTGTCTACTCTATGTATCAATTAGATGCTGACTGTACTTTAAATTAGGTACTTTTAATTTAAAGTGAATTATTAGATAATCAAGTACCTACTTATGTATAATTATAAAGTTTGTATGTACAGACCTATTTATTATTGTACTCTTACGAGTAAAAGTGTATAAATAAGTACCTAGGTATTATAAAATTAAAAAAATATTATTATTGTTGGTTCGATCAGCTTCTTTATATTGGGGGAGGGGGCCCATCCGATGAATTTGCCACGGGCCTAGAATGGTATAGTTACGCCACTGTTAATCTAGTACTATTATTGATCGAAGCTAGTTAAGTTACAATTTTGTCGCAGCTGTTTCCCTACCAACTATATTGCCATAAATGTATCTTACTGGACACTGTAACTATGTAGGAGCACTGATGGGCCAGTGGTAACGGCCGCGAGTTACGAGTTGTAAGTTAGTTAGGTGAAGGAAAACATCGTGAGGAAACCGTCATGTCAGAACCAAAAATTCGAAGAGATATGACGTCCACCAACTCGCATGGACCCGCGTGGTGGATTACGGCCCACTCCCTATCACAGAGAGGAGGCGTGTGTTCCAGCTGGAACATTATAGGCTGATTATGTATCTTTCTAACTTCTTGAACACACAGCGGGCCCTATCAGAATACCAGCGCTTCGACATTTATTTTTTTAATGTCGAAGCATCATGCTGAGATAGGAGCCTTTTGGCCTCGTATAGGACTTTCTGTTTCATTTTTTTTCCTTTTTTTTAATTTTTTATACAATTTGTTTTATTTTTTATTTTTAACTGTGTTTAGTTTAGTTTTATGTTCCTGTACGAGTCGCAATAAATACTTTTTCTTACTTTTTCTTTCTTTCTTTCTATATTCAGGTAGTCAGCGGTGGATGTACAACTCGGACATATCCCGGACGTGGCCGGTGTCCGGCAAGTTCTCCAAGCACCATAGGATACTGTACGAACTGGTCCTCAATGTTCAGGTAAATTATTCATTTTGAAAATCGTACCAACGAAACAATCAAAGTCAAATCATTTATTTCAAATAGGCACATTAAAGGCACTTTTGTACGTAAAAAATTACAATAAAATAGAATTGATTCTAGTCGCCCCTTCCAAGAGGTAGTTTTCGTATGGAGAAGAATGAGCAAGAAACTCCACCGTTACTCTTTTAAAATGTTTTACAGTATTTTGCATACATCCTACTAATATTATAAACGTGAAAGTTTGTATGGATGAATGGATGGATGTTTGTTACTCTTTCACGCATAAACTACTGAACGGATTTGGATGAAATTTGATACACAGATGGTTTTTAACCAGGATTAGCATTAGGATACTTTTTATACCGATATTCCCACGGGGTCGAAACTTATGCGGGTGAAACCGCGGGGCGCAGCTAGTACAATAATAAAATGAATGATTTTCAAAAAATTCCTTTTTGAATGATACCCCACTTTCAATAATACCAATCTCAGTCTGTCCGGCGCACATCGACGCACATAATTCTGAGCCCCACTGAGTTTATATTTTTCGTCGATTATTAAAAAAAATATTTGCTGTTCCATACATTTTGACCGCGTAGGTATTGCACTTTTCTATGAAACAGCAGATATTTCTTGATAATCGGCGAACAATTTCTACTACGGTCTAGAAATTGTAGAATTATGTGTTGAATCCATGGTTACAGCTTACGCGTCGATGGCCCTGCCACCCTGTTTAGTGGACTCATAAAAACCGTAGGCTATTTTACGCTTACAGACCCGTTTGATCGAGATTTTGGGCGAACAGCGTCCACCTTTAGACATTTTGTTTGACAGCATGTGTCGACTGCTGGGCACACATCTGCAGCAGGAGGGCATCATCTCCAAGAACATTACTGGATCCGAGCTACTTGCAGTAAGAGTGTATTTTATAGGCTTACTACTAAACACTAACCGTCTTATTACAAAACGAGTTCTAACTTTAGACCTAGCCTAAACCTTCGAGCCAGTTACTGTATTTTGAACTTTATTCCGACCAACGTAAAGTTTTTAATGCGAAATTGACAACATAGACTCGGGTTTAACGTCAGTTTTTGTAATAAGAACGTTAACTTTGTCGGACACAGAAGTATCGATATCTAAACACGATAAAAGTAAACAGAATTTCTCAACTCATACTTCAAGTACATTCCCAGCGGTCGTTGACTCCAAAAAAAATTATCAAATATTTTATATTTTTACTTAACACGCTCAGCGCGATGTTTATCTTTTGCGATACACACTGTCTAAACATTTGTGTATCCTTTTTGATACACAAGCACCATTCCAGTCTAAGCGCCGTGTATCGCTAACGCGCACACTTTCCATACATTTTGTATACAAAAAATATTGCCCTGGCCTAGGGAATTTTCCTGGTGTAGTAGTATTGGCATATGGGGCTTGGCGCCGAGCGTATTATCGTGTTTAGGAATAGATAGCCATCAGAGTTGCAGAGTTTCGCTAGCTAATTTAATTTCACCTTGTTTAACCTATAATATTTACGTGAACAGAAAGCATACAGTCTGTGCCCGCACCACGTGTCGCACTATTTGGGCATAGACGTGCACGACGCGCCGCTCGTGCGACGCAACGTGCCCGTCAATACCAACATGATCGTCACTGTAGAACCAGGTTAGTCTCCTACCTATTTGATATTGTAGCTATTAAGGAGAAAGAAATAAAGAAAAATTGTTTATTCTGTTACAATCAAAACGCACATGACAAAATAAAAGAAAAAATATTACATATAGACATACGAGAACCGTGATCCTGTACGAGTCGCAATCAATACTTTTTCTTTCTTTCTTAAAAGCCTCGTATTTAATCACTTAAAATTTGTCAATTTTGTGGACAAAATTGTTTTTTTATTTTTCTTTTACAATGTACGTTGCGTAAATGTCACTGGCAAATAACAACAAAAAAACTATCAAAAAACAAAACAAGATGCCGATTGCAAAGGTTCCTTCAGCGGTTTTTTTCACAATAACCAAGTTCTCAATGATCTGTTCAATACATTTTTCGGTATAAGTCAGTCATCGAGCGTCTCATTTTCTCCTACGACTTTGGGCGAGGAAGACACCGACTGTACTTTGATTTAACTTTGCTAAGAGCTGATTTTTCAATCTACAGATAATTTTTATTCGTGGAATAAAATACATTTTTTTTATAGAAGATATATCAAAAATTCAAAATTATTCCTCGGATAAAATCATCTGGCGTTGGAAAAATCAACCCTAAGTAAAGCAAGCGTTGCATACGAATGTGAACACTATATTATGTATAGCATTAATGCTCATAATCGTATAAAACGCTAACTTTACTTAGCAAATTCCAAGTGCGTTCTGTAAATGTTGCCCATAGAGTTCGAACCGCTGTCTATCGCACCCTTCAAAAAAATCAAACTTCATTGTATATCATTAGTATACAGGGTTATTTGGAACAACTTTTACTATGGGACCAAAAAAGAAATCGCTAAAAAAATCAGCTGCTCCCTACATTTATGTTCGCATAACTCGTCGAAATGTAGGGAGTAGTTGATTTTTTTTTAGCGATTTCAGTTTTGTTCCCATAGTAAAAGTTGTTCATAATGATGAGTACAATGACCTCTTAAGAGGTTGTTGGTGTTTTACAAATATTATTTACTGTATTTGCCTTAGAGCTGATTTTTCCAACGTCAGATAATTTTATCGGAGGAATAATTTTGAATTTTTAACAGTTCTTTCATAAAAAAACTGTCAGACGTCGATTTTATTCCAGGAATAAAAATTATCGGTCGATTGAAAAATCAGCCCTTAGATCTATTATTACTAACCTACCTAATCTTCTCTAGGAATCTACATAAGACCAGACGACACGACAATCCCCGAAGAGTTCCGCGGCATCGGCATCAGGATCGAAGACGATGTTCTCGTCACAGATGGCGACCCCATCGTCCTAACAGACACGTGCATCAAAGAAGTGGACGACATAGAAGCTATTGTTGGCAAACATGGGCTATGAGCACAAGGCCAATTCCCGTAATTAAAAACGTTCAAAATCTAGTCACAATCTCATCTCAGCGACAATCAATGTCAAAAATTTAGGAAAAATTGAGATTATTTTTGACAGATTGAGACTGAGATCAGACTGTGAACGTTCTTAAAATTACGAGAATTGCCCCTCTGGGTCTTAACACTTATACGGCTTTTACTTTAAACATTTGGGCCGAAATCTATATAACAGGTGTGAAAAGATGTTTAACGAAGCCGAGTGTCACTTGTACACACGGCTACACGTCAAGCTATACAAAACCAGTTTGTCTTGGCCTCACTTTGTATGATATTTTCTCACAATGAACGGTCAGCCAATACTGGTTTTTCATAGCTTGATGTGTAGCCGTGTGTACTCCCCGTCATTGTGATTATTTTTTTTTGTACTGGACCATCCCTGGGAACCTTTCGGTTACGGATATATTAAAGGTTCTAACTTTTCTCACGAAAACAAGTTTTAAATGTTTATTTATTTATTTAATACCTTACGCACACAAAGCTACAGAGGCGGACTTAATGCGGTAGACATTTTCTACCAGTGCACCTTTGGGTGATGAAGGGACAGACAGTTCTGTTGTAGTTGCTATTGTGAAAATTAAGGATAAATATTTTGACGCAATAACCTATTAACCTTTTGAACGCCAGAGCATTAACGCACGCGCATGCCCTCCACGCCAAGCCAGAATTTCACCGCAAATACCTACAAAAAGAACAGGGATTCCAAAATGATTTCATTGTTTATTTCGTGATAAAAGTGCACCGCATTTTTTGTCACATATTTGTGTCTTTGGCGTACAGGGCACGCGCTTGCTTGTCACGTATATATGACAATGGCGTTCAAAAGGTTAAAACTCTAAATACAATATATATAACTTTACTTTAAATATCCCCACAACTCCTGTGGCGTTGCATGGACCCAAAAGCACAATATTTGGCGTGCGTTACATTGCGCAGTTTGATTTACAGGAAGCGTACTTAACGGCTATGTACTGAGTCTTTTTACTCCCTGTATAAACGGTACTTAAACCGTGATTTGGCTTAGACAAGTGTGACAGTAACAGGATTAAAGCTGAGCCCAAGTTCGTGGTAATGTTTATTATAGATCTCGGCCTTAGTACCAGGCGATTTTTTTTTTTGCTAAAGATACCTACTTATTTATGTTTGGTGAGACATAAATGTTGCCATGATAAGGCTATTCCCACGTGGACCATTAGAGATTAGTAGCCAGATGTGAAAATGAAGTGTTTTTTGAGGCAGATAGAATTGGTTAATAGCTCTTAATAGGAATTGTCAATGCTTTTGCCTGATTTTGAATGGATTCTATTATTTGTTTATCGATGAAGAATATGGCGTGCTTAGTTTTGTCACTAAACGGGGTGATAACAATTGTAACTAAAATAATTGATTATAGTGACTGAATTACTTACCTCAATTTTTTTTTACCACTCACTAAAATGTTGTTATCGTAAAAATGCCGCCATTTTTCACACAACAGTTCGTAGTCAACGCTCAAAAATAAACGTCAGTGTACAATTAATAAAAGAGTGATACTTTTGAAGTATTTATTTCGTAGCGTTTGTGCGCGTTTTATTATTAGTTACCGTGTGCTGTTCATTAGTTGTACAGAATACTAAATTGTTCCTTTGTAAATAGAAATTGTAAATAAGATAAATAAAAATGTTGAATTGCTTAATTGAGTTGTATTTTTTACCCGGACCTTTTGGGGAAATTTAAGCTCTGTGGAAGTCAGCGTATGTGTATACAGTCCCTTGTAAAATGTCTACATTTATATCTGTAATTTTTATGGTGAACACACGGCTACACATCAAGCTATGCAAAACCAGTATTAGCTGACCGTTCATTGTGAGAAAATATCATACAAAGTGAGGCCAAGACAAACTGGTTTTGTATAGCTGGACGTGTAGCCGTGTGTAAATAATAAAGAATACCAGCCAATGGGTTGTGGAGATCAGATAGGCAGTCGCTCCATGTAAAATAATGGTATTCAGCTGCATCCGGTTCGACTGGGAGCCGACCCCAACATAGAGTTGGGAAAAGGCGTGGCAGATGACGGCATAATAAAGAATATGTATGCCGACACACTCCACGCACGACTGTCTGTGTCACTCACAACTTAATGTCATTTGGGGAATCATTTGCGATAGATTTCATAACTAATATCCCCGAAGGGTTTAGGCAGCGATGCACTTGAGTACACCCACATTTCGCCAGTTATGTGTGTGTGTGTGTGTGTAATAGGGTGCCGAACCCCTATTGCCATCAATTGGGCACAGGTCCAGACTCCAGGGATTGAAAAACCTAATTACAGTTTACCCGACCTGGAAATCGAACCCAGGACCTTATGTACGGTCAGCGACATAAGTCGGTTAACACTATCTTAATTGCTGAGCAAAATATTCTTAAAAAACATGTAGTAATAAAATATTTAAGAATAATTAACTTTTTGCTATTACATGAAATAGTGAAAACCAATGTATCGCATCATTTTGTATCAATTTAGATGATTTGTAAAAGTAACAGAGTTAATAGACTTTTGTTGCTGACTGTACCACTAGACCAACGAAGAAGTCTGCACGCACGGCTACACATCAAGTTATACCTAACCAGTATAAGATGACTTCTGACTGTACGAAAAATCTATACAATGCGAGGTCAGCTAAAACTGGAAATGTATAGCTTGATGTGCAGCCATTAAGATCATGATAATAATATTTATAAAATAAAACCACAGGCATGTAGAAAAAAAAACATTTATGTAAAGTACACTTACATTTTTCGGGCTTTTCGATATTAACATTAAAAAATAATTTGACCAACTCTGCTGAAGGCAAAAGGAATGCTTGATAAATGCAAACTAAACGACAAGCGTCCTTAATTACAAAACAATATGGTCGAAGTTAGGACGACAAGCTTTTTATCGTTACGTCTTTTTGTTTATTTCGTATACAAAACACGATTTATTATTATTACAACAATATAACGCCTTATCAAAACTAAGCAATGTGACATGTTTTAAGTGAAAACATCTTTTGCGCTTTCAGAACAGTGAACGAAACTGAACTGGGGCCGTATTACGGAGTATTATTGCCAAACATGATTCCAGTGCGAAAAAGGGATGGTGCTATCGGTCATGTATAGCTCCGTCTCTCTCTTACACTGGAATCATAATACGACACCTGTCACACTCGGTTCGGTGACGATGTATCGCTTATATAAGTTTTCATTTCTATCATATGGTCATAAACAAACACCCTGTTCTTTTTTTTGCCAGAAAGTTTTAACATTTGGTCCCAAAATTAACAAAAATGAGTTCAAACTTAAGGTTAAAGGACAAAGGTCTTAAAGTTATAACATTACATATAGTTGTCTACAGACGCCAGCACATCAAGCTACTACAATCTGTCAAATTTCTTTAATAGATTTTCAACTTTATTGATAAAGCATTTTAAGGTTTAAGGTTGATTGGGTAAATTTGACAGATTCGGGTAGCTTGACCTGCTGACGTCTATACCTTTATAAAATTAGATTGTATGAAATTATCATGAAAACTGATAGGTCATACTAGAACATTGTTATCATATCATATAGCTCTCAAATTATGAAGATATATTTTGCATATACTAAAGTATGCATAGATTTTTTTTTTATAATAATTATATTCCCAATTGATGATAAAATATAAAACAATGGCGCCGATACCCTTGTTGACAAACTAAACTAAATTTAAGTTCAGTGCATACCTATTTATTCTTTCTATTTCATTCAGAAAAGGACAGAAGATAAATATTAGTTTAGTCCTGTCACTTGAAATAGAAAGAAAAAGATGCACTGAACTTCAATTTAGTTTAGTTTGTGACCAAAGGAATCGGCGCTATTATCTATTAATAAGTATGTTGTAAACCGTTTTTTGCATTGTTCCATTGCATTACAACCATAAAATAACAAAAATATATAAAAAAAATATGTATTGATAGGAATGTTTAGAAAAATAGCTTCAATTAAAATATCTACTTCCTACATTTAATAATAGTGTAGACCTAACTTGATATACTCTATGGTCGTAACCAGCACGACATTAACTACCTAAAAACAATATTAAAATCTAATATTCGAGGTACTATTCGAATCAAATGCATATTTTATTTAGGAATGCTTGAACATTTTTATTAGTGAAGATGTGACCATTCAGAAATTTCCAGATGTAATTAGCACCTATTACATTGAAAGTTGAACGTCAAATATATTTTTATCTGAATTATTAATATTTACGTTTACTATACCAAATTCTGTAAAAATATTAACTGACGTCGACGATGATGTCTTCATGTATTCACATCATTAAACCAGCAATACACATACCAGTAATTTTTACAAAAGTAAGCTTGAATGCGTTGTGATAATTAACAATCATGGCCGGCTCTAGGGGGCACGGCGCGACATGGCATCTTCGTAAGCAGACACACACTACCTGCGGTCAATGACCGCATAAAAAAACATCACCAGAAACTATTTTTCGTTTTGTTTTATCATATTTTGATATCGATACTATCTGCGGAGTTTCGCTAGCTAATTTTATTTGGCCCTGTATACAACGTCCCGACATCAACCGTTGGGCAGTAGCCCACCAGACACGACGCCCGTGTGTAAGGAGGATGCCCCCTTTTTTATGGAGGATGAGTGAACTTTACACCCTGTTACTTATTACTTACTTACGGATACTTGCATACTTTTGTTCAGGTTACTGGTATGTGTATCCTTAGTTTCGTTGTTATCTATATTTTAACTGCTTACAAGATAGCCATAAAAATAAAGCACTAAAGGCTACTTCCACACTTAAACTTCATAAATTATATTTATTATTCGATAACTGCTAAAAATAAGTAGGAAAAAAAACATTTTGTAAATAAAGTACCTATAGTAAAGATAAGTTTATACTACATATTTAGTTCACAAATTACATTACAAACAACTTTCGTATCTCATTCACACACAATTTATAATAATTGCAACATGTTTCGATTTCATTACAATAATATACGTCATGTAGATTCCGAAATCACTATTTAATTTTGTGTGAATATAAAATTTTTGGAATTGAAGTTATATCAAAAGTAATAAATAAAAAACAGGCTGTGTAACTCATGTTACAGACCGATTCAAACTTTACGGCGGCTGGGAACACTCGGCGAGTCGCTGCGCAGTAACACATGCACGTGTCAGCGGGCTGCGCGCGCGGTACTGCGCAGCGACTCGCGCACAACAGAGCAGACATACACTTAGCATCGGGCTGTAACAACTGCTGTGAATAGTGATTGAGTAAGATAAGTTACTCTGCTAACAAATTTTTGTGTTGATTAGCCATTCAGAAAAAGGATGTTAAGCGAAGTTTAGATAACAAAACTTGCAGGAGTTGACTTCCGCAAGGAATGCTTACTGTGTAGTAAGAATTGCTTCCGTAAGTCCACTTCTGAAAGTTTTGTTTGCTAATGTAAACTTCACTTTAGGTTTGTCAAACTGATAAGCCACATTTCGCTGAGAATGGTTTCAATGAGTCTTCAGGCGAGTGTTACGACGCGTCCTAGGTATCATAACTAACACCAGCATTCTCCAATAAGATTATTGTATTGTTATAACATTACCAAAAACATTTACATCCACACAAAATCCACCACACACACCTCATTTTCACTACTCATCAACCGTCCACCAGTATACACCATCACCTCCGTTCACCAGTCATCATCAGGCACTCCTCCCGGGTACTCTCCTGTGAGGCACGCGGTACAATGTCCTCCCACACCATCGCTTGGAGTAGTCTTCATGTTGTAATGTATTGCCGATACTAAGCCTTCTACGCTTAAGTATTCTAGACTGTCGGCGCCTGTAAATAAGAGTTATTTTTGTTTAAAACTTCGTGTTATATGAATGTGTGTTTTAGTGAGATAGGGGTCAAACTCGAGCGTATCCAATAAAATAGAAAAAAAAAAAATGAGGAACCTTGGTAGATAAGAAACCTTCATTATTATGATAGGGAGATACACAATCGAGATTTGTATCCAAAACGCATCCACGGTGCAGGAAAAAGTACTGAACGATTTAAAAAATATTATGGCGGTTAAAAGACGATAATAAACGAGAAAACGGGCAATGTCAATGCACAGGAGTATTGTGAAACCATTAAATATCAAAATCCAAACATCACAATTGAACATTGTTTTCACTTCTCATGCTCTAAAAGTTCGTCTCTATGTTGTGCGTACGTGACATAACTAGTGCATAAAGATTTTTTTTGGAACGAAGTTCCTTATCGCGCGTTGCGAAAGGAGGCTAGACGGAAAAAATTAAGACCAAAAGTTGGAACGGCACTTTTTGCTATAGTTGTAAGCTGTGCGGCGTGCGCGTGTTTCTCTGTCTGTCTCTCTCTCTCTTTGAACTTCGTTCCATCCGGGTGTCCCTTGACACCTCTCAAGTTTTTTTGGTCTAAGTCTAAGATAATCAGGCCCAATAAAACGTCGCAGATTAAAGTCGTTATCTTTTTTCATTTGTTTTGATTTGTATCACTTCTAATTTAAATACTGTTACCTATATACTTTATGCCTGTTTCATTTTCTCGCAATCTAAGTGAAAAGCAGAGTCCATAACTCGGGCATAAAGGATTCATTTTACCCCTCGACTTAACTATCCACCCTCGGTTGCGGCTCGGGGTAAAATGGCTTCTTTTATGCACTAGTTGTACAATCTACTATTTTATGTTTTCAAACAAAATATAGCATAGTTACGGGCCAACTATGGGGTTTGCCAATCAGCCAACTAGTACATTAATTGAACTTTGTGTATTTGATTGAATTTTGTTTGTAGACTGGAAACGTCACTAGTTAGACAAACGTAGTTTAATTTATTGTCGTATTGACTTCCCCACGCCGTAGATCACTAACCTTGAAAAGGGCGCGTGGATGCTTTACCGAATGCATTATGTAGTAAAGGGGAGACTTTTTTGTAACCGTGTATCGTGTATGTGTGTCCATCTTCTAGTTAAGACTAGCAAGTAACAATGGATTTGATTTGACAAGACTACTCACCAACATGTTCGGCTAGTTTGTAGGCGTCCATCTTGTTGGCGATAAGTTCCTCTCGCGTGGGGATGTTGATGCCCATGTAGCACGGGTACTTGAGGGGCGGCGACGCTATCCTTATGTGTACCTGCAGGCAAATATATAGGGGATTAGTTTGTTTGTATTGATCGTCACTCAGCGAGTGACTCTGAAGACGAGTATCGTGGGCACTAAGGAGCACTAGTATGATTACTTGGATCATTCTTGACAGAAGGCAGCAGAGAGAGAGAAGTGGATTTGAAGCCACAACGATTTGTACAATTCTGCACTTTACGGTGCTAGTGATAAGATGTACTACCAATAACATCAACACATCCTGTTTTGCGCTCCAGTCGGTTTCAGAGGGCCTTGCCTATTAGTATTTGGCCGACGTTCAACAAATAATATTTCAAACTCAAAGTATTTATTTCAATTAAACCAATTACAGGCACTTTTGAATTGTCAAGGGGTCGGTCAGTCAGAAAGATGAAGCTAGTTGCCCATTCCAAAGCGTAGGTACCTATGGAGAAGAATGGGCAAGAAACTCCATGGACACTCTTTTAAATCAATATATGGATATAAAGTATTTGTTACATCATTCATGTTAGAAATTATGTATACAATTTGGAGTATGAAATACAAAACTCATGTTTTATTTACCTCGGCGGCCCCAGCATCTCTCAACAGCTTGATAATCGGCCCGATAGTGTTGCCCCTCACAATAGAATCATCAATCAGCACGATTCTCTTGCCGCGCACATTCTCGGAGAGCGCGCCGAACTTCTTGGCGACACCCAACTGTCGCAGTCGTGTGGAGGGTTGGATGAAGGTGCGGCCCACGTAGCGGTTCTTGCAGAGCACTTCCATGAACGGGATGCCGGACTGCAATAGGAGATAATGAACAGTTATTTATTAAGCTTGCATTACTATGGATCTTATTTACATAGAATAGAATACTCTTTATTATGTACACCATATAAATTACAGACATACATATAGAAACTTTACAAAGGGTACACAATGGACGGTCTTATCGCTAAGAGCGATCTTTTATAGACAACCTTTGGCTGGATTAAAAAGGAGAAGGAGAGACAAATACTGTATTTAGGTAGTCTGTGGTATACAGTCTCTGGTCAACATTATATATCATTATAACGACGACACGGTTGGCGCAGTGGTTAAGCGATTGACTGCTGCGCTGCGTGTCGCGGGTTCGATTCCCGCACGGAACAAATATTTGTATGACCTACATGTATTTGTTCCGAGTCTGGGTGTTTTTCTATCTATAATATGTATGTATTTACAAAAAAAAAAAAATGTATATAAGTAGTTTATCAGCCATCTTGTTACCATAACACAAGCATTAGGTTGCTTAGCTTGGGACTAGATGGCGCTGTGTGAAATGTCCAGGGATATTTATTTATTATTTATTTATCTGACCCACCCTAAAAACAAACGAATTTGGACCCTCTGTCTGTAACATTAAGGTTTATTCAATTTGGGTCAGATAATGTTGACAAGAGACTGTACCATTTACATAATATTAAAGAAGGTAATCTATACTAATAATAAAACTGAACAGTTTGTTAGAACGCGCTAATCTCTGGAACTCGGATTCACTCGGACAGGCTTTGAAAAATTATTTTTGCATTTCATAACTCAATTCTTCAATAGGCTATTTAACATCACGCTATGATTCTTGGAAGGGTAAGCGAAAACGAAGTAGTACAGTCAACAGCAAAAGTAGAAGTAGTACAGTCAACAGCAAAAGTAGAAGTAGTACAGTCAACAGCAAAGTAGAAGTAGTACAGTCAACAGCAAAAGTAGAAGTAGTACAGTCAACAGCAAAAGTAGAAGTAGTACAGTCAACAGCAAAAGTAGAAGTAGTACAGTCAACAGCAAAGTAGAAGTAGTACAGTCAACAGCAAAAGTAGAAGTAGTACAGTCAACAGCAAAAGTAGAAGTAGTACAGTCAACAGCAAAAGTAGAAGTAGTACAGTCAACAGCAAAAGTAGAAGTAGTACAGTCAACAGCAAAGTAGAAGTAGTACAGTCAACAGCAAAAGTAGTAGTAGTACAGTCAACAGCAAAAGTAGAAGTAGTACAGTCAACAGCAAAGTAGAAGTAGTACAGTCAACAGCAAAAGTAGAAGTAGTACAGTCAACAGCAAAAGTAGAAGTAGTACAGTCAACAGCAAAAGTAGTACAGTCAACAGCAAAAGTACAAAATCAGAAATTCAATACTAATGAACGGAGTTCGCAGCTATATGGCAGCTGTACTAGTAGTAAATGTTTAGTATAATTTACAATCACATACTTTTGAATCACTTCGACGCCACACAGTTCTGACGCGAACTCCGTTCATTAGTATTGAATTTCTGATTTTCATCATCTACTTTTGCTGTTGACTGTACCCGCGTGTCCAGTATCTTGTGGCAGTAGACATCTTTTACATAGAAATACTTAAATACATGTCTCGCGAGGTTGTCGACATGTGGACTCAGCAATTATTGTGCCGATAGTCGTGACAGCCAATGGGTTAATAACCAAGAGCCTCGACCAACACCTGAGGAGGCTCTCGTTGGGCAGCTGGGTCAATGGCTTGATTCAGAATGCGGTACTTCTGGACACAGCTCGCATTGTCAGGAAGTTCCTCTCTCTGGAGCCCTGACCGCCGGTAGCTTGGACCCTGTTCCCGATACCGGTGGGCTACTATTTTTTATATTTAAAAATGTTTTTTTTTAATCTTTTTGTTCATAAAAATATTTAAAAATGTAATTTGTAAGTATTGACGTGAAATAAAGGAAATAATAATAGAAATAAATTAGTAATAGATATACATTACCTGTCTTGCGTATCCGTGTGCTGCCGCGGTACCGGACTCTGGTACAGAGGACACGATATCAGCATCTATAGCAGATTCGCGCGCCAACATGCGGCCGCACTGCATGCGCGCTGAGTATACCATTTGACCTAGAAAAAGAAATTATATTATGTTGGGGCAACTCGTCATTTGCCTAGCCTTTTCCCAACTATGTTGGGGTTGGCTTCTTGTCTAACCGGATGCAACTGAATACCAGTATTTTACATGAAGGGACTACCTATCTGACCTCCACAACCCAGTGACTGTTAATTAAGCAAAACCAATTTATCTTAGTTCCACTCGACCAGTAGATCTAGTGTCAATACAATGTGATAATTTTATAACGATGGTCAGATTGATAGAACCACCGAAATGAAAATACCGTACTAGTAGAACTACGCGGTCGAACCGCGGGCAATAAACGGATTCAACAGCCTAACGAGAGCTTCTTTATATGTTAAACGAGAGCTTCTTTATGTACTAAACGAGAGCTTCTTTATGTGTTAAATGAGAGCTTCTTTATGTGTTAAACGAGAGCTTCTTTATGTACTAAACGAGAGCTTCTTTATGTGTTAAATGAGAGCTTCTTTATGTGTTAAACGAGAGCTTCTTTATGTACTAAACGAGAGCTTCTTTATGTGTTAAATGAGAGCTTCTTTATGTGTTAAACGAGAGCTTCTTTATGTACTAAACGAGAGCTTCTTTATGTGTTAAATGAGAGCTTCTTTATGTGCTAAACGAGAGCTTCTTTATGTGCTAAACGAGAGCTTCTTTATGTGTTAAACGAGAGCTTCTTTATGTGTTAAACGAGAGCTTCTTTATGTACTAAACGAGAGCTTCTTTATGTGTTAAATGAGAGCTTCTTTATGTGTTAAACGAGAGCTTCTTTATGTACTAAACGAGAGCTTCTTTATGTGTTAAATGAGAGCTTCTTTATGTGTTAAACGAGAGCTTCTTTATGTACTAAACGAGAGCTTCTTTATGTGTTAAATGAGAGCTTCTTTATGTGCTAAACGAGAGCTTCTTTATGTGCTAAACGAGAGCTTCTTTATGTGTTAAACGAGAGCTTCTTTATGTGCTAAACGAGAGCTTCTTTATGTGTTAAACGAGAGCTTCTTTATGTGCTAAACGAGAGCTTCTTTATGTGCTAAACGAGAGCTTCTTTATGTGCTAAACGAGAGCTTCTTTATGTGCTAAACGAGAGCTTCTTTATGTGCTAAACGAGAGCTTCTTTATGTGATAAACGAGAGCTTCTTTATGTGCTAATCGACGATTATTCAAGTGAAAAATAACAATTATTATAATATGCTCATATAACGGGGAGTCTTACCTTCGAAGATACTATCCGCCCTGGCGAAGTAGACGTACTCAAATATACAGAAGGCTTGTTGTTTGTCGGCCGGTCGCTCCACAACGTCCACAGTTCGGATTCCGTGTCGAGACATCTCTACGATCTCGCCGGGTAGCACCTCGCGCACGTAGCGAGCACCTAGAAGATAGAGAAACATTTAAAAAATATTCGTGATACTATTCATCCTCTTCTGCCTAGCCTTTTCCCAACTATGTTGGGGTCAGGTTCCAGTCTAACCAGATGCAGCTGAATACCAGTATTTTACATGGAGCGACTGCCTATCTGACCTCCACAACCCAGTTACTGGGTAATACGATACCCCTTGGTAAGACTAGTTGTCAGACTACCCGTAACGACTGTCAAAGATCCACGAATGACAGCCGGGACCAACGGCTTAACGTGCTTTCCGAGGCACGGAGGGGTCTCGGTATGTAAAGATGGTCACCCATCCACAGACCAACCAGATAAATTATCTATACTAATAATAAAGCTAAATAATGAGATTGTCCAGTTTTTTTTCCAAATTGAGGACCGCAACATTTCTTTAGCCAACCCGAGAATCTAACTCAGGTCCCCACGTTTAGTAGGATCCATCAATCATATTTTGAAAACTAGACGAGGTCGGCGTTTCCTATCTGACTATAACTCTGAGAAGAAAGGCTGAAAAAACTCTAAAACAAAGGTCACAGTCTCTTTTAAAATTCAGACATAATTTTGGCCAGATCACCTAGACTCGTATCTGAAATGGTCTTTTGAAGAAAGAACCACACAGACTGAATGGACCTGTCCAGTTCAATAGTTGCCCAATCAGGCGGTCAATAATAATTGCATAATCTTTTCCTTATACCGGCAGACTTTTTTTACCGTCTGGACGAAAACAGGGTGTAAAAGGTACGGAGTAGAATTCTACGGCACAAACGTGTAAAAAAACAGCACAAAAATGAAATCCAGACGTTAAAAAAAGTCTGGATAATTAATTTTTTCTACTATTTCAATTCCCACTGGACTTGTTTACCTTCGCTTATTCAGAATGCTAGAAGATAATTGCTTCATTATATAGATATAATATAATATCCCTGGACATTTCACACAGCGCCATCTAGTCCCAAGCTAAGCAATCTAATGCTTGTGTTATGGTAACAAGATGGCTGATAAACTACTTATATACTATGACTACTTATACAGGGTTATTTTTTAAAGACCAGCCAAATTTAAGGATGTGGTACAGACCATCAAACTGAACAACTTTCTCCATGGGGCAAATAGCGTAATCGCGAAAATTTTTTCAACTGTCCCATAGAAAACTTCAATACCTACTCGACCTAAATGTGTGGGACGGCTGAATTTTTATTCGCGATTACGATGTTGGTCCCATGGAGAAAGTTGTTCAGTTTGATGGTCTGTACCACATCCTTAAATTTGGCTGGTCTTTGAAAAATAACCCTGTATATTATGTACTAACCGATAGAGAGGAATCCGCACGACTCTGACGACACGACCCATCCTTCGGCCCTATCTTCCACACCATTCTTTGCGCAGCCGTTCATTAAAACTGAAATAAATCATATAAAAATAAGCATCACGCAAATTGTTTATTTGTATTAAAGGAAGAATGTGAATAGAGAAAGAAAGAAAGCAAATTTTTGTTAATTTGGCTTTTAAGGGCAATTTGACCATAATATAATAATGGTTGTACTAATGTCTATTCAAATTTATGTTTCAAATTGATGTTATTTCAAGTTAAAAATAATAAAAAAATATAAACAAATATCAACTTAATTTTAATGGCAATTAAGTTGATTTCAGTGACTAGCACTATTGAAAAAGTTATAAAAATGTTTGAAGTTGTAGCGTAAAGTGAATGTTATTGTGTAGGAATTCTAGTCTATGTAAAATTCATAATATGGTAATTAAAAACATGCATATTTATACTGACTAGGAATATTATCACCCACACACCCAATCATGTTGTTAACCCATAAATAATGCAATTCTATGGAAATATGAGGTCATGAAGAAAATGCAATGCGATATAATACAGGGCCTAGCGAGGAATTACATCGATTGCTGGATAATGGCCAAAATAGATTTCAGCAGGTTCCACTGCTCACCCAAGATTGCCACTCATCTGAGTCCTTAAAGTGGAATTGGACCACCTTAAGGACAAAGTTTCATCATCATGATCAGCCTACAGCAGTCCACTGCTAGACATAGGCCTTCCCTATGGCACGCCATTCGACTTGACCAGAGACCAGCTGCAAAAAAAGCAAGTTCCATCTTGCTACGCCCAGAAAATAGCCCATATAATGAGAATAGTTATTAAATGGAATGTGTTCATGCATTACCCTCGGCATGCCGCGCCGACGACTGTTTGTAGACATCTGGAAATGGAATTTGTGGACATCAGGAAATGTATTGTTATTAGGTACCATTTATACATATTTATTAGTTTAATTCATCAATAAAGGACTGCAGTGCGATTCTGTAACCAAATCACCGTGATAACTTAGGTGAAGTGAGCGTGGAGTGAGCTGTCATTCCAAATAATGCTAGGGATTGGCACTACTGACAATTCACATCAAGCTCACTTCACTTGAGTTTTCACGGTGAGATTTTTACAGAATCGACCACCTGCAGTGCGATTCTGTAACCATCTCACCGTGAAAATTTAGGTGAAGTGAGCGTGGAGTGAGCTGTTATTCCAAATAATGCTAGGGATTGACACTACTGACAACTCACATCAAGCTCACTTCACTTGAGTTTTCACGGTGAGATTTTTACAGAATCGACCAGCTGGTTAATATATAAACGAAGGTTTCTTACGAAGTACGCTTTCAGCTTATAGTCGTAGCAAATCGCGTGACTAAATAGTTTATATTCAGAAACATTAACTTTTACTAAAAAATAATATTTTATTCAGTGTGTAAACATTAGCATTCTAATTCAAAGTATTTATTTCCATTATACCATGTAGAAGAACTTTTGATTTTCAAGGAGTCGGAAAGATGAAGCTTCCAAAGCGTAGCAGGTTAGTATGGGGGACATCTCGCAAGAAACTCCATGGACACTCTTATAAATAAAAAACATTGGTTACCTTATCCATGTGAAAATTATACATATAGATTTTGACCAGTCATTTAAAGTAGTTACATAAGTACAAACACAAATAATGAGTAATAATTGGTTTTCCCATATTATGTAAAGATGATATCATTGTAGAGATATTCTGGTAGGCTAGTGGTAAATTGTTAGCAATGTTGGTAAACAGTCATTAATAAAACTAATTTTAAAACACCCAAGATAGCCGAGTTCGCATGTACATGCGTGCAGCACCCTAATTGCGTAACACACGATCAATCGTCATCTGAATCATTTTGAAGCAAATTGCCAATCCATTGCTTCATAAGTTCGAAAAATTTGTCTGCTCAATACGTAAATAACGCAATGAATGTTGTTGAACTGTCAAAATGAAACCGATTCCGATTGATTGTGTGTTACGTAATTACGGTGCTGTATAGCTACATCATCGTCTGCCTAGCATTTTCCCAACTGTGTTGGGGTTGGCTTCCAGTCAAACCGGATGCAGCTGAATACCACATGGAGCAACTGCCTATCTGACCTCGACAGCCTAATTATTTGTTAGACTGTTTGTCAGACTCGGTTTAACGAGCTTTCTGACGCTCGAGGTGGTCTAATGGGCCCATCCACAACCAACTGCGGTTATCATCTAACTTTTATAGTATACCTACATTAAAAGTGAAAAATGATGAGGTTTGCCTCAGTTTATCCCTATTGTTGTGGATTACTTACTCACATGCATCCTTGATTAGCAGCATGCGGCAAAAAAAACATTTAGCTAACTATTTTTTCACAACTTTAGTGTATGTTAAATTAAAAAAGTAAATTATCTAATGTCCGTTTCGACTGCTCGGCCACAATTTCGTAGAAGCAAAACGACTACGTCAACATTACGAAGGAATTTGTAAAACACTAACAATGAAAGTCGCAAATTCGTAGATCCAATATTCAGAAAGTTGTAAAGGTTTAACCATGGCCGCGCAGTCGAAACGTGGAGAACTGCGCGGCCACGCAGTTCTCTTAAAGTTCTCTTAAACGGAGCTTCGTAGAGGTCCCATTCTTTTTGCTAACCACTGATACGATTTCGAAGAAATTGTAGACAGTATGAATAAAGCCCTAATGTTTGGAAATCACGACTTACAGAACTTAAATGCTATGGCCGCGCAGTTGACACGTGGAGAACTGCGCGGCCACGCAGTTCTCTTAAAGTTCTCTTAAACGGAGCTTCGTAGAGGGCCCATTCTTTTTGCTAATTACTGATACGATTTCGAAGAAAATGTAGACAGTATTAATAAAGCCCTAATGTATGGAATTCACGATCTACAGATCTTATAACCTATAATGCAAGTTAAAAAAAGGGTGACCAAGATTTATGGTGCGTCAATCAGACATTTTCAAGCGTCGTTTTTATACCACGTAGCCTATTATCATAATCTATATCTATACATATAATAAATCTGTAGAAGTGAAAATTCTGTACATTGAAAATATCAAAAAAATAAATGGCAGGGGGTGTTACTAGACCGACACCGAACCCAAAAATGTGATTAAAAAATTTTTGTCTGTCTGTCTGTCTGTCGGTCTGTCTGTCTGTCTGTCTGTTTGTTCAGGCATCACGCAAAAACTACCGGTTCGATTACGATGAAACTTGGTATAATTATTCTTTAATATCCTGGGCACCACACTGGGTACTTTTTATCCCGGAAAAGTATATACAATAAAAAACAAACTTAATTTTGCGGTTCGATCCCTAGACCGATTACTGTACCAACCGCAAATAATAAGTTTGTCGTAGGTTACGTCACCCGCAGTATTATCTGTGCGACCTTTTTATTCCTTTTAGTTTTTAGAGTTATTTAGGTTTAATATTATAAGTCGTAGGTATAGATTTTAATTTTAAAGTATAGGTAGGTAGTATATTTGTTAGTGTGCGTAGTGACCGTAGGTTACTTTATGGTACTGTTAGGTAGGATTAGTCATTCGTATAGATATTAGTTTTTAGGGATTTTGCCTATTTATTGAGTTTAGATAAGTTATCATCAGAAATAGGTTTATTTAGGTAGGTTTTTTTTTTTTTTAATTAGGTAGGTACTTAGGTAAAGATATCATATAGGTACCCTCTTAATCACCACTAATGAGACACAATTGGTTTTCTATTGTAATTAGCCACAAAGGGCCCGCGAGATAGATGGCATCCTGGGGAAGCACATACATTTTATCCTGTTAGTACGTTCCCGTGGGATAATTTCCGACATCCACGCGGGCGAAGCCGCGGGCAGAAGCTAGTGAGGGAATAAGTATGCTTCATTGGATGGAGAAGTACCAAAGTAAGTAGATACGAAAATATTGTTACCGTCAAGATGGTAGGTAAGTACCTTTTTTGTAAAAAGGATTAATGATTGACATTTAATAAAAAATTGGAAAAAAAACAAACTTTTTTTTAGATCTAGGTAAATTTTATTCTAAGTTACTAATGCGACATTTTGAGAAGGTGTTTTATCCTATCTCGGCGGCTCCTGAGCCGCGCGAGCGAGTGCGCCCGCGCCTGAGCACCCTCTGCTTGCGCGTCTTTATCAGTGCAGTGATAAATGGTTCATCATGGATTGTGTAGTGCTCGTGATTCTGCACTGTATTTGGATTCTTGGATTTTAGATCAGCCTACATAAAAATTTAATACTGTAAATCTACTATTTGCTACCTTTGCACAAATTTTAGCTACCTCAACGTATACGTAGTTATTTAACAGTATGTTATTTAAAATCCTTGGTCCCTCCATGTTGACGTCAAAGTGAAAGGACCATATGGATAGGCTGGTCGGAGGAGTAACCTACCTATATAGTATTACAATACCTTAATTCTAGTTTAGAAATATGCAATTTGATGGTCCCTAACATGAATCATTTGAGAAATATCGGCAATAAATGTTGGTCCCTCCATAATGACGATTCAAAAATTTGGTCAGGCCTGTTAATGGATAGTATCTTTTGGTTTATCGAAGTATTCATGTTTAGTACCTATTTTCTACCTTTGGATTATGCAAATGACTTACGGTGAAGTTTATCTTCAAAAAGTACTAATTGTACTGAAAAATTAGTGCAACGGTTGCAAATAGTAGATTTACAATATTAAACTTTTATGTAGGCTGATTTGAAATCCAAGACTTGGTCCCTCTATCTTCAGGGTAACAATAGTTTCGTATATTCTAACTGTAGGTATTATTTTATTATATCTACTTACTTTAGTACTTCTCCATCCAATGAAGCATACTTACCTATTCCCTCATTATGATAATAGGCCACGTGGTACATAAACGACGCTTGGAAATGTCTGATTGACGCACCATAAATCTTGGTCACCCTTTTTCTAACTTGCATTATAGGTTATAAGATCTGTAGATCGTGAATTCCATACATTAGGGCTTTATTAATACTGTCTACATTTTCTTCGAAATCGTATCAGTGATTAGCAAAAAGAATGGGACCTCTACGAAGCTCCGTTTAAGAGAACTGCGTGGCCGCGCAGTTCTCCACGTTTCGACTGCGCGGCCATGGTTAAACCTTTACAACTTTCTGAATATTGGATCTACGAATTTGCGACTTTCATTGTTAGTGTTTTACAAATTCCTTCGTAATGTTGACGTAGTCGTTTTGCTTCTACGAAATTGTGGCCGAGCAGTCGAAACGGACACAATTATCTATACTCAAACAACAAGATTCAACTGGAACATAATTATTCGACAACTGAAATCGAAATAGCAATTTCGAATTGCTTTTTATACAAAAATACTAATTGAATTAAATTAATGCAGAGACACTCCAAACATATTCGATCTCGAAACAAATAAAGTAAAAAAATCAATTCAAAATTCGATGTTTCGAACCCAAAAATGTATGTAAGATAGGTACCCATTTTACATGCTATTATGATTATTATTTATCCCAATGAGACAATTAATTTTCTGTAAAGAGGATATGTGGGTGTGGGCCAGCGTTACCAGATTTTTGTTCGACAAAAGTGGGATTTTGTAATCTTTTCAGTAAGAAAAGAGGGATTCTTTCGCCGAAAGCGGGACATAACAAAAAAAAAACGTAATTTAAAAAAATACGAGTGATCGTTTATACACCGTTAAATTTTGATCGTTTTAATCCCTAAAAGGGGTCATTATACTCATCATTATGAACAACTTTTACTACAGGACCAACCCTGAAATCGTGAAAAAAAAAATCAGTTTGACTGATAGATTGATGTTCGCATAACTCGACATGTATGGATCAACAGATTTTTTTTTTTTCACGATTTCAGGGTGGTCCCGTAGTAAAAGTTGTTCCGCCAAAATCGGGACGTCTGGCAACGCTGGTGTGGATGGCCATACAAGCTGGCAACCTGCTACCATAGATTCAGTACATGATTCTGAACTTGTGTTGAAAGTTATTGTCTATTATTAAAAAAACCATTAAAACTCCATACATTTTGCTGAATTGTGCTGAATTCATAGTTACAGTTTGTGCGTCGATGTCCCTCCCACTCTGTATCCTTATCATTGTTATATTTCTATCACTTACATGAGGACCCCAGAGGTAAGATCTTGCCGAGGCACAGCGGCCTGTTTCCGTAGGGGTCGCGCACAGCGTAGATCTTGTCTTTAAACATTATCACCAGCGAGTAACTTAGAGGAGCCAGTCTATGTAACAAAACAATATATTTTATTTATTAACAGTTTCAATCTTGAGGCATTCATTTTTTCCAGACATGCGAGGACTATTAATTTTATTATAATATTCGTATTGAGATCAGGGCCCGTATTCCCGTAATTTAAAACGTTCAAAATTTAGTCGCAGTCTCATCTCGGCGACAAACAAATGTCAAAAACTTGTCAAATGTAGGGAAATTAGACGTATTTTTGACAGATTGAGACTGAGATCAGACTGTGAACGTTCTTAAAATTACGAGAATTACCCTGCTGCAGTGCGATTCTGTAACCAACTCGCCGTGAAAACTTAGGTGAAGTGAGCGTGGAGTGAGCTGTCATTCCAACTAATGCTAGGGATTGACACTATTGACAGCTCACTCTAAGCTCACTTCACCTAGTTTTTCACGTTGAGATTTTTACAGAATCGATCGGCTGTGGTGGCCCAGTGGTAACACAAAGTAAAGCTACGACTTACGAGTTGTAACTTTGTGTAAATAATTTCATCATCAATGCTCTCAAAACGGTGAAGGAAAATATCGTGAGGAAACCGGCATGTACTAGAACCAAAAATTCGAAGACATGTGCCATCTACCAACCCGCACTGGACCCGCGTTGTGGATTACGGCCTCAAAAAAGAGGAGGCCTGTGTTCCAGAAATGGGAATTGGTTCTAGGATGTCAAGTGCCGGTTTCCTCACGATATTTTTAAATCTATTTTTATTTTATCTTAAATACTCATCAGAGTCTTATGAAACACGAAAATTGTGCAAAACAAAAATGTCCAAAACAAAAAAACACGCAGTACCTTTGTACTGAATACTAATATGTCGTTTAAGTACAAGTACATTTTATGTGTGTACATGCTGCTAATATTATAAACACGTAAGGATGGATGGATGGATGTTTGTTACTCTTTCACGCAAAAACGACTGAAGGGACTTAGATGAATTTTGGCACACAGATAGTTTATAACCAGGATTAACACACAGGATATTTTTTATCCCGATATTCCCACGGGATCGAAACTTATGCGGGAAACCGCGGGGCGCAACTCGTAAAATAAATAAATAAAAAGATTTTATGGTGGAGTTGGGGTGAATGGGGAATTATGAAGAAGAGTGCGGTTACCTCATGAGGTGGTTGATACGCGCCGGCCAGTCGGGTCCATTGGTCTCTCCCTCCGGCGGGTTGAGGCAGAGCGCTTGTGTGATCAGTTCCGAGTCGGAATGCGTTGATAGACCTACTCCACGACCCAGCACCTAGGATTATTACGAAGTGTTAGTATATGGGGAAAATACAGGCCAAATTTTTTTTTTATATTTCGACCTATGTTCTTTGGGGAAAGTTGTTGAGTTTCATGAGCACATTCACCTCCTTCAGGGTTGATACCCCCCTTCCGTTACACACTGTATATTGCATGTGGTGTTTACCTCTTAATATTGTACATCTAGTATGAATTTTTATGTATTGATGTAACAATTTATTGTTGGTGAACCAATAAAATAAATAAATAAATTACCATCTTCCTGAGACTGCTGCAGTTAACCAGTTCTCCGTTGTGTGCCACTGCTAACGCGCCGTGTGCTGTATGTACCACAAATGGTTGGCAATTCACCTCCTCAGATGCTGCTGATGTTGAATACCTAGTAAAAAAAAACGGATGAAATAAACTTCAAGAAAATACACTAAAAGATGTGCCAAATAACACACCCACTTCGTAACTTAGATGTTACGACGCGACGTGGACTATTTCGACAAAAATAAACAATGGAAATTCAACTCAAATTTCATCGCCATAGGGTTGAAATTGTTTGCTTTCAAAAAAGCATTGCGAGGATCCTTACTTCATCAAATGCACTAGTCTTAGGCTCTTTGTACACACACGTTTTTCGTGCCGTGAAAAACTTCGGTTTAGTCGCCGTGTTTAGGCACGGTCGTCAGTGTTATAAGGATCACGATGGAAGCTTGTGGACAGACACGTTTTTTCTTCGACGCGATTTATTCACCGTACCGCAAAGAAACCCTGCCGTGTACAAAAGGCCTTATGGTGCCAATAGAATACTTGTATTCATTATCTGCTTAACCATTTCACAACTATGTTGGGGTCAGCTTCCAGTCTAACCGGATGCAGATCAATACCAGTATTTTACATGGAGCGACTGCCTATCTGAGCTCCACAACCCAGTGACTGGGTAATACGATACCCCTTGGTAAGACTAGTTGTCAGACTTTCGGGCTTTTGACGACAAGTAACGACTGTCAAAGATCCACGAATGACAAGGACCAACGGCTTAACGTGCTTTCCGAGGCACGGAGGGGTCTTGCTATGTATAGATGTTCACCCATCTACGGATCAACCGTGGCAAGCATAGCTTAACCTGATTGATCGACCCCGAGCTGCTGTTATTACTTACCGACAAGCCCCAATAGAACACTTGCATTATGGTTTAAAAACAAAAGTTTTTTTTAAATATTGTGGGGCATCAAATACAAGACCTTTTTAAAGTTGGATAAATATATTTGTAAATGAGAACAAACCTAGTGTGTCCAATGCCGAGGTTTCCTTTGAGTTTCTTCATGGCTTCGTCGTTGAATATGTTGTTGATGAGTCCCATGCCTTTGTGGCTGTTGAACGTGCGAGCACTTTTGCCCTCCGATGTCACTATACCAGCAGACTCTTGCCCTCTGAGGAATTAACGGCATGTTGTAAAAAGATTTAAACGTCATTTCATTTTTTTAAACTCTTTTCGACGTCATTACTTTTAAGGCGCCATCGCGGCAGTCCCTGACGGAGATGACGGCCTAGCCTAGTTTAGGGGACAGGGATGGACCTATTGTACTTATCTACCTAATGCTAAATTAAGAACTTTAATCTGTATACAGTGCAATGTACTTGAAATTTGTGGTAATAAACAATTTATTAATTTATTATCATTAACTGAGCCGATCCGAACTTTTTTCGCATTTTTCAATAATACTCGGTTCGGCCATGTGTCCGTCCGATCCGAACATTCGCACTTTGCACTTCGGAGTAGGCCCCCCCTGGACTCCGTTTAGAAATATGGGTCCTCTGGCAACTCTGGACAGAGGTGGAAGGATAGTTGGGAGGCATTTGCACAGTAGGAGAATAAGGGTCATTTATTTTTTATTTTATTTTTACACCCTACATGAGGACGGGTACGGTTGGTTGACGTAAACTGTTTAGGTAAAATTATGATTTTAAAGATAGTTTTAATTTTTGTTTCATTCTGTGAAGATTCGTTAATTAAATAAAGCGACCCGTTTTAAAATAATCGACTATTTTCAACCGACGAAAAAAAACGGAGGAGGTTCTCAATTCGACACGTATTTTTTTTTATGTATGACCAAACATAACTTTTTACGGAGTAGTCCGATTTTGATAATTCTTTTTTTATTGGAAAGGGTATACCCCAAAGTTGGTCCCATATAAATTTGAAAAAGAAAATCCAACCCTAAGGGTGGGAAAATAGGGGTGATTTATTGTTCACTCACAGATTTTAATGCTGAGTGGTGTAATTTTACTCTATTCAGTGCTGCATATGCCTCCTGCCCTTTGGCAAACAATTAGTAGATTAGGTATAGCCACAAAAAAACTATAAAATAAAAACTTTTTAACAAAAAATTGAACCGCCGAAAAAACTGAAAAGCAAAAAATAATAAACCTTTTTTATTTAACCTTAATAAGGTAAGTTATTAAACTAATGTAAGTATACCTAAATAATTTTGAGTCAGCGCCGTTTATATTAAGACAATTTAGTGATCTTTGTTTATTGATTGTTTGGCGCCGACTCAAAATTACTTAGGTATACTTACATTAGTTTAAGAACTACCTTATTAAGGTTAAATAAAAACCTTAAAATATTCCCATTACGATAAGGTTTATAATGGTATAATCTAGTGCTGACTTATTGTGTTTCTACTGTACCTAGTTCTTCCCCGAATTCTCAGAACGAATAACGAACAAGGATGTTAAATAAAACAATGATTTGTTATTTGCTATGTAATTCATCCAGTGAGTGTTCCCGGTAATCTGGCTAGATATCTGAGCATGAAAAGGGACTATGTTTGTGTTTGTTTATCGGTCAATGTGTAGTTCATTTTATTATATTATCCGGTACAGTCACGAGCACCAATATGTCAACACTTGGCAACTTTCAATTGCGATTTTTTCGTGAAATAATGAATACAACGTTAAAATACGACACATTACATAAACCTATGGGTTCGAAAATGCTATATTCGTAACAACATAAAATTACATTAAAAAATAAAGGAGTAAATCGCTTTTGAATAAAGCCGAATGTATACATACTTTTGCTCGTGACTGTACGCTTATAAGTACTAGTTACTATCATTTTGGCAATTCAGGCAGGCCTGTCTGAATTGCCGAAATGATAGTACAGTCAGCATCAAAAGTCAATTAACACTGTTACTTTTACAAATCATCTAAATTGATACAAAATGATGCGATACATTGGTTTTCTCTATTTTATGTAATAGCAAAGAGTTAATTATTCTTAAATATCTTATTAATATATGTTTTTTAAGAATATTTTTCTCAATAATTAAGATTTAAACAACTAAAGTGTTAACCGACTTTTGATGCTGACCGTACCTAGTATTTTAGCGAAATTGTATACAATCAAGTATTTGCTAACTAAAAAGACAGCTGTGCTGCTGGGGAGTCTGTTGCGCCACTTCTTCCCAGCGATAGCACTAGGAAGTGGTGAAGGGCGGGCATTTTGGGGGACTGTCTTTTGTAATTTTGACATTCAAAAAGTGCTGATTCTCAGCCTAATTTGAATAAATGACTTTTGATTGCCTTAAGCACAAAATCTTACTCATTTCAGAGAATCAAAAAAACATAAGACAGTCCCCCAAAACCCTCGACTTTCACCACTTCCTAGTGCTTTAGCTGAAGAAGTGGCTCAACAAACTCCCCAGCAGCACAGCAGTGCGATTCTGTAACCATCTCACCGTGAAAACTTAGGTGAAGTGAGCGTGGAGTGAGCTGTCATTCCAACTAATGCTAGGGATTGACACTATTGACAGCTCACTCTAACCTAACTTTTCACGGTGAGATTTTTACAGAATCGATCGGCAGTTGTTTGGAAATCTCACCTGTGTTGTAGCGACTAGCGGGCTAGTCCTAAACATTACCTGCGGTATTCAACCTATGCATTCTTTGAAGAGACTAGTTAAATACTGTCTTCGTCGAAATCCTACTAATATTATAAACGCGAAAGTTTGTGAGGATGGATGGATGGATGTTTGTTACTCTTTCACGCAAAAACTACTGAACGGATTTGGATGAAATTTGATACACAGATGGTTTATAACCAGGATTAGCATATAGGATACTTTTTATCCCGATTTTCTCACGGGATCGAAACTTATGCGGGTGAAACCGCGGGGCGCAGCTAGTGTGTCTATAAAACAGTACAACTCGTTAGACAGTACTGGTAACACAACATAACATTACGCCTGTAATCTCCGAACGGATAGGCAGACGTGGATATTACTAGATCGTGTTGCCAAAGATTTTTTATGAATACATGTTTTTGATTATCCTGTGGCAGTTTCATTTATTACATAGTACCTAACGCATGTATGGGCAAATGCAAAAAAAAACTTGAGAGGTGTCAAGTGACACCCGGATGCAACGAAGTTCAAAGAGAGAGAGAGAGAGAGAGACAGAGAAACACGCGCACGCCGCAAGGCTTACAACTACCTATAGCAAAAAGTGTCGTTCCAACTTTTGGTCTTAATTTTTTCCGTCTAGCCCCCTTTCGCAACGTGCGATAAGGAACTTCGTTCCAAAAACAAATGTTATGATGCATTTGTTTTTCTTTCTTTCTTCAAATGAATAAGGGGCGATATAACGCATTTATTACATTTCTGAGTCTCGTATTTTTTACATAAGCCCTCAAAAACAAAGTAAGGCTACTAGAGGAAGAGGTGGAAATGTGGCCATTTCCACCTTTTCCTCTAGTAAATCAGTATTATCTTACCTGTGCTGTAGCGCGACTAGTCCTAGGCATATGACTGACGGGATGTCCACCTGTGTGGGCCATTCTCCGGTGCTGATGGCGCCGAACACGCCGCATTCGTGGGTTAAACCTGTAACAAGGATAATTAGCTGTAAATAATTATTTTTAGCTTAGCTTGACTTATAAAACAGTATGACGATGAGACTATCCTGGGGGCCTACTCCGAAGTGCAAAGTGCGAATGTTCGGATCGGACCGACACTTGGCCGAACCGAATATTATTGAAAAATACGAAAAAAGTTCAGATCGGGTCAGTTGAGTCGGGACCATAGTCAATATTCGAAAGAGTGTAGGATCGGAACCGACCGAACCAAATAGTAACTTCGTAGCAGGAAAAGGCCGAACATTCGGCCGATACTACTTCGGAGTAGACCCTCTGTAAACTCTGTAAAGCAATCGGTCAGAGATAACATAGCATCACGCCCGTAATCCCCGATGGCTTAGCTAGAAGTGTATCTCGGTGATGGGTCTGTGGTCGGTGGAGTTTCTTGCCCATTTTTCTCCATACGAAACAAAGAGATTTAAGATAGGTACAAAGTAATTTAATGTCTTTGATACGAAACTACCTTAGAATCATTTCAAATCTTTTTTTTTTTTTTTTGTAAATATTTTTCGTTCAAAAGTGCCTTTTATGTGCCTATTTGAAATAAATGACAAAGTCAAATCATTTATTTCAGTCAGATGACTGTGACACATCTCCACATCCACCCCCTGCTGCCGTTCCGTCGAGGTAGTCCCAATTTACGAGGTTCGACTTACATCTTCACACTTGGGTTCGGAGACGGTTCAGGGACTTCTAAGTGGACCACGGAAGGTTACACTATTATAACAAAGGAACCTTATCATGAGCAGCCTGAGATGGCAACTACAGCGAGTCCAAAAGCAAGTCCTCAAACACGCGAGTTCACGCGACCTTATCTCGTCTTCATTCATTTTATAAGTTCATAGCACAGACCCCGCTAATCTGACATATTTATGTTAAACAAAACGACCTTCAGTTAGGTAATAATGACCCAGTTTTTTTGCATTTCTTAGGTTAATTAGTAACAGTAGGTAATTAGTAAAGATAATGCCTTCATCCTAATAATATTATAAACGTGAAAGTTTGTATGGATGGATGTCCCCACGGGATCGAAACGTATGCGGGTAAGACCGCGGGGCGCAACTAGTTTAGTTAATAATTTAGTAATTGACTAGCTGCGCCCCGCGGTTTCTCCCGCATAAGTTTCGATCCCGTGGGAATATCGGGATAAAAAGTATCCTATGTGTTATTCCTGGTTATATTATAAACTATCTATGTACCAAATTTCATCCAAATCCGTTCAGTACTTTTTGCGTGAAAGAGTAACAAACATCCATCCATCCATCCTTACCAACATTAGCATCTATCTATTATAGGAGTACCTATATAAAAGAAAGTCGTGTTAGTTACACTATTATTGTTAGTTACAATACTAACACTACTCTTCTTAAAATAAAGTTGAAAATAAATAACCTTTCCGCTTTGATGCACTCTCGGAGAAACATTCATGCGAAAACCTAGATCCACGCATGGTTTTCGGGCTGACGTACGATTATTGAGATCGTTTCATAATTTCCTGATATGCCGTTTATCATTATCACCGATGCATTATGTCACACAGTCCCGAATCACGTGCAGGTCTTAGTTTCTCCAATAATCTACATCAAGCAGCATGCCACACGTGGTCCTTATCGGAACAAAGCTGATCGTATGCCATCTTGACCTCTGTTTCATCAACGATGATAATGGGACCGTCAGCCCGATAGCACTCGGAAACGTTCAGTTCCGAATTTTATCTCAAGTCATCTTATAGTTTATTGTGTATGGAATAATACTGTGCAATAGTCAAGATAGTTATATAAGACAGGTCCACGGAACCAATATAGAACAGACGCCAGTACATCAAGCTACTTTAATAGATTTTCAACTTTATCGTAAATGCATTAAGGTTCAAGGTTGATTGGGAAAATTTGACAGTTTCGGGTAGCTTGATGTCTCGTCTGTACAAGTAGGTAAGTATATAGTTATCTGCTGCGTACTTTCCAAAGCACACGTGTTCAATACACTGTATTTTGAACCTAAAGTCAGTGCAATAAGAGCCACTTTTCGAGTTAGTGTGTTGAAAAATTACTTGTCATTGTTCTATCATTGCAGAGCTGATTATTGTAGGTACTGTTAATGAACTCCTAAGCTCCGACTCGGGGGCCGTATTCTCAATGACACATTGAACAAAACCGCGCGAAATGAACGCGAGATTGGCGGGATTAGCTAACTGTTAAGGAATTGACGTGGTTTCGAAGGAATCATTAAGTGGTCATAGTGAATTAGGACCCAGAACCTAACTGTGATCGTGTAACCACAAAAATGTCGCAATCTTATAGTTTAAGAAACAAAAAATAATGGCGTAACATGCCACTTAATTGCGGAGTCCTTATAATCCAATTATAAATTTGATATCAAGTGTGAAATCAACAATGGAAATAGACGAAACGCGGTTTTATACACTGAAGCAAATGTACCTAGCAAATGTTTGGAAAGATTTTTATCGTTAGGTACAGAATAGGACTGCAATCGATCGATTGTATGGAAAATGCCAAGGCAGTTTGAAATTTAATCAAGAACTAAATCCCGCAAGACCAGCAGTGCGATTCTGTAACCATCTCACCGTGAAAACTTGGGTGAAATGAGCGTGGTGTGAGCTGTCACTCCAACTAATGCTAGGGATTGACACTATTGACGGCTAAGCTCACTTCACCTAAGTTTTCACGGTGAGATTTTTACAGAATCGATCGGCTGATATTTAACAAATATCAGTCAGACCCACCCAGGAGACGGGACGAGCTTGATGCCTACAGACAGGATTGGGCCACGCTGCTCAAAACAGAGACGAGTGGAAAGGGAAAACATAGGCTACAAATAAATAAATATAATAATAAGTCCAGGGACTAAAGATGTGGTGAAAGTTTTAGCATAGCAACAATTTCCATAATCTGACAGTCAAACAATAGTAGGTAGGTAATAACTATCCGCGAACTATTGCATATTATACTGTCCATGCCAATTTGCAGATGAACACATAATCCATGGTAATATTAGTTACTGCAAAACAACCTGGCGTCTGGGTATCAATGAAAGAAAGTGTTTTCTATACGGCTTACAAAAGATGGAATGCTCGTCACCTTCTCATTTCAGCAAAGCCAAATAATGATCTATAAAATACCCCGTCTATTCGGTCAGTGAAGTGCGTTACCATTCCACCTGATGCTAGGAGCTACTATTGGCATCCCACTTCAAGCTCACTTCAACTAAGTTTTCACATTTTTATACAATAGATAATCGGCAGTCATTATTAAGATTGCACGATTACTAATCAAATAGTTAAACCCGCTAACAATACCTAAACAATAGTAGTTATTATTGATTTCAGCATGATCATCTCAAGGCAACTTCGTCGATAAAGGGTCCACTCGAGGGCAACGCGATAGGATCGCAGATGACATTGACGTTAGAGGCGGAATTGCTTTAAATTGGTCGTAAGTACGTAAGGGACTGACCACTGTCAGTCAACTAAATATTATATTAGCGTATACTATTATATATAATCAAGTTCTTGTAACTGAACAGACAGCTGTGCTGCTGGGGAGTTGGTTGCGTTGCGCCACTTCTTCCCAGCTTAAGCACTAGGAAGTGGTGAAGGGCGGGCGTTTTGGGGGATTGCCTCATGTAATTTTGACGTTAAAAAAGTGCTGATTCTAAGTCTAGTTTGATTATCACTTATCATACATCTTCAAGGATTATGATGATCTTGGCTATTTCGTTTCGACGCCTTTTTGCCAAGAACTACACTAATAGATTTAACTGTCTGAACATGATCCGTTTGCGTAGTGCAAACGTGCGTTGTTAACTATTCTGGTAAGTATGTAGATACTTCTGGTCAACATACTCAGACAGATACGGATCGATCGGATAACTGATTTAAATATGTCATTTGTAACGCTCCCAGAAGACTGTAAGGCAGGTGTGGTAGGCGTGCCTTAGCAAAAGCCTTTCTTCTGCCTACAGAAGGGCTTTTACTAAAGCATGGACCAGAATACCTAAACCGAATTTTCCGATACCGATAACTTCAATAACAGGACTGTTTGGGATTAAACAGGATTAAGTAACCTCACTCACTAAACAGACTGACTGATATGTAACTTTCAATGGGTGCTTCAAACAATTACGACCTGTCTCAAACGATCTGCGGAGACGTCGTAAAAAGAAAACGTTCATAAAACATTGAATCACGTTAGGCTTAAATCGCGACAACTTATGGTCCGACACGTTGGTTATAAACTGACTTTTCTGCTTGAGAAAATCACGTACAAAATACCGTAGTGGAAGATGAAGATAACTATGTGTAGTCCGAAGGAAAAGGAAAGCCTGACCATGCTTTAATCCTGCACAGTGACGCGTTTGACGAAGTACAAGATAAAGTCATGTATGCCGAGGATGTTGAGAAGCGGAGATGAATGTAGGTTTGTTTTTATTATGTTTAGTTTAAAGGTTTTTTAGTGTAAGTGGCCAGGTGGAGGAACAACGGTTGATTGACTGAAAAGTGTGGAACTGTTGGTATGGTATTAGAGACAGCAAGCAGAGGGCCTAGAAAAGTGACAATCGATTTTAAAGCGTTTTATATTTCAACAGAACTGACTTCAACAGGTTATGTTTTGGTAGCTTAAATCAGTCTTACAGATTTTTGATTTTTCTTCATTGTTATCATTGATAACGATGATGATGATGATTTATCAACGATATCAAAAATATCATCATTAGTCATTTTAAAAATATTGAAGACTTACTAATAAGTAGCATGAGCACATTGATCATGATTCATGTTCCATCGTATAGAAGCTACCCGTAGATATTCCTAGACCCGATTTGTGGGTACGAAGCTAGACGCTTTGTCAATTATCTGGATATGTGTAGTGGAAACTTCAGACTTCTACAAACAGTGAGGTCTTGGTCCATTCAAAAACTACCGAAAAGAAAAAATACTAACCTGACTGCACTGCCCCCCTTCCGAATCTCTTGCTGTTCACTTTAACTTCACCAGGGGTTATCCTGGCATCACAACCAGGTGTTCCTTCCATTCCTAAACGCTCCATAGCTGCGTGTGTGTTGCTCTGATCCTCACAACCACCTTGGCAGCATCGGGATGGTCCTTCGGGACCGTTCATGTTAATTCTGGAAAGACCAAATTTAAATATTGAGTGTTGAGAAGTTTATTTAATTAATACTGGTCTTTTTTGTACACAAGAACCACGTACTCTCTTTATAAAAATGTGTATTGATTGCCCAAAGGTCACCTAGTCATAAAAAAAAAACAATACGTAAATTCAAAATACCTTATTGCATCTATGTTATGTCAGCTGATCCTAAATTTAAAAAAAATAACTAATCTAAATCCAATTAATATTAAAGCTGTTATATTTTCCTTGTTGTCAATTCTCCGTATAGTATAGTTTTATTTTGCTTAAACTTACTTATTTTTTTAGGCAAAGCAAGTGTCACCAAACAACAAAGTTAAAATAAAACAAAAGTTTTTTACAATCAAAACAAACACAGAGGTCACTAATTAATACAAATTATTCTGACCGCACAAAATCACACAGCAACGTTGAGAGTCAAACTAACCAACCTCCCTTAACACTTTAGATTATAAACGACTCGAGCATATACGAGTACAAACAAGTTTTTAATGCCAATAACATTTCAATTGCTCGATAATAATACAAAAACATGAGCTGAATTAACAATCGACTAAATGACAAATAGTTTTGCTCCACAACACTATAAAGACGTTCCAATTTAAAATATGTGACGTCAAGGGAATGTTTTAATAATATATTTGACGTCATACCATTGGGATTGCGATAATTTGACCGAGATAGTGTTACTAAGCGCCATATTGTCAATAGCAAATCTCGTTAATAAGATTTATTTGCGCAGTTTCTTCGTTTATAGGTGAGAGTAAAGTCAAAAACAATTTAATTCAACGTACTTTACATACGTTATTTGGGACATCTCTTAAACATGTCCTAAGATACGATATTGTCAATAGCATGAGATCAATTTACGCAGTTTCTTCGTTTATAGGTCAGAGTAGGTCAGAGGTGAGGGAGGAAAAACAATTGAGTTGAACGTACTTTACATACGTCACACCGTTTTTTGTGTCACCTCTTAGGTACAGACTTAGGTACAGACTTGGTACAGACTTAGGTACAGACTTAGGTATAGACTTGGCCAGCAGGTCAAGCTACGCTTTAACGATAAAGTTTAAAATTTATTAAAGAAATTTGTCAGATTGTAGCAGCTTGATGTGCTGGCGTCTATACATGACCTAAGTCAACAAGCAGTAGGCGCTGCACATAGAGAATCTGCGATCGTCAGCAACCAACCTCGCCAAGAATTTATAGGTAATGTAAATTATTCGCAAGCAATTAAATATTGATCGACTTTTAACGATCACTGGCCTAAAAAATTGCAAAATAGGTATCTACCTGAGACCAAATTACCTCATACAACTTTACTTACGGTGCTAATGGCAAGGTGCTTTGTGCAACTGTCTAGCCTGACTACTACCTACTTAGATTTTTTTTCAGTTAGGCATCTCCCAGGTCACCCTGTGAGATTTTAGGCTGCTTAACCGGGCTGTGCAGTGGATGCCTTAATAAATTATAGCCTTAAGCCAGGGCATAAAACTTATAAACTAAGAGACTACACGTTAAAGGCACCCTTGTAACCTACTGTAAGGTACTGACCTCTGCTAAGACGTCGCTGGGGGGACGGCAGCAAGGGACAGACTAGATCGAATCTAGATTATTTACCACTCAAGAGTGCCAACTCGAGCTAATAAGGGTTATCTAAATGGTAAAGTACAACGGTACTGCTACTGCCTGGCGATAGCCTAGGTCTTAGGTATCTGCTACACCCCCTCCATCGGCTAGTCAATCATCTAAAGATTCCGTCCGTCATACCACACCATACCAAAAAAAGTCGTCAATTAGAGTAGTCAACACAATTTGTGTGATTGACATCATTTATGGCGTGTAGGTATAATCATACAAAGAGGTTTGTGATAGTTCTTCAGACCACGTGTGTTGTGCTGGTCTTATGTGTTTTGGAGGTACGAGGAACAGGGTGTAAAGTTCACTCATCCTCCATAGAAAAGGGAGGATCCTCCGACCAGACGGGTGTTGTGTCTGGCGGGCAATTGCCCAACGATTGATGTTGGGAAATTGTATCTATGCTAATTGCGCGGTAAACTCTGCTTGCGAGATGCAGGATTTGCGTGACGTCAGTATGACGCGTTGTTCGCATGTGGCGTTGTAGATTCCGCTACAGTGTTATATAGGTACACATTGACACTGATGAATATTGTATACAGAATGACATGAATATTTACTTTGTAAAGTATTATTTTACTTTAATTATTGTGAATGTGAGGACTATGTGGGTCATTTTTTTGAAGTGAAAACTTCTTAGCGGCGTTGTGCAGTTTTTTTGTGATGGGTAAAAAATGTTAAACTCGCGTCAGGACACGTGATCTGATCGAAAATTCGTAAGACGGGGCTCGCGTCAGGACACGTCACCTGATCGAAAATTCATAAGACGGAGGGAGAGTAGACCGCATTCCAAAATATCAAAAATGCACAACGTTAATATTCAAGTTTTCACTTCTGCCGGCACTCCCGGAGTGCAACCCGTTTCTTTTTTTCTCTGTTTGTTTTGATGTTGGTCTGGCAGTTTCAGTACTTTATCCGGCCTACCCAAATGTCCTTTCTTTGTTATTGTTCGTCAAATCGTTGAGTTGAGTTACATGATTACTGACAAATGCTTGCACTGACTGGACTGGTCCACTCAAATCTGTGTGGTTATTTCCTCAAAAGACCATTTCAGGCACTAATCTTCACATGATCTGACCAAGATTATGTTTGGGCTTTAAAAAAGACCGACCCTTGAGTTTACTCGCCATTTGTTCTCAGGGGTTGTCAGATAGGAAATGTCGACTACATCTAGCTTATTTTTTTATAATATGACTTGCAAAAGTGATTCCGATAACCTATCTACAGAATAAACCATTTCATTTGTGTATAAAAAGTTGCTTTTGTCTGCTTTAAGTTTATTCATTATCTGGTGTGAACCACCTGATAGGTTAGCTCTTGTGGCGTATCCAATTTATTGTATCATGCGGCATACCCAGAAATCAATTCTATTTTGTTTTTCTTTCCAAACACATCTGGCGCTCAGTGAACTGGCAATCCTGTTCTATTTGATGAATTTGCAAGTTATCGACCTTCAGTTATCAACCAGTCATTCAAGATTTTCCACTGACCATATCTCTAATCAACCCATCAGGATTTACAAGTCAAGTTGTACCTATGTAGGGCACAGATTAATAAACAAGTTTATACTAAACTATCGCAAATAGTTCCATTAGGTACGAGTATTAGAATAATTTAAGTAAAGAGCATGCTTAGATGGTTTAGTCATGTTGATAGTATAAATGAAAGATGACTAACAAAAAGTATTCACAAGGCAGAAGTGATTGGAAACGCCGGGAGGGACGACATAATAATGACCTCATTGGTGATGCTCTTCAGAAAGATCAGGTGTGTAGTACTCGCAACCGGCTTCAACGAAGTAAAATAGTATGTCAGGATCGCAACAGGTGGTGTTTTGAAGTGTTTCTGCACAACCGCATGTGAAGAATAATCCTAAGCTTTCTGTACCAACATATTTCAAACCCGACCTAAAAAAACAAAACAGCCAATTGACCGCAACTTGCGTATGAAACGTTATCAAAGAAACAAAATGATGAAATTCTAGAGAAACAAAACAAAACAAGAACATGTGATTTTTGCTCGGAATTTTGCAAATACAAATATTAGCAATGCGCTAGTGAAGTGTCGTCATTACAAAAGACGCCTGACTCGTAGGGGGTCAGTTATCTTGTGACTCGGTAAGTTTCCACAAGTGGCAGCAATAAACAGGCGGGCGATAAGATTATTGGAAATTAACACAACATTAATAACTGTGCTGATGACAGTGGTTCACTATATGTATTTAGTCGAGTCTGGCTGGCGCAATAAAAAAACATCTTGTACATATTTTTGTCACATGGACTATATTATGTATATGTGAGAGAGAGAGATTAAGTTGACCTATGCATTTATGAGATCCGCCCGCTGATCTCATAAATGCATAGGTCAACTTAATCTTGCTTCTTGATTTGTAAACTTTTGGACTAAAAATAGATACGTCGTGATAGGTACAGACGCCAGCACATCAAGCTATCCGAAACTGTCAAATTTTCCCAATCAAACTTGAACTTTATCACTAACGCTTAGGGCGTTAGTGATAAAGTTGAAAATCTATGAGGAATTTGACAGATTGCAGTAGTTTGATGTGGTGGCGTCTGTACCATATTGATAAATATCGTCATGTGGGAGTAAATTGATAGGTACATATGTATGACCCTGGTCGTTATTTCATGTGATGGATAATCGTAATTATCTACATTGGCAGACATGAAGTCAAAGGTCGGTGCTTAAAAAAAAAATTGGTCCTTTGGTACGCAATCCCTAAATCCATCAGCACCCTAATTGCGTAACACAGGTTCGATCACAATCCGAGAGTTTGAAGGATATTGCTAATCCATTGCTTCATAGGTCTCAAATATTCATCTGCTCAACAACGTAATAACACAATGAACGTGGGTGAATTGTCAAAAAGAAAACCATTGCGATCAATTGTCATTTTATTTGTGTTACGCAATTACCCCGCAGGTTGTATTTCCGGGTCTCATGCGAAAAGCAAATAGCTTATAGCATAATCAGCCTATAACGTTCTCACTACTGGTACACAGGCCTCCTCTCTGTGAGAGGGAGTGGGCCGTAATCCACCACGCGGGTTGGTAAATTAGGTAGCGTGACACGCTATTTTTATAGACTTGTGATAGATAAAATGACAATTGATCATTTTGACTGTTCAGCCTGGTTCACTGCGTTATTTACGTTGTTAAGCAGACGAATTTTTCAAACCTATGAAGCAATGGTTTAAGAATTTCCTTCAAAATCCCGTGAATCCCTGTGGCAGAGGTACAGGTTGGAAGCTACTCTTTCTTTCGGCAGAAGGATTCATAATAATTGCCATATAAGTATTACAGTTTTTGTTACTTTTCTTGCGCGTAGTATAATATGTAATTTAATGCTTTCCTATTCCTCTTTTAATATGTCCGTTAAATATCACAATGCTATAGTCAAACGACAAGTTTCAATAAAACCAATTCATTCTATAATAACACCTCTAGTCAGCCAACGGGTTATGACCGGAAAGGTTTGTTATTTTCTAAGAGCAAGTAGCAACTGGAGCAACAACTCACTGTCACTTCGTTACAACAGACAGTACCTACCTGATTATGTTTCTAATACATGTAGCAACTTACTTACATAATGGCTATTGATTGTGATGTAACGTTACTAGCTACGGTTGGTTTGGTAGATCATTATAAAGTAATTGTTATTCAATAAGAATATTTGCGAAGGTACTTTTAGGCCCCGTCGGCTTACAGTACCGGGATAAATAAAACGCGCGTTTATAATTTCACTTTCATAATTATTCAACTCAATTTGTTTTATTTTATATCCTGACACGCGCTTGTCAGTTCTTCAAGCCAACCAAACCTGGAAAAATCAGTTGTTGCACTCATTTACGTTCGCGGTTCGCATAAATCAACAAAAACTAGAGAACAGCGGAAAAAAGTAACTTTCTAAAAACGAAATTGATATTTTTTTTATATTTTCCAAAAATATAAGCAACTTTACAGTTGCTCCATGTAAAATACTGGTATTCAGCTGCATCCGGTTAGACTGGAAGCCGACCCCAACATAGTTGGAAAAAGGCTAGGCAAGCCAACCCCTAATTCATTTCCTTCAGCCTTCTAAATTCGTAGGTAAATAGCTTTTATTATATTCATAATCTTAGGCCGTTATCTCAAGATTACTCGAAAAGGTTGCATGGTAACCATGCAGATTAAGATTTCTACAGTATCTCCCGTTAATTTACTTAAACACCAATTGAATAAAATTGTTAGTGAATAGTGATACAAACAATATTATGGTATTGCCGACACTGACACCGTCTTGATGATATTTGTGCATAGATAGGCATTTTAAACGTTTATTTTAATAACTAGCATCCATAGAATCCGAATCCATAGAGACCGCGAATCGGCAAACGTAAGGTAGGACGCCCTAAGGCTAGGTGGAGCGACGATCTTCGCAGGGTGGCTGGTAGCAGCTGGATGAGAGTTGCCGAGAATAGACCAGCACACTAATTGCGTCACACACAATCAATCGGAATCGTTTTCATTTTGACAGTTCAACAACATTCATTGCGTTATTTACGTGTTGAGCATGACACATTTTTCGAACTTATGAAGCAATGGATTAGCAATTTGCTTCAAAATGATTCTGATTACGATTGATTGTGTGTTACGCAATTAGTGTGCTGAATGGCGTGCAATTGGAGAGGCCTATGTCCAGCAGTGGACTGCTGTAGGCTGATGATGATCCATAAGATCCGAAGATAGAATCGGTATGATAAATCTAGAAATTCGCCCGAAAGGACCAGGGAAATAAAAGTAGAATCCGTTAGCAAAGAGATGTCCAACAAAAATGTCTCACGAGTATGTGTAGGTTTTTTATGTATAAAAATTGTCATCGGCCGAATAATGTGTGTTCCATAGAAACATTTAATTACACGCTTAATTTGACCGTTACTGATTTCTTCCTACTTTCCTGGTAGACTACTTACAAGAACTGTTTATTTAAACAAGATATTAATAAATGTAGGCTTTTTTTTTAAAGTAGGTAGCTGTAGGTTAGGTATTTAGTTCTTTAACTCTATTGTTTAATTGGCGCAGCTGCGCAAGCGCAAAACGCAAGACCAAGGGAGATGCATATTTGAAAGCATGAATTTGGGAGGTGGCTGACCAAGGCCTAACTAAAGGACCAATTTTCAACAAAAAAGACTATAAGTACGTAGAGTCAAAACAACTAGATTTTATCGGCTTTACCCAACTTGTTTCGAAATTGAATAAAGCCGTGCTCAAACATGCACATGCAAGCATCAATATTATTTAGATTTTTAATTTGCATGCAAAAAAAATCGCACGTGTAAACATTATAATATCTCATCTATACTTATAATAAATCTGTAGAAGTGAAAATTCTGTACATTGAAAATATCAAAAAAAATAAATGGCAGGGGGTGTTACTAGACCGACACCGAACCCAAAAATGTGATTCAAAAAATTTTTGTCTGTCTGTCTGTCGGTCTGTCTGTCTGTCTGTCTGTTTGTTCAGGCATCACGCAAAAACTACCGGTTCGATTACGATGAAACTTGGTATAATTATTCTTTAGTATCCTGGGCACCACACTGGGTACTTTTTATCCCGGAAAAGTATATACAATAAAAAACAAACTTAATTTTGCGGTTCGATCCCTAAATCCGATTACTGTACCAACCGCAAATAATAAGTTTGTCGTAGGTTAGGTCACCCGCAGTGGGGTTAATTTTTATTCCTTTTAGTTTTTAGAGTTATTTAGGTTTATTTTTATATAAGTCGTAGGTATAGATTTTAATTTTAAAGGGTAGTATATTTGATAATGTAACATAGTGACCGTAGGTTATTTTATAATACTGTTATGTAGGATTAGTCATTCGTATAGATATTAGTTTTTATAGATATTAGTGTTATTGTTTATTTTTTTTTAAATTAGGTAGGTACTTAGGTAAAGATATCATATAGGTACCCTCTTAATCACCACTAATGAGACACAATTGGTTTTCTATTGTAATTAGCCACAAAGGGCCCGCGAGATAGATGGCTTTCTGGGGAAGCACATGTACATTTTATCCTGTTAGCACGTTCCCGTGGGTAAATTTCCGACATCCACGCGGGCGAAGCCGCGGGCAGAAGCTAGTTTTAAATAAAAATGCGAATGACTAAAATGTGATGTAGGTGCGTGTGTGTGTGTGTGTGTCGGAGTACACACGGCTACACATCAAGCTATGCAAAACCAGTATTAGCTGACCGTTCATTGTGAGAAAATATCATACAAAGTGAGGCCAAGACAAACTGGTTATGTATAGCTTGACGTGTAGCCGTGTGTACAAATAGGTAGGTAGGTACAACTCTGCCTAACCCTTCGGGAAAAACAGTCGTGTTGATAAGTAGGTAATAAAAAAGTAAGTAGGTACAAAACTACACTACCGCGTACGCCGTACAAGGACCATTCAAAACAATATTAGCGATAAAAAAACGCTAATAACATATTGGCAAACACGCATACGAATTTAGTATGACGTAAGTTTTAAGCGTAATAGATTGAGTGCGTACTTGATTCTCAAATACTTGTGACTGGGAAGGCCATCGCCCAGTTCAAACTATATTAAGAAAGATAAGAGTAACTTGTAAAATTGTCTAGAAATAAATGTACAGACGCCAGCACATCAAGCTACTACAATCTGGCAAGTTTCTATAGTAGATTTCAACTTTATCGATAAAGCATTAAGGTTTAAGGTTGATTGATTGCGAAATTTTTAGTTTCGGGTAGCTTGACCTGCTGGCGTCTGTACTTTTATAAATTGATTTCATATAGGTACCTAACCTTTTTCAAACTATATTGGGGTTGCCTTCCAGTCTAACTGGATGCAGCTGATGCTGGATTTATATAGTGTACATAATAAAGTGGATTCTATTCAATTCTTTTCTATTCTATGCAGCTGAATACCAGTATTTTACATGGACCAACTCCCCATCTGATTTCCACAACCCAGTTACGGGGTAATACGATACACCTTGGTAAGACTGATTGTCAGACTTTGGCGCTTCAGATTACCCGTAACGAGTTTCAAAGAACAACGAATGACAGCCGGGACCAACGACTGCTTTCCGAAGCACGGGAAGTACGTCGATATGTAAAGATGGCCACCCATCCACGGACCGACTGCGGCATACGTAGCTTAACCTGATCGATCGACATGTGCGGCTGTTATTACTTAGCCTCGAGGCCCTAAAAGTAAATAAATTTCATGACAATTTCTATAATATTGAGTACAGCTCAAGCTTTGCTCAATATTTTAGCAATCTGTGAAAGGACCATTTTTTTATTGTTTGCAATCGCAGCTATTATCTGAATAGACTTTATAGCCAGGTTGGCCAACATATTGGGTATTTCAGTAAAATATATTTCGATACCAAACTAAGATTGCGAATTTTAAACAATTGAACTGCTACGGTATAATGTTGCACACTCTTGAAAATTAAATTGTTTATTCTGTAAATAGGATTTCAGAATCACTTCTACAAATCATATTTAACAAAAGAAAAGGGAGTGCCGGCAGAAGTGAAAACTTGAATATTAACGTTGTGCATTTTTGATATTTTGGAATGCGGTCTACTCTCCCTTCGTCTTACGAATTTTCGATCAGGTCACGTGTCCTGACGCGAGTTTAACATTTTTTACACATCACAAAAAAGTGCACATAGCCGCTAAAGTTTTCACTTAAAAAATAAGCTGTAAGGAGTCCACATTTCCTTTCCTACCCCTGAGAATAAATGGCGAAACAAACTCAGGGGTTGAAGGCAAAGAGCCTTCAACCCCAGTCCAGACATGGTCAGATCATGTGAGGACCATGTAGATTAGTGTCTGAAATGGTCTTTTGAGAAAACAACCACTGAGATTTGACTGGACCTGTCCACTGTCCAGGAAGTGCAAGCATTTCTCAGAAATTGTGTAGGTCAACCCAATCAGTAGATCTATACAACTCTACCTACCTACCTCATTTGAGCAATACAGTTGACGTGTCAATGTCAGATTCTGATGAGATTATTACCTTTGCTAGAGTAGCAAAGACCATCATTTTAAGCCTCTTGATAAATGCAAATAGGTATAGGTCACACTAACCATATTTGCATTGTAATTGTGAATAACAAGATTGGCGTTAATAGTATTATTTTCTTTAATATCTATGAAGCATGAACCTTTTGATAGACAGGCCAAGCAATAAGTGGGCCAATAACACCAGTCATTAGCATTAATAAAAGCTATAACTGATAAAAGTGATGACATAATTGACTATAGACAAATACAAACAAAGAAGAAACTTTTTGGATGTTTTTTTTTTTTATTGACGAGGCAGTTTGGAATGCTATTAGAAAAATTTAAGTAATATAATTTTGTTTTTATCATTTAAGTAATATAATTTTGTTTTTATAAGTTTCTTGATGACTTGCTCGGATGGACATTTAAACAATAATATTTCTTAACTAATCTCCAAACTCTGGGTCAGTTTTGAATGATAATAATTTATCATTGTGATGCAATACTAGTTACTTTATTACATGTAAGACAGATATTAATATTATTCTTAAAATCAACACGAGGTTTGTTTTTCAAAAGATATCAAACTTAGGTCATGAAAAGGCTGATTAAACATTGCATTAAAAATATTGATATGGACCTTATTTTTAATCTATTAAATTGTATATTTTTTTGCATTTAACATATAATTAAATAATAAAAACAAGGTACAATACTACAAACTATTCTATTAGATCATCTAAGTAATCTAAACTTAATAAAATAATTACAAAACAAGCATAATTTTATTAAAAAAAATATTTTTTATAAAATAATAATACAAATAAGTAATATACCAATTAATATTGTATTAAAGAATTTACACCATTGCCTGAATAAAAAAAATGACATTGACGTGTAGGGGATCTTGCGATTTTGATCAAAACAAAAACACGCTGATGTCAAGTTGTCAACAAATAAAAAAAAGGAAATAAAAATTCCGAGGCCTTATGACCTAACCTTGCTTCGTAACCACTAGTATTTTCCCAATTGATCAGCAATTGTTACAAATTAGCCTTAATAAGGTCACATGTGACAAACCAATTCAAGATCAGCCAATAAATTACGTAAAGAAATAAATCGTAAATTTTAACCATGTGGTAGACACAACATTCATAAATTAATTCACAACATTCATTATAACCGGGCTAAATCGCAATGAACATTACAAACAAACAAAAGTTTTACAAATTGACTGAATTTAATTCCGTCGTATTATTTTCGAGACAACAGGTAAACGCACACCTGACCTGAATATGTACAATGTTAGACAAGTTTTTAAAATAAATCACTCACCTGGACAGATTACTTGAAGAGAGAATGGTTCGCGAGAAGTCTCACTGTATTTTTAATCGTGTATTATCAGCAGCGGAGCGGCAACTTATGTATTGTGGAGGAAGTAATTCTACAGCCTCGTCTGTATTCATTCATTTGTTTGAATTAGTTTGACGTTAAGTGTGCGACAAGGATAGAAAATCGGAAACATCAAGTTTGCGTTCCGATTTTTAATCGAACGCTAATCGAATAATAAATCTATTTCTTGTTTATTAATTTTTAGTTCAAATCAAGTACATGGTCAACTAGCATAAAGATAAACCTACTAACCCGAAGCGCAGAAAATCAGACTATTTATTTACTGTTTCTATTTAAATAAGCAATTAAATTACATCAGGAGATTAAAATGTCTCGTATTATGTTATCTCTACACATGGAATAGAAAAACTGTTTTTTATATTCCGTGTCTCTACACGTGCTACTTATTATCTTCTTAAATATGACAGACCATGAGATTTTGTGTACTTAAAAATAAAGGTTTTGTACAAAAACATCAGTCAGAAATCAGTAAGGGATAAATTAATATTGAGATAGTAAATTAGTAATAACATTTCTGTAAAGGTCTAGCCTTGGATATTTCGTTCTCAGTAGTTTCGGAACGAACCGATACTTGCTATTTTCTGGAAACCTTTTTGATACTTGAATATTATTTTATAATATTATCATCAGAATTATTCAGTTTTTACATTAAATTCTTAACAATAAGGTTGGTAGTTTGGTAGTTCCATTATTCTAAAGCCGCTATCCTAAAGATGAACGTTTGGAAAAATAACACACTAACACTCTAGCTCTCTTTGTTTTGTTTTGTGGAATTTTTATTTATTCCTCATTATATCTGCTCTTTCTGTTGGCCCCAAGAACAGAATCCTAAGAAAAGTGTCAAAGACTCTGTACAAAATTTATTTAAATTTATTTTATTTTAATAAGGTACTTAACTCTAAAAATGCTGAAAATAAAGTTTTAAGTTGCATTTTAAACAATTATTGTTTGTTAAACAGTGTTGTACAAGAAAACCGTTTGTAAAACACTATTTTGTACAGTCAGTTAAATAGGTCCGTACATAATAATATTATAATCAAACTATAAATAAAATTAGTTACTTCAAATTCTTATCTGAGTTACAAATAAATAAAAAGTATCAAGACCGTTCCCTCTCACTATACCACTTGTTATCAAGCCGGGCCGGTCGTGTACGCAACAGAGCACGTGGTGTTATTCCTCACATCTCCGAACACAAAACTTTATAAAAGGCCCTCGCTGTGCCGTGGAACAAACGCGCGACCCATAGTCTTGAAATTTCCACACAGGAATACTCGCGCTTCACAATGGCTACACCCAAACAAGGTAAACTTTTTATTTCCATTTTGAAATTTTTCGACTGTCAAAGATATAACCCGCCTAAATTTAAAAGGACCATAGACGAGGACAACAAAACTCGTCGGTGTTTTTTTTAATCGTAAAGGAATTGTTATTTCGGCCTTGAAGGTAAATTAGATGTTGGATCTTTTTGTTAGTTTTTATTATTTATTACCTACTATTGATACAAATTGTCTTATCTGTTGTAACTGGGTAACATTGTACAGTCCTTGATCTGTAATCTTTATCTCTGTAAATGCGATTCAAGTTTTACTGAAGTTTTAATAAAAATTTAACTACCTACATTTTTTTCCTCTATGTACCCATTATATTTCAGTAGCCATGTCCTGTGTTAGTTAGTACTAAAGGTGCTTAGGTAATTAATCCAGATCATCAATAAATACATAAACATTAAATATTACTTTGTAATTTTTCAACACTCTTAGATAGCGGTTCGTACATTTCATGCATAAATAAGACTATGTAATTTGAAGATTAGTTACGTACTTAACTTTATAAAATCCGATAATAATCCACGTAAGTACGGTCCTAATTATTCCATCGCACAGCGCATTCTGTAGTGGACTAGTTTGGTGTGGTCCTTACCTATACTGTCTGTACATCAAAAAAAAACATAGAAGCGCTTTCACTACCTCAGCAGACATAAAAACAAATCTTATAAGCTCGCATAAAAAATTGGGTCAATCGAACTCCATACCGAGAACCAAGTGAACCAAAGCTATTTCCCTAAGCGAAAAGCTATTCAAGGTACCTAGTACATTTTAATTCTCGGTTTCACCATCTGCTTTAAAAATACTGGGCGCAATGTTTTTTGAAAACCTACATTGAAAACCTAGCATGGCGCGGGCGATGGCTCAAACTGGGCCAGCATTCTTTACATATAAAGTTCGTCAATCTCGAAATCCAAATGTAGGTATTGTAATTTTAAAATTGTATACTTCCAGTTGGCGGCTACAAGCTCGGAGGGCTCATCATCGAGGGCAAAACAAAGCAAGTCTTTGACCTGCCAGAAGTGCCCGGACACGTGCTGCTTCTAAACAAGGACCGCATCACTGCCGGAGATGGCGTTAAAGCTCACGACCTTGAGGGAAAAGCCGCCATCTCCAACCAGACCAATGCTAAAGTCTTCGATATTCTTAAGTCTGCTGGTAAGAAAGTTTTGTGCCTTTTTACTTGACTGCGCGACAGCACAGCCTGGGTTATGAACTGTCGAACTGATGAAGCAGTCTGAGCAGTTGGTGGCATACAATCTGACATTCAAATAAAATACATAACTACCACGAACTGCATCAGACTGCTTTTTTTTTTTTTTTTTTGCTTTTTGTAATATGCTCTTTACTCCTCTAAAGCCGAATTTACATTACTTTCACGTGCAAATAGATGATTTCATCGTGTATGCATATTTTACACGTGAAATGATCAGTGAAACTAATAACTTTTAAGGTGGATGCTCCAAGGTATCCCGCGAAATTCAAATTTTCTTACGTTTTTTCCAATCAACCTTGAACCTTAATGCTTCAGAAATAAAGTTGAAAATCTATTAAAGAAATTTGACAGATTGTAGTAGCTTGATGTGCTGGCGTCTGTACAACTAGGTACTGACCAGCAAATTGCAAAAAACGTAAGAAAATGAATTGAATTTCGCGGGCTACCTTGGAGCCATATTGTTTTAGCGCGCACTGTTGAATTTTCAACGATCGGGTCACAGCCGAGGATTGAAACTCGAACAACGCGTACATAATTTATGCAACGTGTATCGAAAAAGCGCCTGTGCATATAAGCTAAGCTAAGCTAAGCTAAGCTTAGGATGCTCATACGGTTTTTAAAAATTGTTACCAACCGATTTTTACACGGCTGCCCACAAAAAGCAGTGTTAGTATGTTTTCAGGGTACATGTATATTTGTGAATTTCTTTATTCCACCATTACTTCTAAACGGGTTAACCGATATCAATATGTATGTACGTGGTATAGTTCGAAACGTTGCGTTATCCCGGGTAACATAGGCTGTGGAGGAAGTTAAAAAAAACAGAATGGGGTAACCATGGTTAAAAAAAACATATTTTTTATTCATTAAAATTGGACAACGTATAGGTACTATGTACTATCATCGTCTAGTCTAAAGCTTGTTTAATAATAACAGCGTTTATAATGACGTCTTCCATTATCTGGCTAGTTATTATCAAATCGTCTCCTGTGGCCCGATACTTAAATCCAAGGGTAATCGAACGTTCTTCATACGTCGCTACGTTCATCAAATTATCTCGAGCTTATGATACAATAGTCTTCTGTGGTTGTTATCAATGACATAAACGAATATGGTCAAATGATGTAACATTGGATGTCTGGATCGGAGAGCCACTATCAAATTAAGATTTGTTGGTTCAATGGCAATAAATCTGAAGATTTATGAATGGTCTATTATATTGATTAGGTATACCTACATCCCCGTTCTCTTCCATCAACCCAGCGGGGGTTACCTACGCAACCCCCGCACGGTTGCGTAACACACTATTTGTAGAAATGGATCTTTTTACAATTCCACAACATTTACCTAGGTAGTAGTAGGTATTCTTAAAAAGTTTCAAGTATATTAACATAATGAAGAAGATTTTTCATATAAACTGTATCCCCGCTTTTCACACACAGGAGTGGAATTTAAAAAAATCGTTTGGGATGTTTTCATAACTTGACTCAAAGATTATTTATATACAAAAATCAGCCCGTCAGGGGTAATTTTCGAAAAACCCCTGATACACATTATTCTTTACTTTCGATAGGTACTAGGTATAAATACTTCCTTGACTAATACATCCTTGACTCGAATAACCCTAACGAAGCGGCCGAGTCCTTTGTACTTATAATGTCCACAGCCATTAAGTCTCAGTCTCACTCGTCAATAACCCCAAGTAGACGACGCATTATTAAGCCTTGGATTACTCCAGGCCTATTGAAGTGCATACGGCATAGAGACAAATTGTACCGTAAGTTCTTAAAACATCCAGAAGATGAAACCCACAAGTTAGTACTCTATCGATACCGTAATTTTTGTAATAATCTTCTAAAAAAAGTTAAACGTGAATACGAGCGCGCTGAATTCCAGAAAGCTAAAAACAACCCTAAAGCTACATGGGCTCTTATCAAACAGGTAGGAAACTTAAGTAATGTTATCACTTCATCTTCAGAGCTTTTAAAATGCTGCGACAATCCCTCTCAGTCTGTGGACATGGTAAATCACTATTTTGCTAATGTAGGCAAACTTTTGGCATCTAAAATCCAGCTACCTGAACCTCATACAAACCTAACATCTAGCCAACACAACACTGACAAGACGGGTACCCCCAAGCCCTCCTCTTTACATTCAATGGCTCTATACAGTGTTGATTGTGCTGAGCTAGATAACATCATCCTTGGCTTAAAGGACAAATGTGCTGTTGGTATTGACGGTATCCCTACCTCAATTATCAAAGCAACTAAACTCACTATTGTCCCTGTGCTTGCTCACGTTTTTAACTTGTGCCTCTCATCAGGTATTTTTCCTGACATACTTAAAACCGCGGTCGTCCACCCAATTTACAAGTCTGGGGACAGAGACAGTGTATCTAATTATAGACCAATATCAGTACTTACCGCCATATCTAAAATATTTGAAAAAGTAATTAACATTAGACTAACAAAATTTCTTACTAAATCTAACATTCTAGCAAATAATCAATTTGGCTTCAGAAGTGGTAAATCTACAGAAGACGCTGTGTTAAAACTTACGAATACTATCTTCAATAATTTTGAAAATAAACAAAAAACACTAGCAATCTTCCTAGATTTATCCAAAGCGTTCGACACTGTTTCTGTTCCCCTACTTCTCTCAAAACTAGAAGACATTGGTATACGTGGTACTGCTCAGGAAATCTTCAGAACTTACTTGACAGGTCGTGGGCAACACGTAAAAGTTGGAGATCATTTAAGCAAGAAAGAGCCAGTTGCCTTTGGTGTACCGCAGGGTAGCGTACTTGGTCCGAGCCTCTTCTTAATTTATGTAAACGAGCTTTGTCAGTTACTCCTCCCCAACTGCAAGATACTTGCGTATGCAGATGACACAGCTCTGATAATCCATGGCCGCACTTGGAACGAAACCCGTATAAATGCTGAGCTGGTGCTGAAAATTGTCATGAAATGGCTAGCCACAAACCTTTTAACACTGAATGTCAATAAAACAAAATTCATTTGTTTCTCCATTAACAAGTCAGGTCAACCGCCTACGCCTCTCTCACTTCACGCCCACACCTGTTCAAACCCTGGTCCTGGGATGATCTGTGACTGCCCAGAATTAGAATGCACGCAGACCATTAAATACCTTGGCGTTGTAATTGATAGTCACCTTAAATGGCAGAAACAAATTGGTGCAGTTGTGACCCGTCTTAGGAAACTCCTATATATTTTTAAAAAACTTAGACCTGTAATGGATTTTGGGAGTTTAATGGCTGTCTTTTTCGCCCTTGCACAGTCAGTTCTGGGATATTGCCTGACGGCCTGGGGTGGGGCTCATAAAACGGCGATGTTGCGGACCGAAAGGGCGCAAAGAGCTGTTTTGAAAGTCCTTGCGAAGAAACCAATCCGTTATCCTACCACCTCACTTTACTCCCTCTGCCAGGTCCTGACTGTCCGTCAGCTATTCATCTCTCAGACAGTCCTCCGTAAACATTCACAACTCAAATATGATACAGACATATACAGCAACAGACGTCGTTCTGATCGTATTTGTAAAATAGAGCCTCGTACAACTGTCGCAACACGTCGCCATTTTAATTACATAAGCTCTAAATTGTACAACAAAATAAATAAAAACATTGATATCTATTCTGACACCAGGCACAAATGCAAGAAAAAGCTCGACACTTGGCTAAGATCACTCACTTATGATGAAACTGAAAAACTTGTGGAAGTTTAACATCTCTATAAACAGACGCATTCGCTACAAACGTATGTACATCTACACTCACACTCCTACACCCACTCGCCTTACTTACTCACCCATCCTCACTCTCATACAACACCTCATATTCACCCACAACTAACATTGTTACGCACGGCACACAATTAATTTAATTTTGTTTTCTTTTTATTTGCATTATTACCTACTATATTATTTTATTTTATTTTTTTTTCTCTCGTATTTATCTGTTTTTGTTTAAAAACACTTGTTGTGTATTAGTCTGGAACAGTTTAACCTCTCACTTGGAGTCGGGCGTTGGTAGCTGCGCTACAGTTTTTAACTTTTGCAGCTATCATCGTTTCATATCTGTCCACTTACTGTACTTGTTTTTGTTCCAAATAAATGTTTTTATTATTATTAAATAGTGAGTTTCGAGATAATCGGACCGCGTGCTAAAATTCTTCCATACAAACTTTGAAACCCCCCAATCCCCTTTTACGAGGTAGTTTAGAAAAACATAAAATGGCAAACTTCATAATTTACTTAGAGTACTAGTATTGGTGCCAAGTTTATTAACTCAATTAATAAGATTTTCCATACAAACAAAATCCCCCCATTTCACCCTCTTAGGGGTGGAATTTCGAAAAACCCTTTCTTATTGGATACCTAGTCTTCACTAAGAACACACCCTCTAAATTTCATGTCTCTAGGACCAGCGGTTGAAGCTGTGCGTTGATGTATCAGTCCGTCAGGACTTTGAATTTTATATATGAGGCCATGAGGGCCACAGTGGCCTAACCTAACTGTCATTTTTTCAATACTGACTTTATTTGAAAACACTGCTCTAAACTGTAAAAGTCATAGCGCCACAGTGGTCTATAAATTAGTTCAATTTTTTTCAGTTAGGTCACTGTGGCTCTCATTAACTCATATATAGATGATCCTAAGAGGCGAATAACTGAGTTCAAAACCGGCAGAGTCCAGACTAGCCCACAAAGGTCATATCTGTTTACCCCATCCAGCAACAATATTACGTATAACTCGTATTATTACGTTCTTATTATTGTGACCCCCTGACTCCCGCGCAAATAACAACAGATAATCTTGTAACTGTTATGAAACATTGCCTTCGATAAAGGTCATCTTAATAATATTTATGGACTATTAAAATATCAGTAACGAGCTTGTTTTTTTAATAATAGAAAACAATTGCTGACGTGGACTAGGTAGGTACTTAGATGATATCAGCTTCGTTGTGATAAGCAAGTGGATAATAGGTTTCGCACTAGTAGGGCACTTGGCTACTGGCAAGTATAATGAAAGTGAAAGCTTGTATAAGAAAGAAAAGAAAAATAATTTAGACGGGACACAAACAGGAAAAAAGGAGCATTTAAAACTAACAAAATAACATTAAAAACGCGCTAAGTAGGTAGCCAAATTCAAATTTTCGTAACCTTTTTTGCAATTTGAGAGTGTCAGATTGTATGTTGATTGTTGTTAAAATATGATCGCGACCGTAACAATTACCCCACTATATTACCCCAATTTTAAATTGAAACTTATTCTTCTCTTCGAACCGATACTTAAACATTCTTCTAGTTAATTAGGATAATTAGGCCAGTCGGATTGAAACTTAATTCCATTCAATTTCCAGGCATCAACACATCCTTCGTCAAAATCGCGTCTCCGACAGCGTTCGTGTCCAAAAAATGCGACATGATCCCGATAGAATGGGTGACCAGACGCCTGGCCACCGGCTCCTTCCTCAAGAGAAACCCTGGAGTAGCCGAGGGCTTCAGGTTCACCCCTCCGAAGCAGGAGACGTTCTACAAAGATGACGCCAACCACGACCCTCAGTGGTCTGAGGAACAGATTGTGTCTGCAAACTTTAAGATCAATGGACTTACTATTGGTGAGTTTTTAAATACATACATCTATATCTATACTTATAATAAATCTGTAGAAGTGAAAATTCTGTACATTGAAAATATCAAAAAAATAATTTACAGGGGGTGTTACTAGACCGACACCGAACCCAAAAATGTGATTTAAAAAATTTTTGTCTGTCTGTCTGTCTGTCTGTTTGTTCAGGCATCACGCAAAAACTACCGGTTCGATTACGATGAAACTTGGTATAATTATTCTTTAATATCCTGGGCACCACACTGGGTACTTTTTATCCCGGAAAAGTATATACAATAAAAAACAAACTTAATTTTGCGGTTCGATCCCTATACCCGATTACCACTGTCTGTACTGTACCAACCGCAAATACTAAGTTTGTCGTAGGTTGGGTCACCCGCAGTGGAGTTCATTTTTATTCCTTTTAGTTTTTAGAGTTATTTAGGTTTATTTTTATATGAGTCGTAGGTATAGATTTTAATTTTAAAGTATAGGTAGTATATTTGATAGTGTACGTAGTGACCGTAGGTTATTTTATAATACTGTTAGGTAGGATTAGTCATTCGTATAGATATTAGTTTTTAGGGATTTTGCTTATTTATTGAGTTTAGATTAGTTATCATCAGAAATAGGTTTATTTAGGTAGGTATTTAATTTTCTGTTATTGAGTTTTTTTTTAAATTAGGTAGGTACTTAGGTAAAGATATCATATAGGTACCCTCTTAATCACCACTAATGAGACACAATTGGTTTTCTACTGTAATTAGCCACAAAGGGCCCGCGATATAGATGGCATTCTGGGGAAGCACATACATTTTATCCTGTTAGCACGTTCCCGTGGGATAATTTCCGACATCCACGCGGGCGAAGCCGCGGGCAGAAGCTAGTACATAATAAGTCTTTAATGTTCCCACTGCTGGGACACAGGCCTCCTCTATTTTTAAGAGGAAGTGGACTGTAATCCACCACGCAAGCCCAATGTGGGTTGGTAGATGTCACATGACTGTGTTCGAATTTTTGACTACTTTGAGAAGAAAGACCGAAACAAACTCAGAGGTCACAGTCTCTTTTAAAGTCCAGACATAATATTGGCCAGATCATGTGAAGAACATGTAGAGTCTGAAATGGTCTTTTGAGGAAAGTACCACACAGATTTGAGTGGAGCAGTCCAGTCAGTGCAAGCATTTGTCCGTAATCGTGTAGCTCAACTCAAAACTTGAAGAATTCAAGAGCAGAGCTTGCTTATTCCTACACTTGGCGGAGGCCAAGCCAACACAGCAAATCAATTTACATTCTCTTTTTTGAAGAAAATGTCCCCTCATTAATATACTATTATCCCCATCAGGTCAGGATGAGGTGGACTACATGAGGAGGGCGACAATCCTAGTGTTCGAGATCTTGGAGAAGGCCTGGGCTCTTCGTGACTGCGCGCTCATCGACATGAAGATCGAATTCGGAGTTGACCTTGAAGGTGAGAATGAGAAAAATATTTCGTTATTGTTGTGTTTAAGGTTCATCATCATCATTTCAGGCCGGAATCACCCACTGCCGTGTATAGGCCTTCCTTTTCTTCTGCCATAGTTCCTGATGGCTCCGTGCGTCCCAGGTGTTTCCTGCTACTTTGACGATATCATCCATCGATGCCCTTGATATCTTTGGCTTAACCTTGGCCACCATCCACAGCTTTACACCATCTACGCGTCTAACTAGATGCTCTGCCCAGTTGGGCAAGAGATGGTTGGGATGGAGTTCCATCTAAGGTTTATCCCACATTATTGTAAAGTCTAAAAATCCAATACAATCAAATTAAATGAATGATATATTGGATGATCAAATTATCAAAAGCCAAGCGGAGATTTTAACATGGGATTTGACAATTTAAATTCAGGCTTTTAAGTCCGGGTCGCCGGATCGATCGGGAGCCGGGATTTTAATTAATTAATTTAAATTAATATTGGCTACGCCAGAGAATAGCAATCTCTGGTATTTCAAGGTTCAAAATTATTCAAGAAAGTTTTGGGAAAGCTGTACTTGTGCACAGCCACAGTTTTCCCAAAACTTTATTTGTCTCGTTAAAGCCAGCCAGGCCCTCTACCAGTCCTGCTGACTGCCTAACCTTTTCATCTTTGAATGAGCTATTCACATGTAACTGGACACACCAAAGAAACAACCGAGGCAAAAAATACATACTATTATATTTAACGTCTTTTGATATTTCTCGGAACCCGAGGACCCTGGGGTCCCGGACCTATGGAAAGCGTACGAGGGGCCGAAGCCAACTCGCAGAAGCCCGTTAGACGTTTTAAATTAAATTAGGCACCAAACGGTGATTATCCCTGTTTGCACTGCAAATGCACCCAAGGATAACCCCCGGTTGGTGTACGACTATTGCAGGATATGGAAACAAAGTTAATGGATTATGGGTTTAGGTGGCTAAAGTGAACTAATTACTTAACTTATTTAATATTATTAATATAATAAATTAATGCACATTTAGATATTATACATTTATTAAAAAGGTATCATGTGTCTGATACCTTTAAATGATATTATAAATGATGACGACTGCTTCGTTGGTGTAGTGGTCGCAAACGTTACTACTGAGCACGAAGTCCTTGGTTCGATTCCCAGGTCGGGCAGTTGTGTTTTTCTATCTGGAATTTCTCAGTAGCAGCGCGGAGTCTGGATTTGTGCGCGGTTGGTGGCGATGCCGATAGGTTTGCCCCCTATTACAAGGGACCTTTGAAATGTGGGTGTACTAACACCTCTGCTCTTCCCTTCGGGGAAATAAGGCGTGATGTTATGTAAATAATTGATGTTCTTCGATTGCTCAGGTAACATCCTGTTGGCTGACGTCATTGACTCCGACTCCTGGAGGCTCTGGCCATCTGGTGACAAGAGACTCATGGTTGACAAACAGGTAAGACTACCCCGGGAAAATAAAACCATGTCTGAGAACATAGAAAATATATACTTATATAAATAAATTTATACAAATATATATATATATAAATAAAAAATGATATAAATAAATATATACATCCTACTTTATTGAAGACTTCCCTTCGAGATTTTCATTATTTAATCTTATGAAATACTAGCTTTTGTCCGCAACTTTGTCCGCGTGAAATTTCTTGCACCCCCGACACAACGCGTCGCATCGCATCGTCCGCCTTTCCGCTTTTGCGTTCTTTCCGACTTTTTTTTCTTTTTGCTCTCGGCTCCTAAGGTTCGTAGCGTGATGATAAGATAAGGTGATTGATTGATTCTACCTTCCGCAAATATTCGGCTATCAAATGCAAAAAGATTTTTTCAAATCCGACTGGTAGTTCCAGAGATGAACGCGTTCAAACAAACAAACTCTTCAGCTTTATTATTTGTATGTAGATATACTTAGTAGTAGATTGGGTGAAAATTTTATAAAAAAATAATATTAGCTGTCAACGGTCCATTTTAATATACATATAATAATATAACGATAACGATGGACGCAGTAGAAAACACAGGAATACATACATATTGTTATACAGGGTTATTTCTCAAAGACCAGCCAAATTTAAGGATGTGGTACAGGGGTCTACCCTTTATAGCAGAACTTTTTATGTCATAATATTGTTTTGCATAACAGCGGATAGCATAAACTTCATTTCGCAGAAAATCGTTTGGCAGACTGTCATTTATCATACATTCAAAATTCATAATTTTGTAAGTCAGAATCATCTTTAGGCATAAATTTCATATCCATAATAATTAAAAAGTAGAACCATCATATCGCAGAAAGTTCACAGTCAGAATCGACTTTTGGCATACATTTCATACCGATAGTCATTAAAAGGCATATCTCAGAAATTTTAGAGTTAGAATCGTCTTTTGGCATACATTTCATATCCATAATCATTAAGTACAGAAAATTCATTCATTCATTCACCATGCATGCAGCATACAAACAAGCATACACCATGCATGCAGCAATCATGCAGCATGCAAGCAAGCATGCAGCATGCAAGCGAGCATGCAAACAAGCATACACCATGCATGCAGCAAGCATGCAGCATGCAAGCAAGCATGCAAACATGCAAACAAACATACACCATGCATGCAGCAAGCATGTAGCATGCAAGCAAGCATGCAGCATGCAAGCGAGCATGCAAACATGCAAGCAAGCATACAACATGCATGCAGCAAGCATGCAGCATACAAGCAAGCATGCAAGCAAGCAACATGCAGCAGGCATGGTTTCTGTCATGGCTCCGGCGCTGCGGGGCTCCGGCGGTCTCACGCGAGCTTATCGTCGCAGATGGTTTCAAGGCTCACCACCGCAGCTTCGGCCGCCTCGCCCCTCCGCGCCTACGCGGGCTTAAATTACACTCTAGGGGTAGGGCAGACAAGACTACGTGGAGTCGGTTTTGCAGCGATTCGTTTCTGTCACTAACATTTGTAGCACAACATATTATTGACTTTTCACGACAATGTTTTAATTTAAGTTAATAATGCTATTGTATAGAAATGTCAATATGCCTAATAAAATTATTCCAAACGAAATTCTGCCATTTTCATAAGTATGCGAAGTGAACGTTATGCTAAACGAAATAATGCCAAATAAAATTCTGCTATCTTAAAACTATGCCTTTGTAAATTCGGACATATAAACATTCGGCCAAACAATAATTATATTAAATCATGTTTATGCCTTAAAAATATTCGTTTAAAGAAGATTATGCCAAGTGTGTTATGCCAAATAAATTTCGGAGCATCAAGATTCTGCCAGATAGAGGGAACCCGTGGTACAGACCATCAAACTGAATAACTTTCTCCATGGGACAAATAGCGTAATCGCGAAAATTTTATCAACTGTCCCATCGAAAACTTCAATACCTACTCGACCTAAATGTATGGGATGGCTGAATTTTTATTCGCGATTACGATGTTGGTCCCACGGAGAAAGTTGTTCAGTGTGATGGTCTGTACCACATCCTTAAATTTGGCTGGTCTTTGAAAAATAACCCTGTATACATTTATATAGGCATTTGTATTGTACGTCCTTAGATAACTTCTGTTAGAATATAATAAATCAGCCTTTTACAAGCAAATTGATGTCGGATGAATTTTCGTTACCAACAACCAACAACACACGAAAGAATCCAACCAAATTCTGTTTGTTGTGCTACGAGCGATCCACTGGTACTCTTTCTGATTCCATCTTAAATTATTTGGCTGCTGAATATCTCAGCACCTAATAAAATGTAAATTTTATTAGGTGCTGAGATATGTGTGACACAAAGTATTCAACCGTGGACTACATGTTCATCCCTTCCTATCTTTGATCTCCAGGTATACAGAAACCTGGCCACAGTGACAGCAGCAGACCTGGACGTGGTGAAGCGTAACTTCGGATGGGTGAAGGACCAGCTCGACTTCTTGAAGCCGAATGTGCAGCACAAAGTCGTTGTCTTCATGGGCTCGCCTGCCGATGAGGATCATTGCCAGAAGATCGCTAAAGGTAATCTATGCTTCTAATCTTATCAAGGGTCAAATTTAATTATCTGGCGAAACGTTACAGATATAGTGGGTATCAATGTCTAAATCCAATAAAACAAAAAACAAATTCGGTCCACAATTGACGAAAACATCGATATTATAGATTAAAATTATAATTATGTATACACAGACGAATTCAGAACATCCTCCTTTCTTAGTCTGTTAAAAAAAAATTCTAACGCCATGCCAAAACTTACAAAAATCGACATTTCTTCCACAGCTGGTCGCGAGCTCGGCCTGAACGTAGACCTGCGCGTGACGTCAGCACACAAGGCCACGGAGGAGACCCTTCGCATCATGCAACAGTACGAGGACACTAACGGAGCTCTGGTCTTCATCGCAGTCGCCGGCCGGTCCAACGGACTGGGGCCAGTACTGTCAGGGAACACGTCATACCCTGTGATCAACTGCCCGCCACCTTCCGATAAAATGGTCCAGGTAAATATCCTACGCGTGATTCTTTTGTTTGTAGGATCACTGTCTTGTCTCGCTGAAGTATGAAGTCGTTGAGATGATGCCTCTATGTGAGTGTACCTTCAAAGACGAAGGCATACGTTTCACGTGTCTTACGGGGCTAGGAATGAGAAAGATGAAAGAAAGAAGTTGCCTATTCAAGTCGTTTCATAGGTATGACGATCTTCTTCAGTGTAAAAGTGATTTGGCGACCCCCTAATTTGAAAAGTATTTGGGAATTTATTATTCTTATTCTGTGAATTCAAGAACGCAGTTTATTCAAATGCGTTTCAATACTGTTATAAAGGTGATGCAGTCCGCGAAATTCATATTTATAATTCATGACCTGCAAATTGCAAAATTTTCGCTGATTATGTTTCTGAACTAATCACCAATTATTTTTCCAGGACATCTGGTCATCCCTCTCCGTGCCATCTGGCTTGGGTTGCGCAACAGTCATCTACCCCGACAGCGCTGCTCTCATGGCTGCCCAAATCATCGGCCTTCAAGACTACCTCGTCTGGGCCCGCCTTAGAGTCAAACAGCTCCACATGGCCGCTGCCCTTAGAAAGGCCGACCAGAAACTCAGGAACCAAGTCTAAATAATATAACTTTTAATCTGTGAAACTCGAATATTATTATTTTTTTGTTACTTTTTGTGCAGTATTTCTAGAAGGGAAGTTTTTTTTTTGTTTTTTGATGCATTTGTTTATTGCGCTGTTTTGTGTAAAATGTATATAAGTAAAGCAAATTCTGATGTAACATTCCGTTAAACTTTTGTTTACTTATTGTGTATTCTTAACAATAAAACATGAAATATTCATTTGGTTTTCATTTCTTTATTTGGCTGTTAAAAAAATGTCCTACACTGCGAAATTAAAAACCAAATATGAGGTTATACAAAAAACATTATGCCTGTATTCCCCAAAAGGGATAAGCAGAGAAATATGTATAATACAGAACACAGTGTACTGTACACCTACATCCAAATAATACTACATAAACCCAATAATATTACCCGACCGGGGAACGAACCAAGGACTCCGTCAGAAGTCACGCTTGCGACCCCTACCAATGACGAAATATTATAACATACTTGCGTTATGTTAGGTAATCTCATAGTTGGCCCATGCAATCTTATCTTAGGTTTGGTTGGTTCTAATCAATCACTTTTAAGAGTTAAGCCTTGCAACACTGCATTTTTTTTTGACCTTGGTAATATTGCAAGTTAAATGTCAATGTCAGGTTTCCTGCAAAAGTGTCGTGCAAGTGCGTATTGTGGTGTTTTAAAAATAAGTAAATCTTACAGACCTATTCACACGTTTAAAATGGCAGATAAATCTTCGGATTACACTATTGCCAATGGTTTTGAGAGTAAAACCCCGTTCCTGATCGGCGTGGCAGGCGGCACGGCCAGCGGGAAGGTAGGCCTAACCTAATGTTTTGGTATACCATTATCGATTTTCCCATTTGAGATGTTACTTACGTAACTAAGAATTCTACGGCGTAGTTTTTTGAGAAAAATATTAAAAAAGACAGGGATTTAAATTGCTTGAAAGCGATTTTGATTCACTACGTCGTATGTATAACCTCCATGGACCAACCTCATTTAGGTGTATGATGAGAATTGACTTCAATTGATGATAAAACATTGCTATCTGTGTTTTAATCAAATATAATACTCGCTAGAAAGTTAAGTATCCATTACGCTCGATAATCTTTAAAAAAATATGCAGCACAGTAATCAATCTGCATTCAATAAAAACCTACTCGAAATGCTGCTAAATAGATAAAATAGTAATAAACCATGACATTGAAACTAATCATTAAAATGTAGAAATATTCAAATATTAAATAGATAAAATCTATCTCTAGAGAAGGAATCGGATAATGTAGTTAAACACAGGTTTATCATGTTAATAGTCGCCCTAGCAGACAAAAGTTACACAATTGATTATAATGTAACAAGCTGTTGCCCGCGACTTCGTCTGCGATCTAGGAAAAAAAATTGCCTATGTCCTTCTCCAGGTCATGGTCTACCCACATGCCAAATTTCATCCAAATCCGTTCAGCTGTTTTAGTGTGAAAGCATAACAAACAAACTTATTTTCGCATTTATATAATATTAGTTGGGATGATGTTATGCACTGGGCAGTCTGTGTTAGTTGTGTTAATGCATCTTGCAATTATATTGCTTTATAGAATCTAATGCATTTATTGTAGCAAAATGTGAAAGAAATACTTGCTTCTTTAATTTTGATACTTGTCAATATGTCAAAATCTAAAGGCATTATAGATTTTTTTTTGGAGCCATACATACTCCATTTTGTTTTTTTTTTTTTTTTTTAAATACCGCCATGTAGTTTCGTGTTATACCTATACCACGAATCTTCAAAGCCATTAGCTAGGTAGAAGACCAGTGTTGTTGATCAACATCATAACACAACAAGTAGGATTAAAACTCAACCCTCCATCCCCCCAGTCAACAGTATGCCAGCGCATCATGGAGAAACTAGGCCAGCAGCACAAGGAGCAGACAGAACGCCGAGTGGTCTGCATCAGCCAGGACTCCTTCTACAGAACCCTCTCCCCCTCAGAGAGGCTCCGCGCTGAACGGGGACAGTTCAACTTTGATCACCCTGATGCATTTGATGATAAGAAACTGCTGGCTATTCTGAAGGATATCCTGGCTGGCAAGAAGGTGGAAGTTCCTGAATATGATTACATCACGAATTCTATTAGGTAAGTTAATGTTCTGAAAAGGGAGAAATGTACGAAATGAGAGACTACTAGACCACACAAAGTTTTTTTTTTTAAGTTATAATAATATTTTTTTTATTATTAACAAATAAAAGAAAAAAAAAGAAAGACGAAATGGCTTGCTTTCTATAAGAGAGAGAGAGAGACAGACAGAAAGACGCGCACGCCGCACGGCTTACAACTATAGCAAAAAGTGTTGTTCCCTTTTTAGTTTCTAGCCCCCTTTCGCAACGCGCGATAAGGAACTTCGTTTCAAAAAGGGGTCCAGCCGCACACAGACGTGCACGTATACCGATTTCGGTCGAATGCCAGTCCAGTGATATATTTTTGTATGTGTGCTGCTTGTTGCATGACCCCGACCTTCAATACCATTCTGTGACTTGACCAAAGCTAGCCTACCTACAATCCTTCGATGCTATCTATTCTTAGCCTGACTACTTTTATTCAATTGTGTGAGGGTCAGCATATAAATTAAATAAATGCACCTCAGTATCAGTATCTGAAATTGAATAATGACATCTCATCTTTGCAACTTTTTTATTAGTGAGAGAATCCATTGTGCTAAAGTAATAGGGTTCATAAGATACTTGCAGTTCATGGCTTATTAGATACTCATAAAACAATGGAATATGTATTGTGACACCATAACATACAATGCTGAAACTTACAAAGTCCTCAACATCCTTATGATAATATGCGCGAAATATTGTTGATATGCGCGGCAACTGCTTTAGTGGTCACACGTGCTAATGCGGAATATAAGGTCCTGGGGTCGATTCCCGGGTCGGGCAAAGTGATATTGGGCTACAATAATTTATTTTTAAACATTTCTATCATGAAGAAAGTTAAAGAAACGAAAAAAGCATCTAACGACTCTTTCTCTCTCCAAGTTACGTACGGCAACTGTACGTTATGTTCAGCGTCAGTAATTTCGCGCCAATCAATTCTCTTTCATTTCGCGAGACAAGGGTAAGTAGATATAATAACTTCAGAAGTATTTGGCTTCTGCATATTATATTTCCACATCATCCAATCTCCTCAACACGGCGCACCGGCTTCAAAAAAATAATAACTATTATTACGTAAAAAATCAAATCAACACTTATACCCCGGCAGTATTGCCGTGCCGTGATTGGCTTAGCTCAGCCTAGACAATTGGCTACTCATACTACACATAATACGTGGTGCTCCATACAAACGAAGTCATATACTACTACTTATAGTAGTTTTATCTCACGAAGCGACGCGCGTTTCACTTGTAGTTACCAAGTGTATGTGCTAACGATACTCATATTAACGCACACATTCACATCGAAAATCAAAAAATCAAAATCAAAAACTAATTTATTCAAATTAGGCTGAGAATCAGCACTTTTCGAACGTCAAAATTACAAAAGACAGTCCCCCAAAAACGCCCGCCCTTCACGTTCGTACACTTCGTGTTTGTACAGTTGATTACCACAAGCAAAGCGTGCGTTGCTTCATGAGATATAAATACTGTAGTAGGTAAAAGTAGTAGGCAATTATAAAAATCGTTTGAATGGAGCGTCGAGGGTGTGCCGACGTTATCTAATATAATTTCTACTCCACCAGCCCAAATCGCTCGCACACCATCTACCCAGCCGACGTGGTGCTGATCGAGGGCATCTTGGTGTTCTACTTCCCGGAGGTGCGCGAACTGTTCCACATGAAGCTCTTCGTTGATACCGACTCAGACACCAGGCTGGCCAGGAGAGGTATGTCTTCTTTATTCTAATGTTATATTAAAAGCCTAAATAGCAAGCATTTGCTTAAGCTGGCTCTCGGTATTAGCCAATACCGGGATCCCAATATTGGAAGCCCTCTAATTAGAAGGGCGCAGTGCGCGCGGCGCGGCTGTTGAAAATGAAACAAACCCTTCACCTCTTCACCCGCGCGGGGAATGTTTTCCATGTAGCTCGGAAAACAAAAACATCGTGTTTGCATACACCAATGTGCATGGTCACGCCTCTTTGTTTGGATGTTTTTGTGTAATGTTTAGGAAAAACACCTTCTCGAAGGAGACTGCTTGATTGTTCATTGTCCCCCGAAGGGAACTGTCAAAGAATTTGTTGTTGTTTTGGTGATTAAGCGACGATCTTGCAATAATTGTATGAAAGTAAGCTAGCATCAGCTCAGTGGCATGCAATTGGAGAGGCAGTTGTTCATCAATGAAGATGATAAAGTACCTACAGTTAAACCAGATAAGGCATGCGCTTCGGTAATCTTCGTGTTTCAAAATTAGCGCGAACGTCGTGGCACAGAGTAACCCCCGACATAGGCAAAGCTTCTAAGTTTTGAACTGCCGCGTTTTTTACTAGTGCAGCTCTTTACGCGTTTATATGAAGACTGTTCTATTTACTACCTATTCCGGCCGCCAATCGTCATTCGTTGTTAATCTATTATTTTGTTATCATAGTAATACAAAATGGGCAAGTACTTCCATGGTCAAACTTTTGAACGAAAATTTGAAAATTTACATAAAATAGAATTGATTCTAGTCGCCCCTTCCAAAAAGTAGTTTCGTATGGAGAAGAATGGCCAAGAAAGTCCAACGTTACTCTTTAAAATATTTTAAGAGGATGCACCCCAAAAGGTACAAAGAAATAAAAACAAAGCAATGACAGGTAAATTAAATATGTGTTAAATACATCAAATACATCATGGTGTTCACATATGAAATGAAATATATAAATATGTTTTTTCTATTAGATCTCAGCATCGCGTGTTCGTATTTCCGACGATGATTCCCCAAGCGCAGACTTTTCTTGGGATACCTGTACATTGTTAAACTAGTTGAAACAGAACTACATTATTCGTATTGTATTCTAGTGCCACGTGATATAATGGAGCGTGGCCGTGATCTGGAACAGGTGCTGAACCAGTACATGAACTTCGTCAAGCCTGCCTTCGAGGAGTTCTGCTTACCGGTGAGTCTTTAATGCTAATATTTATAAGACAGTTAGCCCAGATAGACCTGTGCGGCTGTTATTACTTACTTAGCCACGAGCCGAGAGATTGTTGTGAAACAATTCTTCTGTTGTTAAAAGCGACGATCAGCATGAAGGATGAATGAGTTGTGTTATTAAAACATCCTCACGTAACAATACCATAAACAAAATACATAACATAACACACATAACATCACGCCTGTAATCCCCGAGGGATTAGGCAGACGTGTACCTATAGTACAGTCACGAGCAAAAGTATGTATACACTTGGCTTTATTCAAAAGCGATTTACTCCTTTATTTTTTAATTAAATTTTATGTTGTTACAAACATAGCATTTTAGATTTTAGAACCCATAGGTTTATGTAATGTGTCGTATTTCAACGTTGCATTCGTTATTTCACGAAAAAATAGCAATTGAAAGTTGCCAAGTGTTGACATATTGGTGCTCGAGACTGTACCCCCCCCCCCCCCCCCCTAAGTACCATGTAATAGAGGACGCTATAGGGATCGCGGGGGGAAGGGAGCTAGATGGACGGACGACCTAAAGAAGGTGGGTGGGTCAGACTGGATGCGGAAGGCGGAGGACAGGGTGTTGTGGCGCAGCCTGGGAGAGGCTTATGTCCAGCAGTGGACTGCGATAAGGCTGAGTTGATTGAATAGGGAACGAGCCTATTGTCATCAACCCAACACAAATACAGTCTCGGGACTCATCATCAGCCTAGCCTTTTCCCAACTATGTTGGGGTCGGCTTCCAGTCTAACCGGATGCAGCTGAATACCAGTATTTTACATGGAGCGACTGCCTATCTGACCTCCACAACCCAGTTACTGGGTAATACGATACAGTCTCGGGACTGCTACTGAGAAATCTCTGACGGAAAAACCCACCTTGCCTTTTGCCTGGTCTAGGAATCCAGCGCTTGCGACTACTAAGACTATCGAGGCACAAACAATACAGGGAATTTATTTTAAATCGATTGTTTGCAGACCAAAAAGTTTGCTGATGTCATCATTCCCAGGGGAGCCGACAATCTGGGTGAGACATGTTTATTAATTTATATTAGTTTTATAGTAATTAGTAACTAAGATGCATTCGCGATTTATTTGCCAAAATTGTAAACAAATATGAGTTTATGGAAGAATAACTTTAATTCCTACACAATAAAGTTCAGTTTTTTTTTATAACTTCAAACATTTTCAATAGTGCTAGTCACTCTGAAATTAACTTAATTACAATTAAAATAAAGTTGATATTTGTTTACCTTGAAATAATATCAATTTGAAACATAAATTTGAATAGACTTTAGGTTCTCTTAACGTAGGTTATCTTAAAAAAAAACATGAAATCGCCATCGATCGTTAATCGGTTGAAGGACATTGAACGAAACACAATAGGAGTTGTATTGTTATTACGCCTGGGCGTTGCCAATGCGTTGCGTCGGCTCCACCAAAGCGGAGGCGAGACGAGCGGAGAGGAGATGTTTTTTAAACAACCAATAGAATTGCGTTATTGACACATCTCCTCTCCGCTCAGCTTCAGTGGAGATCGCTGTGCGGAGATGTGTAATATTTGTATGGCGCGATGGAAGCGGAGATGCGAGCTGTGCGCGGACGACGCGTACGTACTGAGCACTCAACGCCTCGCACCCGAGCTGAAAAACATCTCTTCTCGCACAGCACACCGCACAGGCACACATCTCCGCTTTGGTGGAGTCCCGGCTTAAGGCTGAGCTGACGTCATCGCAGCGCTCGTGTGGCATTCACTGCGCTGCGACGACGCAACGCATTGGCAACGCCCGTGTGGCATCGTTCTAACCAACTCTAGTAGAGTTGGTTAAAGAACGCATTGGCAACGCCCATGTGGCATCGCTCTAACCAACTCACTTCTTTAAAAAAAAGTTATTTTTATGAAGCAAAAGTAACCACCGTTTTCGATACTCCTACTTACCGTGATTAATAGTTTAATACCAAGGATTATTTATTATTCTTTCAGTATTTATTTTTGTAATTAAACTTTTGACTATTAACGATAGAAAAAATTGCGCGTGCGGCACCTTACACGTGATAGAATTAAAACTTCATAAATAACAAAAAAAGAGAGATTTGATGTGAGAGAGAAATAGTTATATCTTTCTTCTCTCTCATGTAACGAAATTTACCTAAACGTGACGCGTCATTGAAATTTCACTCTCAATTCTCGTCCAATTATCGAATCGCCGCCTAAGAAGTTTCACTTCAAAACAATGCGTTTTTGTCAAAATCAAAACTAATTTTTTTGAGCTGAGTAAATTTGGCTGAGAATCAGCACTTTTCGAATGTCAAAATTTGATATAAGACCAAAACGCCCGTCTTCCACCACTTCCTAGTGATTTCGCTGGGAAGAAATGGCGCAACCAACTCCCCAGCAGCACAGCTGTCTGGTCAGTTAGTCCCGTATCATATCGCATTACATAACCCGTTTTTACTTATTTTAAGTGTTATTCTAAAGTGAAGTTAAGTGACACAAGGTCATAGCCACTGCAACGAGGTCGTATACTGCCACTTTCTGTATTCGAACTTAAAAAAAAAATGCAAAAACAGTTTGCAGCGGCTATGCTCTTATGTAGCTGCAAAAAGCGACCGTATGTACTCGCGTTTAAAGTCTGTTTTGCATTGTTGCAGTGGCTATTGACCTAATCGTGCACCACATATGGGATATCATGTATAAGAAGAGGGCTTCTCCGCCGAAGATTGTGAATGGGTGCAATGGACATCAGGAAGTGGACGAGACTACTGGAAGACGGATGTCTGGGAGTTCGGAAGATACCTTGAGCCGATAGTCCTAGTTCTTACGACAGTGTGTGACTTTGTGATCTACTCGCTATGATATTTGTTTGAACAAGATTTAAGGTATGTTTTCCTTTTCTTTTGACAAAAATTAGGTTTTTGGTTTTGTCAAATACTTACATATAAACTTTGAATAATAATTTTGAATGATGGTGACGACGAACTATCTCTCTGTTTGCCTTATCCCATTTCATTTGGGTTCGGCTGTCATTCTTCGCCAAATTTTTCGGTTCTGCGTCGTCGAGTCATTCACTTGGGCTTCAGGTCGTTGTTAAAACTTATATTTAATTCATGGACTGTTTTGAACGACGACGCCAGTTAAAAATAAACTGCCATAGAGATAGAACGATTAGAAAAATATTTATTGATCGTTATGATCGTAGAATGTTGTTCTGCAGTTTAGCATAGTACTGTACCAAAGACTTGCTGACTTTCACAATAAAACTTGCAAGCAACTTTGCTCAGACGAGACTAGATATAACGAGTATACAGGGTGGCATGGACAACGACTCACAAACTGGTAACATGAATACAGCTCATGATTCTAGAAACCAAGCGTTGAAAATTTTTGCCAGTTATCAAAAAAAATATCAGTTTTTCCTTACATTTTGACCGTGCATTCCATCGCCCCATCAACTTTAGTGAAACGTATGCTAAGTTGAATTTTGAGTGACCATTTGTAACAAAAAGGTCCGAATAAGTTTTTGGTTGCAATGGAATCTCAACTCTGTTAATTATGACATTCAGTTTGTTGTTCCTTAACTTCAAAAATATCACAAATTCTTAATTCAAATATAGGTAATGCACTTTTGTATGAAACATCAGATTTTTTTGAATAACTGACGAACATTTTCAACTCTGGGAATCTAGAATCATGTACTGAATTCATAGTGACAGTTCGCGCGTCGACGTCCCTAACACCCTGTCTTTAGATCACGAGGTCACAGACGAGCTCCGACCTTCGAGGGTATGTCACGTCCTAGTACCTCAGACACTTTTGTTGTAAACATATATCCGATTTAGTTGCTTGTAGCACATGAGAGATGAGCTAAGTCTACTCTAAACCCCTTATTACCCTCTCCCAAAGAAGTGTCCCTTCTTTGAGAAAGGGTAACAAATAATAAATGAAAGATGAATTATTTTGTTCTTAACGTGATTATTATCATTTTGTTTAAAACGAAAAAAAAGCCTTAAACCTGTACTATACTATTCGCGAAGTTGTTTCAACGAAGTACTGGTCGAAATTGACCGAAGTCCGAAGTACGTGACTATATACTCATTATAAGAACTTCGGGACGCTTCGAATCCTTTGACTCGGGCCCAAAAACCGACATAGATCGGAAGTCGCCCGAGGCGAACCGAGGATGGCCGAAGCGAGCTGAAGTGCCCTTCTACACTCGTATTCGCTTAACTTTGATCAACTTCTCGAGTAGTTGTAGTGCAGGCACTCAGGCAGGGTGTGTGGGGTTTTTTTTATAGTAGATAACGATTTCTCATGGGCTGTAAGCGAGGTATTTCTCCAATATCTATGTATAAGTAATATGTAGTTAAGGTCCATTATTGTTTATTATAAGGCTGACGCTTTTCAAAGCATATAGTTTAAGTATATTTGTATAGCGTGTTCACTCCATTTGTGGGGGGGGAGGGGGTATAGAAATATTTTACATGGTTTTTGAACTGTGTTTGTTTTTTGTAGGGAGTTAGAGAATGGTAGTTAATTCGCCGCCGGCTGTCGTGGGTTTAAGCATAGACTTGGAAAATAATTAGCTGTTGTAATTTCTGCAACAAACCACAAACTCGAAAAGCATCTTTTGGCGCGTGGTCCAAATCAAAAGTAACCGCCATCTTGTTTTTATTTCAATACAATTTCTGTGTCAATTGTTTGAGTTATGGATTGACTAGATTAAGTAAGAGAAAGAAGAAAATAATAAAGAGGAGCGTGTATTCCAAAACAGAAGAAGACAGACAAAATACGAAATTAATGTTGACACCGTAGCCAGATTCATATTACTGTGTTGTGTCGTGTGGTGACGGCTTCGGACGCAGTATTAGCCAATCAAAACACGTTGGTACTTGACGTAGTCCTGAACTTCGTTTGATTGGTGTATCCCGAGTCATGACACAACACGACAAATTAATGTGTCTGTGGCTTTAGGTTGAACGTCGCGTTCGTCAACATGACAGAAGATTGCGTTCATAATCTTCACATTCAGGCGCCAAGAGATCCTTTTAGCACTCCAACATGAGAAATGACAGCAGTTTAACCTACTGTTCAGAGGCTTGGTCTATAACATCAATGAATTATCTTACAGAGTAGATAGAAAGAAAGAAACTTAATTATCTAACAAATATTTCTATATCCCCATGAAAATTGTTCGAATTGTATTCCAATTTGCTGCACAGGGTTACACCGTATACTTTGTAACAATTGCCCCAACATTTGTCGCCAATATCTCATACAAAATTAGTGGTATACCAATATTTGTGACTGCAACAAACATTTTTACCAATATTTTTTTTGTTGTGTAAATTATATGCTTTATTTATTGGGAATTAAAGTTTATAATGTCTAAATTAATTTTGAATTATAATAATTTGGTAATAATTGTATCAGGGTTAGCATTCATTTGATCATTTGATCAGTATTTAAAAATACGCCACTAAAATAGAAAGTAATTCATTCAAATATTTCATCCATTTTTTGGTCGTAAGTGGTCGAATTGAAAATAATGCATTTTTAAAACTGCCTGATACGGATAGGTGCGCAATACCATATAAATTCACAGATCGTACTTTAATATGAACCTTAATTTAATGCCCGTAATGTTCATATTCCTGTAAGCTAACGTGAGCAAGCCATATACGAATATGGACATTAACCGTATAAGAATAAAGTTCAAATTCGTTTATGACGTTTGTATGACAAAGTATGGTCTGTGAATCTTGCCTTAATATATTTCGAATATTTTGGTACTCTTTTAGGTTCTATGCTCAATAGCCAGTGTTGGCTTTAATTTCAGTCTTTTTATGGCCATCAAAGTTAGCCCTCCGCGGCCACTTTTATGGATAAGCATACATGGACATGATAGGGGAAATAGTAGATATAAGTTTTCTTAATATATATATACGAACTGTTGTTAATTCATTGACTGCCACCGCGGTCACCGGTGTCCGCCAACAATAGATTTCCTATTGTTTGTAGTCTGGCAGTGCAAAATATTACTATAGAAAGCGCGCTTATCCATTTCTCTTACTGAAAACTATTTTGCGCACAATATTTTATACGTAGTATATTCTTCTTTTATATCATAGCTTATTTACTTTACCCATATCTTCTGTCTTATATTCAAATATGTATGTAAAAAGGAAAGTTTCCTATTGTAAAATGTTCACTGTCTCAATTATTAATAATTATTATATTTTATGTATTTTAAGCTGTGAAATGTTTTCTTTAAAATTATGTAAGTGAAACTATGTAGTTTAGGATTACAAGTTACAATTGCCTTTTACAAATAATTACAAAACAACAATAGCTATTAAAATAGAATCTATTTTTCTTACTACAGAATTTATTAAAAATGCATGTTTTTATCCTTGGCTTTATCCCAAAGAGGTTCCAAGTATCATTATTCGGCTAATTATTAATAAAATGCTTTAAACCAAATTTATAAAAAGGCACAGCCAGGCCTAATCGATGTTTTTTTCTTCATTCGTAGAACTTTTGGTCACAAAAAAATTATAACCGAAACCATGGGTAAAAATAAATAAAATTCTATTCTTGTTATAGCCCCTCCGATGCATATATAGATAAATATTTATGTATAATTTACAGACTGATTCAAAAAATTGGATAAGACTTCATATATTAATACGATCATGTAGAATGTGGTAGAATTTACATTGTATTTTACTGTTCGCAATTAAATATCATCTGTGCGCCGTCTGTTTCTCCATTTATTCTTAACAAAGTAGTTTGATTTAAATATTAGCCCCTTTCCACACGCGCCTGCAGCTACCCAATACCCGGGTACCCGAAAGAATCGTGTCATGAAAAAAAGAAAATACATTTATTAAGCACAAACAAAAGGCAAACAATATAGGTATTCAGAAAAAAAATACACTGTTCATCCGGTTTTTCAAAAATTCACTACCGAATATCCGGCTCTGGCCTATACAGCAACCAGAAAAAAAATCACAACTATGAAAAGTTAACTTGTTATACGAGTATGGATCTTATTTCGTCTGCAAATAAGTTTATATTCCTTTGAGTCAACGTAAATAAGAGTTTCATACTAATAAGAACCTTATTCTTATACCATTAATGATGATATATGAAACGCCTACTTTAATTGGCAAAGTAAAGACAAAATGCGGTGTGAAAAGGGGCTAATTGCCTTGTGATAATCTTCTTCTAAAAGAATTTAATACAATTAATCTGGGTCTAAATATGTCGCAATACAATATTAGTGATAATAAGTTAGAGCTAACAAAACAATAACTATATGTATTTACCAGATTCCAAAATCTGTATAGAAATTAAATCTGAAAGAAACAGAGGGCGTGGCCAATTCCAATGATTATATGTGATAAAAACGTAGAGGAAAACGTAAAAAAAAAAAAATGTAAAATTGTATGTCGTTGGACTTGAAGTAGAACGCGGACTTTTGCGACCTCAAGCCATGATTGGTCATCACAATGGTATGTGTTGATCCTTTAGGTTCATAACGAAAACTTCCCAAAACGTTCACCCTCCCAAAACGTCCACTTCCCAAAATGGTAATTCCCTAAATGTCTATTTCCCATTTCGTCCACTTTCCCAAAACGACCACAAATCTACAATTCCCAAAAAGTCCACTTCTTATTCTTTTCAAAGTCATCAGCCACGATTGGTTATCATGATCTAAATTGTGTTGATTCCAACTAAAGTTGCAGTTGTTGCTTAGCAGTCTTCTAAGTAAAAATCTTAAATTCACTGACACAAGAGTTCCTTAAGGTGAGCACTTTCGGACTTTCTTCTCAGATTAGTCAGATAAGAAACACCGACCTCATCTAGCTTTTGTAATATGATTAACGTGTAAAAGTGTTTGTACAAAACTACTTACAAAATAAAATCATTTATTACTGAGGAAGGATTTGTGAAAATCCATCCCCTAAAGGGAATAAAAGTTTATATGGAAGTTCGTAATTTATGCCGATGGTAATCCGGGTAGGATTACCATCGGCACTCGGCTTGTTTGAATATATAAAATAACTGCTCCACACATCTTCATTGAATAAAAATCTAATTTTGTCTCTAACTTTAAAATTAAACATAATTCACAGGTGTTTTTGATCTTTTCTGCTACAGACTATAAATATCAGTGTTGCAAAAGTGCGCGTTCAATCTAAGAAGTATCTTAGTTATAAAAGTATCGTAGTCAAATATTATTGTTTAAAATTTTAGGTTTCGGCTAATTAACTTGTTTTTTTTGTGATCATTATTGACACACTTTTTTAGAAATATTTTTCTGGTAAGACTACATTTTTAGTTCAACTTTTAATATACCAGAGGGGCAATTCTCGTAATTTTAAGAACGTTCACAGTCTGATCTCAGGTCAAAAATACGTCTAATTTCCTTACATTTTTGACATTGATTGTCGCTGAGATTTGGGACGTGTTTAATTACGCGAATTGGCCTTCTGGTTCAATTTTATAAAAAGAAATATTCCTATTAACATCTCATAGGTTATGTTGTTGAATAGTAAAATTAAATATAGATTAAAGCTACGATTTCCTAGTTGAGCGGTTCCGTCATATTATAAGGGCTGTCATGAAAATCTGTCATTTTCACCAGTGTATTTGACATTAAGGGCTGGTTGTTTGAAACGGTTGGTTAACGTAACATACGTACCATAATAGGGCCATAATTTTGTAATTGTAATTTGAAACTGCTTTTTTTGGTTTGACGATAGTAGCGCCATTTTTGACGTATACGCGTGCGTCAAGAGGACTTGAAACAACCCGCCGTAAGGTGTCAAAAAACTGTCCATATTTGGACAGCCGTTATCGTTTGACAGTTCACCGCTTTCCTAGAAACTAAAGCTTAAAATAACACGATGAAAATAATTGTTACAATAATAATAATAATGTTCTTTACAATAGTTGAAACATAATTATGATACTTTAAAAATTAGACATTGTCTGCCCATCCTGATTTCCTAGTTAACTTTCCCATAGGAGTATTATGTTGTGTATGCACAATCGCATATTGTAATAATTATTATATTATTATTATGTAGAGCTTCAGCATTTCACGTAGCATTTATATACAGTTGACGCGTTGATTTGTATAGTTGAATCAATGTGTGTGATGTCCTCTATATACATTTATGTACTTTAAATATTTTCATTGTTATGCATAAAACAGCATTTATGATCATAAAATTAATCTTTTTACGAATGTTGGCAACTATGAATTAATCTGAAAAATAATCATAGACTTATATTAATTATAACTCCGGATTTCCTCACGATATTTTCCTTCACTTATGTCGGTCTTCTTGTTCGTGTCGCTGGCTCGACTGTATTTTAAATGTTGTTTTCGCAAAACTTTGCCACTTCCACGGCGTTGTCAGTGTGTGTCTTTGTAGTTTGTCCAAGATAAACTCCAAAGTACCTATAAATGAATTGAAAAAGTCATATTTGAACCAAAAACCCCGTGCACAAGAACGAGGCTTTATCCACTGCCCGGCCATCATCAAAAATATATTTGCTTTATGTCGGACTAGGATCGTATACGGAAGTGTTGGTCATCACTGTTTCAGTTTATGAAAGAGACGGAGCTATTCTTTCCGTATAGCTTGCATCTCTTTTACGCACTCGAAAAATGATTACTTTAGCAATTCCCTATACAATCACATTCACACACACACACACATTCTCTGTACAATATTAACTACATTATGGTTTTAAGTTTCTATTGTAGGTTTTGTTTTGGCTGTTTTATGCATAACACAAAGGTATATTTTTACATATAATTATGTAATCAGCACAAACGATGTATCTGTTTAATGTTTATCGCCTGTCTAATTATTATATAATTTCCATTTAAAACAATGTGTTATTGAAGCCATTTATGTATATTTTAAATGAATAAAGTGTTTGCAAACTTGAATCTGCGTTTATTTTTATAATAATCATCAGTCGAAAGATTTCCACTGCTGGACATAAGCCTCCCCCAAGCACCTCCACCGACTGGTTCTGTGCTTCCCGCAACCAGCGGGTTCCTGCGGCCTTCACAAGTTCGTTTTTTAAAAAAATAATAATACAAGTAGTAAATATATAATATATGTAGATATTACATTTAAAAGCTAGATTTTTAAGCTTGATTTACACGGTGTGATTTTATTGTCTATGGCATACGATAAGTTGAAGCAACAATAAAAAAGTCATTTATTGTTTTAATTTTATTGTATGTCACAAGTAAGAAACTTGCATCGAGTAAATAGAGCTCACATCACATCACTGAAAGACAATCTATCTGTCGCAGCCAACTGGTTAAATTAGCCGTTTAATCAACCGCCTGGCCTTTGGAAGTAGTGCTCGCCTCGCTCTCTCGGCTCGCACGTGGTTGATCATAGTTCTAACCTAACCCATTTGGTCGGGGTGCCGTGACTTAGCTTACTGCGACCAATTCGGCTCGCGCGCAAGGGCGGATCCAGCTTTGGCGCCAGGGGGGGGTCACATAGTCGTGGTAAAGACACAAGAAGTTATAATTTAATTTTGATAATAATAGATACAAGTAAAGAGTAGGTATTTTCTTAATAAATGTAAGTACTATACTCAAAATCAAAAGTCACTTATTCAAATTAGGCAGAGAATCAGCACTTTTTGACCCAGTATTGAGCCTTGCGGAACACCTAACTGAACTGGTATCCCGGAAGATTTTACACCATTAACATCTACACATTGGACCCTATTAAAGACGAATGAAAGCAAAGACCAGAAACTAAGGAACAAGTCTTCGCACAAATTGCCTTATTATGGCGAGGAGGTATCTTAGCAACTGCTTGAGTATTAACTTTTCAAATATTTTGGTAAATGCAGGTAAAATAGAAATAGGCCGGATATTGCCAACGTCATTCTTATTACCTGATTTAGATAATGGTATGACTTTACTACTCTTCATGAGGTCAGGAAAAGTTCCTAAATCAACACATTTATTAAAAGTAACAGCTAGATAGGGGGCTACGATGTCTATTAAATTACTTAAAATTTTAATGGAGATGCCCCAATAATCACCGGTGTTTTTAGACATTCTTCAACCATTGAAGCTCTTAGCCACAATTTGATTTTTCGTAACGTAGAGAAAGATCTTTCCGCTGTCGCTACACTAACAGGTAGTGTAGCCATAATACATACAAATCTATATATATAAAATTCAAAGTCCTGACTGACTGATAGATCAACGCACAGCCTAAACCGCTGGTCCTAGAGACATGAAATTTGGAGGGTGTGTTCTTTGTAAAGAGTAGGCATCCACTAAGAAAGGATTTTTCGAAATTCCACCCCTAAGAGGGTGAAAAGGGGGGCATTCGTTTGTATGAAAAATCTTATTCCTTGAGTTAATAAACTTGAAACTTGGCACGAATACTTATCTAAATAAATTATGAAGATTGTCAGTTATTTTTTTTTCTAAACTACCCCCTAATAAGGGATTGGGGGGTTTCAAAGTTTGTATGGAAGAATTTTATCGCGCAGTCCGATTTACTCGAAACTCAGTATTTATACCTAATATTGAAAGTAAAGAATAAAGTGTATCAGGGTTTTTTGAAAAACTACCCCAGACGGGCTGAAATCGGGTAGTCAATTTTTCAGGGGAGGATTTTACTGCATGGCTTGATTAACTCGAAAATTAGTATAAATAATCTTTGAGTCAAGTTATGAATACATCCCAAACGATTTTTTTAAATTCCACCCCTGTGGGGGGAAAAGCGGGTTTATATGAAAAATCTTCTTCATTAGGTTAATAAACTTGAAACTTGGCAAGAATACTTGCTTAAGTAAGCATTAAAGTTTATCATTATAAGTTTTTCAAAACTACCCCTCAAAGGGGGATATAGGGGTGTTAAGTTTGTGTGGAAGAAATTGAATGCGCGGTCCGAGTAACTCCAAACTCAGTATTGATACTTTTGACAGAAAATAATTAATAATAAGTATGTAAAGTTGTCGAAAATTTACCACTGACGGGACAAAAAGGGGTAATTGAGTTTTTAAGGGCAGGATTTAAACTTGAAACTGTATGTTACATTTTCACGCCTAAACCACTGAACTACTGATTTGGCATAGAGATAGATGGCATCCTGGGGAAGCACATACATTTTATCCTGTTAGCACGTTCCTGTGGGATAATTTCCGACATCCACGCGGGCGAAGCCGCGGGCAGAAGCTAGTTTTCTTATATTAGGATACATCTCAATATCGCAATTTAAAATAAGGTCAGAAATCGACTGCGGTATGTCCTGACACCGCTGCCACTTCACCATCCACAGCCGATATTCGTTTACAACGACAGAAACTGGAGTATTCTCTAGTAACAATGTATAATCGGTTGCTAGTAGTTTCACAGTTTCAATGTCTTGATCACTGTATTCGCTTTTTGGCATGAAAACGCTTAGCTGAAAGAAATTAAGTATTTCAGGAGACAGACGGTCCTGTAGGTCACTTATTATTGAATCCGATTGTAGCGATTGACTGCTGCGCTGCGTGTCGCGGGTTCGATTCGGTCTTTCTATCTATAATATGTATGTATTTACAAAAAAAAAATGTATATAAGTAGTTTATCAGCCATCTTGTTACCATAACACAAGCATTAGGTTGCTTAGCTTGGGACTAGATGGCGCTGTGTGAAATGTCCAGGGATATTATTATTATTATAATCCAGAAGAGGGATGTAGGTATATGGCTCTGCTGAAATACTATTCAGCAGATGGAGCAGGTTGGTTATTGGCCCTATGTATTTGTCTTGACACTATTCTGAGACATTTAATTTCTACATCTAGCTGCTTAGCTACTTCTTTAGCTAAAGTGTCAAACAAAGTATTATATTAAATTAATTAAATAGGTATTGAAAGAACATAAATAAAATCTATATTGTGACAAAAAATATATAAAAACATTATGTTCAACAATTTTAATTAGTCGTCCACCAAGGTCCTGGACCCAGCCCAGGGGGGGGTCATGACCCCCATGACCCCCCCCCCTGGATCCGCCCTTGCTCGCGCGTGATTGGTTACAGTTCCAAACTAAACTATAATTTATTGAATATCATTCAGGCCGTTAGTTGAACGGCAGCCGTTTAGTTAAAAGGCTAGGCAGTTAACTAAACGGCTAATTAAACTAGTTGGTTGCGAGATATTCCTTCCTTCTTATTTCTTTCTCCATTCACCGCTGTCAACCATATCCTAACACAATCCATCCATCTTTTCTTTGACCTTTCGCTCCCACTCCATCCATTAACATTTATATTCAGCACTCTTTTAATCAAAAGCGTCGAACCCCCCCCCCCCTGATCACATGCCCATACCAAGCTAAAAGATTTCCTTTCAACTTTTCTGTCACTGGCGCCACTTTCAAAGTTTTATTACTTCATCCATTCTCGTCACTCCACAAATCCATCTCAACATTCTCATCTCCGCTGTATGCAATCTTTTTTCATCCGTCTTCAATTTTTTAATTATTTCTTTCGCGTTTCTTGCAAGCTTACATGGCGTTTACTCCTGGTATACTATTTCTTCAGAGCTATCAAGTCTAGTACATGTAGACTACCTCATATACTTCTATCATACTTTAGAGTGCATAAATGTATAATACAATTGAGTCCATTAGGTACTAATGGATCAGAGTCCAGAAGTAATGTCAAAGTCATAATGTGATTGAAAGACTCATGGCAAGCAGTTGTAGGCTAGGTTTTGAACTAGGGTAGGCGAGACATCCCATTCCCTATTGTAGGCATTTCGCATTTTTTATTAGGGCTATTAATTCCTATAGTAAAACTCATAACGTGTAGCAAGCACCTTGAATCATAAAAATAAATCATGAATAATTGAATGTTCGTTCATAAAATATCCATGAATATAAGGTTAAATTTTTAAATATCTGTTTTGTTTTCAATCGCTTTAGCTAGATTTTAAGTCAGTAATAACCATTCACAACAATATAAATTAACATGAAGTGCTACAAGGATCTTTTGGCGCCATCACTAGCACTCCAATTGCCTAAAACACTATCAATCTCAAACTGAATCATTTTGAAGGATATTGCTAATCCATTGCTTCATATGTTCCCAAAATTTGTCTGCCTAACAACATACATATAGTAATGCAATTAATGTTGTTAAATTGTCAAAATGAAAGCCAGGTACTGACAGTGCGTTACGCATTTACCCTGCAGAATGACATTGACAGGGTAAACATTAAATTTGTGATTTGTCACAGAAATTGTATTGTTAAAACAAGATGGCGGCGTTAGTTCCGATTTTGGCCACGCGCCAAAAGAACTTTGTAGCGTTGTAATTCGGTCTCATATGTCGACGAAATAACTGACTTTATGGTCTAAATTCCAGTGGCAATTGATCTGATCGTCCAGCATATATCGGACTACCTGAAGAGGAGCCCGGTGGACAAGAACATCGCGTTGGAACTCGGCCTGTCGCCATCCTCAGTGCCCGGTAGTCCGCAGCGTGGAGGGAAAGGCGGCCGGCCGCATTAGGCTTGTAAGGTAAGTAGGGGGGCAGAACCCTGAAAGAGACTAACGACAACATGCTTTGAAGCCTCAGTGTTCTAGCAACAAATAGGCAACCGTCTTACTATGCACCTCAAGTTTTCAAGAATGAGTTTGTGATATAGAATTGCAGAACTAAAATTATAACGAAGTATAGCAAATGGAGAACAGTGCTTAGGTAAATAAACACTATTTGAGCGACGCGACGCTGCGGGCATATCTAAAAACCGACAAAAGAGTGAAATTGATATTATCTACACCGCAAATGATCTGCTCGTATCCCACGGCAGATTCTCGTAGTAATTGATGCTAGATTGATTGCCCTCCTAAGTCTTAAACATAACAAATATAAACTCACACCTTGGTCTCCAGTTTGTCTGCCTGCTGCGATCCTTACCCTACTGCTTTTGCTACGTTTACGTTCACTCATCGTCGTACACCGTAAAAGATTGTGTAAATAAATTTGATGATGGTTCCGGCCCAGAACCATCACCAAATTCTTTTCTAGTTACCTAAGTCAACTGGAATTTAAAGTGCCGGACCGGTACGTGTGGAGGCGGCGACGCCAGCAACTGCTAAACGTGCCCGTGGCCAGAACCAATCTACTAGCGAAAGCACCCCTCACTCACCCGAACAATCCGTGTGGTGAACGAAGTCCATGAGAGACTGGATATTTTTTCGTGGTCTTTGAGTGAATTCGCAAGTTTTATTAAATGTAGTTAGTTCGTTATGTAAGGTAAAAAGTTATATTATTTGTTGTTAGGTAGGGTACGTAAGTTAGATAAGTTATTTTTAAGTTTACTGTGTTTAAGTTTATTACTACTCTGTCGCATTAGGGTAAGGCCTGTAATGTATCTAGTTTTAAAATATGATTGACGTGTAAAAGTGTTTACACGTCAATCATATAAAGTGCTACGTGTAAGTAGGTTTGTACAAACCTACTTACAAAATAAAATCATTTATCAATGATAGTTGTAAGGATGATAAATAAATAAATAAAGTTAGTAAATACTTTTTCCAGGATAGATATTGGAGCGACAGCAATAATTGGAGACGTTAGGGGCATACGACCAGCATCGCAACTGCACCGACCGCGCTGGCGGTATCACAACACGCGGAGGCTTCTCACTGCGGCTGCGGCGGAAATGAGATGAGGTTACCTTTATATCCAAAAAATTATATTTATCTAACTCCAGTCAACAATGACCAATGGTCATCAATGACCAAAGGCAGCGTCTTTGAGACGTACAACGTCGGAATCGCAGACTTCGAAAAGGTCATGTGCTTAGAGCATTTGAATGTTACCGACCAACAGTGCTGGCATCGCTTGGAGCTGTGCTCACTCCCTAAGGGATAACGGTCGTGGAGGTGTGTATTAAAAATGTTTGGAAAGTAGATAAGCTTAAAATTAGATATTTATACTAAATTGAATGGGCTCGTGAGTAGACCGGACCTATAGTGGTGTGCCTTGCTGAAAAAGGACATTGTTGACGTAACATATTATTATAAACACGTAGATATAGTTGTTTTTAATATCTCAATACCGTAGCAACTTTCGAAGTTTCGTCGATTCTCTTCGCAACTCTAGTATCTGCGTTTTAAGCACAAAATATTTTTTTATAGTATCGTGTTCCGCCTTTCAGAGTGTCGCGTACACGACTCACTCGACGACGATTTATAGGGAACGTTGTGAAAAATAAAAGAGAATGATTCAGTTTCATTACATTGAAGGTCTTGTAACAAATTGGCGCGCGAACGCGGGCGCAGCTTACGTCATGCGCATGTCTTGGAGTTAGAAAAACAACTGGGGTCTCTCGCGCGGTCGACCTGTTTTAAGGGCGCGTTTTGGGGCGTGGCCTCGATTCTGCCTGATTCCCAACTATTGCCTTTTATGGTGATGAAAGCTAACGAAAATCACCTCTCTCCGTCACACTCGTGGCTTGAGTAGTGCTATACTCTTCTACTCGGTGGTAAGCATGTTGGACAACATTATTAAATTGATTATTTTCTTAGGAAACTTATCATAACTGCTATTGTTACAAGACCTTGATATTTATTTATTGTAAAGTACATACAAAATAGTATCATTCTTTTTCCATACGTAACATTCTCCCCCTCAGTGTCGTTATGATGACGACACTCAAAACCCAACTTACACTATAAACATACAAATGGAAAGCATATCACTTTAATACAATAAGTATCGCTTCCAGCTTCATCTGCGGTACTGTTAGTACAGCCCGACTTTAAATTCTCATAAGTAAATAAACAATTTTATATCTAAGGGTAGTCAGTATGCCCGGCCTACTCTGCAAAAACAATAATCGCCCCTCAGGGTCCACAGTATCCAGACATACGACGCCATAAAAAATAAAGGTACAAATGGAAAGCGTATCGCCGACAAACGCATGTACGCCTATGCCAATCTATGTAGTAATAATTAAAATGTTGCTATCCTAGCTGCAGGACGTTTCAGTAGCCCATTTTTAGTCCTAACGTCGACAACTCTTACGCGTCCGTCAGTTCCGGGATACACGGCTTGTACGATACCTTTAGGCCAGCAATTACGAGGCTGGTGTAAAAACGTCGGACCGGTAAACCATGATGAATCGCTGCTAAGCACGTGATCGGTACTTTTAGTGCCAAAGTCTGCTACGTTGACATCCGTCGGCGCGTAGTGCCATTCGGTGGCGCTGCTTAGTTCATCTATTTCGCCTAGTCGATTGGCTATAAATACTTTATATGTTCTACAATTATTTCTTATCCAGTGTAAAACGGTTGTTGAGTCCGTCCAGTAATAAACTGAATTTGTTTTTAAACGATGTTCTTTTTTTATGTTTTTCCCTAATTTGCATCCTAATAGAGCACCCTGTAGTTCCAGTCGGGGTATGGATATTGACTTCGTAGGTGTGACTTTACATTTGCTGGCAATAAATGCCACATTGATCCGTCCGTCGCTCATTTCCCTACGCCAATACGCGACGGTCGCGTACGCAGTCGGTGACGCGTCACAAAATATGTGTAGCTCTAAATTTTCAATAATGGCGTCCGAATCACCGTGGGAAAAATACCAGCGCGGTATTCTTATATTATTTATTTGTTTTAACTGATTAATCCAATTTTTAAACATATTGTTGAGCTCGTCGTTTAATTTATCATCCCAACTCATATCTGTTTTCCAAGTTTCGCGCATTATTATTTTTCCTTTAATTGTAAAAGGTATAAGGTAACCGTGTATATCGAAAATAGACATGACGATACATAACAATTCGCGTTTAGTGGGTCTCCTTTTTAAATTTATAACTTCTTCTGGGATACGTTTTAATGACAGATCGAAACCTAACTCGTCGGTAACTGGGTACCATAACAAACCAAGCGTCCTTTCTGAACGGTCTTTATCTAAAGCGCAGCAGACGTTGTCGCTTAATTCTTCCTTCGGCACGCTTTCCAGCGCGTCTGGCACGTTGCTAGCCCAGTTTCGTATTTCGAAACCGCCTTGTTTGTGGATGAAGGAGACTTCCTTTATGACGTTTTTCGTAAACTCGACGTCAGATAAGCTATCGATGTAATCGTCCATGTAGTGCTGCTTGCATATAACATCAACAGACGCCGGGTAGGTATTTTTAAATCTTAATGCGTTTTGATTTTTAATATATTGCGCGATAAACGGTGAGCAGTTCGCGCCAAATATTAATGACGTCATAGCGTATTTATTAATTTCTTTAGTATTTTTGTCTCTAAATAAAAACCTAAGCGTATGTTGATCCTTTTCTTTAATTTTAATACGCAGAAACATGTCCTTAATGTCTGCAATAATTCCGATTTTATTTTCCCTAAACCTAAACATAATTCCAAATAATGATTGTAACAAATCCGGCCCTGTTAATAAAAAATCATTAAGGGAATATCCCTGTGTTTTCGCGGCCGCGTCGAACACTAAACGTAATTTTTTCTTATTGGGGTTATCGACCCCAAAATGTGGTAGGTACCAAACTCGGTCGTTAACCTCCCCCTCGTGCAGCTTCCTAGCGTAATCGTTAGAAAATAAATGCTGGATACGTTCCTGATAGCGCGACGCGTAAGCGTTGTCGGTTGACATTTTTCTCTCGACTGATTTTAATCGATTGTGGGCATTCTGATAAGAATCGGGCATAACAAAGTTATCGTGTTTCCAAGGCAACTCTACAAACCATTGGTTATCTATTAATTCACATGAGTTATTTAATATGGTAACAGCACGCAAATCGTCTTTGTTCGGCCGTGGCTGATTTGAAATGCCTATAGAATCTAACTCGAATGATTTTTTAACAATTTCGTGCAACTCAGAATCGCGACACTGTTGCGCGCTGTTATCACTAGTAATACAATCAGCTGACATGTTCGTAATATGTATGTTATTGACAACACCGTGTACGCACCAACCAAGTGGTGTTTTTGTTACATATGGTTCATTTTTCCCGTTGCCCTTTAAACACATCACTGGGGCAATAAGATCGTAATTATCCTGACCGATTAACAATTTAGGTTGTGCGTCACATTTGCACAGGTCGTAGTCAATATAATTTGTATAATTGGTAAAATCTACACACGATAAACGTTGAACAGGTAAATTAAGTTCTTTCATTTTACGGGCACACAAATTAAAACGTTCTCCTTTCTTATTAGAAATTTCAAAACTTACATTTTCCGTTTGGCATACGAGCGTACCGGAGTCCCACGCGCTCTGCGCACGCATTGTGACGGCCTTACCGTGGAGGCCTACCTGGTCCGCCAGGTCAGCTGCGATCAGCGTCACCGTAGCACCATCGTCCAGCAACGCGTGTGTGTGAATATTGTCTTTAGGTCCATGAACGGTAACCGGCACTATTTTTAACAACACTTTGGGCACTGACGGTACACTGACACTAGTAGACGCTTTGGTGTGGGCGTGGGCAACTGTGTGCTCGGCGCGCTGTTCGTCGGGCGCCGACTGAAGCACGCAGGCCGCGTCCGTTGCTGGGCGCGCCGTATCCGGCTGCGCGATGGCTGGTAGTGTTGTAGAAGCTGTAGGTTTCGTCCAGTGAAGCAGGGAGTGATGTGGATGTCCACACTCGCTGCAGTTAGGGGCGCTGCACGCGGTAGTTTCGTTATGCCGCGCGCCCAGACACTTGTAACATAGGTGTTTTGTTTTTACGAATCTCCAGCGGTCGCGTCTCATGGCGCGTTGGAATTTGATGCATTTTACTAGTGTGTGCGGAGCAGAGGCACGACAAAACATACATTTGTTATTGTTATCGGTGTTAGTGAATGTAAACACTGACTGTGATCTATTATTGTGGTCAAATTTCTTTTTCTCGTTCTGACTATGGACATAGCTTATTCCTGAAGTTGCGACGATCGTTGCTTCTCTGTATAAAAATTCGGATAATAATTCCAGTTTAGGTATGTTGCAGTTGTCCCGTTTTTCGTAGCTGTATTCGGCCCACTTGTTGATAAGCGTGGGCGGTAACTTCGCAAGTATCAATGCCGTCGTATCGGGACTCTGTAGATATTCTGGTAGCTGGATAGCTTTAACGGTTGTCACGTAGTTTTTTATTTTAATGGCAAAATTCACTATGTCGGTATGGTACGCAGTTGGAAGTGGTTGGATTTTCTTTAGTTGCGTAAATATTTTATTTATTATGCATTCGGGCCTACCGAATCGTAATTCCAAGGTGTCAATTATTGTTTGCGGTGTTGTGTTGCCGATAAGAAGCGACGACACCGATTCTTTCGCCTCGCCTCGCAGACACTTCCGTAATCGCCAGATATTTTCAGCGTCGCTATAATTGCATAGTTGTGACGATTCTTTATACGATTCCTTGAACTGCAGCCACTGCATGGGGTCGCCGTCGAATACTGGTAAATCTTTAGATGTTGCCAGGCGTGTAAGAAGCTCTCTGTTATTATCGCGAACATTGTTTCTGTTGAGTACCTGGTGTAGCGCCTCCGTCAATTGTGTGATACCGTCGTCGTGCGGCCGACGCTCGGAAACGAAGTCGTGGCGATACTTGTTGTGATTCCCGGTTTCGGCATTTAAGTCACGCTGGTGATTATTATCGTCTGGCATCGTGTATGACGGTTGGCAGACATCTTCTGCGCGTTGGTTTCGGGTACACGATGCGATGCTCTCTTGTTTGTCAAACCACGATTCGACTATTCTCGAACTTTGTGACACCGATCGGCGATCATTTTCTTCTAAGTCGGCTAAATCGACTTCCAATTTTTTTGAGAGTAATTCTTTCTCTATTTGAGCTCTTTTTTGGAGGAGGGTCGTTTCTAATTCTAGATCAATTTGAGCTTTTTTTTGGAGGAGGGTCGTTTCTAATTCTAGATCAATTTGAGCTTGCCTTTGAGCTGCTTCGAACTCCAACTTTCTGCGTGCTGCCGCCGAGGAACAAGCGGTTTTTTCGCTTTTAACTGACATCACTGATAATTTTTCACTTTTGTTAGTCAACTGCTCCGTAGCACGTGTTTGACTACGTGTTTTTACACTAACACCCTTCGGGGGTGTGCGAAGCAGCGACATCCCTGCAACACAGGTTTTGGTGTCCCTATAACGCGCGCGTAGATCGCTAGGTCGAGATCCGACTCGATAGGACCAGCTTAATGTCGCGTACACGACTCACTCGACGACGATTTATAGGGAACGTTGTGAAAAATAAAAGAGAATGATTCAGTTTCATTACATTGAAGGTCTTGTAACAAATTGGCGCGCGAACGCGGGCGCAGCTTACGTCATGCGCATGTCTTGGAGTTAGAAAAACAACTGGGGTCTCTCGCGCGGTCGACCTGTTTTAAGGGCGCGTTTTGGGGCGTGGCCTCGATTCTGCCTGATTCCCAACTATTGCCTTTTATGGTGATGAAAGCTAACGAAAATCACCTCTCTCCGTCACACTCGTGGCTTGAGTAGTGCTATACTCTTCTACTCGGTGGTAAGCATGTTGGACAACATTATTAAATTGATTATTTTCTTAGGAAACTTATCATAACTGCTATTGTTACAAGACCTTGATATTTATTTATTGTAAAGTACATACAAAATAGTATCATTCTTTTTCCATACGTAACACAGAGTAAAGTTTCTCGCCATTTTATTGCTGCGCCATATTGAAAAAAAAAAAAAACAGTTGCTCTTTATTATAGTAACATAACGTAAGTAAATAATTTTCTAAACGAAATTTTAAATAAGTAAGCCCAAGTTCGGACGGGTGATATTTTCCCGAGGCGATAAATTTTCCGCACACTGGATTTTTAACGCACTTGCTAGCGCCGAGAGTTTAAAATCCAATAGCGTGTTTTTTTGCCTCACTGGGATGCACTCTGTTGGATTCTCAACCCTCGGCTCAACACCGAGAGATCAAAATCCAGTGCGCAACAAAATCCCGATGCGATTTTGCGTCCGTGAGAACGGGGGCTAAATCTCATAAGAGAGCTACATATCTAGAGATAAAAATATGATATACAACTCCTCTAGATAGCCACTAGTCAAACGATTTGTTTAAACTAAAGATTATGCTCAATGGCATTAGTACTTATTCGGTCTGTTAAAAGTTTTGATGTGTTATTTTGTCATTCTATTGAATTGTTAAATAAGATAAATTATGAAATTATGTACCTAACTTAGCTTTCAAAAGGATTGTTTGTAATTGAAATGTCTTCGAAAAACCTGATAGAAGGGCGTTTACCAAAAATGTTGGGGAGTAGAAAAAGTTTGATTGGCCGTCAGTAAATTGATCTTTTTAAATGATAAGCCGTAAGTGACTAACGGCCAGTTTTTCGAACGAATATTATCGCAAAATCGATGTGGCAAATTGCCAAGCGCGCGTAAACTGCGGTGATTGGTGAATGATTTATCAACAGCCAATCACAGCAGTTGATTATTATTACATATTAGGACGTCCCACTGCGGGGCCCGTGGCTAAATAATAACAGCCGCACAGGTCGATCGTTCAGGTTAAGCTACGCTTGCCGCGGTTGGTCTGTGGATGGGTGACCATCTTTACATACCGAGACCCCTCCGTGCCTCGGAAAGCACGTTAAGCCGTTGGTCCCGGCTGTCATTCGTGGATCTTTGACAGTCGTTACGGGTAGTCAGAAGCCCGAAAGTCTGACAACCAGTCTTACCAAGGGGTATCGTATCACCCATAACTGGGTTGTGGAGGTCAGATAGGCAGTCGCACCATGTAAAATACTGGTATTCAGCTGCATCCGGTTAGACTGGAAGCCGACCCCAACATAGTTGGGAAAAGGCTAGGCAGAAGAAGAGGACGTCCCACTGCAGGGCAAGGCGAAAGTCCTTGCCCTGCAGTGGCTCCTGTACTCTCTTTCCACTTCTCTCTATTCAAAGCTGCTAAGGACCTGCACCCTAATTGCGTAACACACAATCAATCGGAAGCAGAATCATTTTGAAGCAAATTGCTAATCCATGGCTTCATAAATTCGAAAAAAAATTCTGCCCAACACGTAAATAACGCAATAAATGTTGTTGAACTGTCAAAATGAAACAGATTCTTGTTGAAGGAGTCCAGCTCATCCCGCCATCTCCGTCTGGGCCTGCCGCGATGTCGCTTGCTATTAAGAGGGACCCATTGGGTCGTAAGTTTGGCCCATTGGTCGTTGATTATTGTGATACTCAAATTGGCAGTCGAAACTGATCTAGCTAGGAGAGCAGCAATTCACCCAACAATTCGTTGCACCTACACATTCACCGCTGGGCAAAGGGGAGACCTTTGGCCAACATGGCCAGAGATCATATAGCACATGTGTGAGTACTATGTACATACTATAAAGCTACCATATACTGGGTACGTCTTTCACTGACTTGAATGTGCCCTGGCAGCAGAGAGTATGTCATGCTCACTCAAATGTCTCGCTGATGGTGGCGCATGTGTTGGATCATTTGGTTCCCTTCAAAATGGTTGAGCTGAATGGTGCTAATCCATGCGTCATGTTCGTGAACGGGCGCCGTCAGTAGGGACTGGTCATCTCTTTGCTGCCATGGCTTATTTTAACTTAATATTTGAATTGTACTTATTTTTTTTCTTTTTTTTTTACTTTTCATTACGGACGCTTTTAACGTTCTGCATCGTTCTCACATGCATAATTTATAACATGAATGATGTAACCAATACTTTGTAACCATATATTGATTTAAAAGAGTGTCCATGGAGTTTCTTGCCCGTTCTTATCCATAGGTACCTACGCTTTGGAATGGGCAACTAGCTTCATTTTTCTGACTGACCGACCCCTTGACAATTCGAAAGTGCCTGTAATTGGTTTAATTGAAATAAATAGTTTGAGTTTGAGTTTGATCGCTCAAGAGAGGGGTCTTGAGCGATCTCTGGCCATGTTGGGCCTGCAAACCTCGCTAGATCGTCACACTACCTTCACCGTGGTCTACCTCGACGGCGATGAGCTTGACAATTTTTTATATTAATTTTGCGACAATTTTCGTTTGAGAAACTGGCCCAAGGACCCTTTAAAATGTAAGTTCAGAGCCTGTTTTAGTGGCAAAATCTTCCAGATAATTAAAAAAAATGCCACGGAAGTTATGTGAAAATATCTGCCAGATATGTTAACCGGGACTTATCTGGTAAACCAGGCCATGGGTCTTCTTCCCCTTTGAACGTGATTAACAGTGTGTTACTAGTCAGATGTTAACAGATTATGTAAGGAATGAACGAGGATGTTGAAAAATTTGACTGTCGTATTAAATCGCGATATTCGCTATTTTGTTGTTGATTTTATTTATTGTAGTTGTAATTAGTGTAAGCTGTAGCTTGTAGGCTTGAGGCCCTTTCCTCATTGTATTGTGTCTACAGTAGGCTGCAAGTTAGTGGTAATAAAAGAAGTATAAACTGGCCTCGCATTCGATTGAAACTCCGTACTTACGCTAGGCCAGCTCAAAGAAAGTGTTACCACTGACATCGGTCGACTGTACAAGAAAATATGCTCGCTTCAGGTAGGTGACGTAATAGGCTCAGCTGTTATTGAATAACAAGCCTTATTATCAGTGCCATAAAGCACAAAATAATAAGAACAAACCGCGCATCTAATGTCTACGCGGACGTTCGTAGAAATTTCCACTTTATGTCACTGAAAATATAGCGTATTATTCTCTGTGTTGAGTCTTCGGTACCCAGACTGTTATGGAGAGGTCTAGCATATCTCATGGGCTTAGCCCTTTTAAGATAGTAGCCAATCCAATGTGCCTGCTGGCTTCTTCTGACATGACAGTCTGGCCGTCGCATGTACCTTGCATTATTATATAATTAAATTGTAGCGGAAGAACGATTATAATCGTTACCATCTTGATAATAGAGTTGAAAATGTAAATGGCATAGCAAGACATGATAAAAATAGTTTCAAGTTTTACCCAGGGTGATTATATCTCCTACTAGCTGTAAGCAGCAGATTAGCAATATGCAATATGAACACATTTTTAAAATAATATAGAAACTTGAAGTAGTCTGTGGTGTAAGTCTGTAATGCCTTTTGTATGTTGATTATTTTTACTTATAAAATGCTGATTTGTTACTATTTAATTAATGCAAATTGAATTAAGATAATTTTCGTGGTTTTGTTTTGATATAATCGCAGATTTATTAAGGATGCGGTAAGGTGGCCCGCGAAGTTCGAATTCTCTTAAGTTAGAATTGATCTCCAATGTCATAATTTCAGGAAATAGTCATTTAATAGGACAATAATAATTAGAGCTAAAACAGGTGTCTTAATAATTTTCATGATTATAAATCTGTAAATCATTTTGATCAACATACAGCCTGATACTGACCGGCAAACTCTCATTTGATTATCACTAAATGATTAAATATTTCAGCCATTTGCAAGTTGGACCTTTGCCAGCGTTTTCCTCTATTTCATCGGCGCCTCTTAATGTTGTTATACCTCGTTGGATGGCTATTTGAATAAAGATGTCTTCCTTGTAATGTGTGCGCTTGATGCCATGGTGAAATTTTGAGATAGCTGAAGGCCAATTCTCGTAATTTAAAACGTTCAAAAGTCGCAGTAGTCGCAGTCTCATCTCGGCGACAAACAAATGTCAAAAACTTGTCAAAATGTAAGGAAAATTAGAGGTATTTTTGACAGATTGAGACAGATCAGACTGTGAACGTTTTTAAAATTACGAGAATTGAAAAAAAAAAACAAAAAAAAAACGTAAGAAAATTTAAATATCGTGGGCTGCCTTGTCGCTTTCACCTTGTAAACTTTTTTACTCATTATAATTTTAAGAATATTAAAAGACATCCAAGTGAAGAGATTCTTTCGTTTTATAAAAGATCTGCAATCATGTCAAAACGAGCCTCATTGTTGTTTGTTCCTTATTTATTTATTTTATTGAATTAGCTTTTCCCATTTAAATTGTTTTAAATATAATTATGTGAAATGACGCCTATTAATGATTGTACCAAAGAAAGTGTTTTAAATGTTATAGTTATGTGATTGTTTTTTTTTTATTTATTGCTAAATTGTATTATTAAAATATCATTTCAAATAGACCATCTGTTAAACTGCTGGCAAGTTTTTGCTTATCATGTTAATAAAAGTCAATTCAAATTTATGTTATTTCAAGTTAAACAAATATCAACTTTATTTTAATGGCAATTAAGTTGATTTCAGAGTGACTAGCACTATTGAAAGGGTTATAAAAATGTTTGAAGTTGTAGCGTAAACTGAACGTTATTATGTAGGAATTAAAGTTTTTTCCATAAACTCATATATTGTTTACATTTTTGGCAAATAAGTCGCGAATGCAATTTAGTAAAGTTGGGGTATCTTCATGTTTTCAGGAGAGGTTATAATTTTCTCCTTAGTGATAAGTTTCTATGTGATTATGTCTCCTAAGACCTTTAGTTGTTACAGTAATAATTCTTTCTTGCTTTATTAATTATATTCCTATTAGTACCTACCTATTTTTTATATTTTTAAGGAGAAATTACATGAAACCCCAATAATATCTTTGCACCGATATTTACTGTATAGCATGGCAATAGCGGTCATTGACCCCACCGGAATCTTCTAGCATTTTTAATTTCAAAAATTGAAATGAAGTTCGTTTACGTCCTGGGCCAATATCTGCAGTGATCTTCAACATGTTCCAATAACGAAAACCCATACATAATTCTTTTTCTGGGTTCATACGGAGATATATTAGGTTAGGGGCACTGACCTGACCGCTATTGCCTTGCTAAAACGCGACAGCTGTAGCCGAATCTATAAAATATATTCCCAAGTAGTATGCTATGATTTTCACCAGCATATTTTTCTCTAGAAAAGACGAACTTAATTTTTACAAAGCTTCAAAATTCTTCCTTGTCAGCAGTTTCCTACAAATTCGCTTCAATCCTCACACACTAGGTGTTACTGTACATAAGCATATATTCCGTACTACATTCTAACGTTTTGTATTCCGACGCAATAGTTGTTAACACGCAAACATTGTACAAAATATATTATTTTTTAAATAAAAGCCATATTCGTTTTATTTGTGTTTATTTTAACTGACTTGATTGCGTTTGGTTTTGGGAAGATACAGGTGTAATAAGATCGAGCAGTCAGTTTCAAAGAGGTGGCACGCCTTAATGGATGGACGTGGAATCGGCCGCACTTGGTGATGTGCCCCGCTAGGCATGGCGGGCTGGTCCAGTCGGGGGTGCGGCGAATGTACAAGTATCTCCCGGGCCCCCGACTCATGGTACAGGATCTAGCACTAGGCTGTAAATAATAGTATTTTGGCTTAATTTTAATAAAATAATCACGAAAAAACACTAGAAATGGGACGTTGCCAGCCCGCGCGGGATTAACGCTCTTAAGCGTCTTTTTAGACCCGTTATAATAGTTTTCCAGCAGTTGACTTTGAGGGTTAATTTTAACTTCACTTAATAAATAATTGATAAGGCGTGTGTGATAAAGGTAGTAAATAATAAAACAACAATAAATAAAATTTGATCCATATAATACACAATAAAATAATAATTATTGCAATAATATAATAGAAAACAAGTTAATCGTTGTTTATTAAATAGATTTATTTAAATATAGTCTCGCCTTAACCTCTTGAATGCCGTAATTACAGACACAATTAAAAAGCCATTGTTTCTCGCGTAGATCTACGTTCCGGCATACGAAGGGTTAACTAACGCGGTTGCACGTAGGGTGGCGCGCGGACTAGAGGGCGCTAGCGTCGCTTGCGCAGTGACAGCACATGCGGTGGAAAATCCATTGTAAAATATTAGTTGTGAAGTGAAGCAAAGAGAAATGGGATAAATAATGATGATCTCACAACAAGAATTGAAAAATCAGAATAGAATGAAACAACATTATATAGTTTCTGTAAAGAAAAAGATGTTCAAAGACAAAGTTCAGAGGTACTTAGTAGGTATTGAAACAAATTTTTATACATCAAAAGTATGTATGTAGTCATGTCACTGATCAACCGTGTACTGGCGCCCAGCGTGGGACACGCGGTGCTAATCACAAACGTTGCTTCAAATAGCCTTTAAACGGATAGTTCTTGTAATTTCAAGCGATTGCTATAAATATGTACCTAAAAATATTTCACGCCAAATTGATGTTTGTGTACATTACAGTTGATTATGGCTCATATTTGTAAATGTCAAATTAACGTAATAATAAAAATAAAGGGTAAATCGTAAAAAATATTTCAACAAAAACTATCCAACGCACATCACGTTTGCTTATGGTTCATTATTGTACGAATCGATGTTCAGTCAACTAAACCGACAAACTATTTAGTCGATTATAAGAAGCTTTCCAAAAATCTAAACGCCTAGTTTACTTGACTAAAATCGACTAATAAGTCAACTATTCGACTAAAAACAAGATAGTCGAGTTACAACACTCGTACACCCGAAGCGAACAAAAAAAAAATATCCGATTTTAATCTATACATTTGGTCAAAATATTAAAAAAAAGAAATGTACAATTAAATACTACAATTATTATAATATATATGTAAGCTGTAAACACTATGACGCTCTATGTTACAAATCAAAGTAAAACTTAATTCATTTGGGTTCGTTCACTGGTCAGATCCGAGCTCAAAGATCGATAAAACAAAATATTGTTAATTTTCTGTTGACCTACGGTTTCCTACGACAGCGGTAGCCGCTACATAACGGGCGCAGTGACGGCTGTCACCAAAATTATGTCAGCGGTGTTTAACTTTACGGTGCCAAAAAACAATCTCTAGGCAAACACACCAACTTACTTTACAACTTTTCAGTGACGTCTTCGACGGTAAACTGCGGACGCTATATGGCGGTCACCGCAATTTTAGGAAAAGTAAAACATATGTGAAAACAAGCAAGACAGGGGACCATTGGAAGTAGTATTTAACTATTATTTGTACTTACATCGGAAACTATTATACAACAGGAGACTTGAGTAACAATCCTTCTCAAAAAGTTAATAAACAAAGCAATATTTCTACCAGGATTACCTCCGTATGTACAGACGCCAACAGGTGAAGCTACCCGAAACTGTAAAATTTTCCCAATCAACCTTGAATCTTAACGTTTTAGCGATAATGTTGAAAATCTATTAAAGAAATTTGACAGATTGTAGTAGCTTAGATCTGCTGGCGTCTTTACAAAGAAAAATATTCTTAGAATTTTTTCTGCATCTAGCCAGTGAACGAACCCTATCTATGTATTTTACAAATATAATGTTGCGCTATCTGTATTGCATTATCTGTCACTTACAATAAAATATACACGATATTTACAATTATAGAAATCGTTATCTATTACTATTGATTGTCGAATGGGAGTACAACCCCCAACTGTACAGTGCATTCTTTAGGCTATGTACTGTTGCGCTTTAGCCACCTGGGCTATTTTTTATCGCGCACTGGATTTTCAACTCTCGGTGTTAAGCCGAGAGTTGAGATGCCAACGGAGTGCCTTCCAGCGCGTCAAAAAAACACCGTTTGATTTTTAACTCTCAGCGCTAAACAGTGTGTTGAAAATCGGGATGCGGAACGAAATTCGTTCGCGCCGTTTCTGTCAACTAAGTGCCGTTGACGCTCGTGTGTATGAACACACGAAACTGTAGCCGTCGGCAACATGTCGCTCGTGTATTTGAGCACCGTACTCAAATACACACGGCAAGTTGTCGAGGGCTGCAGTTGTCTCTGCCATTGACGCGTGCCGCTCGTTGCACGCTAACTAACAACGAAGTGTTCAAAATGGCGCGCGAATCTTTAGTTTGCGATTTAATATCTTTGGCGCAATTTTTGTCTAGCCCTATAAAAAAAATATTTTAAAATTACTACCGAATCTAAGTAGTTCAATTTACTTACATATTTATATAAAACATACTATTCCATTTTAGCAGTAATAAGACCGGCTGGTGTCCGCAACTCCACGGCCAAGCGTGTATTTTTCATTCCACATTATTTTTTTGTTCAAAAGCACAACAGTACATTGTCCTGCCAAAACTCAATTCCCCATCCAATACGTATAAAGTACATATTGTCAAAGCTACTCTGCTCGAATTTGTTAAAAATATTAGGTTTTGCTTTATTAGTGCACATTTTTTTATCAGAAAGTCACTATAGTATCCTCCCGACCAATTTCGATCACGGTGATCAATCTCAACGGAGATTAGACAGGTACGCAGGAGATATTATAGTGCACTAATGTGTGCGTAAACTCAGGTGCACTCTGAGGTTATTATAAATTGTTACTAAACTATAGTTAATTAGTTTATTTATAAGTTGTCTTATGTTTATTTATTGCTCATGTTTTTAAAGTGTTTTGCTGTTGCATAACAATTATTTATTATTATTAAAAGCCTGTGTTGAACTACAGGGCAAAGGCCTCCCTACTCTTTTTCCACATCTCTCTGTTTAAAGCTGCTAAGGACCAGTTCTTGTTGAAGGAGTCCAGCTCATCCTGCCATCGTCGTCTGGGCCTGCCGCGATAAAAATATAAAGGAATAAACTTGAAACAAATGATAAATATATTTTTGTGCACTAATAAAGCAACACCTGTAGATAGCCCACAAACGTTCATTAAAATATGTATACGTGGTGTTTATAGTCTGTGATTCACAAATGGTGTTCTCAATTTTAACAACAGAAATAACCAATTTTGCTTCTGATATCTTAAAGATCTTTTAAATATCGGGAGAAAATTTGGTATTTCATAAATATAGGCGTACTCTCGTTCCAAGACACTTTGATTTCGGGTGATAATTAATTAATTAGTCTTAAAACTTTGAACGCCTAATAAGCCCGTTTGTTTACCCGACTACGATGAAGCCAAGAGTGTAATGTCACACAATGAAAATGTATGAATGATTGAACCGTTATAAGATGTGCAATGATGTCCTCAGGTTCTAGTGTAGATAAAAACTAGTATGGCTCATTCCCCAACATAAACTACCGATTTAATTTTAACTAAAACCTCTTCCTAATTGGTTGGTGAAGAATCGATAGAGAGCATTTACTTGTGTGTGACAAAACATCGAGCCGCCCTATCAATGTCACCCTTTTACGAGCAGAACAATGAGCAGCGACCCGACCCGCTTTGTTACAACTTTATTTTGGCACCAAACCAGCGAATTTGTGTAACATTTCATCGAGCAAAATAGAAAGGAAAGTTACAGGTAAATGCTCACTCACCGTCAGCATTACGTCGAACATTCGCAGGAACGTTATGTTACACGGAATGCTTTTTTAAATTGAGCTTTCGCTTGTATTGTACTATAGCGGTATCTACAACGCCACATGCGAACGACGCGTCATACTGGTGTCACGCAAAATCCTGCATCGCGCAAGCAGAGTTTACCGCGCAAGTCTGGTCGGAGGATCCTCACTTTTGAGTATAAGTGAACTACACCCTGTTCCTCATACCTCTATAGTACCATTCGTAAGAACGTTACATTACATGGAAATGCTCGTGAAAATACTCGCCTACCTATTTTTTTCTTTGGGTGACGAAAAATCGAAATCTCACCAACCAATAAGAGAGCAGTCTCAATGGCACCGTAGTCAGGTCATTCGCAATCACAGAATCAACTAGTATATCCCAAAATATATCACTATGACGTCACAACTCCGTACTAAATGTTCCTTTACAACTACTAAACGCGTTTTGTTCCAAAATATTCATTTAACTATAAACATGTGTTGAGTTACTATTATCACGCGATAAGCCTTCGAACACCGTTGCTTAATACTGCACGGACGTAGACTATTTACACAAGGGACTACCATAAATTACATCACACGTTGTAAGGGATAGATAGGAGCCTTCATGCTGAGATATGAGCCTTTTGGCTTTTTGGTTTCTGTTAACTCTTACCTAAAATGTAAAACCAACAGCTGTTCCAGCTTGGAAGAAAATGTCACTTTTTGCCCAACCAAATATTCAAAATGAATACATCGCCCAACTTTGACGTGCTGCAAAAAAAAATTACTATGCAAGTTTGCTAAGTAAGTATGTAGTTCGAGTTTTTTTTTTAATATTTTTCGGATAACTATTATGACTTGGCATATTACCCGAGTTCGGCTTGAAGTCCACTTCGGGGACAGCCTGTATAGGTAGTTCATCCAATTCTTATTTTTCTTACTCTGAAAGTAGTTAAAATTGTCTTACGAATTAAATGAACAGCCTCTCTGACATCGTGCGACAAGGGCGGCATCGTCATAAGTCCCATCACACCGTCATAAGTGACGTCACATGAATAAATCTAAAGTATTAAAACTCGTTTCTTTTCTTCACCACGTTTGACAAGGAGGGGTTCCAAAATATGAAATTCGTGTGAAGTAATTTATGGATGTCCCCTAAAGGTGTTGTTCCACGCACGCGACTGATCTGCAATCACGACCAAAACTGTGACATTTAAAATACTGTATTTCTTACTCTCTATAAAGACTGATTTAACATTAAAAGGTAGTCGGGGAGTGAATCACATTGAGAGGTAGTTGGTTTATTCGTATACTTGCGGTTTTTTATGGACTATTTTTGTTGATCTCAGTCAGAAACTCAGTCTTAAGTCAGGCACTTTGAATACAATTTACTTAGTAGGCAGACAAGTACACCAACTTTACAAAGAAAAACAGGATCAAATTAAATTAGCCAGCGAAACTCCCTTGATTCAACTTAAAGAAAGATAGAAAAAGTATTTATCGTACAGCATCCTAATTGTGTAACACACTACAACCACAATCTGAATCATTTAGAAAGATATTGCTAATCCATTGCTTCATATGTTCGAACAATTTGTCTTCTCAACAACGTAAATAACGCAATGATTGTTGTTGAACTGTCAAAATAAAAGCCATTGGTACTGGCAGTGTGTTACGCAATTACCCCACTGGAAGATCACAAACTAAACTAAACACAATCAAAAAATTATAAACCAAATTATATAGAAAAAAGTAACAGAAAGAAAAATGAAACAGAAAGTCCTATACGAGGCCAAAACGATATCCCAGCATGATGCTTCGACATGAAACTCCCTTAATTTGATCCTGTGTATTTGAAGAGCTGAAACTTTATTACTTAAATCTGTCTACTATGTGAACTGTGTGTAAATCTGGGAGCATAACTACAGCGGTATCGAGTCCTCGGTCGATAATTTCAGTCGCGTGCAGCAGAACGGTACCTTAAGCAGTAATAAAATACAAAGCTATCGTGCCGTCTTTTTCTAATGTTTATGTTATTATCGATATAATTATATAGTAGTACAGGCGCCAGCACGTCAAGCTACCCGAAACTGTCAAATTTTCCCAATCAACCTTGAACCTTAATACTTTAGCGATAAAGTTGAAAATCTCTTAAAGAAGTTTGACAGATTGTAGTAGCTTGATGTGCTGGGCGTCTGTACGTTGAACAACAATGGTTGCGAGGCCAACGTGGCATCAATTACTCACTTTTATATTGACTGCATTTCTTATGTTAATGTTTCTATTGCTAACGGAGTTCTTTGTTACAGTATTAAGACATTATGAGGTACAGCGAAATTATTTAACTATGGCAATCGTGGCAGGTTCTCTGGTGACATATACTGTCGTATTGATTTGACTCACTCTACCACTTCATACACATAGCTAAATAATTTTCCTGCATAAGGCTACAATGGTTTGACAAAAAATGTAGAACTGGCTGTTTCTAAAAAAAGAAATGTCCACCAAACTATGGAAACTTGTTACACTATGATTAAATTGTCATTATGCCAGAGTTTAGTACTGATAAATAAACAAACTGTCCAAAGGGTTTTTCGTTAAGCTTTCTCGAGCAGAGCTAACGGATCCAAGGCTCGGTGTAAGCAGTGTTGCAAGTGTGTGATGCCACAGTGCGCGCGCTAGTCGGCGGGGCGCGGCGGGGGCGCGCGCGGGGGCAGCGGGGACGCCGGCATGCTCCAACTTTCGCTGTTGCCCCATCTGTGGATAGTGGGACTATTTGTAGTGGCTTAAGGCCCATTCGCACCACAAGTTACTAAAAACATTTAAACGCTAAACGCATTTAAATAAAACATAATTCTGACTGTCAAACGATTGGCAGAAATACAACAATGTTTTAAATTCGTTTGGCGTTAAATGCATTTAATTATTTGTGGTGTAAGTAGGCCTTAGTCTGTACTTTAATATGACCCCATAATACATAAATTGACATTTTAGGGCTGATATTTAAATTATCAGACAACTTTAGTCTGAGGAATAAACAGGACGGATTGACGGGTTTTGTGTAGAAAATACGTCGAACAAAGTATTTTTTCTTCAGTTAAAAGGTAGTAAAATCAGCCCTTAATTTGATTACATCTTTCTTGACAGGGTTGCCAGCGGCTGAACATAGACCTTTATGAGCAGTTTATAGAGGGTCGAAATGTTAGGTAGAACTTTTATAAATTTTGTAAATTAATTTCAGAATGAACGGACTCATGGAATATTCATTAATCGCTAACTTTAAAGAACGAGTGACGAAATAAGCCCCAGTACCAATCTCCTAAACTTGGCAAGATTCGGAAGCTGTTTTGGCTGGTCAGAGATGCGCACGGCGCACCTTATCTTTTCACTACATATAGTAACTTTTCCTACATACCATGCGCACACAAGACAGAGAATCTTTAAAAAGTAAAAATAAAAATACTTGTAAACCCCACTACCAATCTTACAGTAGTTACCAAATTTTACAACAGTTTTGGCTGGTCAAGTTTGCCAGACTGTGCACTATCTTTTTACTACAGGTGTTCACTACGGTTTAATGCGATCATGATACCAGTGTAAGAGAGAGAGAGAGACGGAACTGTACATGACCGATAGCACCATCCCTTTTGCAGACTGGAATCATGATGGATTTAATACTTCGAAATACGGCTCCAGTTCTTACTTGTCGTACATATCATGCCCGCACAAGACAGGAAATTTTTCTAAGGTAAAAAATGAATGATGCTCACCTATGCTGCAGATGATGTTGGTGAGGGTTGTCTCTGCGCGCTGCAAGGTGATGCCACTTGACGTACCCGCTGAGCCGGCGCTTCACGAGCCCGGCGAGCGAGTGTAGCCAGCCTGCGACCGAGGACCATCGACACGCGACCAACGACCGCGATACTACACGACGCTCTGCCCGCTCCGGTTATACCGACTCTTTGGTTGTAGTCTACTTTTACTGGGCCCGAATTTTCAAACTATGCTTAACTTTAAAAGTCGGATGCGAGAACGATGCTGACAGCTGGAATTGTCATCTTGGTCCAAATACAAAATAACCGAGTCAGTTCCATAAATCGTATCGTAATCTAAACTCAAAGGACCTTATTACAAAACAAGGTTTATCTTTAGAACCAGCACCCTAATTGCGTAACACACAATCAATCGTAATCGGTTTCATTTTGCCAGTTCAAGAACATTCATTGCGTTATTTACGTGATGAGCAGACAAATTTTTCGAACTTATGAAGCAATGGATTAGCATATTGCTTCAAAATTATTCTGATTCTGATTGATTGTGTGTTACGCAATTAGGGTTCAGGTTTAAACCTGGCTCGATTGCCATTTAAATTACGAACTATTAAATCCTACAAAGTTAAAGTTCTTATTACAGAAACTTACGTTAAACCCGAGGTAATAAAGCTCAAAATACAGTAACTGGTTCGAAGGTTTATGCTAGGCCTAAAGTTAGAACTCGTTTTGTAATAAGACGGAAAGTCATTCAGTATATTGTGCATTTGTCTTTCTCTTACAACAAAACATCTGGTTGCCAGAATCAAAGGCGACTTTAAAATTTTGTGAAGTTTGAAAATTCGGCTGTTTATGTCAGTGTTAAGTGCAGTTTTGCAAAGATAATTTATTTGATATTTTGTCTGTGTAAGATGTGAACAAAATTTTGAAACAAGGCTACTAAAATATACCGGGTTTTTACAGGTATTACAGAAATTGTTCCCATTCCACATCCTCCATATTCTTTCGATAAACGTTTTTTATACGTAAATTAATGCTTACTTCCTAGACAGACAATGGTATGAACCAAAGAGTCGGTACTCAATGCCTGCTAATGTTACTGACAGCGAAGCTACCATGATGATGAGAGATGAAGAACAGCTGTCTCGCTCACACCTCGCCAGTAAAAGCCACGTTATTTACTAACAAGTGGATAGCTTACAAGTATGGCTGAGAATATTGTGCATTGTGCAAATGTGAAATATTTTATGAAGACTAGAATTTTGAGAATAATAAAAATAAATTCGTGTAAGTTACAACTTAGTTAAGAATTGCTGTATCTACGCCTTGCTCGAATATTTAGATGTTTTAGCGCCATTTTGCACTAGCGTCTATATAGCATAGAGCTACGGTTTCATAGAAGAGCGATGGCCGCCACATCCGTATCCGCAATTTACGAGCGAATGACATCACTGAAACGGTATTTATGAAAATCAAATCATTTTCATGACAGCCTGCGGCTGGTGGCCAAATGGTAATTACGCTGGGTCATTGGTTCGAAACCAGACAGGCGCTTTACTTAACTTTTTTTTTTATTATTTCAGCCCCATTGCTCTCAAAACATCGGGAGGTAACCGGCATGTCCTAGAACCAAAAATTTGAAGACATGTGACATGTAAAAACCCGCACTGGGTCCGAGTGGTAGATTATGGCCCGCTCCCTCTCACTGAGAGGAGACCATTGTCCCAGCAGATGGGAACGTTAGAGGCTGCATATACTGCGGTGGTGTGGGGACCACGACTCTTCTAACCGAACCTCAAGTGCAGATAAAGTTGGTATTGTCACCGACATCGCCGTCAATTTTTCCAAATTTTCGGTTTCACGAACGATGTAAGGTGGGCTTTTTACTCTTGTAAAACATCACCCTGTAAACCATCCACTCCAAAAAAACAACATCGTTGCAAGAATATCTCGACATAAAATACAAAACGCAAGTAAAATACTTTAGCAACGCTTCCCAAAGCGATACGTACCCGCAGTATAAAAGTGTAGCCCTTATTAGCTAGGTGTTAGGGTCGTGTTTAGTGTAGCGAGGCATGTGACAGAGCTACTATGGGCAGGCGATGTGTGGGACGCGGAAGGACAGCGGCAAAGCACAGACACATTGGAAGGAACTTTTCACAGTCTAAAGGCGCATTTACACAGAGACAGTTTTTCGCACATTTTGTAACGAGATCGTTCATAGACCTCGACAGGTGATCTGTATCCGATGAGAAACTGTATCCGTGTAAATGAGCCATTGCTGAGAACTTTTTGGCAAACAGTTTTAACGCTTATCTGCTCCGCTGAATCGTGCTGTGTTGCCAATTGCACAGCAGATAGTTCAGTGTAAAAGCTGAAACTTTATTCTTCTAGAATTGATTTTGTTGAATAAGACTTTAATTGCACAACTGTAATTGGCATCCAAATAAAAATTAAACTAAAGTAGGACTAAGCTGAGAAAATTGTTTAGCAAAAATAAGTTACTTTGTGCACAGAAAAATATGTTTTTTATCTAATAGTTGCGCAATAAACAGAAAAGTTCCCTCAGTGTGTTATAATATATTACATACATCAACATGTCGGTAAGAAACATTTGGGAGAACAAACAATTTTGAAAAGCTGCAATCTTAACACGTAACAAACAAGACAAGACAACGTCGCAGACCTGTCAGGTTAAGATGCGCAGCGAGACAAAGTTATGTCATACCATGATGTCGCACCAAAACGATACATGACTATGCATAAACATAGTCAGAAGTTCGACAAAACTTTGTCGCACGAGCATGACAGACCGGTTGATGGAATCATTTCAAGACATATGTCATGCTGTGTCAAGTACGTGTTAAGATTGTAAACATACAATGAGTGGGTTAGGTAATAAAGTAGATAATTTGCGGCTAAAACTCTAATAATATCGAGAGTTTGATTTGATATTAACAGTAATTTAGCACATTTAATTATGTCGACACAAAATTTTGACATCGAGTTTTTTAGATAGAGTTGAGACAAATTGACAATTATTTTATCGATAGCAGTTAAAAACTCTTTGCTGCAGTCACAAAGTCGATGATTGATTACGACAATATATAAATATAATTTTATCTATCCATATATCAAACATCTTTCTACAAAACTCGAAAATAATTTCCAAAAGGTTTTTCGGAAAAAAAAGCCTCTCTTTGGCTGCCTTATTTCGGTTGTGCGAAAGCATATAACCGCAAAGCACAGAGGACGCGTCAAAAGCATATTTCCCATAACTTCATGGTTTTCCTCCGATATTTACACAATGGAAGGGTAGAAACAGACTGTATGAGAATGAGATGATTTGTGAAATTATTGCAATGTCAACGAAATATTTAATTTTTAAATTCTCAAATTAAACAAGAAGTCGTGTTTATTTATGCACGACAGGAAAAAGAGTAAGAGTATATTTAGGTGTCGATAAAATCGTTACAACTCTATCCTTAGTCTCGCTATACCAACTTGTTTCGAGTCCAAACGAACTTCAGCCAAGAGAAAAGTGTCAAAAAGAGGAACAAATACATTTTTAACCAGTTTTTCCGACGTCGTAAGGACTCAAACAACAGAAATACAAGCAGGTTTTAAAGTAAAATAAAATGAACTTCGATTTATTAAACTTTTTATTTACTTTCATAGTAACAGAGTGCCTGTATTGCAATAATTTCACGCGTCTATACACACGATGCGTGCGGAGAGAGTGCGCGCGCGCGGAGCAGCGAACAACACGCGTTTAAACTCATAGTTGTCATAGGCTGGCTGTACTCCTTCGTTACAAATTGTCATTGTCAATCATAAGAATAACCCGCCCAAGTTAACTTGAGACTTCGCTCGGACGACGTGAGCGTGCCATTTGTTGACAAGCATGCGGCGAACATGATACACGGACGCGATGCCACCCTACGCATTTTCATTGGCCACGAGGCTTCCCGGAGGGGCGCGAGAGGGGAGGGGAGGGCGCATTCCGCTCGGGTCTCAAGTTAACTTAGGCGGGTTGTATTCTTGCATTGTTATAGTGTAGTCTGCAAACGATCAGGAGATGGAACCTTGTTGTTGCATGTTGTATTATGGATGTTTGCCGAGAATACTTGTTCAAAAGGCCATCCCATTCTGATTGCTGGCAGGTTATACTTATAATTCAGTCAGATAATTTGGACACGCGATAAGTTACACATAGTGGCTGTAAGCCCAGGTTCACAAGGACGCGTTTTTCCATTGAAGTTTCAACGCACTGCTTAGTGCCGAGAGTTGTAAATCCCAGTGTTTTTTTTTTTTTGACGTGCTGTAATGAGCTCTGTTCGATTCTCAATGATCGGCTCACCACCGAAGGTTGAAAATCCAATGCGCGATAACATCCCGCTGCGATATTTTTCCGTCCGCGCGAACGTGGGTTAAATGATAAGTCAAACAGTTACGTGTGTAACCAAATAAAGCGCAAATTATCGCGTGTCAACGAATCTCTTCTATTTTCTAAGTTGATTTCATTACCTCATTTCCTTGTGAAAAGTCACTTTAATATAAGTATTATGAGATTTTTCACAAGTAAATTCTAGTAACCAAAATCACTAAACTGTTTAAAGAATACGTAAATTAGATAACTTTAAAAAAACTACATTTATTCAAGAAAGTAACTGAAAATAAAATTAGACAAATAAAAATAATAATAAAAATGTACAATACGACGTACGAACCCAGCTTTTGCCATTTAATTTAAGATAGTAAAAATAAAACCTACTACAGTCGCGTCGAGGGCATGCGTTCTTAACACATGTCAGTTTCATACAAATGAATACGTGTTTTGCGAATTTGATCTTTATTAGCTACTAGAGTTGTCGCACTGACAGCTATCAGGAACGCATTCTCTGAAAGGCCGGACTGTATATCTGTTTTCCCCTGTTTGTATGGACGGTACAGTCAACAGCAAAAGTAGATGACCAAAATCAGAAATTCAATACTAATGAACGGAGTTCGCAGCTATATGGCAGCTGTACTAGTAAGTAGTAAATGTTTGGTATAATTTACATCACTTTTGAATCACTTCGACGCCACACAGTTCTGACGCGAACTCCGTTCATTAGTATTGAATTTCTGATTTTGATCATCTACTTTTGCTGTTGACTGTACAATGTAACAGCTTAAAGGCTGGGTACGCTCGAATTGCTTCATATTCATTCTTCAAGGCATGGTCGTAATAGACCAAAAACTTGGGCCAAAAACTGTCTGCATAGGACATATGATTTACAGCCAGAAATATTGTAGCGCAATGCTTTTATCGATTAAAATTTATTTTTTATTGATTATTTTCTGTAAGTACAGACGCCAGCAGGTCAAGCTACCCGAAACTGTCAAAATTTCCCAATCGATCTTGAACCTTAACGCTTTAGTAATAAAGTTGAAAATATATTAAAGAAATTTTACAGATTGTAGTAGCTTGATGTGCTGGCGTCTGTACAAGAATTGCCATTCTCGTATCATTAAGATTTGCCAAAACACGTATTAATTCTGCGTCTGCACCACGTTATTGGCCCAAGTACTAGCTACATTCAACGTTCTCCATCGGAGTGTGTGTAGGAACTTACCCTGGTCGTCGTGATGATGTTTATGCGGCGCGGGCGCAGGCGGCTCGCCTCGGTAACCGTTGCGCAGTTCAGCGCGGGTTAAGCTTTGACTACGGCCTTCTGATAGCCTGGGGAATGTTTATGGTAAGTTAGCGACAGAAGTTTTTCATAGTTCGGGCAGTTTCAAAGCCGAGATACACATGTCGAACCATCGCATTAACTTGCCATATCTCCGTCGACATGGGCGCCATTGGCTCGCCTAGACTAATAATATGAGTCCATGAACGAATATTTTTTACAAGTTTGCTAGTGTGCGTTTCTCGAAGCTACGGTAGTAAAATATTGGGGCATGTTACATTGTCAATATTATCACGATACCGTGGTAATATTGATCGTATAATAGGCCGTATCACGATATCGTGCTCAATACTAGCGATATCACGATATTAGGATCGTGATAATATTGACAAATGTAACATGCCCCATTAGTTACTAGTTGTTAAAACAATCCGCTTTTACCGACAAAATCAAACGAATCCAAATGTGGCGGGAACTTTTTCCGTATTTTTTTAACAAGTAAAGAGGCACGGGTAATATGTGTATTAAGCCAAGCCAGCCTAATGTTTTTTATTATTCTGCTACTATTAATTATTAGTCCAGCCGATCGATTCTGTAAAAATATCACCGTGAAAAGTTAGGTGAAGTGAGCTTAGAGTGAGCTGTCAATAGTGTCAATCCCTAGCATTAGTTGGAATGACAGTTTTCTAAGTTTTCACAGTGATATGGTTACAGAATCGCACTGCAGTACCTGTTTTTGAGAAACAGGAAATATTAGGACTTTGGGCCTCAATTACCCCAAATTCGGTTACTAGCCAAAGTGACCGTTGACATTTAAAGTCCAAATCAATGTTTACCATCCCAAATGGTTTCCAACCCTAATTATTACATAACATCCTATGGAATAAGCTTTAAGGTAAAACAACGGTTCTTACCTATCATTGAGTAATAACGGCGACGGTGGGTGCAACCTCTCATGTAGCGCGGGCGGCTCCAAGTCCGTCGTACTACCGTTTGCTGAAACTATAAAGCAAGGATTCATTAGCTGTAACACTGCCGGGTACAGTCACGAGCATAAGTATGTATACACTTGGCTTTATTCAAAACTGATTTACTCCTTTATTTTTTTATTAAATTTTATGTTGTTACGAACATAGTATTTTCGAACCCATATGTTTTTGTAATGTGTCGTATTTCATTGTTGTTGTCGGTATTTCACGCAAAAATCGATATTGAAAGTTTCCAAGTGTTGACATATTAGTGCTCGTGACTGTGCTTCGTTTATATGCCCATGTACAGTCACCAAAGGAAATAAGTAACCAGGGTCGTCGGATATATTTGAAGTTTAGTAAGAAACCGATGGCTGTTTTCGAATAAAATTTAATTTAATCCGTAGAAAACAAACAGTTCATTTATCAAATTAATTTTCAATCAAAAACGTTCATCGGTTTCCTACTAAACTTCAACTATATCCGACGACCCTGGTTACTTATCTCCTTTGGTGACTGTACAAAGCGTGTATTTTACCTCAGCCGCTCGATCGAAAGTTAAGCTATGTTTGCAGAGATCGGTCCGTGGATGGATGACTATACATTAAGTATGTATCGTGCCCCTCCATGCTTCTAAAAACACGCTAAGACATTGCTCCCGGCTGTCTTTTTTAGATCATTGACAGTCGTTACGGGTAGTCAGAAGTCCGAGTCTAAGGACCAGTCCCAAGGGGTATCGTAATCCGCCAGGGTCGCGGGTTGTTCGAAAGAGATACCGTGGCACAGGCAACTGAAGGAACACGGGTGGGTTTTAGTCAGTTAGAGTCTGACACGCCCTTCCGCTCAGCCCAGAGCGGGAGAGGTCATTTGATGATTCCCCACCCAAAAAAAAGGGGTATCGTAATACCCAGTAACTGGGTGAAGATCAGATAGGCAATCGCCATGTAAAATACTGGTACTCAGCTGGATTCGGTTAGATTTGACGCTGACCCCAACAAAGTTGGGAGAAAGCTAGGCAGGTTTTAATGTGGTATTTACCTTCATGTCCTAACATAGTGTGTTGTCGACTAGTCCGCGGCGGCGGCTCGGGCGACCGGCCTGTACTGTGTTCTCTACTTAAACTGAAACAACGTAATCAAAGATATAACTCTATTTTTTGGGCAATTTTAAACAATATTCAAAGCTTAAAACAAGTGGGAAATCATTACAAGGTGTAATTAAAATGGTGGACTAATTATTATGAACAACTTTTACAATTGGATAAGCCTTAAAAACACGAGAAAAAAAATCAGGGCCCGTATTCCCGTAATTTAAAACGTTAAAAATCTAGTCGCAGTCTCATCTCAGCGACAAACAAATGTCAAAAACTTGTCAAAATGTAGGGAAATTAGACGTATTTTTGACAGATTGACACTGAGATTAGACTGTGAACATTCTTAAAATTACGAGAATTACCCCTCTGATGTTCCCAATAAGACAACATTTTAGTCAAGCTAAGCGAACATAAGGGAACAGCTGGTGTTTATCGAATGTAAATCTGCTGTTTCCTACATTTATTTAATGATGAATACAATTATCAGTTTTCAGGTCCGAAGATAGAGGTGAAAAGTATTCTTTAACCTAGTCCAGCACCCTAATTGCGTAACACACAATCAATCGTAATCTGAATAATTTTGAAGCAAATTGCTAATCCATTGCTTCATAAGTTCGAAACATTTGTCTGCTCAACACGTAAATAACGCAATGAATGTTGTTGAACTGTCAAAATGAAACCGATTCCGATTGATTGTGTGTTACGCAATTAGGGTGCAGGTCATGGTGTACCCATGTGTCAAATTTCATCCAAATTTTCTTACCCAGCACCTTTTTTGTTACACCTTGTATGTTGAACACAGGTAATTTAGGTTAAATAAAAACCTTAGTTTTTAAACGTACCTTCTATGTCTAGGTGTCGCATGCAGGTCGACTCGCGATCTTCTCTGCTGGTTCTGATGGTAAAACCTCTGCAGGACTATAGGACTAGTGTTGCCGGAACTCTGTGCGAATAAACAAGTCCTATTAGTTCAACTCAGCCAGTAATAGTAGAAAATTACATATGATAATCAACTGTATGACCATGTGTTCTGAGTTGATTTTACGATGACATGAATAGCAATTACCCTTTTCATTTGTAATGAAAACTGAACTATGTCAATGAAGTTCATTCGTAATAATAATTAAAGTGGCTAAATATGACATAATTCAACTTATGGTCATATAAACTAAGTTGATTTTACAATGGCAAGAAAATTTGAACAGAAAGTATGAATTTTGTTGCAATAAAAAATGTTATGGACCATCTAACTATATGAATATGCGAACTAATTTGATTATAGATTGACAGAATGTTTTAAAGAAGTCGTACGAAGAAAAAGTGTTCTATTTACAACTGACAGAGTTCCTAGAAATAAAAACTTACTAATTTTAAATGGTTTATGTATACCGGTTGTCTTTTTTTAACGTCACAAAAACAGGGTATAAAAGGTTGAACGGAGTAGACGCCTATGGCACATAAAATCTATTTTTTTTTTTTTTTTACATTCAGTCCTTTGATTGAAGCCCTCGGCCGGCTTCAATCGAATTTGAATGTCTACGAATTCATTGATATTTCCGCATTCTTTTTTTTTGTTTTACTATGAAAGTTTACTTCCAATAAGTAATAGTATTTATTGATAGGTTAATATCATTTAAGGTTTAAAAAAAAATCTGAGCCATAGGCTTCTACTACGTTCACTTTTTATACCCTGTTTTTGACCAGACGGTAAAAAAAAATCTGCCGGTATAGTTGATAGTGATTATTTACGACGATCGTCTTGAAACAAGACGTCCTCTACCATTCGCTACTACGACGATGACACACGCCACACGGTGCAAGTTCACTGCGGCGCCACAGCGTTACTATAGGAGAACAGTCGCAAGCACTAATATGTCAACACTTGGAAACTTTCAATAGCGATTTTTGCGTGAAATACCGAATACAACAATGAAATACGACACATTGCAAAAACCTATGGGTTTGAAAATACTACGTTTGTAGCAACATAAAATTTCATTAAAAAATAAAGGAGTAAATCGCTTTTGAATAAAGCCAAGTGTATACATACTTATGCTCATGACTGTACATAAACCCTCGGACTCCGAAAGTTTGATCAAGTTTGAACTGCTGTAAAATCCCATTTACTTATGTGTGTAAAGATCGTCAAAATTAAACAAAAACTCCAAGATGAATAGATTATTTAAGAACAATTCTAGGAAAAAAAAAAACAATAATATCAAAACAAAGCAAAAAAAAAAACAAGAAAAAAAAATCATTAAAACTATTGGCGTTAGTGGGCCATCTTTCAAGCACTATCCACTTATAATCCGGGTCAGGGCCTTCCGAATGCACGCTCCGTAACACTGACAGCTTGGATGTTCTGGTTGGTCGTTTGTAAACCAGCACATACAAAGTGTGCAAGCCGTCTTTTCCCAGATCCTGATAAACTGATAGGCTAATTCTCGTGCTTAAAAAACGTTCATAGCATAGCATACATAGCATAAGCAGCCTGTAATGTACCCACTGCTGGTACACAGGCCTCCTCTCAGTGAGAGGGAGAAAACGTTCAGTTGAAATCTCGTCACATTTTTCTTTTAACACATAAATCATCATCTGCCTAGCCTTTTCCCAACTATGTTGGGATCGGCTTCCAGTCTAACCGGATACAGCTGAATACCAGTATTTTACATGGAGCGACTGCCTATCTGACCTCCACAACCCAGTTACTGGGTAATACGATACCCCTTGGTAAGACTGGTTGTCAGACTTTCGGGCTTCTGACTACCCGTAACGACTGTCAAAGATTCACGAATGACACCCGGGACCAACGGCTTAACGTGCTTTCCGAGGCACGGAGGGGTCTCGGTATGTAAAGATGGTCACCCATCCACAGACCAACCGCGGCAAGCGTAGCTTAACCTGACCGATCGACCTGTGCGACTGTTATTATTTAGCCACGGGCCCTTTTAACACATAAATATGTGTAATTAATATAAAAAATGTGATTGTATTTTTACCCGACTACGGTAAAGCCAAAAGGATGGACTATTGACAGAAACTGACATTATAATACAAACGTTTTTGTCCCTCAGACCACTATTGGCGTTGGCATAAGATTTTACCGCAGATCAAACTAATCACCCCAAGATTAAACAGCATGCCACACAACGCGTTGCAGCGACGCAGTACATATTCCCAACATACATGTACTATATCCTGTTGTTCCAACTCCGGTGACCTAATGAGGACAGGCTGCGTCTGGATGAAGGCCGAAAACCGTGTCTGAGGCATTACGGAGAACCTTATGTCGAGCACCGGACGCCGATAGGCTGATGTTGGGTCTTTGGTGGCCTAAATTGAGTCTCTTCTTTCATTAGTTACTCTATTTTTTTATAACTCGAATTCAGAATCATAGATCATTTACTTTCAAACAACTATCTACTTTAATTACGTGCAATTAAAGTTGATTTTCGACTGACCATTTTTGTAAAAAAAATAGGCAGTAAAAGAATTTAAACTTTGTCATGTACGACATTGAGTTTGCAGTTCCAAAACATGATAATCATCTAAGATTCTGAATTTCTAGTTTTAAATAGGATTGTGTGTTTATGGGACTTACCGCAGGCGAGGCTCTCCAGCGGTTGTCGGCGGATACTCTGCGCACAGGCGGAGGGGGAGGAGATGCGCACGCGTCGATTGTTCTGTGAAACACGCAGCATTTTAATTTAGGGTATATTAATCTTCTTCTTGGTGATTCCTTGTGTTATTTACGAGTATATGAGCTTTGGCCAGAACTCTCGTCTAATCGACAGTCAAATGAGTTAGTAATGGCCTCGCCTAGTCACTAAGTCTTTCAGAATGCAGGTCTTATTGCACATAGAGGAGGCAGAGCGAGGCATCGTACATTATATTACAATAAAAATAAATGGATATTACCATACGGATTACGCTAAGCATCTATCGACAACACATTTTACACGTTCGATTTCCTTTACAGACCACACCCTAATTGCGTAACACACAATCAATCGGAATCAGAATCATTTTGAAGCAAATTGTTAATCCATTGGTTCATAAGTTCGAAAAATTTGCCTGCTCAACACGTAAATAACGCAATGAATGTTATTGAACTGTCAAAATGAAACCGATTTCGATTAATCGTGTGTTACGCAATTAGGGTGCTGGTCAACTGCTGGAAATGTTTGTCAAATGTTTGAAAATGAGGAGACTAAATAAGTCTCGGTGGAGTTTCTTGCCCATTCTTCTCCATAGGAAACTAACCTTTGGAAGGGGCGACTAGAATTTATTCTAGTTACTTTGACCTCGTCTTGAATAATTAATAATGCACTTGCAAAGAAAATTAATCATGTAATAAGAGTGTATATTACCTTCTTCTCGGGTAAGGCGAGTAGTTGCACATGTCGGTTTCTAAGCTTGTAGGCTGCGAACTACTGCCGCCTGCGTTTGCGTTGCTACTCGTCGCCCACCATGCTCTGGAAGGAAATTTTACATTGTAGTACAGCTTTTATGACACCGACATAAGGTTCAAATTAACATGATAAATCTGATTTAAATTTATACCACAAATTGTTTTTTTTAGGTTTAGCATGCTCAGTAGTAAGTAATAGCCACTAACAATTCGAAAATTACTCTATTTATTTTATTATTTGGACTTTGAAATTGTTATATTCTGAAACCAATTATGAGTAAAATGAGTCGGGAACAGGGTTCAATCGCAGATCGCAGTCAAATGCTTTTTAATAGAAAGCAATGCAATTTTCCATATCCAACCAAAATTCATCAAACTCACCTCGCAGGCGTCGGCGTAACCTGCTCCATCCAATGCTGTGAACTGGTCACAAAGTTTCTCACTGGTTGAGGAGTAACTGGTGTCTCCACTCCATTGCTAGGCGGCGTCACCGGGGCGACCAGTGACGTCACCGAGCCAACCTTGGACGCGCCCGACTGTCCGAAGAACGAGAGCGACGCGTACCAAGCGCCGACGGAAATGGAACTACGCGCGGCTTTCACTACGAATGGATGTTCTAGGAGTTTCGCGTACTTTGGGCGTTGTCTGTAGTTTTTTGTTAGGCTGGAAGAGAGATTAAGGGTTAAGTTTTCTAGTGGTAATATTGAGCTGAAAGCGTGAAATGAAATTGTTTTGCAAGAATTGTAGTACAGACGTCAGCACATCAAGCTACTACAATCTGTCAAATTTCTTTAATAGATTTTCAACTTTATCGCTAAAGCATTAAGGTTCAAGGTTGATTGGGAAAATTTGACGGTTTCGGGTAGCTTGACCTGCTGGCGTCTGTACATTACAGATGGTCGGGCTTTTTGTAAACAGTTTCTAAAAATAATTTGCTAAAAGTAGCATGCAAAACTAGCGAGATTAACTTCCTGTCTCATTCTTTAAAAGAAAGTAGGCCAGCCGATCGATGACCATGAAACGTTAGGTGAAGTGAGCTTAGAGTGAGCTGTCAATAGTGTCAATCCCTAACATTAGTTGGAATGACAGCTCACTCCACGCTCACTTCACCTAAGTTTTCACGGTGAGATGGTTACAGAATCACACTGCTGAACCATAAATGTATGACGCAATTGATTGGATACACGATTTAAGATAAATTACATAATAATTGGTGATTCAAGCGGATGTTGATTTATTCTATAAAACTACCAAACGTTGAAATGAAAACTTACCACTGTGACACAAATAATTTAAACTCAGGAGTGAAGTCAGTCGTGTCTGGAAGTTGCGGAGGGTCGTCCGCTATCACCTGGTGGACAAAACGGCAGTGATTTAGATTAGATCAACACCAGTGCGTGCTCTTAATACCTCGCCCACTCTCTTCTTTGCTAAGCATCTCTGTCAGCCAATGCCGCTTTCGATAGTAGGTACTTCCAAAACGCACTATTTTGATACAGCGTTCGAAAAATACGCAGCCGCAAAACAACAGAAATATTTGTTGTTTTGCGGCTGCGTTTTTTTAGCGCGTGTATTTTAAACCTAAGTAGAAATATTGTTTGCAGTGTACAGATGCTCGCACATAAAGCTACTACAATCTGTCAAATTTCTTTAATAGATGTTCAACTTTATCGCTAAAGCATTAGGCACAAGGTTGATCGGGAAAATTTTACAGTTTCGGGTAGATTGATGTGCTCTGATTTTTTGTTGTGTTCGATAGGTTAATGTTCGATAATTAATAAGTAAAATTTTCTTCTTTATTCCACGTTTTTACTGGCAGCATCGTTAGACGAATTGTTATGTTATTGCCGGCCTACACAAGGTTTTGTTTCGTTGTCTGTCATAGTTATAACTCGATAACACTTACTATTTTATTTATATTTCTCCATTTCATCCATGCCGTTAATTGACTACCACATTCCACTTTTATTGTATATTCACTGTAATACTGTTCCACTACACAGCCGTAATGTTTATAGTATTATTTGTTGATTTTCGCCGGTTTTTTTATTTTCGGCGCATGCGACCCTTCACTTGTCACAACAATGCCACAGAGTACTTCTGACACTCAGGGCATAGACAATTAGTAATGAGGTTACGTCTAGCGCGGATTAAAAATAAATAATATTTATTTTATTGCTAATATTTTACATAATATTATATCTATTTTATTATTTATTTATTACTAGGCTGTGATTGCCCGTGACATCACAGCGGGCCCTATCAGAATACTAGCGCTTCGACATTTATTTTTTAAACTAGCTTCTGCCCGCGGCTTCGCCCGCGTGGATGTCGGAAATTATCCCACGGGAACGTGCTAACAGGATAAAATGTATGTGCTTCCCCAGAATGCCATCTATCTCGTGGGCCCTTTGTGGCTACTAATTACAGTAGAAAACCAATTGTGTCTCATTAGTGGTGATTAAGAGGGTACCTATATGATATCTTTACCTAAGTACCTACCTAATTTAAAAAAAAACTCAATAACAGAAAATTAAATACCTACCTAAATAAACCTATTTCTGATGATAACTAATCTAAACTCAATAAATAAGCAAAATCCCTAAAAACTAATATCTATACGAATGACTAATCCTACCTAACAGTATTATAAAATAACCTACGGTCACTACGTACACTATCAAATATACTACCTATACTTTAAAATTAAAATCTATACCTACGACTCATATAAAAATAAACCTAAATAACTCTAAAAACTAAAAGGAATTAAAATGAACTCCACTGCGGGTGACCCAACCTACGACAAACTTAGTATTTGCGGTTGGTACAGTACAGACAGTGGTAATCGGGTATAGGGATCGAACCGCAAAATTAAGTTTGTTTTTTATTGTATATACTTTTCCGGGATAAAAAGTACCCAGTGTGGTGCCCAGGATATTAAAGAATAATTATACCAAGTTTCATCGTAATCGAACCGGTAGTTTTTGCGTGATGCCTGAACAAACAGACAGACAGACAGACAGACTGACCGACAGATAAAAAATTTTTTAATCACATTTTTGGGTTCGGTGTCGGTCTAGTAACACCCCCTGTAAATTATTTTTTTGATATTTTCAATGTACAGAATTTTCACTTCTACAGATTTATTATAAGTATAGATGTCGAAGCATCATGCTGAGATAGGAGCCTTTTGGCCTCGTATAGGACTTTCTGTTTCATTTTTTTACTTTTTTATACAATTTGTTTTATTTTTTATTTTTATCTCTGTTTAGGTTAGTTTTATGATCCTGTACGAGTCGCAATAAATACTTTTTCTTTCTTTCTTTCTTTCTTCTCTGTACATACTGTCACTATTCACTACTTTTATTTAAAAACTTATTCCATGAAAATAAAGTTCAAAATCCCTTGCAACGAACCCTAGTGAGCACCTCGAAGTCGTTCTGGCAGTCTCTGTAGGGGAACACGCCGGTGGCCAGCTCCACGAGCGAGATGCCCAGCGACCACACGTCCGCGCGGATGTCGTAGTCCGGCCGCGTCGGGTCCGGCGGGTCTATCCGCTCCGGCTGTACGGGAAACATTCATTATTAGTGTCCTAAATGTCAAAACTATCACTTACCGGAAGCTACAAACATGTAAACAATCATCCAATCAAAAACTCCAGCGTCTATTATACTGAATTTTATTATAAACCGCTGGTCAATAATGTGACTTGAATTTGAAACATCAACAAAAATAGTAGATTATGCACCGAGGGGCTAAAGTTGTGTCTTATGTCACGGGCGTCATATTGAATCTCGAGCGCAATGAAGGTTTCGGGATTTAACTCCCGAGCGCAGCAAGGGAGTTAAATAACTCACGAGCGAAGCGAGGGAGTTAATACAAGAATCCTAAATGCAGCGAGGGATTCAAGCTAGCCCAAGACAAAGACACCTTTAGCCCAGAGGAGGATACTCTACTTTTTACACCTACTGTGAGAAAATAATAGCCATAGTACGAAAAACAAAGTATTTAAATAAACAAACAGTAAGAATATAGTAGATTATTAACCAAGGGGATAAAGCCAGTGTCTTCTGTCGCGGGTGACGATTTAAATCGCGAGCGCAACAAAGGACTCGAGGTTTACTCCCGAGCGTAGCGAGGGTGTTAAAAACTGAAATCACGAGCGAAGCGAGGGATTTAAGACGAGTCCTGAGTGTAGCGAGGGATTTAAGTTCACCGAAGACTAAGACATCTTTATCACCGAGGAAAATACTCTACTTTTCGTACCATTTGCGAAAAAATTAAAACAATAATAATATGAGATAAGCATTTTATAAAAATAATGACAATTAAAAGTAAAAGTTAACATTCGAAACATTGGTCCAATTACTGATAGAGAGAGTTACATTTTTGTTTGGTACATTTATGTTGATGAATTGATTTGAGTATTTCTCTGTTCTTGCGTCTGAGGAACTTGGCAAATTCCTAGACTAATATTTTTTGTCGGAAAAGCAAAGACATCAAGCTCATACGGCCTCGTCGGTTTGTCGTCGTAAATGCATAATAAATGCGTATTCCTTTTTAAAAAAGATGTATAATGCTTTATATACAAACTCAATGGTGTAAACGCAGATGTAGTTCAGTATAAATTTCGGTAAGTATTCCAAATTTAAATCACATTCTCTCCCTAGAGGATGAATGAAATTCAGTACAATTTTCTTTCCCTGTTTTTAACAGATTAAAAATGACTATTGTTATGTTCGCTTTTTGAGGCATAGAATGTCACTTTTTTGAGCAAGTGGTATGAAAAATAAATTAACTAATGTTACAGCCAATTACTATTACGGTATTACGGCGCGGTACGGTATTTCTTATTATTAATGCCAGTTTTAATGTTATTCCATTCCTTTTAAAAAATGGTTCGTAGATATCTAATTATTCTTACAATATTATGTCTTCGAAAACATGGCAACGATATGAAGAAGCAGTCGTTATGATTTTGTAGGAAATCGAGAATATCATCCACGCGTAGTAAGGGTATCGAGAATAGTTTTCCTCTTTCTGGCACCAAAGGGTGTTTGTTAGTACTATACTGCCAATTTAGCTGAGCATGTGAGATTCCAAATTCAAATCACATTATTGACCAGCGGGTCATAATGAAATACAGTACAACATTATTGACCGGCTGTGCCCCCGGACATTAATGACTCACTTTAGGTTAAGGCTGCTTGACATATAATTTGACATTTTCGAGCAGGTGGTGTGAAAAAATCGTAATATGATAACTTATACAAAAATGTTATTCGCAAATGGAATTGTTTTTATAAGAACAAAGAAGGTGTGAAAAGTATATTATTCTCCTCGGGGACAAAGGTGTTTTCGTCTAGTCTTAACTCTCTCGCTTCGCTCAGGAGTTAACTCTGAATTCCATCACTACACTCGGGAGCCCTTATAGAATCCATCGTTTTGTTCGGGATTACCCCCTTAGTGAATAATCTACTATTATCATATACAACGTGGCGCTACAATGGCGACATTAATTTAACACACGGGTAGGGCTAGTGGCCAGTAATCATAAAAATTATTACAATAAAAAAATCGTAACTTGAAAACTTCCACCTGCGCCGCGCGCCGACATAGGGCTCTCTCTCTTTCCTTCAATTCGCCTTCTCTTTGCTCGATAATTGTTTTAATTACATTGATGCGATGTTATGATTCGTGACCCCGGCAAATGACCCCTGCGGTACAGTTCTTTAAGTCAGGTTGCTCTAAGATGCTATTTTATAAACATGTTAATAAATAAATAAATATTAATGTTTAATTAAATTAAAATATATTCATTAAACTACAAAGCAAAACCGTATACGTGTGTTAAATTAATGTCGCCATTAAAGCGCCACGCTGTATATAATTTTAGGATCTGAGATATTTACCGCCATGTACGCGGCGCAGCCAGCGCTCCGCGTCTTGGCCTTGGAGTCCACCAGGCGGCCGCTGATACCGAAGTCGCATAGCTTCACGTTCCCGCGTTCGTCGAGAAGGATGTTGCTCGGTTTTACGTCTCGATGGATGACACCGTGCGTGTCTTTTAGGTATGATAGTGCGTTCACCGTCTGTGGGACATAACATACATATTAAGCTTGTATAAAATTCGTTCATTGC